>JAINEB010000005.1:5535000-8035000 GCA_022840565.1 Eubasilissa regina
TCCCTAATCAATAGGTAAGTGGGGCGCAGCCCTAGGGCGCAATTTTTGAGAAGCGGCAAATTTAAGATACAAGTAAACAAACGAATGAAAAATTTGAAATACTTATTTGATGGAATTCCAACTTGGGTGCCAGAAACACAGGAAAAGGGGACTCGCTGAATTCCGCGTCTTTCAAACACCTGCGGATGCAGTGGATTGTATGAAATTATCACTATATCAAGCTCTTCGAGGTTGATAACAGCGTCTAACCGTTCCGATTCAAAATCGCCTATCGACTGACCGCTCGCTAGCGGCGGGGGAGAGAAGGGAAGGTGGAAAGGCACTGAACATTAGTTCGTTCAAGATATATCATATATAAATAAGTACCAAACACTTATTCATTTAAACAAATTAAAGATATCTCATAGAGACGAAGCTGTATATATTATATGGGAATATAAGGATGTATGAGTAATTACAGGACTGACGACATGTCTTCGGGTGGTTTAAGTGATCACTTTACACAATGTAACGTTCACCATTCAACCCACAATCTGTCAAATTTTTAAAAGATGTATAAATATAAATATAATTAAGAGTTATGTCAAATTCATTGAAAAAAAATAGAACTGTAATTGCTGACGAAGTTTTCTAACAATTGTTTGATTTGTGATTTGAAGGCTTTGTAATTTTTTTCTATTTTCATTTTATATGACAAGGCATTAAAAAATGTTATACCTTGGTGTTGAGAAGCACTAGTTATAAATTTGAAAACTTCTAAGTGATTTTTGTGGAAATTGTTAAATTGAAATGGTTTTTGTGAATTTGTGCGTTATTTTTAAAGATTTTATTTAAACTGAGAATGTATAGATGTGAATGTGAGGCGCTCCATCCTCTCTGCCTACCCTCGGGGGAAAACGGCTTGAGGGTAGGTTAGTTAGAGAAGTACCGCTGTAAGGGAGACTTCTTTATGTGATCGATTACCACGATTCTTGACAACACCGAAGGTAAACCGATCGATGAGTAGCACCAGACAAAGCTGAGAAACTAGCAAAGACTGTATAAATACATATTGGGTCAGATTAGCAAACGGGAACTGAAGCGATGCAAAGCAGGGGAAGATCTCTGACCCTCTTCAATAAGAGATAAAGGGAAGATGACGGAAGAAGCTTGTCTGTTATTTATTTACACCCTATCCAAAATCGTTTTATAAAACATATTTATTTTTTTAGTACATTAAGTTATTAACATATTAATACCATCATAGGTTGGCTCCGGCATCATCGTACCAGAGCCATACCTGTACAATTTGACGTGAGACTCGTTATCACGTTCAATTTATGTGTTGCAGTCGCAGAACTCGGTCACAGTCCGGCAGTAATTTACCCTGTCCAGGTCGCAAGAATTGCGAGGGAGAGCCAATGGAATGCTCCATTAAGTCTCTCTAGCCACACCTCTTCCCGGCATCGTCCATCCCAGCAACCCCCAGCGGGAGACCCACACCCTGATAAATTCCCAGAAATGTATTTACACGTATACAAAATCCACAATGTGAAGGACCGTTGACAACCTAAGGCATAATGGCCGCGATTGAAGTAAATATTATAACGTGCCGAGATTAATTCTAGAGTCTATTCGCATAGATATGTGGCAGGTCGCCAGTGCTCGGTGGCCCAGTGGCCCAAACACGTGCCAACCACTTCTCATTGTAGTAATATAAATAGTGCCTACAATCCCCGCTGTCCCGTCACCGGCACCTGTCGGTAACCTCACTAAGCTGGTAAATCGAAACACGGTTAGATCAGGACGAACGCAGATGATCGAAAGATACAGGCTCATTTCTTCGAACGTAAAGAGCAATCATTAAAACAACACATATAGTAAGGTAGTCAAATTAGCGAATTATTAAATAAGGAAGTACACGCTTCGATCAACTCTAAGACAAGTTCAAAACCTTTCAAATGTCATCATATTAAGAAACAGTATAAGAAAGGACTCCGTACAACATGGATCAGCTGATCCATTTCTGACTCCACCGAGTGGAATTTTCAATTAATTAGGTAGCAATTGTATGGCTTGAATAGAACGATAAATTAAAACAATGGTTAGCAACTGTAGTAGCAATAAATGCATAATGACCCAGTAGAGGATTACAGCGCTCCGGTGGCGTCGCGTGGTAGCATACAGATCTACGCAACTAATGATTCTACTGATGCATGGTGCGTAATTATAACATATGGATTATTTAATTTATATTTGTTTCCCAGAATTTTTAGTAATGCACAGCTTTTTTGCTTGCATGCAATGCACGCCCCTGGTGTGGAGATGGGGACCTACTTTTCCCAGCGATCCACTGTGTTCGTTTAAGGATGATATCAAACATAGGCTCAATCCAACCCCTTTCCAAAGATATAAATGTGTTTAATATTAATGCGATCCATTGCAAATTTTGCAGAGTTACTCTTAAAAATCCTGCACAAAACATACGCACCCTCTCTCTGATACTTTCGCCCCTTCCCCGATGTAACGCACGCATCACAATACGCTTCAAATCACATCTGCGGTGTTTTGCAGCAAGTCTGCTCAAACGAAGACGTGTTGTCAGAATACCGCGCGGTGCGAGAGTTGCGTTTACATCTCACACGTTTGTGGCAGATTTTACGAAAAACCACATGCGGAGCATTATTTGTCATTTCTAAATTCTTCCACTAGATGGTGCTAATTAACGCATCAACATGAAAACTTTGAATCAGTTGAACGTGGACCTATACAGGGTGTAACAGACCTAGTCCACAATACCTGACTAAATTATTAGTCAAAAATGTTCAAGGGATATGTGCCTAATCTCAATCGTGTCAGGGATTATTTCGATTAACTGAAATATTTCATTGATTCCAAATTATACGTATATTGAATACAGGTGATTTAGGCCTTGAAGCAAAGATATAGATTAATAATGGAACAATTTCGTATATATATTTATTTCGAAGTACGAAGACTTCAAGCTTAACACGAGTTAGTAAAAATTTCAAACAATAATATTTTCCGTAGGGGTGCAGAGTTTTGCACATTTTCCTTGAACATTATCGACTCGTAATATAGTCGTCAGGTATCCCACCAATAAAACAATAAAATATTGTGGACTAGATCTGTTACATCCCGTGTCAAATAAATATTTTATTTCGCAGATATTATAGTTAGTTAAGCTCAGCTATTTTTTTAATGTGTGCGCCCCTGAAATTTATACATAATTATAAATTTATACATAAATATATTGTATATTTTTAATACATTTATACATTACGATCTCTATTTCGACGTTATTTTGGGGTTTTGGGGCCGGCTTCCCGGACGGCTGCCGCCGCATTGTATTGGCACATGTTTGGGCCACTGATGAGAGCTTAGTTTTACACCGAGGTGGGTTCAGGGGCCGTCGATGGTGATGCTGATTGTAGAAGCGATTGACATCCAAATCACTGACGTCTTGGATGTTCTGTCCGCTTTTTTCTTAGTATTCTGCTAAATTTAATGTTACCTCGTCGCTTTATAAATCCAACATAGAAAAAAAAACCTGCTAATCGTAAACTATTAAAACTAAGAATTAAAATATATAATATTTGTCACCCTAATACATACATAATACAGTCTACGGCCATAAGGATAATATCACTAGGGAGGAATTCTACATTAGTAAAACTTAAGCTGTCAATTTAAAATAGTCTCTTAATAATTATTCTGTCTCTTGGCGTCAGTGTCGAATGGCGTCTCTCAAAGCAAACAATTATTTTTATTATTATATTTCTGGAACACTTGAACGTATAAAAAGATTAAAATGGAATCCCTCTTGACACCAATTGATGGAGACATGATAAGAGAAGACGTAGACATGTACGAGGGCTGACAATTAAGTTCGTAGAATACTTTTCGTGCGCGGTGTGTGGCAACGAGCTGATCTTTTTTTTTATTATTTTTAATAGCACCGGTTTAGAAACTAGGGCTTCCTTGTCGGTCCCAATCATCAAAGTTAATAAAAATACACGACATTAATTCAATAACATATTTAAGTATATGCAAAACTAAAAAAGAGAAGAAATTCAATGTAGTTATTAGCAATTATCGCAAAGATTTTCAAATTTAGACCCTTCAGCGTCCCTAAAGTGCTGTCTTTATTCATAAAAATCATATAACATTAATCCATAGAACATAGTTCTACATACAGATGGAAAATTAAGGTGCAGTAGTTCAAGGCAGACACTCAGGGATACATTCATCAAAAAATACTCCCAAAAGAGGGACAGTGGACGAAACACAACATGGATTGAGTCACATTTACACGGACAGACTAACGGAGTTGCAAAATTCGAGGTATTAAGAGTGAGGTAAGCGCGTAGGTGGAGTCGCACCCACGCAGGCCGACCTAACTACCCACCTAAAGAGCTCCAACGAGTCACCCATACCCAAATAAATCCCTTATATAAAACAAGATCCGTCCAATTACTAATTAGACAGCAACGAGCTGACCACTGGAATTAAATTCCCGCAAAATGTAATGGTGATGAAACGGATGAGGCGTGCGAGGAACAGAACATATATATCTTTCTAATTAATACATTTAATTAGTATTTAAAATATCACAGACCTATGTCCTGAATAATTACAACTTCACAACAAGATTGAGTTCTTCTTAATAATATTATGTTTGTTTAAAAATTCCTTATTACCTAAATATAAATATCTTTTTCGGGCATTTCCTGAAATCAGGAAATCATCCCAAATCAAATCACAGTGTTGGAACATCCACCCTAAACAGCAGAAATTTCCCCATCTGACTGTTTTCTATTTCGCAAAATCAAGAAAGACTTGAACGAAGATTGAACGGATTACGACGCGTGCTCTAAACAGCCTCACGGAGAATTAATTAAAATTCTAATTCATGCAATGGAAAAAAAAAACGTTGGACCAAGTGCACTCGTTTGCTTCAGGAAGCGACTATTTTTAGGGGGTCCTGATAAGAATGTCGTGTAACTGTAATAAAAAATATTATACGAACTTAATTGTCAGTCCTCGTATGTATATAGGCGGCAATCGACTATGTACCCGATATCTACCGGAGAGATCTCCCTAACTAAACCCTCCAGCCTTGAGCAAAGCTGATAGTAGTCAAGGTGAATATTTCATTTGATATCTTTAAATCGGGAAAATAAGATATTAAACATCAGGACCATGTGTTTTCCTGGTTCGAAAAAAATATTCACAAAATCAGTTACACAAATCAAATAAAAAAATCTCTTCACGTGTCAGACAGGATTACTAACCACTGTCGACGGATACGAATGAGATGTGAAAATGTAAGTTAAACTAATACATTAAGCTCTTTATTAACACTGGCTCCTCACAAAGTTCAACAGGGGTAACACAAATATTTTCTTTAACGAATTTATACATCAGTAAATAAAAATAGTCCGGTGGACATAATACTGACTAAATACTAAATTAATGTATTAATTATAAATATATACATATAAAATCAATTTTGTCGAAAAATATTGTTTTAGCGTCACCGGGATTCGAACCTGGATCTTCATTTCCAATCCAATCAAAAAAATACTGGCGTTATAGCACAAAGGTAGTGCAATTCCCCGGATTGGAAATGAAGATCCAGGTTCGAATCCCGGTGACGCTAAAACAATATTTTTCGACAAAATTGATTTTATATGTATATATTTATAATTAATACATTAATTTAGTATTTAAAATATCACAGACCGTCTGTTCTGAATAATTACAACTTCACAATAAGAATGTGTTTTCCTTAATAATACTGACTTCTCATTTTTTCCGGGTTTGATTCCCGGAGAGGACACGATACATCTATATAATTTTCTCAAGCCTGGGTGTACACTACAGCAATTGGACATCGTGGCCTATTGCAGTGTTAAAAATAAAATAAGAATGTAATCAATCCCTTAAATTTTAAAATAAAAAATATCTGCATTACGAAGGTTGTATGATAAGTACCAGTGTTTACAACATGTGTATACAATTATTTAACGCCATTTTTCTAACGACGCCTGTCAAAATTTCAGACAGATATATCGAGTAATTTTGTATTGATAGCTGTTGAAAGTAGGCAATTTTGTGCTTCTTTACAACTATGGAAAAAGAACAATATCGGTCAGCGATTATGATATTTTTTTTTTTGGACGGGAAGACGTGTGAGGAAATCAAAACCCATAATAATATTACTTATACCCATCTATTTTCATATATTTCTATGACTTTCTGGATGTCTTGCAAGTATTGGATGGCTATATAATGCTTGATTAAACGACCAGGTTTGTGAGACGCCAGCGGGGCAAAAAAATCGTATTACGGCTAACAAATACATTTAGCATCTGTCATCTGATCTATGTCTGTCTCTTGGTCATATCGCGTCACACTTTATGGTCAGTTTCTTATCTATGATATAACTGTCAAATTATGACAATATGAATGTTTTGTTCGTATTTTTCAAGTGGATACATATATATTACAAAGTTAATACGTAAAAACACCATTTGTACAATTCCAGGGACATAATATCGGCTATCGCCGATCGCTTTAAATGCAGTCGTCTTCTCACATTATGTTAATTTACTAACAATCAAACATAGCTCTTTTTGATATAAATTGGTCGTTCAAAATCGGTATTGGTTACAAAACCAGTCCCTTTTTCACGCTCTTACTTATATAAGAATTCAACCAATAGCAGTCTTCGTTACTCAGAAATTTAAATGGCAAACAATTTTTGAAACAAGGCGTTGCATTTATTTTGTATTTCAAATCAGATTATAGGAATTATCATTGATATTATTTGAAAATTTTTTACTTTGTGGTTCATAATATTAATTTTTTATAGAATATTTTACTTTGTTTATTACATTTTTAATCATAATAATAATTGAAATCAAGTACTAGATACGTTTTTAAATAAAAAATTTTTTTTAAACATAACAACAGTGTGACATATCCATGCCTTAATCTGCAAAGCAGCTAACTCAATTTTTCTAAAATGTTCAAGAGCAACAAAAAACTGTTTAAACTGTTGTAACTAAACGAATTAAGAAAAATCCAAAACACACTTTGGTAAATTTTTTATGCAGAAATAAGGTGGCTGAAAAATTTTATTGATATTTCAATTTATCTCGTACTTATAGGGAATATTTGGAGTTAGCTGAATTTATTTACCAAAAGTGTTCAATATCATTGGGAGTTAGCTGATTTTCCATGATAATGTACTTACTTACTTACTTACCATCACGCCGTTTCCCCGTGGGGGTAGGCAGAGAGGATAGAGCGCCACACTCTTCTGTCCTGACATACAATTCTCGCCTCATCCACATTCATACATCTTGTCATATAAGCTCGCCGATTGTTGATGCTTCTAACAGAACCATCCTCCATTATCTGGTTTACCTGGTCGTGCCAAGTCTTCCGCGGACGTCCTCTATTTCTGGTTCCATCAACACTTGCGTCATATATCTTTCTTACCATTCTCTCCTCATTCATCCTTTCCATATGACCAAACCACCTAAGTGATCCTTTCTTAATCTTACTCACTATACTAACATCAGCTTTACATTCTTTTCTTATTTCTTCATTCTTTACTCTGTCATAAATAGATTTGCCATTTGATAATGTAGTGCAATCATTATGATTTCCGCAGACGTCCTCTATTTCTGGTACCATTATTTAAGGTTTTTCAGCACGTAGTATTTATTTATTATTTTAAAGCACGTGTTTTAAAATTGTTAACATTTGTTTAAAAACGTTTAACGCTCGTGTTTTATTGGCTTTTAATGTACCATAGAACAATAAAAGAGGAAAATAATGGCATCAAAAAAATTTTTTTTTTAACATGGGTGGAGTTAGCTGTTTTGCAGATTAAGATATCGACATATGTTTTTTGATTATTAAATTTGACATCCTGAAGAAAGAAATTATGTTTTATAAAAATAGTTGATGTTTTAAAATACTGCATTAAGTGGTTTTAATAAATAAAGTTAAATAGTCTTGAAGTTTTTATGAGTTTTTCAAAAAACAAAAAAAATATGGAGGTTGCTGAGATTGCTACAAGTACGTACCCTCATATGTTTAGTTATGCGTTTGTAACTATTACTATATTTTCGAGAGGTGCATAGTCTAAATGATAAAACTAAATACAATTAGATGCCGACTTATTTGAATAAAGGGTGGGAAGTGGAAGGGTTTTGTGATTGTTATTGGAAATATGAAAAGAGACATGGAATATGAACTGCAGACCGAACACACAAACGGCCTAGAATGTTTCAGATTCTATTTCTGACGTCACGCGGAGACGCCAAATCTATTCGCACGACAGACACAAAAAAAAACACAAAAGAATTTCGTTTTTTCATGATATTATAAAAATACAACGTTATTAGCAAGTTTTTCAGGCCAATTAATAACCTTCTGACATTGGCAGACGGCACCCGTGACGTTGGATATAGCACACGCATACACACGTGGCGCCCGAGCGAGATGTGGCGTGGCACCATTGCGGTCCGACATGCAACGTTCGTGAATCAACGGCAACAAGTATTTAAACAAGACAGCGGATTAGGCTGGCTAACGAACTTAGTCGAGATATATACAACATGATATTTTTTTTTGGGATTTAATAGAAATTTGATGAAAACTAAGGGAGTTAATGGTATCCACACAAAGCAGTTCCTCATTAACCTTTCCTTTCCGGCGATGTAAACTGAGTTGACATTGCCTCTAATTATATGAATATCTCTGTAAATATAATAAATATAGAGTTAAAATTTTTGGTATTCCTCCGTTATATATTTATGTATTGGATAAAATAATTACAACATATAAGTATTTACCATACGCAACAATAAAAAATGTTTTCTCGGAGAATTTGACGTGATTTGTTTGTGTCTCTCACTAGTTTGCTGCTGCGGTGACTGATCGACCTGCCAGTCGGACCCCCTAGTGTGCTACTTCCTGAATAATTTCTGCCGGCAGTGGTGCTCGGGTAGAGAATCTACTTCAGTATTATTTGTGTACTCTTCTAGTCGCCCCTCTGTTTCACGGCTATTAGAGTGTTATCACTGTATGTTTGTTAATATTTTTATTTAAACCTGTATACAATTATTATAGGCTTATCAGTAGTGATGGTAAAAATCGTTACTTAATCGGTTATTTTAACTGTTATTGTGACTGTGATTTTGTTCGATTCTAACGATGATTGATAACTGATTAACGTAATTCTTCGAACAGTGACTGGTACACTAGACAGTAAAATCTCAGTTACCAATCATCGACACAATCAATCAGTAGGTTTACAATCACTACTTATTAAATTACAGTAGGTTTACAATCACTACTTATTAAATTACAGTAGGTATATCCACCTCTGATGCATACAGCACTGTCCTGGCTACTTTGCTAGACTAAAGTCTGTGTGTTAATGTGGCTAGTTTTTTTAGTGTTGTTATTTAGTTAAAATTAAAAAGAAAAGATTAGATAATGTAGTGAATGTGTTGTAAATCTAGAGTGAATTATTAATATTATTAATAATACACAATTACCGGATTTTCACCTACAAAGGTGCCGCTATTAAACAAATTCGACAAAATTAAACAAAACTATCGGTCCTACTCATTCACCGCCAGGTTGGATTTTTTTTATATTAAACAGGCGACCGTGCAATGCAGCTCGGCGTATACAAATGTAACCTAACCTGTAATTATCCATGGATAATTACAGGTTAGGTTACATTTGTATAAAGTGATCACTTAAGTCAGCCGAAGACAGGTCGTAAGCCCTGTAATTACCCATACTTCCATATATTTCCATTAAAATATTTAAAATAGCTTGGTCTCCATGAGATATCTATATTTTATTGAATTATTAGTGTATTGTATTGTTTATACGCCGAGCTGCATTGCACGGTCGCCTGTTTAACATAAAAAAATTCCAACCTGGCGGTGAATGAGTAGGACCGTTAAAGGAGCTTTTGCTTACAAAACGGTCCTGGGTCAGCGGTGGGTCCCCTCATTAAACCGAAGCTATGTTAGATTTATCTTAGAATGATAACATAGGCGAGATGAAAACTCGCCGGCCGCGCACCGGAGGCTGGCCGGACCTGGCTCGGATGGACCAGATTATTCTGTACGGCCCGTCAATGGCACCGATGACGTCAGCAGCAGTCTGACCGTCACAGCCGTGATATAACCGGCGGCGGTCATCGCGGTCGTTCTCGTTTCATTTTTAAACGGTTCCGATGTTAATTAAAGTTACGAGCACCGTCTCTGGGGTTACTGCTCATCATTTGACCTGAGAAGTTTACACGCCATCTGGAGACGGGCGTTGACAACTTTTTTGATTTGAAACAACCTCACGCATCCCTAGTACCGAGGGACTGGCCGCGTCATATCACTTTGCACGACTCGAGTTCTACTGGACCGACTTGAAGAATTTAAAACCCTTAGAAAGTGTTATAAGTATAGGGTGAATATTATGTTACAGGCCGATTTTGTTTGGCCGCCATTTTGGTATGGCAGACATGTGTCAGTTCGCAATTTGGCAGTCGTAGAGAGTAGTCGATTACAATTTATTATGGAGCACATAACGCCCCAACAGCATATATTTTGCAGCTTAATATTGATGACCTTGGCTTTTCGAAAAAAGTCACCAAGAGCGACGAAGCTCATTTCGACTAATACACAAAACAGCCGTTATTGGGGCACTGAAAATCTTCAATTGATAAACCAACGCAGAGTAAACTCGGCCAGCGCACGCTCTGCCACTAATGTGACGACTGGCATCCGGCACACACGTACACATACACGTATTGACAAATTCACGTCAGACTCTTCGAGAAAAACGTTTTTTATTGTTGCGTATGGTAAATACTTATATAATGTAATTATTTTATCCAATACATAAATATATTACGGAGGAATACCTAAAATATGAACTCTATATTTAATATATTTACATAGATATTCACATTATTAGAAGCAATGTCAACTCAATTTACATCATCGGAGATGACAGGTTAAAGTGGCCAGTTTTCTTTTCTTGACGTTCACGCGACGTCAATTACATTCTGAATTAATAAAATACCACTATATTATAAATATTTTCGATACTAAATTAATGTATTAATTATAAATATAAAATCAATTTTGTCGAAAAATATTGTTTTTGCGTCACCGGGATACGAACCTGAATCTCTATTTCCAATCCGGGGAAGTACACTACCGATTGTGTTATAGCATCAGTATTTTTCTTGACAAATTTTCGAACCTATATGTTACATTTTTCAAATTAATACACCTGTCGTTCCATTATTTGAAAGCCATCTACATTATTTTTACAGAATCTCAAATACCTTTGAGTAAACCGACTGCAGACGCCAGAATTATCAATTCATTTTTATTAAATTTTGGACACATTGATACAACATATATTATTAAGGAAAACAATAAAATATATTTATAATTAATACATTAATTTAGTATTTAAAATATCACAGACCGTCTGTTCTGAATAATTACAACTTCACAATAAGAATGTGTTTTCCTTAATAAATATTTTCGTGTGAAATTGATACATTTTGTTGGAGCGAATTGTTAAATTCCTTGTCTAGTGAGAAGACAGGTCATGCGGCCGTATTGCTGTCCAGTTGGTGTTCATACTATTAAAATGACAACAGTCTGTCCCGCTCCGAGCGCGAGTGCACGCCGTGGGTGCGAGCAGTACGCATGCACGTACATATTATGTGTCAAAAGTATAATTATTCACTCCCCGCATAAGCTGGAGCCCTGCCAAAAATTGCACATTGCACAAAATATGTCTACATCGAATTATTAACATTCAATTGTGTAGACATTTTCGTAATGTCCACACCGGTGGTACAAGGATACTTATTCTTACTTACTTACTTACTTACCATCACGCCGTTTCCCCGTGGAGGTAGGCAGAGAGGATAGAGCGCCACACTCTTCTGTCCTGACACACAATTCTCGCATTCATTCACATTCATACATCTTCTCATACAAGCTCGCCGATTGTTGAGGCTTCTAACAGAACCATCCTCCATTATCTGGTTTATCTGGTCGTGCCAAGTCTTCCGCAGACGTCGTCTATTTCTGGTTCCATCAACACTTGCGTCATATATCTTTCTTATCATTCTCTCCTCATTCATCCTTTCCATATGACCAAACCACCTAAGTGATCCTTTCTTAATCTCACTCATCGTACTAACATCAGCTTTACATTCTTTCCTTATTTCTTCATTCTTTACTCTGTCATAAATAGATTTGCCACAAATACGTCTAAGTGATCTCATTTCCACTGCATTCAGTCTACTTTCGTTCCTTTTCTGCCAGCTCCAGGCCTCACTTCCATACATCAGTGTCATATAACAGTGATATAATTCCATTCAAAGCGCCGTTTACTTTATTTCCTGCAGTCACCCTCCTTTAGATATTCTTAAATATGATTAATTTGAATGTCATCAATTGACACTAAACTAATTAAAACTTACATTATTAAATATATTAATTAGAATGATGTGTACATATAAAATCAATTTTATCGAAAAATATTGTTGTTGCGCCACTGGGCTTCGAACCGATAATATTTTAGAGACAAATTTTCGAACCTACTCGTATATGTTACCTTTTTGATATTAATACTTTTTTTTTAATCGTTCCATATAATCGTAGCACAGTTGGATAATGCAACTTCCCCGGTTTGGAAAGAGATCCAGCTTCGAACGCCGGTGGCGCAACAACAATATTTTTCGATAAAATTGATTTTATAATTAATATATTTAATTAATATTTAAAATATTACGTCTGTTCAGAATAATTTCAACTTCACAATAAGAATGTGTTCTCCTAACATAGAACATTATTGATAGAATCGGCGTTAACTTTGTAAGAATTTCATCATAATGGATGAAAATAAATGAAACAATGTTATAACTCTACTTGAGCTTATTAGCACTCCACGAGAATCGAGGGAAACAGGAACTCTCATCGACAGGTGAAGTACGAAACTCGAGTAGTGCTAATAAACTGAAGTAGAGTTATAACATTGTTTCACTTATATCCATCCATACCTCATAATGGATAATAATAATAATAATGGATAATTTGTATAGCGCCATTTTCGTAAAAACTTTCACCTCAAGGGCGCTTTACACATAAACTGTTTATAGTTCTACAATTATATTTGTTTTTAAAATTAAAAATTGTTATTTTCACGTATAGTACGTTTTTAGTTTCTTCTTAAATAAAGTCTCTGATGTATTCGTTGTTCCTTATGACGGAGGGCAGAGTTCCACGCTCTTGGGCCTGCCACCGCAAATGCCCGTTCACTAAATTTAGACTTCTGGCAACGGTTAGTCGGTTCAACAGCCCTTCCTGCAGCTGACCCGAGAGTTTGACGTCTACCATTCAAATTGTCTGGGATACAAAGTTCTTGAAGATACAGAGGCGCCGTGTTATGAGTCGCCTTGTTCATCGACCAGCACAATTTAAATTCAACTCATCAAGAAAATCGGAAACAATGTAGCTGATCTAAAAGGGATGTTATATGAGAGAATTAGGAAAAATTAGGAAATTAGATTGCAATCTATCCAGCTGAAACATTGGCTGGCCAGCATAGATGTTGTTACAATTGTCACAATTATTAATAAACAATTTAATAAACATAACATTCTTTAACACTTCATCTTTACTGTCCATATACCCGTTAACGACCGAAACCTCCAAATTACAAACCTCCCACTACCCAAATAGATATTTATATTAGAGTATTTGGTTTAGTTATCAACTGATGATGAGAGGGACTAGAAGAAAAAGATTTGAGTTCGGTAAGCGAGGGAGCTCTCCAATCCAACTTTGAATTTCGAACACCAGAATCCAACACACCATTTTAACCAGTACAATCTAGTAACTTTATCTAACCTTGCTTCAACAAATGAAATGTAAACAGTAAGTACGCGTTCTGTTCAAATCATTACTACCTGCCTACCTTACATATAATCGAATTATACTTCGCGACATACTCCACCCACGTAGGTCAATCATCTCATACGACAAACAAACAAAACATTTAAATTTACGAATGAGAATGGTTTGATGTTACATGTGAATCTAGAGAAGTCTAATAAAATCAATAAACAGGAAAATTCAAGGCAAATTTGCTAGCAGAAGAGGAATCGGAAGTCGGAGGACATACTGACAACAGTTTGAAGTGTCATGATCACGTGAACTTTCAATAGAGAAGGGAAGAAGCTCGTTGTGGTGGACCACATCGAAGAGGAAGATCCCCCACTCGTCGGACCGACAAGTGGAAAAAGCGATACGCACTTCTCTGGTGACAGCCCAAAGGTTTGCAGGATGTCGAGAAAGGATGATGCAAATAATGTAATGAAAGGCCAGGAATACCTTCAAAAGGCTGCAGACCCCTCGACCTTCAAATAATATTCAAGTTCACCCGGTGCTGTTTGATTTTTGTAACAGGTACAGTTGCGAAAAATACACGTCAACTTATAACCTACTATTTTAAACAAACAAAACAGATAGAAATTTGCAAATAAATTAAGAGTTTGAAATCAGAAACAGTGTTGTTTTACTTCTGTATACTCCTCGTTCCATATCCCCACATCTACTCAGAACACGACGTGACGGTATGTACGTTCGCGCGTGTGTTTACATTACGAATACATTATACTGGATTCAAATGAAAGCTCTAATGGCCGAAGACCGACATCTGTTGGTTGTTGATTTTATGAATTGATTTTTGTCCTGTTATTATTATCGTGTTGTCGCTCCCGCTTTCCGGAATGTTCCCTGATGTTTTCATTGTCCGCACGCGGTCACGTCTCCTTATAGCCGACACTGAAGCGGTGCGTGCGTTACTGGCAACGCGCGAATTCCGGCATTGTGCGAGATCATAGGTATATTGGGTATATTTATAAATAAATGGTGTATGTAACGGGAGTCGTGATTTCTTCTGAAAAACCAGTTCTTTTAACGGATTTCGAATTTATTTATCAACAGCAAATAGTCGTGTGTTCGTACGTTTGTTACTTAACGACCAGGTTCCGTTCTACAGTCCTGATTGGTTCAAATCGATGTTTTCACAGCTTCTCTGATCCTATCATTGTCCTTTAGAATAGATGCCGTAACTTTTACCACCTCTCCAGCATCGTAGTCGTCAATTATCGTCATCTTTATCGCAAGATCTATAGTCTTTCTTCACTTCTTGCTGCTTCCCGAAGGTAAAATGACGCTCTTTCTTTTGGTCGACATCATATACCATTCAACTCAATTCAACGGCAGCTCACTTGGCGCTAGATGTAGACGACGCGACACGTCTTAGAACATTAAAGTAATTCTTCCCTGCTGACAACAACGGTATGCAGACATATGATTTTGACATCCTGCACAATTTTATTTGACATAGTAAACATTGACTGAATATAGGCAACGCGCACTGAAAATTAAAAAAGGCGGTGGGGTGATCTGTGACGTCAACAACTCAATTCAAAGGTCACTCGCTTGACGACGCGACACATCTAATAACGTTAAAGTTTCTCTTCCCTGCTGATATCAATTAAAAGATATGATGGTCAACATCCAGTACAATTGTATTTGACACAGTTAAATACTGTCTGAATATAGGAAACGCGCACTGCAAATTAAAAAAAGGCAGTGGAGTGCTCCGTGACGTCATCAACGTAGTTCGGCGGCCGCTAACTTGGCTCTAGATGTAGACGACGCGACACATTTTATGACATTAAGTGACTCGTTCCTGCTAACGATGACGGGATGCGGAGATTTGATGGTCGACATCATGTACAATTTAATTTGATACTGTTAAACAGTGACTGAATATAGGCGACGCGCATTGAAATTAAGGGAGGCTGTGGGGTGCTCCGTGACGTCATCAATGCAGTTCGACGGACCCTCACATGTGACGCAGAAATTTGATGTATAGAGAGGATAGTGTTGGTGGGCTCAAGTAAATTCGTCCCAAAATCGTCCTAAAATGGACGATTTAAAAGTGCAAAATCATCAAATAAAAAAGAAAATAAAAATTGACTTTATGGTCGTTTTTACCACATACATACGTACTAGTAATGAGCCCAAAATCACGAATAGTGAGTCAATCACAGATATCTTTTGAGTCACATTCACTATCAGTGATTGAATATCTGGGAATATCGTGATTCGTCATTCAAATTTTTTCTGTTAAAAATTCTATTGATTTTCTGATGCCGCCGTTTAAATCGATTATCACTTTAATTAGCGCCACCTATTAAAATCTGTTTTTGTTGGTAATGTTTACGCTATTTTGTTCGTATTTTTTTTTACATTATGTATGTGCAATAATTTTCTACTAATTATTCTAATTATTTACGCTAAAATATGTTTTGTATGCAAATGAAGTTTTAATAATATAAACTATGTTGTTATTTTTTAAATTATATCGTGTATTGTGATCACAGTCACAGTTTTCAATCACTGATATTATCGAATACCAATCACGATCACACCAGTGAATCAAGAGTAGCATTTTTTCAAATCACTAATACGTACATTCTTGGCCACATATGAACTACTTGGTTACATACTAAATGAAGGACACCCCAAAGGGTCCCACCCTATCCCGGAGCCGTTATCGGAGTTGTGCAGTCCCGCTTCGATTAAAGTTTATTATAAAATGAGTTCTCAATTAGTTATCTTCCATCAGTTAGTTACATTATACCTTGTGACTTGATTTTACTTCACAGATTTTTTTTTCTTTATTACATAGCTTAAGCACACACAATTTTAGAGTACACAGTAATTATAATACGAACGAACAATTGAGTAATTTGTTATTTACTGATGTAGGTTGGCTCCGGTATCTATAAATACCGTACCGAAGTCATATATAATCCTTTAATTCATTTAGACATATTTGAACAGGTGCAAAAAAAATACAGTTTGCTACATATACTCGTATTATACACACATTTTAAAATGCATTGCCCAACTAGGCAAGCCTGTGTTAGATTAAATTGGTAAACAAATACATTTTACAAAACCGAAACTCATTGAAGGCAAATTATTGGTACACAATTTTTTGTTACATTTATAATAACTAATCGCACGTTCTGCAACTCGTCTGGGAATGTTACAAGCGATGCGAGGTTCGCAAAGCTTTGCCAGTGGCCCTTGGGTGGCGCGTCTCGGCTGCTCACCGCGCCGCGGCTATTTGCGTCACCAGCCAGGCAGACAGGAGTGCGGACAGCGCCGGATCGTATCCCGACAGAACCAGATTTTTTTGGTGATCAGGGATCAGTATAGCTTTTTGCAAACACAATCCGCTGGACCCGACACGGTGGCGTGCCGTCCTGCCGGATGGTTTGCCAAAAGTCTGGCATGCGTGCAGTCCAACAATGCGAGAAAACATCAGGGATTCGAATCCAACGACGTGTAAAAACGATCGCTTGTTGCTAGGGCGCGTTTGAAATGATGAAACAGAAGAAATGACTCTAATTCGATTGTTAAAGAGGGGAGGGAAAAGGGCTGAGACCTCTTGTCTCCGACGTATGAGGTTAATAACAATGGCGGAAGATTTTTCGGGGGACCCTATTCGAGGAACATGGAGAATTTTTTTTTTTTAATATCGTAATTATAGTAATTTAAACTCTGAAAATGGGTAAAGTTTTTTATATACGTAATACATTTTTTTATTTTATGTTTTGTTAATTTGTTTGATTTTTTACAAATTGTTATATTTTTAGTGAAAGTTTTTAAAGAATATTTTTATAAATTTTGTTCAATAGGGTCAAAAGAACAGGGTAAAGATGTGAAATAGGACGATGATTATGGGGATCGGATGAGGGATCATACAGGCCAAGGGAGTTTGGGATAGAAATTAATTTAGAATAAAATTTATATTATAAATGGTTTGTGTGTCGTTTAAGTCTCAGTGAATGATTGTGTTTCCGACCAGGGTGAATTTGTGATTCTCCTAAGGGTGTAGTTTTGTTTGGATTCTAAAATGTTTGTGTTACTTGAACCCCAGATGGGGCTCGCGTATGTGAGTACAAGACGGATGATCGCTTTGTACAAGAGTCATTTGTTTTGTAGGGATAGTGAACTGTAGGTATTTGAAGAAATGACAAATTTATCCATCAGCGTAAGGTTCAGCGTAAAATTATCTGTATCAAGTGGCTCGAATGCACGAAATTTTGTAGAGCCGTGTGTTACTGGAGAATGCAGACCGAGGTGAAGGATAATAAGGAAGGTAATGAGCAGCCCATATTAAAGACGACAAAAAAAAAACATGATTGAATGATTGTAATGTAATAATAACCAAATGTAATAATTGCTCCGTACAATAAAGGAAAAGAAAAAAGTTAACTATAAAGGGGCGGCACGAGGGTTTTAGTAACTTAAGTTTAAAATATGTTCCAAAAAAGCTTTGAAAATTTTGTAAGAGTAAACAACTCTCAAAAAGATTACGGGATAGAGTGGGACCTTTTGGGGTTACCTTCAACGAGTTCAATCACAGCAAACTGCAACAGTAAATAAAAGATTCTTACAATTCTTTGGCCACATTACGCACCAAAAAGACAACCTAGAAGAGGAGATTATAATTGGCATAACTTTGAGCCAAAGAAGATGCCACAACGATGGATAAGTGGCTGAAGAGACCCTGTAGTCAGCTGGGAGGGGGACTCACGGCCGGGACTTGTGGAGCCGCATCACGAGCCGAGTCTCATCCGATTGAGGCCGCTAAATGTCAGCACTAACACGAAGGAGGAAAGAAGAAAGTAACTATATTTTAACTCGATTTTTCCACGTGATTTAACAAATTTATTTTCATCTTCGGCACTACGAACAGAGAGTCTTGAAAACAATTTTGCCGTCACCTTGGCTTTTGCGAAAGCCAATATAATGAAGAGAGGATCCACTTGACTTAAGACTGTCATCTATCTAAGATCTGCTGAAAGGCGAATACAAGGGTGGATGGACGGATACCTTAACTGGCACCTTTGACGACTCTCTGTGTAAGTTTATGACCTTTTCTGAGTGGATCAAGTGTGATTTGAGGGCACCCGCCCGAACCTATTATTTCACAAGTAGACGCAGTAGGGCGGAATAGCTGTATTATATAATATATATATATAAATATAAATCAGTAATTTTCAGCATTCAGCTATGTAGTAGGTAGCTACGAAGAATTTCATAAAATAAAATTTTCAATTATGAAAATGATTTAAATACGTAAAGTACCGTTCCGGCAACGTATTAATTAGAAAGATGTACATGTAAAATCAATTTTATCGAAAAATATTGTTGTTGCCATCCTCACGATAGATATATTAATTTTAAAAGTAACTTATCAGTGAGACGTACGATGACTGACCTTATATTTCTATACAGGATCATCAACGGTATGATAGACTGCCCCCAGATTGTTGGTCTGCTCGACATTCACGCACCATTTTGAGGTCATCGAGACACAATTCATTGCTCTATTACAGTGGTAATGTCAGACTACCCCCAGATTGTTGGTCTGCTCGACATTCACGCACCATTTTGAGGTCATCGAGACACAATTCATTGCTCTATTACAGTGGTAATGTCAGAACTGACTATGCGGAAGTAGTCGACATTTTTGATGTTTCATTAACTCTTTATAGGACTACACTATTACAATTTTTGTGTCTCAACTCAATGGTGATGGATTAATTGCGACTTTACATTTTATATTTATTTTTAATTTAATGTCTGAATAGGGCGTGTATAATAATAAATAAATAAATATAGGTTCGAAAATTTGTCGTCAATGTACTGTGTTGGTATACCATAGTCGGTTAATGCACGTTCCCCGGATTGGAAGACATATCTTTATAATAATTTACTTACTTACCATCACGCCGTTCCCCCGTAGGGGTAGGCAGAGAGGATAGAGCGCCACACTCTTCTGTCCTGACACACAATTCTCGCCTCATCCACATTCATACATCTTCTCATACAAGCTCGCCGATTGTTGAGGCTTCTAACAGAACCGTCCTCCATTATCTGGTTTACCTGGTCGTGCCAAATCTTTCGCGGACGTCTTCTATTTCTGGTGCCATCAACACTTGCATCATATATCTTTCTTACCATTCTCTCCTCATTCATCCGTTCCATATGACCGAACCACCTAAGTGATCCTTTCTTAATCTTACTCACTATACTAACATCAGCTTTACATTCTTTCCTTATTTCTTCATTCTTTACTCTGTCATAAATAGATTTGCCACAAATACGTCTAAGTGATCTCATTTTCACTGCATTCAGTCTACTTTCGTTCCTTTTCTGCCAGCTCCAGGCCTCACTTCCATACATCAGTGTCGGGTACCAAGACTCCATTGGGCACCGCTAGTCTTGCCTCGGTTGACAAATTCCCGTTAGATATAATTGAAATGGAACATAATTTTATAATAAAATACAATAAATTGTCAAATCCAAAACATCGGTTTCAAGAGCGAAGCTAAAACATTTGACGAAATTTTATCGAAAATATTCACCCGGTATTTCAAAAGTCCAGTCGACAGTGTGACAGCCCCGTCCAGGAGCGGCGACCATTTTGAATATGAACTGTCAAACGCTGTCCTGTCAATTCGAACGAATTAACCGATAATAATTTATGCGCGGTCGGAAGCACGGCTTGAAGTCCCCTGACACTAATCGCGTCGGACGCGCGCCGCATTATCAAGGACCCCATCACAAGTCAATTTAAAAGGTTTTACACGGTTTCGAAATGTTTCTACGGAGTAATTTATTTGTCAGGAAAACATACAGTTAAGATAGTAACTAAAAAAATAATAAATTCAACGTTCTGAATTCGAAAAACACATTTTTAGAGCGTCATTTGGAATCAGCCGCATGCGTGGTTATTGACACAATTCCGCATCCAAATTCACATCTGTACCTTTCCTCATGCTCGTCTTGTCAGTATAAATTATGCACTTGATCGATATATGTTCGATCTCGACATCGCGATTGTATTTTGATCACGTATTGTTTGTTGTTTGAGTGCCGTGGATGAACTTACGACATCGCCATATTCAATTGGGATCGGAGATCGGCTCATCCGCGTGCCATTAAGCGTGATCTCGGCGGCGACTGTGAGGATTACGGAGACGTCATATAATGTGGTAAAGCGAGCAGACCACCTTCCGAATCCCGGTTGCTGAAATCATTGGTCCTTCGACTAGAACCTCTATCCCCTCACCAACCTTATCCTGTATTCCTTATTTCCCTCCACTACCCTGCGGTCGTAGACCGGAATTGTCGTATTCCATTCCGCGGGACGCGCGACCCGGAGTTTGCTCAATTCGTTCATTTAGATCCTATCGATCCGGAATTACATTTCGAATTCAATAACACATTAAATACAACGACACAATACAGGGTGGGTTTGGTAACAAAGATTAATGTTAAGCCGTGTAAAAGACAATGAAAAGAGTGACAATAAAAACAACTTAAGGGCGTAAGGAGTCAACTGTGAGGGCGACCAGTGGTATACAGTAGGATTATACAATCATATGTAATATATGTACAACAATACATATTATTACACAATACACAGGATTAAGAAATTTCATTTAACCAACGTTTTTAGACAAAATGAATCCTTCGTTTATACGACCCTATCATGTATTTATTTGTAATTTTAGAGCATTATTAATAGTGTTTTAACGTAAAATAATGGACGTTTTCAAGAACACTTTTTATGACTGAACATGATTCTTTTATTGTTCGAAAATCCTGTTAAAGGTTAACGTGGGCAATAGTTCTGCCAATTGCTTTTTGTTTTTCCCAAATCAAAAACAAATTCATGCACAACGAACGCAAAGAACGGCCATGAAATCAACAGGTTAAAAACAGTTAGCTAGTAAAATTCGAGAATTGGTAAAAGAGGAAGTAGACACTTGATTGTTAGAAAAACAGCATAGGTAACGACTTCATGCAAAACGTATCAACCGAGATTTTAAATTTAGTAAATAGCCAATTATATGACTTCAGATTAATGTGTACAACGGTGAGTTGTCGCTAATTGTAAAATAATGTTTCCGTTTATGTTAATCCAATTATTTAATTTGTTACGCAGAATTTTTAATAATGCACAGCATTTTTGCTTGTGCCTTTCAAAATTCGGACTCCGTTTGACATTAAATATCCGGCATCGAATTGAAACGTTCGATTCCAGTATTACGCATCGGCAAACTGAGTCGAGTCAAGAAAGTCACTATTTGGTCCTTCGAGCCGGATGTTTCGCATTTCAAGGTACATTTTAAACGAGACGATTTTGGCAATGTGGCATCCCTTACGCATGACACGCACGAGAGTCGTCAAGAGCCGCGCGACGGGTTCAGCCATCGCGGATAATCGTTTCCGTGATATTACGTCAGTAATCAATACGGACGCAAATACAAACACGATTGGAAGTCACGCCTTGTGAAAACAATGTCTTGTCTTTGAAATAACTAAAGTTTTTCGAATACATAATACAGTCGAACTCGGCTATATCAACGAGGAAATACTAATTATTATTTTGATTCAACCCTGATTTCGCACAACTCTTCACTGTCACAGTGAACACTGATATAACGTTCAAAAATATTCTTAAGTGAAAAAAATACATTACACGGTCTAAAAACGTCATAAAATCGAAAGCAGCGACTGCCAACGAGGTTATTTATTGTTTACGATTCCTTTCAGGTTTGTGAATTCTTAGAAAGAAAAAAACAGTTTATTTTGTGTGCGAAGTAGTATTAAGTATTAAACTTTAAAACAGAATTTTGAATTTTGTCAAGAAATAATGTGATTGAATGTAGTAATTTACTTTAAAATGTTTTGGTTCATACAATTATAGATTTTTGATTTTTTATACGTATTTTGACTTACTTTTAATTGTATTGGATATTAATTATATTTTTGTAATAACGTGTAACAGTTATAATGAGTAAATGTAGCTGCTCCCTTCGTACTCGTTATAACCGAGTCCGATTGTATGTTCATCTATATATATATATATATATATATATATATATATATATATATACATAATATGATATATTCAAAAGCGTCAAGTCAAGGGTGAAAAGGGAAACGCATTCAGCTGGCTGGAGCCGCCTACGCCCAATGCGTGGACCTTCATCGTTATTGTCGTGCACTATATATATATATATCGAAAGTAGACTGAATGCAGTGGAAATGAGATCACTTAGACGTATTTGTGGCAAATCTATTTATGACAGAGTAAAGAATGAAGAAATAAGGAAAGAATGTAAAGCTGATGTTAGTATAGTGATTAAGATTAAGAAAGGATCACTTAGGTGGTTTGGTCATATGGAAAGGATGAATGAGGAGAGAATGGTAAGAAAGATATATGACGCAAGTGTTGATGGAACCAGAAATAGAGGACGTCCGCGAAAGACTTGGCACGACCAGGTAAACCAGATAATGGAGGATGGTTCTGTTAGAAGGCTCAACAATCGGCGAGCTTGTATGACAAGATGTATGAATTTGGATGAGGCGAGAATTGTGTGTCAGGACAGAAGAGTGTGGCGCTCTATCCTCTCTGCCTACCCCCACGGGGAAACGGCGTGATGGTAAGTAAGTAAGTATCTGAGAGACGGAGTGCCTAACGTACAAATCTGCCAGAAAACCTAGATGTTGCGCAAAAAATCTACTTGCCAAAGGGCCATAGACGTCTGTCGAAGAAACGATGGTCAGTAGGAACTGAAGGTCCTGGAGTGGAAGTCTCGGATCTGATAGAAGTGTTGGTCGTCGTCGAGCTCGATGGAGCAGCTACATCAGAATAATGGACAGAAGGGCTGATGATAGAGATGATGGGCGATCCTCGCGGAAGGTGGCTGTTCAACCTTTATGATTTAGGGATCGCCGATGGCAGTTTTGCGCGCATGTGAGCGCGATATAGACAAGGGTTCTTATCTTTTAGCCCCTTCCCTATACCAGAGCATGACCTTTTCTGTGGTGTTCTCTACGGTCGACCATTGGGTACGTTAGGCTGTGAAAACTGTGTGAATTATTTAGTAATATTAGTACTAGTAGTAAAGTATTTTCCCCTCCCTTAATGTTCCGTCAATCTGTATATATATTCTGTCTCTCTCTTTCGCATGCAATTTTATATTCTATCTCTCTCTTTATGTATACATAAGTGCACTCTTTTTGTATTTATGTTTCAAATACGTCCTGATGAAGCTTGAAATAAGCAAAACCGATTGACATATAATAAATTTCGTGGTTACAGTTTCGTAGAATGCAAACAAAGCGATTGCTTTCTACGAAAATATTATATTATTTCACTTTTACTTTACCCTGTTTGTATTTTATCTCATATATTTAATGAATTATATTAGTTTATAAAATATGATTTGTTTGCCAACTTGCTCTAAAATAGGCATTTTAAAAATCTGTCATCAATTTTCTTTTTGGCGTGTTTTTTTTGGAAAATTATTATACTTATTTTTTTGAAAATCGTATTTAATTCTAGTTGCGAGTGCAGAGGTGTAAAATCATTAAAAAATATCGAGATGACTGTACTTAAATTATCGAACAGAATATTTCATTCGACAAGTTATCGATTATTAAAAATGCAACTAGAATTGTTCCAACAAAACTATTGATTTGGCGATGTTAAAATATGGGAAATAAAATAAAATATTCTGTATGTGCAAAAAACACACACGAACAATGCCACAGTGATAGGGCACTTTTGCTAACATATACATATCATCGGACCGCCCTGTCGACGTTGGTGGAAATCAGTATTTAACCGCACTGTGTATAGTTTGGGGGCGGCGCAGAAGTGTAGCGGGGCAAGTGATTATTTAAAAAAAATTAAAATATAGCTACGAGAGTATGGCATGTTCAGATAGATACAAAGAAACTTCTTTAATACGTTTATAAAATACTTTAATAAATTGAGAAATTTTAAAACAATTAGTTCGTCCCGTCACCCCCTTCTCGTGTGACCCGCGTGTGTCACATGACACCATAAATCGAACAAGGTCTGCTATCAATTCTATCACGTGCGGTCACCGCATAGAACAAAGTGAATTAATTTGCTTGTCTGTTTTCGTTGATTTTTTTTTTAAATAAATACAGTATCAATACCGTATGATAGACTGCCCCCCAGATTGTTGGTCTGCTTGACTTTCGCGCACCATTGAGGTCATCAAGACACAATTCATTGTTCTATTACAGTGGTAATGTCAGAACACATGCGGTCCCCAGATTGCATTCTCTGGGGAATGAATATGCTGAGGTGGTCGATATTTTGGCTGTAAATTTAACTCTTTATAGTACTATATTATTACAATTTTTGTGTTTCAACTCAATGGTGACGGATAAATTTCAAACATGCCGATATTATATGATTATTTTCTTTGTGTATTGCACTTCTGACGAAATTTTCTATTATTGTACAAAATATGTTAATGCCTGAATAGGGCATGCACAATAATAATAAAAAATAAATAAAATGTTTTAAAAATTATCATTCCTGTCATTATTAACGGATGATTTCTAGTTTATCTATATTGTTACAAAAAACGCAAATAATTCGTAGACACACGTATGATGACGCAAAACCTGTATTGCCAGCGAAAAAAGTACAACAGCAGCATTTTTTGTTCATTTTAATAAAATCGTACATGTACATTTATTATTTAATTATTTAAAATGACGCTGATAATAATAATCGCCGCTAGAGTGGCGAAACCTAGAATTAAATCAGTTGCCAGGCGGCTCGCGTATTGCGGGAATGGTAAATTACGTTATTGTGATTTCCTTGGAATGATAGGATGGTGTGTGTATGTGTGTATGTGTGCCGCACAGCCGGTGCGGTTATGTGTGGCTATAAATACGGCGCGCAGGAGTGCGCGTGTGTCTTTTATCTGCGGTTCATCGGCTTAATAGTTTGACCTATACTAGTGACATACTTTGTGCTAAATTGTAGCTTATTGTAATAAAAGATTAATTGTTTACGACGTACTAGTACGTAAAAGTTATTATATAAATAATTTAAACAATATATAGACCACTTCGCTTATTGTTCATGTATATCTTTCTAATTAATACATTTAATTAATGTTTACAATAGATTCACTTGTACTACTATCGTCCGGAGCCCCTTGAGCCGGTACCATGTTGAACGACTTCCAGTGACGTGCAGAAATAGCCGTAGTTAAACTTACTTTTTTCGGTTTTAGAACAAATATTAATCGATAGTGAAAAAGCAAAAACTCGCGTAATTATTTTTTAGTCGCTAATGTTACAAGCGACGCCGATCAAGGTCTCACATTGAAATGGGGCAAGGGTATGTCAAATACCGTTTTCAAGGGACGGCCTAAACCGGTATTTCAAACATACATACCGGTTCAACGGAAATTTTCTTAATTTAGTGAATTTACCACTGATCCCGCAACCGGTTCTTAAGTGTCCGTTGCCAGTAAGAAAAAATACTAAAGTACAGAATATATCAAACGTGTTTTTAATACCTCTAGATTAAGATTATTTAAATATTCAATTTGAAATGAATACTATATTGTCTTTATTACGAGAAACAAAAAACGTATACAATTCATGCGAAATCGTATGAATTTTTTCGACTGGCGAGTAATTTTGAAAAAAATATCGGCATAATTTATAAGAAAAAATTTATGCAAATCAACATGAGCGCGAGCAAGAGAAAGTAATAGAATGACACCGCAATTCAGGAAGAAGACCAAATCTCAGAAGTCGATGACATTCAGAGCGATGAAGATTTTCAATGAGAAAAAATAGTATCAATTTAAAATTAAAATATGTGCGCAGTAAATATAAGCAAATATGTGCCCACTATTATGAAAGTGGTATATATACATATGTCGGAATGTTTGGACGCTAAAATGTTGAAGATAATGACGATGAATGTTAGAGAAACATATGTGTCCATTACTATGAAAGTGGTGTATATATATCGCAATGTTTGTACACTAAAATGTTGAAGATAATGACGATGAATGTTAGAGAAACATATATGTGTCCATTATTATGAAAGTGGTGTATATATATATATATATATATATATATATATGTCGGAATGTTTGGACGCTAAATAAAAGATAATGACGATGAATGTTAGAGAAACATATATGTGTCCATTATTGTGAAAGTGGTGTATATATATATATATATATATATATATGTCGGAATGTTTGGACGCTAAATAAAAGATAATGACGATGAATGTTAGAGAAACATATATGTGTCCATTATTGTGAAAGTGGTCTATATATATCGCAATGTTTGTTTACTAAAATGTTGAAGATAATGACGATGAATGTTAAAGAAACATATATGTGTCCATTATTATGAAAGTGGTGTATATATATATATATATATATATATATATATGTCGGAATGTTTGGACGCTAAATAAAAGATAATGACGATGAATGTTAGAGAAACATATATGTGTCCATTATTGTGAAAGTGGTCTATATATATCGCAATGTTTGTTTACTAAAATGTTGAAGATAATGACGATGAATGTTAAAGAAACATATATGTGTCCATTATTATGAAAGTGGTGTATATATATATATATATATATATATATGTCGGAATGTTTGGACGCTAAATAAAAGATAATGACGATGAATGTTAGAGAAACATATATGTGTCCATTATTGTGAAAGTGGTCTATATATATCGCAATGTTTGTTTACTAAAATGTTGAAGATAATGACGATGAATGTTAAAGAAACATATATGTGTCCATTATTATGAAAGTGGTGTATATATATATATATATATATATATATATGTCGGAATGTTTGGACGCTAAATAAAAGATAATGACGATGAATGTTAGAGAAACATATATGTGTCCATTATTGTGAAAGTGGTCTATATATATCGCAATGTTTGTTTACTAAAATGTTGAAGATAATGACGATGAATGTTAAAGAAACATATATGTGTCCATTATTATGAAAGTGGTGTATATATATATATATATGTCGGAATGTTTGGACGCTAAATAAAAGATAATGACGATGAATGTTAGAGAAACATGTGTCAATTATTATGAAAGTGGTCTATATATATATATATATATAGACCACTATTACAGACATTGCGATATATGTACACTAAAATGTTGAAGATAATTTATTTATTTATTTATATATATTTTGACATCCATATTTTTGTACTAACAGAGGTGGATATATAATAAACATACATAATACATAGTTTATTGTGTGGGATGGAGTAGACTTCACCTCTGATATATACAGCGTTGTCCTGGCTACTTTGCTAGACTAAAGTCTGTGTTAATGTAGCCAGTTTTTTTTTTCGTGCTGTTGTGGTGTTATTTGGAATAAAAAGAGAATTCAAATATGAATAAAAAAGTAAAAATAAAATAAAAAGATAGTAATGACGATGAATGTCCATTATTATGAAAGTGGTCAATTATTTCGCATATCGCATTGTTTTAAATCAATGTAAACTGTAACTGTGAAAAATTTGAAGCGTTATATTCAGTGTATTGTTACGACGTCCAACGGTATTCCGCTAGTGTTTATTTTTATAATAAAGTATATAAGTCATTTCAACCTTAAATTTTTTATTTCGTCACAAGCCACGTGCAACATTTATATGTCGAAATAAATTATAAATCTAGTAGACTGAATGAATTTTGAAACATTGTGTTATATGATATAAAAATATTTTTTACTGACTGAATTTTATAATCACGGGAGGACAAGAGATATTTGGGCTTTGTTCTGTCCGTGGGTATCCAGGAAGGAAGGACTCTTCGCGTAGGATTACATTCACGGCAAGAACAAGAGATATTTGGGCTTTGTTCTGTCCGTGGGTATCCAGGAAGGAAGGACTCTTCGCGTAGGATTACATTCACGGCAAGAACAAGAGATATTTGGGCTTTGTTCTGTCCGTGGGTATCCAGGAAGGAAGGACTCTTCGCGTAGGATTACATTCACGGCAAGAACAAGAGATATTTGGGCCTTGTTCTGCCCGTGAATGTCGATGAAGGAAGGACTCTCCGCGGGTACGAGCGGGAGGCTGCGAGCGAGTATGAAAGCAAGTCGAGCACTGTCCACGCTTTGACGTTAAGATTGATCCACTGGAAACCTCCAAAAGACGAGATTATGCTTTGGTCCGGCCACGGAAAGATCTCTCTACGTGTAACAAAGACAATTTTCCCTGTTCAGTGAATAAAGTGTAAATAATGTGACTAAAGTGTTATTATTGTCTGAGACCTCCCCCACACATCTGAGATAGGCATCCTGACACCAACCCTTAGGTACCCACAGACTGAGTTTAGCTGGTGGCGTTGTGCGCCGGATTCCATCCGCGGATGAAGGCCACGGCGTTACAATATATATATACCATCTTGTTTAGATTACGATTGAAAAGTGATGCGATACTTCGTTTGATTATTCGCGCGTATCTCGATATATTCAAAACTTAAAATGCTAGATTTTTTTTAAATCACGTTCCTGATAATAAAATGTGTTTCGGGCCGCTCATAAAAGCTTGGCGGGCAGCAGGTTGAGTATGACTGATCTAGATCGAACTGGCAGTCCGTATTCATCCATATTCCCAGAAGTAGAACATCTTATACACTAAACTCATTAATTCACCGTTCATGCAAATACCATAATGAGAAGTTAACAGAAACTGACTTTTTCAATATCAGCTACAAGAGTTTTTTTTTTATGAACCGCTATCTTTTCAATTTGAACCAATCATTCTACCTACAATCACATCTTGCTCTCCCTTTACCATAACAATAGTTTCAACTTCTCCACCCTTTCTCCCTCCTTTTTTTTAGTCTTCTTTATTTGCTACGCTTAAATGTGAACATTTCTGTGCATTTTCATAATTAATATCATAATGTTATATACATTTTATTAAGCAGAACACATTCTTATTGTGAAGTTGTAATTATTCAGAACAGACGGTCTGTGATGTTTTAAATTGACACATTGATACAATTTATATTATTAAGGAGAATACATTCTGATTTTATATGTATATATTTATAATTAATACATTCAATTAGTATTTATATACATTTATTACGTTTATTTATACAGTTAATTTTTTAATTTTCTTCGAATAATCCTTATTACAAGTTATTTCTTCCTGGTCCTAGATTTTTAAGACTGATAATTTAAACATAAATAATAATATAAACATTTAATAACGGGGGACCTTTTGCAGTAAACACAAGTAGAAAATATTCCGTACCCTCAACAGATTTCGCAAATATCACAATTGACTGAAAGGTCCTACCCTTGGCATTTCAGCAAATTGTGATATTATTACCGAAGCAGTAGGCCCAGCGCTAGGGATGTAACTCGCCGTGATATTTAATCTAGGGTATGTTTGTTTATGGTGAACTTTATGATTACTACCCCTACTGGTACTGGTGGCGAGTCTGACGTGCTGGCAAGATACTTACCAAAATGACCCTGTAGATAATCGCAAATTTCATCCACGTGCGTTTTGAAGTGCGGCATCTATTTTTCCAAGTTGGACACTTTTTAATTACAACATCTGAGCAGTACCTTGCGACCAGTGGCGTGCAGTAGGTATAGACTTAGGTTATGATGTTACCGTGATATTATCTTGCGACATATATATAATATACTACATTGTACATAGGTTTATGAACCGACGTGTTCCTACTCCATGTAGATTTTAAAGTACCAAAAATAGTACACATATACAAAAAAAAAATCAATAATTTAAATTTTCAAAATTAAAAATCAATCAAATTTTAGAAGCGAATTCCGATCTACAAGATATAGAGATCAAATTGATATCCCAAAACTAAAATATACCGCAACTCAAAATCAATATATTTATCAAGACATCAAATTTTTTATCTCCAAAATCAATCTCCCCATCACAATTAGAAAAATTACGGACTATCATAAATTTGTAACTGAAGTAAAAAAAAAAAATATCTACACAGACTAACTGAAACATAAATTAACTCGTATATACTCCTTCTCTATACACGAGTCTAACTCTCATAGAGAAGAAACAAATGTTAAAATATATATATATGTATATATCCACTGATTATTCAAATTGTATTATATTTTTAATAATAATAAAAAAAAATTAAAAAATGTGCATTCTGTCTTTCCAATAAACCTTAATATACTTTTCCCGCTCTGGCCAACTAATTACTTACCGACGGGGGAACAGATTGCATTTCTACATGAAACGGCCAACATCTGTGTTTCTTTTAGCGCCGTAAGTAAAATACGGACCACAGAAAAGAAGCGGTGCTCTGCAACATACGAGTGCAGTGATATCTCCGTTCTTCACTACAAAAGTGCGAGTCAACTGGAGGTGAAAATAAACGTCCAACCCAGGACTGGGATCAAGGTAGGCCAGATCCATCTGTCATTATTCCTTTCTTATCCCAATTCGAATTGTGTCAACGAATTATTCATTTTAATCGATACGTTCCACGGGATCTTATTCCACCACGACGTCTTTAGACAAAATGAATCCCATCACAATAAAAATGCATTATCCTCGAATGTAAAGAACAATCATGAAAACAATATGCTTAGTAAGGTAGTCAAATATGCGAATTCTCTAAGCCAAGTTCAAAACCTTTCAAACGTCATTCTGTTAGGAAACAACATAAGTAAGGACTCCGTACAACATTGATCAGCTGATCCATTTCTGACTCTTCCGAGTGGAATTTTCAATTCAGTAGGTAGCAATTGTATGGCTTGAAAAGAACGATAGATTAAAACAATTTTAGTAGCAATAAATGAAGTATAACCCAGTATAGCATCCAGAACTACACAACTAATTATCCTACAGATACACTAGCGTAATAATAACATATAAATTATTTTATTTATATTTGTTTCCCAGAATTTTTAGTGATGCACAGCTTTTTTGCTTGCACTGCACGCCCTCACTTGTGACGCATGTTTAAAGTGACTATACGCCACGTTTTGAATGAGGCCATCGCGTTTTTAGGTAGCCTATCTCGCTGTCCCCAAGCACAGCTTCGGGACTCCGAAATGTACCCACGGCAACAATTACAAAAAAGGCGTCAAAAAAAAAAAATTCGACGGTAGCGCCCAGTAGCGCGGCAATGACGGTAAATAATAAATTAAGAATTTCGTATTTCATATTTTAAATGCAATGCTACACGTTATTTTGGGCATAAAAAGTGATATCAATTCTATATAAAAGTGAACGACTATCGCGTCAAACAAATATAAAGTATTATTATATTTTCAGTAATGTATTTTCGTAGATTTAAACAAATAAATTAAGGTTATATAAATGATTATTATAAATGACTAAATTTTGTAAAAAAAAAACATTAAGTTCAACTTACTGTATTGGTGTAGTGTAATTTCTCCAGATAGGAAAAGATTCAGGTTATAATCCCGTTAGCAACAAAAATACTTTTTCGATAAATTGATTTTATCTTGCACATCTTTGTAGTTGATACATTTAATTTATATTAAATATCACATATTTTTAAAAAAGGAAAAATTAACTTTTTGGTTAAAATCTATTATTTTAAATTGTTAATAACTTTGTTTTATTAACCACTTAATGAATTAAAATACGTCTATACGATGTTTGAACAATAGTGTGTTTTCAGAATTTTCTAATCATTTGATACAAAATGGTTCATGGTTTTGATAAAAAAAATGTGATTGTCAATTTTGCATGTAATTTGGAATATTATATTATATACTTAACATCACACCGTTTTCCCGTAGGGGTAGGCAGAGAGGATAGAGCGCCACACTCTTCTGTCCTGACACACAATTCTCGCCTCGTCCACATTCACACATCTTCTCACACAAGCTCGCCGATTATTCAGGCTGTATTATAAACAACCAACTAAATTTAACCACAAGTCCTATTCTAAATTTTTTTCTTAAATATTATTCTAGTAATTTTGCATAATCGAATAATAATTTAAGTTAGGCACTAAATTTATTTTTTAAATAATTACTGTTTTTTTTTAAATTTGATTCTATTAAGTAAATAATAACTTATGTTTTTGATTAGTTATTGACATCCTGAAGAAGAAAATTATATTATTCGAAACCGATAGATGTATTTTAATTCACTAAGTAGTTATAAAACAATGTTAACAATTTAATATAAATATCACAGAATTATGTTCTGAAAAATTGTAACATTTTTAACATAATTAAAATACATTTTATTACAACTTAGTTGTAAATTCTCGTTGAAAGGTGGTGACAAAATATTTTTTTCAATTTTTTTCTAAACCAATTGATTTAATAATATACATGAAAATAATGAATTAAATACATACCAACACAGGGTATTCACGACGACTGGAGCACACACATAATTTAAACAATTAATAAAAATATAGTTATTATTAATTTATTAATAATAATTGTCAATAAAAAACACTTCAATATAAAATTAAACTGTTGATAAAGAAATAATTGTTAAAAACAAATTCGAGTAATCCGTACACGGTAACTATACGCGAGATCTGCGCAAGAGCTGACGTGGAATGCAGCCGGCACCAGGCCGAATCAGCTGACACAAGACAGTTCGCTGCATGACTGACTCATCATCAGTAATGACGTCTATTCTAACCGCATTTGCAAATACACTTAAAAAAAATCAACGTCAAAGAACTCGTGACGCAAGCGTGGCCGAAATCAAATCAAATGAACTACTACATCAAACAGTAAACATAATAATGTTGATATTTGTAATATCTCACAGGTGTTCAGAATGTGTTCAATTTTTTGGGATCCCACTGTAGAGTCGAGTCAACACAATACTGAAAGCATATGCGTGTATATGCTTTCAATATTGTGTGGATTGCAGAATATGTCGGTGTAGATGCGTCTTTGGCAATATCGCACTCAAGTCGGAGTCGAGGACACGCAGAATGTATCAGAAACATGGAACAGACAACGGAATGTATCAGAAATATTAAAAATTATATTGTTACATCACACCGCAAACTTCAATTACTGCTTCTCATTTGCTTGGAAGATGATCGATTCCGCGGGCGAAGAAGCGCTGGTTTTTTTAAAGCAATCCACGATTTGATATCTTCCGTCGACTCTTCCAAATCGTCGTTAATGTGGTAGTCCGTACGGGCCTCGGTGGGAGAGTAGGAGGGATGGGGAAACAGATTGATAGATTCAATCGCACTGCGTTCGACACGAGGGCGAGCGTTGTCGTGGTGGAAAACGATTTGGTTCTTTTTGCGCGATCTTTTCAGCTGAATGGCAGTATAAAGGCGATCAAGCCGGGCCAGGTTCAGGTCGCTGCTGATGTTGCACGACGTACATTCGCCACTCCTGACGCTCATGACAATAAACGTGTCTGAAGAACTTACATGTATTTAAAAACGTAATTCTTCTGAACCAGTTGAGCGACCAAAAAAACTGATATGGACAAAGTTGTGAGGAGAGAAAACACCACGACTCTCTGACAAATCTTCAAAAGGAAATTTTTGCAGGAATTAGACAACTAGTATGCCCAATAAAGTGATAGACGGACGCAGTGATGGAAGTTGCAGATTTCACACTGAAAGCGTGTAAAATTGGTGGTCCAAAAGAGGATAGAAGAAACCAGATCTCGTGGAAGATCGCAAACGTGACGACGTGGTTAGAACTTAAGATATAGTTGTCTCATAGACACGAAGCTATTATTTTTATTTACATGGGAAGCTAAGTATAGAAGACTTGGGCATTACAGGGCTTACGACCTTCACTTTACACAATGTAACGTTCACCTATTTACCCATGCTACCACATCTATCGATTTCTTAGAAGTTATGTACATGTTATCACGTAGAAACCTATCAATTATTTATTACCAACTACACTGTCGCCATCTGTGGTTTCTTGAAAATTTGATGTTCGTTCTCATGTAACAGTACAGATGTCGCTGAAGCTGGGACTCTTTTTTGACCGAAATATGGGGCTATAACCTTTATGTGTATATATGAAATTCATTCGAACTATTAATATACAATGAAACTTCTATCTATCGTTTTTGAGGGACCTACTAAAATAAACTACGAATGCGCGAATATAGAAAAAAAGTTACATTCATACATTATATTCTTAAAAAAATATATATTTCACATTTAAATTAATGTGTTTTAATACAATAATAAAATTAGAAAGCTGCACAGAAACAAAAAAAAAATTAAACTTTCATGTGTTTTGGGTATTGCGTTATTGCCGTAAGTAAACAGTATTTTTTCAGTGTAACAAATGACATATTTTTCGGTATCAGTGCATAAAAAAATTCGCTCTTTAACGTCAAGTATAACAAAATTGCTGCGAGATTTAAACAATTAAAGCGGTAAAATGATGCGCAGAGGAACGATTGATGCGATCAATTTTTGCGTGATTTGTACGAAATTAATTCGAGACTGGAAGGAATAAACAACACATGCGGGAAAACGATTATTCGGAGAACGATCGATCGAGGTTCCACTGTGATTCAACGCAATAACATATATACAACATGCAAAAATTTGATCGATGTGGTAGCCGAGCATGGGTAGAATTCGTGAACGTTACACTTAAGCCAGCCGAAGACAGGTCGTGAGCCCTGTAATATCTTCGTCTCTGTGAGACATCTATATCTTGATGAAAATCCCTCGGGGGATATAAATTACAGTAATCGATTCCTAAAAAGATTTGGACATACTCAAAATATCGGCTCGAACTTGGCAGGAATAGATGACGACAGATGCAGCAGTGAAGAAACACAGGCAGTCGAATGTGACTGCTACAGTCAAAGCGAGAAGAGTAGACACACTAAATTATATAAACAACGAATGAAAAAAAACAAACGTATTATTAACGACTCAATGTAACACTGCGGGAAACGGAAGACTACTGACATAATGAATACAAAATTAAACCATTAAGTCCGCATATGATAAGTACCACAATGCGTCAACTGATAGGAGGGACATATTGAATTAAGTTGAGCAAACAGAGCAGCGATAGCACGAACAGTGAACTCCAAAATCTGCCGAGCGACATTTCAGTCAACAATTATAATTACAATGGATATGATGAAATTGAAATTATTAATATTTCAAGAATAACGTTGCGGGGTTACCGAGTAAAGTACAAACACAGGTTCAAATCTCCTTCTAGCGCTTAGTCCGGTTTTCGAATCGGGACTTCGAGGACTGCTCAAATCAATACATATAAATTTGAGTCTAAAGCGATGTACAAGAGGCAGGGATAGACTGAGACTGCCATTCGGGAAGAAGGCCAAATCTCAGAAATCCATGATGTACAGTGCGATGAAGATTTTTAATGAAATGCCAGAAAACATAAGAAAGGAGGAGAAACTGAATAGATTTAAAGTGGAACTGAACAGATATGTAAAAGATAAGTTTTAATAAAAGAAAAGACTTTAATCTTGTTTACATTAGAGCATATATAGGAGTGCTTATGTATGCACTGTGTTAAGAATTAAATAAATATTTAAAATACTAATTAAATATATTATAATATATCATATAAAATCAATTTTATCGAAAAATATTGTTGTTGCTACCGGGATTCGAATCTGAATCACTTTCCAATCTAGGGAAGGTACATTAACCGCCTATGCTACAATCGTAGTTTTTGAACCGTAATTACTGGACTTACGACATGTCTTCGGCTGGCAGAAATGATAACTTTACACAAATGTAACGTTCACCATTCTCACCCATTATAATCAATCTCCGTATCTATCAAATTTTTGTAAGTTGTATATATGTTACTATGTGGAAATACTTCGAGTACAACTACACTATAGCCGTCTATGGACTGAATAAGATCATTTATTTCCCAGAAACAGCATAGATGTCACTATACCCATAATTCCATATTTTTCTATTAAATATAATAAGAATAGCTTCGTCCCTACGAGATATCTATAATTTGTTTAAAACTGAGCACTTTATAAAAATGACTTGTTTCAAAATAAAAATATGCCGCTTTTAAAAGCGATGCACATCGGGAAGTGCGATCGGTACATGCGAGATGAGGTGACCAGTGACACAGGGGGACGGCACGCCGGTCCATTAGTGCATTAGTGCAGTATTGTGCACAAGCTGCAGCAGGAAATGCACTCAGAGTGCACGCATTATTTCTGGAATGTGTTCAAAACATGAGAACAGAAAATAGAGATGAAATTTTCATTCTAGGATCCAAAATGGTCCGGCACAGTATAATGTTTATTGTCAGATTTGTATTGAAGAGTTAAATAAATTTCAGAATATAATAACAGATACTTAAAGTATATAAAAAAAAAATTGTTAGTACAGGGATACAAACGTAGAATGATAAATTGATATTTTTTTAAAATTTATATTAAGATAATTTTATCAACGGTTTGGTTGATTCTCTAAATACGATTTTGTAAAATGTTCAAGTTCTCAGAATTTGTCGATAAAAAAAAAATACAATAGTGTCATGTGTCACGAGGAATTAGGAATCTACATAATATATTGTGCCAAAAAATCGAGCATCAGTACGATGTTGTACATTTATATTACAGTAATATCGACACATCCTCCAAAAACAATGTGCTCAGATTCTGAGTGTGATTCAGATGTATCAAAATTAATCAAAATACATCTGTCGGTTTCGAAAAATATAATTTTCTTCTTAAGGATGTCATTAAATAAGCAAACACATATGTTATTGTTTCTTTAACAGAATCTATTATAAATAAAAAAAACAATTATTTAATAAATAAATTTAGTATTTTTTATTTATTATCTTTGTTTTATTAACCACTTGAATTGAGTTTAAATACATCTACCAGTTTCGAAAAATACCAACAACAACAACGTTGGAGATAAATAAAGCATGTAAAACTAATCAGTAAATTGTAAACAGCCAACTAAATTTAACTACGAGTCCTATTCTAAATTTTTTTCCTAAAAATTATTCGACTAAATTTGTATTGAGCAGCAATTTGAGTTAGGTACTAAATTTATATTTTAAATATTTGTTTTTTTTTTTAAAATTTTAAAAATAGATTCTGGTGAAGAAACAATGCTATATATTTTCAGTTAGTTATGACATCCTGAAGAAGAAAATGGTATTTTTCGAAACCGGTAGATGTATTTAAACTCAATTCAAAATAAATAAGTACTAAGGTGCTGAAAAATCTTACAACGATTCTTGTAAAAACTTTAAATGTTTATCTGACAAAAGTGTTGATGGCACCAGAAATAGAGGACGTCCGCGGAAATCATAATCACTACATTATCATGGAAAATCAGCCAACTTCCAATTGTATTCAACAATTTTGGTAAAGAAAATCAGCCAACACCCAACTATATTCACTTTTAAAATTAGCAATATTAACTTTGTGGTTAAAATTCATATTTTTTATTTATTATCTTTGTTTTATTAAACACTTGAATTGAGTTTCGCGACCGGTAGATGTATTTAAACTCAATTCAAGTGGTTAATAAAACAAAGATAATAAATAAAAAATACCATTTATATTTAACAATTTTGGTAAAGAAAATCAGCTAACTCCCAATTATATTTAACAATTTTGGTAAAGAAATTCAGCTAACTCCCAATTATATTTAACAATTTTGGTAAAGAAATTCAGCTAACTCCCAATTATATTTAACAATTTTGGTAAAGAAAATCAGCTAACTTTCAATTATATTTAACAATTTTGGTAAAGAAATTCAGCTAACTCAACTCATCATTTACAAAATTAAACAGTTTTTTGTTGCTCTTGAACATTTTATAAAAATGGAGTTAGCTGCTTTGCAGATTAAGGTACATCGATATGTAATTATGCGCGGGTTTCTAATTGTACAGTGAACGCCCCTGTTATTTACCATAGATAAGGAAGTCTGTAGGAATTTCAATTAATTCATTCGCAATTCACAGATGTTCAGCTTCTAGTGCATTTAACTGCTCTCATTCCGGCCGTCTTTTGTCGTGTGGAAATAACACATCTAATTGTACAATACTGAGAGAGTGGAGCGCCGCACCCATGTCTAGTCAGCTCGGCTGCAGACAAAGCACGTCTATAGGTACCGCTGTGTGTGGTGTCGATCGCATTTGACACAGGGTAGCTGAGACAACCATCTGAACTCTTGGATATACTTCCAGACCTTCATTTCGTCATATCACATACACTAAAGAAATTTCATGACAAAGATATACAAGAATAAGTTATATGTTAAAATAACTAAAATTAATGACGGTTAAATAAATAAAAAATACAAAATGTTCTAGTATTGAAATACAAAATTAATAATCGATTATTGTCATCATACATGAATAAAAATTACAATACAGATCGTTGTTGCATGACACTTCACGCTATCACCAAAGTGTATGTTCAAGAGTACATCGTGCGAAACAACGGAGTGTGTGTCCTGGAGCCAGAAGATCTTTGGATTTAGAGGAAAATCCAGATATTTAAAGGAGCATTTCACAGGTGGGTCGTGTTTTCTGGTTCTGGGTGGTCTATCAGCCCTTCCTATTCCCTTATTCTTTTCCTCTCCTAAATTCCTTCCACCCTTTCTACATCCCGTATTTCCTTAACCCCCTTGTACAGACAACATCCATGCCAATATCGCGCTTCCCCATCATTTATCTATGATTTACTGGACTGTATTAGACTCAAACTGTAGTGTCATTAGCGAAATCGTACGGATTTGACGACTGGCAAGTATATTGAGCATCCTTATCTATGGACGCCTTGTCAAATGCATAGAGTAAAGATATTTGTAATGCGACACGAATGATAGATGTTCGTAATGTTAGTTAAATAATCATTTATGTAAACATGATATCAGTTTATTTAAGTTGGTATGGTGATACGTAAGAACACCGTTTGTACAATTCTAGGGAGAACAATACTAGAATACACTAAATTAAGAATAAATAAATAAAGAAGACTTTCATTTAAGACGCTCGTCCACTTTGCAGGAAACCGTTTTCTTACCCGCTTTCCCTCAACTGTTCCTGTTGTGATCACGAACTTCTCGAGACTCTCGTCGTTCCTACTAGCAAAAACGACCTTCACCACAGTTAACATATTCGTGAAATCGTCCATACCCTTTCGCATTAAGCTGCATCTATTGCGTCAGTGTGCATTGCTGCCATTTCACGATGGAGCTAGGTCTGTCGACATACTGTTGCCTTTAAGTATCCTCGTAGGAAGTAATCAGGGGCAGTGATGTCAGGACTAGGAGACCGGTAAAAATCTCCATATCAGGATATGAGATGCCGTGAAAACATGACTAGCAAACATTCCATTGATGTGGCGTGTGTTGTGGCGTCTTCCTGCAGGAATCAGAGCTAACCAATGATATCACCACATGTGTTGATACCGTTCACTAATGGCGATGAGAGTGCGGCTTTTTTTCAAATTAGCATGGTCCAACAATCGTTAATGTTGACTCCCTCTCTCTCGGTCGATGTGCTCATCATCACAGCATTGTGGTTCTATATTTTGGTTCAGCAGGGTGAATTATTTGCTACTATTCTTCGCGATATTGGACCTCGTTTAATGTTACGAAGTTTTGGCCATTATCTTCTCAGAGATCGATTTGTCATCCTCTGTCCTTGCACGATTCTCGTGACGACCAATTTGTCCTTAATTATTCAAAAATTGAGATATTAGTGCGCACTTCTACACTGATTTAGACACCACCCTGCCCAGGAATGCAGAACTAATTAGTAATAGAACGAATCTTGTTTTATAAAAGGAATTTATTCGGGTATGGGTGACTCGTTGGAGCTCCTTACCTTTCATTCTCCATACCTCGTGTTTTGCAACTCCGTTAGTCTGTTCGTGTAAGTGTGTCTCTTTTGGGAATTTTTTTTTTATGAAAGATGCCTTGAACTACTATACCTTAATTTTTTCCGTCCGTAAGTAAAACTATGTTCTATGGATTTATGTTATATGATTTTTATAAATAAAGACAGCACTTAAGGGACGCTGGAGGGTCTAAATTTTAAAATCTTTGCAATAATTGCTAATCACATTGAATTTCTTCTCTTTTTTCGTTTTACATATTACGAGTATATGTACTTAAATATGTAATTGAATTAAAGTCACCTATTTTTATTAGTTTAGATGAGTAGGACCGACAAGAAACCCCTAGCTTCTAAACCGGTCCCGGGAAAGGGTGGGTTCTTCCTCCCTTTTTAAAGGGCACATTTCTGTTAAAAAGATTACGACATCATGAATCATCAATCTCACTCCTGGGAAGGATCAGAAGATTCATCAGTACCGAGTCTTGTAAAATAGTATACAACAATATTATTATTATTAGTATTCGACCGAAGGACAGTTTTTAACACTGACTAGACAGTATACATAGCAATACAAATTCTACAATTTTTTGCGTTATTGTGTCGATATTAATTATAAATATATCCATTCATTAAATAAATTGCAGTTTTACAGAAATGATAAACTGAATTTTATTTCATTCGTAATAGTTCGTGCGTTTTCGGCACTTTTCGACGGCTAAATACAAAGCTTCGGCTTCGGCCAAACCTTCGGCAGATTTTAGTCGAAGCCGAAGGTAGCCGAAGCCGAACCTTCCATCGGACTTTAGTTATTATTCTTCACATAAACCATTGTAGCATCATTTTATTTTTGGCTAATGAAGAAGAAATCAACACTCCAAAATAAAGCTATACTCTGATCGGGGTAATGCTGAAAGATCTTAAAACGATGACGTTCAAACAGAAAATACATTTCAAGGTTATGGTATTTATTTTTAAAATCCTAACTAAAAATTGAAATCGATACAAATCAACACGAGCACGAACATCATACAAGAGGAAGAGACAGACTGAAGAAGACTAAATTTCAGAAATCAGTTATACACACTGCGATGCCACATGATATAAGAAAGTAAGTGAAACTACATAGATTCGAAATTAAACTGAGCCAATACGTGCAAGATAAGTTATATTAAAAATAAATATTATCGAGGAGAACACATTCTTATTGTGAAGTTGTAATTATTCAGAACAGACGGTCTGTGATGATAAGTGAAAATTTGTCATCAAAAGTACTGTATATTTGTAATATATTTTAAATATGAATTAAATATATTAATTAGAAAAATATACATATAAAATCAATTTTATCGAAAAATATTCTTGTTGCGCCACCGGGATTCAAACCTCTGGATCTCTCTCCAAACCGGAGAAGATGCATTATCCAACTATGCTACAGCGACGATATTTTTAGCGACAAATTTTCGAACCTATATGTTACCTTTTATTTGATATTAATACATTTAATCGTTCCATCTACCTTATTTTTACGGAATCTCAAATACCTTTGAGTAATCTGATAGCAGACGTCAGAATTACCAATTCATTTTTATTAAATTTTGGACTCATTGATACAATTTTATTATTAGGAGAACACATTTTAATTAGTATTTAAAATAAACATTTATTGATATTCGTTTCCTTTATTTATAACACGTACGTAGGAGTAGACAAATGTGAAGATCATTGATTATTCATCATGTTCCATCAACATGTCTCCATATATTAGCCCCACCCTGTACTAGACGTAATATCTCTGTAGAAGAAAAAGGACAAATACAACGGTAGATATTTTTTTGTATAGTAATAATTCTGTCACAGTTGACTTTGGGATTAGCTAACGTACTCCAGTACCTTATGTAAGAGATAAGAGCAAAGATTATATGCAAAATAAATAATGCAGTAATATTGTTCCGCAGTGTCGGCACGGTATTGCGTTGATAGTCGGCTATAATTAAAAAATGATTATACAATTTTTTGGTGGTGGCTGGAAGTGTTACGATAGTGGACAAGATAAGAAGAAAATACGTCCGAACTTCAAGGTTGCCCCTATTAGAGAAAATGCACGGGAAAGATTGACGTGGTACGGTCATGATAACAGACGGAAGATGACCACCTGCTGAAAGCGTTGAAGTTGTTCGAAGGGGTCGGGTAAGACCGTTAATGACATGGAGCGTCAAAGATCTTAAAAGATCTAAAAAATTTGACGTTTTATAACCAAAATGCAAGACTCCAATTAATGGGAATAAACCGGGAAAAACAAGTAAAGGCGAATGGAACATATTTTAATATGTCCAAGAACACACAATTACTGGATTTTCACCTACAAAGGTACTTGAACAAATAATAGATATATCTCATAGAGACGAAGCTTGTCTTATATGATATATATACTGTTTCGGGGTATTAGCGCCGTTTAAAATTAATTAAATTCTATCAAGTTTTTTGGCGTTTGACTTGTTACCACCTCATGCATACATTCATTTCGCGGTTTACTTAATTTTAACCTGCGTATATCCTTCCCTTTCTTTCCTCAACTATCGAAGAAAGAAGATGTCGCAGTGATTAAAAGTTTTCCAACTGCAGCAAGTTCAACGCACTTGGAACTTTTGTACGGATAACTACCTCACTTCACTTCGCTTTACTCTGCTAACGCGTATTAATTAATCTTATTTTAATCCCGCTTACACATAATAATCCTTTTCGAGAGTGTTATTATACACGCTGCAACGCTTGTACTTGTGGTGGAGAGGAATCAACAAATGAACCAGAATCCGGCAGACGAAAAGTAAGTGCCTTCCATTCTTCCTCATATTTCCACCACAGGGAAAATTAATATCAAATTTAGTCCATAGATGGCGATAGCGTAATGGTATTCGAAGTAATTGCACATATATACAACTTTCAAAAATTTGATAGATATGGAGGTTGATTGGGTGGAATGGCAAACATTACAATGTATAAAGTGATCACTTAAGCTAGCCAAAGACAGGTCGTAAGCCGTGTAATTACCCATACTTCCATATTTCAATGTGACAAATTTTGGTTAATCCAACAATATTGGCAAAGTGCCAAGGGACTATATGAGTATATTTAACAGACAGGTAATGCATGGGAAAACCGACTAACGTGGTACGGTCATGCCAAATCGTTCTTACGTTCTGTAGTCATGATGCTCTCCTTTTTCTAGGGTCCCGATTTCCACCAATCTGGTACTTCTCTGGCTGTCTCATTACACGTCCGTGATAATGATGTTTTTGTAATTTTGGAAAACTGGTGCCACCTGTTTGTAGCCCACCGAAGCTCTACAGACCGTGGCTCAGCACGACACACGGCGTCCCACCAACTAAAAGTTGTGTGAAGAAAGGAGAGGTTCTTGGGTCATGCCGGACAACCAGGACCTCTTTGAATCTTACTTACTTACTTACTTGAATCTTGTACTTTGAATCTTCATTCGAAAAAATGTAAAGATTATCAAATCAATTCCAGTACGCGTTTGCGTCACCAGCAGGTGGGTCAGGATGAACAAAACACATCTTCGACTTCGTGCGGCTGATGACAGATGATGACCATATTCTGTGCACAGATGACGACCACACGTTCTCCATTTGTTCCCTGACAAAAATGACGAGGCTGAAGTTCTTCCCATTTAAATTACACGATAGAAAGGGCACAAAACACTTCCCTGCGGTGCTCCAGACATTGCAAATTATCCGCTGACAATGGATTGTTAACAGGGCGAACCTCCCCCTTTACAACCAGTTTAATAGCTTCGTCAAGCACTGGGGAGAATGTTTACTTAGACAAAAAGCGTATTTTAATTACATGTTAATAATTTTCTTTCATGGTTTGAATTCTATTTATAGTAAAATGTTCAACATTTTCATATTTGTTCTATTTTTAATTAAACTCTTCTGATGAACTAGACGTTCACCCGTCTTAAGACGCGATTGGAAGCAACGCGGAAGATATAGGAAGCTTTGGAAAGCCAAAACAATACGCAAATGGATAAGTTAGAATGCTCAGCGACAAATCAGGATTAACTCAGCATGCCCGTTATAAGATGAGTAAAACGGTACGGTTTAAGCTTGATCTTTCACTTTAAATATTAAAATGATTTTCCTAATATTTAATAAATTAGAAAACGCATTGTTTTTTAAAAAAAATTATTTCATACAGTGAAGGATTTAAGCCGAAATTAAATGGAGTAACGCCATGTCCCGATCAACGTTGACCCGGAGTTTGGCCCGATTCATACACATTAAAAACACGAGTCGAAAATGTTTAAGCTATATGTGCCTAATGTCGACCGAGTCAGAGACATGAGCATTTAAAAAAAGGCGTAGTTACAGCATTATTTCGATTAATTTTAATATTTCAATTATTACAAATTATATATTGAATAGGAAAATAAAAGGTCATCGGACTTCGGCGAGCGACCAGGTTATTTTTGTTAGATGATAACATATATAATAGTAATAATGGTTCAATTTCGTAAATATTTATTTCGAAAAACGGAGACTTAGAGCAAGTTTTTACTATAGTAACTTTTTACCATCGCCCATGGTAAAAAACGTTTGCGAGTTGTTGGTACGTCAAACTTACTACAGTAAAAGCATAGATAAGTGTTACGTACTCGTCTCTTAAGTGCCTCTTCAGTATACACCTCGTAATTTGAAGGTCCAAGAAATACTCTTTATAACAATTAAACGTTTACTACTGTAAGATACAATTTAGTTACAAGGTATATCACTAGTACAAGTCAAAAGATAACAGAGAGAGGCCCTTTATAACCCCGCACATACGCCCCGGCGGTGCGGCATTCACACTCACACACACACAAAACTATACAATCTCAATGACATCACAATAAGAAATCTCGCCTCACAGTGTGGCAAGACAAATAATCATGAAATAGGTTTTATTTTATGCTTTATCTATGGCTTTGATCACTTCTGAGTTTGAAATCTGTCACTTTATGTGCTAATGTATATTAATCAATGAGATCATCATCGGACGAACTCTCGATCCTAAAATAGCGGGATATTGAATGATTGATTGTCGTATACGTATATATGGCGAGGTGTGTGTGTTGAAGTTATTCAAATTATGATTAACTCGAGATTGTGTCAAAAGGTTATGACAGAAGCTTCTAACCTCTTCTTGTCTCACTCATGTTGGTTGAATGTCGCAGTGTAGGGTGCATATTGTAAGTAGAGCAGGGTATATAAACGAAAGACCACTTACAAGATTTCGTTTATTGATGTGATTAATATTAATACAATTAAATGCGCACTGAAGTGGCTCGCTGGAGGTGCGGTTGAATGGCGATATTGGTGATAGGACGGCCTGCGGAGAAGTGAAGTTCGCTGCTTGAGCAGTATCCGTATCTGGTTCTAATTGTTTACTCGCGTCTGCTTATTGGTCGCTCTGGTTCGGACCCCAATGGTTGATAGGTGAGCCCTTACACGCCCATGTCTACGGGCGCGTGTACGGTCACAACAGGATCAATGTGTCAGATGACTTTTGAAACAGCTGTGAAGAGTCCATTTTTAAACTAACAAATTACGGTTTTACCATGAGAGTAAAATTAATGTACTACTTTACCCGCCCTCAGACCACGTGGTAGTCTCAAAATATAAAAATATCGCACGTGTAGAGGCGTAAGGTATCGTCGATAATTTGTAATCAGCTTATGTAACACATTCACATATAGCCAATGGCCATAACCTGCTGCTGAAAGAAATATCAATACTCCGATAAGATTAGGACTTCAATTTAACTGAAATAAGTAAACAAACAATCTAAAAACGCTAACACGTGGTAGAGATAAGATAATATATATATATATATATATATATATATATATACATACCGAGATGTTCATAATAGAGAGTGTGGGTATGAATAATTACGAAGGTATAAAGGTGTAGTAAACGATGTCGACAGAAAACACAGTGTCGGTCCGCCCGCATAACAGCTGACCCCTAGCGGCTGTGTCCCGCTGTCATTCTTACCGACGTAATTTTTGCATCGTCACTAGATGCCGCTGTATGTCGATATGGATCATTTTAAGCACAACTTAAAGCTGCAGCCGGTTGAGCCAAACGTCGGAGCACATCTTCTGGCATTGCGTATTATGCTAGATGGTTTGGAGGGAGTAGATCGAAGTTCCGTCAGGTACTCCGATCTGCTCCAGCGTGGCAGGAATCTGGAGTTGTTTAGGGCCTTTGTTCTCGTGTCGGTCTCCAGATGGGAGATCCTCCGGAGAACAGCTGATGCTGAGCAGCTTCATCATCATTATTTTGTTCTTCTACCTTCTGTCCAAATTTGATCTGCGATGTACTGTCTTGTGGGTTAAATCTGCCGACAGCGATGCATGGAGGGTGAGTCACTTACACGTTTTTCTCTTGTACCGTCTCGTTTCCCGGAAGGGAGTGCCTCTTCACTTTCCCTCTGCTCCCCGGCCTTGTTAATTGTATTATTTTATATTATCTTTATATTATGTATTGTAAATATTATTTGCTAATAAAGTGAATCAACCGGGGATAATGAGGGCAAATTTTATTTTGGCAGCTGTGCGGTATTGCCCTGTCAATATGCGGGACGATATCGGACAGCTGCCTAGTAGCATTAAAAGATGCCAAACAACCTTGATCTTATTACATCGGTCTTGGTAAGCGGTGGGTATGCCCTCTCCCCTTCACCCCTTGCACGTTCCCCGTAATCATCAATTTCTCCATCTCTTCTAGCAACATGCCCAAAGTATAAAAAAAAATATTTTTCTTACGTTGTGAAGAACCTTTCTTACGTACGGTGTTCCTGAAGAATGTTTATATTTGTGTTGGTCTTGCTGGCGCTCACGGAGTATTTTCTACCGCAGCAGTTTTTTACACGCTTAGAAGCTTCTATTTCCAGTTGGAAGTCAAATCTTTAATTCATCAGTTGTCCTGTTCACCGTGTTCAAGTTAGAGCCGATATATGTAAAATTATCATTAAGTCTATTGAAAAACTATAAGAAAACTAAAGAAGGAGAAGACGTGAAGAATTACCGATTAATGGTCGAGGAAGAAGTCTGGCCCGATGAACCGTTTCAGATGCTCTCTCCAGCAAGTCCAGGAGTGTGAGCGAGGATAATAATAGAACAGCGCATGATGGAAAGCCGGCGATAAGAGAGTCAGTCAAATCATGGCACAACCGTCGCAGTGCGGCGCTGACAGATCACGACCGTTGATAAACAAACACACACAGAGTTTTATTTGATAAACTGGCTGTTGGGAGCCGCCAGGAACTCGGTCAAAATTGAAATAACGAAAAACAGATAAAGATAACGAAAAAAATTCCAGCCCGCTCCGGTTGTATACGCGAATAAACACGCTAAATTTGTGTGATATTTTCAATAATGATCAATGTTAACAATAGAAAAATTCACAAATAAAATGATTCAAATTGCACATTTATACAAGAAATGTTATAAAACTTTCAATTGTTAAAAGAGCCGACTCTCTTCAAACAGATGTACAGTTTTCTGAGTTAATCTGCCGCGTATACGTGTTAATATAACGGCCGCGAAAACCTTAAGAACACTTTTCCTAATTGAAATATTCCTATCAACATCTATTCTGAATTTTCCGATCACATTTTGGAAACAGACCATTTTTTTTCAACATTAAAAAGGGTTTATAAATTATACATACAAATACTAGGGGTTTACAGATAGATAAATTTGAAATTTTAGAAATAAAAAAGTGTTAATAGCAAGCTAAATAATTTAAATTTTGTTTTCATAGTAGTTCCTACTTAGTTACCCATCAGTTATACTTTAATAGTTTTATTTTTATCTATGCTTATATTTTAAATTTTAGTTTCCTGAAGAAGAAAGCATAAGTATCGAAACTTGTTGATTTATCAATAAATAGTATTTTATTATTATTAAGGAAAACACATTCTTATTGTGAAGTTGTAATTATTCAACACAGACGGTCTGTGATATTTTAAATACTAAATTAATGTATTAATTATAAATATATACATATAAAATCAATTTTGTCGAAAAATATTGTTTTTGCGCCACCGGAATTCGAACCTGGATCTCTATTTCCAATCCGGGGAAGTGCACTACCATTGTGCTATAACGCCAGTATTTTTCTTGACAAATTTTCGAACCTATATGTTACATTTTTAAAATTAATACACCTATCGTTTCAATTATTTGAAAGCCATCTACATTATTTTTACAGAATCTTAAATACCTTTGAGTAAACCGACTGCAGATGCCAGAATTATCAATTCATTTTTATTAAATTTTGGACACATTGATACAACATATATTATTAAGGAAAACACATTCTTATTGTGAAGTTGTAATTATTCAGAACAGACGGTCTGTGATATTTTAAATACTAAATTAATGTATTAATTATAAATATATACATTCGAACCTGGATCTCTATTTCCAATCCCGGTGACGCAAAAACAATATTTTTCGACAAAATTGATTTTATATGTATATATTTATAATTAATACATTAATTTAGTATTTTATTATTTATATAATATGTGACCACAAAGTAATTTTGCTAATATTTAATGTAATAGGATTTTTTTTTTCTCTTTTTATAAGTGTTCCCTTTTTATATTCTTTCTTTAATTATTGTATAATTAGTTTCTTAAATATTGCTTCGTTGTATTTTTTCATTTTCATTGGTAGTTTGTTTTTGGTTTTCTGCCCAAATGTAGACGGTATTTCGAATTTTTTATTTTTGATATATCTCTTACGTTTGAACAGCCGTAGTATTATTTATAAATTAGTAATTTTTAAAATAAAGCTCGTTCGAATTGGCATTTAGAGTATTCACTGTTTCATTGGTAAGTTTGTAGAATTCCATAATCACATATGTGAAAATAGAACATATATTTTTTTTGATTCTACTAGTTTAATTTATTTGATGAGACGCGTTTTGCCAATCTGATCGTACGTATCAAATAAATTAAGCTAGTAGAATAAAAAAAAAACAAGTTTTTTATTATCACAAATGTGATTTTGAATATTATACTTTAATTATATATCGAGTAGCTTGTTGGTGTAGTGGTCAAGACGTCGGCCTAGTGATCTAGTGGTCGGGGGTTCGCGCCTCGTTCCAGGACACCGGCATGTTAGTCCTATTTTCATAGCACAAGCTTAGTTTGAAAATAGTAAGAATATTGATGTATTCCGTGTACACATCTCTATTTAAAATATATATATATATATGTATCGACTGCTCCACCCCATCATCAAGTATTATATGAATAAAATATGTCAACACAATTGATATATTACGAGTATATTGCCAATCAATAAAACCTATTTTTCAATATCGTAAATAATATATTATCACAATGCGACCTGACCTAACCATTACATCAAACGAATTGAATGGAACTTAAGGTATTAAATAAAAAAAGTGTAATGTATCATTTAGTGGCACATCCAACATTAAAAAAAGCTATTTTATAATATAGCGTCATAATTAAAAGTTTACACTGACCGTGGCCGCGCATCGATAATCGTTGTCCGCGAAGCGATCACTAACTTAAAAAACTTAGTTTTTTTTTTTTTTTAAATCAACTGAAACACAACAGCAAAATAATTTACTTCGATGCAATAACAGTACACTTTTACGTGATACAATTTACAGCCGATCTTATTTTCAGGACATTAAAAATCTATCAGTACAGTCGGATTTATATAAAATGAACACAACCTTAAAAATAATCCGCCCAAAATTCAGTCCAGTAAAAACCCACCGCGCGGCCAAAATCGATAACGTCCGAACAAATAAAACAATTCGCGTACAAATGATTCTCCCCTTTCCATTGAGCGGTCTTAATTCACCATTCAATTTATAGCGCGGCAATAATTTGGGGCTAAAGAAAACGAACGGTGACGTCACAGCGCGATACTAAATTACAACATCGCGATAAAGTACGTCCCACGTACAGGCTGACGGCTGGCGAGTCTGAGGAACATTATTCTCAATTATTCGGGGACGAATTAAGTAGTGCTAAATTATTTAATTATACCTTGGATATGAGGACAGATTAACAGTTAAAATATATTAATTAGAAAGATATACATATAAAATCAATTTTATCGAAAAATATTGTTGTTGCGCCACCGGGATTAGAACCTGGATCTCTTTCCAAACCGGGGAAGATACATTATCTAGCTATGCTACAGCGACAATATTTTTAGCGACAAATTTTCAAACCTGTATGTTACCTTTTTGATATTAATAAATTTATTCGTTCCATTGTTTGAAAGAGCCATCTATCTTATTTTTACAGAATTTCAAATACCTTTTAGTAATCTGATAGCAGACGCCAGAATTAACAATTCATTTTTTTTAATAAATTTTGGACACGTTGATACAACTTTATTAATTAATAGTCATTGTATAAAAATATTAACATAACATAGAGTAAAAATAGACGCGTTAAGTGCGTTTTATATGTTAAGATATTTCACCTCTCGGGCCACACTGTACTTTGCGATGATCGACTCGGTTGTCAGTAATGGAGTGAGTAGCTATGAAATAACTTATAAAACATATACTGACAACATTAAATATTGGATCATCCCATAAATAATGCGGTTTTTTCAATTACATAAACTAAAAGTCGGATGAGGGTGGGGGTTGATGGGGGTGGGATATATATACTACATACCCGCTGTAGTAAATTATTCTTAGTACAAGTTTTGAAGAGTACAGTTCGCTTTGAACAGTTATTTTTTCAAAGCTATAATGTAAGAATTTATATTTTGCTTTATGAGTTCAATAAACAAGGCAACAACGCAACGGAAATTGCGAGGAATATTAATGCAGTGTATAGGGATCGGACAATAAGCCATAATAAGGATGGTAAGACATAATCCAGTTTCAACGGGGGTTGCGAAAATTCAGAGCCGGAAACTACAGCCTAGAAGACGAACCTCGTCCTGGAAAATTTGTAATGATCTACGAGTACGTCCTGCAAACTCTGATAGAGCAAAATCCCATTGTAACTAGCAGAGAAGATTGGATTTGGTCATTCAACTATTCTCCGACACTTGTGTGCCATCGGAAAAGTTGGCAAATTGGGTCAACGGGTTCCTCGCAAACCTACAGTCTAATAGCGTTCACAGAGTGAATGTGTGCTCTTCTTCGCTGTCACGTCTCAGGAATGAACCTCTTTCGGACACGATGCCCCACCCACCATATTCTCTTCTGATTATCATTTATTCCGCATTGTTCAAAATCATTTGAACGGAAAAAATGTGAATCTGTAGAAAAGGTATTACTGGAGGAGTATTTTTCGTCACGGATAAGTGAATTTTGAAATACGGGTAGAGAATAAATGAGGGTATAATTTAGATTAATAAAGAACTTCATTTATCTTAATTTTGAAAAATAAAAATACCGCATTATTTATGGGACGACCTAATATGTGAAGGGTATATATTTTTAATGAAAAAAAAATTATTGTGAAGAAGAATTTATATTGTATGGGACTAACGATAATATTTTTTATGCCAATTATTTTATACGCAATCCGGATTATGGCGGCCAAACAGAATTCGAGAAGATATAATTTTCATTTCGTAATAATATATTGCCGGGCGAATACATATTGTACCTACTTTCGTATGTCGTGCAGACTAGTCGAGTGCGCCATCTTGCGAAACAAACAAAATATTTTCAATCGGAGGAAATATTTTTTTGGGGATGAAAATATTTTCTACATCGATTCCGAGCGGAGGGGGGCTACGTCCGGAAACCGGGCGTAATACCCCCGGAAAGGAAACGAATCTGTACCAAGAAAAATCTTCACGTCTTAATCAGATCGTTTTATAACGAAAAACATTTTACTCGCTTATGGCGAAAAATGTATATATACAGGGTGTAATAGACCTAATCCACACTATTTTAAGTTTCAAGGAATATGGAATATAAGGAGAATGTACGATGTATGCAAGGAAAGCGACCTCATGATGAATGTTAACAAGTAGAAAGTGATGGTATTCGAGAAGGAGGAAAGTGAGACACCGTGCTAAATACTTGTAGGTAATAAACGTCTGGAACAAGTAGATAAGTTTGTGTATTTGGGAAGTATGTTTGATAGAAACGGAAAGGCTGAGAATGATATCGAAAGGAGGGTGATTGCAGGGAATAAAGTGAACGGCGAATTGAATGGAATTATATGTAACGGGAATTTGCCAAACGGGGCAAGACTAGCGGTGCACAATGGAATCCTGGTGCCGACACTGATGTATGGAAGTGAGGCCTGGAGCTGGCAAAAAAGGAACGAAAGTAGACTGGAAATGAGATCACTGAGGCGTATTTGTGGCAAATCTATTTATGACAGAGTAAAGAATGAAGAAATAAGGGAAGAATGTAAAGCTGATGTTGGTATAGTGAGTAAGATTAAGAAAGAATCACTTATGATACTGGTTTGGTCATATGGAACGGATGAATGAGGAGAGAATGGAGAAGGAGAGAAAATATATGACGCAAGTGTTGATAGCACCAGAAATAGAGGACGCCCGCGGAAGACTCGGCAAGACCAGGTAAACCGGATAATGAATGAAAAATATTGTTGTTGCGCCACCCGAATTCGAACCTGGATATCTTTCCTAACCGGAGAAGGTGCATTATCCAACTACGCTACAGCGACAAATTTTCGAACCTATACGTTACCTTTTTAATATTACTTACTTACCATCACGCCGTTTCCCCGTGGGGGTAGGCAGAGAGGATAGAGCGCTACACTCTTCTGTCCTGACACACAATTCTCGCCTCATCCAAATTCATACATCTTGTCATACAAGCTCGCCGATTGTTGAGGCTTCTAACAGAACCATCCTCCATTATCTGGTTTACCTGGTCGTGCCAAGTCTTCCGCGGACGTCCTCTATTTCTGGTTCCATCAACACTTGCGTCATATATCCTTCTTACCATTCTCTCCTCATTCATCCTTTCCATATGACCAAACCACCTAAGTGATCCTTTCTTAATCTTACTCACTATACTAACATCAGCTTTACATTCTTTCCTTATTTCTTCATTCTTTACTCTGTCATAAATAGATTTGCCACAAATACGTCTAAGTGATCTCATTTCCACTGCATTCAATCTACTTTCGTTCCTTTTCTGCCAGCTCCAGGCCTTTTTAATATTAATACATTTAATCGTTCCACTATTTGAAAGAGCCATCTATCTTATTTTTACAGAATCTCAAATACACCTAACAATGAATCCCGGTGACGCAACAACTGATAAAATTGATTTTGTATGTATATCTTTGTAATTGATACGTTTAATTCATATTTAAAATATCACAGACCGTCTGTTCTGAATAATTATAACTTCACGACAAGAATGTGTTCTCCTAATGATAAAGTTGTATCAATGTGTCCAAAATTTCATAAAAATGAATTGATAATTCTGGCGCCTGCTATCAGATTACTCAAAGGTATTTAAGATTCCTTAAAAATAAGGTAGCTCTTTCAAATAATGGAAACGATTAAATGTATTAATATCAAGAAGGTAACATTTAAGTTCGAAAATTTGTCACTAACAATATTGCCGCTGTAGCATAGTTGGATAATGCACCTTCCCCGGTTAGGAAAGAGATCCAAGTTCGAATCCCGGTGGCGCAACATCAATACTTTTCGATAATATTGATTTTGTTTGTATATCTTTGTAATTTTTATATTTAAATTTGTTTTCACAGTAGTTCCTAATTAGTATTGTTTTCATCTTGGCTTGCATTCTTAATTTTATTATATACTGTATCCTAAAGATACCATAAGTATCGAAACATGTTGATTTATCCACCATTATTTTATATACCATTTATATAATATGTGGCCACAAAGTAATTCTGATAATTATTAAGAATAATTATTATTGTTTCGCTGCCGTGATTAACCGACTATGCTACAGCACACAGTACTTTGTCGACAAATTTTCGAACCTATATGTCGTATAAAGTAGATGACTTTCAAATAATGGAACGATAGATGTATTAATAAAAAGTACTGTATGCTTTAGCATAGTCGTTAAATGCACGTTCCCCGGATTGGAAAGAGATCCGTGTTCGAATCCCGGTAGCGCGCAACAACAATATTTTTTGATAAATATGATTTTATACGTATATCTTTACATTTAATTAGTATTTAAAATTTTGCTAATATTGAAGAAATCCCAATGATCTTTTGAGTAATACATGCTAGATGACGCCAGGATTGAAATAAACCACGTTACATGTTTCAAATACATGTATAATACTGTTACCATTACGCCACGTTAATTATTAAAATGTATGAATGTATGAGACATTTATCATTTCCATTTAAAAGTTAAAGAATCTCAAAAAAACTTTGACAATTAATTAGCGAATCCCGATCTACCGCGTGTTAGACGGGATTAGGTTAGGTTACGTTCCAGTCACACTGCAATGTAATAAGCTGACTACGCGTACCTGTCTTGTGTGCAGTTGTCATGGAACCGAAGAAAAAACAAGACAATATAAATATATATCAATATTAATAAATGGATAAAATACTTTGTTTAATCTACTATATTTATTTATTATTCTACATGTTTCGATACCTATGGTGTCTTTTTTTATTATTATTATTTTTAGAGTAACAAATAGTGTAACTAATAATTACATAACTAGTACATAATAAACTAAAAAATAGTATGTATATACTTAAAAAAAAAAAAAGCTGAAGATAGAAACAAGAGTGTTTTTAAACTGAACATACAAAGTGGAAAGGGTAAAGAAGGGGACGGAAATGGGATGCAATATATACAATTTATGTTAACAGTTATTGAAATGTTGGCGTAGTTTAATTTTAAAAGGAAGCAATTTATCGTTGAAAATGTCTAAGTTATTAGAAGAATTTACGGTGTTATAGTATCTTCTTCATGAAACAATGTACACTGAAATTAAATAATACAATACTATAGGTGTCGAAACATGTAGAATAATAATGAACAATTAGCGGTTTAAACAAAATATTTTTTCTAATTATTAATATAAAATGAGGCCACAAAGTAATTTTCCAATTATTGAACAAGTAAATATATTTCATTTTTATCTGCGTGCGCATATGAATATTATGGGGGTAGTTAAATGAACATACCCTTAATGGTGAACACCGAATTTGGATAATCAGTAATTGTGATTTGTGGCTCACCTGAAACAGAGAAAAATAATACATAAAATAACTTGACATTAAAATCCTCCCAAGAAGTAAATCAATTGATGACAACACGAATGAGTTTACAACAAGTAATTAGGTTGATCGTTTTAAAAAATATACACTGTATTATAAATTATATTGCAACATAGCCAAAAAACTCTAAACATATTATGTACAATTTTCATTAAGAGCGTAGTCTCCGTAATCGTGGACTGATCGATGTTGAAATTCTCAGCCACTGTTCTAGTGGTCCAACTATCGACCTCTTCCACAGCCGCCAGAAGGGCCTGGTCATCAAAATTTGAAGATCGACCCTTTCCTAACTTGTCGTCTAAGCTGGCATCAAACAAACAAATCACTCTTGGCGTGCCCTTTCGCTAATCGTTCATTCGCCGATAAGATCGCTGATATATGTTGTGATGTTTGAATTTGCGCGCCGAGGTCCGAGTAGCCTAGTTCGCGGACTTGTTATGATTGGCTGTCTAAATGGACGAATCAGAGACCAGAATCCGACTCTGGCTGGCAGCGAAGCGAGTCGTCATTTTTGGTGAGAACACTAAAAAAAAAGGAGGAATATGGCGACGAAAGATAGCATAGATTAAGAGTGGGATCACCGCGGTGGATCCAGAGATGGATGGTCCTGGTCCACCCGCGGGTTGAGGAGACCAAGGAGGCGGCAAGCGAGCGATGGCTGATGGATGGGCATTATGGATAAGGCTGAGACGGGATGGTGTCCGGTTTATATCGTGGAGCAAGAGATGAATGCCGTGTGGCGGCCTGGGTTCTCAACTGCATCGGCACCCCACGGCCGCGTGGCAAATAGATAAAAATGACCTCCCCTCAGAGGAATGTTGACCCAAAGAAAGAAGATCTAAAGAACATTTTACTTGCATCCAATGTCGGGATTAATTGTATTTTGTGAATAAATATGTAATCTGAAAATCAGAATGCCTTTGAATCAAAGATCATCCCATTCGAGGTAACAGGCGACACCAGAGCACACACATACACTTGAGGAATCAGACTGAGCTAGATCGATGGCGGGCCTTATGGCTTCCTATCCTCTATCCTAGTCACCGTAACAACGTGCATGGTTTTCTAATTTCCTAACCCAATTAAAAAATTATACTATGTCAACTATCAAAAAAACAAAACGTCGGATAATTATGCATCAATATATCTTGTCAATATAATTGTTCAAGCCGCTCAAAATAATTGGACTGAATTTCCCGAACCTTGGTAGTCTTCTTATTTTCTTAAAGGTTTTTAACGGGAGATTCGAGATCTCTTGGTGGGCAACTCCACCCAGGCTTCTCAGCTTCCCAACTATAAACTGTCACATCAAGCAGCCCTTAGGGCCATAACAATTGTAAGATATAATTTATACAGCCCCTGAAAGAGTAACCGAATAAAAGATAAATTGAATTTCTTTACGCGTGGTTTCCATTACGCATCACATATAAAGGCGGACGCACAATAGTTTGACAGGAACGGGAACGTAAGCGCTAGTGATGAGAAAAAATGCTACGTCTTGATCTTGACTCACTGGTGTGATTGTGATTGATATTCGAAAGTATCTAAGTGACTATATCACAATACGTGAAATATTTAACGTATTTACTTATATTATTCAAACTTCATTTGCGTAAAAAATATATTCTAGCCTATATATAATTAATATTATCACAAGGAGAATGAAAGTTTATTCATCGGGTCAAATTATTCGCGTTTCTGGTCAATCAAATGCGTAAAATTTTTTGGCAGAATCTACTAGATGGCGCTTATCACGAATCACAACGTCATTCCTTCATGAATATTTTTATTACAGAATTACAGTTCACAGCCAAATATAAATAATTTTAAAAAATTAATCACGAATCACGATATTTCCAGATATTCCATAACTGATAGCGAGTGCGACTCAAAGATATGAGTGATTGACTCACGGTTCGTGATTTTAAGCTCATCGCTAGTAAGCGTTAAGTGTAATTCGTAACGCTGCAAAGTAATAACTCACTCCGCACGGCCAACACAGATTAATCTAGTAATAAAGTAGAAAGGCCCCTACCTGTACAGGTGTTCCCATATTCCTGGGTAAACATTTTGTTATTAAAATATGTATGACCTATTTTTAGAACGCATAAATTACATTTATACATACAAATGTACCGAGGGTGTAAGTTATTTGTTTCCATAACACGTGGCCTACTGGAGATGTCTTTATTTGAGAATGGAGTATATTTGTGAGAAGGGCGTTTCTTAATACAAGATTTCTATGATATAATATTATTTACTTTACATAATTGTATTTACAATAAATATGTATACTAGTAAAATTATATATTAAAACGTTATATCTGGTACCTATCGGTCACGAGATATTATTTTAAGTTGACATTTAGCAAATGGCAACATTGCACCGCGGGAAGGAATTTGTCTATGGTATTTATATGACAGCGTGGACAATAAGCTGCTTGCGGATTAATTATAAAAAATATGATGCCAAGTTTAAACAAGGAAGGGATGTGTGACATCCCTTCCTGTCACGACGAGTGTGAGGAGTAAATTTAGATGACAACACAAATTTGTTCGTGAAGGATTTCTCACGAGCTAACACGAATACGGAACACGATTAGGTCCCCTCTGCTCAACTTATTCTACAATTTAATCTATTTTACAACACGAAAACAAGCAAAGACCCAACCTTTATGACGTTGGAGGTGCGAGCAGACACAAAGTATTCTACGGGGTGCCTCTCAACATCAAAACCGAATTCAAACTGTGGATTGCTCCTGAAGAGTAAAGATTCTTGTGTCTAAATTATTGTGAAGGAAATTTTAATTGTGAAATTTTGAAGATGTTGTAAATCATAATGTTTATTCTCACGTCTAATTTTAATGGTAATTACTAATTTTGGTATAGACGATTTGTTAAAAATCTATTTTTGTTGAAGATGATTTGTTAAAAATCTATTTCTGTTGAAGATGATTTGTTGAAAATCTTTTATTGAAATCAAACTGATGTGATATTATTTTTTCTACTATTTTACCCGGTAGACTCGTACATTTTGTGATCCCATCGTGCACAAATTTGGTATGCAACAGCTATTTAATTATAACACTGTAAATCATAAACTTATTTTATTATTTTTCCTTAAGAATGATTGCTGATATGGACGGGAGACGGTATGGTGAATTCTGTGCACCTGGACCACGCATCTTACGCATTCCCTTGAGCGAACCGTAGGACGAATACGTCACAATATTCACTGACGTTTTAGTAAAATCACATTATCGCCGGAAGATATTTATATATCTCTACAAGCGAAAATATAATTTAACTGACGCCACTGAAATTATATGCCGTTCTAAACTGTCAATTTGACAGTTGTGAAACGTCCATTAGCGTGTTTTTGTTTTCGCTTAAAATACGTGTTCGTGTTGATTAAAATACGAAAAAAATATTTAATATGAGTTCATTTGTAATCTAGTTATCAAAATTGCGCTTATTTTATACAATACATAACATAAACAATAATAATCATAAAGCTAAGGTTAAAATGTTCCGACGTCAGACGGCACCAATGACACAAATACATAACGCGTGCGAGGCGTATACCAGATCGTCCGTTTGAGAACAAATACAGTGTCACTGATACCGAGCGGTGAAATTATAAATCTATTGTCTGACACGTGATAACTGGCTGAATTATAAAAATATTATTTATACTAGTGAAAATATAACTTATTAATGAGAACATATTCTTATTGTGAAATTATAATTATTCAGAACATAGGTGTGTTGATATTTTAAATACTAATTAAATGTATTAATTAGAAAGATATACTACCTGGATCTCTTCCAATCCGGGAAAATGCATTAATCGATTATGCTACACCAACACAGTGGAGTTGACGACAAATTTATGTGCTGCACTTTTAAATTTCATACATCTGTCGTTTCATTATTTGAAGAGATTCAGGTTCGAATCAATGATTTTTCAATAAATTGATTTTATATGTATATCTTTCTAATTAATACATTTAGTTTGTATTTAAAATGTTCTGAAAAATTGCAACTTCACAATAAAAATTTGTCCCCCTTCAAAAAAAAAAAATATATATATCAATAGAAGAGCATAATCCAGAATTGGTTCTCGCAATGGGACATGGGACATTTATCGTGCATACACTGTATTATGCTGTATTTATTATTATTAAAGTTATTATGTACGAGGGAAAGTCAAAAATTATCTACATATTTCGTTCTTTCGTACACAGACTTTACTTTAGCCAAGCTCTTTGTGGAAGATTTGATGGACAGAACCGTGAGAGATGTTCAAAGAAGTCGGTACCTCACCGATGGTAACTCGCCGGACGGGCGTCCTGCACCCTCTCCGTACGTCACACTCGATGATTTTTCACAACCTCCGACCAGAGAAATCGGATCACTACTCTTTCCTCCTCCATATAATAACCGGAAGGCAAATAAAGCGATCGGGATCAAATTTCGCACACGTGACCGCAATTGCACCAAGACGGTATGACAACCTTGAAGGTGTGTTATGGCGAATGTATAGATAATTTTTGACTCACCCTCGTAGTCATTATTTTACCAAGAATATATTGTTTTAACAACGTGATGTAGTGCGCATGTACAACTATAACAAAACGCAATGCCACGAAAGTGAAAAATATACGATTCCCGGCGGCATTGTAAATTTGGTTTCCGTTTTCGTCCGATTGTGAACCCGCCTTAATCTAAAACCCTTCCTTTATGCCTTCCTTACCGGAGTTAGTGTGGCTTACGCAGGGACACGAATTTAAAATTCATACTGACTTAACATTCATACGTGGATATTTCATAAATATTGCCAAGTTACTGAAAGGTCGACGTTATATAACCCCGCACCAAAGCTGACCCTGTGGTGTACCGCAAGGAATTTTATTGGTCAACAAAATGATATTAACAAATTAAATTGAGTATACAAGCGATGCAGTTAAATAAAGTCGACAAATTCAAGTAAGAAGTTAGCAGTGGCGTGCAGTAGGTGTACATTTAGGTTATGCTGTTACTAATGATATTATACAATCATATAAAATACAATATATGCACTTTTGTTTAACCAACGTCTTTAGACAAAAGAAATCCATCGTTTATACGACCCTACCATGTATTTATTTGTAATTTTAGAGTACTATTAATAGATTTAAATACTAAATTAATGTATTAATTATAAATATATACATATAAAATCAATTTTGTCGAAAAATATTGTTTTTGCGTCATCGGGATTCGAACCTGGATCTCTATTTCCAATCCGGGGTAGTACACTACCAATTGTGTTATAATGCCAGTATTTTTCATGACAAATTTTCGAACCTACATGTTACATTTTTTTCTTCAAATTAATACACCTGTCGTTCCATGTGTCCAAAATTTAATAAAAATGAATTGTTAATTCTAGCGTCTGCAGTCGGTTTACTCAAAGGTATTTGAGATTCTGTAAAAATAATGTAGATGGCTTTCAAATAATGGAACGACACGGGTATTAATTTGAAAAAAAAAAAAATGTAACATTTAGGTAACAGTATCGAAACGTAGCAAAACAGCAAGCGAAGACGGTAGTCTTCAAATATCCTAGGAAAAGGAAAGGAAAACGGTAATGATAAATGTTATATGTTCTCGGTATTATTTTATGGAATGGACGCACGGATACTTTTCGAAAAAATGAAGCATTTGTGACGTAAATCTACAAAAGATGCAACAAAGCTGGATGGATAGAATTCCGAAAGAAGACGTGACGATTCACCGTCACGTCTTCAATATCACCGACGTGTAATTAGATCTGACGAGTATGAGATCATCATAATTAATGTTTGGGTTCGGCTTCGGCTAAAAAATACACCTTCGGCTGCGCAACTTCGGCTAAAATCTGCCGAAGGTTTAGCCGAAGCCGAAGTTCATTATTTTAGATTGTTAACTTTGATTTATTAAATACATCTACCGGTTTCGAAAAATATCATTTTCTTCTTCAGAATGTCATTAGCTAATCAAAAACATATGTTATTGTTACTTTAACAGAATCCATTTTTAAAAAACAATAATTATTTAAAAAATAAATTTAGTATCTAACATAAATGATACAAAATTACTAGAAAAATTTTAGAATGGGACTTGTGGGTAAATTTAGTTGGTTATTTATAATATTTTGGTTAGTTTTATACGTTTTATTTATTTCCAATGATTCCAAATTATTTAATTTAAGACCAACACCGTTTTACATGTAAAATAGACAATCCCAAATTTTTATCAAAAGTATGATCATTTTCTAACAAATGATTAGAAATTCTGAACACCACTATTATTCAAACACCCCAAATGCTCCTTTACTCTTATATTAAAATTTTACCAATATAAATCACAATAGCACAATCCTTGCAACTAAGTTTATAGACTAAGTATATTAGACGTATTAATTTGAATATATATATATTTATTTTACTTAAACCATTGTCACTCTGAAGTCATTGTGTTACCTAGTTTGTTTTGAAGAATGTCCACAATAACAGGAAGGTCAGCGTTAAGTCTTAAAATATACCTGTCTTCAGTGAGTTATAAATAATATTGTATCGTAATAATTTACAAAGATTAAATATATCACACAGTTTGTTATTTTGGAGAATTGTGATCTATTTTACTAAGCTTTTAAACTAAGTTTAAGTTTAAGTTAAACGGACATTGGCTGTTGAGTAGATCTTTACCTGCAATATGAGCAGTGTCCGACCGAGGGTCAGTTTTTGGCCGAAGCCGAAGGTTCAATCGCACTTAAATCTTAAAATCTATTACTTAGTTTTGTGTTATGGTGTCAAAATATCGATTCAAAAAATATATTGCAGTTTTTCAGAAATGATAAACTGAAGTTTATTTTAAGGAGAACACATTTTTATTGTGAAGTTGTAATAAAATTGATTTTATTGATTTTATATACATACCTTCCTAATTAATATATTGAATTAATATTTAAAATATGACAGACTGTCTGTTTTGAATAATTACAACTTCACAATAAGAATGTGTTCTCCTAATAATAAAGTTGTATCAATGTGTCCAATATTAAAAAAAAAATGAATTGATAATTCTGGCGTCTGCTATCAGATTACTCAAAGGTATTTGAGATTCCGTAAAAATAAGTTAGATGGCTCCTTCAAATAATGGAACGATTAAATGTATTAATATCAAAAAGGTAACATATAGGTTCGAAAATTTGTCGCTAAAAATATTGTCGCTGTAGCATAGTTGGATAATGCACCTTCCCCGGTTAGGAAAGAGATCCAGGTTCGAATCCCGGTGGGGAACAACAAAATTTTTCGATAAAAATGATTTTATATGTATATCTTTCTAATTAATATATTTAAAACATCACAGACCAATGTTCTGAATAATTACAACTTCACAATAAGAATGTTTTCTCCAAAAACAATAATCTTTTACAACTCATTAAGCAAGGAAAGATAGGCTGCAGGCAGTGGCGTGCAGGAAGATTTAGGTTATAATAATAATAATGTGTTTATTCCAGTGTTATTAGGTTTTTTTGTTTTAAATCTGATTCGCCATAAAGATAATACATATTATATTATACATTAAAGGTTATAAAATAAATATGCTATGAAAAAGAAAACCAAGGAAAATATTAATAAACAAAAAAAATTTTTTTTTTTAAAGTTAATAAAAAGTACAGGTTCACACATATATATACACAAAATATAATTAGTACATATATAACTACTTCAGTCACGGCTATTTTGTAAGTGCTGCCATTCTCTGGTCAGGAAACCAGCTTTCCATGAGAGCGCCGCTTGCACCAGAGAGTTGGTGCTGAGTTCCAGCCGCCGCTTCACGCCAGCAACTCGATGTCTTAGAAGCGGAACGAATCCGTGTATACGGCCTTCGATAAACATTGTAGATGCGCTACAATAAGGCGCCAATCCGAACAGTATTCTGTATGAGTTGTTGTACTGAATTCGGGAACAGTCGTATTTCGACCAGAGCTCGCAGGTATACATGCTGGTGAAGAAGGATTTAAACAGGATGCTCTTCACCTCCTTACTGTATCGGTAGAAACGCTGTGACAGCATATCTGCACGAACGCTCACCTGTCTCCTCTGCCGTTCTATATCATCATCGTCTTGTCCATCTTCATTGAATATACGCCCAAGGTTATGCTATTACCAATGACATTATACATATTATGTTTTGTGCCTTGGCGTTCTATCGCCAGGGGCACAAAAGCGAGTGCAGGGGGCCGAGCACGATCGGATGAGGTGTTTCAACGCACACACGCAGCCGCGTCGTGTGGCTGATCTGCCTCAGTTGCGAAATGTAATTAAATAATAATGTTACCTTCCTGCTGCGTGTATATTAAATCATAATAATCAGAGAAATAAACTTCCACTAAAACCCCTGGGCTCCCTGGCGAACAAAATTGACGAAATACATACTTGTGGAGGAGTTCATCTTCGTTATATATATAATAAATATATATATATATATATAAAATAAAAAAAACTGTTAGACTAGAAGCAAAACTAATAAACATGTTATTTTAAAAATGTCAAAATTATGAATCGGACAGAGACATGCATCACACATTACTCTTAAACTGTATAACCAACTGCCAATATCAGTTAAATTAGCAGCAAATATAAACGTATAAAAAAAAAAAGTTATAAAATGGATTAAAAGTCTTCAAAATTATTAAACTATATATTATATTATTATTAGATGTATGTATATATTTTGTGATCTTTCTTGATTCGTTGTAAACAAATTCTCACATGTAGTTTATATTGATCTTGTATTATAAAAATGTTGAAAACCACCCCCACAATTCAAGATGTTTTTTTTTTTCATCGTCGAATATATAAATAAATATATTAATTAATGATTTAGTCGTGACGTCGACCTTGGACCTTAATGGTCCGCAGCGTCGATAAAAAACAAGTAAAAAAATATATTCTTGTCATTTCGTATACAATAGGCAATTGTTCAAAATATAATATCCGAATTAAGCCGAGGACACGTTTGCAGCGCGATGTACTGTTGTTTAAAGAAATGTTGACATATTTAATGTCGCAGGACCATTTCTATCGCTGTAAACGGGGCCACATAACTCGATATTACGTAATTCGGTTAACGAACGCAATCACTATTATTACGAGCGCACCGCTGTCGGCAGGGCTGGGCAAACTCACATTATAGCAGAACGTTTAGATTCGCCGAAATGATTCGATTCATCGAAATATCAACGTGTATACTCAAATATAGAAAGAGCATATGAACAAGACACAACGGATACCTCAGAAATTCTATTGAGATTAGAATACAAAGAAGACATACATTCACATTTTTTTTTAAATTTTTTTATTCTTAATATAGCGAATTTTAATATATAAACAAGATCAAAATCGTTCCTTTTTTACTACAACTTATCATTCACATTTTTGCTTAGTTTCATTTTGAATCTATGCAGTTTCTCCTCCTTTCTTATGTTTTCTGGCATTTCATTAGAAATCTTCATCGCACTGTACATCATCGATTTCTGAGATTTAGCCAACTTCCTGATTAGCAGTCTCAATCTATCTCTTCCTCTTGTATGATGTTCGTGATCATGTTGATTCAAATTGGAAAAACATAATGTTTCAGATTTTTCTATAACATATCCGATAAATAGTTCAAAATTCCACTTCCTAATACACTGATAAACGAGACAGACTGGAAGAAAAATGAAGGTGTGGTAGCAATTGGAATAGTGAAATATGACGAAACATACGAAAAAACAATTTTTTGGCAATCCTGGGTATTTGAAAATACGAAGTATGTACCTTACGGTGTAGTGTGGATACATCACAAAAAATCTTGCAACGGCAGAAATAATCGGCCCGATATCGATGTCGGAGACCGACCAGCAGGAACAGCACCATCAGCAAAATGGCTCCAGGAGATACAGAGTAGATCGAATTGCAATCTAGGAGATCACAGCTAGACAAACAAGTCAGTGGCTTTACCAGCATAATACATGGAATTGCATACTTTACATTGCCAATAGAAAACCCAGGATATTTACGCGAATAATAATATATTTTTTTCTCATTCTGAATCCCCCTTTACCGTGGACCCTACGCAAAACATAGGTATCCACCTAGTCATCCTAGATCCTTATACCAATATAAAAATATACTATCTCGAATGTCATCCATGCTAAATTTTAATTCAAGTTCAATTACCCTCTAGGACCTTGGGGGAAAAATGTTATGTTATAACTAAATCTGATCTCAAGCAACGCAAACTAATAAATAATGCACAATGTACAAATCTTTCTACTAATTTCCACATTATTTCGTATGTAAAAACAGGTGTCCTTAAGGTGGCTATTTATATTACGTCCGCCATGCATTAATAATTTTTGACCAGTTCTCTTGAATAAATCCAACGTGAAACAACTTCGAGTTTTATTAACGGAGTTTATATTAATATTTATAGGATTAAAAAAAAACAGCACATTAGTACGTAATAAAATGATAAAAAAAAAATAAAATGTCACGGACGCGAGCCACTGATGTGCCTCGCCTGGCTGACACAACAACACGAACGCAATTATTTTTTTGCCCGATCCGCCTTCCGGTGATGTCACGACAGAGGCCATGCGCGCCGCACCTGCGCGCCGCGGGCCGTGCGCGGTCCGATAACGCATAATAAAAAACAGTAAACAACATCATTAGAACGAAGATAAATCTCAGACATAATTGATTTTATATTGACACGTATGTTTACAACCGTAAAGCCAACTATGTGAACCGGGTCAGCAGTAATGATTCACAAATCGTTCATTTAAATACTGACCAATGCGTGCGTGAACCGTATACACTGATTCCACCAATACGAGGGCGAGACAAAAATTATCCACGCTATCGCCATAACACGCCTTCAAGGTTGTCATACTGCCTTAGGTACAACAGTGCGAAATCTGATCTCCGATCCGCTAGCAGTTTGCACCGAGGAGGAACAACGAGCAGTGATCTGATTTTTTAAATTTCTTTTCTATTACAAATATATTCATTTTAATTTTCTTTTGACTTTCACACAGTGATACATTTTGTTTTTTTTTTTTTTTGTATTAATAAAATATAACAAGGGGTAAAAAATTGACTTACTTAGAAATATATAAAAATACAATCAATCACCTAGTGCACAGTATGTTTTGGGTGGATACCTGAATATAATATAATGTAACAAGGAAATAAAAAAATTGTTAATAATATGTCACTGGGGGTCGCATCATTTTTTTAAATATTTAATAACGTTTAATAAATGTTTAAATTTTGTTAATTATTCTTGGCGCAACACGTTCTCTCGTTCTCTCACCGGACACATTGTGCGCGACGTTCTCTGGTTGAATATCTATGGCGAGGATCGGTATTTATATTTACATTATTTATCAACTCTTGGTATATTACAGCACATGTTAACTTTTTTGTCAACTGGTAATATTGTAACCTATATAACACCTTTATACAAACACTTCGTTCTGTTAACTACTATCAGAATTTTCCAGTCACCTTTTGGAAACGAACCATTCCTTTTAATATTAATCAGGATTTAGAAATAAAACATAAAAATACTAAAGATTTACAGTTAGATAAATATGAATTTTTAGAAATAAGAAAAAGTGTTAATAGCAAGCTTAATACAATAAATAACCAAATCCTCTTTGTAAATAGTCACCTTTTAATTTTGTTTTTATATTAGTTCTCACATATTCACCAATATATATTTTTATTTTTATCTATGCTTGTATTTATTAATTTCTGTATACATTGAAGAACATTTCCTGAAGATGATATCATAGGTATCGAAACTTGTAGAATAATTAATAAATAGTGGTTTAAACAAAGTGTTTTGTATAATTATTAATATATGTTTTAGTAATAATATATATATACACATACGGAGAGAGCGCTTCATCATGGAAAAAGTGTTTTTTTGTAGATCGAGAAGTTTAAAAGTGGCCGGACGAGTGTGACTCACGGAGAGAGTTGCAGGACGCCTTTTGAGCAAGCTCTAGAGATGGTTCTAGCGAATAAGTGAGTTACCATCGGTAAGGTAGCGTCTCCTTTGAACATCACTCTAAGTTCTGCCAATCAAATCATCCACACGGAGCTTGACTTTCGTGATGTCTGTATAAATAAATTGTAGAAGGAATAATGTAGATAATTTTTGAGTTGCCCTCGTACAATACAATCATCGCTTCTTATATAAACAATGTATATTGGGTGTAATGCACCAATTTATTTATTTATTATTAATCTAGTGCATATATAAGTATATACATGGTATAACCGACTTGGTCCACAATAGGTGGATACATGACTAAATTACGAATCGAAAATGTTCAATAAATATATACAAATTCTGCACCGTTATGGAAAATATAATTTAAATAAAAAGATAAAACACTTTGTTACAACCACTATTTATTGATAAATCAACATGTTTCGATACCTATGCTAATTCCTTCAGAAAACAATGTATAATAAAATTAAAAATACAAGCATAGATAAAAACAAAACTATTAAAGTGTAAGTGGTAGATAACTAATTAGGAACTAGTGTGAAAACAAATTTTAAATGTGACTATTTGCAAAAAGGATTTGGTTATTTATAATATTTAATTTACTATTAGGTAACAACACTTCTTATTTCTAAAATTTATAATATATCTAACTGTAAACCCCTAGTATTTATATATATATATATATATATATATATATATATATAATTTCTAAACCCTTGTTAATGTCAAAAGAACGGTTGCTATTAATATCAACAACTATTCTGAATTCGCCAATTATCTTTTGGAAACAAACCATATGATATGATGCAGATTGTAAGAATTGTGAAAAATTTTGTGTTATATTCAGTGTATTGTTACGATATTCAACGGTATTCTTCTAGTGTTTATTTTGATAATAGAGTAAGTCATTTCGAGCTTAATTTTTATTAAATATCCTCATAAGCTACGTGCAAAATTCATATTTCGAAATAAATTATACATCTAGTACACTAAACAAATTTTGAAACTGATAATATAAAAATATTTTTTTATCAATTCAAACGCAAACCTTTAAATATCTCGAAACGAAAGAAACATGCCTCTCTGGTTTATAATCTACAATACAGCTCTTCCACATTAATGCCTTTCAATTGAGGGACGAAAAAGTCAGTAATGATGGATCTACAGCGCTCTCCATTGACTGCAACGTTCTGGCCGGCATCATTTTTGAAGAAACACCAGCTTCTTCGGTGCGCACTACACATAGTCTCTGCGGATGCGTATTATCAATTAGAGTATGGGTGGTGCGAAAAGGATCCATGGTTATTCGAATTACTCGATCGGATGGAAGATTATGTCGATCGTAAAGTGGACGTAGCGAACGGTATGTTTCCACGAGCTGAACCACGATTTTCGAAATAAATTTGCAAGCGTTGTTCTGGCGTCAGTCTATTCATGGTGAAATGGCAAACCAAACAAAGCACAAATCAGCTGTCGCTGGAAAAAGTGTTGCCAATTCGAGAAACTTCTCTCAGTGATAACTCACCACACGTGCGGTCAACAAATATAACAATTTATTTTAATTATTAAAACTAAACTTTGTACTACACACACGTTGAGTTATTTTCACTACTAGTTTAGAGAGGTACAGTCAGTCCCGTTCTTTATCAGGTATTGTAGTCTATTCGGGCAATGGGGAGGGGCTTGAGAAGAATGTTTCGGTCGTTAACAGGTATATGGATAGAAAAGGCGAAGTGTTAGGGAATATTATGTTGTTAATTAGTGTTTTCTGCGAATTTAAATTCCATACCAATATTTAAGTGGGTATAATTGAACATCTTCAGAAAGCCGACTGCTGGCACACGTGCGAAAATAGTCGCAGCTGAGAACATAAATATAGTTTCGAAGGTCCCCAGGTCCTCTGGATAGTTAAAAACAAATCCATATGATACATAATTAAGTGAACTTCACCAACAAAATTATAAATTAACTAATTTAAGCGATGTAAGCAAAATTTTGAATGCAGATAAAATGGTGCCGAAACGTTTCTTCGGAAACAATGAGAGAAATGCATTAATAATTACAATAGACGAAAAGACTACGGCCAGAATAAATTACGAGCACCGCCGGGACCGTGAAGACTTGGCACGCGTCCACGCAAAAATAATTGAAACCTCGGGAAACTATAACTCACTGTGACTTGTGTATCTTCAAAGCTGAACGACTCGGCGTGATGCGTGAAGAATTTGATATCAATCGATGATTTCCAACGGTTGTCGAAAGACATACATAAATATTTAATGTTGTCCGAAGAAGCAATAAGAGAACGGAATTTCTTAAAGAAATTCAGCCGTGAAGGTCTATTATCGCCTCCGCTCGGATAAGCTGAACATACTCAGTACATACTGGTGCGCGAAACTTAGCTCCCATCGATCCACGTTAACAGAGCCTTGTTACAGAGAGTTAATGTTGCCTTTTCCACTTTTTCGTCTTTCAACGTGGCCCACCACAACGAGCTTCACCAAACCATCTTCCCTTCTCGCAAGTCACCCAAAAAATTGAAGGATTCGCTATTCTGTTTGTCATCAGACGATTTGCACGAACATCACACAAGAGGAAAAGATAGACTGAGACTGCCATTCGGTAAGAAGGCTAAATCTCAGAAAACATAAGAAAGGAGGAGAAAATGCATAGATTCAAAATGAAACTAAGCAAATATGTGAAGGATAAATTGTAGTTAAAAGGAACGATTTTGATCTTAAATAAATATCAGATATCTCATAGAGACGAAGCTATTTTTATTATATTTAATGAAAAATATATAAGAGTATGGGGTGATTACACAGGGCTTACGACCTGTCTTTGGCTGGTTTAAGTGAATCTCTATGAGATATCGGATATTTATTTAATAACAGTAGGTAAAAATCCAGTAATTGCGTGTTCTTGGACATATTCAAATCAAATATTGTTAAAGATTTTGATCTTGTTTATATTAGAACTTATGTACGCTTATGTATGCACATATTAAAAATAAATAAATAAATACAACAATTTTAATATTTACATTTACATTTATTACAAATTATGCCCCCTTACTAGTATGCTCCTGTGTCGGGCTGGGCTATTGTTTAGGGGTAATTCAAGTGTTTGGTAATGTTTTTGAGAATTAGTGACGAATTTTATCATTACTTTGCCTTAATTCTTTAATCCATTTGATAATTAGTTTCTTAAATAATGTTCCATTTTTTGTATCTTTTATTCCCATAGACAAATTATTGTATATAATTTGTGGAGTACGATCTAATCTCATCGCTAATAATACTGCAACTTTCAAAGAACCAATGTGACAGATGACTTTTGAAACAGCTGTGAAGACTCCGCCATATTTAAACGACGATTTTCAGATTTTACCATACGATATTCGAGAGTAAAAATAGTTAAATATTGCATGTCTTTTTTTTACCAACGATCACACATTCGGTTTTCGCATTTTTTTTTATCATAGTAAAAAGTTACCACCGATCACGCGAGTTGTTCAATAACGTGTGTGGGCTGCACCCCCCCCATCCAAGTATGCCATATTCTACTTTTGTTTGTCAGAGTGTATGGTGTATAGTTTTTGAGACTTTTCGACGCACGATATTTTTGAAGTTTCGAAAAAAATATATAACTACATAATTTTCTCAAAATTTCCATTGTTAAAATTTTCAACAAAAAATAATTCTAGGTTATCTTTTTCAATTCGCTTCGGTTAATTTTTTCAATTCGTACAGTAACTTCAGCTTTTGTAAAGATAGACAAAAATAAATGAAAAAAGTAAACGATTTTTTTTTTTAAAACAAATTAAATTAGATTTCTTCATATCCGGGAAAATGGATTAACCGTTTATGCTACGGCTGCTTTACGTAGGAGGGGTTGAAATATTAGTGCAAAATTATTATCAATTATTTGCGTGAATTGTATTATTATTTACGATTATAATAAAGATATTTGTTGACCATTGGTCATACTTAAGAACTAGTTAATTGAGAATTGGTCAATTGATAACAAATATATATATATATATATATATATTGATTACTTACATCTTCAACGTTTTAGCGATAATTACTTAATTAGAATTATTATAAATAAATAAAACTATAGCCAATAAATTATGTTTTATTATTTTGTTTAAACCTTTGCCAAATAAAGTTATTATATTATTTTAATACAAATTAATTAAACGTATCAATAAGAAAAAATATTTCTGTTGCCATCCGAATTCGAACCAGGGACCATTCCTATCCGGAGAAGTGCGCTGCCCTATCACACCACGTCAACATTTTTTCAAAATTTTCGTAATTGTATGTTGTACTTTTAAATGGATACATCAGTCGTTCCATTATTTGAAAGCCATCACCTTTATAATTACAGAATCTCAAACACCTTTGTGTAATACGATAGGAGACGCCAGCATCAATTGAAAATTCATTTTTATTAAATTTTACAAACATTAATCTTTAGCGTTCAAAGATTGTAAAAACTTGGCTACGAGCCTCACAGTTTCATCATGACCTCGAAACAGTCAGCAAAAAAGGGGCTACACAAAGCAGAAATACAATCAAAACTTCAGGAGGCGTATGATGGATAGTGGGAATGTCAGAGTTACTATGCCTTATACAAGTGCTAGACCATAATTTACGATTATGTAACAAAAATAAAAATAATCCCAGAGGAATATGGAAAAAGATATCGAAAGCAAAAAATGTCGAATGTATTTCATGACAAGTTACACAGTTCACGGAGCATTCAAATGTATTTATATGTATATATACACATAAATACATTTAGAGTTTTAGAATACACATATATATACACATAAATACATTTAGAGTTTTAGAATACACATATATATACACATAAATACATTTAGAGTTTTAGAATACACATATATATATATATACACATAAACACATTTAGAGTTTTAGAAAAGTCTTAACATATATATGTTATATGTTAAGATTTTTCTACTTCCACGTACCATTCAAAATGTTTTTTTTTTTTTAAAACATAAAAATCGTGGAAATGGCCATGGTATTGGCTTTGTTGGAAAGATAATTATATGCCATTAATGTTTAAGTATGATTTTGCGTATATGAACTGGCGCGACTCGCTCGAATAAAGCGCAATCTGGAAGCAGCTGGGGACGTATATCGGCAATAACGCGACAAATGTTGGCTTCCAAGTCGTCTATCGTCTCTGGTTTATCGGCGTAGACTAGCGACTTCACATATCCCCACAGAAAATAATCCAAAGGTGTTGTTAAACCATACTCAAACTCAAGCAATAAATCATGAACACAACACAAGACAAACAACGACATTTTATCAAAGATTCTACGTGTTCTTAGCTCCGAAACTGTACAACACACTCAGTACCAACTGGAAATCGTTCAACTCCAATAAGATTACATAAATATGAACCCAATATATGATTCAATCAGGTAGAGACGAATCAGAAGCGTGGCTATCCAACATTCTAATATAATTTATACATTACCTTCACTAATAATTCACTAGTCCTACAACATTTCCAATACATATATTTTTATGACATTTTTACTTTTTTATACATATTTGTAATTCTCTTTTTATTCCTGTCGATAAATAACACCACAACAGCACGAAAAAAAAAAACTGGCTACTTTAACACAGACTTCAGTGTAGCAAAGTAGCCAGGACAATGCTGTATATATCAGAGGTGAAGTCTACTCCATCCCACACAATAAACTATGAGAATGTCTTATGTTTATTATGTATCCACCTCTGTTGAAACAAAAATATGTATGTCAATATATATATATATATATATATATATATATATATATATATATATATATATATATATATATATATATATATATATAATAAATAAATAAATACGATCTTGGAGGCCAATTCACAGGTTAATAAATTGATTGTGGCGCGCGCCGTGTGACAAGTTGCGCCATCTTATTGAAACCACAGCTCTTCCACATTAATGCCATTCAATTGAGGTACGAACAAGTCAGGATCATGGATCTATAGCGCTCTCCATTGACTGTAACGTTCTGGCCGGCAACAGCTTCTTCATTGCGCACTGCACGACGTCTCTGCGGATGCGTATTGTCAATCAGAGTATGCGTGGTGCGAAAACGATCCATGGTTATTCGAATTACTTGCTCGGTGGATGATTATGTCGACCGTAAAGTGGACGGTAAGTTTCGCGAACTGAACCACGATTTTCGAAATAAATTTGGTGAAATGGCAAACCAAATTGAGCACAAATCAGCTGTCAGCTGTCAAATTCGCTGTCGCTGGAAAAGGTGTTCCCAATTCAAAAAACAAACCCCTAAAAAAAAATAACCCCATTAATTAATAATAATTTAATTCCGTACCAGAACTGTGCTGTTTTTAGATCAACCGGCTTCGATACTAACGTATTATCGTCAGGACTGTATTAAATAGCGGGTTGTTTGTAAGGCTTGATTGATTATCAATTATATTGGACTTCTAGACTAGTCAATCGCCTGCCCATTCTTACCAAGACTTGTGACTGTCAGTTCACACTGGTAACTATCGGTTATTTTAGTAACTGTCATAACAAAACTAAAGAAAAGGGTCGTGTTCTGGTACAGGGGAAGGGAGCAGTGGGTAGGAAATGGGCAGGAATCATCCTATGTGTCGCATTTATCCATTAATCATAAAGATAGAACAGGCCACCTACACTCCTTGATAAATACTAAGTAAATATCTAGCAAATATTATATTTTATTTTACGGGAAAAATTTGATCATCACCTCTTGAGTTTTTAGGGTTGCAGTGGTGCCTCTCTGTTCGAATTAACAAAGTATGTCCGTCACCACTTTTGTCGACCCATTCAAGATATCAATTAACGTGACATGACATAATTACCCCAATTAACATCATGACACAATTACCCCAATTAACATCATGACATAATAACTTCAATTAGACACACGACACGGTAATTTCAACTGACGACATGACAAAAACACGTCAATAAAAAAGTAAAAAAAAAAAAAAATTCAATGAATGTATGAACACGGTTTATTTCGAGCGAATATAATGGCATGTCCTTCGGCGTCGGTTTAGTGTTTCTAACGACCTGTATCTGTGGAATGAGATAAACAAAAAATGTAACCACCGCTTGAGATTGATTCATTCTGGAAATAAGACATACTTTAAATTACGCACATTTATTATATTTTAATAGCTTTCCACTGATAACAAGCTCCTCTTAAACAACGCCGTCGTACACCTCTCTGCGCAGCTCTCCTCCTCCTGGGGTCACACGGTCACTACACGCATAAAAAAAATGACAATTCTATCAGACTAGCGTTGCGTACACCTAAATGGACCAGAATTACGCAACTCCATCACGACTGGGGTAAAAGAATTCATAAAACACCATTTATGCTGAACTCCCACAGCACCGGAACCCCACGATAAACGTTTTGTCAATCTATAACATAACGGGTTAAACGTCCCAAAACCGTCATCCTTTAGAGGTTATCTCCTGCCCCAGCTAGCAGCCCCTGCATCATTGCAGTAATAATAACAATAAATACGCCTCATTTTTGCTAATGAGCCCATAAGGCATACATCATGATGCAAGAGACCCGGTACTCTGAAATAAATGATACAAAAGTCAAACTGCCGCAGGAGATATTCAAATTCACCCAACTGAAGAGCTTAATATCAACGGTCAATGAACTGACATATTTGACGTAAAAGGAAGCCAAACAAGTGGCTGAGACTGTATAGTAGAATACGAAAGCTGTGAGTTGTAGAGTCCTACATCGCGACATAATCCACACGAAATTAAAACACCTGAATCTGATGACCCCAATTCCAGTTGACACATAATACTTATTTGATTGTGGTAAAACATGTATAAAACTAACCCCCTATTAATTCCATACACCAGAATGACAATATTTTATTTACACCCACCCTATCCCGGAATCGTTTTGAGAGTTGTTTAGTCTCGTTTCGATTCGGTAATATTACTTATTTTTTAATTACATTCAGTTATTAACATCTTAATACCATCATAGGTTGGCTGGCTGTACAATTTGACGTGAGACTCGTTATCACATTAAATTCAGAGGGTAGCCAGAGCGAAGCTATAGAAATCATGCACCCCCAAAAGGGGAGGGTAGACGTCACATTTATGTGTTGCAGTCACAGAATTCGGTCACAGTCGCAAGAGGTACAAGTGAGAGCCAGTAGAATGCTCCGTTAGATATCTTTAGCCACTGCTCTTCCTGGCATCGTTCATCCCAGTAACCCCCAGCGGGAGACCCACACCCTAATAAATAAATTCTCAGAAACGTCCGAGATTCATTTCATTTCATTCCTTCTAATCCCGCAATCGTGATCTCACGTGCATCATTGAATCAAGAATGGAGATATTAAATTCTAGCCTGTGGAACTCGAGTTTTTTACTACCGTTCGGACGATGTCTGGGGACACAAAACCGCTCATTTACATATTAACTCAGTGGAACTGGTCATGTCCACTGCTGCATTATCCAAAAGCTGCGACAAAGACAAGTGCAACTCGCGAATGAATATATAAAATTTAAATCCGTCATCTTGGAGGCGTCACATGTTTTGCACGACATAGTTACGCAATTTTTTTTAAAACTGAATCTATGTAATTAAGTATTTATTTATTTTATTTCATTTACATTCTTACATATTAAACATTATAAACAATTCTTAAAGGTGAACAATCTTCATAATGTAAGTGATGTTCACTGCCTCCTTAACTAGACCGAAGTCTGTACTAAAGGAGACAGGTTCATCCGTTGTCTGTCATACAAATACGAAATAATTTTTTATTTTATTTTTATCTAGATCAAAAATACCCACGATTGAAACACTACGCAAAAGGAAAAATGAATATAAATAAATGATGTTCTGTTCATGTGATCATTTCCACGAATCTTTGCTCAGTTTCCTTTCTGCCAACACCCCAACACCCAGTAACCAGCTCCCGAGATCGTGTCCATCTAGAAATGTTTCATACTGCTCGGCAAAATGTTATAGGCTTTGGGGGGCCAGAAACATATGGAAGGATTTCATTTTAGGCTTCACGGTGATCCTATTCTTATTTGCTGTCGTAGCATAACTATGAGATGGATATTGATGAAAGCCTTTTTACATAGAATTGTCGAATATCAAGAAGCTGACATTCCTCCAACAGTGAGTCAGGGGGAAACCTATATGGTTTTCTGTAGATGATTCTGAGAATGGATTTTTGTGTGATTGCTAATTGGTTAAGGGCAGTTTTCCCAATTCCACCCCAACCTAAGATCGCGAAATTGAACAAGGCAGTTTGAATTTTTTACCAAGGGTCAAAGAAGCGTGAGAAAATATTTTGTTAAACCCTTGACAACTTTACCAGGTATACGCACCTTGATGAATTTTTGATGAGGCGTGGTGGTCCTCTAAAATATCTTGAACTTGGTTTTGAATCATATTGATTGCAGCATTTAAAAAGGAGTCTGTTAACTACTTTTATCTCATGATAAAACCCTGTACCGCCTGCGTCATTTTGTTGTGGCTCGACGGCTCTGATAATGATATTAGATCTATATTCGGAGAGTGACGCGGAGCGAAAAGAGAACGAGCTCGGTCGCCGGTCCTTCTTATACATACTCCTTTGACAGGCCTTTTTGTGGTCACTACACACACCCGAACGCGCATGCGCCTGTCACTCGATCATCAATCCGCAGACATTTCATTTAGTCTATCCATCTTACTCGCTTCATCTTAACTGACTCTGTGACCATGAACTTCTCGAAACTTCTGGGAATATTTCCAAAGTAAGTAAGAATCTTTCCTGCGCATATTTATTTATTTATACATATATATTGACATACATATTTTTGTTTTAATAGAGGTGAATACTTAATAAACATAAGACATAATTATACTCATAGTTTATTGTGTGGGATGGAGTAGAGTTCACCTCTGATATATACAGCGTTGTCCTGGCTACTTTACTAGACTGAAGTCTGTGTTAAAGTAACCAGTTTTTTTTCGTGCTGTTGTGGTGTCGATTTAAGTCATCGAAAAAGAATAAAGAGAGAATTACAAATATGCATAAAAAAGTAAAAATATAATAATTTTAAAACGTTTTGAAATTGTCTTACAATAGTAACTAATGATGTAAGAAAATTCGTGGCAATTCACGACCTTAAAGAAATAGGCGACTGCTCAACAAACGCGGTCGCTTCATACATTATTTGGATGCTCTGCATTCCTTTGTGTTCTAGAGTCAAAACCTTTGGAGTTTTTGCTTCTAGTCGAAAACAGTACTGCTGCATATAAATTCAACCTGTCCTTTAGAGACCAATCGTAACACACACTACGATACGACGCGCGCGCGGAGCGAATCGAAATACATATACATTCTCAACTTTCGAACATCCACGAATCGCGTAAACACACATACACCAACAGCAATGAATTCTACCATTCGTTCCGTATCCGCAAAGTTTGAAAGTATTCGACTTTCACGCATGAGCATTCAATTCCGCCCGTTAAGGTATACGCGTAAATTAACAGCATACAACGTACAAAAACTACTTTAAAGATTATGGGTATAATGCACAGAATAGCATACATATTACGAAGCGAGAGGATTGTTTTGAAGATTTTGTTTGTGTAACGCATTTTTGATAGTTTGGTTTGAATACTTAAGGTCGAATTATTGAATATCCTTCGATTATATTATATTTGATAGTACGTATAAACTTATTATCCAGCATCCCTTCTACAAAAAGTCACCGACCGCCATTGCTGCTCAGCACTAGTGTAGTGGCAACGGTTTTGGATATTCGAGTCCAGAAAGGAATATAAAAAAATAATAAATAAGAGGAATGAATTAAAAATATTGTATAAAATAAAATCAGGACACACTCAGGTGAGAATACAATTTTTATAGGAAATAGCAGAGTAGGGAGACAACATGGTCAATGGAGCTGTAGTCGGGGAGCCGGGGGAAAAAAAAAAAAAAGGGTGATGTGACCGAGCGCTGTGCCGCGAATTATTAGCACACCTGGTCGAGCGCTGCTGTGTTTTTTAAGGATTAAGGAGATCAGAAATAATAAAATGACGTGCACGTGCTGCTTTCTCAGGAGTTTGTTCAGAACGTTTATGACTAAGAAAAGCATTATATCTAATTGCCAACTGTCGGCGTCGGAGCTTTTAGGATAATGACATGTCGTCTGGAAAAAGGACGCTAATGACACTTACAATTGCCAGCTGCATACAATTTACCGATAAAAGACATTGTCTTTAAGGTACAACTAATCCAGGTACAGAGCAATAAAATGCCCCGTATGGGAATAATTGCAAGCCTGCAATGTTGCTGCCAGCCTCTGATAACCACAGAGCAAGAGCGCGACCCAATCACCGTCTAAGGGATGGACCGAGGGACGTGTTGAGGACACACCCTGAGGCGTTTAAAAGACCGGACACGGCGATGAAGACAACAGTTAAAATCTCACAGGGAGAGTTAAATTTTCGCAATGGAAATCAGATCGAGGAGATTAGATTAATTCTGACAGTTGAATTTTCGGTCAGTGAAGATCGAGAGCGGTTCGAAATGAACAGTCAGGCCAGTATTCGAGGTAAGCTGGAGAAATGGAAAATCTGGCAATGAAAATTTGAAAAAGTGAAGGTTTCTTTCGGGAAATCGAAAGAAAGTTGAAATTGGAAGTACCGTGTAAAAGCGGAAATACAGCGTGGAATCGGAGAAGCAGCGGAAGTGCGATGAGCGGACGTCAAGAGTCGTAACTGGAGCGGAAGAAAGCGGTCAGGATAAGCTTATGGACGAGGTCGCCCACCGAAAGAGCGGACTTGAGATCATAGTCCCGCTCAGATCCGAGTCATCGGTTGACATCGATCAGCCAACTCCGGATCGGATCATCTCCAGCAATATTCGCAGGATTAATGAAGATTGATTTAAGATTACGATTAAGTAGACCATAAGTTAGATTGAGAACTTAGCCTAACGTACAATAAACTGTAAATATGTGTACAATGGTCGCCTATTAATTTACACCCCCGCCACCCTCTCAGTGACCGGCGTTGTAATAATAAACTGATTGCGCAATGACGCGAAGGCACAACGTCATATCAAAGGGAAAAAGACAAAACAAAATGATCACGATCACCACCGTTGGCCATTCGTCCCCAATGACAGGAGAAACAGACATAGAAAAGCACTGATATCGGTATTACTAGTTAATACCCCTAAATAATTCCCAACTAGAAATCCAAACTCAACAATTCCGAGTACAAGGGTATTGAGTAATAGCCACCTTGGATCACTACCTTCCCCAACGAGCCCTTGGGGTTGTGCATCCCGCCAACAATTGAGGTTAAGTCGACGGCATTGATCCACTAAGGTAACGCTGACACCCGCAACTACGTAATGAAATATACTCAAAGAAATAATCTGTAACGTATCGCGGTGATTTCTTATAATAGCGCAATAAAAAGCCTTGGAATTTTATTAATTAATTTCTGTAGATAATACAGTATATTATTAAGGAGAACACATTCTTATTGTGGAGTTGTAATTAATATCTCTAGGTAAAGATAACTAAATGATTTTATCAACTTGGCGGAAACCTACGAATTTATGGCACGCATTATTGTCTATTGACTTTATTATCTATAGTATGGACCTTTCATACTGAATTTTGTCGCAAGTAAATCAAACGTGTTTTTAATATCTCTAGATTTAAGATATCTTAAATAATTTCTCTTTTGTATATTCAATATGGTATATATTGCATATATATTATGTATTAATATCAAAAAGGTAACATACAGGTTCGAAAATTTGTCGCTGTAACATAGTTGTATAATGCACCTTTCCCGGTTAGGAAAGAGATCCAGGATCGAATCCGGGTGGCCCAACAGCAATATTATTGGATAAAATTAATTTTATATGTATATCTTTCTAATTAATGTATTTAATTCATATTTGAAAAATATTGTTGTTGTTACCGGTATTCATACCTGGATCTCTTTAAATAATGGAACGATAGATGTATAAATTTGAAAAGTGTAATATATAGGTTCGAAAATTTGGCGTCAATGCACTGTGTGCTGTAGCATAATCGGTTAATGCACGTCCCCTGGATTGGGAGAGAGCCAGGTTCGAATCCCGGTAGCAATAGCAATATTTTTTGATAAAATTGTTTTTTGATTAAAACATTTATTTTGTATTTAATACAGTACATCACTGTGGAGGACTATCGCCTCCATTGTAATCATCGCCTCCGACGACCCTGAACGCACCTTGTATATACCGGTGCGTAAAACAGAGCTCCTAACAGCTGTAAAAACGCCCAGTACCGACGTCGCGTATCAATACGAGTGCGCCCGCAACCGTCTAGAAGGGCCTCCATCTTCTCGCTGCTGCCTTCCCGATCACAGCAGGTACAGGTTTAGTAACAAGAGTGATAATATACGTGATTATTGGGGCACGCACCACTCACACATAAACAGATTAATTTATTAACTCAATCCAATAATAACTTCTCAAAATCTTTAAGCCTCAAATCACTAATATTCTTGTAACACAAACCCACCGTCAGAATTCAGTAGATAATATCATTAATTTTCAAATACGTAAGTATTTATTTATTTACTAAATGGCATACATATTTTTGTTCTAACAGAGGTGAATATATTATACATAATAAACATAAGGCAGAATTATACCTATAGTTTATTGTGTGGGATGGAGTAGACTTCACCTCTGATATATACAGCGTTGTCCTGGCTACTTTGCTAGACTGAACTCTGTGTTAAAGTAGACAGTTGTTTTTTTCGTGCTTTTGTGGTGTTATTTAAATCATCAACAGGAATAAAAAGAGTAACAAAAACATGTATAAATAATAAAAATATGTAGTGGGAGTATTGTAGGACTAGTGAATTATTAGTGTAGGTATTGCATAAATTATATTAGAATGTTGGATACCCATGCTTCTGATTCATCTCTACCTGATTGGATCATATATTGGGTCCATATTTGTGTAATCTCATTGGAATTAAACGATTTCCAGTTGGTACTGAGTGTGTTGTATAGTTTCGGAGCTAAGAACATGTAGAATCTTTGATAAAATGTCGTTGTTGCTCTCGGAACTGGTGCGTGGATGTTCGCTGTTTGTCTTGTGTTGTGTCCATGATTTATTGCTTGGGGTGAGTTGTTGTTAGCATGGAAATATTGAACGAGTAGGTAAGATGATTTAGATAAATACAGTAAATAAATGCAGTAGGTGTAACTTAGGTTATGCTGTTACCATGATATTATATATATAATACTATATGCCACATTATACATAGGTTTATGAACTTTCATTTAACCGACGTCTGCAAGCAAAATAAATCAAACATCAATCAAAAGAACAATCCTGAAAACAACACAAGTAGATGTTTTGACAAGTTCTAAGCCAAGTTAAAAACCTTTCAAATGTTATTATATTATGAAACAGCATAAGGACTTCGTACAACATGTATCAGCTGATCCATTTCTGACTTTATCGAGTGGAATTTTCAATTCCGTAAGTAGCAATTGTATGGCTTGAATAGAACGATAGATTAAAATTGTGACTAAAAATTTTTACTTTTAAAATTAGCAATATTAACTTGGTGGTTAAGATTCATATTTTTTTTATTTATTATCTTAGTTTAATATTAGACCAGCATTATATTAGACCAGCATTTTACACAAATAATAGTATAGGAAATTTACTCATAAATTCTAAGGACAAGGATGATAAATTTAACAATTCTGGCGTCTATAAACTTAGTTGTAAGGATTGTGCTGCATTTTATGTTGGTAAAACGGGTAGAAATTTTAATATAAGAGTGAGGGAGCATTTGAGATGTTTGAACAATAGTGGGTTTTCAGAATTTGCTAATCATTTGATATAAAATAGTCATGGTTTTGATAAAAAATTGGGATTGTCAATTTTGCATATAAACGGTGTAGGTCACAAATTAAATAATTTGGAATCGTTGGAGATAAATAAAGCATGTAAAAGTAATCAGGAAATTCTAAACAGCCAACTAAATTTAACTACGAGTCCTATTCTAAAATTTTTTCCTAAAAATTATTCGACTAAATTTGTAGTGAGCAGCAATTTGAGTTAGGTACTAAATTTACTTTTTAAATAATTGTTGTTTTTTTTTTAAAAAATTTAAAAATAGATTCTGGATAAATAGAAAAACAATGCTATATTTTTAGTTAGTTTTGACATATCCTGAAGAAGGAAAAGGTGTTTTCCGAAACCGGTAGATGTTTTTTAAACTCAATTGTGGTTATTAAACTAAGATAATAAATAAAAAAAATAAAAAATTTTACAGCAAAAAATGAATAATAATCAGGTAGAGGACTACGGCGCTCCGGTGGCGTCGCGCGGTAGCATCCAGAACTACGCAACTAATGATTCTACCAAAGCACGGTGGGCGCTAGCGTAATTGTAACATATGGATAATTTTATTTATATTAGTTTCCTAGAATTTTTAGTAATGCACACCTTTTTTGCACGCCCCTGATTTACATAGAACACTACACCATAGGCGATTTCTGACTTCATTGGTATCTCCGAAATATTTCTTAGCGGAGAAGACTTATCTAAATAATTGATTACTTTTTAATTTAAACATTTTTTTATCATTTGCTACAAATAAAACCTTAAGGGTAGATTTTTCGTCATTCTGTGGAGGCTCTGCTTGTTAAAATTGCGCGGTATAAATCACGAAAGGTTTAGATTGCTGAAATGTTTTAATAATTTAGCCCTAACAGCTGTTCTCGGCGACGGCGGCCATTTTCAAAATCAATCAATTTGAAAATGGTCATAAATTTAATTAATTAACATAAAGTTAATTTGTAGATTATTTTTTTTCGTTTATACATATTTACGATGAAGATTAAATTGAACTTGCACCGGCAACACGGGCACCCAAAACAGCTCAGATATACGTACCATACCGTCCATGCATAGAAAGATGTTTTGACAGTTCAAAAGTCATAAATACACACAAAAAAATCGCGCCCTGGTGTAAGAAAGGGGGACGACAGATAAGTATGTATGAATGTAGGAGTAACATTGGGCGATTTGATTGTATGCTGTTTATTGTACGCCGATGATGCAGTACTAATGGCGGATAATGAACAAGAACTACAGAAGCTAGTGAGTAGGATGTACGATGTATGCAAGGAAAGCGACCTCATGATGAATGTCAACAAGTCGAAAGTGATGGTATTCGAGAAGGAGGAAAGCAAGACACCGTGCTGAATACTTGTAGGTAATGAATGTTTGGAACAAGTAGATGAGTTTGTGTATTTGGGAAGTATGTTTGATAGAAACGGAAAGGCTGAGAAAGATATCGAAAGGAGGGTGGAGGAATTATATCTAAAGGGAATTTGTCAACCGAGACAAGACTAGTGGTGCATAATGGAGTCCTAGTACCGACACTGATGCATGGTAGTGAGGCCTGGAGCTGGCAGAAGAGGAACGAAAGTAGATAAAATGCAGTGGAAATGTACATTTGCCAAATTTTTTTATGACAGAGTAAAGAATGAAGAAATAAGAAAAGAATGTAAAACTGATGTTAGTATGGCGAGTAAGATTAAGAAAGGATCACTTAGGTGGTTTGATCATATAGAACGGATGAATGAGGAGAGAATGGTAAGAAAGATATACGACGCAAGTGTTGATGGCACCAAAAATAGAGGAAGTACGCGGAAAACCTCGCACGACCAGGTAAACCAGATACTAGAGGATGATCCTGTTAGAAGCCGTAACAATCGGCGAGCTTGTACGAGAAGATGTATGAATGTGGACGAGTCGAGAATTGTGTGTCAGGACAGAGTGTGGCCCGCGGGAAAACGGCGTGATGGTAAGTAAGTAAGACAGATAGGTACAGTAAACATAGTGGAGCATCTACACACGCGATCTGTCATAAATATCTAACAAATGTCAAATAAATAAATAAAATATGTTAAAAAATGATCTTTATCATATGTAATAATAGATTAAATTAGAAAAATTTAATTAACGCATTATAGGATTAAAATAACAAATGTATTCAGCTCCAGACCGACGCGATAAACTGATTTTTGCTACCGGCTGTGGAGACGACGCTTTTGAGGGTCTTCGTAATCCGTGAGGGGGATTTCGGCTGCAGTAGCGTGCATAACTCGGGATTACCACCCCGGGCTGGTGCTCCGCGCGCGGCCGCGTCACGAGCGAGGAAACACCGAGTAACTAACTACTTCACTTACCGTCGTGCCAAATTTCCCGGAGATAGAACGCCACACTCTTTGACTCGTTAATTTTCATACATCGTGCCTAGGGATCAAATCTGGGATTAGAAAAAGCTTAAAGCTCTTAAAATCCTATTATATGATATGATAATTTGCTATTGGTACATGATCCACATTTGGATATGTAAGTGTCATTGCCAGTAAAAAAATATTCCACACATTCGCCGAAGTAGCGAATATATCACGTATTTGTAATACATCTATGTTAAGATTGCTTAAATATTTTCAACAACAGTACGTAAATATGTATTAAATTCGAAATGAAGTGTGCATTGTCTTTACTACCAGTAAGAAAAAAAAAAACATACATTAGCGAAATCGTACGAATTTTTACGACTGGCAAATATATTGACCATCTGTCGCATTAGACAGAGCGATGCGAGATGACAGATGGTAATGATTTATGTAAACATGATCTCAGTTTTTTCAAGAACGTCTTTAAGTAGAGAATAATAATAATTAAAGATATTTCCAGTACACATTGTTTCCTGAAGAAGATACCATAGGTATCGAAACACGTAGAATAATTAATAAATAGTGGTTTAAACACAGTATTTTGTATAATTATTAACATAAAATGAGGCCACAAAGTAATTTTGCAAATATTGAAGAAGACATATAATTTAAAGTTGATAACTAAGAACACCGTTTGTACAATTCCAGTATCCAGTGTATCCATAATAATATTACGTTTCCCCATCTATTTTCATTTATTTCTATGACTTTCTGGACGTCTTGGATGTAGCCAGTAAAAAAAATTTCGAACGTGTTTTTAATATCTCTAGGTAAAGATTACTTAATGTTTTAATCAATTTAGCGGGAAACCTACGAATTTATGGCACGTATTATTGTCTATTGACTTTTATTATCTATGGTATGGACCTTTCATATTGAATTTTGACGTAAGTAAAACAAACGTATTTTTAATATCTCTAGATTTAAGATAACTTCAATGATTTCTCTATTGTATATTCAATATATTATTCAATATGAATTGAAATATGAAATATATTCTTACATTACTCTAAAACGAAATATTTGTTGGTTATGTCAAAACCAATATACTATTTATATTATTCAGTATTATTTTTTCGGGATTCCAATGGAAGCCTTAAACGTCAATACAACCCAAGTCATAGTAGAGGAGACATGGTAACATGAAAGGAAGAATGCAAGTTGAAGAATTCAAAAACATGACTAAATGACGGAATACTAAATAAATATTTTCAAAACCACTTTTGGTGAGAGACGCTGACTGCGCAGCGGTCACCAATGGCCGCGATAGATGATGAGACACAATAGCCGCCCGTGGAGCCTAGCAGTTAGTGTATTTTCTGGTAAAAGTGGGGAGGTGATTGAAAGGGAGACATTGAAATAGGGATCTCTTACCAAGACCCCGCAATGGTTGTTTTTTAAATTTTGTGGAATAGTTTAGTTGTACGCCAGTCCTGACGAAGATACGTTAGATGACGTATAAATAACTCACAGTGGTCTAAGCAAAGTTATATATATATATATATATATATATATATATATATATATATATATATATATATATATATATATATATATATATATATATATATATATATATTACAACTCTGTTATTATTCGTTATATCAACTGCTGAAGCAGCATCTTGTTTTTGGCTAACGAAGAAGAAATTGAAAAATTGTCAGCGATGCAAAATAAAGCTATGAGAATAATACTAATAGAAAATATATTTTAATATAATGGTATTTAGTTACAAAATCATAAATAAGAAAATATCAGAGGAATTCACCCGAAAAACTGATGCAAATCAACATGAGCACGAGCATCGTACGAGGGGAAGGGATAGACTGAGACTGCCATTCAGGAAGAAGGCCAAATCTCAGAAATCGATGATGTACAGCGCGATGAAGATTTTTAATGAAATGCCAGAAAACATGAGAAAGGAAGAGAAATTGAATAGATTTAAAATGAAATTGACTAAATATATAAAAGATAAGTTTTAGTAAAAGAAAATACTTTAATCATGTATATATTAGAGCATATATAAGGAGTGCTTATGTATGCACTATGTTAAGAATTAAATAAATACCATTTAAAATGATCTAATCTAACCGTGACGTTAAACCGACAAACAACAATATTTCAATCCTTATTTTATTTGACGCCTTCGTGGGCAAATTTGGACAAATTCGGGCAAATTTTGACAAATTCAGGCAAATTCGGGCGAGTTTGGTCGCCCTACCAACGCAGATAATAATATGACATAATGGCTAAAAGTGACGCGAATTCTCCGACTGCATAACTTGACAATGTTCCAGAGTTCAAAACACTTTTAAGTGAAATTGTATGGATTTTCCAGAAACTGCCATTTGGCACATGTCCATTCGGCTTTTTCAAGCCGAACAGTATAATGGCCGAGGTTTATTGCGAATATTATTTATCTGGGCATGCCGTTGGGCGCCAATCGGAGGTTACTGGAGGACTTGGCAGACGGGAAGGGAGAAGGGAGAACTCCAGAACAATAATAACGTTAATGTTCCTGATCAGCGGTCCCGCTGAACTGCGCGACTGCGCAGCCGCGTAGGATTTTCCACGCAATAAATTCTGACAAAATAAACAACACAAAATTGACATTTTTTCAACATTTACATGTTAAATAACTAATAAGATAAAACACTTTGTTTTTAAACCACTTCTATGTGAAATTGTATGGATTTTCCAAACCGGGGAAGGTGCATTATCCAACAATGCAACAGCGATATTATTATCCAACTACTTTGTTATAACGGAATCTCAAATAATAAAAGTAGATGGTTTTCAAATAATGGAACGATAGATGTATTAATTTGAAAAAGTGTAACATATATGGGTTCGAAAATTTGACGTCAAAAATAATGTCGCTGTAGCATAGTTGGATAATGCATCTTCCCCGGTTTGGAAAGAGATCCAGGTTCGAATCCCGGTGGCGCAACAACAATATTTTTCGATAAAATTGATTTTATATGTATATCTTTCTAATTAATACATTTAATTCGTATTTAAAATACCACAGAGCTATGTTCTGAATAATTACAACTTCACAATAAGAATGTGTTCTCCTAATAACCACTATTTCTCGATACGTGAAACATGTTTCAAGGTCTATGGTCTCTTCTTCAAGAAACAATGTATAATAAAATTAAAAATGCAAGCGCAGACAAAACAAAAATATAAGTGATGGGTAACTAATTAGGAAAAACAATTTCCAGAAAATTTCAAATTTATCTGTCAACCCCTTGTTGATGTCAAAATAATGGTTTGTTTCTAAAAAATGATTTGACGTATTCAGAATAGTTGTTGCTATTTAGACATCTCAAATAAAATTAAATAAGACCTTAGAATCCTTCTAAAAAGTTCATGTTCGGTTTTCGTATTTTTCCCTTCTACGCCTAAAATCGTCAATTTGGTGAGCCCGACGACCGTTCACATTTGTTCGCGTTGCGATTTGGAAGCGAATGGAAAGGACCGGTATGGAAGCATTCGCTTAAAGAATGTAGACATATTCGTGTTGTATTCTTCAAACATTGTCGTGTCCAAACTAGTGGAAGCTGACGCAACGCTTCGACGTAGCCAGCGGGTAAGTCGAGTAATTCTCTCATCATTAAAACCTACCACTTCCATCCCTTCCTCCAAAAACCTTCAAAACCCTTTATAAAAGAAAGTCACTTAAAAACTTACTTTATTTAGTAATCCTAGTTCCTGTTCCTGCAGATTGACGAACTACTAACCACAAAATTTTTCGTTTTTCTCTTACCTGTAACAAAAGAAAACAATTATTAAAATCAAGAATGATAATATTGGTATATTCAAAATAGGTGAAAAATTATTACGTAAGTGACCTCCGTAATTGGCAGTAATATTTTCAACAATTATAATTAAATATAGAAAAATTACTTATAAATTTCAAAGACAAATGTGATAAATTTAATAATTCCAACGTTTACAAACTTATCTGTAAAGATTGTACTGCATTCTATATTGGTAAAACGGGTCGAAAATTTAACATTGGAGTCAAAGAGCATTTAAGATGTTTTGATTGTTTTTAAGAATTTTCCAATCATTTATTAGAAAATGATCACACTATAGAAAAAAATTTGGAATATTCTAATGTACGTACAAACAATGTTGGTCTTAAATTGAATAATTTAGAATCATTAGAAGTTGATTATGCGTGTAAAATTACCTAAAATATTATAAACAACCAACTAAAAAAAAAACTAATAATTTTGTATCATTAAATCAATTTCCACATCGTAACAATTAAAGTTAGGTACTAGATTTATTTTTTAAATAATTATTATTTTTATATTTACAATATTTGAATAAGTCCAAGAACACGCTTATTAGTAATGCAACTGTGATCACAGTCACAGTTTCCAATCACTGATATTATCCAATATCAATCACAATCACACCAGTGACTCAAGAGTAACATTTTTTCTCATCACTAGATATAACATGTTTTCATCGGGGAGACAGAGAGTAGGGTGGTCAGAATGAAAGTGCCTATATTTTTCGCAACGTGCTTTAAAGTGTAACTGTGCAAAATTTGCAATAATATAATTCACGCTTATATCGGGGAGAGCGAGAGGTGGGATGGTGCATATGTATCGCGCAGGTAAATAAGCAAAATTGATCACAACGAGTAGAGAAGAAGGCAGACAAGATTGCGTCTAGAATGTTCCGGTTGCCAGCCGAGGGTGACCGCTGCCCAGCCGGCGAGCCGGTTGGCTCTCCGCCCAGTCGGGCTGAGCGTCTCCTGACGCGGCGCGCCCGGGGGCAGTCCACACGTGCACGGACGATGATGGACATCGACTATTAACACTCCCGTTCCGGAACGGGGCACAGCATAACCCCAAAAATCTTATTTTTAAAACTATTTATTAAATATTGATGAATTGGGCTGGTATTCATTGTAATCCTCATAAATATCCCAAAGAATGCAACGCGCAAAAAAATAAAATAAAACAAGAATGTATAGTAAGACAGTAAAAAGAATAGAAAATTATGTTTTTCCATAGACAATCTAGACCATTTTATAAGTTAATTCCCCTTATTAGGTAACGGCAGACACGACGTACGTATTTGAATGAGTCGCGTCTTGGATTTCTTCGCTGACTTCATGCCATGCACGTGCGCGGTGTGTTTGCGAATGCGACACGTCCGACTGCGTCATTCGACTCGCTTATCTCCCGACGGCGGGACGCTCATGAGTGAAAACACTTCAAAATATTACGGTTTCTTATAAAACGACGACAAATCTAATAGTATCTTGTTTGAATTATATATAAAATTCAATTAAAAATATGATAGAACATGCTCAAATTATTATACTTCATTAAAACAAATTTGAATGAGGTCACTTTGTTTCGCGCTCCGGCCCTGAATCCTATTTTCGATCTTCCGGTACTCGAAGGTTAAGACAATCAGCATTTTTTTCTCTACACGCTACATTAAATTACTTCAATTTAATTCGTACAGAACATATTTTAAATGTTTTTTATAAAACTTTTGGTTGCCCCATTGCATCTCTTCAGCATGCCTACAAAACGAACCAATTCTGGATTACGCTCTTCTGAAGCGAGAATGTGTCGCGCCTACAATTATTTACTCTCTGTCATTGATACATAGTGAATCTAATCATCCTTATCACACAAACATTCAGGGTTCCACTCCATGATACATCGTTTAGTCAATATTCTAATTTCAATATTGAATTGAGTACAATTTAAAAAATAGCAATTAATAAAGGGTTATAATACAGGTTTAATAGATACTATTTTAAAAAATAAATTAAAAGAACATAGATATTAGTAAATACTAATTAAATGTATTATTTAGAAAGAAATACATGTAAAATCAATTTTATCGAAAAATATTGTTGTTGTGCTACCGGGATTCGAGCCTGGATCTCTTTCCAAACCGGGGGAGGTGCATTAACCAACTATGCTACAGCGACAGTACTTCTGACGACAAAAGAGATCTACGTCGAAGGATGAAGAGGAAGAGAAAGATCCACCAGCCGTTGGACCAACCGAGTGGAAAATGCAACAGGCACTTCATGAAAGAGCATGGTGAAGACCACGACCCTCGGTCATAACAGACCCACGTGGATGAAGATGACACATTCTTACAGTAAAATGTAATAAGAAGCTTATAAACAGTTACTAAAATAAAAAAAATCTCAATTAATCAATTACTACAAGAAAATAATAGGGTTGGGGTTGGGACAGTTTCATTGCAAATATTTCATAAACGTTACATGTGAACATCGTGTGATGTGGTAATATTCCCTCTACCTCGCTTCGCACTTCGTCACTCAAGTAAATGTGCTAGTCGGAGGTGCACACGTCTGTACTTTGTTTTTTTGGTTGGCGAGTTTAATTTCATAATTGCACAATTTTTGGTTTTGTGACTACATTTTCTTCTAATGTGTATGACAAGTATATTATCCTATTATATATTTATATATTTATTTATAAATGTAGAGCGCATTTTTAGCTATATACATTGTGTTCCGGATTCTTAAAACATAGTTTTAGCACGTCTTGCGAAGCGGCCGCAACCCGTGTTATTGACACCTTTCCACGTTCAAATTCACACTAACAACTTTACTTTAGTTTTAATAGTGACCTTGACGTCAACAGACGTCAACGTGCCCGATACTTGTTCGAGCACGACATCGCGATAGCATTCGCGGTGTGGATTTATTCAGCTCCAGTGCATCAGCACTGTATTGTTTGTGATCCTGTGATTTGTGTGCACAGTGATATTGTTGTTTTGTGTGCCGCGGGTGAAATTCTGATATTGCCGTCTTCAATCGGAAGCGGAGATTTGCCCAGCCGCGTGCCGTTTGTGTAATCTCGGTGGCACCCGAGATCTTCGACTGGAATCCCTACCCATCATCGACCGTTATATCCATGTTCTCTTATTTCCTTTCTTCCTTTACCCGCCCTGCGGCGATTCTGATTTACTACCGGAATCGTCGTAATCCAATCGCGCAAGATCGCGCAATTCGTTCGTTAGATCCTAACGGCGCAGGATTTACGTCTTCTTTGCACATTATCTTCGTTTTATAATTGGATATTTGTTTCGATACTTCGGTTACGGGGTTAAAAGTGCCCCGGTGGCATTTTCTACCCCACTCCCGGTGCTATTTGTACAAAATGTTATTTGCAGAATAAGGATGTACAAAAGAAAAATTGAAGTAGGTAAAGACTTCCATAAGCATTTTGAAACAAACTGCTGATTTGATTATGAGGGAAAATAAATCATAGCGTGCTGTTTTTAAACAAATCAATATTTGTAGAATGTCACTGAAGAGATTTGTAGAATGTCACTGAAGAGATTTGTAGAATGTCACTGAAGAGATTTGTAGAATGTCACTGAAGAGATTGGTAAAAGGGTTATCATAAAATCCTGAGACGGCAGCACGCGGGTTTTCTAGGACAACGAATAAAAGATTTTGGTACTGGTGGTACTAGTTACCCCCACATCTGGAACTTTTAGCCCCACACGAGTGGGGTTAAAAGTTCCATCTGGCTAATCTGACTCAATGCCATTCAATTTGATTTTATATATTAAATGAGTCTCAGATATATCTTCTTCAGTACGCATTAAATACAAGCAAGTGACGTATAACCGTCTCCGAATTCAGTACAACAACTCGTACAGAATACTGTTCGGATTGGCGCGTTATTGTAGCGCATCTACGATGTTTACCGAAGGCCGTACACATGGATTCGTTCCGCTTCTGAGACATCGAGTTGCTGGCGTAAAGCGGCGGCTGGAGCTCAGCACCAACTCTCTGGTGCAAGCGGCGCTCTCATGGAAAGCTGATTTCCTGACCTTACAAAATAGCTACATATACAACAATGGCCATGACTGAAGTAGTTATATATATAGTTATATATATTTTGTGTATATATATGTGTGAACCTTTACTTATTATTAACTTTAAAAAAAATATATAAATATTTTTTTTTTGTATTTATTAATATTTTCCTTGGTTTTCTTTTTCACGGAATATTTATTTCATAACCTTTAATGTATAACTTAATATGTATTATCTGTATGGTGAATCAGGTTATAAAAAAAAAACCTGATCACGCTGGAATAAACACATTATTATTATTATTAAGTACTGTATAACACAAAAGCTCTATAATCACGTTAGCCCGTCATTTGTAAAATGTGGCACTTTCACCCCCAACCTACCCTATTGTAAAACTTGAAACAAGCACATCATTAAGATTTAAAAATAATTTAAAATCCCTAAATGTAACACCAAACACACTATCTGCAAAATTATATATACTTAGGGATGAAAAACTTCAATAGCCTCCCTACACAAATTATAGAGATGAAGGATATAAAAGAACTAAAAGTTTGGGAGGAATGTTTGATAGAAACGGAAAGGTTGAGAATGATATCAGAAAATAAAGTGAACGGCGCTTTGAATGGAATTATATCTAACGGGAATTTGTCAACCGAGGCAAGACTAGTAGTGCACAATGGAGTCCTCGTACCAACACTAATGTATAGAAGTGAAGCCTGGAGTTGGCAGAAGAGGAGCAAAAGTAGACTGAATGCAGTGGAAATGAGATCACTTAGGCGAATTGTGACAAATCTATTTATGAAGAAATAAGGAAAGAATATAAAGCTGATGTTAGTATAGTGAGTAAGATTAAGAAAGGATCACTTGGGTGGTGTGGTCATATGGAACGGATGAATGAAAGATATATGATGCAAGTGTTGATGGCACCAGAAATAGAGGACGTCCGCGGAAGACTTGGCAGGTAAACCAGATAATGGAGGATGGTTCTGTTAGAAGCCTTAACAATCGGCGCGCTTGTATGAGAAGATGCATGAACGCGAGAATTGTGTCTGGACAGAAGAGTGTGGCGCTCTAGCCTCTCTGCCTACCCCCGGGGGGAAACGGCGTGATGGTAAGTAAGTAAAAAATTAATTAAATAAACACTTCAGAAGCACACAATTAGATGATAAATAATATTATAGATTACAAATGTATAAATTCTAACACCAGTAAGTAGCTAGTATTTTTTTTGGTATGAAAAGCGATTTACAAAAATATGTAACTTTAGTTTTGTATCAGATTCATGTAACTCATATTATATAAAATTTTGAAAATTTCTAAATAATATATATATATATATATATATTATAGCCTTTACGTTCCTGTCAAACATACTATAATCGACAATTTAATTATATATATATATATATATATATATATATAATTAAATTGTCGATTATAGTATTTTGACAGGAACGTAAAGGGTAGGAAACATATCGAAAGGAGGGTGAATGTGAATCCCGGTACCGACACTGATGTATGGAAGTGAGGCCTGGAGCTGGCAGAAGACTGAGTGCAGTGGAAATGAGATCGCTTAGGCGTATACGCGGCAGATACATTTATGATACAGTTAAAATGAAGAAATAAGGAAAGAATGTAAAGCTGATTGTAGTATAGTGTGTAAGATTAAGAAAGGATCACTTAGTTGGTTTGGTCGCATGTAACGGATGAATGAGGGAAGAATGGTAAGAAAGACATATTACGAATGTGTTGATAGCACTAGAATAGATAGGACTTGACTGAGCCGAGAATTGTGTGTCAGGTTAGAAGTGTGTGGCACTCTATCATCTCTGCCTACACCCGAGGAGAAACGACGTGATGGTAAGTTAGTTAGATAATTTATAGATTTCCGATGTACTATTGTAAACAAACACACCCGTATATTGTACAGATTAATTAAATATGGATATCTGCAGTCTTTCGGGGTGAAGTAAACATTTATACATGGTAAAAACAAAAATCAGTAACGTAAAAATACTTGAGGGTGATGGCACAAGGGCTGCGAGCAGTGCGCACGCGCGCCGGACTATTCATAAACATATTGGGTAGAGCCTCTTCGGTTTATTGTAAATACGAGCGCCGAGATCGATCAGGCCGCAGTCCGGCCACGTGGTGCAGTCCGAACCTACGCGGGGGGTTGAATGACAGGGTAGTTTTTTAACGAGTTTATAAATACCAAAAGACACACGCCGATTTAAAGGTGTTCTGTTCGGCTTGACCTTTATCGTGCGGCGTCATAATAGGGGTTGGAACGAAAGAGAAATGTTTCATCAAGAGGGCGCGAATATTCGACGAACTGAAAATGGAACAGTCCACTATTTATTAAGTAATAAGAAAAAAACCCACTATTTATTGATAAATCAACATGTTTCGATACCTATCTTCGGGAAACAATGTATAATAAAATTAAAAATGCAAGGATAAATAAAAACAAAACTATTAAAGTATAAGTGGTTGATAACTAATTAGGAACTAGTGTGAAAACATATTTAAAAGGTGATATTTACAAAAAAATATTTGGTTAATTATAATAGATATATTTCAAATTTATCTAACTGTAGACAGCATGCAAAATGTCTAAACACTTGTTAATGTCAAAAGAATAGTTTGTTTCCAAAAGGTGATTGGCGAATTCAGAATAGTTGTTGCTATTCAGGCATCTCAAGTGCTCCTTCCTTAATTCTAATATCAAAATTTCTGCAAGTTTTACATATATAAAAATGATTGCAATGATTGCAAATCAATACGTAGACCCCTTGAGTGTTTTTTCTTATTATTTATATAACATGTATTATTTCCTTAATAATACATGTTGTATCAATGTGTCCAAAATTTAATAAAAATGAATTGATAATTCTGGCGTCTGCAGTCGGTTTACTCAAAGTTATTTGAGATTCTGTAAGAATAATGTAGATGGCTTTCAAATAATGGAACGACAGGTATATTAATTTGAAAAATGTAACATATAGGTTCGAAAATTTGTCAAGAAAAATACTGGCGTTATAGCACAAAGGTAGTGCACTTCCCCGGATTGGAAATAGAGATCCAGATTCGAATCCCGGTGACGCAAAAACAATATTTTTCGACAAAATTGATTTTATATGTATATATTTATAATTAATACATTAATTTAGTATTTATATAACATGTGTTCACGCAAAGTAATTTTGCTAATATTGAAGAAGGCACTATTTATTAAATTTTTAGTTTACGTTTTAACTACATGAAAATCACTTATTTCTGCATCTTTGTTTATTTATTAATTGAATTATTATTGTTTATAAAGGGTGTCCCAAAATTAACACAAGTTTTGAATTAAATAGGAAACATAGTTTTTAGTCTTTAGATTTTAATTTTTTTATTGAATCATAAACTACATGGGATAGAGTTGTTTACGGAATAACACATCGGGCAAATGGCCTCCGCGGCTTTGCTGGCACATACGCACTCTTTTGTCGAAATTTTCCATGACCATTTAGGATAATTGCTGACTGGCTCGTTTTTGGACGCCCAGTGTGTTCAGCGTCTCCGACTGATCCAGTCTCTCTAAATTTTTCAATTAATCTCTTCGCAATTGACGAACTTAAAACACTGCTCCGACCATATTTCGTATTAAATTTTAGAATTGCGGCCGCCAAACTTTCATTCCTTTTGAGATATTGTTCAATGATGAAAACACGTTGTTGTATCGTGTAACGCCCCATTTTTACTAACCCTGAACTCTCAGCTGTCAAATTAATTTTTTTCGGGGTTGCCAACAATTTACTGCAGAAATGACGGCAAATTCAAATCTTGCGTTAATTTTGGGACACCTATATTATCATTTTTTAAAGTGAGCATAAAGATAAAACACAAAATTGTATATATTCTCAATGGTGAATATTTAAAATATATCAATTGCCTTGTTGAGCAGCAATATATCGATTGCCTTATTGAGCAGCAATTTGAGTTAGGTACTAAATTAATTTTTTAAATAATTGTTTTTTTTTAAATTTAAAAATAGATTCTGGTGAAGAAACAATGCTATATATTTTTAGTTAGTTATGACATCCTGAAGAAGAAAATAGTATTTTTCGAAACCGGTAGATGTATTTAAACTCAATTCAGTGGTTAATAAAACAAAGATAATAAATAAAAAATATGAATTTTAACAAAGTTAATATTGTGAATTTTAAAAGTAAAGTTTAATTATTAATTTTTTTGTTTATGTGCAGCTTTCTAATTTTATTTTTATTTAAACACATTTAAGTATGAAAATTTTTACTTTTTTTAATATTCCCGCATTCATAGTTTATTTCTATAGGTCCCTTCAAAAACGATAGATAGAGGTTTCACTGTATATAATTACTAAGTATGTTTAAAAATGTATTATATCTCATTATATCTACTAGTAAAAAAATATTTAAAAAAACATGTTGAGACGTCAGATGCTCCATAATAAATTGTAATCAACTATTCTCTTCGACTACCAAATGCGAACTGACAAATGTCTTCCAAACTAAAATGGCGGCCAAACAAAATCGGCCTGGAACATAATATTCACCCTGCAGTTGTGATGAATTTTTATTTTGTTTCAAAAATATTCCAAAATCAACATAACTATGTTAAAAAACGAGCGAATAAATTAAATAAATAAATTATCTACAAAGCTGTCCAACATCAGCCAAATACAAAAGAAGGCAAACGAATTTCCCCACCCCAACCTTAAAGCGTGACGCATAAAATTTATATGCAGAAGTTCAGCTAAAAACAGGAAGTTTCTGCATAACCGTGAATCACCCGCTCTCATCCCAGCTGCCACCGCACAAAGTTAGCGAAGAGAAACTGAGCAAATTCCCAGTCTATCCATCCGTGGAATAATTGGACTCATAAAATATCCCATGAAAGCAACTCATAGGAGTGCAGCGTCATCTCAGAGAGAAAGTTTATCAGGAGTTGCAAACGTGGATGATACTTTATACGAGGATACTCAAAATGATGAACTCAATTTCATACTGTTATGTTCATGACTTATACATTGCATGTGAATGTTCTACATAGCAATTGATAAAGGAGGTCCGAAAGTCATAGTATTTTGCGTCAGTTGTGAGCAAAATGGTATGCAGTATATCTTCAGTTCTGGCCCCCGAAATCAGACTTTTTCATGCGGGATTCGTAAAAGAAGCAGTTCATGTAAATAAAATATTGTATGACAATCAGATTAAAAATGTATTCAGGCTTTCATGACAATTCAGAAATTTCTGTGTAGTTTTCTGGGCTATTTTTCTATGTACCTCCGACCTCTCTAGTCATTCATCAAACTGTACGTCGCCAAGTAAGTGTCCAGAATCATAAATCGTAACAAAATTCTACTATACATGAAAATACATACACGAATAGAAGAACACCTTAAGGAGATAAAGAACTTCAGCATAAACTCAGAGATGGCAGATCATGCAAGATCAGAGGGTCATCGTTTCGCCCATAATAACGTAGAAGCAGAAGAAACATATATGCAGAAAGCGGAGAAAATTAGATATTCTAGAAAATATAGAGATTAATATTAATAATAAAAATGTACTTAACATACAAACACTCCCTATTACATCTCCTCTCCTGTTCATATTACTCCCTCTCCCCAACACCGCTCTCATACCCCTTCCCACATGTAGTCGATAGTCTATTCTCTAAGTTTAAGCTTTAGTTTATTACTGACGATAATGCAGTGAGCGTCGAAAATCTAATTAAAGTGTTTTAGAAAGTAAAGAATTTTGTAAAAAAAAAAAAAATTATCAGTTAAATACATGATATATTTATATTTCGCACACTAACTGTGTAACAAAAGAATGTATATTTTCCCATCTTTTTTGTCTAGCTTATCTTGTAAATGATTTTACTATCAGAAAAAAAAATTACATATTATTCAGAAAAGACGGTATCTATCTGCAGCGTGACAACCGCAAGAAAAATGTATTTAACGGAAATAGCAAACTCGTGGTGGATCGAAACCTCAAAAATTCGTGACTAAACAGACTATGATAATAATTTATTTATTAAATAATAACGTGTCACCTGCTTTTATCTTCCCACGAGTCAATTATTTAACTTCATTATGAAGGAGCCTCCCTTCACCGAATCTGATCTTGATCTGATACACGGTGTAACAGACCTAGTCCACAATACTTTATTGGTGGATATCTGACTAAATTATCAGTTGAAAATGTTCAAGGGATATGTGCCTAATCTTAACCGTATCAGAGATACAAGCATTTAAAAAAAAACACCTAATTACGCAATTATTTCAGTCAATTGAAATATTTTATTGATACAAAAAATTTAGCGGCAAGATTATTTTTTTGTTAGATGATTTATGTCCTGAAGCAAAGATATAGATTAACAATCGAACAATCTCGAAATACGTAGACTTCAAGTTTAATACGATTTTATAAAAATTTCAAACAATAATATTTTCTATATCAGTGCAGAACACTTATAAAATATTTTGAACTAGATCCGTTATTATACCTTGTACAATACTTTTTTTTATGGTAGCACAACCGATCATTATTGTACTTTGCTATCCTCTGTAAACATACTTGTATTGAAACATCACTTCTCATCTAAAGACAGGTGCTAAAAGCACCTGGTGAGTCACCAACATAAGCGATAGTCAGAGAGAAGTAAAAGTCTTCTTGTTTTCAGTACATCCTCGTGAAATATCTTATGTATACACTTGAAACTCAATAAACATGATGACTTCAAACCGCCAAATCTTCAAATTCAAAATCTTTCTTGCCGGCACATCAATAACACGTACATCAATCAAGTTGCAACCATTCAATATATTTATTAAATATTGTTACAATTTATTAGGTTGTCCTTGAAACACGACAATTATTCGACGGCAAAACCTTAAAACCTGATGTTACAGATATATTCACGGCAGAATAGTTAAAAATATTTCGAAAGGTCAGTAATCTGTAAGTGGTGGTTATTTCACATTGAAATATCAAACAAACCGAGGCGCCAGGATAAGGCCATCGAGACAGTTGAGCTAGTGTGCAATTCTATTCCCTATCATCTATATAAATGATATAAATTCGCACGTGCAAGGGTTCCGTATGACATTCCATGTGCTGATCAATCCACGCGATTCCGAAGAATTCCAAAAAGAAAAACGCCCACAAGTAAAAAGACCCGACTGACTCGATGACAGTCTAACCATTTTTACTAGAGTTAGCAGACACGTGTACTGAGAAATTCAACACTTTGTTTGGGTGGTACAGAGCTCGACAAACTGTGGACGCAGTCGGGATGCGATTCTTATTCGCCGGCAGACGGGATGTGCATGGGTGGCCGCCGGCCGCCGAAGCATTTCCGCCCTTAAAGAGCGATGTTTTAAGGCACACTTTCGTAAACCAATCCCGGATACGATGGCCCCAGCCCGCCGAGCGATAGTATTACTACAGGGTGTTCGCGTTAAGGGTCGTATTTCCTCGGCTGGGTAGCGTTCAGAGCGGGTTTTTCGCCCGAGGCGGATCGATAGCGCCCCCGCCCTCCCTCTAGACATTTTCAGACCCCCTCGCATCCCCTCCGCCCCGCGAAGCCGGCGGGGTTGTGGGAACGCTCGGGCGAATATGGTTTAGATCTGGCGACCAAGTTTTGCACTTGCCATTATAATAAAGGCGGCGAAAACAAAAAGAGCGATCCGTTCGTGAGGACAACCCTTCTAACCTTGAGCCGAATTTCAGAGCTGAACTAAGCCAGATGTATTATTACTTGAATCGATATTTTTATTCTTTCAGTCTGGCAACATTGATTTGTATTTTAAGCCATTTTATAACCTTAGCAAGAAATTATGCAATGAAAAATATGTAAAGAATTATTTTTAATTAAATATGTTCAAAGAATTGAATTACCTATTCTAAGATTTTCTTATCATTCAAGGAAAAATTGCTAGCAGAAGAGTCCCCGGAAGATACTAAAATAAAGTCCGAACAGCCGCAAAAACACACCCAGTACCGACGTCAGGTGCCAATAACACGCGCACGCAACCATTTGGTAGACCCATTCGTGACCTTTACTACCATCTCCAAGAAACGCTCCTCCGTGTAGTCATTTTATTAGTCTTATATATCTCTTATGTGTAACAATGCTAAACAATAAACTTGTGTAATGGATTTGAACTAATTTATTTATTTACTTATTTATTAGAAACTATATAATAGATGTGTACAATATTTTTGGACTATGCCAGTCTTACTAGAACATTCTGTGTTGTGACGGGCATAGTTTACAAATAATTGTGAAATTAATTAGTTTACAAGTACCGATACTTGATCTGAATCATGTATTTGTGCTCAGTTTGGTTTGCATTTTACGGTCGACATAATCGTCCATCCGACCAAATAATTCGAATAACCATGGATCGTTTTCGCACCACGCATACTCTAATTGATAATACGCATCCGCAGAGACGCCGTGCAGTGCGCAATGAAGAAGCTGTTGCCGGCCAGAACGTTACAGTCAATGGAGAGCGCTATAGATCCATGATTACTGACTTTTTCGCTCCCCAATTGTACGGCATTAATGTGGAAGAGCTGTGGTTTCAACAAGACGGCGCAACATGCCGCACAGCGCGCGCCACAATCTATTTATCGAAGGACACATTCAATGAGCGCATAATTTCGCGTGATGGACCTGTGATCCAAGATCATGTGATTTAACATCTTTAACATCATCAAATAAAACGAACATGCGAGTGAATGAGTGGTCATTGGGATACTAAGCTCTCACACCACAACACATCCTTCTGATTCATTTGCCAAACTAACACTTGTATATTCATCTACATAAATCAACATACATACTCCCAGGGATGTGCAGTGCATACAAGCAAAAATAATTCATAGAAACTTCAAACGCGTAGTTTTAAAACCTACTTCGACAACCCACCGCTGTAGCCATGGCGCTGTTGTCGACCAATACGGATATTTTAGCTATTCAAATTGATATCTTTTATTTTAAAGCTAGCATCTTACTCAAGTCATACAATTGGCTATTTACTGAATTTAGGTTGATCCGTTTTGTATGGAGTCGTTATTTATGCTGTTTTTTTAACAGAAAAACATTTGAAAGGCTTACAACTGCACACAAATCATTGAAGTGTCTACTTCCTCTTTTACTAATTCGCGAATTTTACTATCTTACTGTTTTTAACGTGTTGATTTCACGGCCGTTCTTTGCGTTCGCGGTGAATGAATTTGTTTTTGATTTGGGAAAAACAAAAAGCAATCAGCAGAACTATTTCCTACATTAACCTTTAATAAAAATAATCATTACGTGAAGGATCAACAATAACAATAAAAGAATCACGTTCGGTCATAAAAAGTGTTATTAAAAAAATACATGGTAGGGTCGTACAAATGACGGATTCATTTTATCTAAAAACGTTGGTTAAACGAAAGTTCACAATCCTATGTACAACATATATTATGTATAAATGTATAATATCGGTAACAGCATAACCTACCTCTCTATCTCTACCGTACGCCACTGCCAGGAGACTAGTCCAGACAACTGAACACTGTAAAAATAGTATTTTCAAAAATTTAACTAGGCCATGAATCATGTGTTTGAAACTAGCACCGATATAAAAGTCTACATGACAGTTTAATTTTTCAATAATAAAAAAATTCACCTCCCATTGGCTATCGCACTCACCTACAATAAACACATCGAAGTTCATACAATAATCGCTCACTTGATAACGTTGGGTAAACTTTTTACAGAAACAAAATGCTATCCCACCCTCACGATCGAAAAAAAAAAAGGGTACACTAAACACATCCCGCTACACAATGCAGACGGTAAATGAAACACGCCGTTTTACACCGAGCGGTGAATTAACATGCCGTCATAGTAAATATTTTGAATCGTGCGGACGGGTCGTTAATTTAGGTTCTCGACGTATATACGAACGTGAACATTGGGATGAAAATATATAAAAATGTTTCTTAAATACAATAGTATGATCGTGACGCTGGTGTGAACGTGTCGTCCCTTTATATGAAGTGGCGCAATTTTCATCTGAATGATTGTGTGGGTTGTCATGTCAGATTGGAATGATATAACTAAATATTTTGTAGCCATTACAAATACAATATATGGATATGTGAAGGTCTATCGCCTCCATTTTTGTCATTACCGCCCGGTGTTATCGAACGCACCCTGCAAATACAAGCGCGTGAAATCGAACGCCCAGCAGCCGTAAAAGTCTCCCGGTATCGACGCCAGTTAACAATACTAATGCGGCTCGCGAACTATTTGAAAGAATTAAATTTATTGTTTGTATTTGTAATCCGTGCTCAATAATAAATCAAGTGACAAATGTAATATTCATTTTTATATAACCTGCTGCCTGCCACACAATATGTACATTCCTCTATCGGACGAGTGAGTTATGAGTGAGTGGACATTTGCCACTCACACAACGACTTTTTTTATTGTTTTTCTGCCTTGAACCTTAATTTTTATAGTTTGGATTATTATTTTTTATAATTCTATCAATTTCTATTTATAAACATATATTCCATGCATATATATATATATATATATATATATATATATATATATATATATATATATATATATATATATATATATATAATGTGCATATATATATATATATATATTCCATGCAGGAGCGTGCAGTGCATACAAGCAAAAAAGCTGTGCATTACTAAAAATTCTGGGAAACAAATATAAATTAAATAATTCGATTAACATAAACGAAAACATTATTTTACAATTAGCGCCTGTGTCATAGAGACTTTAATTGCTTAACTCAACGCTATACCCATAGCGCTCTTTTGTATTCGCCGCATCGAGCTATTCAGATTACTCCGTTCTGTCTTTAAGCTAGTGAATCACTCCAGTCATATAAATGGCTATTTACTGAATTGAAAATTCCTTTCGGTTGATCCGTTTTGTATGGAGTCGTTACCTATGCTGTTTTTTAACAGAATAACATTAGAAAGGCTTACAAGTGCATGCAAATTATTTAAGTGACTACTTCTTCTTTTACTAATTCGCGAATTTTACTATCTTACTGTTTTTAACGTGTTGATTTCACGATTGCTCTTTAAATTCAGTGCATGGATTGGTTTTGATTTGGGAAAAACAAAAAGCAATTGGAAAAACTATTTCCTACGTTAACCGTTAATAAAAATAATTATTTCCTTTAGTTATTACGTGAAGGATTTTCAAACAGTAAATGAATCATGTTCAGTAATAGAAAGTGTTAATAAAAAATTTTATATGGGTAAGAAGGTATTATTTTACGTTAAAATTTAAACTTTAAAAACACTATTATTAGTGCTGTAAAATTACAAATAAATACATGATAAGGTCGTATAAACGACGGATTTATTTTGTCTAAAGACGTTGGTTAAACGAAAGTACATATATTATATATGATTGTATAATATCATTGGTAGCATCATAACCTAAATCTATACCTACTGTACGCCACTGATTTCATGCAACTTGTGTAGCGGTTCATGATTTTTTTTATACCTAACCAATTTTGTAAATGGCCGAAAAGGATAATAAACAAATAAATAAAATCCAGGCAAGTCGTGCTTCCTGGTTGATCCTTGAGCCCTTATTATTATGTCACTCTACCAAATTCCTACACCCGTTTCCCCACCCCTTTGTGTAGACAAATAGTTAACCTCTATATTGGTAACACCATATAGGTTCACGTAAAATTTACCATGTTTAGGCAGAAGGCATCGGCCTTATAACACGAAAGTTCGGATATATGATATGAAAAAGTTGACCTCCAGCGCATGATTGATTGACTCGGCTCCACCAGCCATTCGAAGAATGAGAAAATAATGTTCTAATGTGATGAATCAAAATGCGAAAATACTTATCGTAATCTAAAACAATAGGTGAGGGAAATGTTTGCGTGTCTGCCTGCGAAGGTCCTGATTGTTGAACCAAGCTAGGTGTCCAGGGTAGTTTAATAAAGTTTACCAGGGTTCAGAACATAATATGCAAATATTGTATCGACCACAGAGAGGACGTTAACCTGGAGAAGTTGGTGATTGCTGGGTAGGTAGAAGATTAGAGAAAAGGAGGTTGATTTCCAATTCGGTAGACCGACCAGATAGATCTAAGGCGTTACTGACTATCAGAGAAAGATGGATTCAAAGATATTAAAAAATCACAACCTTCAGTAAAGAGAAAATAAATATTACGCAAATGGTGTATAGAACACATATGTACAACGCAGCACCAGGCACCTCTGTCCTGATCCATCCCATTCCACACGGAGACGTGAATATGTCCGTTTAACCTTTAAAATGTCATAAGCGCGTTAACACGCCAAACTTTGTACATTACTCTAAGGTGTAAGCGTGCTAGCACGCACTTTAGAACCTTGTAAACTTGCAGGGATTAAAATCATATTTTTAAATCATTTTACCATCTGTGGACGAGAGATCCCACCTCTTGATAGATAAGTCAAGACCCTTAACATTCGAGTACCGGAAGATCGAAAATAGGATCGAGGGCCGGAGCGGGGTACAAAGTGACCCCATTCAAATTTGCATTTTAATAAAGTGTGAGAATGTTCCATCATATTTTTAATTAAATTTCTTATACAATGCGAACAAGATACTACTTAATTTGTCGTCATTTTACAAGAAACCGTAGTATTTTGAAGTGTGATCACTCATAAGCGTCCGGCCGTCGGGAACTACGCGAGCAGAATGACGCAGCCGGACGTGTCGCGTTAGCGAACACACCGCGCACGTGCATGTCGTAAGTCAGCGAAGAGATTTAAGAAGCGACTCATCCAAATACGCACGCCATATCTGCCGTTACCTAATAATGGAAATTAACTTATAAAATGGTCCCGATTGCCTATAGAAAAACATAATTTTCTCTACTTTTTTACCGGTTTACTATATATTAGTGTTTATTTTTTGCGCCTTGCATTTTTTTGAATATTTATGAATACAATGAATACCGACTCAATATCATTAATTATTAATAAATAGTTCTAAAAATAAGATTTTTGGGGTTATGTCAAATAAACTAACCAAAACCATATACATCACGTTATTCTAATGTTTTTAAAAATCTATTTTTCATAAAAATTAATAAAAATAATAATTAATAAAAAATTAATTTAGTACCCAAATTAAAATGTTACGATGATGTGGAAATTTATATCAAAAGTATCTTCATTTTCTAATAAATTATTGGAAAATTCTGAAAAACTATTACTATTTAAACTTGTGTTAAAATTTCGACCTGTTTTACCAATACAAAAAGCAGTTCATTCTTTACAGCTGTGTTTATCAACACCAGTATTTATATCTTTAGTATAATATAAATCTATCAACTTTATAATGTATTAGTAATTTTCCTATATTACTATAAAATGTTATAAAATGCCGGTCTAATGTTTTGTGGCAGGTGTCTAATATTAAACTAAGATAATAAATAAAAAAAATATGAATCTTAACCACCAAGTTAATATTGCTAATTTTAAAAGTAAAAATTTTTAGTCACAATTTTAATCTATCGTTCTATTCAAGCCATACAATTGCTACTTACGGAATTGAAAATTCCACTCGATAAAGTCAGAAATGGATCAGCTGATACATGTTGTACGAAGTCCTTATGCTGTTTCATAAGATAATAACATTTGAAAGGTTTTTAACTTGGCTTAGAGCTTGTCAAAGCATCTACTTGTGTTGTTTTCAGGATTGTTCTTTTGATTGATGTTTGATTTATTTTGCTTGCAGACGTCGGTTAAATGAAAGTTCATAAACCTATGTATAATGTGACATATAGTATTATATATATAATATCATGGTAACAGCATAACCTAAGTTACACCTACTGCATTTATTTACTGTATTTATCTAAATCATCTTACCTACTCGTTCAATATTTCCATGCTAACAACAGCTCACCCCAAGCAATAAATCATGGACACAACACAAGACAAACAGCGAACATCCACACACCAGTTCCGAGAGCAACAACGACATTTTATCAAAGATTCTACATGTTCCTAGCTCCGAAACTATACAACACACTCAGTCCCAACTGGAAATCGTTCACTTCCAATAAGATTATATAATATATGATCCAGTTGGGTAGAGATCAATGAGAAGCATGGCTATCCAACATTCTAACATAATCATAGTGTCTACACTAATAATTCACTAGTTATTTTTTTTATCTCTATCGAACATTTTATTTCTGACGAAACTGTTCGTACTGACGAAACTGTTCGTACTGACGAAAAAAAAAACTGGCTACTTTAACACAGACTTCAGTCTAGCAAAGTAGCCAGGACAGCGCTGTATACAGCGAGGTGGAGTCTATTCCATCCCACACAATAAACTACGAGTATTTAATTGCAATATAATTGTATTTTATATTATATTCACCACCGTTACAACAAAAATACGTACGTCAATAAAGTCTAAATAAATAAATAAATTTAAAAAAATAAGCAAAACAAATAATAAAAATTGAGGTTTAATACAGAATGGCTGAGTACCCAAATCAATTATACCTTTGACTCAAAACATTCTTATTTTTAAATATTGAATATCGGAATATATCTACAAGACAAAATCGTTCCCAAGCTTGTGAAGTCTTTGTGTGGATGCATTCCTATAAAAAATTGTATATGACACATTTACATGGAACAGCGCCAACGGCGCGGCAACATGGTATAAAATGAATTCAGTTAAATTAAGGACGTCCAGCATGCCATTTACTATTTTAAATAATAAATCGCTTAAAGTTCTTGTATACAACAAGTTTAGTTAAATGAAGAGTGGTCATTAAGAAATCATAATTAATTTGTTCAAAGGGTATATATATGTACATAGTTTACATTATGTAATAAAAATTCAAAATTTATGTACATTTATCATCATCGTTTCCACTAGTGATGAGAAAAAATGCTACTCTTGACTCACTGACGCGATTGTGATTGGTATTCGATAATATCGGTGATTGAAAACTGTGACTGCGCTCACCGTTTCTGATATCACAATTCACGAAATAAATTTTAAAAAACTACATTTTGAGCGTATTTATTTATATTATTAAAACTTCATTTGCGCAAAAAACATATTTTAGAATGAATATTTAGAATAATTTGTAGAAAATTACTGCACATACATACACACACATACCTACAAAATGTAAAAAAAAAAAATACAAATAAATTTAAGTTACTAGCGCAGATTCCAATAGATGGCGCTAATCAAATTACGGAAAATCCAGTAGATGGCGCTGATTCAAATCATAATTGATTTAAACGGTGGCGTCATAAAATCAATACAATTTTTAACAAAACTAAAGTTGAATCACTATATTCCCAGACTTTCAATCACTGGTAGTGAGTGTGATTCAAAGATATCAGCGATTGACTCACAGATGGTGATTTTGAGCTCATCACTAGTTTACACTTATTGTTGGAAAGCCAGTTCACATCTTGCGCTGCTACAGTTCTTGCTGACCAATACAAAGACACAATCTGATTTCATAGATTTATCCTGTTTACCCTATCACCTAAGTTGCCAAGATACATCTTGGTAGTAATTCCTCTGACATGCGCAAAACGCGTCCAAGCCACCCGTTACGAACGTGAATAACAATATTATCAGAGAATTCATATATCTGGTACAAACGTACCTACAAACGAACTAACCGTACTATGGTGCACCGTGTATAAACTATGTGACGGATTTAAACAGGCTTATATACTCGTGATTGAATTCCCATATTGTACCGTACCCAAGAAAATGTGTTCTTGGATACTGTATAACAGTATATTTATGACACGTCCGCCACAACAGTAAATAGCACGTAAGCCGTGGATACGCTTATATTCTAGAAACAGTTCGCTGAAATAAATCTAAATTGACATGAGTTTATCCTGAAATCTCAATACACAATTTTCATGCATCTCTCTACAATCATTATCAAACAATCAACACAGTGAGACGGGCACAGTCCAAACAGATTTTTACATAGTATTATATAGTTAATAATAATAAATAAATAAATAAATAAACATCATAATAATAACGATAGACCGATAGTTCCGCCTGTGCGTAACGCCGGCGCTGGCTATAGACATATCTAAATAAATAAAATTAGGCACATATAAATTTAGTTTCTGATTGCTGAGGCAATTGTTACCTGAATATATGAATACTTAGTTATGAAGAACGCAGCCGTAGTGCGTTGAGCAATTTGTTTATTTCCAAGAATAGTTATCACGTTCACGAAACAAACTATAAAACGTTTAATTAAAATTAAAATTCAACTGACCTTCAGTGCTCAAATGTTGGAAACTACTTTAATTACAGTCCAAGTACAGTTCAGTTTTATTGAATTATTTAATACGCTCGATAAGGTCAGTTTTAATTGTTTCACTATTGTACAATATTATCGTGGATTTTATAAATAAATTGAGATTATAAAAAAATATATTTTTCGTAACTATTGAATGTTATTTAAAAATTTAAAAATGCTATTTAAAAATCTCTCTCAAACACCATCACTTCATTATTCTAGTGAAGAGAAAAAATGCTACTCTTGACTCACTGGTGTGATTGTGATTGGTATAAGATATTATTAGTGATTAAAAACTGTGATTAGTCACAGTTTCTGATATCACTATACACGAAATAATTTTAAAAAAGAAACGTAATTTTGAGCGCACTTATTTAATTTGTGTAAAAAAAAAACAATCTAGCATAAATAATTAGGATAATTAGTAGAAAATTATTGCATATACACAATGGAAAAAAAAAAGCATAAACATTACCAACAAAAACAGATTCCAATAGATGGCGCTAATCAAATTATGGAAAATTCTGTAGATGGCGCTGATTCAAGAGATAATCGATTTAAACGCGGCGTCAGGAAATGAATAGAATTAACAACAAAAAAAATTCAATGACGAATCACGTTATTCCCAGATATTCAATCACTGATAGTGAGTGTGACTCAAAAGATATCAGTGATTGACTCACGGTTCATGATTTTGATCTTATCGCTATTTCATTGCCCTAGAGCAGTGATTGCGAACCATTTGGGCTTGGCGTGTTAAAATTTCATAAAATCTAACTAACGGAAAAAATATGGAACCCATAGTATTTGAGTTGATACAATGAAATATAACAGTAGCGGTCGGTGACTTTTTGTAGAAGGGATGCTGGATAACAAGTTTATACCTATTATCAAATATATAAATATAATATATAATCGAAAGATATTCAAAGTTTCAATAATTGGGCTTCAAGCATGCAAGTAGTCAAAAATGCGCCACACAAACAAATTTCTCAAAACAATCCGCTCACTTCGTAATATCTATTCTATTTTGTGCATTATACCCAAGAGCATTAAAGTCGTTTTTTGTACGTTGGATGCTGCTGACGACTGCGTATACAGTATTCGAAGACCTTGACAGGTGGAACTGAATGTCGAATACTTTCAAACTTTGTAGATACGGAGAATGCATGTGTATGTATTTTGACTCACTCCGTGCGCGCGCCGCATCGTAGTGTGTGCGTTATGATTGGTCTCTTAAGGACGAATGTATTTGCAGCGGTGTTGTTTTTGACTAGAAACAACATGTCCAATGCTTTTAAACTCTAGAACACAAGGGATGCGGAGCATCCAAAGCATGTATGAAGCGACATGTACGTAATGATAAATTCGAACGTTGTTGTCGGTTAGACGTCTGATGGCGGGACACGCGTTCTTTGATAATTCTGATATTAGTGAACGCTGGCGTGTCGCCCAAGACGCTGTGGCGTGTCACGTGTGTTATACGTTCGCCAGCACTGCCCTAGATAATAAATGAGTTCACGTTAAAAACTTCAGTAACTGTAATACTCCGTTAATTACCAATTAATTCATAAACTCAGTTGATGAGTAAATTAGTAATTAATGAATATAAAATATATGTAAAAATTATGTCGGTCGGTTAATTACACAGAAGGCTAAACATTAATATGAACAGCGGATAGATTCGAAGACTAGAACGTACTACACATACAGGGTGAATATTATGTTCCAGGCCGATTTCGTAAGCCGCCATTTTGGTTTTTGCACACATTTGTCCGTTCGCATTTGGTATTCGTGGAGAGAAGTTAATTACAATTCATTATGGAGCATCTACCGCCTCAACAACGTGTTGAAGTCATTAAAACAATTTATCTAAATAATAATGACAACGCTATAACCATTAATGGTGATGGCTATAGTATAATGCACATATGTTGGAAAATTTCTTGGTGATCCAATTGCGTCGATTGGGCCTGCAACACATCTGATTTCAACAGGACGGTGCCACCTCACACACAGGACGAGCTGCGCTTGAAAGTTTACTCGGCAACATAATATCAAAAAGTGATAATATCAACCTGCCTGATTTGACGGCTCCCGGCTATCTTCTGAGGGGGTACTTGTAAGGAAAGCCAATGAGCCAATAACAATTCCGATGCTACAGGACAAGAGTGCGAACCAACATAATTTTAGATGGTAGCTTGAAATCACTGTATTTCCGTATTCTCTACAGTTGGTTCATAGAAACTTTAGCTAAAGGATGTTCAGCGAAAAATTTAAAAAAAAACTACAATATTATTCTCATATTTTATTTATACAAAATAGAGTTTAACGATGCTAATTTAACGTTTTGTAAACAATATCGTCTAAATGTCGTCCATTTCTCTCAAAACATTCTTGCAATGGGACTCTTAAATTTGCGAACACGCGAGAGCAAAGCGTCGGTTCAATAGCAGCAACTTCACGGCGGATATTTTCTTGTAGGGCCTGAATTGTTCGAGAATTGTTGCTATACACTCTCGACTTAAGGTATCCCCACAAAAAAAGTCACACGGTATAGGTGAGGTGTCCAGGGTATGTCTCCGTTCTTGCTGATTAATTTATTGAGAAAAATTCCCTTCCGCTTCTACATTGAAATTCTAGCAGTATGTGGTGTGGCCCCGTCTTGCTGAAATTCTGTTATGTTGTTGAACCTGGGAAACAGCTGCAGTTGCGGTACCAAAAACTCGTCGATCATTCGGTAATACACATCAGCAGTGACTGACAGCAGTGTAAAAAATAAGGGCCAATTATCCCTCGGGCAGAAATTGCACACCACACTGTCATTTTTAGACAATGCAAACGTTTTTGACGGCGTTCCCTCGTGTAGTTCGACTGCCGAAGCACAACTGACCACTCAAAGGCGATAACAAAAAAAACGACATTCTTTTCCGGTACACCTGATATATTATATAAACCAACCTAACCTAACTTTCTAAAAAAAATGCATATAAGCTCACCACATTATTATCTGGAAAAATTAAATATTGAACCAAAAAAATCGTGTTTGATTTATTGTGTTGATTAACAACGTAGTTCTATAAATTAAAAAAATAAAAACTTAACGCAATATCGAAAAGGGTGTTGGGGTGTTAAGCCACCGAGTGCTCGCGAGAAAACTCATGAATGTGTCACCATTTCTCGAATCTAATTTTCGTTAATGGATGGTACATTCACGTCTCGCGTTGCTAGTCGGCGGCGGCCACAACGGAGCTGACCTTGAAATCTGTGTATATTTATACGATTTATTTATATTTACAATACTCTTGCAATATATTTATACGCGCGTATGTACAAAAAAAAAAATGTGTCTCCGGCGCGAAGAAATGCAAGCGTGGGCGTGAGATGAATCTGTCTGGGCGGGGAAGCAAATCGGGGAAAACCACACCGTCATGCTGCGACCGCGGTACTTACACATTTGAGTCAAAATCAATCGTTTTTGGTGTGCTAGAGTATCGGAATTGTTTTTCAACTATTCGTTCAGAAAAATTCATCAACAAATCAATAAACATAATCTATTTTTAAAAATTATTTTATGCCAATATGAGCTTGATACTTTTGTACGGATAGCTACCGTCGCTTTACTCCGCTATTAATTATTAATTAATCTTACTATAATCCCGCTTAACAGCTTCAGATGAAGGAACATATGGAAATCACTTGACGCCAAAACAGGTCACGAAAAAATATTTTGGTTGCCACAGAGATAGGTTGTAGATTGTCAGCGCGTTTCACCGGATAGGAAAAGTCTCTGGTTCGAAATTATAAATATTTTCAAATTGCACAACCGGAGGGTATTGACCCTTAAAAGAATGGTCTTTTTCAATAATACGGTTGGAAAATTTTAGAGAAATTATTAATGTTTAAACATTTAAGATGTTTTTTGACATTACGAGCAGTTTTGCGCATATAGAATGAGGGGCAGTTATTGCAAATTAATTCATATATTGAATATGAATTAGAAAGATATACATATAAAATCAATTATATCGAAAAATATTGTTGTTGCGCCACCGGGATTCGAACCTGGATCTCTTTCCTAACCGGGGAAGACGCATTATCCAACTATGCTACAGCGACAAATATTCGAACGTATATGTTACCTTTTTCATAGTAATACATTTAATCGTTCTATTATTTGAAAGAGCCATCTACCTTATTTTTACAGAATCTCAAATTCTGGTGACGCAAAAACAATATTTTTCGACAAAATTGATTTTATATGTATATCTTTATAATTAATACATTTAATTAGTATTTAAAATATCACAGAACCTACGTTCTGAATAATTACAAATTCACAATAAGAATGTGTTCTCCTAATTTATATATATATATATATATACCCGAGTGGCTTAATTTGTTTAAAAAAAAATTATAAATTATTGTTTGTGTAGAACGCTGGCCTGACAAGAGAAGGGAAAAAAATTATTAATATACAGAACTCTACACCTTTGGTAACTTACGTCGTTATTAATGTTTTTACCGGGAGGTCTAGTGAACAAGTTATTAATAGCTATCTGTTTATGATTTTTACTAAGAATTATATTAATAAGGTCCATATCACACCCATTGTTTATCGATATTTGTTTGAACGTTTCCAATTCTAGAGACAAACGAAACCGGTTGACGTGTAATAAAACAAGTAGAACATATTGCATACAAAATTCGTTCATTCATCGGTAATGCAAATACCATAATGAGAAATTTACAGATATTGACTTGTTCAACATTAGCCTTACTAAGCTCAAAGGGTTCTTTTTATGAACCGCCACAATCTCAATTTTGGGCAATCATTCTACCTATAAACAATAGTTGCAACCTCCCTCCACCCTTTCTCCACCTTTAACTCTTTACAAATACTAAATTAATGTATTAATTATAAATAAATACATATAAAAACAATTTTGTCGAAAAACATTGTTTTAAGGAAAACACATTCTTATTGTGAAGTTGTAATTATTCAGAACATAGGTCTGTGATATTTTAAATACTAAATTAATGTATTAATTATAAATATATACATATAAAATCAATTTTGTCGAAAAATATTGTTTTTGCGTCACCGGGATTGGAAATAGAGATCCAGGTTCGTAATTAATACATTAATTTAGTATTTAAAATATCACAGACCGTCTGTTCTGAATAATTACAACTTCACAATAAGAATGTGTTTTCCTTAATAATTAACTCTTTTCATTTATTTTCTGCATCTAAACATACCTATGTACCTAAATATTTTTGTGGATTTTTATTATTAGTACTTACTAACTTACCATCACGCCGTTTCCCCGTGGGGGTAGGCAGAGAGGACAGAGCGCCACACTCTTCTGTACTGACACACAATTCTCGCCTCATCCACATTCATACATCTTGTCATACAAGCTCGCCGATTCGTTGAGGCTTCTAACAGAACCATCCTCCATTATCTGGTTTACCTGATCGTGCCAAGTCTTCCGCGGACGTCCTCTATTTCTGGTTCCATCAACACTTGCATCATATATCTTTCTTACCATTCTTTCCTCATTCATCCTTTCCATATGACCAAACCACCTAAGTGATCCTTTCTTAATCTTACTCACTATACTAACATCAGCTTTACATTCTTTCCTTATTTCTTCATTCTTTACTCTGTCATAAATAGATTTGCCACAAATACGTCTAAGTGATCTCATTTCCACTGCATTCAGTCTACTTTCGTTCCTTTTCTGCCAGCTCCAGGCCTCATTTGCATACATCAGTGTCGGTACCAGGATTCCATTGTGCACCGCTAGTCTTGCCTCGGTTGACGGTTGATTAGTATCACATGTTAAATAGTTATTATGTTTGTTATATTATGTTTACACTGTCAAAATCACTCAATAAAATAATAAATAAAAAATAAAATAAATTTCGTGGTTTGATACAATATTATTGTTATTTTATTTAATATAATATGTCAAATAAATAAAAAATTACTATATAAGAAAATAGTAAGAATATTAATGTACACGTATTTTTTTTTTAATGAAATATTCATATTTTAAATTAAGAAAATTATCAATTTAATTCATATTTTAAAAGAAACTTAACTCTTCATTGCGATGTACCCATTCAAATTTGCCTACAAAGATAGCAGCGTTAACTACAGAGTTAAACTTGTATTTATATTCGACAATTGCAATGTTTTCAAAACATTTTGCGGAATCCTGCTCCAATGAAAATAAGTCATAGTCAGTAAAACAAGGTTCAATAGGATAAATAATCTATCTCAACGCTTGTAGCTTTATCAAATGGCGCTGTGAAGCGGGACTTACACTATTTATCGTTATGAAGACAAATAATATACTTCGAACAAATAATTAATATTATATTTGAACAGTACACAGCTCGTATATTAACTAGTAATCAAACATATTTTGAGAGATAACAATTAGTTAATAGTTAATAGTTAAATACTAAATTAATGTATTAATTATAAATATATACATATAAAATCAATTTTGTCGAAAAATATTGTTTTAGCGTCACCGGGATTCGAACCTGGATCTTCATTTCCAATCCGGGGAAGTGCACTACCTTTGTGCTATAACGCCAGTATTTTTCTTGACAAATTTTCAAACCTATATGTTACATTTTTTTTTTTTCAAATTAATACACCTGTCGTTCCATTATTTGAAAGCCATCTACATTATTTTTACAGAATCTCAAATACCTTTGAGTAAACCGACTTGCAGACGCCAAAAATTTTTCGACAAAATTGATTTTATATGTATATATTTATAATTAATACATTAATTTAGTATTTAAAATATCACAGACCTATGTTCTGAATAATTACAACTTCACAATAAGAATGTGTTTTCCTTAATAGTTAATTAAAGTCAAACAAAATTTAAAAACACTACTACCCCCTTCTCGTTCTTAACCTTTACCATATCGTAATATAAAATACTCGTACGCAGCCACGATGTCAACTCGTGTTACCGTATAAAATTAGACTTCTATTAACCTTTAAAATGTGAAAAAATGGTAAGTAGCATAAATTTACTTCAAGTATTGAGAATTACATATTTAAAAAAATATATTAAATATATATAAAATCAATTCTATCGAAAAAATATTGTTGAACTGATAATTCTGGCATCAGATTACTCAAAGGTATTTGAGATTTTGTAAAAATAAGGTAGATGGTCCTTTCAAAGAATGGAACGATTAAATGTATTAATATCAAAAAGATAACATATAGGTTCGAAAATTTTTCGCTACAGCACAGTTGGACATTGCACCTTCCCCGGTTTGGAAAGAGAGCCAGGTTCGAATCCCGGTAGCGCAGCAACCATAAATTTGATAAAATTGATTATATATGTATATCTTTCTAATTAATATATTTAATTCATATTTAAAATATGACAGACTGTCTGTTCTGAATAGTTACAACTTCACAATATGAATGTTTTCTCCTAATATTGATAATTGATTAATTAGCTGTATAAAGATATCAGAAAGTTTTACTTTAAAGTAAGACTGAGGGCCCCATATCTATGCGTGTATTTCATGTGGCAGTGTATATGTACGTGCGTGTGAATGAGACCGGTAGACGGTAGACCTGTGTTACTGCATGGTTTGGGATGGGTTAAGTCAATACGTTTTCAATTAAAATTTGAAGTTGAGAATACACGATTAATAACGTGAACAAAGGACATACATTTTTAACACAATTTGATAATTTTATAAAAATATGTTTATTTACACCCTATATTACATTTTTATCATCGTACCAGAGCCATACCTGCACAATTTGACGTGAGACTCGTTATCACATTCAATTCTGAGGGTAGCCAGAGAGAAGCTATAGAAATCATGCACCCCCAAAAGGGGAGGGTAGACGTCACATTTATGTGTTGCAGTCGCAAAACTCGGTCACAGTTCAGATCGCAAGAGGTGCGAGGGAGAGCCAGTAAAATACTCCGATACTCTAGCCACTGCTCTTCCCAGCATCGTCCGTACCAGCAACCCCCAGGGGGAGACCCACACCCTAATAAATTCCAGAAATGTACGAGATTCCATTCATTATTCCGGGGGATCCGATGACTTATTCCTAGACTATAACCACAGTCTATTAGGCGAATGGGACCCATCATTTAACCAGAATCGTTCCATGAGCGAACGCTCCCATATCGGTCAATCTCACTTGCCGCCAGGTTGCCATTTTTTTAATGCTACATGACAATCGTGCCTGTTTATTTCACCGCAAGAGAAACCGTCGGTGGAAACATCGGCGGGGCGCGCGGCCGCTAGGGGTCAACGAATTTGTCGACTCGCTTTAGCTGTGCCAATGAGAAAATTCGACGAAATATTTCTTTTTTGCTGAATAGCAAAAATTTTATTTCATATATGGAGTGTACGTATCACACTGCTGTAGGGGCAACAAATTATATTGTTACGTCTTACGTACATATATGATTCTGAATTTATTATCTTATTCAATCCAAATATTGATAACACCACAATGTTTCATATTTGATACAAACAAATACATATGTATAAATGTTTACATAAGAACAATTCTAGACAGAAAGCTGAAATGAAAATGGCACAGTACATAGCCATGTAATAAATTATGTATACATATTTTGATTTTACCCTATAGTCCGTAGACAGTATAATAATCTATCTACATATTGAATAATGACGCTAATCATTTTATTAATTGACACGCAGTTACTTCGTGTTATAATATCACTTTTTAAATTTTACTTTGCACCGCACACAAAAAAATATATATTTTTATAGTTTATAGTTTATACAAACCATTTTTGTATCTTCGTCAGGACGAACGCACACTAACTGATCCATAAAATAATATATTCAAAAAATGTCAGTCTGATCAGTTAGCTTTAGTATTAAATGATTTTTTTTTCTAATTTTTGTATTATAAATTGGTGGCCTGTCTCTAAAACGTGATTAGAAAATTCTAAAAACTTATTATTACTGCTGAGGCACAATAAGTGATATTTTATTGTATTTATAATATAAAATACTGAACAGTCATTCCAATTAAGTGAATAATTATTATTCTTATTGTGAAGTTGTAATTATTCAGAACGTAGGTCTGTAATGTTTTAAATATTCATTAAATATATTAATTAGAAAGATATACATATAAAATCAATTTTATCGAAAAACATAGTTGGATAATGCACCTTCCTCGGTTAGGAACGAGATCCATGTTCGAATCCCGGTGGCGCAACAACAATATTTTTAGATTTTTATATGTACATCTTTCTAATGAATAATTATTCACCGGAATTTTTTAATTGGTAATTCAGTTTACTCAAAAAATTAAAATGAGTTATCCTAATCAATCCAATAATTAATCCCACTTATTGTAAATAAATCTTATTTATAATTTTTTACATTTTTTTAAACATACAATGTTAATATTTGCCGTGCAAGCCATGTCTAAAGGTAGTGCCATTAATATATGAGGTACGGCGGACGGTGTGCATGTTTTGCGCGCAGGGTCCTAAAGAGAAACTACGCAAAATTTGGTTTAGATCGATCAAAAGGTATGAGAACAGGCCGACAGACTAAACAACGCTTTGCAACACCGAGAACTGTCACCCGACACGTGATTGACCTTGGAATGGTAGTTTTGAATTTGTCGTTTAATCCTCAATTACAACTTTTCTAATTTGTCAACCGTAAAAAAATATATTCCGTATCATGTTATTTCTATAAATGACTTAAAAATGATTTAACACTGTAAATTAATGACAATTATATTAAAAATGAAATGTAATATTACCTTTGAAATTAGCAAAATTAACTTTGTGGTTAAAATTCATATTTTTATTTGTTCACTTTGTTTTATTAATCACTTATTGACTTTAAATAGAACGAATAGAAATTTGAATGCAAGAGTAAAGAAGCATTTGAGATGTTCGAACAATAGTAGGTTTTCAGAATTTTCTAATCATTTGATAGAAAATGGTCACGGTTTTGATAGAAAAATTGGGATTGTCAATTTTTCATATAAACGGTGTTGGTCACAAATTAAATAATTTGGAAACATTGGAGATAAATAAAGCGTGTAAAACTAATCAAAAAATTATAAACAACCAACTAAACTTAACTACGAGTCCCATTCTAAAATTTTTTCTTAAAAATTATTCGACTAAATTTGTATTAAGTAACAATTTGAGTTAAGTACTAAATTTATTTTTTAAATAATTGTTTTTTTAATGTAGATTCTGGTAAAGAAACAGTAATATATGTTTTTAGAATATATTTGAAGAAATTTGTATTTTTCAAAACCGGTAGATGTATTTATGACTCAATAAGTGGTTGATAAAACAAAGTTAACGAATAAAAATATGAAATAAAATATAGTTACAAATAAAAAAAATATATAAATGATTAAAACCAATTGTGTAAAATATCCAAACAACGCAAAAATAATACTTTTCTATGTGTTTCCTTTTTTCTAAAGACTTCGAAACTTTTCACACGATAGAATAAATTTTTGTACGAAACAACACCAGGCCCGACACCGCTGTTCCCCTGGGTTCTATAAATATGGCGAAAAACCAGGCAATATAGGCGAGTATTTACAAATAATGTCATGCCTGTAATAACTGGCCATACACGGCATTGGCAGCCTGCGCTTAAACTTATAGCATTGTAGCACATATTATTATACGTAGAACAAAAAAAAATATCGATTTAAATATAACATAAATTATAATAATATAAGGCTGCCTTGGTCTTAAAATACGCATTTTTGTATTATTTATTTAATTATTTCATATCATATATTGTGTGTATACATTTAGTATTTTAATATTTGCCTCACTGAGCTTCGCCCGTGCTGAGTGAGTGAATATTTAATTTATACATTGTTAATCAATAATCATATAATAAATAGTTGGTTAAGCAAATATAAATTTAGAATAATTAAAGAACGATAAAAAGAAGAGAAATAAAAATTGCAAATAACAAAAGAAATGATGCAATATTTGTAGATGCGAGTTGAGTACTCCACGTGCATTACATCGTTCCGATATACCTGTCCCGTTCTGGTCAACTAATACTTAAAGTTTTCGGCCGACGTGGGACAGATTGCATTTCGACGCAGATATTACATACATACATGCTTTTTTTGTGGATCGAAAGTGTCGCCGTGCATAAAATCCGGACCATGAAAATGCGGTTTTCTACAGCATCCTGAAGTGCAGTGATATTTCCGTTCTTCAACACAAAAATGCGAGTCAACTGGAGGTGTAAGTAAGGTGCGGTCAGATCCATCTGCCATTATTTCTTTCTTGCTCCAATTCGTTAATTAAACAGTAATTTAAATCGATACAGTCCACGGGATCTATTTCCACCATAAAAAATATTAATATAAGACAATACTTAAAATTTATAAAATAATAATACTCGTTCGTTTTCAACGTACGAACGTATGACCGACTAGCGATAAGTAATCGTCTATCACCGATTGCTTACTGCTTGGCCCTGCGGGCGGCTAGTGGCCACGCGGACATTGGTGACCGCTGCATTATCAATCGTATTGACAATGCCCTTGCAAGGCGAAACGCGTCTCAAGTAAATTAAACAAGTAGAATCATAAAAACAATTGTTTTATTTTCACATATCTGATTAAGAAATTCTACAAACTTACCCCGGAAACAACGAATAAACATATGTTTCATATAGATAATTAAATAAATCTAATTTTACAGGATGATAGAAATGCTGTCGTAATCAGCGAGCACAACGACACCACCGCAAACGAGCGATGTTTAACAGAAACACCGGCAGTAATAGGTGTGTACCAACTAACCAAGAATCAAAAAGAGTGTTTTAAGGAGATTATTCAGTAAGAGTTCAAATGAGGGCAAGTCTACAATGAAGTTAAACGGGCCGTAATTACTGGAGTACGGGATGTAGACGTTTATGTAGCAGACGATCGGAAGAGTAGTTCAATGTCATTGTATTCCGCCTAATGTACCCACTGGCCAGAGACCCTGACTCCAACACAACAGAAATAGAAACATGCAAGACGTGTACAAAATTTGGATTCTCTGCAGCAACACTGTATATCGATTTTTACAAATGATACACCGACGAAATTTGTAAATTATTAAATCCTAGTGAGATTTTGAACAACAATACGTCGACCAATGCAAAAAGATGTTTTTCTGTCGCTAATAATTTTTGTACTATAATCCGTTCGAGATTATCAAACGCATTGAATACACTGGTCTTTTAAAATGTTATTTTTTTAATAAAATCGGAATCACCGCAAGGTGGGGCGGGAATAGGGAAACGTGGTAAAAGGAGAGGTCGGTGAGGGAAAGGAAATCTAGTCAAAGGACTGCTCGCCTTTCCTTGAGTATGACTCCTCCGCAAATCACTGTGGTCGCCGCGAAATAACACAATGTTTGCACGACGATGGTGACGAACTCCGCTCCCGACTGAGGACGGCGATGCCAATGTGCATCCACGGCACACACAAACAATAAACACAATGCTGGTGCACTGGAGTTGAATGGATCCACACCGCGAATGGTATTGCGATGTCGAGATCGAACACAATATCACTCAAGTTGACGTCTGTTGGCGTCAAGGTCACATTTCACAGTAGTGGGCAAGCATTAGGATAGATTATGGGTAAGAAATTTTGACGCGGGCATGTGACAACAATAATTTTCGCGCCCAATATTACAAACGCGCTAAAGGGTGTTTTGCAAATACGGAACACTACTGTAGAGCTTTTCCGGACAGCGGTATAAAAAAATGATGATAGTGAACAGAAGAAGAGGAGGATTCTATACTAAGAGCATCATGCATTACTGGATCACCTTCAACACGTGGACTAGGTCAGATTTTAGAGTCAAGTTTCGGTGCCGTATTTTAAGACTGAGAGAAAAGCAGAAAAATAGAAGTAGACATACGTTCTTCAACGACGCCTGGCGACCTATTATATTCGAGGTTCTAAATAAAGGAGTTTATGTTTCGCCTATATATATATAAAATGAAAATAAAATTCGCAGACGGGAACACCTGAAACCGCGTTCACAGAATCAGAGCATACTCCACCACAACAGATTCTCAGAGATGTGTCGATACTACAGTAATATATAACATTATTGGCACAATACACAGACCAGTAAATGAGTAGACATAAAATAAAGTGTACATATAGGAGAGGGGTTCGGAACATTAGTTGCGGGACGAGGGGCATTCTATACACATTATTTGTGGAAACATAAATCCGATAGTTTGACACATTTATATCCAGGACCGATGCAATAAGCTCAAGGCTCCTAACTCGGTCCTAACAACTGTTCGATAGCGATCCGCATATGTAACAGGGCGATATCGCACAGCTGCCAAAACAAACTTTGCCCTTATTGTCCCCGGTTGACTCACTTTATTAGTAAATAAAAAAATAATATTTACAATACATAACATAAAGATAATATAAAATAATACAATTAACAAGGCCGGAGAGCAGAAGGGAAACGAGACGACACAAGAGAAAAATATGTAGGAGACTCCACGCACCACTGCCGGTAGATTTAACCCACAAGAACAGTACATCGCAGATCATATTTTAACATTTATGCAACAGTAAAAGTATTTATTACATTAATGCATATTATATTATCAGCGTTTAAATTTTCGTTCAAATCCAGTCATATATTTTTTTAAAGTCGCGGAACTATTTAATTGCGTAAGTGGTACCAAAGTGATCACGTGACGATACATAATTTAAAATAAACTTGTTGTGTTGAAAAGCCCGTCCACACGAATGAATCTGAAGTTGGAAAGACGTGACGCGTTGTGGTATAATGGTTTAAAGCTCGATGGGGCGGATGACGACTACTGGACGCGAAGACCTTCAGACTTCAGACTATTAAAGGGTCGTGGAGAGGCAAAGTTTTGGGGCGGAACAAACTGATTAAAACCTTCCTGACGGGCCTCCGCCACGCGGTGTCGAAATACATTTACCTAAATTTCTCACCAAAAGTTTGGGATATTACAAAGTCTGTTCCAGAGGTGAAAATCAACTTAACGGCACGTGGTGATAGAATTGGGTCGGTATTTGAATGTCGACGGCACGGTATTGCCGGATTATCGGGTGTCACTTTTCATTATTTATCACGACAATCGAACAGACTCTTTGTATCAATTACAGTAAAATGTATAGTTTGTTATAAAAGGTTAACGATGTTTATGCAGGCTGAATATTATGTTCCAGGCCGATTTTTTTTGGCCTCCATTTTGATTTGTCAGACCTTTGTCAGTTTCCATTTGGTGGTCGTAAAAAGTAGTAGATTACAAGTTATAATTGAGCATCTAACGCCTCAACAACGCGGTGAAGTCGTTAAAATATTTTATCTAAATAATCGTTAAATTTTTGGAAAAAAATCTTCGAAACTCATTTGGACTTGGCGGGTTTTGTTGACAAACAAAACAGCCGTTATCAGGGGCACTGAAAATCCTCAATTGATACACCAACAACCTTCGCACGTACGCAGAGTTACCGTGGTAGCATTGGACCCTATTTCTTTCAGGATGCAAGAGGCAATGCTGAAACCATTAATGGTGATCGCTGTCGTCACATGTTGGAAATCTTTTTGGTGGCCGAATTGGATCGATTGCGACATTATTTTATGGCACTGAAGAATGGATACTCACTCACCTACCCCAAGGATTTGAGATGTGGATCTACAGAAGAATGCTCAAAATAAGCTAAATATATAGAAATATATTTAGCTTTAGACATTACAGGATATTCTATTTATTTTATTATATATTTTTGTTGCTACCGCGATTCGAACCAGGATCCTTACCTATCTGGAGAAATGCGTTAACCGATTACATCACACCAACATAGAAGACAAATTTTCGAACATGCATGCTGTAGTTCTTTCAAATTGATACATTTATTATTCTATTCATTTTATTGAGAAAATATCAAATATTAAGGAGAACACATTCTTATTGTGAAGTTGAAATTATTCAGAACAGACGGTCTGTGATGTTTTAAATACTAATTAAATGTATTAATTATATATATTTATACATATAAAAACAATTTTAAAACAATGTAGATGGCTTTCAAATAATGAAACGACAGATGTATTAATTTGAAAAAGTGCAACATATATAGGTTCGAAAATTTGTCATGAAAAATACTGGCGTTATAACACAATTGCTAGTGTACTTCCCCGGATTGGAAATAGAGATCCAGGTTCGAATCCTGGTAGCGCAAAAACAATATTTTTCGACAAAAATGATTTTATATGTATATGTATATAATTAATACATTCAATTAGTATTCAAAATATCAAATACTTTATATTGGCTATGAGACACACGAAATTAAATAGAAATTGCAGTTTAACTACAATTTCACAATAATAATGAACATGTTATGGTTAAGAAAAAATAAGTATTTAAAACAATAAAAATGCGAAAACTTCAATATCTCGGACATGTAATGAGACATCCGGTGAAGTACGAGATCTTTCAGGAAAAGATTGCTGAAAGTCGGGCCTCCTGAAAGAAGGAGAACATCACGCCTGAAGAATCACACGAAGAAGGGTACTATTTTTTTTTTTAAAATTCACAAAATAAATATAAAAACGCGTACGTTTGCCAATACATGACGGACCGTGACGCTTCGGTGCGTTCAAACGGCTAGACCGTTAAATGGATTCGAGCTGGCAGTCACCCTGTGTTGTTTTATGACTTCAAAAGTGATTCATTCAAAAAAAATAAATAAACGGTAAATGAAACAATAGTGCGTTCCATCATTTGTGATAAAAATATTTTTAAACAAGCCAAAAAAAATATTGCAAATATTATGTATTGAAAAACTAGCGGCCGACCGGCGCTTGTAAGCTCTGTTGGTACAATTATATTTCAAATAATATTCTTGCTGTACTTTCTGGTATTGCGTCTTAAAAATAATTTTATCGTAGTATTTTGCAAAAAAAGAATTAAAGATGTAAACGTTTCATTCAGAGTACCGGGTACATTTGGACCCCTTACTCTTCCATCATGATGTATGCCTTATAGGCGCATTAGCAAAAATGAGGCGTATCTATTGTTATTATTACTGCAATGATGCAGGGGCTGCTAGCTGGGGCAGGAGATAACCTCTAAAGGAGGACGGTTTTGGAACGTTTAATACGCGAGGGGGTCGTTATGTTATAGATTGACAGAACGTTTATCGTGGGGTTCCGGTGCTGTGGGAGTTCAGCATAAAAACACATGGAGAGGTGTTTTATGAATTCTTTTTCCGACTCGTGATGTAGTTGCATAATCCTGATCCATTTATGTGCACGCAGCTCTATTCTGGAAGTATATTTGTGTTCATTATTATGGAAGTGGCCTAAGTCAAGAAATTGAAGAAAATTAGTTTATCAATTATTTCGTGTCACATTATTTTAAATCAATATACAATTTGAAGCGTTACATTCAGTGTATTGTTACGATGTTCAACGGTATTCTTCTAGTGTTTATTTTGATAATAGAGTAATTCATTTCAACCTTAAATATTCTATTTCTCAAAAAGCTACATGCAACATTTTTATGTCGAAATAAATTATAAATATAGTAGACTAAATAAATTCTGAAATATTGTGTTGTGTAATATAAAAATATGTTTTAATCAATTCAAACGCAAACCTTTAAATATCTCGAAACGAAAGAAGCACGACTTGGACCACTTTCATAATTTTGCACACAATTTAAGTTATAAAGTTAAATAAAACTACGCACCCAGAGAGAAACTAATTACAAGTCAGACGCATTAACCGCTATGTCACGGCCGATGATGCGAAGCGTGCGGATTTTACCGTATTTATAATGCTATATATTTTTTATTTAACACCAACCGGTTTCGGTAAATAAACACCATTTGCTTCTTGAATTTGAAAATATAAAAAATATTATGAAAATATAAAGAAAAAGGTTCACTTACTTACTTACCATCACGCCGTTTCCCCGTGGGGGTAGGCAGAGAGGATAGAGCGCCACACTCTTCTGCCCTGACACACAAATCTCGCCTCATCCACAATCATACATCTTGTCATACAAGCTCGCCGATTGTTGAGGCTTCTAACGGAACCATCCTCCATTATCTGGTTTACCCGGTCGTCCCAAGTCTTCCGCGGACGTCCTCTATTTCTGGTTTCATCAACACTTGCGTCATATATCTTTCTTACCAAAAAAAGGTTCACGTTACCACGAAATAAGCACAGACCAGTAAATGAATAGACATGATATAAAGAGTACATATAGAAGAGTGGTTTGGAACATTGTTTTTTTTATTTATTTGACATTTTTAAAATTACATATTTTTTCTTTCGCTTACCTCATTTTTGGAAAACCTATCAAAACCAGCTCTTGTGCTTGGAGAGGGAGTTACACTACAATAATTTTATATAATACCTTACATATTCTGAAGTGCTTCTGAAGTGTTCTGTAATATTGTTTATTTTACAATTATGTGTTTTTGAAGTGTTCATTTAGTTTCTTTTCAGACTCTTTCATATCCTTAATTTTTTATCCCTAAATATATAAAATTTGTTGTGGGACACAACATAAAAGTATTTATACTTCGAAAATTAAATCTTTGTGTAAACAAGACGTATTTTTTTTTACATATTTAATACATATTATATTGTCAGCGTTTAAATTTTCGTTCCGAACGAGTCATATTTTTAAAAAAAATTGCAGAGCTATTTTATCACGTGAGTGACACTAAAAATGAAAATATTGAAACGAAGGAATTTGCATTAGTTCACGTCTATATATTTGGTAGTCTGTAAAGACAAATTAAACCGACTCTTTTCTCCGTGGATACAAACCGAAAATCAAACAAGCGTCATCTAAATTATAATAGCGTGTTATTGTTAGCACACCGTGACCTTAACAAAAATATCACATGACATATCGGTCAATATTGACAATTTTGTATTAAAATTCTGTCAATTATTTTTAGTAGCACTTACTGCCGTCTTGAATACTAGCAAAACGTACTAGTTGTGTTATATAACGGAGTACGAAATTAGAAATCAGTTAATTTCATTATCCAAAATTATGTAGCGACATTTTTGTATCAATTTCAGACCTAACAGACGACCTCTGTCAAAAAAATCGAAAATAAATAAATATATATGACTACTTCAATATTTGCAAAATTACTTTGTGGCCTCATTTTATATTAATAATTAGAGAAAATACTTTGTTTAAACCACTATTTGTTTTGTAAAAAATATCGGGGGACTACAAATTAATTTCCAATGATTGTAATTATTTTTATATAGATAAAACTTGCAGATATTTCGATATTATTATAGAATTAAGGAGCACTTGAGATGCCCAAATAACAACAAATATTCAGAATTTTCCAATCATGTTTTGGAAACAATCCATTTTTTTTTTGTTGATATTAACAAGGGTTTAGAAATTGTACACACAAATACTAGGGTTTACATTTAGATAAATGTGAAATTTTATGAATAAGAAAAAGTGTTAATAGCAAGTTAAATATTATAAATAACCGAGAGATGCCTAAATAACAACTATTCAGAATTTTCCAATCATGTTTTGGAAACGAACCATTTTTTTTTTATATTAACAAGGTGCATACAAATATTAGCGGTTTACAGTTAGATAAATTTGAAATTTCATAAATAAGAAAAAGTGTTAATAGCAAGTTAAATATTATAAATAACCAAATTCTTTTAAATTTAGTTTTTACTTACTCACCACTTTATAGTTTTGTTTGTATCTATTATTGTATTTTTTTTAATTTTAGCATACATTGTTTCCTGAAGATGATATACCATAGGTGTCGAAACATGTAGGAATAATCAATAGATAGTGGTTTAAACAAAGTATTTTGTATATGATATCTCAGTTTTGATGTACACGTTATTGTATTAATCAAATCACACCACGCGTGCTCTACAAGGTCACAAGCGCTTTATACACCACATAGGTTAGCCAATTTTCGGCGACAACTTAATTAAGTAATGCATGATCTATATATGTGCATGTGTGAGTGCCGTATGCAGCAGTTTGTCCACTACAGTGGCGTCTATTTTTAAATGAATTAAAAATTCCAATGTTTAGATATCGAGACGCTTACCGATACAAATTATCATTACTATCTTTCGCACGCGTCACATTCCAAACGCAGGCCGTTCGCATGGACGCCTCGCCCGCCGGCGGGACTGCGCTCGGCTCGAGCGCCGAGTCCATTCCGAAATCGCGATACGATTGTGACTCTATCGATTGTACGGCGCATTCCGAGCGCGGGTGCCGTCGGAGAGTCCATGTGGACCGCGATCAGACTGCGACGCGATAGGTGTGTCCCATTCTATTCTAACGGGGCAACGTTCCAATTGTCGGCGCGACACAGTAGCGCGAGGCGGCCGCGCTTGGAATGTGCATCGAAATAGCATTACGGGCATGTAACGCGAATTTGTGGAGGGAAATTTGACGTACGGACGCCATTTTACAAGATGGCCGGCGTTTTAATTTTTTAAAGCCGTGTTTCTGTGATTAGATGGCGATTCTTAATGTAAGCAGTAAATCACAAGGGTAGTTTGAAATTTAAATGAATAGAGGGTTGGTCCGTTGCGAGAATAACGGGGTAGCATATCTGAATAGCATGCGATCGTATATTTCCACATCGACGGTGGAATGTTCAACCGAAGTAAGGATCAAAACATTATTTTTACAAAATCAAGACAAGCTTTAAAAAAAATTTCAGCACTGGCAGCAAGAATCCGATAGATTTCGTCTACATGTAAATTTGAGTTTTATATTTTTTCTCTAGGTTCAATGTTGACTCGTTACGATTTTTTAAATGTTTATAACAGTGGTCAGTTTGAAACAAAATGACGGAGGAGACTGGCTAACGAACTTAGCTGAGATATTTACCAAGTCAATTTTCAGAAATTTTAACGGCTTCAATAATAATGAATAAATAATGCCCGTTATTTTTATGATTAAATTCCACGTTGCACTAATAAAAATTTTAATAATGTTTTATATAAATGTCTCCCGACCTCATTTTTATTTGCGAGCGGTTGACACTAATACTGCTTAACCTTTCCTCTCCGGTGATGAAAACTGAGTTGACATTGCCTCTAATTGTGCGTCTATTACCATACGCAATAATAAAAAATATTTTCTCGAAGAACCTGACGTGAATTTGTCAATACGTGTATGTGTACGTGCAAAGAGGTGCGGACGGCGTAGAGCGCGGGGTACGGTGTGCCGGATGCCGATCGTCACCTGAGTAGCAGAGCGTGTGCTGGCAAAGTTAGACGTGTTTTACGCGTCTTTATGCTGTCGTTCGTGATGATCAATGTTTTTTCTCATATGTCAACCATTATTTTAATGATTAATTTAAATAATAAATATGAAATATTCATATTTATCAGACAAAGTCTACATGTCCACTGAGTTTACAGAACCAGAACGCACGTTTTTATTTTAACTCCGTAAGGAAAAGGCTACAATGTTATAAATATTCAAATTAATTTTACGTGTCCCTTATATATGAAAATAAATATTATCTCATATTGAAATCATCATATCTTAAAACTACGAGAGTCCTAAACGGAAGTATTTAATGAAAGGTGGGTTCGTAGGTCTCCTTGTTTCATAATTGAAGAATGTGACAAATTGGAATTGTCTAAATCTCGTGTCATGAGACCTTTTGTATTTCAAAAAATCAAAAATCTTCCATGTTTCAAAAAACCATCTCATCGCTGGTGAATTCCACTGCAATTTACATAAATTTATAGACTTCCTTTAAAATCCGAAACTGATGCAAGTCAAGAGAGAGAAAAAAATTAATCCAATAAAAAATTATAAATACTAAATAAATGTATTAATTATAAATAAATATATACATATAAAATCAATTTTGTCGAAAAATATTGTTTTTGCGTCTAACCTATATGTTACATTTTTCAAATTAATACACCTGTCGTTCCATTATTTGAAAGCCATCTACATTATTTTTACAGAATCTCAAATACCTTTGAGTAAATCGACTGCAGACGCCAGAATTCATTTTAATTCAATTTTGGACACATTGATACAACATATATTATTAAGGAAAACACATTCTTATTGTGAAGTTGTAATTATTCAGAACATAGGTCTGTGATATTTTAAATACTAAATTAATGTATTAATTATAAATATATACATATAAAATCAATTTTGTCGAAAAATATTGTTTTTGCGTCTAACCTATATGTTACATTTTTCAAATTAATACACCTGTCATTCCATTATTTGAAAGCCATCTACATTATTTTTACAGAATCTCAAATACCTTTGAGTAAACCGACTGCAGACGCCAGAATTATCAATTCATTTTAATTAAATTTTGAACACATTGATACAACATATATTATTAAGGAGAACACATTCTTATTGTGAAGTTGTAATTATTCAGAATATAGGTCTGTGATATTTTAAATACTAAATTAATGTATTAATTATAAAGATATACATATAAAGTATCCCGGTGACGCAAAAACAATATTTTTCGACAAAATTGATTTTATATATATATATATATATATATATATATATAAAATAATTTAGTATTTAAAATATCACAGAGCTATGTTCTGAATAATTACAACTTCACAATAAGAATGTGTTTTCCTTAATAAAAAATTATACATTCTGAACCTTAATGCGACTGAAATATCCAGCGACCGCTTTTGTAATCAATATCTCGGATTAAACTAGATCAATCGCGTTATTACAAAGCAAAAAGAAAGGTCACATGTAGAAAATATTATGTATGGCTTATTGCAATAATAATGGAATACTGAAATTATCGATTTGAACGCCCTTGACATTGTACTGCATAATATATAATAGTATTTTTTATTTATTATCTTTATTTTATTAACCACTGAATTGAGTTTAAATACATCTACAGGTTTCGAAAAATAATTTTTTTTCCTAAAAATTATTCGACTAAATTTGTATTGAGCAGCAATTTGAGTTAGGTACTAAATTTATTTTTTAAATAATAAGAAACAATGCTATATATTTTTGGTTAGTTATGACATCCTGAAGAAGAAAATGGTATTTTTTGAAACCGGTAGATGTATTTAAACTCAATTCAGTGGTTAATAAAACAAAGATAATAAATAAAAATATATGAATTTTAACCACAAAGTTAATATTGCTAATTTTAAAAGTATATATAATAGTTTCTTATACCAGAACTATTGACATATCAATCTTTCCCTGGCTATCTTACTGTAACATAATGGCTGTCCGAAATGCGGGTTGCAGAAAAATGTTGAAGAAAGTTGTCGAGGACATTAGCAGGCCACAAAACTTGGGGGGGGTCACAATCCTTCAATAAAGAAATCGACTATCTATTAAACTTTATTGACATACATGTTTTTGTTGTAACAGAGGTAAATATATTATAATATAACATGATAAACATAAGGTACAATTATATTGCAATAAGTATATACTCGTAGTTTATTGTGTAAGGTGGAGTAGATTCCACCTCTGATATATGCAGTATTGTCCTGGGTACTTTGCTAGACCGCCGTCTGTGTTAAAGTAGACAGTTTTTTTCGTGCTGTTGTGGTGTTATTTAATTCAAGAAAGATAAAGATTCGACAGGAATAAAAATAAAAATAGAGAAAAAAAAAATGTAGTGCTAGAACTAGTGTAGACACTGTATAATGATTATGTTAGAATGTTGGATAGCGATGTTTCTGATTGATCTCTACCCAATTGTATCATATATTGGGTCCATATTTGTGTGATCTTATTGGATGTGAACGATTTCCAGTTAGTACTGAGTGAGTTGTACAGTTTCGGAGCTAAGAACATGTAGAATCTTTGATAAAATGTCGTTGTTGGTCTCGCAACTGGCGTGTAGATATTCGTTGTTTGTCTTGTGAAATGTGACGAAAAGTTATATTTTCACTAGTATAAATATAATTTCATTAACACAGCTAGTTAAAATACATCAAACAATCGATTTACAGTATCAGCGAGACATGTATTTGTTCACAAAAATCCGGCACACGTACGTACGTACACGCCCGCACATGCGTTATTTGTTTATGTCATTGATGCCATTTGACGTCGGAACATTTTACCATAAGCTACCACAACTGTGTTTTGAAAGTTAGTCGTGTAATTATATAATCCATAATTAGCATTGTTTATGTCAGTTTAGTTTTAAAACCTTCATTTAAAAACGTATCAGTAAAATTGTATTGGTTCGAAAATATGATATTTTAATATTTTAAGCTAAAACAAAAACACGCAAATGGAAATTTTACAACCGTAAAATTGACAGTTCAGAGCACCATATAATTTCGCTAGTGTCTTGTCCGTTAAATAATATTTTCTGGTAGAAATATATATCTTACGGTGAAAATGTATCGTTTTAAGGAGAACACATTTTTATCACGAAGTTGTAATTATTCAAAACGTAGGTCTGTGATATTTTTTTAAATACAAATTAAATGTATTAATTAGAAAGTTATACATATAAAATCAATTTTATCGAAAAATATTCTTGTTGCTACCGAAATTCGTATCTGGATCTCTTCTAATCCGAGAAAATTGCATTATCCGATTGTGTTACGGCAACACGGTGCATTGACGACAAATAATACATATATAAGTTGTATCAATGTGTTCAAAATTTAATTATTAATTTTGACGTCTCCTATCAGATTATTCTAATGTATTTGAGATTCCGTAAAAACAAATAATGGAACGATAGATGTATCAATTTGAAAAGTGTAACATACAGGATCGAAAATTTTAAATTAAAAAATTCGAAAACTTCGAGTCCCGGGTAGCAACAACATTTTTCGAAAAAATTGATTTTATATGTATATCTTTCTAATTGATACATTTAATTTGTATTTTAAAAAAATATTCGGTTATGATTTCACTGCAACGGCAGTGAAAATACAACTTCACTTGTAATACACATTCACGTATGTAACATATATGTATATAGAATCTGGACATATTTTGGCTTGGCAATATTTATTTGTTTACGTTTTGAGGGATCATGTGTCGGTCGTATACATTTAATTCCACGCAAAAAGTAGAAAATTATTAAAAGGAAACAGTGTATAGGGGCACTAGTCATTGATGAAAAAAGACTCACCTTAATCTTGCTAGGAAAAAGGCACGTCTGTCAACCGCAGAAACCTGGAATAGAAGAAGAAAAATATTAGTGTTGTATAATCATTGAAGAAATTTAAAGCTATTTATTTGAAGAACTAGGAGAAAAGCAATCAGCTAACGCCGACAAATAAGACGTTCGACATAAGACACGCGATCTCACTACTTTGGTGTTTTTTTTTTTTTTACTAGCACTATACACACGTTAAGACAATATAACACTGGGTGTTAGCGCCGTTTAAAATTAATTAAATTCTATTAAGTTTAACTACCACTTATATATAACACTTATATATATTATTAAGGAAAACACATTCTTATTGTGAAGTTGTAATTATTCAGAACAGACGGTCTACGATATTTTAAATACTAAATAATGTATTAATTATAAATATATACACATAAAATCAATTTTGTCGAAAAATATTGTTTCTGGCGTTATAGCACAAAGGTAGTGCACTTCCCCGGATTGGAAATAGAGATCCAGGTTCGAACATACAAACCGTGACGCAAAAACAATATTTTTCGACAAAATTGATTTTATATGTATATATTTATAATTAATACATTAATTTAGTATTTAACTTATATATATAATATTATAATATTTATATATAATAATCGTTTTCGCGAATGTTAGTATACACACCGCGACGCTTGTATTTATGGTGGAGAGGAATCAACAAATGAACCAACATCCGGCAGACGAAAAGTGAGTGCCTTCCTTTTTTCTTAATATTTCCACCACTGAGACATGTTAAGACAATATATATATATATATATATATTTTATTTGTGTGCGGCTATGTCGGCAGACAAATCAAATTAGAGGAAACATTCGTTGAGTGGTCAGTCTCAACACACTGTCATAATCGGCCTAGTAAAAGAACGATCCAAGAGAAAAAAATCTTGGGTTCGCCCACAGCGGATTTATGCAGGGGCATAAAACTACGTACCCAAAACATAAAAGTAAAAACATTTTGGTTTTTCTAGCACTTAACGTTAAGTATTTTCATGTATCGTAATGCTTTTAATACTGAAGGCTTTAATAGAGGTCTCGTCAACAACATATAGCCTTCGATAAAAAAAAAAAAAAAAGTATAATCTAGATACAACCCTTATTTATAACCAAAAAAATATATTATAACCGCAATATTAAAGCCAAAAAAAATGACTATTATATCCTATAAATTTTCTATATGATTGTGTTTTGCCTTCTATGAGATATTTGGTTTTGTGAAATGTAATTTTTTTGCCAATTTTCCCTAAAACAGGCTTGCCTAGTAGGACAATGCATTTTAAAATCTGTGTAAAATATACACCTTTTTTTTTTTAGCTGCACATTGCTTATATGTATTGATGAGAAAAAATGCTACTCTTGATTCACTGGGTGTGATTGTGATTGATATTCGATAACATCAGTGATTGAAAACTGTGACTGTGATCACAGTTTCATTACTAATACCTGTGCGCCGCACGATACACAACACACGAAATAAATAAATATTAATTATTGGACGAAAATAATGCACGGTGCCTTCCTCCCCTTCTCTTTCCCACAATCGATTAGCGACCTTGATTGTACGGAAAGAAATACAAATCGCCGTCTATAACGTGTACCTTTGACGAAATAGTGAGTTAAAATATACAATCCACATCCTCGGAGATGCCAGCAGAATTCGGATTGTGGTGAGTGCCAAACTAATCCCTGTCGTGACATTCTTCCGACATCTAAGCTTTGTACGCAACACCAGGTATTTCACAAAAGTCCACATCAACACGTTGTGTACATTATCGTCGACTTCACGTAAGTCTGTTCCATATAAGCGACCCTGTCTTAATCCTGTCCGCTATGATAAAGTCAGCTATACAAAATATTTTAAGTTATAATTTTTTGTGTGTGTGCCCTAGCGGAACGTGAAACGTATTTTAATTTTCAAACATGCGAGTGTTGCGGCTTTTTGAACATGTACTTACATTTATTTAGAACAGCTGTTGATTCGAGTATAAATATAATGTACGAGTTAATGAAATATTTTCTGGGTAACCCGCGTCAAATAGTCCTGAGAAGGACTTTCACACTCCCGACGTTTCCAGTAAATAATATTATTCATTCTCAAGGGCCTTTTATTCTGAACACTGCCCTAAACTGACTAGTAAACTCGACCGTTCGAAGCAAGTGCCACAATGAAAGCGAGTTAAAATCTTAATACTTACTATTATTAGTGGACGTCGGGATTAACTGTATCTAATGGTAACGAAAGGTGACTTATAATTTTGTTATTTATTTAATAGCCGGCTTGTGCACTATTTGACAGGGGTTCCCCTAGAAAATATATCGCTATTTTTTACCCGTGAAAATCTTAAATATAACATATATAATTTATATATACATATATATTGTAAATTGAGTTAAAACACTGTTTTATTCCACTACATTTATATTGTGTTAAATGATATATAACGTTTTCGGGAAGGGAACATCTTCCCATTATCAATATTATAATTCAACTAAAATTAACAGTGTTTTAACTCAATTTACAAAATAATCATGGAATTCCACAAAGTTTCACCAAAAATCTTTGAACAGTTATATACAGAGTGGCCCAAAAAAGTGAGAACAAAATTAGTTTAACTATATCAACAATAGTTTAAATAGTATACTAATTTACATACTTACCTATTTACCTATATTACGTTTTATTTCGACAATTTTCGGTCGGCATCTTTGATTATTTATTTCCCCATTGTTTATATTTGGTTTTTTCAAATTGTTGCCCAGAATGACAAAAATCACTGCAGAAGACCGTATTCTGATCAAAAATTTGCGAATTGAAAAATGTCGGGGTGCTAGGAAAATGATCGAATAGTTTCAAAACGAAGCCTGGAGTACAGCAAGGCATTACAGCAGGACGCAGCTCCATCTCACACAGCCAGAAATACAATCAACTTTCTTCGTCGTGAGAATGTTAATTTCATCGAGCCAGGCATGTGGCCACCGAACAGCCCAGATTTAAACCCACTAGATTATGCAATATGGGGGTGTTTTGGTGATTTCTGATTAGCTAAATAATGTGCAAAATAAATTACATTAAGAATTATAATTAATTATATTATGTTTTGAAATAAGTCATGTGTTACGAGATGTGCTTACTTTTTTTGGTCCACCCTCTATACACTAACACTCGCGAAAAGGATTATTATATATAAGCGGGATTAAAGTAAGATTAATTAATAAGCGTTAGCGGAGTAAAGCGGAGTGAAGCGACTGTAGTTATCCGTACAAAAGTTTCAAGCGCACTAAACTTGCTGCAGTTGGAAGACTTTAATCACTGCGACATCTTCTCGCTTCTTTGTGCTTAAGGATAGGTGAGGGAAAAAAAAGGAAAAGAGATACGCAAGTTAAATAAGAAATAATATTTTACAAAAAAATGTTAGAGAAATTGATCAAAATAGAACTTGGGAATAAGAAAGATGTAAAATACATACATAATTATTAAATTATTATGAAGACTTTTAAGGCATTTTAGAACCACTTTTTTGTACAAATTTATATTTGTTGCTAATTTAATTGATTTTGGCGGGAACGGGTTTTCTTTTTTAAATAGAGAAGCGTACAAGGAAAACGCGCCAAATCAATATTCTTACTATTTTCAAACTAAGCTAAATGATGACTAACTCGACGGCCTCCCGGAACGAGGCTCAAACCCCCGACCACTAGAGACCACCAGGCGAGTATCGCAACAACTGGACCACAAGCACGTGAAAAAAACGTTATATGAATAACATTATTTTATTTATTCACGCTTCAAAGAATAACAAGTTTTATTATCGCAATTTTCGCATTAAGATTCGTCTATTGTTGGGTATTATGAAATTTTGCAGAACAATAATATTCTTAGTGCCAATCTTTCGGTCCTAGTGCTGGAATTACGATAATAGATCCGTAGGCATCTGGGTTCGGTTAACGACCGCCGTTTCCTAGGTATAGCTAGCTACTGGTGTATTTTATATTTGCAAGCTTACTCGGCCCGCCTGGCTCCGTGCTGTGCCGTGGGAGACCGAGAATTGTATTGTATAAATGTGGCTGTGAAGACGGAATCGTCAAAAATCGACCGACTTCCGAAGCCTTATTAAAAAAATATATTTTCTATTTTAATTAATCCATAGTGTATGCGTCAAGGCAGGGGTGGGGTCGGAGGGAAGCTAGTTAAATTAACCTTTATCATACCGTGATATAAAATAACCGAACGCAGCCATGCTGTCAACTCGTGTTACCGTAAATAACTGTTAGAAAAAATGTTTTTATTAGCTTAAATGGATTTAACTAACTAACTAACTAACTTACCATCACGCCGTTTCCCCGTGGGGGTAGGCAGAGAGGATAGAGCGCCACACTCTTCTATCCTGACACACAATTCTCGCCTCATCCACATTCATACATCTTGTCATACAAGCTCGCCGATTATTGAGGCTTCTAACATAACCATCCTCCATTATCTGGTTTACCTGGTCGTGCCAAGTCTTCCGCGGACGTCTTCTATTTCTGGTTCCATCAACACTTGCGTCATATATCTTTCTTACCATTCTCTCCTCATTCATCCTTTCCATATGACCAAACCACCTAAGTGATCCTTTCTTAATCTTACTCACTATACTAACATCAGCTTTACATTATTTTCTTATTTCTTCATTCTTTACTCTGTCATAAATAGATTTGCCACAAATACGTCTAAGTGATCTCATTTCCACTGCATTCAGTCTACTTTCGTTCCTTTTCTGCCAGCTCCAGGCCTCACTTCCATACATCAGTGTCGGTACCAGGATTTAATGGCGCGAATTTACTTGAAATGATTAATAACATAATTTAGAACATTCATTAAGTCCTATATAACGTGTACTTCCTTCTTATCTCTCTTCATTTAATTAGTGAGAAAGAGATAATTATATTTGTATGTCTATTGTCCTTTTCACTCTGAAAATAGTGTGTCTTTCATATGACAAATGGTATTTTTACCAACGTATTAATTTTACAACAGTTTGAATAGAAAAAATAATTGTTTTTGTACGATTTCATAATTGGTTTTTCACTAGTTATTCCTAAGCGCTAATATTTTCTTTAGGATTATCTAAAATATGAATTTAATGTTGCATGTATTTATCGAAATATTAAAAGGTTTAATAATGACGGTAGATCTGTGGATGGTTTGGGAAGGGTTAAGAAAAACAATATTCTCAGATTAAATCAGTACTTGACTGCAATTTCTGTGGATGGTATAAATGTATTTTGAAATTTCTCCTAATACATTTATTTCGAATGCACAATAAAAGAGACCTAGCCATTTGTCCAAAAACGCCGATGTTTGGCTGTCCCAAAAGTTGACGTCATTCAGAATATTTTTATTAGAAGATATAATGAGATATAATACATTTTTAAACATAATCAGTATTTATATATATATATATATATATATTTCTTTTTACATTTTTTTTCTTCTCTATGATAGTGGAGACTCGTGTAGAAAAGAGTATATAATTTACGTGTTTGTTAGTCTGTATACATATTTATTGATTTCAGATACAAATTCATAATAATCTTTTCTAATTTTGATGGGGAGATTATTAAAAATTTGATAAATTTATAGTGATTTTGGGTTGCGGTATATTTTAGTTTTGGAATACCAATTTGGTCTCTAAATCTTGTAGATCGGAAGTTGCTTCTAATTAATTCATTTTTAATTTTGATAATTGGATTATTGATTATTTTTTGTGTTTTACATACTACACCCCATCCAATAATGCCGTATTGCAAATGTGACTGTGCAAACGCGTAATATATTATTTTCAGATTTGTAAGTGATAAGATGTTTCCGAGTCTTAAAAATATGTAGGCAGTTTTCCTTAGTTTGTTTGTAAGATTAGTAATATGCTATTTTCATTTGAATTTGTTATCTATTATGATTCCTAGATACTTGATACAGTATTTTTCTTCAATTGATGAACATTGTTCACAAGAGGCTTTGGTGTGAATTTTAATATTATATTAGGTGTACCGGAAAAGAATGTCGTTTTTTTGTTATCGCTTTTGAGTGGTCAGTTGTGCTTCGGCAGTCGAACTTTTACAACGTGTTCTGTGTTGTTACCCTGACTACGTATACCTGGAGTGTACTAGGACTTTTAAAGAAAAAAAATTACAACCCTATATACAATGGAGAGCTCTGTACCGAATGAGGAATTTATTCGAAATATTATGCTTTACCATTTCATGAAGAAAGAAAGTGCACGACAATGCACGACCGCATACCTCAAAAATTACGAAAGAAAAAATTAAAAGCCTAGGTTGGACAACTGTACGTCACCCACCATATTCACCGGATCTCGCTCCATCGGATTACCATTTGTTCCGGTCAATGCGACACTTTTTAAACGGAAAAGAATACAAAAATTATGAGGATGTCACAAAAGGCATATCTGAGAGTATTTTACATCGAAACCAGCTGAATTTTACGAACGTGGTATTAAAAAATGGACTGAGAGGTGGAAAGAGGTTATATCAAACGATGGCAATTACATTTTGAACTAAGTTTTAATAAATAAATACATTAAATGCACCAAATTGTTTCATTAAAGAAACGACATTCTTTTCCGGTACACCTAATTAATTTCGGTGTTATATTTCTGTTGAATAGCAAATCGAATATCAAAACATGACAAGTGTTTTCCGTATTTTCCTTCATCTGAAGCGGTTCTTTGGTGGCGGGCGTTTTGATAATGATTATGAACTCAAAGACGGAGTACAGACATGATTTTCATCCCAGGCGGTGTCGTTCTACGACGAAGGTATACAAAAATTCGTGCCCCGTTTTGACAAGTGTCTCAATAACGGTGGCGACTATGATGAGAAATAGTTTAAGGTGTGTAGCGTCCGAAGAAAGTAGTGTTGTTTCTTTAAAATAAATTCCGGCCTACAAAATAGCTACATATACAACAATGGCCGTGACTGAAGTAGTTATATATGTAATATTTAATTAATGTAATTTTGTGTGAACTATTTATTAACTTTTTTAAATTTTTTTTATTTATTAATATTTTCCTTGGTTTTCTTTTTCATAGCATTATATTTATTTCATAACTTTAATGTATAACATAATATGTATTATCTGTTTGGCGAATCGGGTTATAAAAAAAATACCTGATCACGCTGGAATAAACACATTATTATTATTATTATTTAAAAAACGCGCCTCGTACAAGAGTCTTTAGCAAATAAATGGCGATAAACACAGACGGAGTTAATTTGTTACACATGTTGTTGAATCGTACGAATCAACACCACCATAATCTACGAAAAGTAATCATTTTTGAAACCTCTGAATTTCGCAAATATTCTCCCGACCTACGACATCTTCGACCCGCGTTTCGCGATCCATCTAAACCTAACGACGGACACGGGCTAGACACGATGCGAGCAGACCAGAATACCTTGGATTCATTTTGTTTATTTGCACGATAATTTAAGCGGGGAAAAACGTGTTTTTTTTTATTTATTTGTTTTTTTATATTTTTATCGTAACACCACCCACCCTATCGATACACTGGAACACGATTTAAAACGTTGGTTTTGCAACAATGAAAATAAACATGCACCAGATTATAATCGCGGTGTGAAGCACAACACTGTCAGGACCCAGTTTTTGCAACATTGTTTGCTTGATAAATAATAATATAAATGTCGTGTAACATTCTTACTGGCATCTTAATAATAAATTTAATGTATCAGATATATAGATACACTAACGCTAATTCCATGTTTCAATATTTTCATTTTGGTGTCACGCACGTGATCACTAACGCAATCAAATAGCTTCCCGGGCGGCTGTTATTTACACAAGTTATCCGCTCGGTACCGGGCGTGCTTTTGATACGCCCGGGTATCTGTAAGATGCGTTCAGGGATCGACGGCTGTGTTGATAATTGTGGAGGCGACAGACAATCATTTTTTAAATATAATGTAAGGCATTTGAACCTGGATAGAGAAGAAATAGGTTGGAAGCATTTGACATGTTGTGCCGGAGAAGGAACCCGGATGGATCGAGGATCATATCGTCTGAGAGGCTATGCAATACCGAGTAATTAAGACGGCATCTAATCATCAAATCGGACCACATATAGCCAAGTTATTGGAGATGAAACATTTGGCTGTAGTCACTACGTCGGACAAACGTATGATCGAAACGCGTACTATGTATAACGCGTGTAGCGGTATTGGTGAGGAGTATGCTATAACTTTTTCGATCGTGATGTTTCACATAAAAAATAAGCTCCGGGGTATTGTGGCCGCTGCGTGGCCAGGGTTTCCGTTGAATCTATATTACAATGTGGAAATCCCTTATTATATTGCTTTAACAATGTATCATATAGTGTAAACAAAATATTAGTAAAATGATACATGCTATATATAGTGAACTTGAGTAGCTTGTTGGTGTAGTGGTTAAGACGCTTGCCTAGTGATCTAATTGTCGGGGGTTCGCGCCTCGTTCCAGGGCACCAGCAAGTTAGTCATGACATGTCGTAGACATGTATTCCACGTGCGCATCTGTTTTTTTTTAAATAAAAAAATTACTTAAAATTTTAAGTGAATGTGATATCTTAATCAGTGACATCTATCTAATCTGTACTGCCATCTAGCTGTTTATTAAAGACTATTTTGGTATTTGTTTTCTTACAACATATCCATATCCAAGAGCGATTACAATCTCTGTATACAATAGTGTAATTAAGTTGAAACTGAAGGTAATATGGGCGTGTTAAAACATTATTATTATAGATACCGGCGAATCACAAATCTTCCTGTCGAACGGTCGCTCAATATAAATAGACAAATAATAGGCAGGAGATCGCGCCCGCTGCCGACAGTCTTCCAGAGGCGACGATATAAATGGTCGACTTTTATGCACGTGCTGAGGAAGACTAAACAGACTACCTCTCTTCATCATCCTAATTATTAATAACTCTAGGTGTTAAACGGTACCCCAGGAAAACAAGCGCAACGTGCAAATACCTAGCGCCGAGTTAATAAATCATTGCTTGATTCGGCACTGATATAAAAAGGGGTGTGGGCGTATTGTCTAGTATCTGTGTTCATTCACATTTTATATGAATTTTAATCTCAATATTTGCTCAAAGACAAACTAATTACCAGCGGTGTAGTCGGAACGAAGCGATTCGCCACTTTTATTGTTCAGATTAAAATGTTAAAGCGATGTTTTACTGTTTCAGAGGTACATTTGTATTGTAGAACTCCATTATTGCACATCCTTTAGGAGCGTGATTATTTATTTCATTCTTAACATAGTGCATACATAACCACTCCTATATATACTCTAATATGAACAATATTATAGTATTTTGTTTTACTAAAATTTATCTTTTACATATTTGGTCAGCTTCATTTTAAATCTATTCAATTTCTCCACCTTTCTTATGTTTTCTGGCATTTTATTAAAAAATTTAATCGCATCATCGATTTCTGAGATTTGGCCTTCTTCCAGAATGGCAGTCTCAGTCTATCCCTTCCTCTTGTGCGATGCTCGTGCTCATGTCGATTTGCATAAATTTTTCGTGTAAATTCCGCCGATATTTTCTTATTCGACTTATTTCTTAAACGACTTTAAACCAAAAATAACAAAGTGGTTGCTTGATGTGGGTAGAAAGGAAAATGAATCTAATTTGTAATTTGTGCTAACCTAACTACCCACACATTTTTGTCTCCAACTATTGTATATTACAGACAATAATATTTTTATAATTTTTTTTTTTCAATAATATTTTATAAGATTAAGATGCCTCACAGAGGCGAACCTATTATTTTTATATGAGAAAGTATGGAAGTCTTGGGTATTACAGGGCTTGCGACCCATCATCGGCTGGCTTAAGTGATCACTTTACACAATGTAACGTTCACCTATTTACCCATGCTACCACATCTGTCAAATTTTTGGAAATTGTATATATTAAGTCAAGATGGAACATTTCACTTATTTATTACCAATTATCTTGCCGCCATCTATTGACATTTTTTGAAAACCTGATATTCTTTCTCATGTATAGATGTCGCTGAAGCTGAGACTTAATTTGAAGTGGAGGCAATATCTTCTATGTGTATAGGAAATTCTATCGAATTATTAATCTATACTAGAATACCTCTGAAAATGCAGTATTTTTCAATTTTTAACTTCATATTTTAGACCAGTATATTTTTTACAATATTTTGATTATGTCCAAATCTTTGTAGGAACATAACAATATTTTATAACTTCAGATTGTACTTTTTTCACATAAATTTTTATAACTTACTTAACATTATACTTACTTACCTCTAAACAATTACAATTTTTAAAAACAGTACAGGTAATTGCTCTAGAACAGACCACGCCTAATAAAATAATTATCTTTATTTTTTCATATGCACAATTTATGCTATAAAAAAATAAATATAAGAAAGTAGGAAAAACTACGTAGATTCAAAATGAGACTAAGGGAATATATGCAAGATAAGTTATAGTAAAAAAAGGACCCTTTTGATCGTGTTCTTATCAGAGTATATATTGGGAGTATGCATTAATTCATGCGGTTTTCTAAGAGAGGGCGTTACTAGTATTATTTCGCGCCGTGTTCATCCGTGACTATATTCATTTGAAATCTACTGTCATTGCGCGTCTTTTTCAGTATATGTCATTTGATTGAAGTGTAAACAACATTTTTTTCTATTCATTTGAACATGTCGAACTTTGTGCCAGAAAAAGTGTTTTTGCGGGGAGTTCTTCTTCATTACTTTAACATGAAGAAAAGTGCTACCGAAAGTCATCGTATTTTAGTAGAGGTTTATGGTAACCATGCTCTAGCTGAAAGAACGTGCCAGAAGTGGTTTGCACGGTTTAGAAGTGGCGATTTCAACTTAGAAGACATGCTCTGTGTTTGGTGGGATCAGAAGGGTGTGTTGTATTATGAGCTGTTGAAATCGGGTCAGACGATCAAAGGGGACCACTACCAAACACAATTAATTCGTTTGAAGAGAGCGATTGCGGAAAAACGACCAGAATATGCAACCAGACACGAATCTATAATTTTCCATCATGACAACGCTCGGCCACATGTTTCAAGACCGGTTCAAAACTATTTGGAGAACAGTGGGTGGGAAGTTCTACCTCACCCGCCTTATAGCCCAGACATAGCCCCTTCTGATTACTACTTGTTCAGATCAATGCAGAATGCCCTCACCGGAATACGCTTCACTTCAGAACAGGGTATCAAAAATTGGCTTGATTCGTTCTTCACCACCAAGCCGGAGAAGTTCTTTTGGGATGGAATCCAAAAACTGCCAGAAAGATGGGCAAATGTTGTAGCTTCCGATGGACAATACTTTGATCATTGAGTGTATAACCATTTTTTCACAATAAAGCCTTAATTTTCGAAAAAAAAAACGCATGAATTAATGCATACGCCTATTATATATATATAGGGTCTAGTAATGTACGATGTATGCAAGGAAAGCGACCTCATGATGAATGTTAACAAGTCGAAGGTGATGGTATTCGAGAAGGATGAAAGCGAGACACCGTGCTAAATACTTGTAGGTAATGAATGTTTGAAACAAGTATGTTTGATAGAAACGGAAAGGCTGAGAATGACATCGAAAGCAGGGTGACTGCAGGGAATAAAGTAAACGGCGCTTTGAATGGAATTATATCTAAGGAGAACTTGTCAACACAATGAAGTCCTGGAGAAAGTAGAAATGAGATCACTTATAGCTGATCCACGACATGATTCACGACAGAGTGAAGAAATAAGGAAAGAATGCAAAGCTGATCGCAGTATAGTGAGTAAGATTAAGGAAGGACGTCCGCGGAAGACTCGGCACGACCGCGTAAACCAGATACCGGAGGACGGTTCTGCTAGAAGCCTCAACAATCGGCGAGCTTGTACGTATGCGGATGAGGCGAGAATTGTATGTCCTATCTTCCCATACGTATTGCACTATATTAAGAATAAATAAATACACTACGTTACGCCATACTGACCCGCTCACCAAAGTTCACAAATCACGGCCGACGCCTGTTTCATTAACCTTAGTATTTATTTTAGACCGCTCCGATCCGGGTGTCGAATTACATCAAAAGGTGAAAAACATGATGCCTAATTAAAGAATGAGGTTATCTGAATACTCCGGCATGTTTACACGGGCCCGCTGCCGCGCGGGCAGTGTTTACGCAGCGGTCCGAAAACATAATAGCATAATGGACAGACGCCGTTGTTATACTGTATACACTGCCTCGCTAATAGACCACCTCGCCGCTTCATCAGCGCGGTGCTGTCTCTCCGATGATTGGCCGATCAACACTCCCGACAGCGGGCCAACAATCGCGACATTCTTTAATTCTCTGTTCGTCTAATCCATATTTAAATATCTAAGCTGTCGGATTATCGGATCCCCCGGAACGATGACCTAACAAAAAAAAATGGAAGGAATCTCGGACATTTCTGGGAATTTATTAGGGTGTGGGTCTCCCGCTGGGGATTGCTGGGATGGACGATGCCGAGAAGAGCAATGACTAGAGACACCTAATGGAGCATTCACATGGACCCATATACCCAACCTCTCCTTTGGGAGGTGCAAGATTTCACTTGCACTTCTGTTCCGAAATCGTAAGCACACTTTTGGCATGTCTTTTCGAATCAGCCGCGACCACTATTATTGATCAAATTCCCATCCATACATTTCCTCGTGCTCGTCTTTTCAGTGTGAAATGTGACCTTGACGCCAGCAGACGTCAACTTGATCGATATTTGTTCGATCTCGACATCGCGATAGCATTCGCGGTGTGGACCTTTCAGCTCCAGTGCACCGGCACTGTATTGTTTGTGATCCTGTGATTGACTGTGTCGATTGAAAAGTGTTCAAAAATTCTGATGGTCAAGGTCAAGAAAATAGGGTAGATGTGAAATAATCTCCCATCCAAGGTCTTGAAAAGCAGCATTTGTAATGTTAGGAGTACGCGGACGGGCATTATTTTGCTGAATTTTTTATTTATTGAATTGCAGCCACAAAGCGACGGAATTGTTGGCGATAAACCTCAGCAGTGATGGTCACATTCTTCGGAAGCAATACACAGAATTATTCAATTCATGCCTTAACTCCTCGGTTAAACTCAAACAATAGAATATGTCGGAAATTTTCAATTTTTTGTACTATACATCAATATTAATACACGACTTGAAAAATAAAAAAAAATTCTACGATGCAGTCAGTTTTCTATTAACGGCACACCCTGTCGGCGGGTAGTACCGTGTCGGAGACGAGAAAGAAAATATTCTTGGATACTTTAAAGACAAACTCTAAGCATACAAGATGTTCCTCCATTAAAATGTTTACATTTCGATTACAAATGTAATTTTTCGGTTAAAAAATTAAAAATTGGGTCCTTAATTTTAACTGGGGTGTCGTTAAGATTCCGGGACCTCGCTGTTGAAGTTACATTATTTAGCTGTTTAAATATTTTTTTAGTCATATCGACGGCATTAATTTTTATTTTTGTCTGCGGTTTACGGCGGCCGATGTGGAGGCACAACGCGAGTGCTAATGACCTGTGTGACGTCATGGAAAAGTACCGAATAATACATACGCGAAGCATTTTATTAACAAAATTAGTTTAGTATGGAGCAAACTTGAATGGTATATATTGAACAATCGTATAACCAATTGTAACAAAGTTAAAGAAGACTTGGCACGACCGGGTAATCCAGATACCGCAGGACGATCCCGTCAGAAGCCTCAACGATCGGCGAGCTTGTATGAATGTGGATGAGGTGAGAATTGTGTGTCAGGACAGAAGAATCTGGGGCTCTATTGCCGAGGTGAAACGGCGTGATGGTGAGTTAGTTAACCATATAGAATAAATAAAAATATGCTCCGTCTATATAGCAACATTTATAAAAACCGATATACAGTGTTGTTGCGGAGGTTGTCTCATATGTAGAAGGCTAGGATGAAAAGACTTCAAAATTCGGTGATTTCGTTTAGAATACCAGACAGATCAGCGCCGGCGTTACGCACAGGCGGAGCAGGAGCCTGCAAAATCAAAGGGAGCGGCCGAAAAATGTTTAAAAAAATGAAAAACAATTCCTATAAAAAATCCAAGAAAACAAATCCAATAAATAACATTATTGTTATTTATTCTAATAAAGCAATAATTTGTAGCCAACATTAGTGTTCAGAATGTGTTTTGTTAAAATGCCGGCATAACAAAATACCGCCTAACGCGTGCGTGGCACGCGGGCGGCCGATTCAGGGGGGCGACATCTACAAAAATCACTTCACTTAAGTTACTAGGGCGGAAAAAAACAATCTATATGCTATTAGATATAGGCAGTGGCGTGCAGTAGGTATAGACTTAGGTTATGCTGTTACCATGATATTATATAATATAATATATACTACATTGTACATAACCAAAATGAATCCCATCATAAAAAAATTCATTATCCTCGAACGCGAAGAACAATCATAGAAACAACACGCTCAGTAAGGTAGTCAAATTTGTGAATTAGTAAATGAAGAAGTAGAAAAACAGCAATATGGATCCGTACAATATAGGATCAGCCGAGTGGAATTTTCAATTCAGTAGGTGGCAATTGTATGGCTTGAATAGAACGACAAATTAAAACGGTGGCTATCAATTGTAGCAGTAATAAATTAACAATAACCTAGTAGAAGACTACGGCGCTGATTGATTCCAGTGATACGCGGTGGGCGCTAGCGTAATGTAATTCATGTATCAACATATGGATTACTTAATTTATATTTGTTTCTCAGAATTTTTAGTAATGCTAAAAATTCGGTTTAAAAAATAATTGTACACACCGTTTTGTTGCAGATTAAATTTTTAATTGGCAAAAATAAAGGTAAAAAAAATATTATTTCCTTCCTTCACATTATACATAAGCGCGCGTGCTGTTTATACATAAATATGAGAATAGGTACTAATAGCATTTCCTTAATTTTTAGATTATACTTTACTCAGATACTCCTTGACCAAAGACTATTCTTGAACGGTATCGAGAGGATTGACGCGATCCCCGCTCTCTAAGGAAAATTCAGGAATGCCCCCCCGCAGTGCCACGCGTCCCGCACGTGCAAGAGCGCTCCCGACCCGGGCGGGCTAAATGCGGACCGGCCAGCAGCTGGCAGCTCGCGGTCGGGTTGGACGCAGAGAACACAGCACGGCCGGCTGTCACATCACATTATTATGTACCGTGTACAATATCAACACCAACATTGTAATGATGTTTCATTTTGTGATTTATTTAATTATCTTTATTGACACAATGACACAACGCGTTGCGATTTTGCTTAAGGGTCGGTTGTGTCATCAGTGGTAACATTTTTCCTATGGGAAAAAATGCAACGGTTATCTAATTTTACTCTCGAATATCGGATGGTAAAAACCTAAAATCGCTGGTTAAATATGGTGGTACAGGTCTTTCAAAACTCATTTGTCACGTTGATACATGAATTTTTCAGTATACGACAATTAATTATTCAATATCGCACTATTTTGGTGATGAGTCATCTAGAAACCAGTGCCGGTCGGTGACTTTTTATAGAAGGGTTACTAGATAACCTACCAACCAAATATTCAAACTACACAAACAAATTCCTCAAAACATTCTATTCTGTCCTTGTTTTTGTACGTTTTAACAAATGCGTATATTCGAAGACCTTGACAAGCAGAACTGAATGTCGAATACTTTCAAACTCTGTGGATACGGAACGAATGATAGAATCCACTGTTGCTCGTATCTGTGTGTTTACGCGATTCGTAGTTGTCGAATGTTGAGAATGTATGTATACGTATGTGTCGTAGTGTGTATTATGACTGGTCTCTAGAGGATGAATTTATTAGCAGCGGTACTTTTATCGACTGGAAACAAAACATTTTTTTTCACTCTAGAACATAAGGGGTGCGTAGCATCCAAAGCATGTATGAAGCGACCGCGCCTGCTAGAAACATAGATACAAACAACTATTTAATCTGAAAACATTTATTTCGTTTTAACTGGTGCATAATCCCTGTTTCAGAGATTGTCTCGAGTCGCAAATCTCATTCACAGACGAGGGCCATAAGAAAAAAATACTTTCAGCAGTTAACACGAGCACTATTTCTTCGAAACTGTTTTTAAGAGCTGGTACTCCTACATTAGTTCTTCCTCTCTAGTTAACGAGGCTATTTTATTAGCAGTTGTCATTGAAATCGGTTCGACCTTAATTAATAAATACCATCTTACCCGTTCTATGACGTGATAGTCAGGCAATAGAAGAAAAAGATGAAAAAGACGACGATGCAGGGCAATTTTATACACGTCATCAGCGACGACAAATTATCTATTCATCGAAAAATTATTTAGTTGCTACCGGGATTCGAACCTGGACTTCTTCCTATCCGGGGAAGCGCGTTCACCGTTTCGCTATAGCAACCGAAAACATTTAACAAAAGTTAACAGTTAAAAAATAAAAAAAATGTATTAGGTTGCTATAGCAATAAATGGCGAACGAGCTTCCTAGGATAAATAGATTTTTTTCTGTATATCTTTGTAATTGATTCATTTAATTTGTAAATACTAATTTAATTAATCAACTATAAATATATACATATAAAATCAATTTTGTCGAAAAATATTGTTTTTGCGCTACCGGGATTCGAACCTGGATCTTTATTTCCAATCCGGGGAAGTACACTACCAATTGTATTATAACCCCAGTACTTTTCATGACAAATTTTCGAACCTATATGTTACACTTTTTCAAATTAATACATCTGTCGTTCCATTATTTGAAAGCCATCTACATTATTTTTACGGAATCTCAAATACCTTTGAGTAAACCGACTGCAGACGACAGAATTATCAATTCATTTTTATTAAATTTTGAACACATTGATACAACTTATATTATTAAGGAAAACACATTCTTATTGTGAAGTTTGTAATTATTCAGAACATGGTAGTGTAGTTCCCTGAATTGGGAATAGAAATCCAGGTTCGAATCCCGTTAGCATGAAAACAATATTTTTCGATAAAATTGATTTTGTATATATTTATAAATAATACATTCAAATAATATTTAAAACATCACAGGCCGTCTGTTCTGAATAATTACAACTTCACAATAAGAATGTGTTCTCCTTAATAATTTAATTTGTAATATTTCAGGTCTTGAATCCTAGTAAATTCCTCACTAACACTGCATCACCACCATACAAAGCATTTAATAAATATGACATCATAAACTCTCTCATTACCTCGATCGATCGTTCTCGCGGAGCGCGCAGACATGACACCGTTTTATTTCCTAGAGCGTAACCTTCAAATTCGAATTTTTTACGCACAATAATACCGTACCGGCGTCGGATCGGTGCCAAAAGTGCGCGGGGCAAGGGGCGGACGATAAAATGAATGCTCGGGCCAACGGAGGGGGTGATCGTCCATCACCCCGAGTCACGAGACGATCTGGAGAAGTCGCCAAGGAGGTGGGCACGGCATCGTAAACAAATACTTCCAGAATTACTAGGGATTTATCGATTAATGTATCAACTTTTAAATTCCTCCAATAAATACTAAAAATAATATTTTTTCTCTTGACAGCTCTCTTTTCTCTCCCAGTTGATGTACTTGTAGAAGCCCTGCTCGCCCCACGCAGACACTTTCCAGCCGCCTAGTACCGCCCGAAAATCTAGACAACAATACATCGCGACACAACCGGTTCGAGAAACTAATTGAAGCGATCACTTTTTTCCTGGCCGCCTTCTCGGACGCATTTCTCGGTACCACCTCCAGTGAGCATTGGTAGTCACTAACTTTAACTTGCAATTTAACCTTCAAACATTATAAATTTAATTAATTTATCAAATAATAGTTTTTCTGAAGGTACGTATGAGTAATTAATGCTAATTAAATGTATTAATTATAAAAATATATATATAGAAAATCAATTATATCGAAAAATATTGTTGTTGCGCTACCGGGATTCGAACCTGGATCTCTTTCCAAACCGGGAAATAATGGAACGATAGATGTATTAATTTGAAAAAGTGTAACATATAGGTTCGAAAATTTGTCGTCAAGTAATGTCCCTGTAGCATAGTTGGATAATGCACCTTCCCCGGTTTGGAAAGAAATCCAAGTACGAATTCTGGTAGCAACAATAATATTTTTTGATAAAATTACTTTTATATGTATATCTTTATAATTAATACATTTAATTAGTATTTAAAATATCACAGACCGTCTGTTTTGAATAATTACAACTTCACAATAAGAATGTGTTCTCCTTATAACATAAAATCAAATAACTTCATATTTTAAAGACACATTATTATATGTGAAGTTGTATTTTTTTCAGAACATAGTTCTGTGATATTTTAATACAAATTAAATGTATCAATTAGAATGATAAACTCAATTTATCGAAAAAATATTTTAGCTGCCACCGGGATTTGAACCAGGATGTCTTTCTATCCGGGGAAGTGCAGTAACCAATTACAATACGTCATCCTCGTAAATAGACGACAAATTTTCGAACTTATATGTCGCAGCTATTTCAAACTGATTGACACATCTGAGACACCCGGCGAAGTACGAGATCTTGCATCTCAAAATGCAGAGATTGCATCAACATTGTACCTTCCCCTCCCTTAATGTTCTGTCTTAGTTTGTCCCTCTCTTTTCCATACATGTAAACGTGTTCAGTATGTCTTTTTCGCATGTAATTTTATATATATACAAGTATAACTGCATTATTTTTGTATTTATTGTTAGTTTCAAATAAGCCCTGACGAAGCTTGAACTGAGCGAAACCGGCTGACGTTTAATAAAATTCATGGTTTTATACAAATTGATTGTGTTTTATTCAATCTAATTGGCTGGCACTCGAGAGAAATCATCTTGTAAAGATATTACATAATTATATAAAAAAATAACCTGCGTATGTAAGAGCAATTTTATCACATTTGTTTTACGTGCTTTGTTACTTCTATTGGCACCACAGGGTTCTTGGTTTATAATAATGTACATGTGTGTGTTAGTATTGCCGCCCTTTTTTAGGAAAGTTAAGAAGACGGTAACCGACAGGCGTCATTCAATTACATCCCGTGCTTTTCGACCAGTCCAGCGGTCCAAATAAACCACCAGTGCGCGCTTCGGTCGGTCGAAATCTAAAGAAGACAACCCAGCTAAAAGAACAACAACATCGCACCAGAAAGACAGTAAAATTAAAAAGGTTAGTGCAGTTCATATATCATATGCGTGCTTATTGTTAATAGGAAACCTGGAAACCAGCTATCGAAAGCGTTTACATAAACGATATCATCAACTACACGATAGACGAATGAGCTGGGATGTTCATTTAAATGGATTAGCTAAAAGATTGCGAAAATTAATTTATATATTTAGAATACTTAGAAATATTCTGAATAAAAAGATGAAAACTGTGTGTTCCGTATTCATTGAATACATTTTTGGTGCTTCTTGAGAATCGGTCGCGACCTATATTATTAATACCTGTCCACGTTCAAATTCCCACCCATCCTTTTTCCCTACTGCTTGTTTTTAGTGTGAATACTGACCTTGATTGACGTCAGCAGACGTTAACGCGACGCGGTACTTGTGTGGATTTGTCGAACTCTGGTGCATCAGTACTGTATTGTGATTTGTGCATAGTGATTATTGTGTGAGCCGCGGGTGAAGTGAGTGACATCGCCGTCTTAATTTGGAAGCTGAGAGTAACGGAGGCGTCATATATAAGGTTCTTCCTTCCTTCCTTTACGGATTCGGCGATTCCGATTTACGACCAAAATCGTCGTAATCCAATAAATTTCGTTACAGTAGATCCCATCGCGGGATTTACGTTTTCTTTTCACCGTGTACTCGTACTATGTTTTGTGCCAATCCTTCTTGAGCTATGGTATTGATAGTTGGGGGAGTGCGTCAGGTGTATATACATATGAAGTAAGCATTGCTCAGAAGGTTATACTCAGTGTAATACACCAACGTGACTTTTCATATTCTTCAGAGCCACTTTTAGGGAATTTCGGGTTTTCAATGTAAGACAATTATATGTGCTGAATATACTAACTAGCTTTCATAGTAAAATAAGCGCCCAATCTGTGAGGTGTGAGATATTATCCCATAAGAGCAAATAAGCTTAAAATAGTTCCAAGAATGGAAACTGGTTTTGGTCAAAGATTATTCATCATTCAAGCTCCCAGAATACATAATCAAATTGTAAATAAAATTAGAATTAAGACTTTTAAAAGGGATGTTTCAAATTGGTTGTTGCAATTAAGAAGAGCAGATACTGAGAGTAAACTTTTTTATATAATGAAATAATTCTTATAACTACTTTTGTGCGTTTTGGTCTTGCATATTTCCATCTACCTTATAAGGTATACACATATATTATATTGTATTGCAAATTGTTTTTTTTTTTTTGTCTTTTTTATGTATTCGATCTTATTGTGTTTTTGCCTTCAATGAATTTCGGTTTTGTAAAATGTATTTATTTACCAATTTCCCTTAAAACAGGCTTGCCTAGTTGGGCAATGCATCTAAAATGTGTGTAAAAATATGTTACAAACTGTCGTGTTTTTTTTTGCAGCTGTATAAATGTTGTCTTAATAAATAAATAAAAATAATTCATCGTTAATTTTGCAAAAAAATATACGCGATAAACTTGACATACGGTCGGAAGATTTCACTTACCATGGATATTACAAGATTTCAAAATGCAAGATGAACATTGCACGCATAGGTATTTGCTCATTCGGTTAAAACACAACCTTGAAGTTGAGAAACAGAATCGATATTGTATTGTATTTATCAGAGTTGCATCAAGGGCCTTGATCCACTCATAATATCTGTAAATAATAAATTTCACCTTTAAATAAACCCGCAAGTTGTCCGTACGTTCTAGAAATAAATCGCAACGGTACAACGATTGTAACGCAAGATTACAGTGACCTCAGCGTTCTACATATCCTGACACTGCAGCCTTGACCACCTGAAGAAGATTCCCACATACCTCTCTGCCCTGCTCTTATCTTGTAAGTCCTGCGAAATATGAAAACATACAAATTCCATTATAACCCAAAGAGCTATGAAGCAATCAATGTTCTCTCCTACTTCACTGGCATCAGGGGTGGGCTGGAGGGGGCTCGGAGGGGCTCACGCGAATCCCTCGTTAAATATATAGAAAAAAACAATATTCTCAGATCAAATCAGTACCCAACTGCAATTTATGTAAATGTTTCAAATGTATTATGAAACGTAAGACTATTCATATTAATAATTTAACAAAAATAATTATAATTATTTGCATTAAGAAAAATATCACAGACCTATGTTCTGAATAATTACAACTTCACAATAATAATATTATATATAAGTTGTATCAATGTGTCCAAAATTTAATAAAAATTCATATAATGGAACGATAGATGTATTAATTTGAAAAGTGTAACATATAATTTCGAAAATTTGTCGTCAATGCATTGTGTTGGTATAGCATAATCGGTTAATGCACGTTCCCCGGATAGGTTCGAATCCCGGTAGCAACAACAATATTTTTCGATAAAATTGATTTTATATGTATATCTAATTAATACATTTAATTTGTATTTAAAAAAAAAACATAAGACAGTTTACCCTTTGACATATCTCGTAAAATACATTTATTTCGGGTGCGTAATTAAAAAGAACTAGCCTTTTTTTTTTCTATAGTCTAACAATGCTTCAAAATATCGATGTTGATATATATTGCTTCCAGATGTTCTTAGATGCTCAACGCAGCATTTATGTGAACGATGCTATGAACGATTATCCTTAATACTTCACATGTGCACAATTTTTTCCCTTTACCGTAATTTACTACGGAGAACTTTTTAGTACTTATTGCAATCTAAGGTAGGTAAGTACATTTTTCAGCTATTTATATTAATTATTTTACTGTATATTACGTATTTTTACATAATATATGCAAAATTCGATTGCTTTGATAGTAATTATTTATTTTGACTGTATAATAGTGATTTCTTCTTGCTAGCTCCTTCTCCGGAACACTGCGAATAGCTCCGAGATTAAACTTGTTAACGTGTTGGCAGCCCACCGCTAACTGATTTTAAATGATGAAGATCGTGATCTTCATAAATTTTTGCTTATATTGATTATATATATGGATATCTGAAGGTTGTGACCAGAGAAGTACCTGTTGCTTTTTAGGGGGATATTCCTTCGACATGACCCACCGCAATAATAAGCTTCTCCCAGCTATATTCTCGATCTAAAATTACTCCACTTGGTACCATATAGGGGAAAATAATCTTGAAATGATAGAAATCCAGAAAAAACGTTAATTCACAATATCACATTTAAATAACAAATACTTCACCACTATTATCGATGTTTTCAAGATTCAATAAAACCACTTTCACCCTTATGGCCCCCATAGCTAATATTTATAATATATATATTTAATTTACACGTGTATATAGGAAGGACTGCTCTTCCCGAAACTAGTCGTGATATTAACTAAAAAAAAAATGGTGCATTTTTGTACAAAATGAATACAAAAACTATACATTTTTTATAAATAATAAGACAAAACACTTTATTTAAACTACTATTTATTGATAAATCAACATATTTCGATACCTGCGGTATCTTCTTCAAGAAACAATGTATTATAAAATTAAAAATACAAGCATAGATAAAAACAAAACTATAAAGCATAAGTGGTAGGAACTGATATAAAAACAATTTTAAATGGTGAATATTTGGAAAAATGATTTGGTTATTTATAATATTTAACTTACTATTAACAATTTTTCTTATTTCTCAAATTTATAATTTATCTAACTGTAAACCCCTAATAGATATTTGTATGTATAATTTCTAAACCCTTGTTAATGTCAAAAGAATAGTTTGTTTCCGAAAGATGATTGGCGAATTCAGAATAGTTGTTGCTATTCAGGCATCTCAAGTGCTCCTCAATAGTAGTTTAAACAAAGTGTTTTGTCTTATTATTTATATAATATTTGGCCATCAAGTAATTTTACTAATACAGACGGTCTGTGATGTTTCTTTTAAAAAAAAAAATATCACAGACCGTCTGTTCTGAATAATTACAACTTCACAATAAGAATGTGTTCTCCTTAATAATATAAGTTGTATCAATGTGTTCAAAATTTAATAAAAATGAATTGATAATTCTGGCGTCTGCAGTCGGTTTACTCAAAGGTATTTGAGATTCCGTAAAAACAATGTAGATGGCTTTCAAATAATGGAACGACAGATGTATTAATTTGAAAAAGTGTAACATATAGGTTCGAAAATTTGTCATGAAAAATACTGGCGCTATAACACAATTGGCAGTGTACTTCCCCGGATTGTAAATAGAGATCCACGTTCGAATCCCGGTAGCGCAAAAACAATATTTTACGACAGAATTGATTTTATATGTATATATTTAAAATTAATACATTAAATTAGTATATATTTTTTTAATTAAAATGTTAAACCACGAAGTAACTACCAAATTAATGAGTTATTTGCCTTTTTTACTCACTGCGATAGACAATAAAAATTTAACAGTTAAGAACGTTCCCAAAAAAATCACTTTTCTTACAATCCTTTTGAAACTTATACACATACTTATGAGTGTCTTTTATACGTAGAAATATTTTTCAATAGTCCTTGCGGTAGTAAATTAGTAAATATTGACTATTAAAATGTGAATATTTAACATACGAACCATACCCCGATCCATGTTGTAGCGCACGTTTAATTGAATAGCAATAGTAATTTTCTTACCATTGTTTTGGAAAACTGAGAATCATTCATTGAAAATGTAACAAATATCTTTCTGTAAAAATAACTAAAACAAGCGGTATTCGTTTTGTTATAAAAAATGTTAAAAGTGAGCTACTTTTGAATGGTTTTGACGTTTCCTTTTGTAATTTGAATAGTGAGAGATTTTTGAACTTGTGCGCACGTGAGCGGAAGCGAAAGAGTACACTGTACCTCAACTGTTTTTTATTATATTCATAGTAGTTTACATATGGGGGAATCTTCTTGGAGATTGAGTACGACTGCTCTTTGGGAACGTTCATAAAAAAAACAATATAGATATTCTTCGCCGCATCGGATTGGCTGGCCCTTGCTATGCAAGTCGCAGTTTAGCCAATCGCAATCACGGGCGGATGTCACGTCACTTCCTGGCTAAGATAACGGTAAATTATATCCGCGTGAATGATCGTGTTCAGGAGAAATCAAATATTGCGGTGAAAAACAAACAACATTCTCAAATACTAATTAAATGTATTAATTAGAAAAATACACATATAAAATCAATTTTTTCGAAAAATATTATGTATTTTAAGATTCCGTAAAAAAACAAAGTAGACGGCTTTCAAATAATGGAACGATAGGTGTATTAATTTGAAAATGTTCGAAAATTTGTCGTCAAAAGTACTGTCGCTGTAGCATAGTTGGATAATGCACCTTTCACGGTTTGGAATGAGATCCAGGTTCGAATACTGGTAGCGCAACAATAATATTTTTTCAATAAAATTGATTTTATATGTATATCTTTCTAATTAATACATTTAATTAGTATTTAAAATATCACAGAGCGTCTGTTCTGAATATATACAACTTCACAATGTGTTCCCCTTAACAATATTCTCAGATCACATCTGTACCTAACTGCAATTTCTGAAGATATTTTCAAATCATTATGAAATATAAAACTTTGTTGCCACTGTTGCTGGACCGATATGGAAACTTTCGCTCGTAGACCGATCCTGATCACCATTTACTGTCCTCCAGACTGAACGTGGCATTCTTCGCGTCCAGAGAGCACTTGTAGAAGTGATTTAGGACCAGTTGTGCGATCGTTAGTAACTTTTTACTAACGCCCGTGTTTAAAATCGTATGCGGGCTGTTCGAACGTCAAATTTACTATTGTCAAAGTATAGATGATATTTCTAAAGGGGTGACAAATAATCGTGAAATAATATAATTCTATGCATTATCTATGGATTTTTTCGCCTAGGCGTTCTTTGGTGGTGACATTTTTTTCATATTATGTGTAATAATGTATATTAAACAACGAGATTATCATAGGACGGACTCTCATCACTAAAATAGCGGGATATTGAATGATCGCAAACTGCAACACTCAAAAGTGTCAATGTGTCAGATGACTTTTGGAACATGCTGCGAAAAATCCGCCATATTTAACTATCGATTCTCGTTTTTACTATCGGATATCGGAGAGTAAAATGAGTTTACTGCGTGATGTACTTTCGAGAAGTTAAATTTTTACTTTAGTAACTTTTTTAACTAGACTAAAAAGTTACTACTGATCACGCGACCGGCCCTCGAGTGTGAGCAATTGCGATGGTGCGCCGAGCCGCGTACTCCCGCGCAGGTCTTCTCGGACTCCATCCGCATACTGACATTACCGCTCACGCCGAACGGACTAACGACCGTCGGTAGATGTCGCCTATTAAAATGGCAACTTCCTGGCGCGGTTTTGTGATAAACTCGCTATTAACGTGAGCGCGCCCGCCATAAATTCAAAGTCCTGATGACGACATTATTATTTAACGATTTACGATCAATTTCCTGCAGATCCGAATAAAGAAGCGAAATGCACTAAACAAAGCTTCGAAACATTTTTTGTATATTTGTAAAGTTGACCATGAAGTTGGCCGAAAAACATCATATAATGAAAATTATGTGAAAAACGAACCGCCACCAAATATTTTTTATTTTAAATACTAATTTAATGTATTAATTATAAATATATATCAATTTTGTCGAAAAATATTTATTTTGCGCTACCGGGATTCTAACCTAGATCTCTATTTCTAATCCGGGGAAGTACTCTAGAAATTGTGCAAAGTATTTTTCATGACAAATTTTCGAACCTATATGTTACACTCTCTCAAATTAATACATCTGTCGTTCCATTATTTGAAAGCCATCTACAATATTTTTTGACAAAATTGATTTTATATGTATATATTTATAATTAATACATTTAATTAGTATTTAAAACATCACAGAACTATGTTCTGAATAATTACAACTTCACAATAAGAATGTTTTCTCCTTAATAATATAAGTTGTATCAATGTGTCCAAAATTTAATAAAAATGAATTGATAATTCTGGCGTCCGCAGTCGGTTTACTCAAAGGTATTTGAGATTCCGTAAAAATAATGTAGATGGCTTTCAAACAATGGAACGACAGATGTATTCATTCGAAAAAGTGTAACATATATGTTCGAAAATTTGTCATGAAAAATACTGGCGCTATAACATAATTGGTAGTGTACTCCCCCGGATTGGAATTAAAGATCCGGGTTCGAATCCCGATAGCTCAAAAACGATATTTTTTGACACAATTGATTTTATATGCATATAATTATAATTAATACATTAAATTAGTATTTAAAACATCACAGACCGTCTGTTCTGAATAATTACAACTTCACAATAAGAATGTGTTCTCCTTAATATTTTTTATTTTTTATTAACTTATTTAGAACAACTGTTGATTTGAATACAAATATAAAATATGAGTTACATATATAATATATATGTATGTACATTCAACAATAGAATTGTGCACCCCTAAATAAGAAAGATCTAGAATTATGGGAGTGGCTATCAACATTTATATAAAATAAGATCAAAATCTATATTACATAACAACTAAATGTTAAGAAATTGATCAGATTAGAATTTGGGTATAAGAAATATGTCAAAATACATAATTATTTTGAAGACCTTTAAGCCATTTTAGAACTTCTTTTGTACACATATATATTTGTTGCTAATTTAATAGATTTTTACAGTTGGTTATACAGTCTAGGAGCGACGTACGATGCATGTCTCAGTCCAATTCCTAATTTATACATTTGTTCGCCCACTGTTCGTATTCGTGATATTTCTATATTCATCTCGGTTCGACAGTTAGGAAATTGAATTCGGACAGTGACGATGCGTGAACGAGTACGTACTTGTGATAACACCTCTTTAATTTAATGAATTTTGTAACTTCCGGTGATCCCTGATTATAATGATCATGATTCATTATAATCAGGGGTTTTCTATCCACTGCTGGATGAAGGCCTCCCCAAGTTTCCCCACTCTTCTCTGGCAGCTTGCCGGTGCTTCCGGATTCGCACAACGATTTTCGTATTCGTTCAAAATCCATTGCCATTTAAATTTCGTCTACACGTATTTTTCCCTGAAGAAGTTGAAGATCACGTATACTAATAAATAAATACTATATTACGCGCAAACTTAATAATCCAGGGGCGCAATAACGCCCACAGCGAACGGGCGAAACGTTTCAATCACCGGAAGAATTCCAACACACCCTACCGCCGCCACATCCACTTGAGAATGTCACGATAAATGAAAAAACGAACCACAATGGCCCGAGAAGTAATAATAATGGGACAAGAATCTGGTCTGTAATTTCCACGGACGGGTGACTCTGAAATTAATATTGTGGAACTGCGGAATGCCACGCGTTTCCGCGCGGCAGAACGGACGCACTTCGGACGAGGCCGATATTACATTTTTCATTTTAAATGGGTGAAAATATTTTCAAAATTGACAATTATTTTAGATCGATTCTCGCGGATATTTCTCGTCAAATCAATATTGTTTTTAAAACGTTAATTCATACTTATATAGAGATATGAGCGATAGAGTAAAGTGTTATGTATGTTGTACCTACCCTCAAAAGCCGCATCCTTATATTTTAATTTGTCAACCTCAACGTTTCTTGATTTGAAGAGAGACATGGGTTCGAACCATTATTATAATAGTTTTGTCTTATCTTATTATTTATGCTTTCTGTAAGTGGATGTGTGTTGAAGCGATAATTGCATATCATCTAATTTATGATTTTGTTTGCCCAGATTTAAATTATCTTCTATATTATTTAAGGGGAGAAACATCTCCAGAAATATCTTTTTAAACTATAACACAGCCCTTCAGAGATCAGATCGTGTCTCTAACATCCCAGCGAGAAAGAACTGAAAGTCTATTCGTTTCAATACATCTCCGTAGACACACTACCTTATACATTTGTGCACCTGTAATATTTTAATAAACGAATTATTTACAAGTACCGAGTCGTGATTTTAACCTTTACCATACCATGATATAAAATACATGAATGCAGCCACGCTGTCAACTCGTGTTACCGTTAGAAAAAATGTTTTCATTCTCTTAAATGACTTTAATGGCACGAATTTATTCTAAATGCTGAACATTCTGTTAGCGCCATTAAATGTACTACGCACGCACATCTCATTGGATTACAGAAATATGTCTTTTCCCTCTTACTCTTGCCCTATCCTAGTCCCTAGGCACGAAAGAGAAAGAAGATTCCTGCAGTCTGCTTGATACGCCTGAACGAGCTATTCCGCTTTTGAAACCGAACACGGTACGTTGCCGTCGCTGTAAATACGCTTATAACCGCTAACCTTAATTACCGCTAATTTATAATTTTTTACTACCGCTAATATATTTAATACAATTACTTTTTTAACGCGAGTGTCATCAAGTGCGTGACATAATTCTGCGTCGCTTGTGAATTGGTGGACCAGGGAGAAAAGAACCAGCTTCCAAAGATCGGAGACCCACAACTAAGTGCCATCCTGTCTTTTATCTCCCGATAACCCGCCAACTTTCCACATTCAAATTTGAAAAAATGATTAATAATATACTTTAGAGCATCCATTAAGTCCTATACAGTGCGTCCTTCCTTCTTATCTCTCTTGATTTAATTAGTGAGAAAGAGATAATTATATTTGTATGTCTGTTGTCCTTTTCACAGTGAAAATAGTGTGTCTTTCATATGACTAATGGTATTTTTACTAACGTATTAGTTTTACAACAGTTTGAATGGAAAAAATAATTGTTTTTGTACGATTTCGTAATCGGTTTTTCACTAGTCAATTCCTAAGCGCTAATATTTTCTTTAGGATTATCTAAAATATGAATTTTATGTTGCATGCATTTACCGAAATATTACAGGTTTAATTATGATGGTAGACCTGTGTTACTGCATGGTTTTGGAAAGGTTAAGACCTCCCGAGGAAGGAACATACAAAAAAAAGATTGAACATTGTGAATCGGTGTATAGTGGGTGTTCGATTTTTATTAGACTTTATTGGCGTACGTGTATTTGTTGTAACAGAGGTGAATATATTATAATATAACATGATAAACATAAGATACAATTATATTCCAATTAAATACTCGTAGTTTATTGTGTGGGATGGAATAGACTCCACCTTTGATATATACAGTATTGTCCTGGCTACTTTGCTAGACTGCCGTCTATGTTAAAGTGGCCAGTTTTTCTCGTGCTGTTGCGGTGTTATTTAATTCAAGAAAGATAAAGATTCGACAGAAATAAAAATAAAAGTGGGAGTGTTGTAGAACTAGTGAATTATTAGTGTAGGCACTGTATAATGATTATGTTAGAATGTTGGATAGCCATGCTTCTGATTGATCTCTACCCAACTGGATCATATATTATAATCTTATTGGAAGTGAACGATTTCCAGTTAGTGTTGAGTGTTGTACAGTTTTGGAGCTAAGAATATGTAGAATCTTTGATAAAATTGCGTGTAGATGTTCGCTGTTTGTCTTGTGTTGTGTCCATGATTTATCGCTTGGGATGAGCTGTTGTTAGCATGGAAATATTGGACGAGTCTCAACATATATATATATATATATATATATATATGTCTTATGTCTAGAGCACTGTACTTTTTAAATATAAGATCTGATAGATATCTAAAGGGACGGCCATTTATAACTTGTTTACGGATCGCCGGTTGCCGTGCGTGCGCATGTGAACGAAATACATAGATCGGTGGTTTTTATCTATTATCTTATAACTATTCACTACCCCCTCTCTCTATAACCAGAACACGATCTTTTGTGTGATCTGTGGTGTGTTCTCAATGGATTGGCGAGTTGAAGTTGAAATCTGTTTCTCGCTATAGTGTGTACCATCGTAGTATATGTTCAAGAGTGCTTTATGCGCACCATTGGAGCACATATCCTGGAGCCAGAAGACCAGTGGATCCAGTGGAAGAAGATCTAGATACAAAGTTAGGTCGTGTTTTATGGTTCTGGGTGGTCCTTCAGCCGCCCCTTTCTCGAATACTGCATCCAATATTTCTCCATTCCTTCGATCAGATAGTGGGATATGTGTGAGAGCGCTGGACACCCCATACATTTCACCAAACCTTCACATGTTCGTTTATTTTATTATTATTACAAAAATAAAACTAAACAATTAAAAGCAGTGCGGTCATAATAGATAGGCAATCTCACATTTAATACACCATGCATCCATTTCATACCATACCAATTAATGTTTCCTCTATGTTTGTGTGCGCATGGAAACCTTTTAGATAATTTTGAGGACCAATGCTATTATTTATGCGTCGAGGGAGAAAATAAGAAAAACATTACCTTACCAGTATAAGGGTGCTAGGAGAGCCTGTGTTGACCACATTACTAATAAAGACGCATAAATAAGTAATACTAATAATCGAGGACAGTTGCACACTTCGGATATATTCTCCGCAATTAAAAATGTGATATTTTACAATTCATTATGCAAGGGAAGATAGAAGATAGCAATTAGAGGCATAGGTTATAATATAATTCTACAGACTATATATCATATTAGCAGATGCTTACTGTCAGGCCCTGCGGGCGGCTATTATGGTCACCGAGGGTCTAAATAGAATCAATATTTCAATGATAAAGACTCGTTATCACATTAAATTCAGAAGGCAGCCAGAGAGATGCTATAGAAATCGTGCATCCCCAAAGTGGGAGGGTAAATGTCACATTTATGTGTTGTCCGGCAGAAATTCACCCTGACCAGGTCAAATTGCACAAGCACGACTCCGGTACGATGATACCGGAGCCAACCCATGATGGTATTAAGATGATAATGTTAATAATGACTGAATGTTAAAAAATAAAATGAATATTTAATTATGACGAATCGAAAGGAGAATAAACAATTCTCAAAACGATTCGAAATAAAGTGTAAATAAATAAAAATTCAATGATAGAGCTTTTCCCAAAACAAATCTCACGTAAATAAAATGTCAATGTAATTAAAATTATTCCATCTTTGTAAGTTAGCTGTCAAAATGAACAAAAATGACATCTAAGAATCGTGAATAGATAATTTCTACAGTAAGTAAGATTTATCCCTTACCATAGATAGAAGAAAAGATGACAGATGTCAAAATACAAGACAGTGTACACTTTAAATTGAATATATATTTAAATTTAAGTAATCTTAACCTAGAGATATTAAAAACACGTTCGTTTTTGCCATACTCGCGACTATACAGCCATAATGACACTACCGATACTATATATTATTATGGATTATATAAGCAGCCATAGATATTGTCTTGAACAGAATACGCCCAAGATATTTTGAAGACTGATACAATATTGCGCATACGACCCCAAAATACACTAACAAAAAGGTAACATTTATAGAGATTATTAAGACTTATTTTTATCTGTCGGTCAAAGTAACCACGTAGGTCAAAGTAAGCCCACATTACAGTACCCTCCATACGGAACGTTACGCCGGCTATTCATGGGGTTATTAGGTTTCTCAACATGTTCGCTGTATTTTAAGTGGCTGGAATGAAATTTAAGATATTTTATGAGTGGAAAAAGGGCAAGAAACTGCGTCACGAGCGGCACGAAATCACCAATTATTATTAATATGTATAATAACCGTGATGTCTGATACTGCCTTCATTAAATATACATATATACATTTTAATCACCACCCCCTCGATTATATATACAACATTTTCAAAACAATCTGTGGCAACACGCAGCTCCTGGATTTCAGAAATGGCCGACGATTTTGGATAAATTTTGACGAAATAAAAATTTACGGAATTTAGTCGAATATCGAAAAAAAAATTGATTAAATGAAATAGAATAACTTTGTATATGAAAACACGAATTTTATTACACGCCAACAGGTTTCGTAATTAAAACTAACAATAAATACAAGAAACACATAAAATTACATGTGAAAGAGAGAGACAGAATACATACACAGTTAGACGGTTGGCGTGTAATACAATTTTGTGGTTTCATACAAAGTGATTGTGTTTTATTTAATGTAATATGTCAAAACCACAAAGTGATTGCTTTCCACGAAAATATAAAAATATATAATAAAAAAAAAACAGCTTATTTAAGATAATAAATTCCTTATTTAAATTAAATTTGTACAAATGTCGCCTGCAATTGAATTGTGGTATCAAAATCAACAATGATCATACGGATTCTAAAATTTTTCCTCGAACGTCATTCGCTTCAAAAAATTTCATTACGGATTTAATTTTTTGAAATTAAGCCGTGATTTGGTGCTCGTACAATATGGGTAGACTAAATAAAATTAAATAAATACCTTACCTTGATACGTATTCAGCACCAACTGGAAATCGTTCGCATCCAATAAGATTACACAAATATGGACGCAACATCCAAACAATCATAATACAATACCTACACTAATAATTCACGAGTTTTACTACACTCTCACTACACATATATATATATATATATATATATATGTATATACATCATTCCTGTTGAATCTTTCTTGAATTAAATAACACCACAACGGCACGACAAAAACTGTCTACTTTAACACAGACGGCAGTCTAGCAAAGTAGCCAGGACAATGCTGTATATATCAGAGGTGGAGTATAACTCCATCCCACAAAATAAACTACGAGTATATACTTAATAGCAATATAATTGTATCTTATGTTTATCATGTTATATTATAGATTCCCTTGGGGTTCTATCATCTGCCTACTATTTAATTACTTAAATTACTAATTAATTACTAATATAAAACTCAGTATGTAAAGTTTATTACAAGTATTATTAAAGTAATTATAAATTATACATTTCAGCGATTGACTAGTTATTCTGGAGAAGCTGTGATGGAAGAAAACTGTTCCCCCAGAGACGACCTCTTATAAAGTTCGTCTCCCATCATTCATCTACTCACTTTCATGACACACACACACACACACATACATTTACAAAGTGACAGTTCTCACAGTCTAATAAATAAAATAAATGTTCTGACATGCGAATGCCACCATGACATTGCTCCAAGATCACGTAATCGAAAGAAAAAGAGAAGGCAACGGATGCTAAAACCATGACCTCACAGCGGACCAAAGACCAATAATATACGAGCAGTTGCGGACAGACAGTGGACCTGCGACACCAACAACAAAAAATCCTCTGTAAAGAATTTTCTAGTCTTTTCCGGCATGTCTATTCGACCTCTCGATCGCTGCAGGGTCCATCGGAGCCACTGAACTTCGCTTTCGCTAACTGAACAACAATTTCCGAAATATATTTGCACAAATTGTACGCGTTGTTCTGCCGTAAGGTCAATTCACGGTGAAATGGCAAACCAAACTGAGCACAAGTCAGCTTTCAAATTGTCTGTCGCTGTAAAAAGTGTTGTCAATTCGAAAAATAAACCTCTTATAGGGGCGACATTCCTATTGATCAACATTTTTAGATTGGAAAATGTTGGGGCTAGAAGCAAATGGAGATAATTTATAAATAAATTAATGAATATTGAAATGAAATTACAAGACGAGCTCCAACTTGATAGAAATACCAACGTACGTGGTATCGTTTGTCCACACACACGTCATCATCTAAACATTACAACCACATTCCGAGAATCTATATAAATATTCGCGTGCCTCAACATTAAACAACAAAAAAATAAATAATAACCTATCGTGCAAACAGCAAATAATGTCAGGTGCGAACGTGGCTTTATTCAGGTTCGATGACGTCAGCGATGACACCCCACCCGACACCCCCCCCCCCCCCCGCACCCGCACAGGACAGTGCAACTTTAATGTTGTTTATTTGCTTTGACAGCTGCGAATGTTTGCACGGGAATTATTGTGCAAGGCGCGTCGGGAGATAGGGAGGAGTAAAATTCGTCGAAAATTAATTATTCGATTGGAGTTGTTCGCATAATTTGATCGATTTATTTATGGTTCGATTGAAATACTACATTGCTAAAGGGTGTAAAACACCTACAGGTCGATTTTTTACTCATGGCACTGGCACCGAATCTGTTGTTAGTATTTTATTATTACAATATAATATTACATAGGTTTTAAATATGAATTAATTAGAAAGATATACATATAAAATTAATTTTATCGTAAAATATTGTTGTTGCGCCACCGGGATCTCTTTCCTAACCGGGGAAGGTGCATTATCCAACTATGCTACAACGACAATATTTTTAACGACAAATTTTTGAACCTATATGTTACCTTCTTGATATTAACGTATTTAATGGTTCCATTATTTGAAAGAGCTATCTACCTTATTTTTACAGAATCTCAAATACCTTTGAGTAATCTGATAGGAGACGCCAGAATCAATGAAAATGAATTGATCACCCAAAGTATTTTAGAGGTTGTGGTGAGTAGAGAGCGACACCTGTGGGCCATGCGGCGAAACTGGTTTAGCCTCGGACATTACAACACTGCTTGAAATACTTCACAAAAAATTGATCGAAATACGTCATATTCGAAGAATTCCCTGTTCACAGAATCTTGGGACAGCCCTGCCGCGTGGAGTTATCGCGAGTTTAATAATAACGCTATCAGCTGGACAATTCTTTAATGAAGTGAATTCGTTTACCGACCAAAATGTTATTGCATACATTATCGACCATCAATGGAACGGGTGACGTAGGTTACTTCAACGCTGAATGTTATTAAACTATACGTCAGTGGCGCGCACCCCATACAAATTTTTAATTTAAATACATTGTCGCTGCTAAAAAGTATAAATGTAATGGGCGGGCAGAGATAACTGATCAATTTTCATCTCTTTCCACAAGACAAAAAAAATGAAGGCCAAAGTGGCATGGCAAAGATTGGCGGAGGAACGAAAGAGCACCAGAATCATAGAGAGGTGGCGGAGCATGATGATAACTTATTTTGCATTGACTGGCCTAGTGATCAGGGGTTCGCGCCTCGTTCCAGGACACCGTCAAATTAGTCCTATGCTCATAGCACAAGTTTGAAAATAGTAACAGTATTGATGTGACATGTATTTCGTGTACGCATCTCTATTTAAAAAAAAAAATGCGATTTTATCATATCTAACATGTTAACGATTGGCTGAGCGTCGCGCACGCGTGATGGCGATAAAAACAAAAACTTTTAGATAAAAAATAGATCTAAAACGTCCCAATGTTGACGATGTCCGATAACAATTTTACTTTAGTATAACTTACTCAATTGTCCGTCTGACAATTTTCATTCCGTTCATTCAACTGTCTGTTTAATATTTTTAATTCAGTAATACTTATTCAACTGTCCGTTTGATATGTTTAATTCAGTAATACTTATTCAAATGTCCGTTTGATATTTTTAATTCAGTAATACTTATTCAACTGTCCGTTGAATATTTTTAATTCAGTAATACTTTTTCATCTGTCCGTTTAATATTTTTAATTCAGTAATACCTATTCAACTGTCCGTCAAACAATTTTCATTACGTGCGACTTATTCGAGTGTCCGTTGATTTTTTTTTTTTTTAAATAACGTGCAATCGCGCTAATTGCTGTCAAGTGCAACACCTGGGTGTTTTATGACACACCTGGACGACACGTTAGCGGTAGCACGATGTACACGCTGGCCGTACTCGCGTCGGTCTTGCGCAGTGTCAAATAACTCGTCCGGTAAGCTGATATACCATCAGTGTTGTGAATGAAGTTACGTCACCAAGTAAAAAAAAAAAACGTACAATTTGATTGGCGCTTAAAAAGATGACGCAGGAGGGCAATCAGCAAGGCTTGAAATTAAAATTAAATTACCGGTGTGTATACCTTGAACGTGCGCGTTCCGTGCGAAACATCAATCAGAATCGTATTATCTTTTTTTTAATTTTATTACATATCAATTATTAGTACTGAAAAAATAGATATACCCGGATAAATGTATTATGCAATACTAGAAACACCTTAACGTGATAACCTTGAAGCAGAAATTTTAAAATCTTCACAAAAGAAATATCGGCAGAATTTATAAGATTGCAAATCAGCACGAGTACGAGTGTAAATTTTAAAATCATCACTAAACAAATATCAGCAGAATTTATAAGATTGCAAATCAACATGAGTACGAGTGTGAATTTTAAAATCCTCACTAAACAAATATCGGCAGAATTTATAAGATTGCAATTCAACATGAGTACGAGTGTGAATTTTAAAATCCTCACATATATCGGCAGAATTTATAAAATTGCAAATCAGCATGAGTACGAGTGTGAATTTTAAAATCCTCACATATATCGGCAGAATTTATAAGATTGCAAATCAGCACGTGTACGAGTGTGAATTTTAAAATCCTCACTAAACAAATATCGGCAGAATTTATAAGATTGCAAATCAGCATGAGTAAGAGTGTCATACAAGAGAAAGATGGAATGAGATTGCCATTCAAAAAGAAGGCCAAATCTCAGAAATCATTTATGTACAGTGCGATGAAGATCTTCAATGAAATATTGGATGATTTAAGAATGACGAAGAAATTAGATTAATTTAAAAATTTTACTATGTGTAATATAAGTTATAGTAAAGGAAACATGTATTAATTAGAAAGATTTTTTTTATTTTTATTTATTTGACATTTTTACAATTTTTTATGACACGAATTAAGAATTTTACTTCTATTTTTTTTTTCGCTTACCTCTCCAAAAAGGAGACTAGCTCTTGTGCTCGGAGACGGAGTTACACTATAATAATTTTATATAATATTTTATTTATTGTCTATTTGTGTGCTTCTGAAGTGTTCTGTAATATTGTTTATTTTCTAATTATGCGCTTCTGAAGTGTTAATTTAATTTCTTTCTAAACTCTTTTATATATTTTATTTCTTTAATTTGTGTATGGAGGCTATTGAATTTTTTTATCCTTAAATATATAAAATTTTGCTGATGGTGTTTGGTGTTACATTTAAGAATTTTAAAGTTATTTTTAAACCTTAATGATGTGCTTGTTTCAAATTTGACAGTGTTATTTTCTTTAATTAATTAATTAATTAATTGAGATTTTTTTGTAAATATTTTCTATTTTGGGAACTGGAAAGATATACATATATAATCAATTTTATCGAAAAATATATTGTTGTTGCTATCGGGATTCAAACCTGGATCTCTTTCCAATCCGGGGAAGGTGTATTATCCAACTATGCTGCAGCAGACAGTACCTTAGTTGACAGATTTTCGAACGTACATGTTACATTATTCAAATTAATACATCTACCGTTCCATTACTAGAAAGCCATATAGGTTCGAAAATTTGTCGACAAAGGTACCGTCTGCTGTAGCATAGTTGGATAATGCATATCAAATACTATGTGAAGAGCAATCCTTGTCGTAAAACTGTTCTGCAGTTTGGCAATTATATTATATACAGGATGTAACAGACTTAGTTCACAGTATTTTATGGGTGGATACCTGACTAAATTATTAAAAATGTTCATAGGGTGAGCGCCTAATCTCAACCCTGTCGGAGATATAGGCATAAAAAAAAATCGTATTTATGAAATAATTATTTTATCGATTACAAATTAAATATTGAATACAAAAAATTAAAGATGGTCGAATTCTGAGCGGCTAGACTATTTTTTGTGAAATGATTTAGGGCCTGAAGCAATTTGTAAAAATTTCAACCAATAATATTTTATCGTAACCGTGCACAATTTGCACAAATTCGACTCGTAATTTAGTCACCGATAAAATATCGTGGACCAGGTCTGTTACACCCTGTATGTATGTATGTAATAAAGTTGAAATAAAAAAATATAATAAAAATTCAGTTTTCACCCCTTCCCCGAAGAGGTCGCGACCCAAATACACACGGACAAAAATACACCGAAATGACACAAAACTATAATGAATTCAAATATTTAGTGAAAGCGATACAAGGGAAGTAATTAGGCATTATCTACCAGTGTCGTGTACCTGCCGTTGTATTAATTAAAATTCATTCATTTGTATAAGAGACGTGTCTCTTCGGGCGGCGCGGGTAGCCCTGATGGCGGGCAGCACGCGACGCCGGTACCGAGTGTGGCGAGAAAATCGATCCGCGACACACGCGACAAAACGTTCCGAGAAATTGTACGTGACGCACGGGGTGATTTTTTTTTTAACTTGTAACTGTGACGTCGTTGACGTACCACTTTTGCCCGGTGGCGTGCGGTAACTACAGTCGAACCCGGTTATAGCGAGAGCACGGTTATAATGAGGAAATATTTATTATTATTTTGATTCAGGACTGTTTTTATACAACTCTTCACTGTTACAGTGAGCTCGCTTCACTGTTATTAACATACTAAAATATTGCTAACAAGTGAATAAAATACACAACGCGATCTAAAAATCTTAATTCTTGAGAAGTCATAAAATCGAAAGCAGCTGACGAGATTCATTGCTGTTTACGATTCCTTTCAGGTTTGTGAATTTTTAGAAAAAAAAAACAATGGGTGTTTATTTTGTTTGCGTGGTAAATTTTAAGCTTTAAACAGAGCAGTATTTTTAATTTTGTTAAGATATAATGTGATTGAATGTAGTCATTTATTTTTAAATGTTTTTGTCCATATAATAATAGATTTTTCATTTTTCATATGCTTGCTTTTAATTTGATTGGATATTAAATATTTTTTGTAATAACGAGTAACAGTTATAATGAGCAAATTTAGCTGCTCCCTTTGAATCCGTTATAACCAAGTTCAAATGTATTTTCATTTTCTTTCAAAAAAATTCAGTATTATTCTGAGGCTAACGGATGGTATCCTTGAGGAAACCTGTGCCGACGTTTCGGCACGTTGACACGTGCCATTGACCCCGTGTCCATGAACAAGATTGGAAACCACGAGTGATGTTCAAAGACGTTACCTCAACACGACGATAACTCGCATATTCGCTAGAACCACCTTTCGAGCTTGCTGAATCTTGTCGTCCGTGGTGGAGGTTGACGAGCATCCTGCTCCCTCCTCGTGCGTCACACTCGTCCGGCCACTTGATCCACAAAAAAACACTTTTACGTGATAAAGCACTGTCCCCGCATTGTGATCTACGATGATTCAGCCCCTTTCATACCCCCCGAACAGAGAAATCGGATCACTGCTCGTTGTTCCTCTTTGGTGCAAACTGCTAGCGGAGCGGACATGTTTACATTGTAATAGCGGGAAGCGGAAAAAATTTTGCACACGTGACCGCAGTCGTACGTAGAGGGCAGTATAACAACCCTGAAGGTTATGGCGAAAGTGTAGGTAATTTTTGATTCACCCTATATAAAAACGAGACATTGGGATATCCAATATTTGAACACAAACCACATTCTTCAACCCTTACATTCAAACCCCCAATCCTACAGAAATAAATATGCGGCGACCCTACTCGCGCCCGTAGACATGGTCGGGTAAGGGCAAGGGCAGATCGACCAATAAGCAGACACAATAAACCATTTGCACCAGAGGCGGTTATTGCCAGGCAACTAGCGATCACTTCTCTGCTGGCCGTCCCAACACCGGCATCGCTACTCAACAGCATCTCCAACGAGCCACTCCAGAGTACAACCGCGCATATAAATTGTATTAATTCATCACCTCAATAAACGAAACCTTGCAAGTGCTCTTTCATTTATATATCCCGCTCTAGTTACAACACACCCCCTAGACCGCGACACGCAAACAACACGCGTGAGACAAGAATAAGTTAGGAGCCTCTGTCTCACAGCATCTTAACCTTCTGACACAATCTCGAGTCAATCATAGTTTGAATAACTTCAACACACACCTCGACTCCTACGAATCTGAACATAAGCGGCATTAGAACCCTGAAAATTGCATGATCGAGTCCAATGGCGTCAACAAGTACACTGCGCCGGGGAAACATCCATGTTATACTTGGTTTACTTATTGTGGTCAATTGTTTTTAGAGTAACATGTAAGATCAACGAACGCGTAGTTTACGTTTGGTCCCTCTTGAGATCCCAGGTCCCACACAAAAGGGTAGATGTCAACAGAGTCAAAGGATTTGGAGTATAAAAAGCCCAAAACTGCGATAGATGATCATTATATGACAAGAAGTTCCTTTTAAATAAATAAATTTCACCGATGAATATATTGCTTTAAATAATTTCAAAATAATAATTATCTCATTGTGACATATATACTGTTTCAGGGTAAATGAAATTCAAATTAAGTCCATATATGACGATAGTGTAGTAGCATTCGAAGTGATTCCATATGTTAACATATATATAACTTTCAAAAATTTGATAGATATGGAGGTTGATTGGGTGAAATGGCCAGCCGAAGACAGGTCGTAAGCCCTGTATTTACTCACACTTCCACATTTTTCCATTAATAAAAAAATAGATGAGATATCTATTATTTGTTAACTAAATTTCTCTTGCAAAGTGTTTAAATAATTATTAAGGCAAACACATTCTTATTGTGAAGTTGTAATTATTCAGAACATAGGTCTGTGATATTTTAATTTAGTATTTAAAATATCACAGACTTATAAACGCAAAAACAATATTTTTCGACAAAATTGATTTTATATGTATATATTTATAATTAATACATTAATTTAGTATTTAAATAATGAATATCTTCCACTAGAACATCTCTGCCCTGCGGATGCACCATGCACAACATGTGGAAGGGTATGCGGTTCGAGGATAGAACTCCTCAACTACGCGAGGACTAATAAACCATTGCACGGACAGCTGAAGAAGAAGAAGACTACAAAGTGCAAACATTACTTCGCGAAATATTAAATTAATTTCAAAATTTCTTCGTAAAACATTCTGCACATATAAATTATGATTTTTTTTAAATCCCTAAATATAAAAATATGGGATTTTTTTAATGCGTCGCGACATGAAATGCGGTGACTGGGGATAGATTTATGGTGTCCCTAAATCACACCTCGAGGAGCGGAGAGGAGAGATGGACCCGTGGAAAATGTTCATTTTTCGTACGGAAATATCTACACGCACTTACTTCACGTGCCCGAAATAATACATAAATATTTATTAATATATTTTTTAATACCTGCGACAGCACGTGACGGTGCTGTATAAATAATACGCGTTATACTGGCAGTGGTATTTACACATAAAGATTGACAAACAACCGGCAGAAGCAATCGGCTTCTTTGATCGCACACCTAGATCAAAACTAAGACAACTCAAAAAGTTATTTTTCAGTAGACAAAAAAATAAAAACATTTTTCTCAATTTTTAATTACTAAAATTATGAAACTAAATAACATTTTAAGTCATATGTGTATCCTAAAATGACATTATCAGAGAACTGAGGCTAAGTTAGTTGCGTATATGACAAGAGTATCCGAATACAATAATAACTAAAAATTCTTATTTTTTTTCTAGTTGCCTTAGTTTTGATCTAAGTGTGCGATATCTTAAATATTATTAATTAGTGATGAGCTCTAAATCACGAACAGTGAATCGATCACAGATATCTTCGAGTCACACTCACCATCAGTGATTTAATATATGGAAATATTGTAATTCGTGATTAATTTTTTTATTTTGTTGTGTATTGTGATTCGACGCATGTGCGTATGAGACGGAAATATTCATGAAGGAATGACGTTATAATTCATAATCAGCGCCATCTAGATATATATTAATTATATATACTAGAATATGTTTTTTACGCTAATAAAATTTGAATAATATAAATAAATACAGTAAAAATTATTTAGTGTATTTTGATATCGTGCGACGCGTGCGCATTAGTAATGAAACTGTGATCGCAGTCACAGTTTTCAATCACTGTTAATATCGAATTACCACACCAGTGAGTCGAGAGTAGTATTTTTTCTCATCACTATTGGTTGATGTTAGTAGCGTTAACTTAGTTGTTAGACATAATTTAAAATAGTATTGTTTAAACCACCGTCAACCGATTTCGATACTGACGTATCTTCTTCAGGATTGGCGTACCAGTACTGGTCGTCGGTGTGAATACGATATTGGTTAATGTTTAGTTACACCATAGTGATTTAAACAATGTTAAATATAAATTCTATTTTTAGTGTAATATATTATCACCAAATAAAGTGGTTTGTAACTTGATTATTTATTTATTACGGTATTATAAAATACGTCGATATTATCATATTTAAAATAAATATAAAACACGTTTACTTTATTAAATATATTATTTTAATATTTTCTATACGTAGGTCTTAATTTATACAAAAATTGTGATTTTAAAAGTGATCCGCTGTCATGTCATGTTATCTCTATAGGACTATCTATCAATGTCATTTTAGACTTGTTGATAGTTAACAGAGAAAACGATATATAACAGAGGAAACGACAAAATCAGTCCAGCCGTTCTTCGGTTCTAAGACACAATATGTATAAAGCACGCGTGAACGGCATGAACGACCTAAAAATGGCTCGTGCAACGTTGCCATGACAAACGTATCGAGGTGAAGTATCAATAAAAGGTCTCATAATTATTTTTATCGAAAGAGGTATAAAAAATAGTCCAATGACTTAACAGGACGCGTGGTCCAACGGCAGCATAGGAAGCCTGCTATCAGTGTTTGTATTGATAAAGTAGATCATATCTAACATCAATGATATTAACCTACCCTTATCGCTGCTAGATATAATATAAATATAATTAAAAACAATTCATAATATTTGAGTATTTCCAGAACCCACAAATTAGGACAAATTGTAAATGTCTTATAGAGACGAAGCTAATTATATGACTTCTTCAATATTTGAAAAATTATTTGGTGGTCTCATTTTATATTAATAATTATACAAAACACTTTGTTTAAACCACTATTTATTAATTATTCAACATGTTTCGATACCTATGGCATCATCATCTTCAGGAAACAATATATACTGAAATTTAAAAAATACAAACATAGATAAAAATAAAAATATAAAATGGTGAATAAGTAAGAACTAATATGAAAACAAATTTAAAAGGTGACCATTTGCAAAGAAATTTTGTTTATTTATGGGAAGTATGGAAGCATGGCTATTACAGGGATTGCGAGTCAAATATTGTTAATAGAATATACTGGTCTAAATAAGAAAATATATAAAATTGAAAATTGACTTTTCAGGCGTATTCTAGTAATCATGCTAATCATTCGTCATATACACAGATAAAGAATATTGCTGCTTCTCATTAGTGACATATATGCTGTTTCATGGGAATGAATATCAAATTTCAAACCATAGATGGCGGCAGCGAAGTTGTAGTAAATACATGAAAGGATTCAACATAGTGACATATTACATAACTTACAAAAATTCGATAGATGCGTAGGTTAATTGTGGGTAGAATTGGCAAACCGTTACATTGTGTAAAGTGATAACTTAAGCCAGCCGAAGACAGGTCGTAAGCCTTGTAATATTCATACTTCACTTTGTTTAAACACCACTATATTTTTGCTAACACTAACCGGTTTCGGAACCATCTTTCCTTCTTCAGGGCGTGGTCTCTTCTATTTCTACCACAATTCACTGTATTATCTACGTTACACTTACTGTTGTACCTATGAGATATCTACAATTTTTCTTAAAAACAGTTCACTTTGTTTAAACACCACTTTATTTTTGCTAACACTAACCGGTTTCGGAACCATCGTTCCTTCTTCAGGGTGTGGTCTCTTCTGTTTCTACCACAATTTACCGTATTTTCTACGTGACACTATCTCTTACAGCTGTTGCGCATTCTATATCTGATCAATTTTCAAAGTCGTATATTTGAAATGATTCTGATGTTTGCGGACGACAGTTCTTAACTTTTAATAGACATTTAATGTCAACACCCTTAAAACCTACCCTTACCATGTTACGTTGTCACGCCCATGTCAAATATGATTGGCAGTTAAAAGGATACTTTCAATATCCAAAATCATCAATTTTATTAAGCGCTAAAATTAATAGTTAATATTTTCCTACTGTCCAGTAATTCATAATGAAATAATAAAACTTAATTAAAGCATTGATAATGTACAAGCTCATACGGTTTTTGTTTTGGTACGAGTGCATTGGAAATTATTTTATTATTTATTTATTTACGTTACAAAGACCTGTTACGTATAAATTTTTAGAACATAGTATTATAAGATTAAATAAAATCATATAAACATTGCAAACAAATTAAATTAATAATGAGAAAATAAACAAGATATGTAAAATATTGTAATTAACAATTTTGTCTTCAATTTATATAACATTTGAAATAAAATCGTTTGTACTATTTAAATCATATTAAACTAAACTCAGTGTACATGTAGAACTTTGTGATTTTCAAGTCAGATAAATATTAATATTTTACATTTATTACTTATATTAATCATTAAAACACGAACGACAGTATAAAGTTGCATAAAACACGTCTAACTCGGCAAGCGCACGCTACGCCACTAACGTAACACCATTGCCATTACGCCTTCCGTACCTCTCCGCATGTACACATACACATAATGACAAACTCACGTCAGGTTCTTCGAGAAAACATGTTTCATTGTTGCGTATGGTAAATACTTACATATTGTAATTATTTTATCCAATACATGAATACCTAAAATATGAACTCTATATTTAGTATATTTACAGAGATATTGACATAATTAGAGGCAATGTTAACTCAGTTTACATCATCGGAGAGGAAAAGTTAAGTAGCAGATTCGAATGTATAAAAACAATAATAGTTGTATATATCAAATATTTAATGCCATAGTAATGTTTCATTAAATACGTATTAAATTTACCGATTTGTAGAAATGTTGTGTCAATTATTGGTTAAAGAAAATAGAATGTCACGGCATCAAGTGATTTTTCAGCACGTTCGCATACTGTTAACAATACGAAAGCGGCTATTCAAGAGCTCGTTTGGGAGGTTATTACACATCCACCATATTCTCCTGATCTTGCTTCATATATTGCTGATATTCAAATTTCTGCTCTTTAAGCAACAACCTCCTTTAATAACCGCTTTTTTTAAATTAGATCGACAAGTTTTTCATCTCCAAACCGTCTGATTTTTTCAGGTCTACCAATCGACTACCCCAACATTGGTAGTCAATCGTAAACAATGCAGGAAAATATATTATCGATCACTTCATTTAATAAAAATGCTAAGAACTTATGCTAAGAAACAATTTAAAAATATTATTCCATCTTTGTAAGCTAGTTGCCAAAACGAACAAAAATGACATATAAGAATCGTGGAGAGACAACTTCTATGGTAAGTAAAATTCCTCCCATACCATATACAAAAGAAAATGTGACATATACATGATTTCGCTAAAAAAAAGGCAATATACACTTCATTTCTAATTTAATATATATTTACGTACTGTTATTGAATACATAAAAGAGAAAATATTTGTGTAATTTTAACTTAGCAATATTAAAAACGCGTTCGACATTTTCGCTATATTGGTGAATATTTTTTTTCTTTCCTGGCACTACATCCTACACGTCCAGAACTTACTTACTTACCATCACGCCGTTTCCCCGTGGGGGTAGGCAGAGAGGATAGAGCGCCACACTCTTCTGTCCTGACACACAATTCTCGCCTCATCCACATTCATACATCTTGTCATACAAGCTCGCCGATTGTTGAGGCTTCTAACAGAACCATCCTCCATTATCTGGTTTATCTGGTCGTGCCGAGTCTTTCGCGGACGTCCTCTATTTCTGGTTCCATCAACACTTGCGTCATATATCTTTCTTACCATTCTCTCCTCATTCATCCTTTCCATATGACCAAACCACCTAAGTGATCCTTTCTTAATCTTACTCACTATACTAACATCAGCTTTACATTCTTTCCTTATTTCTTCATTCTTTACTCTGTCATAAATAGATTTGCCTAAGTGATCTCATTTCCACCACATTCAGTCTACTTTCGTTCCTTTTCTGCCAGCTCCAGGCCTCACTTCCATACATCAGTGTCGGTACCAGGATTCCATTGTGCACCGCTAGTCTTGCCTCGGTTGACAAATTCCCGTTAGATATAATTCCATTCAAAGCGCCGTTTACTTTATTTCCTGCAGACACCCCTTCTTTCGATATCATTCTCAGCCTTTCCGTTTCTATCAAACATACTTCCCAAATATACAAACTCATCTACTTGTTCCAAACATTCATTACCTACAAGTATTTTGCATGGTGTCTTGCTTTCCTCCTTCTCGAATACCATTACGTCCAGAAAATCATAGAAATAGACGTAATATCATTATGGATTCAGCTTGTTTGGGTAGGGACAGTAACAATATCGTGGTCTGCAACACAAGATCCCAACCAGGCAGGAGCGTGAGGAAGCGAGCTCAATAAGGTCAACACGACGCTCCCAACAACTACCGCATTGTATCAATAAAAGACTATAAACAAACGACTCAAGATACGCGCGTCTCCAATTTGTCAGGCAGACCGACGGGCGCCACGAGACCGCTGTTCAGTGAATCAATCTGTCGAGAGTCATGACAGACGACACGACGATGTGACCAGGACTTCTTTAATCCGCGGACTTCTTTAATGTTAAAGGATACAGATGGCAAACAAACCAAATGTAAGTTAACTTTAATATTGATTTTTTTATTTAGTAAATTTAATAGTTAATTTTTTCTCATTAATATTATTATATATTATATAAAAAAAAAAAGTTTTTACTATTTCCGAAGTAACTTTGTAGAATTCCATAATCACATATGTGAAAATAAAACACTCGTTTAATGTAATTGAGACGCGTTCCGCCTTACAAGGGCATTATCAATCTAACAATTTTAACTCAAAAATTTGTATTTATAACAATAGTGGGGGACAGCTATACAATTTATTTACAAGATATGAAAAGGGATATTATTATTCATTGAAATTTTCATATTATCTTCTTAGATTGTAATATTATATATCTTTCCTTTTCTACAAATTACCCATGATATTAAAATAGCATTAGTGATGAAACCGAATGGTTACTTAGAATAATCAGAAATCTTTAAATTCCTATGAATAATGTTGTACCTTTTCATGTTGTTTACGCGCCTTGTTACTTCGATTAGCACTACTGGGTTTCACGGTTTATAATAATATACATGTGTGTGTGTGTAAGCATTGCCATCCTTTTTCGGAAGCTAAGAAGACGGTAACCGACAGGCGTCATCCAATCCGGCGGTCCAAATAAACCACCAGTGCGCGCTTCGGTCGGTCGCATATCTAAAGAAGACAACCCAGCTAAAAAAACAACAACATCGCACCAGAAAGACAGTAAAATTCAAAATATATGGAATTCCTCGAAATTCCAACGAATAATGTGGTTCCTTTCCATCTCACGTTAATAAAATTGCACATCTGTCCCCATTATAGTTATAAATACAAGATGTTGAGTTAAATTGTTAGATTGATAATGCCCTTGCAAGGCGAAACGCGTCTCAAATAAATTAAAAGAGTGGAATCAAAAAACAAGTGTTTCATTTTTACACGTGTTTAAACAAAGTCTTGTCCGGGTTTTTTTTGTTTAATAACGATCCATTAGAGTTGGGTGATGATATATTCCTCAGGATCCTAGAATGCAACTGAGCAAAATTTGGAAGGATGCACATTTATATCGGGGATGGAGTGGTGTCTAAGTTTTAGCACCAGCAGTGGATAGACACTGACATATGAAGGTATCGTTATAAGAACGACTTTTCTCCGAGAAAAAAACTCCTGGTCACAGCATCAGAGGTGTACACCAACTGCACGCACACACACTAATCATTAGGGGCCACCACAAAATCATTATCATAGTCACCACCAAACATAATTCAATTCATCTCACAATTGTGAATACGCTACGAGCAATAGAAACGGTGCCGGCTCCAAGGAGTTAATCGAATCAAGCAGTGCTTCGTCAATCACTGATGTCTGAAAATCTTCCAGTCAATCTGCAGCCTTGGCGAGATGTTCATTCAAGCGTTACGTCTCAATCAGATGAGATCAGCGGTGTCCGACATCTAAATCACAGCAGGACAATTTTAATCAGTGGTGTGTTCGCGGACCAGAACTAGTTCATCTTTCATACTGTTTTCGACACGGTATTGCAAGATGTAAGTTAGGTACTCGATCTCAAATAAATATTCAATACAGATTACATATATTGCGAGATTAGTACGAATACAAAATAGGTTTATTCGATATCTTAATGTTAGATCTAATCTGTCAACGTATTTAGATTCAGCAAACTTCCACAATATGAAAACGCTAGAACATCAAACTACTGCAAGGCCATATTGATTGCCCCGGCCAATTAGAATTAATATCTCTCTACGTAGCATCTAGATCGACCCGGCAATCCGCACTCTTCCACATTCCTAGAAGTAGAACACCTTACATACAAAATTCATTCATTCACCGGTCATGCAAATACCATAATGAGAAATTTACAGAAATTTACAGAAATTTACTTTTTCAACATGAGCCTTACTACGCTCAAAGGGTTCTTTTTATGAACCACCACAATCTCAATTTTGGCAAATCATTCTACCTATAAACACATCTTGCTCTCCCTTTACCGCAACAACCTCCCCACCCTTCTGCACCTAAACATTTCTGAGGATTTTCATAAATAGTATCACATGTTAAATATTTATTGTATTATTTATAATAAGTTTACATTGTCAAAATCCCTCAATGAAATAAAATTAAAAAATTAAATATTCCATTGACTACTTTCAACTTGTGAGCGACGTTAATGGCGAGGGTCCACCTCTCGGCTCCTTATGTAAGTTATTTATATAACTAATTAAATACATTTGCAACAATATACGTATTAATAAAAAAGCAACTTGTTAAAATTCATATTATTCTGTTAACCAAACCCAGGGTTCGTCAGACCGTGGCACGCGAGCTGCATACGGCTTTTCGTAGGCATTTGCGACGCCGTAAAAAATAAATTTAGTACCTAACTCAAATTGTTAATTAATACAAATTTACTCGAATAAACAATTTTTGGTTTATTTTTTAAAAAATAGATTCTAGTTAAGAAACAATAATATATGCTTTTAGTTAGTTATGACATCCTGAAGAAGAAAATGGTATTTTTCGAAACCGGTAGATGTATTTAAACTCAATTCAGTGGTTAATAAAACAATGATAACAAATAAAAATATGAATTTTAACCACAAAGTTAATAATGCTAATTTTAAAAGTATTAAATGATTTAATAATTGTTTTTTTCTTGCTAATCCAATATTTATAAATAGCGAATCATTAAATTAAACTAAACTAAGGCTTCCGGTCTGTTCTACAATCCTTCCCGCGGCTGAAGTAGAGGTTGAAACAAACGCCAAGACATATAAGATAATTTGGAATCGTTGGAAATAAATAAAGCATGTAAAAATAATCAGGAAATTCTAAACAGCCAACTAAATTTAACTACGAGTCCTATTCTAAAAATTTTTCCTAAAAATTATTCGACTAAATTTGTATTGAGCAGTAATTAGAGTTAGGTACTAAATTTATTTTTTAAAAAAATTTAAAAATAGATTCTGGTGAAGAAACAATGCTATATTTTTAGTTAGTTATGACATCCTGAAGAAGGAATTTTCCGAAACCGGTAGATGTTTTTAAACTCAACTCAGTGGTTAATAAAACTAAGATAATAAATAAAAAATATGAATTTTAACCACAAAGTTAATATTTCTAATTTTAAAACTACGTATAAGATAACCTGACATATTTGCTACACGGTGTTCAATAGTTAGTCTGACATTCAGTTAACAAATCGATCAGGTAGAAAATACAACCTTCTATGACCCCCGTACAAAGAGGTCTACGACCTGCAGCCTTCGCGAGCCTTTTAATCACGCCATAATCTCACAATAGGCTTCAGAGAGATTCCAATCTCAGTACAATTTTTTATTCAAAGCACAATTTGGAAGAATACCTCATCTCAAGAAACATAAAATTGAGACTAGTAAAAACTCTGAGAATGAGAGGATAAAAATGTAATATATTTACATTTATTTGACTTTTTAAAATTTCATTTGTTTGAAAACAGTTGCTTACACAGCCTCTTAAATGAATAGAAAAGAAATAAAGTGAACACACAGAAGGGTGGTTCGGAAAATTAGTTGCGGGACGAGAGGCATTCTACACACACTATTTGTGGAAACATAAATCGGATAGTTTGACACATTTACGCAACAGTAATTTCGATAATTAAAAGACGTATTTTTTACATTATGCACATCGAGTGCAGTAGGTATAGACTTAGGTTATGCTGTTACCATTATATTATATAATATACTATACGCCACACTGTAATAGGTTTATGAACTTTCGTTTAATCGACGTCTTTAGGCAAAATGACACCATCATGATAAAAATGCAGTATGCTCGAATGCAAAGAACAATCATAAAAACAAAACTTTTAATAAGGTAGCCAAATTTGCGAATTACTAAATGAGAAAGTAGATGCTTCAATTAGCTCTAAGCCAAGTTGAAAACTTTTCAAATTTCAGGAAACAGCATTAGTAAGGACTCAGCTGATCCATTTGTGTGGCTTGAAAACAACGATAGATTAAAACAGTGGCTAGCAATTGTAGTAGCAATAAATGAAGTATAACCGAGAAGAGTATTACAGCATCTAGAAATGCATAACTAATGATTCTACCGATACACGGTGATAATTATAACATATGCATTATTTTATTTACATTTGTTTCACATAATTTTTAGTAATGCAGAGCTTTTTTGCTTGTATATGAATGCAATTATATAGAACGTACTGACCAAATTAAATACTTAGGAATTATATTTGACCCTTATCTCAAATGGAATCATCATACACAACTCATTACAAATAAAATAAAAATAAAAAAATATTTTTTAGAAATTTTCTTAATATAAAACTTCTTAAAATGGCGTACTACGCTATCTGTCAATCGATCATAGAGCACGGTATAATTGCTTGGGGTGGAGCGACTATGTTTGCAATTAATCCAATAATAGCAACTCAAAAAATTATATTAAAAGTTATCCTCAAATCCTCAATTACAACGAGCACTGACGAAATTTTTAATAAATTCTATGTCTTTGATTTTAGACAAATATACGCTAATACTACTCTCAAATACATATATAATTACAAATAGACACATTTTAAAACAACTCAAAACATAATTTCCACACGGATAAATACAAATAACCTACAAACCCCAGGATCACCTATCACATTTGGTCAAAGGAACTACAAATATTTTTGACCTAAACTATTTAACAGAATGCTAAAAGACTTAAATCAATTGAATTGTCCCAAGAACATGAAACTATATATTAAAACTTGGATTCGTAATATGGGTAGAGCCAGTATTGGTGCACTCACCCAAACATATTGCGACTCATACCTATATTAATTATTGCTACAAAGTGATCCAAAAATTAAGTCCATTTTAAAATTGGTTCTTCGTATACACCTTTTATATAGTAATAAATGTAATTCTATCTACTAGTAATTCTAATTAATTGAACAATTGCTTGTAAACTATGCCCGTCTCGACACAGAATTTCTCTAGCGAGACGGGCACAGTCCAAACAGATTTTTACATAGTATTATATAGTTACTAATAATAAATAAATAAATAAATATTTTAAATTACAGTAAAAAAATGTTATACATTATTATATCTACTCGATTAGCAAATATTTACGTAGATAATTAAAGTTGTGAAGAAATGTAAACACGGATAACATATATTTTATCGCACTATAGATAGATAAATAAACATTTAAAAGTGAAGTCGTTCATTCAATAATATCGTCCAGCCAACAACACCCTAATTAAGTTACTTATCTAGAGGTATTAAACTGAGTATCTGTCTGTTCTCTATACAATCGTACACTGTTTGACTGATATAAACTTAATTTTGCATAGTTACTCTTTAGGATCTTGCTCTAGGTATACCTACAGAAATAATGCTATCCGTTCCAAATACCGCACTGCTACTTGTCACACTGCGAAAAATATACAATGCACTGTATAAAACAATTTTTTCTAGTTCGATAATAAATAATGTTGAAAAATAAATATTACTTACAATACCATCACGCCGTTTTCCCGCAGGGTTAGTCGAAGAGGATAGAGCGCTACACTCTTCTGTCCTGACACACAATTCTAGACTCATCCACATTCATACATCTTCTCACACGAGCTCAACGATTATTGAGGCTTCTAACAAGACTATTCTCCAGTATCTAGTTTACCGTGTCAAGTCTTCCGCGGACGTCCTCTACTTCTGATGCCATCTTTCTTACCATTCTCTCCTCATTCAACCGTTCCATATGACCAAACCACCTCAGTGATCCTTTCTTAATCTTACTCACTATACTAACATCAGATTTACATTATATACTGTCATAAATAGATTTGCTACATATACGTCTAATTGATCTCATTTTCACTGCATTCCGTGTACTTTCGTTACTCTTCTGCCAGTACCAGGTCTCACTTCCATACATCAGTTTCAGTACCAGAACTCCATTGTGCACCGTTAGTCTTGCCTCGGTTGACAAATTCCCGTTAGATATAATTCCGTTCAAAGCGCCGTTCACTTTATTTCCTGCAGTCATCCTCCTTCCAATATCATTCTCAGCCTTTCCGTTTCTATCAAACATACTTCTCAAATATACAAACTCATCTACTTATTTCAAACATTCATATAATTCCTAAACCTTTGTTAATGTCAAAAGAACGATTTGTTTCCAAAAGGTGATTGGCGAATTCAGAATAGTTGTTCCTATTTAGGCATCTCAAGTGCTCCTTAATTCTAATATTAAAATTTCTACCTATATAAAAATGATTGCAATCATCGCAAATTTATTTGTAGACTCCCGATTAGTGTTTTATCTTATTATTTATATAAAATTAAAATATAATATAAATATAAAAATTTTGCTAATATTGAAGAAGAAATTATATTCCATTGTTAATGTTATGGTATGGTAAAAAAAATCAATGATATCATACATGATTTTTTAAATTTAATTAAATTTTAAAGTTCTATCACCAAAGCATTATTATTAAATTATAAGGTGAAGTTTCAGATTTAATTCTTAAAATATACACAACGCGTAAATGAGTGGCTGGCTGACTGACTCCATCCTAGTGTACTTGGGGCAGATCAATGGCTGGACCGCTTTGTAAACAGCTGCTCGTTCCACTCATTTCTCGGGAGATAAGGAAGTAGTACGCAATGGCTAAAATGGCCCGAAAATGTAAACATTAAGATTTCAACAAGAATCAACCGTATGAGAGAAGAATATAAGAAACTAGCAGAAACTGAATGTCGGTCTGTCTGTTCTCTATACAATACTAGACACTTTGCATAGTTTATCTATAGGAATTACGCGACTTTAATTCTATTATTACACATTTAAGTATAAGTAAAACGAAAAAGGAGAAGAAATTCAATGTAGTTATTAGCAATTCAGATTTAAAATTTAGACCCTTCAGTACTGTCTTTATTCATAAAAAATCATATAACATTAATCCATAGAACATAGTTGTACATACAGATGGAAAATTAAGGTGCAATAGTTCAAGGCAGACACTCAGAGATCCGTTCATCAAAAACACTCCCAAAAGAGGGACAGTGGACGAGACACAAAATGGATTGAGTCACATTTACACAGACAGACCAACGGAGTTGCAAAACACGAGGTAGGCGCGTAGGAGGAGTCCCACCCACGCAGGCCGGCCTAACTATACATCTAAGATGCTCCAACGAGTCACCCATACCCGGGCGGTATCTAAATGATGGTTAGTTAGTTAGAAATAACCAAATACTTTTTGCAAATAGTCACATTTTAAATTTGTTTTCACAGTAGTTCCAAATTAGTTGACCACCACTGTTCCGTATTCATAGAACACATTTTTGGCGCATCTTGAGAATCGGCCGCGACCTATATTATTGACACCTTTCGCGTTCAAATTCCCACCCATCCTTTTTCCCTACTGCTTGTCTTCAGCGTAAATAGTGACCTTGACGTCTACTGACGTCAACGTGAACGATATTTGTTCGAGCGCGACATCGCGAGAGCATTAGCGGTGTAGATTTTGTTCAACTCCGGTGCATCAGTACTGTATTGCGATCTTGTGATTTGTGCACAGTGATTATTGTGTGAACCGCGGGTGAAGTGAGTGACATCGCCGTCTTTATTTGGAAGCGGAGTGATTTGTGTGACCTCGGCCGCGACTGCGGGAGTAACGGAGGCGTCATACACGAGGTAAGGCGAGCAGATTCACTAGTCCTTCGACTGGAATCGCTACCCATCATTGACCCTTATCCGTTAATCCAAGTCCCCTCCTTCCTTCCTTCCTTTATCGCCGACCCCTCTGGCGATTCCGATTTACGACCGGAATCGAGACGCGCGACTCGAAGATCGGGCAATTCGTTCGGTAGATCCTATTCGGCGTGGGATCTACGTATTTTTTTACAACCACTAATATTTTAATAGTTTTGTTTTTATCTATGCTTGTATTTTTAATTTTAGTATATATTGTTTCCTGAAGAAGATACCATAGGTATCGAAACATGTTGATTTATCAATAAATAGTGGTTTAAAACAAAGTGTTTAGTCTTATTGCAAACGTGCACGACCACTGCGTTTGATACAATTCACTCTTCGAATCCAACTCCACTCCTTCACGCACCAATAAAGCGAGGTATTTTTATAATGGAAATAATAAATATGGAATTCCATATACTTTGAATGCTTCTAATTATTCTAGGTAACCATTTATCAGTTTCAACACTAATAATAATGTGTGAAATAGCTACGTCGGTAGTCTACGACGATAGACTACTTTTGTAAGCCAACATTCCTCGCGTTATTGCCGATATACAGCCGCTCCAAAAAGTGGACTTCAAGATCGCGCTTTATTCGAGCCGGCCGCATAGAAATCATATTCTTAACACAAATGGCATAAAATTATATTTCCAATAAAACCAATACCGTGGGCATTACCACGATTTTTATATATTTAATTCAATACTGTACATTTAATTAGTGTTATATTATGCTTTCATGTATTTTGCATATTCAGATATGCGTGTGTAAGAATCGATGGAGCGCTCACACCATTACGGTTTGACATTACAAAGGGTGTCAAGCAGGGTTGTGTAATGTCTCCATGGCTGTTCAACTTGTGTATGGATAAATGTGTGAAAGAACTGGAATGTATGAATGTAGGAGCAAAAATGGGCGATTTGATTGTATGCTGTTTATTGTACGCCGATGATGCAGTATTAATGGCGAATAATGAACAAGAACTACAGAGTCTGGTGAGTAGAATGTACGATGTACGCAAGGAGAGCGACCTCATGATGAATGTTAACAAGTCGAAAGTGATGGTATTCGAGAAGGAGGAAAGCGAGACACCGTGCTAAATACTTGGAGGTAATGAATGTTTGGAACAAGTAGATGAGTTTGTGTATTTAGGAAGTATGTTTGATAGAAACGGAAAGGTTGAGAATGATATCGAAAGAAGGATAACTGCAGGAAATAAAGTGAACGGCGCTTTGAATGGAATTATATCTAACGGGAATTTGTCAACCGAGGCAAGACTAGCGGCGCACAGCGGAGTTCTGGTACCGGCACTGATGCATGGAAGTGAGGCCTGGAGCTGGGAGAAAAGGAACGAAAGTAGACTAAATGTAGTGGAAATGAGATCACTTAGGCAAATCTATTTATGACAGAGTAAAGAATGAAGAAATAAGGAAAGAATGTAAAGCTGATGTTAGTATAGTGAGTAAGATTAAGAATATATCACTTAGGTGGTTTGGTCTTATGGAACGGATGAATGAGGAGAGAATGGTAAGAAAGATATATGACGCAATTGTTGATGGAACCAGAAATAGAAGACGTCCACGGAAGACTCGGCACGACCAGGTAAACCGGATAATGGAGGATGGTTCTGTTAGAAGCCTCAACAATCGGCGAGCTTGTATGAGAAGATGTATGAATGTAGACGAGGCGAGAATTGTGTGTCAGGACAGAAGAGTGTGGCGCTCTATCCTCTCTACCTACACCCGCGGGGAAACGGCGTGATGGTAAGTAAGTAAATAGATAGATAACCACAATGTACACACTATATATACAGTCAATGGAGAGCGCAATGGATTTATAATTACTGACTTTTTCGTACCCCAATTGAATGGCATTAATGTGTAAGAGCTGTGGTCTCAACAAGACAGCGCAACATGCCGCACAGCGCGCGCCACAATCTATCTATTGAAGGAAACATTCGATGAGCGCATAATGGACCTATGAATTGGCCTCCAAGATCGTGTGTATTAACATCTTAGAATTATTTTCTGTGGGAATATGTGAAATCGTTAATTTACGCCGATAAACCAGAGACGATAGACGACTTAGAAGTCAACATTCGTCGCGTTATTGACGATATACGGCCCCAGCTGCTCCAAAACTTGGACTTATTGGAGTCAGCCGCTTAGAAATCATATATTTAAACACAATAGCATAAAATTATCTTACAAATAAAGTCAATACCACGATTTTTATGTGTTTTATTTCATTTTAAAGTTCTGTATCTCTCTCTAAAAAAAAAAAAAAACAACTTTTATATTACTAAACAGCTTATTAAGGCGTAATGTCGTAAATTATGACTTGTATCGTCAACATATACATGTCCATGACCAAATCAGAGCTTCTTCAGAAAATACCGATTAGTTTATTCTAGACCATTGTTGTAACGATAATATGATTTGTATTTTTGCAACATATATAATATCATATATGCCTAATGTGACCTCAAAACAGGACATCTACCAGGTGGTTCTGACGTCTGATGGATCATTCATCATTCTTCGCTTTATAAATGGATACTTAGTTTAGAAGTTAACATTAAAAATGCACTTGAATGGAAGGTACACGTACAAGATATTTAAATTGACGCTCGAGATCTCTATCCGTACTACGCTTCTGACGAGACGTATTGGGCATGCCGTCATCGCCGCGCTACTAGGCGCTGCTACTCTACGATCTCTTTCTAAAAACGGGACATTTCGAATTCGGACACTCCCGAAGGAACAACGAATAGGGTTACCTAGAAACGGGATGATGCCGTTCAGAACGGGACGTACGGTCACGGTATTCATGTCCATGACCAAATCAGAGCTACTCCACTCCAGCAAGTACTAGCCAGCTTATTCTAGACCCCGCTTTAAGTTGTGTCGTGATAATATCGCGCGCAGCCTGATACTGTCGAGCTTCGGAATGGCCGGATGACTTGATAAGCTGCTTAAAACAGTTTCGGTAATTGAATTAATTGAACACTCTCTGATAGGATTGCCGACGGTTCGGCAATCAATCATACGTCATTTTCCAACGTTTTCTCAATTGACTGACTTATTGTACTGTGCAGCCACTAAAAAAAAAGAAGAAGCAACAGTCTCATTATTTAGTCTTGATCTAATTTAGGTAAATACCTCAAAATTAAATCAAAAACATTTCTAGATTTTAAGTACTAATTCGTATTAAAAAAATCCTGCGCCGCGATCCCGAAGTTGAATCCCCCACTCGGAATTAGTGATGAGAAAAAATGCTACTCTTGAATCACTGATGTGATAGTGATTGATATTCGATAATATCAGTGATTGAAAACTGTGACTGTGATCACAGTTTCGTTTGGTTTTCTTTTTCATAGCATTATATTTATTTCATAACCTTAATGTATAACATAATATGTATTATCTGTATGGCGAATCGGGTTAAAAAAAAAAACCTGATCATGCTGGAATAAACACAGTATTATTATTATTATTATTATTACTAATACGCGTACGCCGAACGATATAACAATACACGAAATAATTTTGAATTAAACTTCATATGCGTAAAAAACAAACTCTAATAACATATATAACAAATAAATGTCTCATTTAATATCATCACAAAGTGGATGAAAACCCTTAAAAAATGTGATTTTATTTTTCGGGTCAAATGCTTTAAACGTTTTGCCATAATTAACTAGATGGCGCTTATCACGAATTGTAACGTCATTCCTTCATGACTTATCATTTCATATGCACATGCACCGAATCACGGTTCACAACCAAATATAAATAAAATTAAAAAAATGAATCACGATATTCAATCACTGATAGTGAGTGTGACTCAAAGATATCAGTGATTGACTCACGGTTCGTGATTTTGAGCTTGTCACTACTCAGAATGCCATTGCTTGATGTACACAATATAATCAAGAGTATTCGATCTTCTGCTTGACTTCACGATTTTTATTTTGTTTCAAAGTTTGAATCCTGACCTAGGTCATTCATACTTCTAGACCTTTCTCTGGTGCCTGAATCATTTGACACGAGGGGTGCTCGTGTCATCGTTCACGGCGGCCGCCGAGCGGTGGGGGCTGAAGGAAATTATTTAGAAATAAACACCGCCCATACCGAGAAATCAGGGGTAGTAAGACCCGGAACCCTCCATATATTTGCTAATGTTATACAAGACAGCTTCAAGGCTACAAGATGGACTGTTCACGATCTATATTAGACGCATTTTTCAATTTTTAAAACACATTAAAAGAAGGCGAAATCCAACTCCAGGGATCTGATCACGCCAGGCCGTGATGCCATGGAGCAGTGAAATAAAACCAACCACATTCCCAGGACCGTTCTATGAGCAAAAGCTCTCATATCGGTCCTTCTCATTCGCTGCCAGGTTGGAACTTTTTTTAATACCACAGGCGTGGGACGGACACCAAAACCAACACCCTTCAACGTTCATAACCAAGAGAATTTATTAACATTTTATATATTTATTTTACAAATATATGAAAATGGAAATAGAAAAGAGTGGACTATGCCCAAAACTAAATACATTTACTTCCGGCTAGGAAACCAAGACCGGCAGATGTATGATCAAAGGAAGGCTTTACAGGAAGGGCGGATGACCTCACAGTCAATCGCAGCATTTGTACGCCTCAAAATCTCCCAGCGGGACACCCACACACTCACAAACTCTCGAAAGTGTCCGTAGTTCCTTTCATTCCCCATAAGGTCGTCGTTTTTAACCGAACGATGACCAGCCACATCTATCCCCGCAATCATAACTTCTCTCGTGTCCCTCACAATATCACATTCAGGAGAAATGTTCCGGAGTCCGTCGCACACGGCCACAGACGCACCGTGGGTGCAGCGCCCCGGATCAAAGAGTTCTGCCTGAAATTCGCCATGGCCCGAGACCATCCGCATGGTGTCGGGTCCGAGTGAAGAAAAATAAAGACGTTTCGGGAAGCCGCCAACGAATCACGGTGAAACGCGGCGCTGGAGGGAAGGGCGGGGCGGGACGGCGGCGCGGAGGGGCGGCACGACTGAACTGGGACAAGGCTGGAGATCAATAAATACCTCCCCGGGCCGCCCCCCACCCTGCAGCCCCCGCGCGCCGACCGGGGGGTGCAGACGACCGCCCGGCGTAATGGGCAGTTCAACTTTAGCCGAGTGACGAGGCTTAAGAACGGATTTTTAAAAATTATTTATGCATTTATTCATCCACACAATTATTTATTTATGTGTAGAGACACTGCTCGCGCCTCACAGTACTTGGCCGTTTAGCCAGCCATTCTCCATAACAACCCCGAGAAGTCAGCTTGAAGAAACCACTTCTCTCTTAGTTAAGACCTGCCTTCTCGGACGCATCTACAGTGAGCACTCCTAGTCTTCAACTTTACCTGTAATTTAACTTCGATCTGTGTATTTTCATAGTGTCAGCGCGTCCAAGGTAGAACATGAGATTGTGGGTATTATGAACAGAATTGGTTATTCCATCTCCCGCCTGCCTTCAACAGTCATTCTCAAGGAAAAATAAATAAAATTAGAAAGAAATTTTTACAACATTATAATTGAAACAAATTACGAAAATTCACTACGTTAAATTACATTTTGATGCACAAAGTAACTACCATTGAATTTGTCAATCATGTTTAAACACAGCGAAATAAATCAACATTCAGTCCTATTTGACAATACCAATAATACAATTACAATTAAATGTATTAATTAGAAAGATATACATATAAAATCAATTTTATCGAAAAATATTGTTGTTGCGCCACCGGGATTCGAACCTGGATCTCTTTCCAAACCGGGAAAGGTGCATTATCCAACTATGCTACAGCGACGATATTCTTAGCGACAAATTTTCAAACCTATATGTTACTTTTTTGATATTAATACATTTAATCGCTCCATTATTTTAAAGAGCCATCTTAGTTAGTTTTGTTATTATCTATGCTTGTATTTTTAATTTCAGTATACATTTTTTCCTGAAGAAGATACCACGGGTATCGAAACATGTTGATTTATCAATAGTGGTTTAAACAAAGCGTTTTGTCTTAAACTCACTTACTTACTTACCATCACGCCGTTTCCCCGCGGGGGTACGCAGAGAGGATAGCGCCACACTCTTCTGTCCTGACACACAATTCTCGCCTCGTCCACATTCATACATCTTCTCATACAAGCTCGCCGATTGTCGAGGCTTCTAACAGAACCATCCTCCATTATCTGGTTTACCCGATAGTGCCAAGTATTTCTGGTGCCATCAACACTTGCGTCATATATCTTTCTTACCATTCTCTCCTTATTCATCCGTTCCATATGACCAAACCACCTAAGTGATCCTTTCTTAATCTTACTCACTATACTAACATCAGCTTTACATTCTTTCCTTATTTCTTCATTCTTTACTGTGTCGTAAATATATTTGCCACAAATACGCCTAAGTGATCTCATTTCCACTGCATTCAGTTCGTTCGTTACATTCGTTCCTCTTCTGCCAGCTCCAGGCCTCACTTCCATGCATCAGTGTCGGTACCAGAACTCCACTGTGCACCGCTAGCCTTGCCTCGGTTGACAAATTCCCGTTAGATATAATTCCATTCAAAGCGCTGTTCACTTTATTCCCTGCAATCACCCTCCTTTCGATATCATTCTCAGCCTTTCCGTTTCTATCAAACATACTCATCTATTTGTTCCAAACATTATTATTATCAATTTATTTTATCCCGGTGACGCTAAAACAATATTTTTCGACAAAATTGATTTTATATGTATATATTTATAATTAATACATTAATTTAATATTTCAATTTATGTTATTATCAAACGGTATTATGACCAATGTTCCCTCTAACGTGTGCGCGCGCACACAATTTGGCATCACAGCGCACACAATATTTAACAAGACTTCTTCTTCATGCGCCGCCTTCTATAGAAGGTTGGCGACCATGTTGCAGCACCCTGTATAAGATCAGCGATATTTTGGACATTGATCCACTTTCTGAGGTTACACAGCCGAGATAATCTCTTTCTACCTACGCTACTAGCATGGCTACCTTCTATATTCTCCTCCATAATGAATTGTGAAATATCATTTATTTATTTATTCTTATTGTGAAGTCTGTGATATTTTAAATTAAATGTATTAATTAGAAAGATATACATATAAAATCAATTTTATCGAAAAACATTGATGTCGCTACGTGCATTAACCGATTATGCTATATCATTACAGAGCATTGACGACAAATTTTCGAACTTATATATGTTACACTTTTCAAATTGATACATCTATCGTTCCATTATTTGAAAGTCATCTTATTTATTTTTACGACCTACCTTTGAGTAATCCGATAGGAGACATTCATTTTTATTAAATTTTGGATACATTGATACAACATATATTATTAAGGAGAACACATTATTATTGTGAAGTTGTAATTATTCAGAACATAGGTCTGTGATATTTTAAATGTAAATGAAGTGTATTAATTAGGAAGATGTATATGTACATATTGTTGTTGCTACCAAGATTCGAGCCTGGATCTCTTCCAACATTTGTCGTCAACGCTCTGTGTTGGTGTAGCGTAATCGGTTAATGCACGTTCCTCGGACTGATTTAATATGTATATCTTTCTAATTAGTACAACTTCAGTAGTAATTTGGTCAAGCCAGACCCTTCCGGTAGCCATGACAGCGCGAATCCTTAAAATTACACAAATGAATTTTTTTTTAATTTTTTTTTTTTAATTATGATTTTTTATACACACACCGTGATCTAAACTTAGAGATAACAGATTGGGACACTTTTATGTCAGTTATGTACCGCATTTTCCAAACATGACGTCGTGTTATCTCGCTCGTGACTCACGCCGGTCACAAGGTGAAATATTACACATGGCTGACCCGATTCCTCTGTCACTTGCGACACCCACGGATACCAGTATCTGCAAGATCACCAGACTGACGCGCCACCTGTAATTAAAGGAATTTCAATGGAACGGGCCCTAAGTTATGCGGACCGCGCGATCGACGTGTCTCTCTGCTGTTCACCTGTTACGCCGAGGTAGGCCACGCGCGAAATGGTAAAAGAAATATGTTCGCACCCTCTAACGGATATAGAAACTCTCTGAATCGACTGTTAAAAGGGGGCGGGATAAGGGTTTGAGCCCTCTTGTCTCCGACGTATAAGGTAACAACCATGGTGTAAGATTTTTTTTTTAACTTTGTATATAATTGTATAAAGGAGTAGCAAAAATGGGTAAAGTTTTTTTATAAAATACATTCTTTTTTTGTTTGATTTTGTTGAATTTTTTAGAAATTTTTACATTTTCAGTGAAAGTTATTATTGAATATTTTTATAAATTTTGTTCAAGAACAGGATAAAGAAGTGAAATGGGACGAAGATGATGGGGATCGGACGAGGGATCATACAGGCCGAGGGAGTTTGGGATGGAAATTAATTTAGAATAAAATTTATACGATAAATCGTGTATGTGTCGTTTGAATTAGAGTATGTTTGAGTATCTATAAATTGTGTTTCTGACAAACCAGGGTGAGTTTGTGATTCTCCTAAGGACGTAGTTTTGTTTGGAATCTAAAATGTTTGTGTTACTTGAACCCGAGATGGGGCTCGCGTATGTGAGTACAGGACGGATGATTGCTTTGTACAAGAGTAATTTATTTTGTAAGGATTTAGGAGGGGGTATAGATATAGAAGCATACAACTGACAGATATATGAATAATTCTCAAGCAAAAATATGCTCGAAATACTCAATTCTCGCACATTCTATATTTCTGAACATGGAAAAATCACGAACCGTGAACGCAAAAAGATCGACGCGTCCGAAATTTAATAATTCAGGAACTCCAAATAGACGCGTTTTGATGCATTCGAATATTTTATTATTTTCACACTCGCTGACGAAAACCTGGCTCCTCGGTCCAGCTCGCACATCGTCCCGTCTCGCCGACGCCTCCGTACAATAGTTTCATCACATCGATTTATGTTGCAAAGAACGGCGCTACGAGCGCCAAGCGGTAATGTTATTTTATCGTATTTTTTTGTTCGCAACACCGAGGCCACGCGTCTTATGATTAGTTAATAGAGACTGACGTCACATCATCTAATACAGCGACAGATAGTGCCCAAAAAAATAAGTTTAAAAAAATGCAATGCACGTCTCACACAACACCTGCACATAATATTAAATTTAACATGTGGACCGCGTCATCTTTCACTATAGATCATACGATGGAGAAGAAAGATGAAAATGCATCACAAACTACAAGTATTTAAACGCGTTGCGAAGTTTAGTGGAGCACTCCACCCTGTGCACTCTGACAAAAACTATTTTTATAATAGTCCCATGTGCCTTACATGTACAGGGTGAACATTATGTTCCAGGCCGATGTTGTTTTTGAATAACTAGAAAATGAAACACAATTTTTTAATTCTGTTTTTATTTATCGATTACTTATTTTATTACAATTATGTATGAAATAATATATTACAAATATGTGGTCGCCTCCGGTTGCGGCACAAGCGGGTGCTCTATTAACCATATTTTGAGTCAAATCCAATAGGAAATGCCAGAATTAAATTGTTATATGTTTTGAAAAACTGCAACTTCGGAATAATGTGTTCTCGTTAATAATAATACTATATTATTTATTATATAGACGGCGGCGTCGCGTCAATTTTTTTTTCTTTTAACATTTTAGTCCGGACACATTTATTGGGGGCGCAATTGTCGAGTAACCATTCCTCGGCAGTATAGTGGTAAGTATTTGGAAAGACTTAATTGAATTTATATGCCAGAGACATGTAAAACCTTTATGTCTTAACGTGTTACACATAACGAATCACATGACTGACGTATTTATTTATTTATATATATATTGACATACATATTTTTGTTTTAATAGAGGTGAATACATAATAAACATAAGACATAATTATACTCATAGTTTATTGTGTGGGATGGAGTAGACTTCACCTCTGATATATACAGCGTTGTCCTGGCTACTTTGCTACACTGAAGTCTATGTTAAAGTAGCCATTTTTTTTTTCGTGCTTTTGTGGTGTTATTTAAGTCATCGACAGGAATAAAAAGAGAATTACAAATATGCATAAAAAAGTAAAAATAAAATTAATACTTTATTACATTCCTAAAATTAGAAACATAAACCGAGTGTGCAATTCATACATGCCTATAGGAAACAGGCGACCCTGACGTTCAAGTAACGACTGCAAATGTTTGTATTAACCTCCGCAACATCATTATCTTCGTTGTACGAAAGCTAATTCTGTTATAGCGCCGTCACTCCCGTAAACGAAACATGCCGTACAAAACACGCGGTACCGTACCGTGAGAGGCGTGATGCAAAGATAGCATTTAATTTGTCGGTTTTCGACGATGTGCTCTTCTACCTGCGAAAACCGTGTGCATCATCGTAACGTATTCTCTGTCAAAGGTCACGGCGGGGAAGGTCGCCCTTGCGGGAGACCCCACGCGAGCCGAAGAACCGATGACGCAACCGGGAGCGAAAAGACGCAGAATGAAAAAAATACACATTGCGAAATGTGATACAACAGGTGATCTCTCTGGCCGGCGGGCGACCGACAACCGAAGGCGGTTTTATTACTCAAAAAATTCTCAAACATTTCAAATTTCTCACGGTTGAAGCTGTCCCAGTAATTTGGACCAGCGGTGCCACAACGTTCACGAATGTTTGTATTTTGCTGAATTTATTTTATCAAAGGTCAAACTCATTTAAATTTTTTTACTGTTAAGTCTGTCCTTGGATGTGTACATATTTTAGAAACTAATTGATTTCTAATTGTATAATATTATTTTAATAGTAAAAAACAATAATACAAATGTTATGGAAGCAACAAAATCAAGAGAGATCAACTTGAACATCAACATCGAAAGTGAGCAAATATTGCGATGCTGAACTTACCCAGCAGACCACCGGTGCGTGAAACGCCACTCCCATTTCCGACTCGCATTTTGTTGCAAGAAATGCAAAAATGTCAGTGTTGCAAAATGAAGTTTTGAGAATAATACTCAGAATGCTGGAAGATCTGAATACGATGATTTTTAAGCAGAAAATATATTTCAATATAATGGTATTTATTTATAAAATCCTCACTAAGGGCCGGTTATGTGATCAGTGGTAACTTTTTACTAACTAATAATTAAAAATCATTTGCGGGTTGTTGATACATCAAATTTACCACCTGTTAAAGCATAAATGGAGACGTCTATAGACGCGACATTATGAAATATGCTTTACTTCATGTATTATCTATGGATGTCACTTTGATGATGAATTTTTTTCGTATTTATGTAATAATGTACATTAAACAACTAGAACATCATCTGACGAACTCTCATCACTAAAATAGCGGAATATTATCATTCATTCCCCACAATGATTCGATAACTAATAAAGGTCTCAAAATGTTGGGATTTGTTTTGCGGCCTGCAAAAAACCTTTTCAGATCTGCACACTTATAAAGTCCTCTACATTTCTCTAGTCAGACCTCAGGTAGAATATAATTCAGTCATATGGTCGCCTCACTTCATTGTACACTCGACGGCGGTTGAAAGAATCCAGAGAAAGTTTCTAAGATTTATTAATTTTAAATTAAATATGATTATCTCCTTAGTCGTCTGAAATTGTTTAACTTATCAGTGAGACGTACGACCTTATATTTCTATACAGGATCAGCAATGGTATGATTCACCGCCCCCGGATTGTTGGTGTGCTGACATTCACGCACCATTGAGGTCATCGAGACACAATCCATTGTTTTATTACAGTGGTAATGTCAGAACTCGTGCACTAGCTAACTCCGCAGTCCCCAGATTGCATTGTTTGGGTAATGAATATGCGGAGGTAGTCGACATTTTTGCTATTAATTAAATTCTTTATAGGACTACACTATTACAATTTTTTCTGTCTCAACTCAATGGTGACGGATAAATTGCTACTTCACATTTTATATATATTTATATTGAATTTTCTGTTATTTTACAAATTCTGTTAATGCCTGAATAGGGCGTCCATAATAATAAATAAATATTGATTGATTAATGATCGAATATTGCAACATTCAAAGCATCAAAGAGCCAAAAGTGATCTAAATTCAATACTGGCTTCTTCAGATTGTCTCCTCATATTGAAAGACTACGCGTCTCATGCAGCACACTATTGGCTATTGCGACAGTACTGTTTATCATACTTGATGCATCATACAATTATGCAAGCAGTATAAAAAACGATGCACATATGAATTCTGTTGACGTGATGTCATGATTGCATTACGACGATGACAGTCCTTGCATACATCATCAGGAATGTCACAGAATTCTCGGTCGCCAGATTTATTAGTTAAACTACAAAGTATACGGTACATAATAATTCTCTAACAAGCTTGCAAAGGCATGTCCATTTACGAGTATAATTGTTTTGTTTTCGCCGACATTTTGGTCAACTCTGTAATAGACTTCAATTTAGACACTGATATGTATTTATTTATAAAATCTTCACGAAAAAAATATCAACAGAATTTATAAGAAAAATTGATGCAAATCAACATGGGGCACGAACATCATACAAGAGGAAGAGATAGACTGAGACTGCCATTCAGGAAGAAGGCTAAATTTCAGAAATCGATGATGTACAGTGCGGTGAAGATTTTCAATGAAATGCCAGAAGATATAAGAAAGGAGGAGAAACTACATAGATTCAAAATTAAACTAATAAATATGTGCAAGATAAGTTATATCTAAAAAGAAAATTTTGATCTTGTTTATATTAGATATATAATAACCTAATCTATCATATTATATTATACTAGCACAGCTTGTCCCAGCTCATCATTGTCTTTTGTATTAGTCTCATCAAACATCATCTGAATTTTATTTTGTTTTGCGTAAAATAAAATTTTGAACATTTATTTAATTTTATTAATAACATATTATTCTATAAAATGTTACGAACTTTTTAAACACAATTTTGTGACACATTCAAAAAGATAAAATTTGACAACTTTAGCATGTTATATGAAGTAATGCAAGTCATACTAAAGAGGAAGATAGATCGGCTTTCGCCGATTTCTGTCTGCTTTAAAATGTATACCGGATATAACACACCAAGTGCCCAATATTTTATGATAGATAGTCATCTTATGCTGCTTTTTGTCATATTAAAATTACTATCGTTCTACACAAGCCATAAAATTGGTTACTTACTGAATTGAAATATTTTTCCGGCTGATCCGTTATGTACGAAGTCCTTCTTTACGCTGTTTTTTAACAGAATAACATTTGAAAGGTTTTCGGCTTGGCTTACAGTTGCGTGCAAATCGTTGGAGTGTCTACTTCCACTTTTTCTAATTCGCGAATTTTACTATCTTACGTGTTGTTTTCGCGATAGTTCTTTGCGTTCGAGATGCATTATGGATTTGTTATTGATTTGGGAAAAATAAAAAGCAAACCGGCAAAACTATTTCCTACGTTAAACCTATAATGAAAATAATAATTTGATATAGTTATTATGTGAAGGCTTTTCAAACAGTACAAGAATCATGTTCAATCATAAAAAAAAATATTAGGAGCACAGATTCTTATTGTGAAGTTTTAATTATTCAGAACATAGCGCTGTGATATTTTAAATATGAATTAAATATATTAATTATAAAGGTATATATATAAAATCAATTTTATCGAAAAATATTGTTGTTGCGCCACCGGGATTCGAAAGAGATCCAGGTTCGAAACTGGATGGCGCAACAATATATTTCGATAAAATTGATTTTATATGTATATCTTTCTAATTAATATATTTAATTCATATTTATAAAAAAGTGTTCTAAAAAATGTCCACATTTTTTTATATGGGTAAGAAGGTATATTTTACGTTAAAACTTAAACTTTAAAAACACTATGAATAGGACTCAAAAATAAACGACGAATTCATATTTCATAAAGACGTTGATTAAATGAAAGTTCATAATCCTATGTCCAAGTACATATATTATATAATATCATACTGCACGCCACTGTCAATTACCATAGGTCCATTACCATCACAAAAGCGCCCAGCTTATTAAAAATATTAGTCGAAAATGTTCAAGCAACGTGATGTAAGCATTTAAAAAAAATATGCGATTATTTCAAGTAACTGCAATATTTTATTGATTCCAAATTATATATAGATTAATAATGGATCAATTTCGCTAATATTTATTTAAGAACGTAGACAAAACTTAATATGATTTTATAATTAAATACAAATTAGTATTATTTGAATACTTCCAAGAACACACAATTGTTGGATTTTTACCTACAAAGGCACTGATATTAAACAAATATCAGATATCTCACAGAGACAAAGCTATTTTTTATTACATCTAATTAAATATACTGTGTGTTCTTGGACATATTCAAACATTGTCAAAATAAGAAAATATATTTTAAAAATAGAAAAATATTGATTTTTCAGGCGTATTCTAGTATAATATATTAAACATTTTACAGATAAAGAATATTGCTTTAAAATATTTTTTTTTAATTAGATTCTCAGTGATGACATATATGCTGTTTAAAAAAAAAAAAAGGAAAAATGAATTATAAAATTTGATCCATAGATGGCGATGGTATAGCGGTACTCGAAGCGAGTACACATACTAACATATATACAACATTCAAAAATTTGATAAATGCGGAGGGGTGATCGCTCAAGCTAGTCGAAGACAGGTCGTAAGCCCTGTAATTACCCCCATACTTCCACATATTTTCCATTTAATATAATAAAAAATAACTTTGTCCACAATTATACATATATTTTCACCGAGAAAGTCAGCGCCTATTTGTGAAATATATGAAAATATATCAAACTGTTAAAAACTCTTGTATTCGGCAAGCACGAATTAAAACTACATAAGTTAATAAAACTGTCGGCACGGTATTTCAGTAATTGTAATGGAGAGACAGTTTTGCAAAACAAGCCAACTTGTATCACATATAGGTTTTCATATAACACGTAAATACAAGTTGTGGGTAATATTTTGTCCTTCGAAATGCGATGACGATGTATATGACGTCACGCCGTGTATATCTTTAGCTTACAATGATAATTTTTCTCTTGCTTTATTTATTATAAGACTCTTATAAGATTCTTGTAGCATAACAATTGTATACACGCAATAAGTGTTTTGTCGGAATTTTTAACAAATCTCTTTTAAAATATCTGCTTCATACTAGGTCTTTCGTTAACGTTCTGTTTCTGTTATACTCGTTATTTATTCGTTCAATATGTATAAACCATCTTAGAAACGCTTTCTCAATACGTCGACTATATTACAATCAAATTATTTTTTTTTTTACTATTTGTCTTTCTAGGTTATATTTTGTATTTTTCATTATAAACATTAAAGGCAAAAATTAAAACTCGAGAACAATTGGACATATTTTGATGGAAAAATATATATCATCACGGTACCGTCAGAAGGTTGAGCGGTGAAAAAAATTGTTACGATTCGAGAAGACATATAATCCGAGATTAATACATAACAAATTTGTATATTTTTAAGAACACATTATTGTTGTGAAGTTGCAGTTTTTCAAGATTTTTAATACAAATTGAATGTATCAGTTAGAAATATATAAAGTTTTTATAGAATATTTTTATAAATTTTGTTCAAAACAGGGTAAAGAAGTAAAATGGGACGAAGATGATGGGGATCGGATGAGGGATCATACAGGCCGAGAGAGTTTGGGATGGAAATTAATTTAGAATAAAATTTAGACGATAAATCGCGTATGAGTGACGGTATGTTTGAGTCTCTGTGAATGATTGTGCTTCTGACAAACCAGGGTGATTCTCCTAAGGGTGTAGTTTACTAAAATGTATGTATTACTTGAACCCCAGATGGGACTCGCCTATGTGAAGTGTAGGACGGATGATCGCTTTGTACAAGAGTCATTTGTTTTGTAGGGATAGTGAACTGTAGGAATGTATGAGGGAGTATAGTCGGTTGTAATGTGGGGAAGTGAAGAAATTAACCGACAATAGTAATGGTTCCTGGTTCGATATCCCGGTAGTAACAAAATATTTTTTCGATAAATTGATTTTATCTGTATATATTTCTAATTGATACATTTAATTTGTATTAAAATTAAAATAAATATAATTTAATACTTATTATTATCGGAGCTGAAAGCCATGATGTAAATTTAAATATGAGAATGAGAATAAGGTAAGATAAGCCTTTGACATAAATTTTTCATCTAAGGGCGTAAATTGAACTAAATTAAATACAGTTGGCTATGGGGCCCGTAGGGGTGGAAATGGCTTTATTGTTTCTTAGAAACATCGATAATAGCGGTGACGTATTTGATATTTAAATAGGATATTGTTCATTTATTATTTCAAGATTATTAATTATTATTCACCTAGTACAGGGGTCGGCAGTCTTTACGGTAAGAAGTGCTAAATATTACGTCAACAGAATCATAAAATTTTCATAGAGCCGCAAGCATAGCTATATAAAATTTAATGACGAAAAAAACCCAGATAAAATCGAGATTTTTATTTAAAACTCAAATTCACAATACAGTCGTAGGCTACTTAAAAATAGAATATATGCGAGTTGTAAGCTTCCGTCGCTCAATGCTCTCCTTATAAAACAAAAAAAAACCTTTATAATTAAAACACTTTTTGGGCATTGTAAAGTTTACTAGTTAGTGACCTTGCATCGCTTTGTTGTGTCTGGCAAATAACTACTTGTTCAATTCTTCAACTTCTTGATATTCGACAACTCTATGTAAAAATGTGAAGCCTGAAATGAAAACAAGCTTTGGTCAATCCTTGCATATGTTTCTAGCCCCCAAAACACACGTTTTGCCGAGCAGTATGAAACTATCCTCGATGGACACCATCTCAGAAGCTGGTTATTGGGTGTTGGCAGAAAGGAAACTGAGCAAAGATTCATGGAAATGAATAGGGCATCATTTCTTTATATTCATATTTCTGTTTTGCATAGTGTTTTAATCATGATATAGCGAGAGTATTTTACTTACTTATTATTTTATTTGAATTCTTTTAAAACCCTGTTTACCTTATTCCTAATATTTTAGGTTTAGATAAAAATTATTTATAATAATAATTGTTTTCATATTTGTATGACAGACAACGGATAAACCTGTCTCCTTTATTTAGTACAGACTTCGGTCTAGTTAAGGAGACAGTGAACATCTCTTACACTATGAAACTTGTTCGCCTTTTTTATATATTAATAAGTATTAATGCAGTATCGTATATTTGTATTATATAATATGTAAATAATCGATTTGCTTTTTAACTTATTTTTTTATTTAATTCACGGCAGATAAATTTTGTTCGCATAAACCATAGATTTATAAGAATGGCAAATGCTAGTTCTTTTATTGTCATATATTGCAGAAAAACTATTCCATGTATCAAATATGATTGTATATAAAAATAATATGAGCCGGTGTTGAAGATTAGCAAATGCCTATGAAGAGAGCCGTATGCGGCTCGCGAACCGCGATCTGCCGACCCCTGCCCTAGTGATATCAACTCAAAAATTGTGTGCGCGCAGTACAAAGTAAATATTATAGTTATATATATTTTAAAATTAAAATATTACGCCACGAAATAACTGCCAAGTCAATCAATCAATATGGAATACTTATATAATATATGATAATAAAAATATACGTTGATAAATTGGAAAATGTTCAAAAGAAATTCAAGCGAACTCTAAACTATAGATTGCAATTATTACTGATTTAATAAAAAAAAATAGACAAATAGCACGTGTATAAAATCTGTCCATTTGTCATTAATAAATTTGCATGTAAATCGCGATCGCAACCTCTCTTCGGTATTCATACAAGCCGAACCAATTCTGAATTACGCTCTCCTATAGTGAGAATGTGCCGAGCTCATAATGATTTGATCACAGACATATTAAAAGACCTAATAACAATATTCTTCGATGCAACTTGTAAATGATTTTTCCTTGTGTTTGTTTTTATGTTCATATTTTTTTTTTTTTTACATAGTACTATGTTTTTTTCGTGTAATTTTCTTATCCACGTGAAATATGTTAGGATATGAGTTATTTGTCATTATTTATCTTTTCTTTATACTTAAATCCGTATATTTCCAATTTTTAAATAATTTTTAATGAATATACATTTTTGTTGTGAAGTTATTATTTTTAATATAAATTAATTTTCCCTGAAGAGATAACAACCAAATATTTTTTCGATAAATAGATTTTTTTTAATGTTTATTTTGGCGTACATTAATTTTTGAAATTAAAAGTTTTAGATTTTTTTTTTGCATATAAAAATTATTTACGTTTTTTTTAATGTATTAATATTTAAATAGTATATTTATTTGAAGTTATGTTCATTATTTATACTATTGTTATATTTTCTCTCATTAAAAAAAAAGTTAATTATGTAACAAATTAATACTTCACCTTCAAGAACTTCTAAATAACTTAAATGCATGACGTACAATTTAGATACATAAATAATTAATGTTTTACACAAAATTTAAAATATAAATTCGATTTTAATGACATCATTTCTATGATAGTCTAGTTGCTGCAGCATAATCTAATAACGGATATACGAAAATATGTGGAAGCGTTCATAATATTATATGCTTTAGTACTGCAACATGCAAATTATCTACAATTAATTATAATAGCTACACGGGTAGAGTCTGATGTGCAAAGTAAGTCAGAATATCAATAAAATATTAAACCTGTACCTATTGGAGCGGGTACAATGACGACATAACATATCCACTCATTGGTTTTAAAGATTGTATCGTATTAGGTTTATATATTATCTTCGTGTATTATAACCGGAAGTTTCTCAAGTCCCATAATAAGAAAAAACTATTACATTTGGGTGTACAAAGTAATGTTCAGGTCACATCTTTCCAGCATTTTTTAATATTGTTCTCACAAATACTTGATACATCATAAAAATTTATAAATGTGACAGCATTCCTGGCATTGTATTGATTGATGTTCCAAGCGGTATATCCGCAGTTAGTGAGGAAAATCAATTTTAATAGTATTTCAATTTAAATTCATCAAAATTTTTTTTTAGGATTTATTGAATATATTTCCTTCGGCATGAACTTATTCGTATTATTGACGCGAATGTGGAAAAAACGATGCCCGCGTAAAACAGCTGATGTGTTCTCTATAATGCGCGAAGATTCTCCGAACATTTCACGGCTGACAAGCCGCGACCATCCTGTCAATACTCCGTTTAACATAGCTTCAAGCGGGTTATTGATTTTATTTCCATAAATGGTTCAGTCACATTTGAAAGGGACAACACACGAGATAAAGGTAAATGGATATAAATAACGCGGAACTTTAGGATATGCGAGGATTGTGTGAGATATGACATCCGTTGAATTATTAATTGATCTGTCAACTAACTCGCAAGTGGGACGCTGACAGTCAAAAGAAATCGGGTTTTTTTCAGAGAAAATGAACGATCGTTACACAATTTACACTCGTAACAGTTAATCGCAATGGCAATCGATCAAGTCCGCGAGGTAGGAAAGAGGTAAAGAACGCACATCTGGCAGAGAAGAGCCATAAAGCCCCGAGCGAGATGTTTGACACGCGAAAAACTGACATCGTCCCCGTTTCGCTATTATTAATGTCTCGGGACTAATTCTGAATCGCGAATATTAAGGCCAGCCGCCCCACCGCCAAACAGCTGAAACGTCGGGATGAGGCGCCCCACTAGCGAGTAGTCGTGAGTAGTATCGATCGGGCGGGCGGAGGGAGTCAGGAGCAGGAGTCGGGGCGCGCCAGGTGACAGGAAGTTGGTACTCACCGAGCCACTCGACTGCCGGCACAGGTGGTAATGTCTAGTTGGATCCTCCTCGAGCGAGTATAATCCCAAGCACGCTACCGTATAGTATAAGAGGCACTGCGTCGGCTCATCGTAACATTAACTCGGCGGTTAGAGTCCTCGACCTGTCGACGGGCTTCCTTCGCATCGTCCGCGAGAGACAACTTACTACTATGTACTAGTACTACTATAAACACATGGATCACGCGCACTGGTCGCTGCTACTGAAGTCCGGGGTCCGCCTTCACTGTGACAGAACGATCATTATTGACAGGTTACACCGGAGACGCGGGAAAGGTCAGGGGTCGGAAATCGATGTCCCGATACGCCTTAATCCCGATCGATACTGCACTCGCGGGCCCGGCGGAGAGCACTGCGAGTCGAGACGGAGTATCGATCGGCCGCCGCCACCTGAGGGCCGGACGGCCGAGCGCCCGAGCGGCTCGGCCGCCCGCTCCTCCGGACGCGCCGTGGTTAAAAATAGTCTCTCGGAAGACTCGGCTCTCGGGCGCTGTGGAAGCGGAACGGGAGTCGGGAAGGCCGCGCGCTAAATATAGGCCGCGGGGCGCAGAGCGAGGGCGGCCCTCGCGAGGACCTCCGGTGACTACACTCCGGCAGGGCCCGGGCTGCCCCGTCACGCCGGGCCGGGCCCGTCCCTCGGGCGCCCGGGGCCTGCCCGCGCCGCCCGCGCTCGCGCCCCGAGCTGGTCGCGCGCCGCACCTCTCCCGCACGAGGATTACCTGGCCTGATCTGCGCGCACACACTCACACACGCCACTACACCATCTCACTTGGTCTGGCACTGGCGCTATTCGGCCACTTCCGCGCCTGTTCGTGCGCCTACTCCGGACCGAGCGAGCCGATTCGTCGAGACGAGCGGCTAAAAACAATATGGCCGCACGTCACTTGTGTTCCCGAATACGCGCGCTTGTCAATATCACGACGAATATTTACTCTAATTTTGACGTACACATTGGTTCCTACTGGGTCAAACAAAAATTATAAATCACTAACTTTATCAATGAAATATTATATTTTGCATTTGTAAAAGTAGATTAGGCGGTAAAGTTTAGAGAACTTAAAATGTAGACAATAAGAAATTTGAAAAAATAATTTATAGATATTTTCCGTATTTGAAAAATCTTATCTCAAATTAAACAAACTAGAGTGAATTCTTGTTTGTCAATAATTAGAATTCTACTATAAAATATTCTTCGATGATTACACAATTTTAGTGAAATTTATAATATATTTCCACTTATTCAAACCATTTAAAATAATCAGCTGTTGTGTAAAAACGTAAGAACAATTTCAAACAAACAAATCAAGTAGAACAACATTGTTTGATTACTATCGCATCCCATATGTTGTTATCTTTATAATTATTAAGAATAAAAGAAGTTCTAAATGAGAGTTCGTAAAAACATTTGAAATTAGCTTATGAAACAATGTAAATCATAAATGAAATTAAATTAATTGTTTGACTATTCCGTTAGAGTGTATTTACTAATGCAGTGGTCATTTCTGTAAAGAACTGGACTTAATTATTCAGGCAACCTTCGTTTGAAGTTGTTATTAGTTCTTATAACTTATTCATCTTAGTCTAGCGTCTTAGTACCCCTTCACTGGTAATGTGGTAAACCCCTATACGTCAATTAATAAATAAACATGACACGTTTGTTATAAATGTACGCGTTTCGGAACCTATCTTCTTATTTTACATTCCTGTTAAAAAAATGATCTTAAATTGTGTGAGGTCTTTAGCAAGTTAGTGCATTCATTCAGATAGAGATAACGTTAATTATCGTTGATTTATTGATACACCCGGCGATGCACGGATAGTAACCCTCACCCAGTGGCGTAACTAGAAAAATTGGACTCCAATGCAAAATGAAAGGGCCCCCTGAATATGCTTAACGTATAATAATATTTTTAGTATTACGGTTTAGTATAGCGGTTTATTGACACATAATAAAAATAAAATTAGTCTCTTTTTCCCTATAATATTCACAATTTCATGATAAAAAAATAAATGTATGTTTTTAGGAATATGAATTTGGAACAATAAAAATCTTTGCTTCGCATTATGTGGATTTTTGCATTGCGGCGATGGTCTGATCCTAATCTAACATATTAGAAGGTATTACAGAAAAAACGTATTAAAAATATATTAGTCCATATTAGCGCTGGGAAAAATAATATTCATAATAGTATCATTTGGGCCTCTATCTAACGTGGACCCCAACGGATCACATTGGCTGTATTGGCGTAGTTACACTACCGCCACCACCCCTACCCTGATACATTATTCGCAGAATTACCTTTAAGCTGCACAGCCAATATATCGTGTGGTATCCGCGTGTTTGGGAATTTGTTTCAAAATATTTTAGGGGTTCGGTACCTAATAAGGTAAATTGTTTAATTCATTGATAAGCTGAAAACTACCCCAAAATAAAACCGTTTGGATTTCGCTGTGTAGCAATTAAAATTTTAGAGGAAACATAAATTATCACTCTACTGTGCCCTTAGAACCTTTAATCTCGGCAGACTTTTCGTACGGTTTTACAATTTGAAATCTCTAGAAACGTTGGCGTACGTTTTTGTTCCACTGGCAACCAAATACACGATTTATATTAATAAAAATCATTTTTCATTTACTCACAAATGTACAAAAATGACTTCAAACTAAACTAATGCAATATTCTGTGTTTTATAATTCTTTATTTATTATATTTGTTTTATTAATCACTGAATTAATTTAATTCAATGGTTAATAAAACAAAGATAATAAATAAAAAATATGAATTTTAACCACAAAGTTAATATTGCTAATTTTAAAAATTTTATAATTCCATCGCAACCTTGGTCAGTATGGTCTACGCCACTCCCATCTAGTCTTCGACCTTGAACTGGCTTATCTGACGCTCTCTTATCTCAGGAGTAATATTCGTAGTAGGGCGTGCGTATAAAACATTACATCGTTTACAACTTTAGTTCTAACTGTTCGATTTAAAAAATAAACCATTTCGATTTTATTTTGTCATTAGCTGAGTGATTAAAAAAATACCAAATCTAACGTCATGTTTCGAAAAAAGTTTACGACCCCATGAAAAGGTCAACCGGCCCGCAAAAACAGATTGTTAAAGAACATTTTAGAAATTAATTACCGTACATATTCGAGAAATTATTTGCCATTTCGAAACGATAAATATTAACGTCGACTTATGGTCTAGTCGCAAAATTTGCCGCATGTCATGTTTTACCGTAGTTTAAAATATATATGTCAATTCCACGATGAGTCAACTGAAATTTTAAAAAATGTCGTGTGAAGCCGGTTTTATGTTGGAGGCAATGGAAACGCGGGAATTCGTGACTGGCGAAAGATAAAACTGTCATTATCGGAAATACCAAAAACAAAACAGAAACCTTTTAAATAACTTCAACAGCATTATCAGCTGTTTTTGTCCATTGTCATTCGCTACCACAATTAAATCAATCACAAAAATTCAAATAACTTCTAAACTGTTCAATTTCTGATAACCCTATTTGATACTCAATGGGCTGCTAGTGATCTCCCCTAAACGTAGGCTCCGTTTGGACTACTGCCTCTAGGATAACTTGTGTGTATATATATATATATATATATACACATAAATACATGTGTGCACACGATGGCAAGATGAAATGTTCTAAGGGGTAGCTATAGGGCATCCCATTTTAAAAATATTGCAGTAAGATTGCTTTTTGCAGAGCGCTGTTTGTAGGCGACGGGACGGACTGAAAATTTTCTATCCTTGCGAATCTGGGCATATCAGCTAGCTAGCTCAATTATTGATCTAGAAGATACTGTTGGGCCAGCTCCAGTTTGTCGCCACATTACTTACCTTAACTTACCATTTTACAGTTCTCTCTGATCAGTGCAGAAGGGAAGAAATTTAACAGTAGTTTGAAAAATAACCAATATGTCGAGTGACACTGATACGGTACCGAGAGTATGCAAACTGTTAGACACCATCGCCACAGCTTTAGTAATATAAATAAGATGTTTGGAAATGTCAAACTTGGGGGTTGTTCTATTATAGATATTTTTAAAGTATAAATCATGGAAAGGGTAAGAATTCATGTCATGGAGGTTAGATCCTTTAATACATTCTGCTATTAAATAAAATGTCAATGCAGTTTAAGGAGCACAATCCCTCCTCCAACTTCCTCAACATAATGGGGGAGTTTCACAATTAAACAAATAAATTTTTATCACGTATGACACCCAGGTACATTTAAAACCCCATTATTGAATTGTCAAAAAAGATTAGTTCCTCATTGATGTTTAACATGTTATTAATGGATGATTTTTTCTAGTGTTATTGTGATGATGTGTGATGATTGTGTGATTTTTACAGTTTTTTCAAGAGTAATTTTTAATTATTTAAATATAATTAAGATGCGCACATGCAGTACATGTCACCTCAATATTCAAACCCAGCTAAGTGAATATTCTGAGAAGAATATGATTAAGGCCTAGCACGCACTGTGGTTAAACGCGTGCGGTTTTTACTAGTGATGGGACGATTGCAAAATTTTTACCGATTCCGATACAATTCCCAATACTTCATTAAACTTCCGGTTCCTATTTTTTGTCTTGTATATAATTAAAACTTAAGTTCATTATTAATTTTAATTCATTATTTTTAGAAATAGTAGAAAAAAGAATATATTTTATATATATTCATTATTTTTACATTGTAGAAATCGGAATCGGGAATCATATCGAAATTGGAAGTTTAAAGAAGTATCAGGAATTGTATTGGAATCGGTAAAAATTTTGAAATTGTCCATTATTAATAAAAACCACGTGCATATAACGGCAGTGCGTGCTAGGCCTGTGTCCTAACATGGTAATATCCCAGTATGAGGCTCAAACCTTTGACCGTTTGCTCACTAGGCATACTGCTAGACAAAACAAATACATCATTTTCACACTAATAAGAATATTATCATTTTTTAGTTTACTGAAAAAACAATTGTTTTTTTGTTGGTTAATTCACAAAATTTTTATTTGGTTTGTGAGATAGGTACTAACTATTTACCTAAACTCTTAAATTAATATAAAATACATATACACAAACATTAAAAATGTTTCTGCATTTTTAATATTTGTGTATTTTTAATGTTTATCTATATGGCATTTCTTATTGCAATCTCATATGATTAAAATGTATTTATTTTAATATTTGTTATACAGTAAATGCCCTCAAATAACAGGAATTTTATGCAGTAAAGAAAATTTAATATCCATTACATATTAATGTTAATAAAATCTATTCTTTCCTTAAATTACACTTTTATTTCTTCACTAGGAGCAGGCATACGGAATTTTAATGATTTTTGTATGGTGATAAATTATGGATTGGATGTAAAAGGTAAGAAAAAATGTACTGAAAAGACAAAGCGGTACTGTTTTCACATGTTGATTATGCTATTTTAAACAAATAGATATATAATTGATGCAATAACCATATAAATGTTACAAATTAGGGGTAAAATTACAAGTATTGTAAATTAATAAATATCAAATACTTTTCTATGAGGTTTGAATGAAACAATATAAACAAATCTTATTTGTAATCTTCTGGGCTATTGTGTCATATGTCAAGGGCGATGTTAAGTGTTGGTATTATGTTAAGTATTGTTTTAGGATACTGCGCCGAAAGCAGAGTGTTGCGATATGTACACATTTCATCTACAGGCGTTCCATCTATAGTACGTTTCTTCTGTGGGCAAATTATCCCAAAAAACTCTACACAAGATTCTGAAGGGTCGTGAAAATCTGAGAACATTTTAAATAAAAATAAATATTGCATTGTAAATGCAAAGAGAAGAGTACACGTGAATATGCGTTTGATCACCAAAATTCAGATTCTAAAAAAATGTTAAAGAAAAAATTATAATAATATAAAATAATTTATTATAGTAATCTTTGAATAGGTTAATAAAGGATGACAATAATTTTAAACATTCAGTCATCAAGTTCAACATTATTTAAGTATTTTAAAAATCTTTAGTTTTTAATATATGAAAGGTATGAATGCTTACTTAATAAAACAATTATTTTACATATATTTTTTTTCCGTAGAAAGCAATCACTAGAAGAGAGAGAGACGGAATACATACCATATATAGTTAAATAGAACATCAAGGGAGACAAAATATAAAATTATATGTGAAAGACAGAGATGGAATACAAATACAGATAGACGGAACATTAAGGGAGGGAAAATACTAATACTAGTAGTAAAGTATTTTCCCCTCATAATTTTATATTTTATCTCCCTCTTTATGTACATATAAGTGCACTCTTTTTGTATTTATGATTAGTTTCAAATATATCCTGATGAAGCTTGAGATAAGCGAAACCGGTTGACGTATAATAAATTTTGTGGTTTCATACAAAGTGATTATTATATTATTTAATAATCATTTTATAGTTTTTGAATCATCGATAGTTAACTGTATGTTAGATAACTTACAAAAAATTTAGTGATATGGTAATTTAACGAGTGATGTTCAGATAACATCTGGAAAATTCTGTTTTCTAGCAACCCTTCGGTTCCAGCGGTGCCGGATAAGAGGGAGTTTACTTAACTTGGATAGCAAATAAAGGATGCTTCATCATACATATATTTGACTGGCTAAGAATTTATATCAAAACAGCCCGCATTATCATTTTCATCCGCTTGTCCTATGAGGTTTGGGCCCAGTGTCCCTATTATGCTGTTTCAATACTTGACCACCAATCAAGACACAATCCCTCTTCATAGTCTTTTTTGTTTTTTATCACCGGCGATCTTTTCTCCGGAGTTACTAAGAAGGTATGTCTTAGTAGTGATTCCTCTCCAGCATTGAAAGATGTATTAAAAACGGTTCCCTGGTGTATCTTTGGTTCATTAATGTCACTCCTGTTACTCTTCTAACATTTCAGCAGCCTCGATTCTTCATCCATCAATCTGTGACCATAATTTTAATAACAGTTTGATCTTGTCACTTAACTTATTGTACTATAAAGAGAATGAAATAAACTTAAATTATTAGGTATTAAGGGTAGCCTATAAATCTTGATTAATGACTTTTTTGTATATACTTTTGTACACACATTAAGAAAACGTGAATATGAAAAAAAACTTTGCTCTCAAATTCATTTAGCACGCAGAACACAACTAGCAACTGATGTATGCCAATGTGTACAAATTTAAAAAAATATATCATATTTAAAACAAAAAGTTTTAAACATTTATTCATTCATTAAATAAATTTACATTGGTGTTTGTGAGACCTAAATATACAATTTTAAAATTACCTATAAGACCAAATGAAATAAAAAAAATTACGCTACAATTGATTCTATAATAATAAAAAAAATTATAATAATTTAAATCCTAAACAGTAGTATAAGTTACTTCATCTTTCTTTAAAAATAAGAATTTAAATATTTACATTTCATTTATAAGTATTTTACAAAAATTTACATACAACTAAAAAAAATATTAAAATTTTAAACAAATGAATTTGCGTTTTTTTGTCGTCCAGCCAAGCATGATCTATATTTTATTTTGATCACAATAGGTTCAATGTATAAATTCACCCACCTTTACAGGCATCATTATCAAAATGATGGAATATATTGCAAGTAAATAAATACTGCGTACATAATTATAAATATTAGGGGTACCAGTCGAAAATGTCGCATTTTAAATAAAAAGGCAAATATAAATTTAAATCATTTATTATTTGAAAAAATTTATATTATATATTCCCCATTACTTTCTAATACAGTCTTCCATCTATTTTCAAGCATTTTTATGCCCTTTGAATAGAAAGTTTCTGGTTTCGACTGGAAATAGTCATCAAGGGCAGATTTTATTTCGTCTAAGTTGTTGAAATTTTTTCCCGATAAAAAATGCTGCAGGGATCTAAATAAATGGTAATCTGATGGGGCTAAATCCGGTGAATATGGGGGGTGATCGATTTGTTTCCAGCCAAAGGCGTTTATTTTTTTTCGAGTAATCGCTGCAGTGTGGGGTCTTGCATTGTCGTGTTGAAAAAAAACTTTGTGTTCTGCGTGCATTCTGGGTCGCTTAACTTTTATTTCGACGATTTTTTTCAAATGGCTTTTACACTCGACCAGGAGTATCCGAGTGTGTCTGCAATCTGCTGAATTGATTTTGTTGGATTTGCTTCGACTTCACACATTAAAATGTCATCATCCACTTTAAAGACCTTTTCTTCTCGAGGCTGGTTTTCCGTATCAAAATTCCCACTCTGAAATTTTTTAAACCACTTTTGCGATTGGCGAATGGATATCACATCACCGTATATACTGCAAATTTTTTCTGCAGCCTTCCTCGCAGAGTTTTTTTGGTGGAACTCTTGATCAAGCAATTGCGCACAAAATTCTTATCTGGTATAAACCCTTCCATTTTAAATGTATCGCTAACAAAAATAAAAATAACTTTCGAAAGATGATCTCCAAATGTTAAGGAACAAAAGTAATATATATTACATGCTGACGACTCGACGAGACGGACGCGACTGAGGATCAAACAAGGGCCATACCGAAATGCGACATTTTCGACTGGTACCCCTAATAATAAACATATTTATATTTCATAAAAAAAAAAACTTCAAATATTAATACATTAAAAGTTTCTAAGTATAATATTTATAAGATTGTTGTTGGTGATGTACAATTTTGAATCCATCAAATAAAAAAATAAACTGACAAAGCATGATTTCATATACGTACATATGTGTTTAATGGCTGGCTCTCCGGTCTTTTTCAATTATGTATGTAAAAATATAAAAAGAGATAAATATTTTAATGATTTGCACTTTATTTTATACATGTCATTTCACTTCTTATATACTAGCAGCAAGCAATCTTCACGATATCATGCAAAATGTTAGATTTGATTCTACAAGTCTATTTTTAACATAAGAACAAATTTAACTTCAAATGTAACGCACACGTGTGAGAGATTTCTGCAGGATACCAGCCAATTTACATATTCTATATTAAAAAAATGCAATTCCACTAATTTTGCTATTAATTTTTAATAAAAAAAAGAATATTTTTAACAATAACACATTTTTATTGTGATGTTGAAATTTCAGAACACAGTTCTGTGATAATTTTAATACATATTAAATTAATCAATAAAAAAGATATTTGCACACAAAAAATTATTACAGTAACTATGTTACCAGTTATTTTTTCTATATTCCTTTATAATTGATTCATTTAATTTGTATTAAAAAAATATATTGGGTCATCTAATGAGTGGTTTTTTGAAATGACATTTTCTTGTTAAAATGTTATTTTTTTGTGATAAAACAGGGCATACGAAATTTTCAAATGAAACCAGACGGTGGATAACAACCTCAATACCAGCCCAATTGCGTCACTTAAATTTTAAAAATGTATATACACAAATAGGAGTAATAATCAGATAAAGGTCACCATTTTTTTTTTTTACACGGTAGTAGATCTGCATGGTCTGCGTACACAGAATACAGTAGACTCTTTGATTATGTGGAGCAGTAAAAACATGTGAAAAAAAAAATTCTCTATCACTCCGGATAATCAAGAGTCTACTGGCCATGTCATTTCATATTCAACTTCCGACCGCTTGATCTTTAAGCGAGTGTCTTACAGCTTGCAAGCACATCAATATCACATATTACAAATCTTATATATAGTATATCGATACCTTAATTTCAAAACCACTAGCTCCATCCATGGTTAAAAAACTATTTTTGACGCAATTATTTTTCTCTTTTATTGTTTTATGGTACACTAAAAGCCAAAAATTCCCATCAATTTAAAACGTCTGCGGAAATCACTACATTATCATGAAAAATCACCTAACTCCCAATAATATTTTACAATTTCAGTAAAGAAATTCAGCTAACTGCAGTACGAGATAAATCAAAATATCAATAAAATTTCTCGGCCACCCTATTTCTGCACAAACAATCTACCAAAGCGTGTTTTGGAATTTTCATAATCCGTTTAATTACAAAATTAAACAGTTTTTTGTTGCTCTTGAACATTTTAGAAAAATTGAGTTAGCTGCTTTGCACAATAAGGTATCGATATATAAAATTAAGAAACACACAGGACTAATGGTAAACGAACCCCCAGGATTCTCCGCATTGAAACAATCGAGTACAATATCACATCTTGAGCACATTGCGTTTTCGGTTGAATAATATTGTGTGGACCTAACTATCTACCTAATCAATTTGAAAAACATTTTATTTTCTAATGGAAATTATGGAATTTTCATCTTAGAAATACCGACAACCCGCCCGGAAGAATGCTGTTTATTCAAAAGTAATGTGACAGGAAAATTCTTCAACATTTAACACACTTTAAAAATGTTTTAAATAAAACAAATCTTATTATATTATTTTTGTAAAAATAATTATTTCTAGTCTGAGATTAAAAACCTACACAATACAGTAATATAACGGGTGTTCCAACAAGAGGCAGCTGATTTGAAATTACCACTATTTCTCTAGTGGTGTTTTTTGTAAGTTGATATTTGACAGATATCATGTAGACAACATGCTTATTGTGAAAGCATTTTATGAAAGTAACATATTAATTGTGGATACTGAAATGATGCCGTTTAGCACCTGCTATGTGACAATCTAGTGTTTAATGACAAAATTGGAAGAAACAGACTGTGTGATGTACGTACACCTACGCTATCTCCATCAGACTTTGAACTCCTTGAACAGCGCATTTTGTCAAAAGATCTTCACTTTCACGGGTATGAAATACAATTGAGCCAACAATTATTATAATAATTATATAAACAAATCGACTACCTTTTGTCGCAACACTAATATATTTAGGTAAAATTGTCAAGCCCATCCATCATATTGTCTATGGGTTTGTCAATCGATAGTTCTGTTAGAATGTACGTCCGTCTACAAACAAGTCTTTTAATTAAAACAATATTCCCACCATTTCTACACTAATTGGGTACACAATAAGTCTGGAGATTGTACTGAAGGAGAATGCTCACGCAAGACTCGCTCAAGGTTGAGGTGAACTGATTTAATCCGGTCGCAAATTTATTCAAAGATTAACACTAAGGTGACAATGTATGTTATCCATTCTTTGCGGAAGAGTCGTCTCATGAGATGAGAGTCTCCGTGTGGCTGGCTATCTTGGGCAGTCTCGTAATGAGAGCATCCGGCGCGTTCATTACGGTGGCCACGGTCATGTTGCAGCGAGGTTCTGGAAAGGAATAAAAAATTATTGTGTTATGATATAATTAAATTGCGTCTAAAATAAAACCGGCTACAACACATGGACCCTTAAAACAGTCTGAAAACTTGTAACTTGAAACCGGACATGGAAAGATGTATATTTTATATATTAATTTCATATCACATGTTGTAAATACATTTAGTATTTTAATATTTGCCCCAGTGGGCTTCGCCCGTGCTGAAGCAAACATTTTATATTTTTAATCAACAATCATATTATATGTAATTAATTTATCATCTATAAATTTAGAATAAGAAGGAAAAAATAAAAAGTGTAAGTGACAAAATATGATGCAATATTTGTATTAGTTTTTTATCAAAAATATGTTTTCCGAAACTGATTGCTGAATATAATTAACTCAAAATGGTTAAAAAAATAAATTATTAAGTTATTTATTGTAAAATGAATAATCACATCGTGTTTGTGTTAAATATATTTTTTTTATTGCTTTCAATTATTATTTACATAATATGTTATGTTCCCAGTTATCGTAAATGCTTTTATATTGTACCTAGAATTAGAATATTGCGCATCACATGAAGAGACAAAAGTAGTCGAATACAACAGAATACACTAAGAAAATTAAATTTGTGGCAGCGAATAGGCAGAAAGTAGAAGACACTTGCAGTAGTGGATAGAAAACGGAGGATAATGGATTGATGTGATTAATATTATTTATTGAAAAAATTGAAAAACAATGTTAAATTGAAAATTGAATACATATTTATGATACAAATTAAATGAATCAACTAGAAAGATATACAGAAATAATCCCAGTAGCGACTAAAATATTTTTTCGATAAATAGATTTTTTCTGTACATAACCTTTCTAGTCGATTAATTTATTTTGTAGCACAATTATGTATTCAATTTCTTTAAATTTATCAAAAAAATATTTTAGTTACTACTGGGATTTTTTTTGATAAATTGATTTGGTTGACTAATTTAATTTGCATTAAAAATACAACAGAACTATGTTCTGAAAATGAAACTTGAAAACAAAAATGTGTTCTCTTTAAAATTAAAAATTAATTTAAAAAGAGAAAAATATTTGTGATAAATAAATACGGTATCAAGCGAAATTTTAAATTTTTTGAGAGATGTAGATACTAAAAAATATTGTGGCAGAAAAACCACAACAAATGAAGTTTGTCTAACTGCCACAAAATGACAATTTCTTAGTTGTAAATATATAATTTCTTAGTTGTTTCTTAGTTGATGAAGTTCTCAACGAGGAAGAAATAATAAACTAGGAAATCATTTTATAACAAATGATCACAGCGTAGAACGAGCTCTACAATTTTAACGTGACGTAACCGCTTGCATGGCTCGTTACCAAGAGTTAAACAAGGAACTCACAAAAAAACAGAATTTTTGTTTAAACTCGGTAAACCCGAAAATTTGGAAAAAATATTACACAAGCTCTGGATATCTCAAGTGATAAAAGCGATGTCGTACTAAATGTCCGTAAATGAGATCGTCTATTGTCTGATAGTGGTAGTGAATAATCATTGTTACGATTTTTTTAAAGTAATTTTTGAAAAATAAAATTAAGATAGAATAAACAATAATGAATTTTATTTTTTATTATCCTGAGTCTTAGTCGTATCTAAGAGTATGTCCGTAAGATGGTTTTGTTCATTGAAAAGATACAATGACATTATTAATGTAATTTATGTCTCTATTATTTAAGAACAAACCTTTTCATGGATTAATAGAGATGCAATTCTTCTTATACCAGGAATATTTGTGTCATTATGTGAAAGCGACAGTTCAACAGTAGAAAAGGTTAATATCTTAAAAAGTGAGGTTGTTCACTCACGGTAGACATGGGGCGGGGGGCTCCCTGGTGGGGGCGGCGGGGGTGGCAAGGGGTCCCAGCGCGGTCGGTAGTCCGGCCAGTGGGAGGGGCAGGGGTAAGCGTGGCCCCCACAAGGCTGCCGCTTACGCCGTTTCTTCTTAACCTCTGGCGACAAGCGCGGCTTCTGTAGAAAACATAACCATATCATTATAACAAAATCACTCAGCTGAAACATGATGATGATACATATGGATAATTAGAAGTGTATCGATAGGTTGAATAATTGATAACTCTTTAGGCTAAGGCCTAAGGGTACGCTCGAGTCGGGCGTTCTACGGTATAAGGCATGCAGCATGCACAGCAAACATATGTTTATGAATACGAGTGTCCTGAGTTTAGAGGCGTTTAGAGCGTGCATGTTTAAGTCCGACGTCATGTGCGACTTCAAACCAGTTTGTGTTTTAACAGCGTTTGAAAACAAATACTAGGTGAAATTCAGTTAAAGTCTGAAATATTAATATTTTTTTGATACATAGTCAAAGGTAGACACGAAAGAGTTTGCCGCTCACTTCATGTAGTTCATTGAAGTATACTTCGCGAAGTATCACACTACATACTTTGCTATTCGCTTCGCACTTCTGACACTTCATTGTACTATGTGAAGTGCAAAGCGATTGCGACCTGTGTGGAGAGTGGACCAACCAGTGACACCAACATACTTCGAATGAAGGGTTCATTTTGAACGCTTCAAGTTGGCGAACTTCCATTTCGTGAAGCGTTCATTACGAAATGAAGTTTTGTCTTTCGGTAGTTGAGATGTCATTTTATTAAGCTAAATAAATGTATAAATACATAAAATGTATAATGAAAGTATTAAAAAATTAAAATTGAATTATACCAGTATTTGAGTTGAATTTATATAAAAATATTAGATAGCGTTGTTTCAGACTGATTTCTATCCAATTGGATTGTCTATTGGGGCCATATTTGAGTTATTTTTCTATTAGTGAACAATTTCCAATTAGTATTAAGTGTATTGCACAGTTTCGGAGTTAAGACCATGTAGAAACATTGATAGAATGTCGGTGATGAATATAATCATCTACTGTGTGTTTAATACTTTCGTATTTGTACGGAAATTATGAAACTACGTAGTTCTTTATTAACACGGCAGAGAAGGGAGAGACTGTAATCTTTAGCCAGCAGAACGGCTCTTAAATCATTAGTTGAAGTAAAAACATTGAATGTCAAACCATCGCGCGACGTCATCAGTGTCAGTACTGTGTCAAGTGATTGATTTTCTTCGATAAAAATTAATCGGGTATTGATTTTTGACATTTTAAAGTTGGCCTAGATTTTTTACTTCAACATACAATTCAAAATATTATATTGTCGGATGTAATCGACAAAAATAATTCAAATGCTAATGTTTTGCGATTATACATACTAATCACGGGATTCATAAATCCAATAAACTGAGTCGGGATCTCAGTATTGGATTCCCTGAACTAGAAATAAGAAAACATATTTCCCGATTAAATGAAAAAATGGATCAGAACTCCTAGTGCCATCTGTTATGTATTATTTAAAGGTTTTTGAGTTCATTGCAAATAAAAGGATGACACATTTCGATTTTAAATAATAGATGCCTCACTACATATAATACAATGAATAACATATAAGATCAAAATTTTGACATGAAGAACTTGGTTAACATAGTGTAATTAGTAATGCATTCACCCGGCAAGAGAAAGCTTTGGGTTCAGGTCCCGGTGGTAACTATATATTTATTTATTCAAAAGATAGATTTATTTCATTTGTTTTAATTGTCAAATAACTGGTCAAAATATTGCAACTTCACAAAAAAAAAGTGTTTTCATTAAAATAAATTATAGTATGTATTACTATGTATTACTTTAAAAAAATTTATTTATAATTTAATTGTAATATACATACTTTTAATTTAAATAATACCTCATGAAATCCCTTGCAAAATATTTTTTGTGTTTATTTCATGCAAAATTCGATTCTACATTTCTTTCAGACATTTATAAAAATTTCTTTCAGTCATTTATAAAAATTTCTTTCAGTCATTTATAAAAATTTATTTCAGTCATTTATAAAAATTATAATCATTTCTTTCAGTCATTTATAAAAATTATAATCAAAATGATTGCCGTCTACTTTTCTTTTGTAACTACCTAAATAGCCAAAATGACCATCAGATATTAGCATCAACCAGTATCCTGCAAAAATGAATCTTAGTAAGAAATTAATAAACCTTGGCAGGAGTGATTTCCTGTGTGTCTTCCACATCCGAGTCTTGCCCCGGAGCGAGACCATCAGAAAAGCAGACCTTTTTCAACCTCAATGTGCGTGGATCCATTCTGGTAACCCTGACTCCAGCCCTAGAAGCAGTGTACACAATAAAAACTAGAAATATACATTGACCCCTCCTACGTAAACAATGATATATTTAAATAAATATCAGATATCTCATAGAGACAAAGCTATTTTAATTATATTTAATGGAAAATATATAGATTCTCATTGAGTTGACATGTATGCTGTTTCAAGGAAAAATGAATTATCAAATTTGGTCCATAGATGGCGATGGTGCAGTGGTGCTCGAAGCGAGTCCACATATTAACATGTATACAACTTTAAAAAAAAATTGATAGATGTGGAGATTGATGGGGTGAGAATGGTGAACGTTATATTTATATAAAGTTATCATTTAAGCCAGCCGAAGACAGGTCGTAAGCCCTGTAATTTCCCCATACTTTAATATATTTTCCATTAAATGTAATAAAAATAACTTTGTCTCTATGAGATATCTGATAACAGTGCCTTTGTAGGTAAAAATCCAGAAATTGTGTCTTCTTGGAAATATTAAAATATTTGCAAAATGATATTTTTAATCATTCTAGTAATTCGGATGTATTTAAAAAATATTAATATTTTTAAAATTAGTCATTAAAAATGTATCAAATACGTGCAAAATACTAAAATGATTAAAAATGACATTTTTTACTTTACGTAAGAGGGATCGACATGTCATACACTGTGGAGGGTATGGCAACATTTATTCCATTTTAACTGCTGCGGGGGAGATTCAAATTCATCCAACAGACAAAAGGAATGTCATCAGTCAATAGACTAACACTGACGTACAACAAGCACAAAGTGAGGCACGAAACATGGCAGGACTTGGAGACACTTTTAGACTACCAAAGCCTTCAATCTAGAAACAAAATAGAAATGTAGTGACTGTCTAATAACTGATATCAAAGTAAATATTAACCAACCAACTTACAGTCATGCCGTTTTTCGCAAGGTTAGACAGAGGATAGAGCACCTCACTCTTCTGTCCTGACATACAATTCTTGCTTCATTCACATTCACACATATTCTCATATAAGTTATTAAATATTATTCCATTCACTTTGTTCCCTGCAGTCATCTTCCTTTTAATATCTTTCTCAGCCTTTCCTTTCTGTCGAACATACTTTTCAAATACACAAATTCATCTACTCGTTCCAAACATTCATTACCTATAAGTAAATATTATATAAAAAGTTTAAAATATCATGTTCCAATATTCCTATCAAATTCCATAAATACTAGTGCACAATATTTTAAATGCAGAAACATATTAAAAATTGCATGTGCCTAAACTCAGCCATATGCGGTTGAAAGAATCCAGAGAAAGATTTTAAGATTCATTAATTTAAAATTATATATCAATTATGATTATCTCCTTGGCCTTTTGGCTATTTAAAATTGTCAAAATTACCATGACCGACCTTATATTTCTATACAGGATCATCAATGCTATGATAGACTGTCCCCAGATTGTTGGTCTGCTTGACTTTCACGCACCATTGAGGTCATCGAGACACAACTCATCGTTCTATTACAGTGGTAATGTCAGAACTCATGCATTGGCTAACTCCGCAGTCCCCAGATTGCATTCTTTAGGGAATGAATATGCGGAGGTAGTTAATGTAAATTTAATTCTTTACAGGACTACATTATTACAATTTTTTGTGTCTCAACTCAATGGTGACGGATAAATTGCTTTACTACACATTTTATTTTTAATTTTGATTATGAAAAAACATGCCGATATTATATAATTTTTTTCTTTGTGTATTGCACTTCTGATGAAATTTTCTATTATTTTACAAATTATGTTAATGCCAGAATAGGGTGTGTATAATAATAATCAAATATATAAACATTTTTAATTAAAAAGTCATAGTTATGCGATTATATGAACTCTGAGCGATCAGACTATTTTTGATTAGATGATTTAGATGGTTAGGTCCTGAAGCAAGCATACAGAGTAATAATGGATCAATTTCACAAATACTTACAAACACATGCTCACAAAATGTACATTGACATGATTTTGTGAAAACTTGTACAAACATTTTCCACTTGTAATTTAGTCATAACCCATAAAATATTGCAGATAAGGTCTTGTTGCGTACAAAGCATAGATGCCGGAAGAATCTCAGGATAGGAAGGAAATTGCCACTCAGCACAATCCGGATTCTGCTGACATCTCCAAAGATGTGGACTGTATATTTTAACTCACTATTTCGTCAAAGGTTCTGAGACAGTATAGACGCGAAGCCTCTAGATTAATATAATATTGTAAACTGAACCATACACGTGTAACACGAAAGGGAAGGGGGGGAAGGACAAAGCATTATTTTCATTAAAAAATTAACATATTTATACACATATAAATATATGTCCCAAACATACATAGCACTATTTTTTCAATTATATTTGACCGTATAAAGTGGGATGATCTTTATTAAATACGTGTTGACTTACACAACGAGAATTCCTTTCTCTGGCGAAGGTTTGATGATAGCAGGGGGCGGTGACGGAGAAGAGTCTCCGTTGGTGGCTCCGACCGCAACTGAAAGACCTGATATTACAAACAGACAATGACAATGTTGCAAAATAATGCCATAACAGGTTCATCCCTAACAAACTTTAAAATCACACAAAAATTATTTACATAATGAAACATTAAGTATAAAAAATTTTGATTAAAAGATTTAACGTCATTAGGTGATATCTTTAATAAGTAACAGATGATTTCTGATTTTTCCGGTGAACCTCTCTAAATGATTTTAATCTTTCCCTTACGGTGCTAAAATAAAAACGCACGGTGCTGTAAACTCTGTGTACATGTAAACTTTTTAAGTTGGATAAATATGAATATTTTACATTTACAGCACTATTATATCATTATTATATTAGTGATGAGAAAAAATGCTACTCTTGACTCACTGACGTGATTGTGATTGATATTCGATAATATCAGTGATTGAAAACTGTGACTGTGATCACAGTTTCGTTACTAATACGTGTGCGCCGCACGATATCACAATACAAGAAAAAAAAAACATAATTTTGAGCGTACCTAAATATATTATTCAAACATCATTTGAGTAAAAAACATACTCTAATATATATAATAAATATATTTAATATCATCACAAAGTGAACCCTTAAAAAATGTGAGTTTATTTTTCGGGTCAAATGCTTAAAACGTTTTGGCAGAATCAACTAGATGGCGCTTATCATGAATTGTAACGTCATTCCTTCATGACTATTTTTATTTCATATGCACATGCACCGAATCACGGTTCACAACCAAATATAAATAAAATAAAAATATTTATCACAATATTCAATCACTGATAGTGAGTGTGACTCAAAGATATCAGATTGACTTACGGTTCATAATTTTGAGCTCATCACTAATATATATATAGTAGTATGTAGTAGTATACACTTAGTGGTAGAGCTAAAAATGAGAAAAAACAATGAATCACGAATGACGGCACAAAGACACATAACTCTGCCACTAAGTGTCGATCGGCATCCGGCACCCACGCCGTCTGCACGTACGCGTATCGACATACGTATTGACAAGATCATACTGTGTCCACTTTAATATATGGTCAGCAAATATGAAACTCTCACAGATTGAAAATCTAAGCTACCGGAGTTACTAATGTTATGAGTATACCGATAAGGATGACCTTCAGTGCAGAGACTCTACTTCTACGTATAGAAAGGTGGTTTGAACTAATTTTGTGACTGTTAGAGGAGCAATTACCGAGCTGTATATTCTTGGCAACTCCAGGGATTGGTGGGTTTCGCCCCAGACATGTTGGGATAAACAGCAATGAAGCCTTTATGAAGACAGATTGAGACTTGTTTGGTTATCAAGGACTGTTCAATTTTTGCAATGTTACGCCATGAAGACATACAATTAAGACGTACGTACAAATTTATTATTGACAACTTTTTCCTTCTCGCCTGACCCTGTTCCCTAAAATCTCTCGACTCGGCGTGTTGGTCATCAGACTCTCGGAGATTGCCGAGCATGCAGTGGATTTTCTCAAGTCCTCATAATTTGGTTCTTCAATATTGAAAGAATTCCCAATTAATCCATCTATCCATCCCCGTACATTCCATTTTCCCTTGATTCCGGTAAATTGCGTCGAAACCAAGGACTAAACGAGATGCGCTTTGTCTAAACTTTGGCCTCCCCGACACAATGAAAATGATGAATAAATATGAGGACTACTTTGCTGGTTAATAGAACAATTATATGAACACAGGTCCATAATCAATTCTCAATTAATAATTGATTGATACATGGAAACAAATATTTTATTTGAGTATTTTAAATCACAGTGTATTGAAAATATTAAAAAAAAAAAAATAATAATAAGTCAATACACACTCACTGGGATACTGTAACACCAAATTAATCCTTTCATCCAAAGATATTTTTTTAGCTGCCTTTGTATCCTCATCATCGCTTTCATCCTGCCCAGCAACATAGCTCATTTCCTGCGTCTCACTGTACATTTCATAGTTTGCTTCATAATCTTCCACCATAAGTCCATCAGGATAGCTGTCCCGGCTTTCTGTTGTAGACGAAATCGTTTGGATCTTGTACACTTTATCATCGGACAGACATTCTGTCTCATCGGCGGTGTAAGGTGTCTCATACTCGGACATGATTTGGCTATCGTTGTCTCGAGAAGTGTGCGAGTTTGTTTGGTTTTGGACTGGGGAGATTTTATGACCTGTCGGCTGGTGCATCTCCGCTTCAGACTTGATTTCGACTTCGATGAGCGTTGAATTGTTTTTAAGTAGTGTTTCAGAGTGTGGTACGACACCTAGAAATAAAAAAATGAATTGTTAAAAATTTCTAAGTAAATATGCTCGGGTTTGCACTATTTCTACATAGTAAAACCTAAAATGAGGTGGCTTGGACTCGAGACGGATTACAGTCCTTGTCGAGACCTAGGATAAGGGGATAAAGATGATGATGAGAATTACATGTACTATATAATAAAATACTTCATCAGTAAAATGAGTTTTATCAACATGAAAATGTACCCCATCTAGACTGTTTTCTAGCCCTGGATGCAGTGTTGCCATGGTTGCTGTCCGGCCGCCAATCCCATTTGATTTCGCCCATCACTTGCGGGATGGAGTTGTTGCTGTCCGATGCTGGCATCACCCCCGTCAACGTTGGTATGGGACGGATGTCAGAAATTTGCTGCAAAAATATATTTTATAAATAATATTATAATTGATTCTCTATATTTACAATACAGATTAGAAATTCATTGTAATTTTTGATTAATTAAATGAAAACCATAAATATGTTTTCTTTTTCAATGTTTGACCTTTTCAACTACTTAACTTAATTATTAATGATACCCACAAAGCCACAGTGATATTTGTGTGCGTGAAAAAACATGTCAAATTGAACGCACAAAGGAAACTATTTGTATGACAAAATAGACAAATAAGAAATGACAAAGCACTAAGAACTAAGAAGGAATGAAACAATGTTTGTAATGGGTCCGTTCTCATCCATCAATTTGTACACATTATGTATGACCAGGAACTTTATGATCCGCATGATGAGCCAAGTCTCAAAAATCATAAAATTAGGAAAGCTGCGATGGCCAGGAGGTACAGAGCATATGAACAATGAGTAATAGCGGCTCAATAATGAACCAGACGAAGAATAGGTAACCAAAATGAGACGGAAGAATAATACTGTACGCATTGGCACAGAACAGGCTGGTAGAGATATACACTTCAAGAGGCCAGGACACGTATCAGGTTGTGCGCAGCCAGGAATCATATTGTATTTATCTTGTAACTTATTATCACGCCGTCTCTCCGCAGGGATAGGCAGAGAGAATAGAGCGCCACACTCTTCTGTCCTGACACACAATTTTCACCTCATCCACATTCATAAATCTTCTCATACAAGCTCGCCAATTGCTGAGGCTTCTAACAAAACCTTTCTCCAATATCTGGTTTACCTGGTCGTGCCAAGTCTTCCGCAGATGTCTTCTATTTCTGGTGCCATTCTCTTCTCATTCATCCGTTCCATATGACCAAACCACCTAGGTGATCCTTCCTTAATCTTACTCTTATAGCTTTACATTCTTTCCTTATTTCTTCATTCTTTACTCTGCCATAAATAGATTTGCCACATATACGCCTAGGTGATCTCATTTCCAGTGCATTCAGTCTACTTTCGTTCCTCTTCTGCCAGCTCCAGGCCTCCCTTCCAAACAAATTCTTACATCTAGTTTATATTGATCTTGTATTATATAAATGTTGAAAGCCACCCCCATAATCAAGATCTTTCTTATTCGGGGGTGCATAACACTACTATTGTTTTTTTTTTATTGTCGAATATATAAATAAACTTAAACATCAGTATCGGTACCAGTACTCCATTGCGTACCGCAAGACTTGCCTTGGTTGACAATATCCCGTTAGTTATAATTCCATTCAAAGTGTTGTTCACTTTATTCCCTGCAGTCTCCCTCCTTTCAATATCATTCTCAGCCTTTCCGTTTCCAAATACACAAACTCATCTACTTGTTCCAAACATTCATTACCTACAAGTATTTAGCACGGTGTCTTGCTTTCCTCCTTCTCGAATACCATCACTTTCGACTTGTTGACATTCATAATAAGGTCGCTTTCCTTGCATACATCGTACATTCTACTCACTATCCTCTGTAGTTTTTGTTCATTATTCGCCATTAGTACTGTTCATTATTTTGTAATATATATATATATATAATGTAAAAAACTAACCTTATTTTCAACTACTGGGGGGGCAATCTTAGCAGGAAGATCATAATTCTCAACCATGTCAAACTGCCTCTTCAGCTCCTCAGCTGCAGCAATCCGCTCCGCGGTCATATTGTGCTTCAAACGTTGACGCTTAAACTCTTCAAATTCTCTCTTGAGCCTGTCGAATTCTTCCACGGCTCTGCGTTGGCTCTCAGTATCTGACTGGACACTCTCGGTACTCTCAACACTCTCTGATTCTTTAATTTCATCCAAAACAGCCTCCGGCACAACAGAAGGGTCATTTTTAGATCCGTCATCGGTGAATTCTATTTCATTGTCAACACGTTTAGGGTGGTCAGTTAATAGGCTTACAGGAGTGACATCAATTTGCCTAGATGATTCTGCTTGCATCGAACTTGATATGCTATCAAAATGACCAACTTTTTTCACCACAGAATTGTTTGAATTGTCCGACAGACTCGGCACGATTGCGGCGGAGTTTTGCGCCAAGTTTTTCAAGGAACTCGTAGAATTCTCGCACGGACTAATGGAATTCAAAGAATTCTTTTCCGAGCTAATCGCACTGTGTGTGGAATCCATTGAATTCTGAGAAAACGATAAGGAATTTCGCAACGAAGCGAAACTTGTCTGCGTAGAATTGGAATGTTCGCTCTCAACTGAGAATCTTTCACTATTTTCTTCACTAATAACCGCAGTTGCTTCTGCATTGCTGGCGTCATCTTCCATGACTTCTTCTGAATGTGGCTCCGTCTTTACAACAGCGTCAGATGTTACAGTTTCTACAATCTTCTTGCTACTCTCCACAAAATCACTGTGCAACTCATTGACACTTATAATCTCCTGAGTGTGGACTACTCTGTTGATTCTGGGAGAAAATTCTCCATTACCAACAGACAACTTGTCCGCTTCATCTTCGGACGTTTTCTCTCTCTTGATATTCAGCACGGTTTCCATATTAAATTGGTCCGAGTCTTCGGCGTCATTTTCTTCCGCTTCCATTTGCCTCTCGTTTCTTCTTCGCTTCTTCCTGGAGTGTTGTGTTTCCGCAATATCCGGAGATGAGCTCTTTCGCTTCTTTTTCTTTTTAGACTTTGTTCTTCTATCAGACTCTGAGTCTGAGGAGCTGCTGCTGGACGAAGACGCTTCATGCTTCCTACGCTTCTTCCTCTTGTCCCTGTCGGGCTCGTGTTGGCCTTTACGCTTAGAAGTCATATTCTTACTACTTTTGCTGTTGGACTTTTTCAATTTCTTAGTTTTTTCGGCAATCATTTCTGTTAAGGACAATAACAAAAATACAAAATGAAATATTTCAATGTGTGCACATCTTATAAATAAAATTTATTGATTTGTAGTATATATATGACAAACGTGTCCTCTCGTCCCTTAAACACTAGCAGCAGCACACAATTTTCACAACATCATGCATCATATTATATTCGGTTCTACCAATCATGCATGTGATATCTAATTTAACTTCAAATGTAACACCATGACAGTTTAAAGAATCAGTATTATGAAGTAAGACATCATAGGGGAGTAGCGAGACGGACATTGATGAACCGAATGAAAAGTAGCGCGGTAAGGGACACCCTCAGCGTGGAGCCCCTACTTGAACATATAGAAAAATCTCAACCAAGATGGACATCTTGCAATTGTCAGATGTACGATTACAAAGATCTGTGTTCTCGGAGAGAAGGCGCGGCCGCTGAGTCGTCCTAGACTAAATCGGAATATACAGCAAAAAAACTTTATAAACACATATTAGACATTGATTGTTCATCAAGTTCTGAAACAGCGCAAGGCAAGGGAAGATGGAGCCGCCTTGTTGAGACTTTGGGACTCTTCTACGACAAGAAGATAAAAATAAGTTTAATTACATGTTTACATGCTATTGCGTGATTGCCAAATTGTTATTGAATGCCTCATCATGTGTCCTTCCAAAACACGGCCGCCGTGTGAACATGTCAGCACGATAGTCTACACATAAGTTATCGGCGGTCCCTCGTTACGAGGATGACGTCTACCATGGTTTCACGGGTTGGCCATGGCAGAGGCTTGTGCATGGGTCTCTGTCTAATGGCAAGAGTGGTCCGAGACGATTGGAGCTCTCCGTTATTTTGCAGCCTTCTGCATATACATAAATATGTCCATTTCGAATGATTAAATTCAAATATCATTTAACTTATTAGGCAATTCACATGGACCAACATGTCAACAAGACCACATTATCATCTATGAATGCACTTAGCGACTACACTATCATACTTGCGAGCACTTAAAAAATCACACTTCCGTACTAGTATTGTAAAGTTTTTCTGGAAATGTATAAAAAAATTAAAGCATGGGAATGAATATCAAGGCTAAAATCAAATACCAACCAGCTTTCAATTCTTCCTCATTGCTTGAATAAGGATCATCACGTTTCTTTTCAGCCCCCATCGACTTATCCTTATTTTTCAACTTGACCTGTTCTCTGAGTTTCCTTTTCTTCTTTTTCAACTTCAACTTTTTAGCAAGCTCTTTCGCCTTGGAGATTCTCTTCTTGCGCTTTTTCTTTGACTTTGACGCTGTGGTTTTATTCTTCTAAAATTCAAATAAACAAATAAAACAAATAATAGATATCTCATAGAGATGTAGTTATTTTTTATTAATGAAAAAATATGGAAGTATGGGTAATTACAGGGCTTATGACCTGTCTTAGGCTGGCTTAAGTGATCACTTTACACAATGTAATGTTCACCATTCCACCCAATCAACCTCCATATCTATCAGATTTTTTTGAAAGTTGTATATATGTTAATATGTGGAATCACTTCGAATACCACTACACTGTCGCCATCTATGGACTAAATTTGATATTCATTTTTCCTGAAACAGCATATATGTCACAATGAGGATTTAATTATTTTTTAAAAATTCAGATAGAAATGAATTATTTGGTCATAATTTTTGTGCATCTGGAATTGTGATTGAACTCTGCAATGTTTATGTAAAGAGAAATGCTAGCCTAAGGCAACAAACAAATTGCGCAATGAAAATTCTGAAAAGTGACAGAGTAAATATTAGGAGATCCATTTAAAAAAATTGAGTTGTTTAAATTTGTTATAGATGTTGATCTAGCGGTAAAAAGCTCAGTGGGAGAGACTCGGGAAGGAGAGTTGTGGAGGTGCGTTACGAGGTCAATACTAACAAGAAGGAAGAAAGAAAAAATACAATGAAGCAGGTACTGACTGTGCAAAAAATAATTTGTCAAAAAACACATCAAATAGAATAAATTTGATACCTTTTTCTTCGAATGGGATCGTTTCTTTTTTTTCTTCTTATCCGAATCACTGCTGTCGCTCGAAGAATCGCTTGTGGAACTGTCGCTCGAGGAGCTGCTCGATGAACTGCTGCTCGAGGAAGTCGAGGACGAGTCGCTCTCGGTGGACGACCTCGCGGACGACCGGTGGCCCTGTCTCTTGTGGGAAATGTCCTTCTTGCGCTTGTTCCGCCTGGAACTGACTTTTGCGTGACCCTTGCGTTTGTTCATCTCCGATTTGGCACTGAAACAAATTCTAAGGCTGTAAACGGATGCAGAGCGAAAGACACAAGAAGGGAACTGACTAGCTCGGGGTCAAGTAAATATAACACATATTTACATACCAATATTTAGATTTACTCTGTTATTATTCCTCACATAAACTACTGCAGCAGCATTTTGTTTTTGGCTAACGAAGAAGAAATGCAACAATTGTCAGTGTTGCAAAATAAAGCTTTGAGAATGATACTCAGAAAAAATAGATATACTCGGATCTGTGCAATGCTGAAAGATCTGAATATGATGACCTTTAAGCAGAAAATATATTTTAATACAATGGTATTTATTTATAAAATCCTCAATAAGAAAATATCGGCATATGAAAAATTGATGTCATTCGGGAAGAAGACCAAATCTCAGAAATCGATGATGTATAGTGCGATGAAAATTTTTAATGAAATGCCAGAAAACATAAGAAAGGAGGAGAAACTGAATAGATTTAAAGCGAAACTGACCAGATATTTATAAGTTAAGTTTTAGTAAAAGAAAATACTTTAATCTTGTTTATATTAGAGCATATATAAGAGGGCTTATGTATGCACTATGTTAAGAATTAAATAAATAATAATAATAGTAAAAATATATTATATAAAAAAACTAGCATTTATATTCAATGTTGCCCGGGATTCACAATTAGTTAAACATATTTAAGACAGGGGGAAGAGTGGCCTTTGTTTCACGCATGCTCTAAATAATAACTATGAATACAATTTGGTTCAGGTCGGGTTATTGTATTTTGGTCAGGGTTCTAAAAAAGTAACTATGCAAAATTTGTTTGCATTCAATATAATACACATTTACATAGCGGGGATTACCTCTCACCGGGTCATATATTTTTTGAAGAATTTTTCTTTCACAAATGTTTACTGTGAATAGCAATGAGTTAATAATACACTCACCTCATACTGATGGACTTCTTTGTCTTTTCAATTTTTTTAATCTGTGTCTCACTCTCACCGCTCCAATTTCCACTGTCCAGCTTCTTCTCTCTTTTGTTCATCTTTTCCTTGATCACATCACCGCGGTTCGTACTACCGGATCTCACCAACTCGAGTTCTTCACTTAGCTCTTCAGCGGTGACCACCTTCGCTTTCTTGCTCTTCTTAATATCGCACAAATCCAGAGATTCGTCCATAATGTCTTTAGACACCTCTTCCGTATTTGATACGTTACCGAAACTTTTAATTTTATCACGTGATGACGAATCGATCGAATCATTTGCGTGATCGAAATAATTCTTCATAGAATCACAATCCATCGATGTGTCTTGCGATACACCTTCAGCTTTGTCTTTGGTGTCGCATTTAGAATCTTCCTCTTGCTTCTCCGCAATCTCCGGCCAAACTGCCTCCATGAATTTCTCATACTCCAGATCTAAAGACGGTACCGCATCAGAGCGTTCCGGTTTTTCTCTAGGTGATGGGATAGCCGAAACATCAATCAGATTCATGTTCAAATTGTTCCTTACAATCCCGGATCCGAGAGTTTTCAACGATTGCTCGGCATTATTATTCGCCGTGTCAAATTTGGCGAGATTGTCCGTTGTTAAGGACAATGGTTTCTGCCTTTTTATATTGGAGTCATTTTGTGATGTGGAGTCGTCTGTTTCCCAGTTGGTTGATAATTCTATGGCCGACTTGTCCGCCAAGACATAGTCTACACTAGGGTACCAGTCTCTCGATGAAGACTTCTGGGATTCATCGCTGAAATGGACCAAAATGATCAATGTTTTTTCATTAATCAAAATGTTATTTAATATTTAACAGTATAAAAGTCTAAATAGTTTATAAATGCCGCGAATACAGCATTAACTTACCGTTGATCAATGGATTCTTCGCGAGTGATGGCACTCACCTTGGCCGCCAGACTGTCGGAATTCCTCTCCACTCCAGCCAGACATTCGCAGTTGTTTAAATTTTCGCAGTACTTGATCGCCGGAGTGTGTTTGGTCCATCTGAAACAAAAAATAAGCAATGAATTCTCTACAATCCATATTTCGTTAATATCATTTTGCTCAGTGCTAATGACCTCAATGATGATTACAAAATGAAAAGTTCACTTCAAAAATACAGTGAAAACCCTCTTACTAACTAGTTGAAATATTTGTAGCGGAACTCAATTTATCCTTAAAAAAATAACATTTTCTTTTTTGAATTCAAGGCAAGCAACTCTACTGAAAAATGTATTTTGCAAAAATCTGAGGAGTTACTGTTTTCTCAAGTTTAGTCGCGTTTATGGATAGCACTTTTCTTTCAATTACCTTGTCCTATGGTATAACAAGATGTATATATTTGAAAATTTATCAACAAAATCAAACAAAGCAGAGCGTTCAAATATGAACTGAATTAACATGCATTTCAAAATAATTAAACAAAAAATTATATCGTAATCATATTTGTAAAAACTGCTCTGAAGGATTAAAGATTTTCTAATATAACTGATATCCAACAGAATGTGAGGCAGGTCAACAGTTGCTTCCAGAAATGGAAACGCCATCTAAGTCAATGTACCTACAATATATGTTCATGTAATATTGTTTAAAGGTGCATTCTGGGAATTAAATTATCACACCTCGTATGTCAAACAAAATAAATTAAGATTGCTAAAATGATTAATTTCCTGTCATTATTAACGGTTACTTCTAGTTAGCAATAAAAGTGATGTTTGGGTATCAAACCATCGGGTTGATTGAATTTTTATGAATAGACCTTTTTTAGCAATAACCTTTTCATATTGTTTCACAAAATCATCATCTAACCTGTGACATTTTGTATCGGTGTGCACTTTAAGGGCGCACATCTCCTCGACACCCTTCCAAACCTCATCAACACTCTTGCTCGGCGACCTGCCCCACCTGGACCCGCTCTTGTCTCTCTTTGGCTCAGTCTTCTCTCTGTTGTCCTTGTTGCCAGAGTCTCTCGTCTCGGGGCTCTGCGAATTTCCTGACCACACATCTATATTACTCTTAGGTTCCTCTGCAAAATCTCGAGCTTCTGGACTTTGCGAATGCTTCCAACGTGATTTTCTACTTTTTCTTTCTTTCTCGTGCTTTTTATCTTTGGTAAGTTTCTCTGGTGATTTTCTTGCATCATTTTCTTTTCTGATTCTTTTATCATCAAATTTTCCGCTTTCCGTGTTCTCTTCAACAAACTCTCTCATATTGTCTGTCTTCCTGTCAGATTCTCCACTTGCGTGTCTTTTGACGTGGTCACTAAATTGAGAACTTTGCGAACTATCCTTTTCCGATCCCTTTTTATCTGATTTTGTGTGAACATATTGAATTTTATCTCCAATGTCCAAATGATCATCTTTGTGACTTCTCGATCGTGATTCTCTTTCATTGCTAATTTTGTCCTTACTTCGTACTTTATCTTTGTCTGTCTGTGGACTTTGTGAGTATTCTCCGCGAGGTTCCTTTTTATTAATTTTTTTCTCATATTCTCTGTGTCGCTCTTTACTATTATCCGACTTTTTCCTTTCAGTTGGGCTCTGAGAATTATCTAAATGATGTTCCCTCCTGCTTCTTCTTCTGCTATCTCTAATCTTCTCTTTTCCTGTATCAGCGCTCTCTGCAAGTTCTTTATCTTTATTCTTCTCAGTCTCTCTTAACTTATCTTTACTTTCTCTTACATCTTTAGATTTAGAATTATCTTGAGATGATCCCTTCCTACTCCTTCTCCTTTCGTCGTGTTCAATATCTTCCTTACTATCGACCAAATAACTCTGCCTCAGATCCGCATTAGAATTAGTCTTATTTTTATTTTTTTGATCAAGTTTCCGTACATTAACATCCGATGAATCAAACATTAAACCAGGTCTCATAATTGGTGTTGTATCTCCACTGGAAGCCATATCTGGACTGTAATAACATCCCAAATGAAGTATATCTCTGGAATTAGAATCAAAATCATCATCCTCAACTTTTTCAGAGACCCGATTATCGATATTTTTGCAAGGTTCTCCGAGATTCGCCGCAAAAGCGATGGCGTCCTCTAAAGAACTGGTGCTGGCCGCCGGTGAATAAATCTCATTAGAGAAATCATTGGAGTCGGGCGCACTCAACATTTCTTCTTTTTTAATGCCTTGTTTCAAAGACGAATGAGTTTCACTGCAACCTTTGGTGTCAGTTTTGATTAAATCATCCGCTTTACGTTCTTGCTTTTCTGTATCAAAACTAAACATGTCGATTATTTCTGATTTTTTCAATTTGCCTTTCTCTTCTTTTTTTGTTGAATTATCATTGATCTTTGCTTTTCCTTCGGATATTTCTTCAGCCGTATTTTCATCCATTTGATTTGAATCATTTTCTAAAGACCAGCTGTCACAAACGACGAGATCTTCCATTGAAATATCTTCCTCAACATGATCGTTAACACCCGAACTTGAATGAGACTCGCGTCTGGTCCTGCTGATTCTATCCTTGTGATCCTTGTGATCCAAGCCTCTACTTAAATCGCTACGACTCTCTCGGTGGTCCAACTTCAGGCCTTTGATGAGATCACTGGTTTCTTTATCATACGGTACGGTGATATTTGAGAATTCGTCACCCTTCATCAGGGAAGCTTTCTGTACGAGAACCTCAATTTCCGAAGGATCTGAAAACAATGCAAATTAGTAAGAAAATTTAGATTTAGTGAAAATTTTTATATCTATAACTTTACAATCTGAAGCTAATATGATGATAAAATAATATAATTAAATTTTTTAAATTTACAACAAAATTAAAATAATTAGTTTTATATGAGGTTAATCATTAAAAACATTGCATACTTGAAGTATACATTGTCTTTATTACGAGTAAGAAAAAACACAAAGTAGCCAAATCGTATGAATTTTTCAGACTGGCGAGTATCTTGGTCATCCGTCATTGAATTTGAGGTTCAAGGAAGTAAGGTCTCCGATAGGTGTCGCTATTCAAAGCAAAAATAAAAGACGTTTCAGATAAATAAATGACATCGCTGGTCGTGGTTGTGATTTATTCGGAACCGGCTGTAGAGGGGTTGTTTTCTTTTTTATATATTCAATTCATTTACATTACAGTATTAAAATATGTGTCCACGGTCAAATATTTGCCAAAAACTGCTTAGATAAGATTACTCAATCATTTTAGCACCGCGGTTCAAAAAAGTTTTACACAAAATTGAGTTGAGATTTTAAGTATATTTTTTTTACCTGTCCTTGTCGTTTAATTTCTTTAAGTTCACAATATCCTTCATTTTTTTGCTTTTAATAACATTCTGATGATAATCATATCAATTTCAGATATCTCTAGGTGTACATATGTATATAACATGTATCATTTTACTAATATTTAGTTTTTTCTTACTGAAAATAAAGACAAAGTACACTACATAGTGCATTGTTAAAGGAATATAATAAGTAATTTCTGTATTGAAATATAGATTCTATGGAAACCCTAGCGGCTATACTTAATTTCAAATGTAGGGTTTCAGGATCTTAATACCGATGAATGAAAAACTGTTCACCACTATGAATAATTATACTACTACCAACCAACTCTTGTAACTGAAGATTTTTAATCAGTTCGTCAGTTTTGTGTTATAGTACTCACACAAGAATCTCTGATAGTAAAAAGGCATAGCCTTTATGGGTGCAGGTTTGAGTCGGTAGGCCTCCATGGGTGGCAACAGTGATAGGGGCACCCCCAGCTTGCTGAGGGCTTGCTGCACAGTGATCTCCGAGTTCAGGATCTTCATTGCGTTGAGCGAATTGCGGCGGCGCTCGTACTCACTCTCTAATGGCAGAAGTTTCTTTTTAATTACATTGGCTTAAATTATTACATTGTCCAATAAGTTATAAAAACTAAATATACAAATAAACTAAAATAATATGCATTCTTCATCATTTTTCAAAAAAATTCTGCCATCGTTCTGATTTCTCGACAGCAAAAACGTCAATCAGTTTTACTGCGGCAAGTAAAGAAGGACGTATAACAACCTGCCGATTTTATTGTTCTGGATGAGCTTACAAGGTAATACGCTAAACCTATAAACAGTGAAAAAGAACACAAAAAGACAAACGACACTTTGAAAATTGACCTTTATTCTGATATAGCAATGTTTTTAATATGATGTAATATTCTGCATACAAAATTAAGCAATGTAAATATTCATTTCTTTTTTTACTAAATATGTATATACCACAGACCAGTAAATGAATAGACATGAAATAAAGTGTACATATAGGAGAGGGATTTAGAACATTAGTTGCGGGACAAGGGGCATTCTACACATATTCTTTGTGGAAACATAAATCAGATAGTTTATGACACATTTATGCAACAGTAAAAGTTTTACTCTTCGAAAATTAAATCTTTGTGTAAACAAGACATATTTTTTTACATTAATGCATATTTATTGTCAGCGTTTAAATTTTCGTTCCAATTGAGTCATATTTTTTTTAAAAGTTGCAGAGTCATTTGATTGCGTTAGTGGTATCAAAGTGACACCAAAATGAAAATATTGAGGCAAAGAATTTCCATTAGTTCATGTGGTGGTCTGTGTGGTACACAAATATGTTTTAAATGTAATAAAGAAACCGATGAAAAATGTATCTAAATAAAGAGTTTAATAGTAAAATAAATGATATAAGAAAAACTTAAGATAATAAATATTTATGAAAGTCAGTTGAATGGAAGTTTCTATAATGAAAGCAAAATCATTATTTGAAAATGCCAGACTGTACGGATCAAACTATTATAACGGCATGTTTTGGAACTATATATAGTGCTATAAAATCATCAGATTTTTACTAAAAAGTTACTACTGATCACACAATTGACCCAAAGAACTTCTATAAATTATGTTTGGTAGAAAGTCCCGATGCGAATGTAAAGAAGAAACTGATGCCATATTGCAACACTTGTAGGCATCACTAGCAAATCGGAAACGATGATTCACCTTTCTTTTGTGGCTTCTTAACAGCGGGTGGATTTTTATTCTTCTCCTGGTGCTCCGCTTCCGGATGTAAGGTCGCAATCTTCTTCAGAGAACCGTGCAGCATTTTCCCAATCAACACGGAACTAGTGGAAGCTGAAAGAAAAATGATAAATAATTTATGTATATTACCACATTGACATAAGACTGGTATTTAACCGTCGTCTCACATTTTGTTGTACTGCATTAACTGTTATAGTGCCGAAAAGCACTACGGCGCCGCCATGTACTTACGTGAAAAGCACTACGGCCCTGCCGCATGCTTATGTCAAAAGTGTCAACGACACGACAGCGTTCCATACTTCAGTGTACTTTTCAATCTTTTTTTAAATTCATGTTTTAATATATTTAAACTACCTTATTAATTGCTAAAAGCTCACGTCCTTATCCTCAGTCACTACGTTATCCTCAGTCTGTTAAAAATTATACTCTCAAAATGTTGGATGTTCGGAACGGAGTTAGTGTGAAAATTATGATATTTCAAGAGATCAATCAAGCAGAAATGATTACGAAAGTGATAATGCGAGTGATATTGTGTTCCGTACAGATCGTAGGATGCGAATTTTAAGTAAAAATAGTGATATTACATACATATTATATACACTTGTGTCAAGCATAATTTTCTTTTTCTTTTTTTATTTCGTTTTCAATAAACTATTGTGTTTTATTTTTATGTTTTATTACCATAATACGAAGCTCGGTGAAAATAACGTTTTTGAAAATTGAATAATTTTTAGAGAAATATTTTTTTTTTCTAAGAGCAGTAAATGATGTAAAAAAAGGCAAGAGTTTATTAGGCACCAAAACAATTTAAATCTGAACTATTTGCATGTATAAGGTATGACAATTTAATTCCCAGAATGGCTGCGGGGTCATCGAAATCACGTGAGTATTTGTGTTTGTACATCAGTTGTTAGAGCAATTGTTAGTTAGGTATTGGGAAGGTACAACATATTATATGTAATTGAAGACATCTTTCCAAAACACGCACTTGTCAATTTTGTACGAAAATGAGATTTTAATATGTGCCGTTAGATGGCGCCGTCCTCCACAAAGCAGCCCTAATCAGCCATAAAGCGAAGAAAACTATTGTATGATTCTGACAAAAACAGCACTTGTCGTGTCAAATTTTTTACCGATCCTTATTTTTTAAAATCACCCAAGCCTGCTGTGACTTTGAAAAACTTCCGCATGTATAGGATAAGACTCAGAAACTCCTTTGTTTGGAATATGCGATCACTTTAACAACGGTCATGTATTATTCGTAACAAAAAAATACTTCCTACTGAACTTGACTTCGAACCATCTCATTATGGGGAAATTTACCCATCAACACACATAAAACGAATGATCAAAAAAAAACTCCACAGTTTTCTTAAAAGAGAAAGTTTACCTTTCTATAAAACTCTATCGGTGCAAAGTCAGGCCGGAAGAGTACACGCTGACATTGATCGGTCTGATACAGCAGTGTGGAATGTAGTGTAATGTATGGTTTAATAAGTAGTTAATTTGATCAATATGTACATACTCAACATTTTTATGAATAAGAACTTTAATGATTACAGAAATATGGTTTTATTGTTCTTATTCTAAGAAAGTGGGGCAATGTTGAAATTTTTTGCAAATACAGCACTAGTCAAGTAGTGTGTCACTTTGAAATTTTTTTTATATTTATTTATTTGTAACTATAACCCGTCTCACAAGAGAAATTCTGTGTTGAGACGGGCATAGTTTACAAACAATTGTACAATTAATTAGAATTGCAAGTGGTAGATAGAGTTATATTTATTACTATATATTAGGAGTACATGAAGAACAATTTTAAAGTGGACTTAATAACTTAATTTTGAATCACTTTATAGCAATAATTAATATAGGTATGAGTCAATATGTTTGCGTGAGTGCACCAATACTGGCTCTACCCATATTACGAATCCAAGTTTTAATATATAGTTTTATGTTCTTAGGACAATTCAATTGGTTTAAATCTTCCAAAATATTTGTAGTTCCTTTGGCCATATGTTGTATGTGCTCTTGGGGTTTGTAGGTTACTTGTATTTGTCCATGCGGAAATTATATTTTGAGTTGTTTTAAAATGTGTCTGAATTTATATATGTATTTGAGAGTAGTATTAGCATATATTTGTCTTATATCAAAGACTTTGAATTTATTAAAAAATTTCGCCAGCGCTCGTGATTGGGGTTTAACTTTTAATATAATTTTCTGAGCTGCTATTGGATTAATTGCAGACATAGTCGCTCCACCCCAAGCAATTATACCATGCTCTACGATTGATTGACAGATAGCGTAATACGCCATTTTAAGAAGTTTTATACATATTAAGGAAATTCTTTTAATATTTCTAATAAAATATATTGTCTTTTTTATTTTATTTATAATGAGTTGTGTATGACTCCATTTGAGATAAGGATCAAATATAATTCCTAAGTATTTGATTTGGTCGGTACATTCTATATAATTACCCAATTAGATCATCCTGCCAATTCACCTAACTTAGCTAACTGTGTCCCCAGATGTGCAGAAGGGATGTATATTTTCTAATATAACAGATATCCAACAGTTCCCGGCCTGCTTCCAGAAATGGGAATGGGCATGAAATTTAAAGGTGCATTTTGAGAATTAAATTGATACACCTCGTATACGTAATTTTTTTTCATAACTGACTAAATAAATTTTTTTTTGGTATTACTCGAGGGGCAATGTACAATATTTAAAATCTGTTCAAATTGAGCGAAATTAGACAAAATTTTAAATAAATAAATGGCACTCACGTGAAGCCAGAGTTGGAGACTTGACACTGGCGGGAGAGGAAGTTGCAGCAGCCAGGAGGGACGATTGCTTTTTCTGAATCGTGAACGCCTTCAGGCGTTTGCGTGCGTTTTCCACGCCCAGAACGGTGACCTTGGGCGCGGCAACAGAAGAGGGGGTTTGTGATGTCACTTTATTATCCCCAGGTATAGTGATCTGAAAAAAATTATGTGATAATATTAAAAGTTGTTACGTATCGGTTGCGTTATTTTTCTCTGCATATAAAATACAACACAAAGTGAGTCATATCTCACAAGTTTCTGAAATAATTCTCATCCACTTACGCACACCATTGTAGTAAGCAGGATTTACGGACAGTAATATCTAGATTTGATTTGATTTAGCAAAATAATTTTAATTTGAAGCTTGCACCAATATAAATAATTTTTATATGATTAATACACCAGCAAGCATTAAATTTTACATATCATTTATATGCAAGCCTGTTAGCCGCTTCCTACCTCGCTAAGAACATATAAAGTATCTGTTCTGAGGTAGGTAACCATTAGGTTCCATTAGCTATATATTATTGTTTTTAATATTCCTGAAAACTGATATGTACATAAGTAGGAAGTAAGGCAGGACTAATTTAAATACTAAGTAAAAGCAACAAAGTAAAAAATTTTGATATAGACTAAAGACATGTATGAAGTAAGGAAAAAAGTATAAAAAAACATTAAAGTAAGAGCATATTAAATAAACGAAGAAAAAAATAATAACAGGTTAAAATATGTAGGCATGAAAAACAAATATAAAAAAAAAAAGCACAATAAGGAACGGTTGTGTGATCAATAGTAAATTTTAACCATGGTATGTTTTTACTGGAGTAATTTTTTACTACCGTCCGTGGTAAAAATAGTTTGCGGGTTGTTTGAATGTCAAATTTACTATTGTTAAAACATAGATGAGATGTTTGTAGGCGAGACAAATAATCATGAAATATGCTTTAAATTTTTTTCAGATTATATGCCAATGTATATTAAACAACGAGATAATCATCGGACAAACTATCATCACTAAAATTAATTGTCAAAGTATCAACGTGTCAGATGAATTTGGAACAACTGTGAAGAGTTTGCCAAATTCTCGTTTTTACTATTGGATATCGGAGATTGATTATAGTTGACTACGGGATGACTACGGGATGTACGGGAGAAGTAAATATTTTTTTACTAATGATCAAACAACAAAAAAAGTTACTACAGATCGCACAACCGGCCCTAAATATATAGTAAAAAGACCAGCGTAGAGTTAAAAGAAGAACAGAGTAAAAACAAGGTAAAAATCAGGTTTAGAATAGAAACAAGTAGGAAGCAAACAAAACATGATAAGTATGAAGTAGGATATGACAGAAAATAAATGATTGAGGAGAAAATGGTAAGAAAGATGAAATAGATTAAAGAACCGGTGCTGCTAGTAGTGTTTTATTTTATATTTAGATGAATACCAAATACCTTTGAATAATACACGCTAGGAGACTCCAGAATTAAATCAACTATAAAGAACTACAGAATTAAGACGAAAATTTTTCCGGATAGGAAAACGTGCAGGTTCGAATCCTGGTAGCAACCAAATATTTTTAACTAACTTACTATCACGCCGTTTCACCGCAGGGGTAGGCAGAGAGGATAGAACACCACACTCTTCTGTCCTGACACAGTTCTCGCCTCATCCACATTCATACATCTTCTCATACAATCTCTCCGATTATTGAATGTTTGTTTCGAATCCCGGTAGCTACAACAACAATATTTTTCAATAAAATTGATTTTACATGTATATATTTATAATTAATACATTTAATTTGTATTAAAAAAAAAATCACAGACCTGTTCTGAATAATTGCAACTTCACAGAAAGAATGTGTTCTCCTTAATAAGATTTTTTCTATATATCTTTCTGGTTGATACATTTCATTTGTAATAATTATATTATTTTGTTTCAATATATCACGATGTGAATGGTCAGATGTTATGTGTTCGCAATATTATTTTATACAATGGAGACGCAACTTGAAGCTTTTGAAAAGAGGATCTACAAAAGAATGATCAAAATAAGCTGGATGGATAGAGTTATAAATGAAGATGTTAATGTTTGGATGAATAAAGAAAAATAAGTATTTAAAACAATAAAAATCCGAAAACTTTGATATCTCAGACATATGATGAGAAATATAAAATCTTGCAGTGTAAGATTGATGGAAATCGGGGCCCTGAAAGAAAGAAAATATCATGCCTGAAGAACCTAAGACAATGGTTTGGCTAGTCTACTGTAGAGCCTCAGTAAACAAAGTGATGATAGCCAATGTCCGTTGAACAGATATGGCAGAAGAAGAAGATAGCATCAGAAACATTACACTTATATTTATTATGTGACAATTTTTTTTTTTTGTTAAAACTGAATTCGTCCCCGATCCTGCAAAGTCTTTGATTAGTGAATAAATACAATAATTTGTGTTTACCCATTTCATTTAATAATTTATTATTTATTTATCATGAAACAGCTCTAGAAATAATAATTAGTACTTCGAATAGGCACTTAGTACGATATCATATCAGCCAAATTGAGGATGTTTAAGTTGCCATTTACTATTTTGTATAAAAACATTTAATCGTTCAAGGTTCTTTGCATGTCGAGTTAGTTAAAATATTAAGCTAATAAATGATTATAAAATAATCCACAAACATACAAATTTAAATTTCGATGCCAAGTGAATTTTTCACAAGTATTCAGATATTTATTGCAAATTATATATTTGATCGAAAGTGCAAAAATTTATAAAAGATGGAAACTAGCAGCTCGCTGGAATTGCTATGTTCAAATGAGCACCGGCAAACAACAATACCCTCAAAAATTGACGTGAAATCAAAGTACGTAGGTATACTCACATCTGCGTAATTAACGCCATCCTCAGATTTCACAGCGGTGTTAACGTTATTCCCAAGATTACTGGCAGAGTCTTCTGTTATGTGGTGTTGTGTTTCTTCAGGTTTCACTTGTTTTTCATCTAATAACAACGGCGGGCCCGAGTACGCCTCGGTGGGGACCGGAATGTCCGCTAACCGGGGCAACGATTGTATTGTTTCACTTTTGATGCTACGAAAATCTGAATCCGGCATGGGAATTTCAAGGATATTGGGGAGCGTCTCTCCCAACTTGGGTATTTGAAGAGACATTGTAATAATAAATGTTTGTCGATCTCAAATTATAAACAATAACACGTCAGTACACAAATCACTAGAAGTTCTTGATTAACGATCGTCTCTGATGTTCGTCGAGTTCCATTATCCTCGATTTTAACATAAAATAATCATTTAAAGAGAATCTACCACTAAAGTAACATCATTTCTTTCACAAAACATAACAATTATTCTCTTTTTAAAACCCTAGGTTATGAAAAAATAAATGTCAGACACGAATTCATAGACAATAAGTCATATATTAAAATGTCGCCAGAAATATCTAATAAAAAAAAAAATCTGATACCAGTACTTATCTGTGTGGCATTTAATTTGGATTAAATATAGGTATTACCTTTTATATTCAAATGAGTCTTCCAATACAATACATATTTTAAGCAAGTAAATTATTAGACCTTTTCCCGTATTTTATTACTTGCCAAATACAATGAATAAATTATTGAATATAGAAAAGTTCAATAAATAAATATTAGAGTTAACAAACAAAAATATTAAAATAAGTACATTGTAAAACACATTAATTTTTTTATAAATAATATTGTAAGTACATTGTGATAGTAATTTTTTTTTATAAAAGGAGATGAATATGTAAAAGTTTTAAATTAAAAATATCGAGGTAATATTTTTAAGTCTTCAAAAGAATCATTTGAAATATTAATAATAATTATTAATATTTATATAAAATATTAATATCATTTTACACCTTTCAGACTTCTTCAATGTTTAATATAAAAGAAAACAACTTTATCATGAGTGACAAATACATTTAGTATAGCCTGGCGTATGATTCAGTAACACAACATTAATAAGTGACAGTGTATACTGACAACAGATAGTAATAATCTAAAAATATAGGATTCGTTTTATTAAACTTCTTTATTATCGTTTCTGTTTTACAAGATCTGCAGTTATCGATGGTGTCTTCTATGTGGAAATTATCACAATCACAATAATGATAATATATAATCGCATAATTTGTAAAGAATTTAAGAATTTGGAATAAAAATTAATTAGCAGTTTTACAGAAAAATAAACTAATTATGTAATTTCATTTCAAATATTATAAAATACACACATAGAAAAGTTCTAACTGGATTCCCGTTTGAATACGAAGCAAAATAAGTCAGTATAAAATCGATACTTTTTTTGGAAAATAATAACATTACTTCTTTAATTAATAATACTCTGTCTTAAAAAATAAAATATAAAAAACAAGTATCTAAACTTTAAAATAAATTCAAATTTAAAAAATATAGGACCTAGGTCAACGACAATTCTACTGCCTTAGCTACATCTGCTCGAAAAAATTGTGGTCCGTAAAATTTGGTGTGGATTGAGATGTCGGATATTGGAAGCGGTGACGAAGGCGTTTCTAGTCAGAGTACGTATTTCTAATTGAAATAATAAAATAGGAAATGATTTTTATTCCCCTCTCGACTAGTTTTCGCAAATATTCGTTGAGTAGTTTCAACGAAAATTAAAATGTAAATATCTCATTGTTCTTGTTTCAAAATGGCGAATACAATTTTTGTTGAATGCAATTTGTCGTCCGTCAAGCGGCTTGTAAATTGCCAACCAGCGTTGTCAACTCTTTAGAATTTCTGACAGTGTACATTGGAATAGGTTATAATTTTTTCATCGCTACGGGAGAATATCGATTTATTTGACATTGTCGGCTTTTTCACTTTTGAAAGATAGTGAAATCTGGACATCTACACTCTCGTTAAATTGTCCGGGTTCCTGATCTTAGTTAACAAAACGGGGAATGGCTGCTGGCACAGGTCGGGACTTTATTTTGTCGATATTTTCCAGTTAAATTCTTTCTGTCATACACTTTCTTTGTTCTTTTCATTCTGATTCTCGTTCAACCGCTTTTGACATCTCCGTGTTTTATTTCGATTCTTCAAACAAATACGTTCTCTGGAGACCGCGATAATATTTTTTAATATTATTCAAATACGTACGCTTTACTGATACGGTTGACACTTTGAAGTTTGGTGATGTGACATTGAAAATAGTTTAGATACTCCTAGGAAAATATTGACTGAATACAATGGAAATGAGATCGCTTCGACGAATGTGCGGGAAATGATGTATGATCTCGAAATATATCAAGGTTTCTCTCTTCAAAAAAGCATATTGAACTGCTTAGATGGTTTCGACATATGCGGTGAACTGCGCTTGAGAAAAACACGGGGCGAATATTACACAGTTGAAATGAGAAATGATAAGGTTAATTTTAAATTTGATTGCCCTGATATAATAAACAACTTCAGATTTAATGTTCCAGGCAAACATACTCAACATACTGAATTATTTAGCATTCACAGAAAGTAATGTCAACTGAGACATATCCAGATGTTTAATTTTAGCTAAAATTATTTTACGATTAAAATTAAAATATAATATAATTTCTTACTTGCAAAGAAACCTGCTAACAATATGTGTCTATAAGAAATTTTTTTTTAAATTTGTGTATTTCAAAATATGTAAATGCAAACAGTAGTAAAACTTCTGTATTGATTTGAATTACGTATATTTGAATGTCCCATAAAAAAGCTACGTAGATTGATCAGAAATACAAATACAGCTCGTAGATCTATAATATAATGAGTTTTAATGGTAAATTATCATAATAAAACTTTTTCTAAAATATTTTGAATTATGATGCAACAATTTTGGAAACTAATTGAACACATAAAATAGTGAATGTATGAAGATATTATTAAAAACGTATTTATGAATAACATTGCATTTCAGATTCTCGATATTTGATTTAATTTGATTCTTACATGTGGACATGACGGTTATAACTATCGATATTTGTTCCCTCATTTGAAAAATGACTGTTATAGCCATCAGTCAAAGATAGTTTTATGGTGAAAAGACAGCTACAGACATTGTTACATATGTTATGGATATGAATAGTCAAGGTATATATCTTTCTTCATACTTCCATTTTCAACTTATAAAGTAATTAGAGTTTTGAGATGAAATGAAAGATGGCGCCACCTTATCAATTTTCCCTTATTTTGGATCACAATGTACGCATAAAAAATCTTTTGTGAAATTTTAAGAACTAATGCCATTATTTGTGCGCTCGTGGAGAAATTAGAAAAACATTACCTTACCAGTATAAGGCTACTGGAAGAGCCTGACTTTACCACACTACTAGTGTAGATGTACTAAGACGCATAAATAAATTAAGAAAACTGCATACTTCGGACACAATCTCTGCAATGAAAATATGATATTTTATAACTCGTTATACAGGTGAAGATAGAAGGCAGCAGATGCGTGGATGGAAAGAGATTGGCTGTGTAACCCCAGAAAGTGATTCATTGTCCAAAATGTTGGTGATCTTATACAGGATAAATCAACACGGTCGCCATATTTTTTTGTGCGTGCGCGCGCACACCTGCACATCTTATGCCAGCAGTCAACTCTTGCCAAGGCTCCTCACCTCGTCTCGGTCAGAGTGTGGACGGGGCGAGGTGAGGTGAGACAGTGAAATGGTGAGAATAGGCGATGTAAGCCAATAGCTGCAGTACATTCTCGTGTACGGCTCCTCTCGCCATATGTCGGCGAGAGTGGACTGCTGGTATTAGAGGGAGTATTACCCACGTTACATTTTCCGAAAGGGTAGGCAGAGAAGATTGAGCCCTGTACTCTTGATACACGACTTTCGCCTCATCTACATTCATACAACTTTTCATGCGTACTCGTCACTTGATAAGGCTTTTAACAGGATCATCTTTCTTGATTTTCCTGATCATGTTAAGTTTTTCTTTAACGTCCTCTGTTTCTAGTAACCTTTTCTTAATCCTGTTCACTATGCTAAGATTAGTTTTACGGTCGCTTCTAATTTATGTATTCTTTACTACGTTAAAAATCGATTTGTTACATATATGCCTGAGCGACCTCACTTCCACTGAATTTAGTTTTCGTTTGTTCCCCTTATCCCAGCTTCAGATTCCACTTCCATACATCAGTGTCGATAGCAGGACTACTCCATTTAGAACATGGAAACTTGACTAAGTTTTCCGTTAGAAAGTACCGCATTAAAAGCACCATTCACTTTATTCCCTGGAGTGAAAATCTAAGTATTTTGTTTGACCTTGTAATGGCTGTCCATTTAACTTTGACAATAATTATTATTATCTTTTATTGTTCATACCATCACCCTTAAGATGTTCCGTTAAGTTATCACCGTCTTGTACTTACGTTGTACTCATGTTAATAAATGTCGTTTAGCTTGGCTGTGCTATTTTTGTGAAGGTGTTGGTACAAACGGTTTACAGCTATATCTGAATCAAATATTAGCAATCTGTTATATTTTCACCACCTACAGTAGAGGTTGTTTCATCATCTCTGGATAAACTACCAAATAATCTAAGAAGGGGCCAAGTCTAGAGAGAACTTCCTAATCCAATGAACGTAGGGTGTACTCAGTGGTATTTGCCATAATACAATAACTAACTTAAGTTTGCGAGGAGCCCATTGACTTTTCCGATGGCACACAGGTGTCGATGAACGGTTCCAAGCTTCTCTGTTAGTTACAATGGGATTTTGTTCCACCAGGGTTTGCAGGATGTCCTTGTCGAGCTTTACAGATTTTCCAGGACGAGGATCGTCTTCTAGGCTTCTAGTTTTCGGCTCGGAATTTCTGGAACCACCATTGACACTGGCATACGCTTATTGTTCCATCCCCATACACTGCATTAATATTCCTCGCACTTTCCGTTGTGTTGTTGCCTTTATTGAACCCATAAAGCAAAATATACCGAATATACTCTCCTTTGTCACTTCCATTATAGCTTTGAAAAAATAACTGTTGAAATTAAACTGCACTCTTAAAAACTTGCACTAATAATAAGTTACTACCTGCTTTTATAGCAGATAGTTTATCCTGCCCCCCTCCAACTTTTAGTTTGTGTAATTGAAAAAACTGCTTTATTTACTTATTACGTAAAATATCATCATCTTCGTTCTTTTCCCCCTTCTCCTCGTGGGTCGGGGTTATCGGGGCTGCTTTCCGTACCTGTCTGACTCGTGCGGCTGCCCCCCTCAGTCCAATTAAGATCTAGCCTTAACACATACTATCATAGTGTAGCGATGGTCATAAAAAATTATCAGCCAGTTTGTTAAAATATTAAATTAATTTTTAGTAATTATTCTGGACCACGTTAAGTGCATTGGAAGACGTTTTGACATGAAAAATTAATGAAATAAAAAAATTCCGGTCCCTACAAGATGCTTTGTGATTTCATACATTTATATTCTTTTAACATGAAATGATGTTGCACTTCAGAAGATCAAAATAATATACAGGCTGCCACATCGTCACCAAATTGTCAACAATTTTTGACTTTATAACTCAATTTTCTTTTATAAAAATTAAATTAATCAACTGGAAAGATATACAGAAAAAAAATTTTATTTGCTACCGGGATTCTAATCTGGATCCTTTTTTGACTGGGGAATTCTAACTCTAATTCTGCCATATTAACTGAGTACGTATATGACAAATTTTTGAACTTATATTCTGTAGCTTTTTAAAATTGATACATCTATTATTTCATTTTTAAAAGCAATCAACTTTATATTGCGATGAATCCCAAATACCCGATCTCCGATAATTAATAAACGAGGATTATTTGTTTATTTGCCGCTTGCCGCACACCACCCTTACCATTTTAAATGTTATCCAGTTATTATTATCTATCGACCACGCCATTGCTGAATACTGTTTATGACTTAACTTTCCATTGACTAAACCGTCATCTGTCATTTCTTTTTTACATAAAATCCATTTAATATGAAAAAATATTTTGACCCCCCCCCATGGTTTCATGTTAATTGGTTTCAGCTGTACATCATATATCATATTTTTAGAGCCTTAAGAGCAGGGGCGTGCAGTTCTTACAAGCAAAAAAGCTGTGCATTATTAAAAATTCTGGGAAACAAATATAAATTAAATAATCTATAATATGGACCGTGAACGTATATTTACAGATTTATTACAATTAACACCATCTGTGTACCAGTAGAAACTTTAATGACTTAGTTCCGAAAACTACCCCGACAATCCACCGTACTACTATCCGTAGCCGTACCCATTGTAGCAATTCACATTACTCTCTTCTATTTTTATGCTAGTGTATTACTTAAGTCATACAATGGGCTATTTGCTGAATTGAAAATTCCTTTCGGTTGATATGTTTTGTATGAAGTTGTTACTTATGCTGTTCTTTAACAGAATAACTAATAATAATTGAAGTGTACTTCCTCTCACTAATTTGCGAATTTTACTATCTTACTGTTTTTGACATATTACTATCTTATGCATTTGGTGTATGGATTTGTTTTTGATTTGGGAAGAACAAAAAACAATTGGCATGTTCCTACGTTAACTTTTAATAAAAATAATTATTTCCTTTAGTTCATTCATAGAATGTATTCTTAAAAACATCAACTTTAAAAACACTATTAATAGTACTCTATAATTACAAATAAATACATGGTAGGGTCGTATAGACGACAGATTCATTTTGTCTAAAGACGATGGTTAAACTAAAGTTCATAATCCTACGTACGACATATATTATATATAATTGTATAATATCATTGGTAACAGCATAACCTAAATCTATACCTACTGCGCGTCACCGCTAATTATATATGTATATAGCTAGCTTTAGTAAAATTATTAATATTACATTAATAATTTTACTAAATATTACTTGAAACAATTATTTTAAAACATTTGTTCTAAACTAAATTATAATTAGTTAACTAAATATGCAGGATACAAAGTTGCTTCAAATTTGAGAGCATGTGTGGAGACAATGAAAACGGAAGTTTATTTACTAAGCACGTATTGTCAATAATTGGTGCACACATGATAGTGTACAGCTGCGTACAGCAGAAAGAAAGATAAACAATAATGGCACAGGCGTGATGTCCTGCAGGTTAGGTACGCCGAATGTTGTTGCCGGGCGCTGGATGGCAGCTTAATAGGCAGCCAAGTCAGCAAAGTGAGATTTGGGGCAATGCCTTTCTAGGTACCGAGTCAACTGTGGATGTCTCGATGGCAACAATGATGATTTTCATTGGGATTACTGCCCGGGCGGAATGAAGTCTGCGAGATGGAGTCAACTGCATAGACATCTCTTGTTTCTTGGCTTCGAGGGTTTAAGTTATCCGTAGTCAGCGATTTTTGAGTGTTCTAAATATATTTGGCGTGACGCTTAGTGTAATTTGGCATCATGCCCTATGATGCGCTATAATGCCAGGTCGAAAGAAATGAAATACAAAAGATGTTCAATATCAGTGCACTATAGTGACACGACACAATCGAGAATGGCTTCCCGCCTGCAGAATATTCTGTTTTTATTCAGATACATAACAATACCTACTCAGCGACAGGCTGCCGCTGTGACGTTTTTCTGAAATCTATCCCACATGTTTTTTGGCGCCACGCCGATGATTACACCTTTAAATTATTAACACGTGTCTTATCATATCAATTATATGGCGTCTCTGCTACGACCTCGCTATTCTGTGCGATACATTAGGGTCAATCCATATGAAATGATCCGGCACCGGTTGCTTGAGGATTTTTAAAAATTCTCATTTTTTGTGCAATTAGCCCAACTTGTTGATAGTTCAAAATGATGAATATTTTAATTTTATTGTTTTTGGTTTTTGCGTGGCAGCCAAATTTGGGGCAGCCAAATTTGGCAAGTGAGTGAGCGCAACTAGTTCCCACCTCTTTGTAAAAAATCTTTTGATATATAAACTCTAACCCTTCCCGCCGAATCATCCCCATGAAGATGGGACTTTTTTAAAACGAAAGCTAAGATTTAAGGCTGAAATTTCACACTAGGAATACATATAGGTGAAAATGTGTAAAATCGATCTTATAGCCCGTTTATTTTTAAACAAATTGGTTTTAACCCCATGTTGATAGGGGTACATAGTTCTGATATTTCAGTTTCCGCAAACAAATATGGCTGTCACGCAAAAATCAAAAACAATAAAATTAAAATATTCATCATTTTGAACTACCAATAAGTTAGGGTGATTGCACAAAAAAATATGAGAATTTTTAAAAATGGTCAAGGAACTATTTATTTGCAATATTTGAACATGTACAAGAACACACAATTACTGGATTTTCACCTACAAAGGCACTGTTATTAAACAAATTATAGATATCTTATAGAGACAAAGCTATTTTTTATATTTAATGGAAAATATATGGAAGTATGGGTAATTGCAGGGCTTACGACCAGTCTTCGGCTGGTTTAAATGATCACTTTATATAAATATAACATTCACCATTCTCACCCATCAATCTCCATATCTAAACTTGAATTTTTAAAGTTGTATATATGTTAATATGTGGAAACACTTTGAGTACCACTACACTATCGGCGTCTATGGACTAAATTTGATATTCATTTCCCTGAAACAGTATATATGTCACCATGAGAATTAAATTTTTTTTAAAATTATTTAAAGCAATATTTTTTGCCTGTAATATTTTTTTCAAACATTGTGTGACAATGGATAAAGTGAAAAACAATGTCGAACGAAATTTCAATATCCATAATAAAATAATTCTTTCGGTCCCCTGTATATCGTTATAATGGGTTACCTGTATATAGTTACATACAACTTATTTAAATATAATGACTGCATGTGCTTGATAAATACTTACTGTAGGAGTAGAGGTGTGTGTGTTGAAATTATTCAAACTATGATTGATTTGGGATTATGTCAGAAAATTAAGATGCTGTGAGACAGAAGCTCCTAACTTGTCTCATGCGTGTTGGTTGTGTGTCAGTCACAATATAGGTTGTATGTTGTAACTAGAGCAAGGTATACAAATGAAAAAGTACTTGCAAGGTTTCATTTATTGAGGTGATGAATTAATACAGTTTTAAATGCCTGGTTAAACTCTGGAGTGCCTCGCTGGAGATGCTGGTGTTAGGAAAGCCTGCGGAGAAGTGAGCAACTTGCCGAGCAAATCCCGGGATCTTCAAAATAAAATTCCAGTATTGCGAATTTGGTTGGGGTTTCAATTCACTACGTATGACTGAGCATCGTATTTCTTTAGTCTGCTTCTACAGCGTGAAATGCTTGCCTCCGCTCTTCGTGATCCTGGACCTTGTGTACCGAGGCTCCAGTCATGTCACGGACTTTTAATCTTTTGAAACTAGAATTTAGAAGTTTTCAAAGATTGTTTTTATAGATATTTGTTTTCCCTGCTCTAGTATAAATGACCCTAGTGCTACAGTGCCTCGGGGTATCAAATATCTTGATATATTTTTTAAATTCAATTTATATTGAGTTTGTAATGAAATATATCATATTATATAATACCTTTAAAGTAAATGTTATATTTAATAGCTCAGAAGTTATCCTATATTCAGCAGAAATTTTTTTTAAAACTTGGATTTTTTTAACAAAATTTTGACATGAAAACTGCATCAGAAAATGTGCATTAAAAATTTGATAATATTTTTACCTTGTTATATTTTCAGCATTATTTCAAAAAGATTTTGAAGGTGCTGGGTATTGATCTCTGATACCTCTCACACTAACTTACCATCACGCCGTTTTCTATGGGATAGGCAGAGAGTTCTGATACTTAATTCATCCACTCATCCACGCTTCATCCACTCATCATTTAGGGTTCTAACAGGACAATCTGATTTACCTGATCATGCCAAGTCTTTCGCGGACGTCCTCTATTTCTGGTGTCATTAACACTTGCGTCATAAATCTTTCTTACTAGTGTCTCTTCCGTTCCATATGACCAAACCTCCTAAGCTTTCTTTTTTTAATTCTGTCCTGGTACCAACACTGATGTATGGAAGTGAGGCCTGGAGCTAGCGGAAGAGGAACGAAAGTAGACTGAATGCAGTGGAAATGAGATCACTTAGGCGTATATGTGGCAAATGTATTTATAACAGAGTAAAGAATGAAGAAATAAGGAAAGTATGTAAAGCTGATGATAGTATAGTGAGTAAGATTAAGAAAGGATCACTTAGGTGATTTAGTCATATGGAACTGATGAATGAGGAGAGAATGGTAAGAAAGATATATGACACAAGTGTTGATGGCACCAGAAATAGAAGACGTCCGCAGAAGACTTGGCACGACCAGGTAATCTAGATATTGGAGTATAGTTCTGTTAGAAGCAATTGGCGAGCTTTTATGAGAAGATGTATGAATGTGGATGAGGTGAGAATTGTGTGTCAGAACAGAGGAGTGTGGCGTTCTATCCTCTCTGCCTACCCCTGCAGGGAATCGGCGTGATGGTAAGGTATATAATCAAAATTAAACAAGTCCAATTTTTATGGTTTTGAGTTAGTTATGTACAAATATAAAGCAAATGAATGTCTACAAAACTAGCCTATCCAAATTAGATTCTTCTTTTGAGATTGATATCTGAGATTCTTAGCATCCCTGTCTCATTGAAGGGGCGCTCGTACTCAGGGCTGTTGTATTCATCAGCTATTATCATGATTTTCCTGAGAAAGTTTCTCATTGTTTCTTTCTTTTCGGCATTACAACCTGTATACAGGCCTTCCTTCTCTTTTTTCCCACCTGAGGACTCTTCCTGTGGGGGGGTCACAGAGGCTCTCATGGAAATATTGAATTATTATGAACATTTTAATGTATTGATTTATATTTTTGATACACTTTATTATTTTTTCATATAAAAAAAAAAAATTCTAAAAATGTCGATAACTCTACTGAATTTTACCACAAGCCATGCGCTGCCTACACTGAGCATCCATTTTTAATGCTATGGTCGTCTAACGTGTCTTATCAAAACGTTAACTGTTTCATAAAATGAAGTATAACTACCAATACTATTGTAGTACGTTGGCATGGAACCATTTTCAGTTTGATCAGCAAGTGTGATTGTTTACCGGTGACACTACTGTTTTGGCAATTGTCCAATATTAACACATCAAATTAGTAAGAGTTTACCGAGTAATTAGCATTTATAATTTGTCTCTTTTTATTAATATAATTATCAGTAGATTTATATATAAAAAATTTATATCGAAAAAGTACAGTTGTATTATAATTTTATGAGGCAATACCTCGACAATGGTACGTGTTACTCCCGTGCCCGAAACGGCCTAGGTTTCCCCAAGGAAACCATATGTAAAGGTCACGATCTAATGCAGACGACACGTCAGTTGCATATATATATATATAAACATTAACAAATTTAAAATTAAAATCGCTTTTGAATTATGTTATTGTAAATTCTATGAATTCATTTTTTACTCATACGCTCTTCTTGCACCTGTGTAGTGTGAGACAGGCGTTTTATAAATGATTAATAAAATATTTAAAAATGGTTTCAAATTAAAGTTTTGAGGAGAATTAATACATTTTTATCAAAAATTGTTTTTTTTTTTATTAATTAACTGATTATGCACAGCAAGCTGACAATTAAATTCAATCTAATCTTATCCACTAAAATTAACATATTATTTTCTGATGACCCCATTCCTCAATTGTAAGAAACAACTATATTTAATTCTCAGATTTGATTTCAGAATACCATGGTCCAGGGATGGAGGGGGGAAGCAACAATTTTGACTCAGGTACAAACAAATTTTCTTTTTACTTAATTTTGATGCAGATAAAAAAATTATCTTCTAATACACTCAAAATGTGAATCAAATCCCCAAATATGGTCTCACCCTGTACGATGAACGGCCAGCTAATTACAATTATTATTACATTCAACATTAATATAAGTTTTAGTAATCTAAGCCATACAAAATTATTTGACGCAATATCACTTGTAAAAATATCGCTCTCGGCATGTTTAATTTATTACCTACTTGCCGTGTGTTCAATAATAATTTAATTCGGCACCAGAAGCTTATCAACTATTCAGTGTAAATTTTTAAAATAGATTTTTTACATTTACCTAATATCTATAATAATAATAATAATAATAATAATAATAATAATAATATGTCTTCCCGTCTATTTCTGTGGCTTTCTGGACGTTTGGGACGTCTAGGATGTAGTGTCATTATGGCTATATAATGTGTATCGCACAGAATTACTCGCCGAGGAGGCGCCAATTAATTGATACTATAAAATATGTGTCAGTACTTTGAAGTTAAGTTAGTAATAGTTAATAGTTAGTTATGAATCTGAATAAAAACGGTATTCTGCAGGCGGGAAGCCATTCTTGATTGTGTTGTGTAGCCGTAGTGTACCGATATTGAACATCTTTTGTGTTTCATTTCTTTCAATCTCATAAACATCATCATCGCCGGTTGAGAGAAGTTGAGATTGGTGAACCACCCTTGCCCACATTCTTATTACATGTATGAAACATAATGCTTGATTAAACAGCCAGGTCTGTGAGACGCCAGCAGGGCAAAAACGATTATGTTTTTTAAGTAAGGTTAACATTAGTTAAATGTTTTCTCTTTCATATATTCAATAAGAGTACGTAAATATATATCCGTGAAATCGTATTACGTGAAATATATTGAGCGTCTGTCATCTATTTATATTATACTACAAACGCCAGTACCACATATGGTATATTTATTTATATATGTATGAGAATATGTATGAATATGGTTGAGGGGGTCCATCTTCTAACAGCGTAATGGTTAGTTAGTTAATATACACTATTTTATTATTATTCATAAAGCCTGTCTTGAGACAAAGATGGCAGAAATATATCTGGATATATGAATGCATGAATTATATATCAATACATTTTATAAATTGTACATATACAGAGTGAACAGAGCTAGTCCATAATATTTTACGGGTGGATACCTGATTAAATTTCAAGTCGAATATGTTCAAGGATTGTGTACATATTCTATACTGTTACGGAAAATATTATTGTATGAGATTTTTACAAAACCTTAAGGGCGAGTTTTCATTTTTACAGTTTGAAATTCTACACAAATTAGATATGCTTTCAAGGTGAGGTTAATAGTTAAATTCTTATAAGTATCGGAGAAATAATTGACATTATTTGTTACGTAAATCGTGCGAGAGAGGAAGGCTTGAATACAAAGAGACGACAATTAAAATGTTGATTTTTTTTGTGTTCGATACAAGTGTCAAAAACAACATGTATCTGGAGTATTTTCTATATTGATATATGGAATGAAATAAAAACGTGTTGTTATTTGAATTAATCCAACGAAAATTAAATAATTTATTGAGTACCTAATTCATATATACCGGATGTCTCATAGCTGGTAGCAAAAACTTTGGGGGAGTCTTCTTCATTCAATTTTGATCAGAAAATATTATTTACACTTTGGTAAAATGTTTACAGTTAACGAGTTATGCAATTTCAAAGATAGCATTTTTTTTTCAATATTTCTTACATATTTTTTGTAAAGCGTTGGACTACCATTAAAGTAATTCATATCAAATTTTATAAATTGATTCGCTGATTAATTAGTTGATAAAACACTAAAAATACAATACTATAGAAATACTTACATAGCTTACCGAGCTCTCGACTTCCGCTGACTTAAAACTGTGGTTTGCTCACTCGTCCACCGAACAAACTTTATTTAAATATTGCGTATATTAATGAAGTTCATAAGAATTTTTGAATGAACGCAAGCACTGTAAATTATCAAAAATTAAACTAAAAGATGGGAGCGCACATGTTCCCCATATTTTAACATACATTTTAATAAACAGCACACAATGTTTTCATATTTACAATAGATCGTTTTTATGTTAAATATTATTACTTTTATGAATTGTGATGAACCATTTTTAATTTAACATTTTAGTTCAGTTTTTAATTTTAATCTTATTTGCATTTTAATATTGATAACTTAAAATATAGAATTATTAATTCCATATAAAATTATTTTTTTATATATGGTTTTATTTAAATTATATAAGTTCCATATAAAATTATATTTTTAATCGTCTAATTTAAATAAATGATGGTTTTATAATTATTTACATGCATAGAGGTATGCGTAACTTTGTTTACGTGTGATTTTTGTGTAAACATAATTTTTAATGCACATTGATGTGCATTAGTATTATATTCCGTGCGATATTTCTGTTCTTTCGATTGCTGAATATTACAAGTTTAGAAGTACATACATGCATATCGATCTATATAGGTGATTTACTTTTTTTTTTGTTTCGCTTTCCGTCGAATATTTTGATTCCCTTGTTTTTTTAAAATTATTTTTGGTAATTTACAGTGCTTGCGTTTATTTAAAAAAATTCGTAAAAAACACGAAAATATGAATTATTTTTGAAAGCGTGTCCTTAAAGTCTACCCACTTCAATAAAAATGTTTGCAAAATTAACGCATTACATATTATTCTAATTCTTTGCTTCAGGCCCTAAATCATCTAACAAAAAATAATCTGGCTGCTCAAAGTTTGATGATCTTTTATTTTTTGTATTCAATATATAATTTTAAACAAATATTTTAATTAATCAAAATAATTGCATAACTGGAACTTTCTTTTTAATTGAGGTGCGTACGCGGAATAAATGTCACATCAATATTCTTATCTATTTTTAAACTAAGCTTTAAGGCTTGTGCTATGAAAAGAGGACTAACTTGATGGCCTCTTGGAATGAGGCTCGAACCCCCTACCGCTAGATCACTAGGCGAGTATCGTAACCACTAGGCCACAAGCATGTTAATTAAAATGCTTATATCTCTGACAGCTATGAGATTAGACACATGCAACTTGAGGATTTTTAATATTTTATTTTATTTTTATTAGGAAAACATACAATTAATTGATAAAAACAAAAATCATACATAATGTGTAGCGCTGCGGTTGTGATGTTACGCATGCGCAATAGTTTCCTTCATCTGTTGACTCACCATATGTAACGTTAGAGACATTCACATAGTGTGGCCATCTTGCAGTGAGTGGTTGAAATATTCAAGGCAATAAATCAGCCCGCTGATTGTTAGATACGGTCCGTAATTCGTTTCTTGAATGCATGAAACATTAAACCACCTGACATTCATTGCCAAATGTGTCCTGATTTGGCGCCAAGTGATTTCCATATTTTCCTTCATCTGAAGTGGTTCCTTGGTGGCAAGCGTTTTGATGACGATGATGAACTCAAAGACGGAGTACATACACGGTTTTCATCCCAGATGGCGTCGTTCTATGACAAAGGTATACAAAAATTGGTGCCCCGTTATGACAAGTGCCTTAATAATGGTGGCGACTATGTTAAGTAGTTTAAGGTGTGTAACGTTCGAAGAAAGTAAAGTGTTTTGAAAATAATGTGATTCTTTAAAAAAAAATCCAGTATTTAAAAAACACACCTTGTATTATTTAACAAATTATATATTTTCTCTGTAATTACAATATACTTTATACAGTGAAGAAAACAATTTGAAAAGGACTAAATATATAAATAGTTTGTAAAAACTTAATAGGAAACAAATTTTATGGCATTTATATTTATTCAATACACATTTATATGAGAGGAAATGGCGGGATGGCCAGTGGGAGGGGGAAGAGTTCAAATGTTTTGCATTGGGTCTAAAAATTATTTATGCAAAATTTTAAAAGGATGGTTTCCAATATAACATGCTTTTGTGTCGAGAGGAAAGGGTGGGTGACTTTGTTTTGCACAGTGTCTTAAAGAGTTGACTGCAAAATTTGGAATGGATAGCATTCAATATAATGCACATTTATATGGTGGCCAGGATTTTACGCAGGGTTCTAAAAAGTAACTACGCAAAATTTATTTCTGTTTTACGAAACACCATTTGAAAACCTCTAATTTTTTATTGACTGGAATATTTTTTAACATTGAGACTTGTTGGACTTGTAGGTCAGCAAGGCCAGCAAGAACAGGAGCTGGCCACTAAGATGCTGCAGATACAGTCTAAGAGGTTCTACCTGGATGTCAAGCAGAATAGACGCGGACGCTTCATCAAGGTCGCCGAGGTGAGTGTCCACACCTACATGTGAGTAGAGTGACCTTGCCTTGGCTCGGCCGCCGACGTGCTGTTACTCGGAGAGGTATTTTGAATTTAATGTGGAGACAATTCAAACATCATTTTGTACATCTACTGATAAATTTTCACCATGATTCCAGATCGGGGCTGATGGGCGGCGGAGCCAGGTGTTCCTGGCGCTGTCCACGGCAGCCGAATTTCGCGACCATCTCTCTTCATTTAGTGACTATTATTCCTCACTCGGTTAGTCTGTTTGGTGTTTCTTGGATGAATATTGTAACATGTTGGCTTTATTTAGATTAAATAAAACAAGAGTCATGTTCAAAATCACAAACCGCGAGTCGATCACTGATATCTCTAGGTCACAGTCACTAACAGTGATTGAGTATCTGAAAATACCTTGTCTGAAGATATTGTTAACTAAAATACATATTTAATTGATTAATGAATTTATTTAGAATCGTTTCCATAACATCTCTTCATATCTTATCATAAACATCCTATCAGCCCCTGGGGGTTCTAAACACTGCGCCATTGAGCAGTTTCATGCGCTATGCTTCCTGCAGAATAATAATAAGTACCTAATAATTTTTTCAGGCCATTCTGGCAAACTAGATAATGAAGGAGCAAGGGGTCCGAAGTGACCCGGTACTCCGTATGACACGAAACCAAAGTCCAAAAAAAAAAAAAATTTATTTGTTTGTGGTTTGCTTTAATTTGATTTTATTTTTGCTTTCTTACATATGTATGCTAAGAGCTGTATATGAAATATACATCTTAAGCAATGGAATAAACAATTCCCTATTTGACTGTAGTGTCATATAAGTATATAAGTATATGATGTTGATTTATTTGTGTTAAAATATGATGCATTGATTAAATTTTTTGATATGTTTTATCAAATTTTAATACTCATTTAATTTGGTGAAATTTGTAGCAAGCTTGTATTCAGCAAGATTTTTTAAATGACTATTTTCAAATCATATTTATATTTCTCAGTAGTGTAGTGGTAATTAGTAAAAACATTTTATGCAGGGATAATACGATATGTGTGTCTGTGACACGTTTTGCATTTTATTTTTGTTAATTTATTTAATGTGTTGTGATATTATTATAAAATGGTTATCACAGTCACAATTTTCAATCACTGATATCATCCTATAGCAATCACATTCACACTGGCTGGTCAAGAGTAGAATTTGATCTGGTCAGTCCATTGAGTTTGAGATCACTCATTTCCTCTCTATCTTTCATATATACATATGACCAGTGGCATGCAGTAGGTATAGATTTAAGTTATGCTGTTACCAATGATATTATACAATCATATACAATATATGTAATGCAATATATGTACTTTTGTTTAACGAACGTCTTTAGACAAAATTAATCTGTTGTTTATATGACCTTACAATGTATTTATTTGTAGTTTTAGAGTACTATTAATAGTGTTTTTAAAGTTTAAGTTTTAACATAAAATAATACTTTCTTACCTATATAAAAAATGTATGGACGTTTTTAAGAACACTTTTTATGACTGAACATGATTCTTTTATTGTTTGAAAATCCTTTACGTAATAACTAAAGGAAATAATTATTTTCTAGTTCTAGTAGAATTAGTTCTGCCAATTGCTTTTTTTGGTTTTCTCAAATCAAAGACAAATTCATGCACCAAATGCACGCAAAGAACGGCCATGAATTCAACAAGTTAAAAGAGTAAGATAGTAAAATTTGCAAATTAGTAAAAGAGGAAGTAGACACTTCAATGATTTGCGCGCAGTTGTAAGTCTTTCTAATGTTATTCTATTAAAAACAGCGTAGGTAATGACCCCGTAGTACAAAATGGATGAACCCGCATATGACATATTTATGTATAAATAAATTTCAGCATTTTGCGAAAAAGATTGTAATAACTATTTATAGTAAATATGAATGAAAACTTTAGGAGAGGAGTTCAAAACATTAGTTGCGGGACGAGGGGCATTCTACACACATTATTTGTGGAAACATAAATCCGATAGTTTATGACAAATTTATGCAACAGTAAAAGTATTTACAGTTCGATAATTAAACTTTTGTGTAAACAAGACGTATTATTTGAATTAATAAATATCATATTGTCGGTGTTTAAATTTTTGTTCCAATCGAGTCATATATTTAAAAAAAGTCATGGAACTATTTGATCGTGTAAGTGGTATCAAAGTGATCACGTGAGTGATACCAAAATGAAAATATTGAATCAAGAAATTTCTTTTAATTCATCTCTATATATTTTGTCATATTTATAATTTATTGGATTCTATTAGCTAAAATACTATTTTGGTCTCTAAAAGAACCTTAACCATCCATATATCATGTAAAATAAAAGTATTAAACCTCATTAGACTAGTATTCACGTAACAGAAATATGAAGTCTAAGCTCTTTTGATCCTCTGATACTGCGGGTGTTTGAGAGTAATATTTTGGGAAAGATATTCGTAAATAATATGTGACATCTCTGCTACAACCTCGAAGCTGTAATTAAATCTATCTTCACTATGTGCGCTGCTTAACCAGGACCACCGTAGACCACGATTTTATCGGCTAGGTGGGGATGCAAAGGGATTTTGAAGTTGATAAGTGACGTACCAAGATGCATAACAGAGAAATGGAGGGGTCTTCTTGAGACGGCCAAACCCTACCCCAGGCTGTTGTGCCGTGATGATATTGATAATTTTTTATTTTTTTTATTTTCGACTTTATATTCAAATTTAAACAATATTTAAAAGTGTCACAGAAATTGCTTTCTGCACTTAGGATGGCATTCATTTGCTATCACTTCTACAGGTAGTAGCAACATTAAAATATCCATTGCATTAATTATTCATCTGGTCCTATTTGTCCAGTTTGTTAACGCAATAAACCGTATAGCAGAAAATTTTGAGTTAGTATTTAAATTAATCTGTAGTGAAGTAATTATTAATAAAAATTAAATTAATCAACTAGAAAAATATATAGAAAAAATATTTTAGTTGCTACTGAGATTCGAATCTGGACCTTTTCCTATCTGGATTGGATAACGCATTTCCCTGTGCATCCCGGTAGCAACTAAAATATTTTTTCAGTTGATTAATTTAATTTGTATTGAAAATACAACAGAACTATTTTCTGAAAAACCGCAAATTGTTCTTAAAAAAAAAAAGGAAGTAATTATTGTTGATGAGGTAGATTAATGAAATTAATTTTCCGTTTGGCATTTCTAGGGCCACCCAATCCAGACAGTGTGCCCGAGGATGGGAAGCTGAAGTCGGAGATGATGCTGAAAGATAATCGGCGCTATTACCTCGACCTCAAGGAGAACTCCAGGGGGAGGTTCCTGAGGGTGAGTGAGACAACCGAGAGGAGTATCGTACCTCTATCCGCGGGACACGATGGGACTCCGATGACAATGGATATTATACTATATTAATTAGGCACTAATGTATGTGAGCATTGTCGTATAAACCACTTAATAATGTGGCAAATGAGAAAGATTGTAAAATAATACGACACATTTGATCAAATAATACGACACATTTGATCAAATAATATGACACATTTGATATAATAATATAGCGCATTTGATAAAATAATACAATGCATTTGATATAATAATACAGCGTAGATATAATAATACAATGCATTTGATATAATAATACAGCGTAGATATAATACAACAAATTAAAGTCTAAATTTAACTCACTGATTTTTTTACCATTAATGTCAATGACATTATCTGCCCGCTACCTGCAAAATTACAAAATACTTTTCAGTATAATGAAGATCCAAATCATTTATAAATATCATTTATTATCCTAATCCATACCCTTTTAGTTAAATTATTCAATATCCGGTTGCGTTGAAAGTAGACAGTGTATCTAAGAATGTTAATATTTTTAATTTTGCTTGTTTCTGGTACACACGGTGTACAAAAAAAAAAAATTTTTTTTGGTTTTTAAATAATATTTTAAAATTTTTTCAGAATTATTTATTTATTATTATTTAGTCTACTGTATTTAAAACAGAAATTAATGCATAATTCAATGCAAAATGCAAAAATTAAATGTGTATAAAATTTTTCCAATGAAATTTCTAGTTGAGGATTATCTTATTTTTAAAAGAAACCTGCGGAATTAGCGCCGATATTTCTTGGAGATTTTCAGATGGATGCCATTAGCACTCCGCTCCCAGTAGTGTAAAAGTTATAAATCGGCACAAACCAATGCTACCAGAAAAGATACAACGAATCGAGCATTCACTTATTATATAGAGAATTTCTGCTAAAGCAGCATATAATATATTGCAACTAATATCTCTGTATTGCTAATTTGGTGAATCTGCAAATCTTTGATAAAAATTAATAATAATTTTTTTTTTCCATAAAAATGTCAACATCGTCGTCTTTTCAAACTGAACCAAACCGCGTAGAATTACGAGAATGGAATTAAACTAATTAATGTAAATTAATGCTAATGTTCATTAGATGTAATGTATACGAGATAGCCAAATTTCCTTGGCTTTATTTATCCGATTCAGAACATCTTTGTTTCTTATTCTGTCCATCCAGCTAATCGTCTATAGATCCACTTCTCTAATGACCCAAGTTGCCTTAACATAACCCTGAGAACATATAACATACATGTGTATTTGTATATTGTATATAATTGGTATATTTAGTTATTCTAGTAAATAACACATATTTGATATATACAGTGGTACATATATATCTACTGAACGCATTAAAAATATTTTTTTAAATTACTGCTTTATGGCAGTGTATGCACCAATGACAAAATTTTCAAACGTTAGAACAGGATCCCCAAAGGTTCTGTCAGGCGCCTCATTAAACACACGAATGCGCGCTCACTAATGACTGAACTGTCATATGCTGACATTAACACAATCTGATCACGTAATCAGTACCAAAGACAATGTGTTTTGTCATTTTTCTGCGGTACAAGGTAGCTAAAATATTGCGTGAAGACAAGATAGATATTTTAATAGATCTGGTGGAGAAGCGGCCATTTACAATAATTAATTAATAATTTTTGTAGGATATTGCCGACCCTATAATTCTTCCTTCAACCTTATAAGGCCTATTATTATTCTCTTGCTGTATAAAGGATGCACCCAACATCGCCTTCTTCTTTTCTTTCTTGACTGTATGATCAGAGCACACGCTGCGATCTTTATGAAATCCATTTTCAAACTGATACTAAATTCAAATCAAATCAAAAGTCATAGCGTGCGCAGGCGTAACGACTGAACTATTCTGTCAGTTGTGCGCTAGCTCTTAAAAAAGTGTTAAATACATGCAAAATACCAGCACATCTAAAATGACTTAGGGCCGGTTGTGTAATCAGTAGTAACTTTTTTTTTACGATAATAAAAAAGTTACTCAAGTAAAAAAATTTGTGAAAACGGGTTCGATCGTAAAAATATTAACTTTTTAAAAGTACACCCGTAGTAAACTCATTTTATTCTGCGATATTCGATAGTAAAAACGAGAATCGATAGTAAAATATGGAGGACTTTTCACAGCTGTTCCAAAGGTCATCTGACACATTGATACTTGGAAAGTTGCAGTATACGACAATTGATGCAGTATATGACAAATGATCTCGTTGTTTAATATACATTATTACACATAATACGAAAAATTTATTACACGTAATACCACCAAAGTGACATATCGAACGCCTAAGAGAAAAAATCCATAGATAATGCATAAAATATATGCATATTTCATGATTATTTGTCACACCTAAAGACATTTCCATCTATGGTTTGACAATAGTAATTTTGATGTATCAACAACCCGCAAAAGATTTTTACTACTGGCGTTAGTATAAAGTTAATGTTCCGAATTCATAAACACACTTTTGGTGCATCTTTTCGAATCAACCGCGTCCAAATTCCCATCCATACATTTTCTCATGCTCGTTTTTTCAGTGTGAAATGTGACCTTGACCCCAGCAGATGTTAACTTGACCGATGTTTGTTCGATCTCGACATTGCGATAGCATTCGTGGTCTGGACCTTACAGCTCCAGTGCACTAGCACTGTATTGTTTGTGATCCTGTGATTTGTATGCACAGTGATATTGTTTGTTTGTGGTATGGGTGATCTTGTGATATTGCTGTATTCACCGACCTCATCCTGTACCACATTTCCCTACTTCTCTCCCCTACCCTGCGGTGAATTTGATTTACGACCGAAATTGTCATATTCCATTCTGCGGGACGTGCGACCCAGAGATTGCACAATTCAGTTACCATAGTAACAAGTTACTACTGAATACACAACCGGCCCTTATTTGTTAATTATAACACTTTACATAGTGGGGATAGAAGTTAAGACGAGTAGATCTAACTTCTGATTAACTTTGTCTCGGACCTGAAATATATTACTACCATGTGTAGTAATGTCCGTTGGACTCATGTTATTTCAGATGAGAGAGGAAATATATTTTTGATCATGATGGTTTTGCAGGTATCACAGACCATCACCCGAGGGGGCCCCCGCTCGCAAGTGGCCATCCCCGCGCAGGGAATGATCGAATTCAGGGACGCCCTCACAGACCTGCTTGAGGACTTTGGTACAGATGACGGGGGGTATGTGCGCAACTCTTATTTATTGCCCACTGTAAATAATATTTATAATAAATACAAAACGTGTTATATCAATAATTGTCTTACTATTTTCAAACTAAGCTAAACGCTTGAAATATGTATATGTGAAAATGCAAGACTAACTGTTTATCTAGTTGAAGAAATATTTCTTTCCAATTGAATCCACTCAAATATATTATATATAATCGCAGGATGATTTTTTTGAGTAATTCCTTCTTCCATTCAAATCTTTTTAAACTGTTTTAAATTTAACATTAACAATATTTTATCAAATATTCTACATGTCCGTAGCTCTGAAACTGTACAACACTCTCAGCACCAACTGGAAATCGTTCACTTCCAATAAGATTACACAAATATGGACCCAATATATGATCCAATTGGGTAGAGATCAATCAGAAGCATCGCTATCCAATATTCTAACATAATTATTATACAGTGTTTACATTAATATTATTAGTTCTACAACACTCTCACAAATTTTTTTTTTCTTTATTTTTATTTTTATTCCTGTCAAATCTTTCTTGAATTAAATAACAGCACAACAGCATGAAAAAAAACTGGCTACTTTAACACAGACGGCAGTCTAGCAAAGTAGCCAGGAGAATGCTGTATATATCAGAGGTGGACTCTACTCCATCCCACATAATAAACTATGAATATTTAATTGCAATATAATTGTACCTTATGTTTATCATGTTATATATATTATAATATATTCACCTCTGTTACAACAAAAACATGTACATTAAAACCCCATTATACCGAAAAATAACGTATATCGAAATTTTTTTCAAAATTAATTCCCTACAATCAATTTTTATATAATGAAATTATTTTTGTCCCGTACGAAAAAATACCAATCATTTACGTAAATATATAATAAAATAAAAAAATTTTACGATAATATTTCAAAATATATTTTGGCTGATCATGTTTGCCTATTGCTCTGGCGCGGGTGGCCCGCTGCGCCGTTGTAATACTTCTTGAGATCATAATAGGCCTTTATAAAGCTATTTGGCATAATCTCCACTTGTCCAAGGTTGGATAGGTCCAAGATAGGTTAGAATGGCACCCTTCCCACGCTCGGAAGCGTACACTTGTTCACGCCTCTAAAAACGGATCTAATCTAGACCAGCTGGAAAAAATTAAAACCCCCGAAATCAAAACCGAAGTCACACTTTAAGGCACGCACGCGTCAGCTTTGTGTATGGTATCGCCCACAATGCTCGAGATACCTATTATTCCGCATATTATATTATATCTTTTATCTTCATTATCATCGTCAACTTATGTCACTTTTTACATTATAACTGAATACTTACGTTGATTACAACGAACGGTAATATTACATACGACATTTTCGTTAATGTGTTTATTTGTCAATTGTTTTTGTGTGTTTGTTTATCGACATTTATATGTGCTAGTATTCCGTAATTTATTCTTTAAAGTACATTTTTAATAATTTGTGGAACGCCATTGAACTTCGACAAAAAACTATGATTTTGAATTCGTCTCTCTACGATTTAAAAAAATATGAAAATCGATTGACCGATACGAAACAATTCTCTACAATTAAACACAGTTAAAATTGATCGTTGTTTTATATTTGCATGGCATTTTGGAATTTCCAAAAATATCGCCGAATTTTAGGTTTTCTTATATTGTTTCATAAAATATTTTTAATTTAATTTCTTAATTATTATCAATTTGCTTATCTGTTGAAATAAAACTTCAGAGTTTTCTTTATTTGTATTCTTAGTTTGCAGAATGGCTCATTATGTTATCTACATATTATTAAAGTCGTAAGCTATATGCAGCGTGTTGTTTGTATGTCGCGTTGTAACAATATCCGTCACACACGGTAACCGCTGTATCTCGCGAGCCTGCGGGCCATTTGGATATTTTTGAATTTTGCCAGATAGCTGAAGAATGACATAAACTTTTTCTCCTCGATACTTTATTCTTCCTCTTCTCCTCTATTTGTTACGACCGTTTAAGTTTAGTGAATTTCATGCTATTTTTTTTTTAATTTAGCCTAACTTTAACATTTTCGCTCACAACTCTGCGAGTTTAAAAGCGATAATTATTTTTAAATATTTCCGCGACGGCCGATGATGGACGGTATTTTGCGTGTATTTTTAAAAATTCTTAAAAATTATAAGACGCTGGGAAATTATAAGAAGCCAGGAAATTATAATACGCCGGGAAATTATAAGAAGCCGGGAAATTAAAAGACGCTGGGAAATTATAAGAAGCCGAGAAATTATAAGACGCTTAGAAGAAATTACTGTGAAAAGTCCGTCATATTTAACTATCGATCTTATTCGATTAAAATGATAATGGGTGTCTTATTTGCGGAACTTACAAACTTAATTTTTTTCCTTCTTTTTTTAATTCCCACATATAGCGAAAAAAAAAATTTTTTCGCTATATGTGGAAATTCATTATTATGAAATTTTATTTTTTGGTTCCTTGGATTTCGCAATAACGAACGCAATAACGGTTTTACTGTAGTAAGTCTAATAAATAAAAAAATAATAATCTGGTCAGCGAAGGTAGTGGTGCGATAAAACAAATGTTTGTTAGCGTTGGTGCATCCTTCTCTAATATTTCCTACTTGGACCCATCACCATTTTCAAATCAACTTTTCTGTCTATGGAAATCGGCAAACACGCTTGACCAATGGTGCATTTAACAATTTTCCTCCCAAGTGTTGTCATTTTTGACAGTTAATAAATACACTCGCAGGTTTCGAGGCCTCCTGACATTGGCCATGATTAGAACCAATCCATAGCAGAACGGGCTGAATCTTGATTTTGCTAAACACAGACAGACTTTATGGATTTATGTTTATATGGATTTCAAATATGCAATTATGTTAATTATTATTTTTTTCTTCATTTTTAAACGTATTAAAGAAATGTTAAAAATCTTCTGTTTTAGTTCTGTAACATTTATCTATGCGACAATATTTATAAATTTGACATTGTCTCTCTAGACTGATTTGTGTTAAGAGCATGTTTAATATGGAATTAAAAATTTATTAAAAAGTATCTGGTTATTTCATAAATCCTATTTAATCTATCTTTAAAGAATATCTACAATATTTTATCGGTGGATACCTGATTAAATTACTAGTCTAAAATGTTCAATGTTATGTACAAATTCTGTACTGTTACGGAAAATTCTCTTATTTGAGATTTCTACAAAATCATGTTAAGCTTTAAGAATACGTACTGGGAAATAAATATTTGCGAAATTGACCCAGTATTATTATATATAGAAGCAATTAACTAAATCATTTAACAAAAAATTGCTTGGTTGCTCAAAGTTCGATACGCATAATATACAGTGTCTAGTGTTTATAAATTTCAATTTCAAGTATACGCACGTTAAACTTCAATTTGTATTTGAGTATATAAAGTAGATTAATTTTTGAACATTAATAACTTGTTCTGTCACCAAAAATAACGGCAGAACAGCGTCACACCAGTGTCAATGCGACACCCCCAATAACGCGGGTTAAAAGTGGTGTCTGTACAACAAACGTGTACCAAAGCTTCTATCAAACTCACGATGAACTGTGATGACTAACTTTCCCATTGTTTTGTTGTGAAAGCAGCTACAAGGGAGAGCTGCCCGAGGGCCGCCACCTTCGGGTAGACAATAAGAATTTTTACTTCGACATTGGCCAGAACAACCGTGGCATCTACATGCGCGTCAGTGAGGTGAGTACTCAGCATGTTACCATGTTATGATTACCAGCTTGTTTTACTCCAATTGGTATTATTATTGAAAAAAAAAAAACTTTTAGGGCCAGTTGTGTGATCAGTAGTAACTTTTTACTAACGCCCATAGTTAAAATCATTTGCGGATTGTTGATAGATCAAATTTACTACTGTCAAAGCATAGATGGAGATTTCTATAGGTGTGACAAATAATCATGAAATATGCTTTATTTTAAGTATTATCTATGGATTTTTTATGATGTCTGTCACTTTGGTGAATTTTTTTCATATTATATGTAATAATGTATATTAAACAACAAGATCATCATCGGACGAACTCTCATCACTAAAATTGTGGGATTTTTAATGATATTAATTGTCGTATACTAGTAACTTTCAAAGAATCAATGCGTCAGATGACTTTTGGAACAGCTGTGAAAAGTCTGCCATATTTAACTATCGATTCTCGTTTTTACTAATGATCAAACAACCCGATTTTGCAAATTTTTTTACTTTAGTAACTTTTTTACTATAGTAAAAAGTTACTACTGATCATACAACCGGCGCTTATAAAAATGTTTATCAAGATTATACTTTGTAACAAAAATTTCAGTGCTTTTTCAAAAACTTTTATTTTATTATGATTTCAGTTTGCTATTGACTATTTAAATACATTTTTATTATATTTTATTTAACTAATTAAAATTACCTATATGAAAATAAAACACTTTTTTTTATTCTACTCATTTAATTTACTTGAGACGTGTTTCGCCTTGTAAAAGCATTGTCAATCTAACATTTTAACTCGACAACTAGTATTTATATTAGTTTTAAATTTTATTTACATGAAATGAAAAAAGAACAATATTCATTGATATTTTAAAGATTTATATAAATTTTTGTACAATTCTAATTATTCTAAGTAAACAATTCTGTTTCAACATTGATTGTAATGTCATATTAACATTTTATAAATTGAGTCATAACTACACTTTTATTCATTCATAAGGGTATTTGCAATTATGTCAAGGTTTGAGCGTTTTGAAAATGTCATTATTTAGATCAAAATTTTCTGGTCCAATTTCAGTTTCCCATTTCACAATTTTTCGTAATTTATGCACACCGTTTGAAATAATTCCACAAAATTTATGTTTAATTGCATTTTTTATACCCGGGTACTGTGAAATGTCAAAATGAATCACACTCTTTCAAATGGACAAAAATTCAGTTAATCTTTGAAGTTATGAGGATTGTGAAATAAATGGATGCATTTATATTCAACACATTTAATTTCATGCGATTGTCATATCATATATATATTTATGTTCAGTGGCGTGCAGTAGGCACAAACTTAGGTTATGTCGTTACCGATGATACTAAGTATACAACAGGTAGGTATACTACGTATCAAAAAAATGTTAGATCTTTTTTAAATTTTGAGATCCATTAATTCTATCAATTTCAAAATAAACTATAATAGACTTTTATTACTCGGTATCGTACTCTGCTTTCATTTTCGCTTATTTTCTACGATTTTTCCTTCCGGCAACAGATTTAAAATGTTTCATTAACGGTGTTTTGACATTTAATTTAATATTGGTAGTAATCTAACATAATAATATCCTGAAAAATGCAAATTCACTCGCTTAACAGATGATAAATTATAACCTACAAATTGTATCTTCACAAACACCGAAATATGGAATCGTAGGTTGAAATACGTTAAGAACACAAAACGTTTAGTCTGTCAAGCAAAACAAATACATAGAAATGTTATTCTACACTGTTTTCAGTAAGGATTAATCCCTTTTGAACTCGCCAATCTTAAGCACAAATTATTTGAAAAATGCAGAAAATCCGCAGATGTCAATATGCTGACATAGATTCAGTAAAAAATATTTAGTTCAGTACAACTATTAAAAGAAATTGAAAAAACAAGTTAGGTTCAAATCGTAGAGCAGAATGCACATGAAGTTACAAATGATTCGCATATAACTCACGACTAGACAAAACTTGTGAGTTACGTCATAGATAAGGTTACGCTAATCCAGATAATATCAGCTAGAATTTTATATGGTCTTTTCATAATATAAAGATTATTTAATTTATTTTTATTTCCCAGAATTTTTAGTAATGCATAGTTTTTTTTGCTTGTATGCAATGCACGTTCCTGTTTATGTTAGTGTTACCATTTCCATAGAATGGACTCTTTTGACAATGTGAGAGATTTAAATGAATTGAATTTTCTACAATGTAGGAGGTTTAAATTAATCAAGTTTTTGATAATGCCTGAGATTTAGATGTAGAATTAAAGATTTTTCTGTTAAATATTTTTGATTTTTATACTAGGTACAATGGATAGTGACGAAATTAACATATATGAAAAAAATTTAACTGACAGTGTGGGAATAAGAAAATAGGGATTTTGCTTATACATATTTAGACTGCGAATCTTTCTTATCACTAGAGAATCCTTGCCAAACTGCCGACTAACAAAATTCCACTATTATTTACTTTGTCATTTGACAAGTGTTACAATATGGTGGTATTGCCTTGCCCAACATTGACTCGCAGTGCGTCATGTCCAACATCCCGCAGGTGAAGAGCAACTTCCGCACAGCCATCACGGTCCCCGAGAAGTGCTGGGGCCGGTTCCGCGACATCATGGCGGACTACTGTGACAAAATGGGGCGGGCGGCCGCCACGGCAGCCACAGCGCCCACGGCGCCCGCCCCTGTCCCCCTGCAGCAGGATATGGTCAGTATCTAAAGAGGTACGATGCGCCAGAGAGGGAGTGATTTGTGGTACAGTAATTTATTGAAAATTTTTGAGCGAAGGACGTGCGTTATTTTAAAAAAATCTTTAAAATATTTACATTTTGTAGTTTGTTTTAATATTATTAATATACATATAACATTTGAAATATAAATTGGTTATCGCAGGTGGTTCTGGATTATTGTCTTTTAGTACCCAAGGTTCATCATTGTCAGCCAAAGAAGCATGAAGCGGAGAAGTACGGAAAACTTTTTAAAATAAACTTCGTTGGGTTGAAATTATTAAAAAATATATATAAATCATTTTTCATAAATAAATTTATTTTTGTGGAAAAATTTACTATTTTTTCACAATTGATACATTCTGAATTATTCACTTCAGACTCGTCTAACTGTAATATTTTTTAAATGAAAATTCAGTGTTTTCGATAACTTTTTTGGTCTACTATTTTACATATAGTAAATTCAAAATTATTTTTACATGTAGTCAATTCAGATAAATGGTATTTTCTAAATATTAAAAATCTTTACTTTTGTCTTTGGTTGGAACACAACAAAAGACTTAAATGAAATTGAATTATTTAACCAGTGATGTAAAATCCTATCTGCAATTCACCAAAAAATTTTTTTTTTTTTATCAAAGTCATTGACTAAACGCAGTAAACAGTGGTAGAATTCAAAATTATTAGAAACCGATTCTTTCTTTATATCCCAAAATTTTTTGTCTATGGAATTAATCACGTTTATAATTACAACTATACTACTATATAATATACAACATACTAGATGTGGCCACGATCAATATCTTTGAAATTGATAAAACAGCAAAAGAGCAAGCAGTATCGTGTTCTGAAAACAAATGAGGTTATTTCAATATACTTGAAAAATGAAATTTTAATATCATTTTGTAAAGAAATAAATAATATATAAGGGTATGTTAGAACGCAGGTTCAAATGCGCGGCTAGTTCTTATTTTATTGAGTTTCAAAGTGAATCATTCCATTTTAGTCATTAGAGCCTGACCTTAGTCATGTTTATAATGGCATCAAGCTTGTTGGTGTAGTGGTCAAGACGTTGGCTTAGTGATCTAGTGGTTGGGGGTTCGCGCCTCGTTCCAGGATACCAGCAAGTTAGTCCTATTTTCATAGCACAAGCATTTAGCTTAGTTTGAAAATAGTAAGAATATTGATGTGACATGTATTCCGTGCAAGCATCTCTATTTAAAAAAAAAAAAAAAAAACATGTTTTGTCCGGGAGTTATTTGCAAAAATGGATTGATCCAGAGGAATTAGTTACAGACTTAGCTTATTCTACCTGTTACTTTCAAAGTTGGCTGTCCAAACATCCAATACCTATAATATATATTTATATAATAATAATGTTATATTTATGTCACATCCGCCACAAGAGTAAATAGCATGTATTATATAAGGACACGGTGAATATTTTTGGATCAATTCTCTGGAATAAATTGTAACATGTAACAATCTGAATTTTTATTGACAGAGTACATCCTGAATCTTGTAATACCTAACCTACAGGCATCTCTCTACAATCATTATCAGTCAAATAACATCATATGAATACTAAGTTAATGTATTAATTATAAATATATACATATAAAATCAATTTTGTCGAAAAATATTGTTTTAGCGTCACCGGGATTCGAACCTGGATCTCTATTTCCAATCCGGGGAAGTGCACTACCTTTGTGCTATAACGCCAGTATTTTTCTTGACAAATTTTCGAACCTATATGTTACATTTTTCAAATTAATACACCTGTCGTTCCATTATTTGAAAGCCATCTACATTATTTTTACAGAATCTCAAATACCTTTGAGTAAACCGACTGCAGACGCCAGAATTATCAATTCATTTTTATTAAATTTTGAACACATTGATACAACATATATTATTAAGGAAAACAAAAATAATATTTTTCGACAAAATTGATTTTATATGTATGTATTTATAATTAATACATTAATTTAGTATTTAAAATATCACAGACCTATGTTCTGAATAATTACAACTTCACAATAAGAATGTGTTTTCCTTAATACATCATATGAAGATTGAAAAAACTAGATTAGGACTACACGAAAATACAGTCTTTGTTCTATACGTAACACAATTCTTTCTGTAAAATTTGATTGCGATATGACAGGATTGAGGCTGATACGATTGGTGCAAATATATAAATGAACATTCTTATAATATTTGTGATTTCCTTCATCATCAGTATTTGTTTTGAATAATGCAGATGTTTTTTGCTTTTTCAGGAGTCGTACGGCGGAAGTAAGCCTAACAAAATTTGATGCGAGGATGATGACCTTTCTAAATATTTTCAATAGTCGCATGGCGGAGCCGACACTCATCCGCCGACAACACAATAAACAATAAAGAAGAACATTATTTAGAAGCAAAATTATTTAAAAAAAATTAATTACAAAACAAAAACTGTCACGCCATATTCACGGTATGGACACGGCCGTGTGTAGACCTGCACGGCCTTCAGAAAACCACTTGCTAAAAGTGTAAATTACAAAATCATTTGATACCTCTATTTGCGAATCATTATATTATATATATTTATTCAAAAAATATTATGTATAACAATTGGAACCAACTTAACAACATGTCGCTTATTATTATGTAACAAAATGAGGGCTGCAGTGTAGAAGTTGTCGTCCCTTCATAGGTTCTTGTAGATATGTATTGTGGCTTTTGTTATTTGAACAACAATATAGCAATGTTATTACGGCTCTTTTCGTGTCTTGTGACGCAATCGTTTTATTACTTATTATTACCACTTCATTCTGTTTGAAAATTTTGTTGACCGAGTTTGAATTTTAAAACGCTATCATGAAATTATTCATTTTTAGCGTTGTAGTGAAATACAATTTTTAACAAAAAAAGTTATTGTAATAAAATTTCTGAATTGGTTTATATTTGTGGACACATTGATGTATTTCATAGTACATACCATGATTCAACAATTGAATATAATTTTATTTTTAAACGATTGAATCACAGACAATAGAGGAGTTTTAACGAGCCATCTTTTGCTCTAATTGGTGTCATTGGAAAAAATATTTGAATTTGGAACATAGTTAAATTTGAAAACATTCCGTAGCGGTGTCTTCAAATTCACAATTAAAGGGAATTAAAAATGTTGTATAAAATATATATAAAAAAATATATATTTTAATCCACGACAAAATGTTTTCTATTTTTACAAAATGATTTTTTTTGCTCGTTTCCTTTTCTTAAAATGCATATGTTAGAATTTCTCTTTTCTATTTAATTTAAGTTACGGAGTAATTATTACTTTCACAACAAAATAAAAAAATTTTTCGCTTTAAGGTAAACGTAATTCTCACTGATTTTTATGTTTTGTAAATAGTTTATAACTTTTGCATTTAAGTTTATAAAAAAAAAATACACTTGCATAATAGCATTTTTTTTTAATTCGACATTGGCTGTAATGTTGCTGTAATAAATCATTTGTTTTTCTTATTTTTCTCGTAGAGTATTAGCTTAGGTTTTATTTTTAAGGCTTATGAATTTTATTTTTGTCTCTGTAAGGGCGTATTTTGTAATATCGATTGACTCATTTATATTTATAAATTAGCGGTTATATTTTTCGAGTTCCCGTGTTTTTGGCCTATTTATTTTTACAGTTTCGATGTATCTTTTGAGTGGCCATTTTGTTTCACATTACAAATTCTACTAAAAATCAGTACACTGCGTTTAAAGGTCTTGATACTGTTTGAATAATTCTTTCTTTTGATTAAAAATTAATATAGTCGAGTTTTTTTTGTTAGTGGCGTTTAAAACTGTTTTAATTTATTTGTCTTCATGTTTGTAATTTAAAAATTAACATTTTAAATATTTGTCAGTCGTGAGAACATTTATATAAAAATTCTTGAACATGTCAATTCAAAGTCGTTGAATATAAATATTTTTATTCATACACAATTCAATTTGATTATTCTAATTTGTCATTTATGTTTTCTTTTTTGTTATGTCTAAGCATTTCAATATAAAATCAATCTGTCGCCTATGTTAATTTTGTGCTAATTGTACGATATCTTGTACAAATAATGTTGAATTTATTACCTTGTTGATTTGTTTAACATACATTAAACAAAAGTCTTTTTAAAAATGACTTATTTTTACATAAATATTTGACAGAATACAAATTTTTAATATACTAAAGAATAATTAACGCTGTTAAAATTATTATAAAAATTTTGCAAATGCCTTTTATATTTACGAAATGTTTCGAGTCATGTCGAAATCGAATCGTTGGATGATTTAATATATTTTTTGTGATTACATTTTATTTTGCGTATATACGAATGATTGCTTGCCAAATTTTTGATTTTATTTTATTAATAACTCAGATATTTTTCTCAAGACATTTAAAATGGCATTTGCAATGTCCTTTAACATTTTTTTTTATTCATTCTAATATTCTAAAAAAGATAAGATTTATCCTAATAAATTTTTTAAAAGATTTTTTTTAAAAAAAAAACCTTTTTTTTTTGCATATCTTAAAAATGCATCTGTGATGAAAAAAATGTGAATTTATTTATTATTGTAACCACGTGCGGATGGAATTTTAAATTCTCTCATTTCCGCGTGTCATGTTTTTCAAAATTATATTTATACACATTTTTGATTGAATACACTCTAAATTTTTATATTTAAAAATTGTTTATCAATTTTTTGACCATTGTAAATTTTAACACACGCCCTTTGTACCCTTTCTGTATTTAAATACTTGTTGGCACAAGTAAAATTATTATTATTATTTAATAACTCTAATATTTGTCAGTATTAATTTTTAAAAGTTAAATCTCTGTATATCTAGCACTTTTTGAATTCCATCAATATTTTAAAAGAATTAAGCAACTTTTTATGTCGTACTAACATAATGAAGTGAGTTGTTGTTACGTATCGAAGCAGCGTTGAGCTAACGAGTCACCGATGATGGAATTATTCACTAACTACAGGTGTCCGTAATTATAAAAATAATATACTTTGATTGCGTTAAAACTCCATTAAATACCTTATTGACAATATAGGAATTAGCTGAATTTATAGCAATACTATTAGAAATAACCAAAGTATGCCTTGATGAGGTAAAATGATTCAAATTATGTTTAATCAAATACAATTTGAATTGTAAGGCATTTGGATCGTGTGAAACCGCAGATTTGGTAATATTTTTATTTTATTGCTTCACTCCTAAACACTTACTTCTACCTGAACTAGTCAGAGTGTTTTCAATTGTCATAATTTATTATAACTTAAAAGTCGTATATTTGCAATAAGGTACAAACAAAGTTCAAAAAAATACAATAACTTAATTATGGCCTAACCGTTTGTTCGCCCACCCGCACGCTCGTTGTTTGTTAACCCGGTTTTCAAACCGCCGCATCGACGGCAAGTGCGTCATTCAATTTTTCGATGGTGCAAACCGATTCATTGTTTAGTTTTCATATTTGATTTTACACATTTTTACTTGAGTCGTGTTTACCGGTTTCAAATTCGTTTTCGTTCGATAATCTATCAAATTCGATTTCAAGTTACCTCGATTTGAACCTGGGTCACCCTGTAACAATTCAATTGAACTGTTCAAAAATATAGTTGAGTGAAAATGTGTCAAATTAATTATCGTAAATCTAAAATTTTTAGATATGTGCTATAGACAATGCTGAAATTCCTATATCCGCGATCTTAGAGCGTCCCCTTTTACCGCTAAGGACTAATTTCTATTATAGTCTTAAGTTGTCGGATTATATTATACTTTGTGCAGTATTAGTTTTTTTATTCATGCCTTGTCGCTTTCGATTATATATATTTTTTCGATCAATGTAACGTTGTCGTTTCTGCAATGCTTACATCGTATTTTTTTAATTGCCGCTGAAAATAGACGAATATTTACTACGTAATACACCAACATAAGATACAAATTGAAAATACAAATCTCATAATAATTATAAATGTGTTAAAAAAAATAGCAAATTAATAAAAATAATATTAATGGTGTCCACACATTTTATTGATTGATTGATTTGAAATAAATAATGTATCGGCAAGTCCCTTTTAAATGAAACGTATTGTTATTTGAATATATCTACATATAATAGTGAAGAAAAGTTATTTCGTTATCGTGGTATTTTTCATTTTCGCAATCGTTTTTTTTTTTTTGTGTAGAGTCAAAGACGACGGCTGACTCGTCTAAATTTCAATAATCTTTTTTTTCCAGTGATAATTTAATTGTTTTTGACACGTTTTGATTTAATATTTATTGTTGATGTTTGGAATGTCAATTAATTATCAGATTATGTATTGCACAATTTAATATGTGAATTCGTAACAGATTGGTGCGCATTTACAAATCAACCCCTCCTGTAATAAGTATTGTATCAAGTCAGTGATTTTTTTTTTTTTTTTTTTTAGTTATTCCAATATGGCGGTATTTTGGTGTCTTTAATTTATTTTTATATATTGTGTTCAATGGAACATAATATATAAAAAAAAAATACTACAATTTAAAATATGCATGAAATATTAAAACTTCTAAAAATGATTTAATTATGATACTTAACGTAATAGGGGTCGAAATGTACGATTTGCAACCATGATTGGTGAAGAGTTTTATATCTCATATCTCTCAACGAGAAATCAGCCGTCGATGGAATTTTTTTTTAAATTTTTCTGTCTATTTTTACAGTCGCCTTTACATGTGGTTTGCTTTCTCATACTTTTACGTTGGCCAGGGTGTTAATTATTTGCGATCACTTTTCCCACCACTATTATAAAAAATGTATTGATATATTTTTATTTGTAGCTATTATTATTATTGTCAATATTATTTTCCAAATATCTTGGTGGCTGTCTGCGGATTCGGGGTACGGTTAGTGTTAAACCCTCCACGAGGTGTGCAAATGTCGCGGTACAATTCTTTCCCAAGCTGTGCACACTTTACGACTTATCGTTCCCCCCCCCCCTTATAAACATGTCAGCTGCAAAATGATGAAATAATTTTGAGTGAGAAATGCATCGCTTGTATGAAGATGCGATTCGACGATACCACATCTTTAAATGTCTCTTACAAAATAATTTTAGATAAATTAGTGTGGATAATTTTCTGATTATCTTAAATTTTTTTATTGCAGGTTTTCCTGGTTTATAAATTATAACATTATTCATATTTGCCGATGATGTTAATTAATATTTGATGTCACGTTCCGATTGAAAATGTATTATTAAAAAAATCATTTTGACTAGAAAAAATATATATGTAATATAAAAGTAACATATATTGAAGAAATTTGATAAAAATAATACTATTGCAATTAATAATATAAATTTCTGGGTTCAAGTCTCGGTAGAAATTAATTTTTTCGAACAATTTGTTTATTTTTTACATATTTTTATTTGACACATCCAATTTGTTTTTTATTCCAATTATTTCACATAGGTATTTTAAAAATATCGCACTGAAAATATAATGATGAACCAATTTATAAACACTCATAGAAATGACAACTACTTATTAAAAAATTTTAAAAAATTCCCGGTTGAAGATTTCGAAAAATGTGGTATTTTCGGATCGCTCATGGTAAAAATATTATTTGACATTGTGTTATATTGTCTATTGAATATATAAGTGTAATATATTTATAATAAAATATTTATATTCCTGTAAAAAATAATTATGTATAAAAGATTTCTAATATTATGAAGTATATCCAAACGTGTGTCGAGTACTGTACTGTCTGAGATCAAAGCGTGGATATAGAATAGCCTGTATTATTATTGTGTTCGTGTGATGGCATCTTGACTCTAAAATATGTACAGTGGAAAACGATTATCATGAAAAAAATATTATGGTCCCCACAAAATTCTGTATGTGATTTCATACATTTATTTTCTTTTAACATGGTATAAAATACCCTTATGGTGAAAATATTGTATATCTCCGAAGAACAAGAAAATATTGTCACCGTCACCAAATCTATTACCGTTTATGGTTAAACTTTTTTCGACTAGGCCGACATCTGACACAAGGCTGTTTGCCTTGATTGAGCGCGTCGTCACTAAACAGTTTACCGACCAGGCCAGTACTTGTTGATACACAACAAAGTTACTAAAGTGACAAGAGTGTAAGAAAGAATTGCGATTTTTTCACAAAACCTAATCAACAATAAATTTTTATTTCATTTAAAATTTTTACATATAGCATATCAAAATATTGATGTTTTTTTTTAAATTTATTTTACATCAATAATATTTTTAAACCATTAAATTTCTTGTTAATCGATTTCCATTGTATTTTTTAAACTGCATGTGTAAAACCCGCGCAACTTTAATATTGTCTCATCATCATAGATGATAACGCATTTCAATTTACAGAGTTTTTTTTTTAAATAGATTTTGATTATGAATAGAAAATTCAGGTACATATATTTTTTTAATATATACTAAATTCTTGTAATGGTTGATAACGAAGATCATTGAACCGCCTATAAGATTTATACTCTTTTTTTTTAATTGGAGAGATGCCATCATTCGTTTAGAATTTTTGTTACTTTTTATAAGCTGAATGCACATTGTACCATTTCTAGACTTAAAAAATTATAAATTGTAGTTTCAAATCTCAGTTTGTCGCAAAAATTTCTTTTGTGTAAGAATAAAACGAGTGTATTTTGTATTGTAATACGCGGTGAGGCCATCTGATTTCTTAAGCATGTCGGTCACGTAATCGACGGTGCATAAATATTTTCATTCACGCTTGGCAAAATATGTAAATAAACATTAAACAGTATATTTTCCTCGGACAATGTGCGTTTTGCTTTTCAGTATACAATCAGAAGACCGGATGAAAGAGCGAAGAAACATTCTGCCGTTCTGTGATAAAATTATGCAGCTCTCATTTGTTTAATTGTTCCTTATATGAATGTGTTTTTTTTTATTTTTATTATCGTTTTTCTCTTTTTCACACTATCTGCGACAACATCGTGTAGATACATGTGAAGATACAACTGACACAACCGTTGATATATTGGATAACTTAGCGCCATTTTTGTAAAAAAAAATCACCTCGGGGGCGCTTTGCACGTGAACTGTTTAGTCCCACACTGTTGCTGTATGCGCTGTTCCTTATGACAGAGGGCAAAGAATGAGGGCAAATGCATTTCAAAGAAATGTAGCCAATGTAGTTCACGCAAAAGTGATTTATGGGTGAGAATTTTAAAGTTCCATTATTTGTGTCTCATTCATTGAGAATTAATAATTGTAATATATCAACAGTTGTGTCTGAGCGTCTGATTATCCAAAATATAATTTCTTAAGGAACCCGAATCTGCGACAGCCGTCATTTACTACTAATATAAATAATTAATACCAGATTCAATATATAATTCTAAAGTTATTTATATACATTGCATTATTATATTGAAATAATTACGAAAACATAGTAAAATAAAAATAGTTTCTAGTAGGGTTTTAATGGTAACAAAAAATAAATAAAAGAATTTATAATTGAACTTAAAAAAATATAAATAATTTCTCCAAATCTTTTTGATTATTCTTGAAAACTTGTGCATAGATTTGAAACTATAATTATCTTTATACAATATTATTATTAATACGTGTCTGAATTTAATGTTGTGAGTTCATAAATAAAATATTGTGACGTGTCATGCCGCGCCGTAATATCAAGAGTTCCCCTATCTAAAGTCTACTTCAAATTTTATTATAGAAAATTCTTTTTCTGCTTATGCATCTAATTTGCTCAATATGAAATAATATACAGATAATGCATATTAGGATAACCAGTATTAGAAAGTAAAATCAATTTTAATTTTGTACGCCGAAGAAATTTGTATATTTTTATATACATCAATATTTTTTTTTTTCTACATACTCGCTCACCAGGTATATAAATAGGGGATCTCTTAGTGGTAGCAAATATTTTATGAACATTATTCACGGTCTTTTTTATTGTAAACACGATACCAATGTCGATTAAAACAATTTTCAAATATTTCTACCGATGGATGAAATTTGTAACAAATCTATGTGGAAATCCCTCAAATTTTAATCTTAATTTAAACATAGTCTATAAATATAAACATGCAAATATAATATATACATATATTGAAATGCTGGACCGTTGCGTTTGTAGCCTGCATTACTGTTAACGTGCGAGTTGCCGCATTCATTTATTAATCTTGAAGACAAAATCAAGATCTTTACTGATTTGATATATTAGTAAAATTTAAAAAAGATATTGCATTAATTATTAATTTTTTCAAAATGTGTTGCCACATTATATAAACTGAAAAACCATAAACTTCTGTTTGGAAATGAACACAAATTGTCGGCCAGCTCGATGCGCGTAGACAGTATTGCAGGCACTTTTTAGCAAGGAATTCCGTTTAGTAACCGACACTGCTATGTTTGATTGCTCGCCGGGCAGGAGATTTTCACCCATTTTGTGAATTTTCCAATCTTGTTTGACGTTGTTTGATTTTCTTTGAATATGTGTTTTAGGCCGTACAAGACGACGATGGTGAATTGGGGGGCCGGAATTATGACGCATTGATAAATTATTGACTTTACGCAGACAGTTCAATTCGACGTCTTGTGTAAAATCTGGCAAATTTTATATAAATCGTCGAATTTGAAACGTGAACAATATATGTACACGCACTGTCACAATTTTTAAAGTAGGTAGTTCTCCCATTTAGGAAACATCAATATGTATTGAAATTAAAAAAAATTAATGCAATTGGGAGATATATGCTCGATTTTGAAAATTTGAGGACCTGGAGATAGGCGTATTTGATTGTGTAACAAATCTAAGTAATCTAAATCTTTCAGATTATGATCTTAGTGAATATGAAATTTATTGCTCCGCAGATTTGCGATGATTTAAATTGTCCGGCCCTGTTTGGCTCTAGTTGTTTCGACAGAGTCGAATCAGCGTTTTGGCTAGGAGTGTTTAGTTGACAAAGAAAGCCCACAGAAAGTACATTGTATATGTAAGACACTTAATGAGAAATGCCAGCTAAAGATTGTGATTTGGATGTTTCTTCGATTTAATTCACTCTGTGAATAAGGATTTAATTTTTTAAATGTCCAAATGTCGGTACGATCTGTCTCGGTTTTTGAATGGGCTGTGCTGTGTGTGTGCTCGAGTAATTTACATACTTATATTAAATATGTGAAAAATTTATATATAAAAAAAACATTTTTGATCTTGAATATATTTTATTACAAACCTTTTCATTTCTGAAAAGGAATTTAAGTAGCATGATACTTTGCTCAACTGCCTTCACTATTCATTTGTAAATTTTTCTTACTTTTTTGTACGGGTAACTACGCTGCGTATATATCTGACATCAAAAATCTGTACTATGGACCCCGCACAATGTTTCGAACCGCAGCGTAGTGCCCTCAATTTTGGCCGGGGGATAAACGATTCCCCCGGTTGTAAAATGCGATCCGATATGTACAATATTGGACGTTTTAACAGACAGATTGTGAGCACAGCCCGCGAGTTGGAGAATTTAGTAATTGACGAAGAACGGATGTATGAAATGACACGAATAGACGAAAATGTAACGATGACACAAACAGATTGCCATGTGTCAGGAGAAAATTGACAAACGTGAATGTTCTAAGAGTATCTGTGGCGTAGGATAATTAACATGTAAGTTAGTTGTTAGTTTAACTGTCATTGAATTAAATTGAAACAGAATTTGGATAGCTCCGTAAACAATGCTAGCTTGAGGTACAGTGTGTTACTGAAGAATTTGTCTTATTTCTGTTCTATTCTCGACCAATGAAGAGCATCTCGGGATCAATCTTATTCTTCAGTTATAATTAACCTAGAAAATCAACTGATAAGTCTTGTAATCTCATGATTATAAGATTTAAAAATTCCATCAATTTATGGTATAAATATCATGGTTCATTATCAACTGATCAATACTTATTGTTCCTGACGCAACCAACTAACACGCTATAAAAATTATATATTTTCTCTTGTGTCACTATTATTTTTGTGTAGGCATATATATATTTTTCATTTTAATCTTTACTATAACTACAGCTTGTGTACACGATAAATATTTTCCTAAGTTTTAATCTTAACGCTTAGATAACCTGTTAAAATAATTATATATGTAAAAACGTGATAGGATTTTGGAAATTGGCGATGTCATAATCGAACGGAAATTGGATGAGCAATGACAAAAACATATTGACGAATTTGCCGGAGTATTTTTTTAACGTTATATGATTGCATTTTTTAAACTGTCATTTTATCTTATGGAAGTCAACAACGCTTTATTTTGTAAACAACTCTTAGAATAAAATCTTATTTCGTATGTCAAATACGTTGTGTTATAAGTCGAAAGACAATTTATCGGAATCATACTTTAAAAGTGCTTTGATATGCTAAGGAAATAATGCAAAACTTTATACATTGTTTGAAATTTCTCTTTAGAATTTGGATAAATTGCGAATCTAAAATTATCACATTCAGCACAACACGTTACCGGAATACTCCACCAATCTTGTCTTTCATCAGAGTCAAATGAAATATATCGGAATGAATGGACCGAAACCAAACTAGTGTTCGTTTTGATAATTTTTCAATGAAGAAATTAATAATATAATATATACTGCCAATATGATTTAGGTGTTTTTAAAAAATTAACATATTTGTGTCCCTTGAGTGGCACACAATTTTTATTATTTAGGGTCAAAAATGATAGTAAACGGATTTCTCAAAATGTTGATTTTCATTGGTGTAAAAAATATTTTTGATTAACTCGAATTAATTATTTTCTCATTTCTCTATTATTACGTTTGTTGTAATATTGTTCCCAGATATTTTAGAAATATCTAAAATGTTTTTGCGACGGGTGTCGCCGCTTTTTGGGGTCAATTTTGAAAAATATTGATAACTTTAACATGTTGTCGTCGTATTAATATTGCGGGAACATCTTCTCGGAAATAAAATGACATGTTTGTCTTAAAATACCTTAATTTATTTTAATTATTTTATAATAATGTAGATGTTTGCACTGTAGCTTATTAGACGTTTATTTTTTTTTTTTTTGTTTTAAGGATTTTGAAAAAAAAATTACCCATTGAATGTTGAACACGACGGTTATAATATTTCATATTTTTAATACAATTAAATTTAAAAATTGTGTCCTTTCGTGATCTCTCTTCCAACCAATGTACAGCAATAAAGTGCAAAATTATTTCAACTCTGTTTTAGGCTATTTTACATTTTCAAACGTTTTCAAATATTTAATTATTATAACATATCACTTTTTTGAAAGAGTATAAACAAACCAATTAATAAGTAGTTTCTAAAAATGAATTTCAATTATACTAGATTGCCAAATTTCGTGTAAATTTATTAATATTTAAATTTTTTAAATGGAAAAGTTGAAATGCAAACTTGCAAAATATTAAGAATCGGGGTTTAAAAACTATTGTCGTCTACACCAAATATTTTGGTCTAAAATATTGCATCCAGTCCGAAACACGTTCACTGCTGACAATTTGAGGCTTAAAAGAACCCGCTGTCTTGGCTCTGTGTTGTGATATAAACAAATGAATATGGCCATAAAACAAAAGCTTGTTGGTGTAGTAGTTAAGACGCTGGAATAGTGATCTAGTGATCGGGGATTCGGCCTCGTTCCAGGACACCAGCAAGTTAGTCCTATTTTCATAGTACAAGCATTTATCTTAGTTTAAAAATAGTAAGAATATTGATGTGACATGTATCCCGTGTACGCATCTCTATTTTGATCATTTTTTGAAGAACGGGCTTTGTCAGCACGGAACATGTACATATCTTATGTGTAAAGTTTTCAGGCTTATTCTGCTGTGTGTATCGGCAATGTAAGCCCTGATGATGATCCCGGCGATGGGATCCGTCGACCAGAGAGATCAAATACGCACGGCAGAATTGCCCAGAAAACAGTTGATGCTTTAAATGCGGTTTGCAGACAAATCAATGGCAAACGATTGAGTTGTGTTTGTCGGTCATCTGATTCTTAACATTTTACGAGTGTGTGATGACGTGCAATGTGTGATTCGCTCGAGTAACATTTTCTCCGACAGGCTTGCGTCAGTTTGTGAAAATGTTTGTCAAGATCTGTGATTAATATAAGTTTTACTGTGGTATATAACTGTATGTTGACATTAAAATTAAAATGATGTGATATACATTCGAAAAATGTATTTAAAAACTGTCGATTAGAATAATCAGAAGCAAATATTGATATGCTCAAAATATAATCCATGTTTATTTATCAAGTTTGATATTTGTAAGACAGTACGCGCCAGTTATTTTATTCAGTGGTTATTAGAATCAGACGTATATTGTGCTCAATTTTCAAACATCAAAAATACGTGTATTTTTCATCATTTTTTAGATTCAACTTATCGTTTAATGTAATTGGGATATTCATAAATGATTCGTAGTGCCACCCAACATTTTTAGGTAGGTATCTAATTTCTTGTGTAATTCCCAGCAGCAATGTGTAGCCAGCAATTAGCCTCATAAATCTCAAATTATAGATATCGCATTTAAAGTTTTGTGTTTAAAATTACCATGGCCTCGGTTAAAAGCACCGCATTATTTTATCCGAAATGATCATCAGATAATTTGGTATTAATTTCAAAATTGAATCGTTTACAGACTAACAAACAAACTAAAATGAGCAAATTGAAACTAATTAAATGAAAGGCTTATAAAATGGGTTACAAAATATTGTATTTGTTTTATTACATTATGTACAATAAATTAATAATTTACTTTAATATAGGTTTTAAAAACATTAATATGTAATGTATTACATTTGTGTATTTGGTAGTTTTAGAATAATAAATCCGCCTGATATTAGAATCAAAATCTCCCGAGGTCCAATGTGATCGTAATAACTGGCGCCTACCGTATTTTGAGGTCTTAGCTATACGTGTTAAATATGAAAATATATTTCAAAACTCAATCCATCTGTCATTACTGTGTCACTAGTCGCAACGATTATTGACAAATACAAAAACAATCTCAAATTGGCTAACTTTATTTTTGAATAGACGATTCTAATTATTCAGTCGATAATTAAAAAGATTTATTAAAATTACTACATTGTACCTCTCACTAGTAATCATCTATTAAAAACATTGCTATGTATTAATTTATATTGTTATATTGATGTACTTATGTCAGAAGACACGATTACTGAGTGGGAGAAATTAATCTTTTAGTTTTAATAAGATTCCAAAAATAATGTGATAATTATTACCACATTTTCCTGTGAATCAAAACTCCGCCCCTGCGTAAACATTATGTACGTTATATACCACGGTAAAACTACTAACGCTTGAAATCTTTGTAAAGTGTTACGATAGTATGTTAAGGAATTAGGGTAAGCAAAGGTGATGGATCTACCTTGGAAAGGAATGTTGCATCCGATGTGATGATAGTTTTAGAATGGTAACGCTACGAGCGTTGTAGAATTTTCCTATTTTGTATGTTTTGAAAAGTCAATATTCAAATATATTATTCAGAATAACTATATATATATATATTTTATTAAAATTTAATAATCCATGTAAAAATTTAATAATATTTTAAAAACTTCAACCTCGGTTCCTTTGAAAACTAATTTGTTAATTCTACTATTTTTGTTTTTACAATAAAGCATTTTGTTTGTCAATCAATTTCTGTTTCTTTTATATCAATGAACCAAACATATTGTCAAATACTTATCCTACATTCTTTTGATAGTGATTAAACTTTGATGTGTCGAAATCTGAACAGTGGTTACATCACCATGATCATTGGTTGATTCCACAAAAATACAAATATTAACCTCGAACGTGCATCATTCGATTGATTGGTATTGAAAAATTACTTTTATCGTCATCATTAGGTGTTAGTGATGAGATAAACAGTGATTTTAAGGTTAGTCACGTTTCTAGTGTCCAGCATGTTGCAAGGAGATTGCTCACCGAATTACAAATGATCACAATTGAACACCAAACAGTTACAATCAAAGTTTATCTCATAACTATTGGATATCGTAAATATAAATTTGTGTGTGCCAAAAGTTATGAAAAACTTCAAAAGAACGTAGGTACGTATGTAGCAGAAATCTGTTTAACCAACGTGACAATTTATAATGGATTATATCTTGATGTTGTGCTTGTGAGAAGGATTTCTAATTATTTTTCTATTGAATAATATACTTATCTTAATCCTTTACTTATTGTAACATTCGATTGGGCCCCAGTCGGTGTGAAAAAAAAAAATTATCGTTTGTAATAATAAAATAGTAGATATTTTTTGAATTAGGAACTGCGGAGGAAAATAATTGTAAAGTGACATCTGTGTTTCCCGGCAGCACTTGAAGTTGTATGAAATTTTGTAAAACGTACAATAAAATTGAATAAATTGGATGCTGGCATCAAAATTTGGAAGTTTAGGCGTTTTAATTAAATATACATTTCATACCGCAATCAATTGTTTTATATTTACTTACTAATGTTTGCAGCTTTCGTTTGTAAATTTAATAAAATACCACTTGTCCGTACGATCTAACGACACAAAGTGTTTTCTCGTGCTTACAGCTAGATATTTTTTAATATTTTTTTAATATCACATTGTAATAACCAAAAAATGTTTTGGGGAAAATGAATATAGATTGAAAATCTGTCAATTCATCCGATGATTAAATTTATCATCTGTTTGACATGCAAATATATGATAAAATGAAATTAATTATCTATTTGATGTGCAAACCGAATGTATGTTAAATTTAAATATCTTCAGATATCTATGATGCAAACGGATCGTTTTCCCCAAATTTTTAATGAAAATGTACAGGTAATTAAAATAAAAGGATAATAATTATTTCAATGTTGACAATAGACTATTGATTGTACCATCCCTCCATTAAACAAATTATTAACTTATGTACGTGTAACTCGCTACCGGCCATTCTGGGTAGTTGGTTACTTTCCATTTCCATCAGATACACACACACACACACATGTACACGTACACACACTGACACCACTACACACTGTGTAGAGAATTGTAACAGAGGCGACACAAACACACACGCAGGTTGTAAGGTTGGGGTTTATTTTATTGGACACGTAATGTTATGATTTGTATCGGTGTCCTCAGTCAGGATAAAAAGAATGGTGTGAGTTTATGATAAATGATGAAATAAAAGATGAAAAATGACATTGTGTTTTTATTTTATAATTTACTGAGCATTAAGGCGATCGTCCAGGTCGCAGGCGACTGAAATTTGGTCACATTCTATGTAAAAAATTTGCGGGATAAGGAAAGGATGAGGGGAAGGAGTCTCGCGATACATTTAAAGTGGCGGGGGTGCCTTGCTATTTTTTTTACAAATTTATTTGATTAATGTAAAACAAAAAGCAATTGTAAGTAGCGGTAAATCAAATTAGAAAAATAGTTTAGTGTTTTGTAATTATTATTTTCCATAAAAAATTCCTAAAACTAGAAATGCAACTGAAATGAAACTGCAATACAAGTATAAGTAACAAAATGCACAGTATTTTATTAATTTCAAGTACTAAAACAATAGTTGTTATGTAAAACATTTTAATCATATATAATATTTTATATATGTATATTATTATATAACAAACATAACTTAAATTTTCGGGTCGTTTTGGAATAATTAATTAAATAATTATTTTGTTTTTTTAAATGGGTGTTAAAATAAAAACATAATGATAGCATAAAAAAAATCATTTTTACAAAATATCAAAAATAGTAAGACCGTTATAAAATGAACAATTACTAAATATAATCAAATAACTAAAAAACAAGTAAATTCAAAATCTACATTTGAAAAAAAAATTTTTTTTTTCCCGCATAGTAAAAGTTGATATTCACAATGTGTTGTTACATATTTGGTCAAAGAGATTATAATATATATATATATATATATAGAACAAATATTTCTTCGCTGACAGTGTGAAGGTATTTCTTGGCAAACACTGGAGAAATATTTAATTGAATGTAAAAAATCAATTGTGCAACTATCTATTATATTTACTTACATTAACTAAATAAAACTACATATCAACAACTATATATATATAAATAAAACTGACTGTCTTTTTATAGGAAATTTACCTGTGGTATCCATTATACCCTCATACATATCAATAATATTTGTATAGAAAAAAATTTAATTGTCGTAGACGTTCAGACAAAAATATATTTTATTGCGTATTTGTTCAATTGAAAAGACAACATTATTTCTTTATCAAATATTTTGAATCTCAACATTGCCAAAATATTGCTAAATTATTTATATAAATAAATGTAAATCGACAAATAAAATATAAAGTGTACATCGAGTAGAAGTGTATATCATATATACTGAACTTTCGGACAGTGAAAATAATGAAAATGAGGTTAGAATCTGTTTCTGAGATTAGAACCCATCAAATAAAATATCATATTTCTATTCTTTATTTTGATTTCAGAAAATCTTAAAAAAAAAATGAAAACAATCAATGTAAACAGAGATATAAATAAATTTTTGTGAATTGCGTGAGTTTAATGACTGGCCATGGCCGATGGTGGGCGCTAAGCGGACCCAACTTACCAAAATCAGTGAAGTTGGTGTATTGATTATAGTATAAAAATAGAACAACATAAATTTTGTAAAACACAAGACTTTGACCATAAATTATTATGTTATGACTCACATTAATGCGTTATGACTATTTTATTATAATCTTTTTCTTTTTAAAATATTCCTCAACAGTATTTACAAAATAAAATTAAGTGCTTCAAATTTAGAAGAATTTAATTGTTATTAGTTCCGTTTTGAAATGGTACGAAATATGAGTAATTTAAAAAATTAAGATACAACTTCATATTGCAGACTATAAACTATAGGTTTAAGAAAAAAGTTTTAAAGAATATCAAAAAACGATTATTTTAACGGATTTGATAAACTACGGAAAAAGCTGTTTCTTGGGCGTTACTTTTTTTACCTTTTTATCCTGGTATCATTTTGTCAATTATATTTTTCCTTTATAACTTGGAAAATTGCTGGAAGATCTCTTATTTCCATAGATCGTAAAGATCTTGTATCTATAAGTTCTGGCAATAAGCATTCAAAATAAAAATTTGAAAGTTTCGTTTCCATTTTACCTTTTCAAAAACTGTAATCTTTCAAAATATATACAACTTTCAATGATTGTGTTACGCCCGTCCAAACAGCAAGAGTATGTAACGTTTTGCATGTTACTTAAATTTTTTCCTTGAATTTGAATAAACCAATCTTGATTTTTATCAATTTTAATTGCTCCATGTTTGTTCAGTTTCCAAAACTTAAGTTTTTCAAACAGATTGCTTCGTCTATGTCCATTCTAACTAACTAACTTACCATCACCCCGTTTTCCCCGGGGGTAGTCAGAGAAGATAAGAGTGCCACACTCCTCTATCCTGACACACAATTCTCGCCTCATTCACATTCATACATTTTCTCAAACAAGCTCGCGGATTGTTGACTAACCTTAACTTTCTAACAGAATCATCCTCCATTATCTGGTTTACCTGGTCGTGCCAAGTCTTCCGCAGACGTCCTCTATTTCTGGTGCCATCAACACTTGCATCATATATCTTTCTTACCATTCTCTCCTCATACATCCGTTCTATATGACCAAACCACCTAAGTGATCCTTTCTTAATCTTACTCATTATACTAACATCAGCTTTACGTTTTTTCCTTATTTCTTCATTCTAAATGGATCTGCCACATATATGCCTAAGTAATATCATTTCCACTGTATTCAGTCGACTTTTGTTCCTCATCTGACAACTTCAGGTCTCACTTCCATACATCAGTGTCGGTACCAGGACTCCATTGTGAATCGCTAGTCTTACCTCAGTCGACAAGTTCCCATTAGCTATAATTCCATTCAAAGCGCCGTTCACTTTATTCCCTGCAGTCACCTTCCTTTCGATATCTTCCTCTGTCTTTCCATTTCTATCGAACATACTTCCCAAATACACAAACTCATCCTACTTGTTCTGTTCTGAAAAACTGCAACTTCACAATAATAATGTGTTCCCTTAATAATAATATTGTTATTTTGTCGATGATTCCTAAGTTTCCATGTTCATGTTAAGTCAAGGTGTGTGAGTGCACACATTTTGGCATAGCGCGTACACAATTTTTAAAAAGACTTCATATGCTATCGCCTTCTATCAAAGGTTGGCGACCATGTTGATTTATTTTAGACATTGAACTAATTTACAAGATAATTTCTTTCTACCTACACTACTAGCTCTGCTGCCTTCTATCTTCTCCCACATATTTTTCATTGCGAAGAATGTGTCTGATGTATGCAGCTTTCCTTGATAGTTTAATTAGTTCTCTCGACTTATTCATCTTCATTAGTAATATGGTCAACCCAAGCCCTACCAGTAGCCTTATAACTGGTTTAGTAATGTTTTTCTTATTTTCTCCCCCCAGCGCACAAATAATTGCATCGGTCTTTTTATGCGCACACTGTGATCGAAACTCAGAGGGAATATTGCTCATTACATAATGCGACTACCCACTGCAGCCTGCAGATAACTACAATTGGTGTGAACCATGCGTTGAAAATCAAATATAATCAAACATAAATATGATATGTTACACTGATCTGAAGAAATTAAAATCAAAGAATTTATTTTGAATTATTTAAACTTATGGTGCTTATGTTATTAGATATATTATTATTAGAACACATTCTTATTGTGAAGTTGTAATTATTCAGAACAGATGGTCTGTGATATTTTAAATATATTAATTAGAAAGATATACATATAAAATCAATTTTATCGAAAAATACTGTTGTTGCTCTACCGGGATTCAAACCTGGATCTCCTTCCAAATCCGGGAAGGTGCATTATCCAACTATGTATAGTTGGTACGTGTATACCGATAAATCTTTGAGACAAGAGATCAAAATCTCATGTACTTATCGTCCGGGCACCATTATCGTCCAGGTCTACGATGATCTCTAAAAGTCAGTAAAGGTATGTACATACTGGATGCGTCATTCTAATCCGCGAGCCAAATAAATATTATGATGATTCATAGATCACTTCATGTTAAACTCTGTACTATCCTTTAGACACACTCGAGTCGAATTTCCGAGAGAAATCTCATCCATGGACCCAGGCCATTAAAGCATAAATTGTGTTAGGTGGCTTCCATGATGTCACAGGTTTATTGTGAAACTTTAACCCCTCCGCCCTACATAGGGGGAGGTGACAACTTGTGACATCACAAGTTATCCCCCTGTCCCAGACTGTCACAATTCTGCCGATCCCTAAATCTGTGACATCATTTATGGAAGCCATCTTAAGACTAAATGTGACATGTCTGACAAAAGAAACACTGAACTCCCATTCAGTAGTGATTTGGTTTGTCACCATAATTATTTTTTAAATTTAAATCTTTTCCATGATTTTTTTGCCAATACATATCACTTACATTTTCATCTCCACAAATGTGAGCTCTTTCAATGATACTCTCCATAACTGCATGCAAAATGCTTGGTTCTGTTGCTTGGATTTCTTCACGTTTTTCAGCAAGGTGAAGCAACTGCCCATTCAGCCTGAGAGACCATGTGGCTGATAAATCAAATATAGTGGTTGACAATCTCCTATTGAGCTGAAGCTTATTTATTTGAAATAAATTACTAAATGTTTTGAATTAAAAACAAACATCTACTGATTCAAAATATTTTATTAAAAAAAAATAGCATCCTTTTTACAATTCTTTCTAAACATTTCTTTAGAAATAAAACATATAATGATTGTACATTTTCATTAATGGCGATACTGATATGTTTTGGTATATGGCAATATTTTGAGCATCTTTCAAGTGAAAACCAGTTTTAGACAGAGAAGCGATGTACATTTTCAGAATATGACAATTGTCCATTTCCTGATACCATCAGCAAAGCAGTACATAGTATTCATTTTATTATATAGTGTATTTATTTGATATGTTACATTATTTATCAAAATTTGACAATAAATATATTATCACAAAAAATTTATTATTTGGATCGGATATTTTTTGACCTATCAAATAATATTATACAGATGTGAAAGACTTACATACATAACTTAATTGCATATATGAAATCTTATCAGAAATGATTTGTTTTATATTTATTTTACTAGCTGGAAGTATCGGATTTTGCTTAGTGTACTTTAACAGCTCGAGATCGGGCCCTATCAGGTCCAAATGGCCTTCAAAACCTTCTTCCGGTTCAAAAGTTTGATTACGGTAGCTCTTATGAATTTTACTTACAAATATTCTCTTTATATATATATGTATGATTTGATCATATTGATGATAATGAAACATATATGTATATGTAATATATATTTTTTAAATACTTTTACTTGAAATATGTATCAAACATATGTGAAATACTGGAAAAACTAACAATAAACTGTTTATTAATAATAATAATAATTCTTTATTACGTGGGAGGCGTAGATATGATACAAATATATATTTTCACTGTTAATAATAATATTACATTTGATAATGTATTTTATACTTAATTTTATTTAAAAAGATCTTTAACTAAAAGAGAATTTAATTTATTACATAATAGGATGATCTTAAAAATAATAAAGAAACAATTTATAATATAAATAATAACTCTAAAGAGGATTAAATACTAATACATATTTATTACTTATTGTCATAAATTCAAATGTTTTAATACATTGATTTCTGATCTACATATTCGTGTGTTGTCATAAGAAAAAATTTAAGGTCTTAAAAAATGAAGGTGTCACAGTACAAAATACAATGTTTGTAGTAAATTGAGTTTAAGATTATTATTCTTGTTTTTTTTTTTACGTAACACTTTTTTCCACTAGAGAACTGACTCACCTCTGTCACATACACCCTTCATCCACTTATTCTGTGATAGAATAAAGAGACGTAAGGTGTTACGAAAGAATGTAACATAACACTTTCATTCAAAGCCTTCAAATCATTATACACCTTGACAACTGCGAAATAACAAAATCCAAAAATACTTGCAAAAACTTGATATTATTCTATCTTATATTCTATATATATATATATATATATATGTGTCAGCATGTAGACAGTGACACATAATCAGCTCCTATGAAGGTCGAAAACGTTAGCTATGACAAGAACCGACTCTCGATAAAATAACCCAGTGGGAAACAACATAGCATATTATGTGAAACTCGGCCTACAAGTGAAATCGGCCATGTTCAGTGTTTCCAACACAAAATTGGCTGATTACCTACTCTAACACAATACAACACAAGACTCCCATTATTTCCAGGAAAAATAATTTCTAAATAATGTACAATAAATAACAACAAAATATCATCTGACAATTTACATCAAATTGAAGTACATATTAATTTCAAAGTTTTGAATATTCGTTTTTCGATTTCTTTATGAAGTTTTTACAAAAATGTGGCTATATAATATTTTAAGTGCTTCTAAAATATAATTGTGTTATCTTGTTATCTCCTAAACTAGTAGGGAATTTAACATTTTTATAACACAGTTTTAAAGAGAAAATGATTGTAAGAATTTTGATACAAAATTGACCAAAATTTCAGGTGATATTAGTTATTATGGCATTGCTTATTTCTACATACAATTACTTTTTACAGAGTACTTAATATAAAGAAGTTGAAAGTGTATGTATCTGGTAAGTGTATACTATATACATATAGTCCAGCTTTGTTTATTTTGTTGGTAAATTTTATGTAGGTTCTTAACAACTTTTTTGTTTAGGTAAGTTTGAAAGGAAACTGATATTTTTAAAAACAAAATATTACTCAATTATGACACTTTTAAGTATAAAAAATTAATTCACCGCTATCTGTGAGCTGTTAAAATAAATAAACGAACCATAATAACTAAAATATTTTTTTTTGTATATCTTTCTAGTTGATCTATTTATTTTGTATTAAAAATACCACAGAATTATATTCCGAAAAACTGCAACTTCACAATAATGTGTTCTCCTTAAAAAAGAACTTAATAATAGTTAAATCACTGTACTTCAATCCTGAGTTCTGACCGGAGGCGACATTTATAGCTCATGCAATGTTTGATTCAACAGGATGAATACATTGGTTAACTGATAAAAATTTGGCAATATTTTAAATAATTTGGACCTTACAAATAATAAATGAGCACCGGAACGCGGTTATCTAAAATATAATGGTTGTTTCAAAAATAATTTCAGAGCATAAATTTACTTATTAACAATTTAACCTTGGTTAGGCTCCAAAAAATATAAATTTTACACCAGAATGCGATCATTACATTATATTTATTTATTATTAGGTTAAGTATTTATATTTGGTGAACAAATCAAATGATCAAAGCCTATTTTTACAGCCTGTTTTGACTTGTGCGATTCCAAGTTACTTTCTGGACTTTCACTTTCGCATGTCGAGGTACTCGGGCGGCCATTGTTGCATACAGTGCGTACACGATTGTCGACGAGTGTGGATGTTTTTTCATCTTTAGGTACTTTTTTTGTTTACTAGTTCTATAGATGACACGCTGGCTTCAGTAAACCCACGCATGAAACAATTAGAAACATTTCGTACTCATGTGTAAATCGCAACGAGAATTGCGTCACCTGAACAATAGAGCTTGTTAAATACTTGAATACCGCCCACAGCTTTTGGTGGTCAAATATTATTTTTTGACATCATATAATTATGAATTTGATACTTACCAAAGTTTATTTCTTGTAGTTTTCTGTTTTCAACGTATTGCAATTGTGACAATTAACAGTAATAGACAATTAACAGTAACAGTCAACTTCTTTATAAAAACAAAATAATATTATTATAAACAAAAATATAATAAAAATAAAATATTGTTAATTGGTAAAATTATGTCTAAAAGCCATTCCAAAAGACACACTTAATACTGAATAAATTTATAAATAACATATAGGACTCTTGTTTTGTAAATCACATATAGAATCTTAAAAATTTAAAGCATAGAATTTTGACTACTTTGGCAATATCCAAAAAGGAATTTTATTATGTACCCTTGTACACAAATAAATGGCATTGTGATTTTGAAAATCTTTCATGGAATTCCTCTAGGGAACAATTTGTGACTATAATAATTTAACAAATACAATATTCAAATATTTTTATGTATAAATAACAATAAAATTAAACTAGTTTAATATTTCACCATATTTAATCCATTGCATGGACAATAATATAAAGCAACAATATTTTATAATTATATATAATAGGCACATTTAAATGTTTCATATTTTCTATCCAGTAATACGTAACAATTTTTATAAAATTTTAACAAATCAATATGAAGTAGTAAAAATAAATATTTAAGAAATCTTCAAATGAAATATTAAGAAATAAATATGCAGTAGGCAGTAAAGCGGCTTTGTTCAAATGTCAAGTGCCATACCCTCAAATCTGTATACATATTTAGTATGTACAACACACATTTTTAAATACAAATTAAATGTAATTAGAAAGATATACAGATAAAATCAATTTATGTAATAACAGATTGAATTTGAATTTGTGAAAAGTTCGAAAATTTGCTATTAACTTACAACGTTGACGTGGTGTAGTAGGTCAGTGCACTTCCCCGAATAGGAAGGGTTCTTGGTTTGAGTCCGGGTGGTGACAAAAATGTTTTTTCAATAACTTGATTTTATCTGTATATTTTTCTAATTGATATATTTAATTTGTATTAAAATATCACAGAACTATGTTCTGAAAAAGCTGCAATTTCTCAATAATAATGTATTCTCTCTAAAAATACATTTTAAAATATTATTTATTATTAAAACTTCACAACCCCTTTTCAATTCAATTCCTTTTTGCACACAGGTGCTGCAGCCACTTGATTCAGAGGGCTCCCTCAAGCAACTTTCTTTTTTTATCAACAAGCATTTAGGTTAGCTTGGGTACTAAAATGAAGCATGCAGTGTTTAGTTTAGTAGTGGAACATTTTGACAAATTTTTTTTTGTTATACCTATAATCAAAGTTATGCACGTCTCGTCTCGTTTGGAGCACCCTGTATAAATACTAAACATATAATCTCACTGAAACAAAAATAAACTAATAATAGTGTCAACAAAGTAACGGTATTTGAGAAGAAGGAAAGCAAGACATTGTGCTAAATACTTGCAGGTAATGAATGTTTGGAACAAGTAGATGAGTTTGTGTATTTGGGAAGTATGTTTGATGGAAACGGAAAAACTGAGAAAGATATCGAAAGGAGAGTGACTGCAGGGAACAAAGTGAACGGCGCTTTGAATGGAATTATTGTTAATGGGAACTTATCAACCGAGGCAAGACAAGCGGTCCACGATGGAGTCCTGGTACCGACACTGATGTATGGAAATGAAGCCTGAAGCTGGCAGAAGAGGAACGAAAGTAGACTGAATGCAGTGGAAATGAGATCACTTAGGCGTATATGTGGTAAATCCATTTATGACAGTAAGGAATAAAGAAAGAAGGAAATAATATAAAGCTGATCTTAGTATAGAAAGTAAGATTAAGAAAGGATCACTTAGGTGATTTGGTCATATGGAACGGATGAATGAAGAGAGAATGGCAAGAAAGATATATGACGCAAGTGTTGATGGCACCAGAAATAGAGGACGTCTGCGGAAGACTTGGCACAACCAGATAAACCAGATGCTGGAAGATGATCCTGTTAGATACCACAATAATCGGCGAGCTTGTATGAGAAGATGTATAGATGAGGCGAGAATTGTGTGTCAGGACAGAAGAGTGTGTCTCTCTGCCTAGCTAGTAAGTGTTAATAATAAGGAACCCGCAAATGACCAGATATGTAATTAATAACAAATCTTAACACGGGTGCTAGTTCTGGTTGCATAATTGTCAAAGTTTACAAAATATATAAATTATTTGTTGGTCTATTTTTAATTATATTGTGAATTGGATCCGAATTGTTTAACAATATATAAACAACATAAAAAATAATACATATTTTAAGTTATAGCATTTATATGTTGGGGTTATGAAAAATAATAAAATAGATATGTATTTATTATTTGTTTATATGCTTAGAACAGTGAAACCAGCTTAATATGTTACTAAAACCATATTTTCAGTCCCGAAAAATCTGTTTACCGTGTGGGTAGGCCGTAACATTTATGTAATATAAATGATTTTATTTTGCAATATTCTTATTAAAAAAAAAAACAACATTAATAACCAATCCGCGTTCGACTGAAGATAATCACAATATTCTTAGAAATATCAATTAATAAAATGGACATGACATCAAACTAGCTACCATCTTAAACAATAAATAATTGTAATCTTAAATCCACAATACAACTTGCCCGGCCGCAAATTTTTGACACACGGTAGCCATATTTATTTTCCAAATTTAAAAAAAAAGACAATTTAATTAAGCTAATTCATCTACATACTTCTATTCGATAAAGGACATTACATAATATATGAATGAATGATATACAATCTACAAATACTGTCTTTGTATTACGTTAGATTTATCAGTAAGCCTAAGATAGACCAGAACTGCTTGCGGAGAAATATAAATAATACGCAGAAATGTGTGTCAACCAATAGCAAAGTGTTTAGATTATTATGGAAGCTAGAATATACCTATATATGATAATGTGGATTCTGACAGATGGCTGATATTATCAAGAATATTGACTGAGCAAATAACATAATATGGCAACGCAGCGTTTAATCGTGTCTATTGACAGTTAAAGGCAACGATTCCTCCTTGGTTGGTGTTATGTCTTGGTCCAGAGGTATCTTTTCAGGAGTATCTGGAGCCTCTGCAGACACGGGGGAAGGCTGAACAAATGTTCCTCCATTCACCTTTTCAATGGCAAGACGGAGCTAAAAATATTCAATAAAATAAATTTATTTATAATACAAAATAAAAATTTATGAAAAAGAATATTGTATATTAATGATATCCACCTCTTTTAGTCCAATGATGCCGACCAGACGACCGATGGTTGTGACATACGCCATATTCACTCCGACCATTGAGAACAAGGAATGCACCTGTAATAATTAAAATAATAAGTAAATATTATATTAATTTATGTGTACCCATTATTAAAAGTGGTCTAAGTCAAGAAATTGAAAAAAATGAGTTTATCAATTATTTGGCATCACATTTTTTTAAATTAATATAATATGATGCTAATTGTAACAATTGTGAAAAATTTGAAGCGTTATATTCAGCATATTGTTACGACGTTCAACGGTATTCCGCTAGTGTTTATTTTGATAATAGAGCAAGTTAAAACATATGATGCAATCAGTTGATGGCATCAGAAATAGAGGATGTTCGTGGAAGACTTGGCATGACCAGGTAAACCAGATACTGGAGGAGGTGACAATTGTGTGTCAGGACAGAAGAGTGTGGCGCTCTATCGTTTCTGCTTACCCCTATGGTGAAATGGTGTGATGGTAAGTTTATGATGACAAAAATGACATACTATTTGATAGCATTTTTTACTGCTTTAAAATGTCAGTGTTGCCGTTTTCTTGTATCTTATAGATTTTCTTAATATTTGGGTTTAAATAATGGAGTGTCATGTTGAAAAAATTAACATTTTCGGCACATACTTCTTTTCATCTTTAATCATGGTTCAAATGGTCATCCAGGAGCTCAACTGGGAAATTCTGCCGCATCCACCCTACAGTTCCGATCTCGTTCGTCAGATTACTACCTTTTTTGGTTACTCTACATTTAAATGCGTGGTGTTACATTCAACAACGACGATTACCTCAGAAATTAAGTCGATAACTATTTTGATTTTTATAGAAAAGGCATCGACAAATCGATTGAAAGATGAGATGAAGTCCTGAACAATAATGGTGAATACATCGTTCATCTAAATGTTGTAAATTTTGTTTAAAAATTGGATTTTGTAATAATTACAACTCAATAAATGATATTATCTGTCACTAGGTATTTTAAAAACCTGATTGTTAAAATGGTGCTGCGTACACGTATAGAATAGAATAGAATATAGGTATAGAATCAACTTTAATACTGTGGAGGTAAATCATAAAGAAGCCAAAAAAGCAAAACCTTGAGTAATGACGTCTTTTCTACCAGCTGGAAGGGCGCGGGATCAATCCGGCAGCAGTAACCTTCCACTCCAGCGTGGTCTCGGTCCCGCATTTTCATGAAGTCAGCGGGCAGGGCCATCTCCGCCTGCTCCCAGGCACGCTGCTCCGCGGGCGACATGTCGCACACTCGCTCGCCTGGCTGGAATCGTGCATAAAGTCAAAATGGATTATTAAGGAAAACACATTCTTATTGTGAAGTTGTAATTATTCAGAACAGACGGTCTGTGATATTTTAAATACTAAATTAATGTATTAATTATAAATATATACATATAAAATCAATTTTGTCGAAAAATATTTTCTTCACTTCCCCGGATTGGAAATGAAGATCCAGGTTCGAATCCCAGTGACGCTAAAACAATATTTTTCGACAAAATTGATTTTATATGTATATATTTATAATTAATACATTAATTTAGTATTTAAAATGGATTATTAAAAAAAAAACATTTAAAACAAAATCAAATATATGTCTTCTTATTCCGGCTAACTCACCAGTTGTACTTTCTTGTTGATGGACGGCGAGCGCTGGGCAGAGAGCGGGGTCGGCGGGGGGGAATAATCTCCCTCCACATCCCCCAGATCCCCCCTGGAGGCGGCAGGCACTACTCCGCTCTCGGGGTCAGGGTTCACGTCCTGCAGCGTGGTGGATTTTTTGAATATAGCCTCGAAAGCCATGCGGATTCTGGGAGATTAAACAAATTAAATATGTATAATAACAAACCAATACATGACACTCATAATTATCTGTCATTAGATAATCCGGGGTACGCATTTACTGGGCCTGAACACAGATAACAAAAAGAGACATCGTTTGATGAAACACCAGTAAAGACAGAAGTAGCTTAGATTGGCATAATCTTAGCTCAGCTCATTGTCTTGGAGTTGAATTACATAATAAGTTATGTTTATATACGAGGGCTGTATGACAAGTATCCGTGTTTAACGACTGGCACAAAATCTGTATACCATTGTTTAACATCATCTTTCGAACGACGCCTGTCAAAGTTTCAGACAGATTTATCAAGTAATTTTGTTTTGATATCTTCTTTTGGATGGGAAGACATGTGAGGAAATCAAAGTGAAGATGTATGCCGTTTATAAGCACCATGCTCCTTTGATGACTACCACCATAGTGCCCAGGCCATTCGATTGAGGTGACTAACGGAGAATATGGCCAACAAAATCCATGATATTGTATTAGCAGACTGCCGGGAGAAGATCGGAAAGATTGCTGACATTGTAAACACCTCAATTAAACACGTACAAAATTGGGCATGAGAAAGCTAACGGCGAGATGGGTGCCGCGTTTGCTCACATTGAAACAAAAATGGAATCACGTGACGACTTCGGAACAGTTTGGACATGAAAGAGTTTCTGCGGTGTTTTGTGACTGTTGACGAAACATGGATCCATCATTACACACCAGTGGACTTCATCTGGCGAACCTGCTCCAAAGAAGGCGAAAACGATACCATCGGCCAGAATGATCATTACCACCATTTTTTGAAGTTCGCGAGGCATCATCTTCACTGACTATTTAGAGAAAGGAAAGACAATCATGGGGCAGTACTATGCTGATTTATTGAGCCGATTCAATGCTGAATTGATAAGAAAACGACCCCATTTGGCGAAGAAGAAAGTACTCTTTTACTAAGGCAACGCACCAGCTCACTCGTCCGTAATCGCCACAGCAAAACTGGTCAAATTACGCTACGAATTGTTGCCTCATCCAATCTTTTCTCTAGATTTGGCCCCATGCGATTTATTTTGTTTTTCAATTTGATAATCCGGTTTCAAATATTAGAATTAATATAATTTTTTATTATTTAGAAAAAAAAGTTAATATTTTGACTTGAAACCGCCTTGGTTACAAGTGAAAACATATTATCTAGAATACATCCGAATCTCTGTATATAAACGGATCCCGACGATGAATGTGTCAAAGAAGTTAATCAGAGCGTTACTCTTAAAAGAACTGTGGAGGAATCGACAAATAGGTTTTTTAAGGAACTACAAGAAAAAAGAACAAAAAATTTGGATCTTCTATTTGATACCTTAAAAACTAAACACTCTACTTCATTACCCATTGAAAGAGTATTTTCTATATCAGGAAATTTCGTTACCAAAATTAGGTCATTACTAAGTGATTGATCAGTGAACATTTTGCGTTTTCTTAAAATGTATTTCCTGAAGAGGAACACCAAATAAAATTTAACAATAAAACATTTTTCACTATTTTAATCGAATTATCTTTTTTTTTTGTGAAGCTTTGAAAATTGGGTTAAACAAAATTTTAGAAAATATTGAAATTCAAAAATTAGTTTTTGTATAAGGCCTAATTAACACTTCCGAGCCTACACAATGTATAAATAAAGTCTCGATGTAAGCTTTTAATGTAGAAATACTAGATTGCTATACATATTTTAATAAATTTTGCAAATTACATTAAGGGTTAATTTCCCAACCGCCTTAATAAGATCAGACAACACCTGCATCAGAAAACTCCTGACTTTATCTGCTAACATCACAAGTCACACGCTGAAGAGTAATCTATCAAACAAAAAAAAAATCTTTATTTTTTATTAATGTTAAAAGAAAATCACTCGTAACACTGACAGTACTCTCGCTGGATATCAAATACATAGTACTTTGTATAATAAAATAATATTCCAGAAAGTTCTGGATGTAATGAGATAATCATGGTGTGTTTATAAACTTTCTGCAAGACATAAATACCTGCTTTCCGCTCCGGTAACCGTGCTGTAAACCGAGGGATGCGGCATGGGCGACGTCGGAGACGTGGCATTGCTACCAGACATGGCTGGACGCATCAGGGTGAATGAGTTAGTCTTCTTCAATATGGACTTAGGCCGGAATAACGCGCCTGAAACAAGATGTAGAACAATACCACTTACAGTTGTTACAAATTTATTAATTCTTGGAACACAGTTACAGCAGTAGTAAGAGGTCTACAACGAGAAGCGTTGCTAGTGATCTCGTTGGGAAGGCGGCTGCGAGAGAAGTGATGCGCTGAGACCGACTCCCTGGACGGCTGCGGCGTGTCTTATTGGAGCCTGCTTTTTATTTTTGTACCGGCGTGTTTTTGATTGTGGAGACAATAGACCTCCACACCTTCAAATGTTTACGAAAGTAGTCACTATTTACCGGGAATGAGTCCAGAGTGGTCGGTGCTGGTGACTGAGCATCCGTGATGCAGGGTGGGAGATTGCGGAACCTGCAGTCTCAATATATCAGGAGCGGGAGATACCTATAAATAATTATTGCATAAATATAAACATACAATTCTGATAAAAATTTACATAAAAAATATACAAAATGAATGTGATCTTTGTGTTGTACTGTTAAGAAATTATTTTTCAGCAATACAGACATTATTCTACTTTATCACTGTGATCTGATCAATGAAGTAATAATACTTTTTTACTGAACACAGAATGTATTGCGCAAAATTACTCGCCGAGGAGGCGCCGTATTAATTGATACGATAAGACACGTGTTAATAATTTAAAGACGTAATCATCGGCGTGGTGCCAAAAAACCCGTGGGAAAGATTTGGAAACAAAGACGTCTTAGTCTAACGTACAGCGGCGGCCTGTCGCCGTGTTGGTACTTGCAAAAATGACTGTATGTATTGTTATGAATTTGAATAAAATGAATTCTCGATTTCGCACATCTTTTGCGTTTCATTTATTTCAACCTCATAACCATCATCTTCATCGCCGGTTGAGAGAAACCGAGATCGGCAAACCAACCTTGTCTGCATTCTTGTTTCCTGTATGGAACACAGAAGTCATAAGGAGTTTAAGGCATGTCAACTCAAGTGCTAGCCCATCAAGCACTCTGATAAATACTAATGCTATTTAAAATGATTGAATTGGGATGTTTATTACTATTCTGTTTAAACTAATTATTTAAGGAGTACAACTAACCTCGTTACATACTTGACGGCAGATTTAAAATCTAATTGAAAATTTTATCTGGAATGTGCAATATGTATTTTTTCATAAATATGTGCCATTTGACTGCTTAAATCAAAAATTTCATTAAAATATAATTTTTTACAATGAATTTAATCAATATTAAGTACAACATGTTACTAGATGACAATTTATTCATTGAAACTACCCCTGCAACAACACTGTACATCGTTTTTGGGCAGATTTGAGTTATGAATGCCGCAACGTTGTACATCTTCATGGGCACTGAATGGTGTGTACGTATATTAAACAACCAAATAAAATAAATAAAAATACTATTAAACACAATTTCTGAGTGAACTTTTCTGCAACAACACTGTATATAATCCGAGATGGCCAACGCTCTGTCTATCTACAAAGATTTGCAAAAACCGATATACAGTGTTATCGCAGTCTCAATTTTTTCCTAGAATAATTTTGGAGGTTTTCATGACAAAAAAATATTATCAAGTCATTTCGGTAAGTTTTCCCATTCAACACATTTAATTTTGCAGAGACCTGAGCAAGTAAAAATCTGTTGATGCAAGGTCTGGAGAGTAAGGAGGGTGTGGTAATGTGGTACTGTAATCATGAAATTTAAAGAAAAAATCTTGACTCCCTGACCGTGCATTACTTGGCAAGAGGCATTGGGTAAACATATAAATATTGTGTGACGATGCACGTGGAATATGGATTATTTTTGGTGTTTATCAAATCGGTTTTAGTTCTGGGAGCTGGCCAGCTGGGAGTCGGAGGAAACTAAAGAGGAAGGATCAGGAGTCAATAGCAGATCACCGAGTGTGACCGCAGATAAGGCAGGTGAGTGGTTTTTCTGCATAATTTGGATCAATATAACCAATAGTAGCTTGTTGGTATAGTGGTCAAGACGCTGGCCTAGTGATCCAGCGGTCGGTGATTCGCACCTTGTTCCGGGACTCCAGCAAGTTAGTTCTATTTTCAAAGCACAAGCGTTTAGCTTAGTTTGAAAATAGTAAGAATATTGATGCGACATGTATTCCGTGTACGCATCTAATTATTTTATTTAAAAATATTTATTTAAAATAATTTTTTTATTTAAAATAAAATAAAAAAATAGAAAACTAGGACTAACTTAAATTAAATTGTACGTGAAAATTGGACATATAAAAATAGTCCTATCCGGATTCGAGATAAGATATTTTACATTTCGAAAAATATACATTTGCTGTCGATGATGGATGTAATAAAGAGTTGCACAAAATCAATATCGCCAACAGATTTAAATCTTATCGAACCGGCCGAATACTGGATGAAAAATTCCATGCAATGGAAATAAAAATAAATTGTAGCACTGCAAACCATTTTCACACTTTTAGTATCAAAACCACAGACTACCAAATATATAGACATGAACTAACGGAAATTCCTTGTTTCAATATTTTCATGATGGTGTCATTTACGCAATCAAAAAGCACCGCGACTTTTTTTAAATATATGACTCGATTGGAACGAAAATTTAAATGCAGACAATATAATATGCATTAATGTAAAACATACGTCTTGTTTACACAAAGATTTCATTTTCGAAGAGTAAATACTTTTACTGTTACATGTTACTGTTAGACCTCAGGAACAATATAATTCGGTCATATGGTCGCCTCACTTCGTTGTTCACTCGACAAAAGTTGAAAAAATCCAGAGAAAGTTTTTAAGATTCATTAATTTTAAATTAAATATACGCTCTGAGGATATCAATTATGATTATCTCCTTAGCCGTCTGAAATTATTAAAATTATTAGTGAGATGTACAATATCCGACCTTATATTTCTATACAGGATCATCAATGGTATGATAGGCTGCCCCCAGATTGTTGGTCTGCTTGACTTTCACGCACCATTGAAGTCATCGAGACACAATTCATTGTTCTATTACAGTGGTAATGTCAGAACACACGCATTAGCTAACTCCGCAGTCCCCAGATTGCATTCTTTGGGGAATGAATATGCGGAGGTAGTCGACGGATAAATTGTTTTATTTCACATTGTATATTTTTAATTTTGATTATGATAAAATATGCTGATATTATATTATTTTATTCTTTGTGTATTGCACTTCTATTATTTTACAAATTATGTTAATGCTCGAATAGGGCGTGTATAAATAAATGTGTCATAAACTATCAAATTCTTTGTTTTGTCCCGCAACTAGTGTTCCATACTCCTCTCCTATATGTTCACTTTATTTCATGTCTATTCATTTACTAGTCTGTGATCAAAACACAAAAAAAAAACAATAACACACAGTAAAATAAAAACACACAAAAAAAACATACACATTGAAACATATCCGTCTGATGAATTCACTGTGTAAACAATGTGGATGAATTAAAAATGTTTGGCCTATAAAAAAGTAATTAGCGCGAGACAGATGATGTTTGAAAAAAATCAAAAGCATTATCGAGCTTAACTCTGAGAGTATTATTGCAGCAGACTCCAGTCAAAATGAATTGCTGAAACATTTTTGCTCTTTGTAGTCGCAGAGCAGACACTTACATCTTTACCCCAATGGAACCCGGAAGTGGTAAATGATGGTTCAAACGTCACCGAATGCTGCTGCTGAATTGGTCACACATAACATTTGTCAGAGAAGAAAATAGTTATCAATGAGTACGGAAACATTTAAAAAAAATGCCATCTTGTTTTTATTATAGCACTCATTGCCCGTCAATAAATGACGGGAAATTGTTGAATTTTTAACAAAAACACATCTTTATTGTGAAATGTAATTTCAGAATATTTTAATACAAATTGAGTTTATCAAAAAAAAAAAAATTGATGGAAAAAATATTTGGTTGCTACTATCATATGATATAATTTATTAAAAAATCAATGAAAATATAATACAAACTAAATCATTTTAATATTGAAATTGATACACTTGTATTATTGTTTATGAATTTATTAACAAGTTACACATTTCTTGATACTGAAGAAGAATACTTTAATTTTTCCCATGTGCCAACAATGTTCCACACTCAAAATAATTGTGATTGTGGCGGAGAGATGCTTAGTCTTAACTAGGACGTGTCGAGAGAAGTTAAAACATATGAAGAGAATCAAAACATGTCAAAATAGGCCTTAATCACATTCAGGCCTATTTACATTTACGACATTTAGGCATTTAGGACACTACACACTAAATACTATAATGGAAAAAAAATAACCTAAAGCCTGCAAATAAGAAATGTATTCAAATTATTAGATAAATATTATAAATACTAAATTAATTATAAATATATACATTAATTTAGTATTTAATATATCACAGACCTATGTTCTGAATAATTACAACTTCACAATAAGAATGTGTTTTCCTTAATAAGATAAATATTACTTTTCAATAATAAAAATTGAAGTGCTTGTTATAAAAAATTAAAACAAGCACATAAAAATATTTTGCTCATTTAGTTTGATAATTTTAATTGTAGTTTTAGATATAAATTTTGATCATGGATTCCCTAAATTTTTGACATGTGTTTTATAAGGGGAGTTTTATAGCACAGAATTTTTAACATACGAGTTTTTTTTATTGATACAAAAGCTAATAAATTAAATATTTACCTCGAAACGGGACGGTCTTCTCGTCTTTTTCTTCTGTTCTTCCCGAGCTTTCTCAGCCGCTTCTTGCTGCTTCTGCGCTGCCACCTGGAATCACATTATTTTTGGATTACATATTTCATAGCTTAGACAGTGAAAGTGTGAAAGAGTTTGCATTTGAAACAAACAAAAAACATAAAAAAATTATAAAACGTATGTAAAAACCTGTAATCGTCTCTCCCTGCCGACATGCTTGTCGATCAAACGAACCAGCTCTGCCCTCTGAACCGAACCCAGGAGAATCATGGAGTCGGGAGAGTCTACCAATGGCAGGCTGCGAAGTCCCTGATGTGATAAAATAATTTAATTACCCTTTTTAATAATTAAAGAAGTGACATTGCTTTTAAATATTTGATAAATGTGAATACCTTATTTTCTTTCAGAATTTCCTTCAGTCGTTGATAGGTGATTCCATTCCAGACGTACTTGATATTTTGCTCCATGAAGTCCTCCACATTCATGTTGTACATACCTTAAAGTGTGGTGCATTTCTTTAAACATTCGTAAATGGAAGATATAAGTAATGGTATATAAAATAAAAATTATGTTGACAAAACAGAAATTTAGTCTACAAAACAGAAATTTAGTCTACAAAACAAAAATTTAATATCCTAAACAAAATATGATAAGCAGAAGCACCTAATTAGACGAGAAATAATAATACAGTATTTATTTTTGCAATATCGAGAATACATTTTCATACCAGTGTGCCCTGTCAACAAATCGGGTAAGTACGGCAACTTCTTAATCAATATGATGGAATCATATGCGCTGGGTTGCAAGAGAGACGCGACAGCATTCGCCACAAGAACCGCAGTCACCAGAGGTACAACATGCGTCACTTGTCCAGTCATCTCTAACACGATCACAGCCACGGAAACTGTGTGCGTGACGGCTCCGGATACAGCTGCAGCTCCTACGCAGGCGTAGCCACCTATTGTCGGAATACCAAACAAACAACTTCTTAATAAAAATAAAAGGATTGTGATTAACTGCTTACCAAATTTAATGAAAATATGCTATAAAAAAATAATTTTGTTTCCCAAAAATAGTAAAAATTATTAATGTTAAAGATATTTAGTTCTTACATATTTGCCATTAAAAAAACTTTTTATATTTGTGTTTTAACCTAACCTAACCCAAATAAATATTTACAAACGTAATCTCTAAGAACTTTGGGTAGTTGCATATGCCATTTAGCCAATCAGTCGTGTTCTGTGGTAATTCTACTTCCCACTAGCTAAAATATTGTTCCTTGTATGTACTAAACAAACGTTTCCTAGGGACTGTTGTAAGTTTCACATTCCAATGCGTCACCACTATTTTTGATGAATATTTTATTTATTTTATTTTTGATATTCATTATTTTCTCAGAAAACAGAGTTTAATTTGGTAAATATTTAATTTAATCCCTAAAAAAATATCAAAAAACCTGGTAGTTAAAACAGAAGTGATTTTATTTGTATAAGAAATGAATACATACCAGGTAATATGGGTGACACATAGCCCCCGTACCGAAGACCCATGGGAAAGGCAGCGTGAACCAGCTCTCCCATAATTCTGCCAAAACCAGCTCCAATTTTAAACACGGGTATGAATATACCTGCCGGAACGGGGATGGTAGAGGCCACAATCGTCAGAAAAAACTGAAATCATTCACAAATTTGCTACAACATTTATTTTCGTGTTAACTTTTGGAATACTGTTTAGATAGAGATAAGACGGATAATTTAAAAAATTATTACAAAATAGTAGGTTCGCTCAGCTTCACGTAATATAAAATTTATACCTTCTCAAATGAATGAATGAATTAATAAAGTCGATTCATGATTGTTATGTACTTGATTTCTTGGTACGTCTTTAGTGTACACCTCGTAAAGTGAAGGTCCAAAAAATAGACTTTGTAACAATTAATCTTTTATTACAATAAGTTACAATTTAGTACAAGGTATATATAACTAGTATAGTTCAAACTATTAAGCTGATGAACCACGACCATTCCAAGAACATCACAATGATACTCACAGTTGAGACGGTAAAGGCCGTCAAACTGACAAACACCCCCGAATGCGGAGTGCTCCAGTGCTTCAACACTTCCGCCTGGTCCGCTGGAAGCTCATCTGAAGTCCACGTGAAGTTAGAGAACAGACTCATCACCTGAAAACCGGTGCCATTCATGAGTAGGCTTTCTTATAAAATATTGGTAAAGTTTTCAATCTTGGACTGTTTGGCACCTGTAAAACATTGTCTTCTAATATTAATTAATAAATCCTGCTCAAGTTAAATAATAAAGTTAAGTAGTGTTCCTCTAAGGTGTGCGAGTGTTCGCACGCACATGATTTGGTATCGTAGCGTACATCATTTTTAACAAGACTTCATGTGTCGCTTTATATCGAAGTTTCGCCAACATTACGGACATTGAACCGCTTTCTGAGATAACACAGCCGAGATAATCTTCTTCCATCTAAGCCTCTGCTGCCTTCTATCTTACCCTGCATACTGTAAGTTGTTAAAGATCACATTTTTTATTGCGGAGAATGTATCTAGTCTACAGCTAGCACATATAATTTTTTTATGTGCACAGCGTGATCCAAAGTTAGAGGGAACATTGGTCTTGACACACCTGTGATAGTGCTAGATATGGTAGTACAAGGCACTATTCACAACATGTGCGTGCACATCTAACAGGGGGGAGGAATCGAGCGAGATCACTGGCTAATTATTCTTCAAATGCGGCTCAGAGCTGACAGACATATTGTTATACGCAAGTAATTTTTAACCTCAATCATTTACTGCATATACTTCTTCAATATTTACAAAATTACTTTGGGGCAACATATTATATGAATACGTAATAAGAAAAACATTTTGTATGGCAAATTAAATATTATAAATAACCAAATCCTTTTCTGCAAATAGTGGCCTTTTAAATTTGTTTTCACACTAGTTCTAATTAGTTACCCACCACTTATACATTTGTTTTTTTTTATTATTTATATTGTATATACCTTTGTAACCTAATGATTAAACATGTAAATAAAAAACTGACTTAACTATTTAATTTATGTTATATTTCCATATTGACATTTTCGCAGACCCTCGGACAAAAGCAATATTTGTCTTCATTTTATAATTTAATAGTGTTAAATTTGACATTATAATTAATATTACTGTGATATCCATCACTCTGTTAGTACGTGTATGTGTGTGTACGAGAGCGCGGTGGGTCAAAGTTGACAGAGGATGGATGTGTGTGTGTGTGTATGCCGGTCGGGGGGCCTTGCGTGAGGTGTGCAGAGGGAATAAAAGCCAAGCAGATTGATAGAAGAGTTCTCTTCATTCTCGGGTCTTCTTCTAGTAATATAAGTGTAATTGTTGTAATATTCTGTGTATCTCATATTAAACAGTGAATTGTTGTAATACAATCTGAGTTTGATTGTTACACTTGCCGACCGAATTTCACGAGACAAGCAGTAAAGAAAATCACCAAGATTTAACACAATTACTGAGTAGTCAACTTTGATATATAGATATATTAATATACTCATCAGTGTTAAATCAACCTGAAACTGAACCCAGAACACAAGAGCCAGCGGGATGACTGTTGAATACTTATCCCAGGTACTTTATCAAGTCAACCAAGAACTTACGCAATTGGCTGACTTTGAACCATTATTTTTTTAATATTATTGGCAAGCATCTTAGTGCATTTGACCACAAAAGTTGTCTAAGTAATTAGTGTACTTTTGTTTATGCAAATATTTATAGAAAGACTTTAGACATACAAGAAATATAAATATACTTGATAATTCACATTATATTTACCTGGTCATGGGTAGTGAGGTCTCCAGCTATGTACTGTCCCAGTCCCATCGGGAAAGTGATACTCGCGATTAAAAGGCATACAATACCAGGATACAAAAACCGACTGAAAAAACATTAAAATTACATATAATTAAAGGTATTAATTAGAAAGATATACATTTAATTAGTATTTAAAATATCACAGATCTGTGTTCTGAATAACTTCACTTGTTGAACCTTTGGGGCGGTTAGTTAACCAACGGTGGTTAACTAACCAACAGATAACTGTTAACTATCCCGCTGTTAACTATTCGGCTGTTACTATCTGGCGGTTAAATATCCGGCTGTTTACTATTCGGCTGTTACTATTCGGCAGTTAACTATCCGGCTGTTAACTAGCCGTCTGTTATCTATCCAGCTGTTAACTATCTGACGGTTAACTATCCGGCTGTAAACTATCCGGCTGTTAACAATCCGGCTGTTACTATCCGGCTGTTAACTATTTGGCGGGTAACTATCCGGCGGGTAACTATCCGGTGGGTAACTATCCGGCGGGTAACTATCCGGCGGGTAACTATCCGGTGGGTAACTATCCGGCGGGTAACTATCCGGCGGGTAACTATTCGGCGGTTAGTTAACCAACGGGTAACTATCCGGCGGTTAGTTAACCAACGGGTAACTATCCGGCGGTTAGTTAACCAACGGGTAACTATCCGGCGGTTAGTTAACCAACGGCTAACTATTCAGTGGTTAGTTAACCAACGGCTAATTATCCGGCGGTTAGTTAACCAACGTAGCAGTTTAACAAGTATCGGACAGTTTTGAGTGTCGTCTTCCATTATCGGTTTGATCACTGGGGATTTCACATAGAAATATAATTTTCAAGTCACAAAAATGTAGAATACCCACTTTTGCTGAAGAAATTTATTAATCCTCTTGCTGTTCCTCATGCTGATGACGTACTGACGGTGCAGCCAGACGTACGCAGCTCCGATCAGTCCAGAAACAGCTCTGAAAGAGAATGTCAACATAAAAAGCATTGAACTAAAAATATTCACTACAATCACATTAAAATTAATAAAATCACAATAAATATAATATACATAAAATATGAAAGCTTTCTTTGTATGTAAGTTTGAAAGGAAATTACTCGTACCCCATCAGAGCGAAGGCGACCAACTCCTGGGGATCGAAGGGAAAGTCCATAGCGAAGTTAGTCGGGAACATAGCGGTGACCGTGTGAGCTCCTCCTGTCCACACAGCGAGCAATCTGTACACCTACGCACAACATTTTTAGATACAATAGAATATTTTAAATTTTATAATATAGAACATTTTAGAACATGGAACATTATAAAAAAATCTACAACCTATTTCGGGTAGCAACATATTTAGTTAAAATTAACAATATATAAACATTTTTTAATTTTAAAATCTTTAAAGTAAATGCAAATAAGAAGTGTTGTCCTATTAAAACAATTCATAATTCGGTCATATGGTCGCCTCACTTCATTGTTCATTCGACGGCGGTTGAAAGATCCAGAGAAAATTTCTAAGTTTCATTAATTTAAATTTAAATATACGCTCTGAGGATATCAATTATGATTATCTTCTTAGCCGACTGAAATTGTTAAAATTATCAGTGAGATGTACGTTGACCGATCTTATATTTTTATACAGGATCATCAATAGAATGATAGACTGCCCCCGGATTATTGGTCTGCTTGACTTTCATGCACCATTGAGGTCATCTAGACGCAATTCATTGTTCTATTACGGTGGTAATGTCAGAACACATACATTAGCTAACTCCGCAGTCCCCAGAATGCGTTCTTTGGGTATGCGTTCTTTGGAATATGCGGAGGTAGTCGACATTTAAATTTATCTCTTTATAGGACTACATTATTAGAATTTTTTAGTGTGTCAACTCAATGGTGACGGATAAATTGCTTCACTTCACATTTTATATTTATTTTTAATTTTGATTATGAAAAAGCATGTTGACATTATGTAATTTTTTCTTTGTGTATTGCACTTCTAATAAATTTTTTATTAGAAGTGCAATACACACTTTTAGTACGTATATAATAATAATAATAATAATAATAATAATAAATAAATAAATATACAGCTAAAGGATAAATTAATTAAAAGATATCAGGAAATTGAAAAAAAAAAACATTTTATCACCTTCAAAATTGAGAGGACAGTCTCTAAATACTCTAATAAAATTGAGATTCGAATTAATGAGTTTTGTTGTGATTGTATGAGGAATATATAACGTTAAGTCCTCTCCACTCCCTATGGAATTTACGGCGCGGTGGTACATATGGAAGTCATTAAAAAAGTATTTAAACAAATGCTCTTTAAATAAAATTTCTTGCAAATAAATTGTTTTCAAATCAACCCAACGGGCGTGCAGTCAGTATTTTGAAAAAACATGTCCCCACCCATCTTCTACGGTGGTGGATCAGATATGACCCGGGTGTTTGTAAAAAATATGAATTACGCGATAAATATTAATTTCAATTCCATTTTCCTTCTAGCTAATCTTTTGGTAAATTTTTCCAAATAATTTGAGACATCAATTAATATTATCGGACGAGATTTAAATGAGTTATTGATAAAAATGTGAAAAACACCCAAAAACTGATATAAGACAGTCATCTATACGGGATCGTCTCTCACCGCTTGCGCCAAATCATATATTGTCAACTTTTCGGATAGGAGATACAAATAATTCAGCTCTACTCCATCCATTCTGCGTGTTAGTAATACAGTCAGGTTATTTTACAGACATTTATATTATTTGTTTTGACTCAATTTGCTGACGACCCCAGAAAGAAATCCTAATAAAAGAGAAAGTTAGTTTTATGGCATGCCGCGCCTACCTGGCGACAACAGAGTCGTCTGATTTTGTCCTTGTAAAAATGACATTTTCTTTGCAGTTTGTAAGACTCAGTTTTAATTCAGAGAATTTAAAATGTTTAAAATCACTGTCACAAACCAGCAGATAGCCGATGACGTACCGACGTTCAATGGATGTTTGTATTTGGTCCGTGTAGGATGTTCATTGATGAGCAACATTATTTGTAATATTCTTTATAAAAACTTAAATTTTCTAGCTGAAAGTTTTCGGCACATCGTGCCATTTCATTAAATCATATTTAAATTGAAATATCTATAAAAAATCTCCCAAAAATCGGTCAAAAAACCGAAACCTTGAGGTGGGTCTAAAAAGATCCACCACCGTCGGACGTGTTTTGTTTTGACACAGTAAGGGCTAATAAGAATTTCTGCGAAATAATTCTAAATAAATTATTATCCAGATTTTAATATATTATAATATTCTGTCAGATATATATTTAATTTGACTTTATTTCCAGAAATATAATATGTCTGTCTAAGAGCAACAACTAAATAAAGTTATTTAATTTTTATATCTAGTTAATATAAAGTTTATTCGAGCTAATTTGGGTATACAATAATAGGCCTTACTTAAGAAATGATTTAAAATTACTGTTACATGGGAAATTTGATATACAATAGGGAGTGAACTCACAGTTGCTCCGCAAACTGCAGCGAAAAATCCTCGCCAATAATTCCTTACAGCAAAGTATACAGTGGTTACTTCAATGGAAAACAATACACCTGGACAAAAGATAACATCAATATTAATAATTAATAATGTTTACAAGGATAGAAGTATGTAAGGATTGAAAAACAGCGCAAGATGATGGATGATAAACAAGTGAATACGATTGGTAAGATTTCATTTGATTTGGTGTGTTTCTACATACGAGGATGTGACTGAAGATTGATTTAAAAAATATACAGTGGAACCTTTCATAACAATCACCTCCCATAACGAGCACAACAGAATGTTGAAAAAACGCTCCTTAAGGAGCGACATTTCGCATAACGAGTGGGAAAGTCCCATCTTCACATCACTCACTTGTGAGCCGGGACTTCCGCGCCAGTGCTTCAGTCTCCGGTTAGCACTCGTTCCGCTAGCGCGTTAGTGTCGCATGTGATCACACATTTTTCAGACATTATTTGTAATTCTTTTTTGTGCAAAGTTTAATAACACTTGTAAAAATGTCCACGAAGAAGACAGCCATAAGAGAATAAAAATAACTACTAAATTAATGTATTAATTATAAATATATACATATAAAATCAATTTTGTCGAAAAATATTGTTTGAATCCCGGTGATGCAAAAACAATATTTTTTGACAAAATTGATTTTATATGTATATATTTATAATTAATACATTAATTTAGTATTTAAAATATCACAGACCGTCTGTTCTGAATAATTACAACTTCACAATAAGAATGTGTTTTCCTTAATAATAAAAATAACTGTATAAATGAAACGTAAAATCATTGAAAAGCGAGAACGATTGATCTAGCCCGCACATTTGCACTATCCTTGAGAACAAGGACAAAATTAAGAAGATAGATGCTTCAAAGGTAGTGTCAAGAATGTCCACGAAACGGTTGCCTATTCATGATGATGTTGAAAGGATGCTTCTCATATGAATAAGCGAAAAGCAATTGCAAGGCAACACTATTAACGAAAACATTGGAAACATTCCAGCTTGTTACGCTCCTTAACAGTTTATAAATATGTAATACAATTAGAATAAACATTAAAAACATAAAAATTATTTTTTTTTGCAGGAAACGTATTATTGTCATTTACGGTGTTTTGTATGGGAATAATTGTTTCGCTTAACGAGTAACAGATTCTGGAACGAATTAGTCTCGTTATAAGAGGTTCCACTGTACCTTCATAAGGTAGAACATTAATAGAATTCTGTAAATGATAGATGGTTATGAATGTGAACATGCCAGAGCTTGGAGGTCATGAAAGACAATTGTATTATTTAGATGGTATGCAGCCGGAGAATTAATATGATGTTTGTAATTAATTACCACAGTAATTTTGTAAAATTAATATGGCAATGGTAAAATTTTAAATACTTAGGGCCGTGTGATCAGTAGTAAATTTTTACTATAGTGACTTTTTACAATCGCCGGTGGTAAAAAACGTTTGCGAGTTGCTTGTACACCAAATATACTACTGTCAAAGTGAATTTGGTGTATATATATTTAGGGATAAAAAAATTGCAATAGCCTCCCTACACAATTTAAAGAAATAAAAGACTTTAAAAAGAAATTAAATTAACACTTCAGAAGCACACAAATAGACAATAAATAATTATAGACTATAAATGTATAATTCTATATAAAATTATTCTATGTAACTCCATCTCCAAGCACAAGAGCTAGTCTCTTTTTTGGAGAGGTAAGCGAAAAAAACTATGTAATTTAAAAAATGTATAATACTTAATTCATGTTATAAAAAGATTATAAAAATGTCAAATAAATAAAAAAATCCCCTCTAACAGTGTGGCAAAGCGAATAATTATCAAACATATGCGAATTTTACCAAAATTGATTTATTTCAAATATTTTATACTTTATCTGTGGCTTTATTCACGCCTCCGTTCGAAATCTGTCACTTTTCCGGTGAAAAATCTTCAGTAATATAAATTAAACGGCGAGATCATTATCGGACGAACTTGTAATCATTAAATAAATTATTCATTCAAATATCAATGTGTTACGTGACTTTTGAAACAGCTGTGAAGGGTCCGCCATTTTTAACTAAAGATTGATAATTTTACCATCAGATATCGGAGAGTAAAATTAATTTACTACTAAGCATAGTTTCGAGAAATACATATTTTTTACCAACGATGAAACACGTTTTCGCAAAAATTTTAACCATAGTAAAACTTACCACTGATTACACAACTGGGCCTTAATCTAAAATATCAAAATTACGACTCGTTTTTCTTATATAAAATGAGGGGCAGTCCTTACATTTCAATCATAAACTGACTCACTGGTATTTATTTGGAAGTGTAAGGACTGCCCCTCATTTTATATAAGAAAAACGAGTCGTAATTTTGATACTAGGATTAAGAAACATATGAGATGCTTGAATAATAATAATTTTTCTGAATTTTCCAATCGCATTATTGAAAATAACCAAAGCTTTGATAAAAATACTAAAGTCAATATTCTCCACATTGATAATACAGGTAAACGCTTAGATAAAGATTAGTAAAAAACTTACAACTGATCACACATCTGGCCCTACTAATGTTAAATTTTGTTTGATCGTTAGTAAAAAAATATTTACTTCTCGAAAGTACATCCCGTAGTAAACTCATCAGCGATTCTGCGATATCCGATATTAAAAAACGAGAACCGATTGTTAAACATGGCGGACTCTTCACAGCTGTTCCAAATGTCATCTGACACAAGTTTGAAAGTTGAGTATACAACGATCAATCATTCAAAATCCTGTTATTTTAGTGATGAAAGTTCGTCCTATGATGTTCTTATTGTTTAATATACATTATTATACATAATACGAAAAAATTTCAGCACCAAAGTGACAGGTAATGCATAAAATAAGGTATATTTCATGATTATTTGACAGTAGTAAATTAGATGTATCAACAACCCGCAAATGATTTTAACTACAGGCGCTAGTAAAAAGTTATTACTGATCACACAACCCTAGAAATCAAGAAATCCATAAATAATAATGAATGCATAATTAACAACTAAAAAAAATCTAACTGTTATCTTTCACCATATCATCTGTCTCTTTTTCTTCCCCCCCACTTAAACACCTGACACTAATGTATAACTGCCCATATTCTATATCTAGTACACCCTGATGAAGGAAGGTGTTTAAACAAAGTGAATTATTTTTAATTATATTTATAATTCATTACCACAAAGTTATAGCGGAATACAACAGTATAATTTTCAGTATAATAACAGAAAACGAAATAATTGATATTAATTATAAAAAAAAAAGACAAACGAAAGGTGCCTTAGCATTCTGGTTGAAAATCTTACCTCATTTAAGCTTCTCGTAGGAAAACATGAAAAGAAATACAAGTTAAAAATATTCTTAAAATTAACAATTTTATTAATAACTATTGTATAAAGAACTTAGCTAGACAAGTTGGCTTCAAAATAAATGTGCCCATTATTATGAAAGTGGTCTAAGTCATGTTTCTTTCGTTTCGTCATATTTAAAGATTTGCGTTTCAATTGATTAAAAAATATTTTTATATTACAAAACACACAATGTTTCAAAATTTATTAAGTCTACTAGATTTGTAATTTATTTCAACATATGAATGTTGCGTGTAGCTTATAAAGAAATAAAAAAATTAAGATTGAAATGATTTACTATATTATCAAAATAAACACTAGCGGAATACTGTTGAACGTCGTATTAATTGATAAACTCAATTTCTTGACTTAAGCCACTTTTTTATAATCTCAAATGATGATTTGTTTTTTCAAGCGGAAAAACCAAAGAGATTGTGTGTATATTTAAAGAGGCAAAACTCATAAAACTGCACCGACTAATGTGGCTTGAGTTATGAACAATTTATTGAATCATTTATGTATAATTTCACAGCAAATTTGATTTGACACGAGGTTGAGTCAAAAATTATCAACATTTTCGCCATAACACACCGTCAAGGTTGTCGAAGTTGGTAGAACTGCGGTCACGTGTGCGAAATTTGATCCCGATCACGTCATTTGCCTTCGGCTTACAGTGGGAAAATGTCTGCTAGACCAGCAGTTTGCACCGAGGAACAACAACGAGCAGTGATCCGATTTCTCTGATCGAAGGGTGTGAAAGGAGATGAAATTCATTGTAGACAAATACCTTGGCCATATATTCAATGAAGATGGACAAGACGATGATGACATAGAATAGCAGAGGAGACAGTTGAGCGTTCGTACAAATATGCTGTCACGGCGTTTCTACCGATGCAATAAGGAGGTGAAGAGGATCCTGTTTAAATCCTTCTTCACCAGCATGTATACCTGCGAGCTCTGGTCAAAATACAACCGAGTGACGTCTCCGAATTCAGTACAAGAACTCATACAGAATACTGTTCGCATTGGCACGTTATTGCGGTGCACCTACAATGTTTACAAAAGGCCGTATACATGGATTCGTTTCGCTTCTGAGACATCGAGTTGCGGGTGTAAAGCTGCGACTGAAGCTCAGGCCTCACCACCAACTCTCTGGTGCAAGCGGCGCTCTCATGGAAAGTCGGTTCCCTGACCAGAGAATGGCAACGCCTACAGAATAGCTACATACACAATAATGGCCGTGACTGAAGTATTTACATTTTGTTTAAATTTATATATATATGTGTGAACTTTTTTTAATTTTTATTTTATTTATTTATATTTTCTCTGCTTTTCTTTTTCATAACATTATATTTATTTCATTACTTTAACGTATTATATTTATGGCGAATCGGGTTAAAAAAAAACAAACCTGATCACTTTGCAATAAATGTAATATTATTATTAGTATCACAACACAATTGGCTTCCGTAAAATTCTACATAAATAAATTGTAGAACAAAAAATGTAGATCACTTTTGACTTGCCCTCGTACATCACCGAATGAGACTTGTCAAAATGAAATATCGTTCATGTTTAGTGATACTCTTTAAACTGTAACAACATAATGGGGTCAATAATTATGGGTTGAAGATTACGTATAAGAAGCCAGCTTTTATACTCCAAAACTTTGTAGAACTTTAGTTCTCATCCAAGATGAGAATTACGAGTATCAAAGAACACTCCTGTGACTAGTATTTCTATGTACAGGTATTTATTCAAAGCAATTTTTTTAAGTGGCTTATAAAACTAAAATAATCTTGGATGAAGTCTTCGTCATCATCGAATGCTCCTTAGAAAGACGCGAGAATTACCTCCGATGGGCGCAGCAAAACAGGAGCCGACCCCCACAGCGCAGGCGGCAGCCAGCATTTCGCAGGTCCTGGACTCGTTTTCGTATATACCTTGAAATGAAGTGACCAACTTGCTGAGCAACGACGCCACCATGGATCCAATGTGGACAAAGGGACCCTGAAAATAAAAGAAAATTTAAATTGCATTTACATATGATATAACATAGGTGAGCTCCATTAAAAATACTCAAAATACTTATCACATAATATAACCATTTAATATATTCTAATCATGTAATTTAAGATCATAATGTAAGGTGAAACAAATATAAACGAGACTTTTGGACCTGCGCGCGCAATAGTGATGGAAGAACGTTCCGCTGTTATTGGCTGTTAGGTTGGTTTGTCAGGAGTGGGGGAAGCACATGACTCATCATCATAGACTCGCTCAGTGTCCATCGTTACGATGTCCGAGCAGGAGGTACCTCCCTCTATTGCGCAACGTATTGTTATCAAGTTTTTAGCTGCAGAAGGTGTAAAACCGACCGAAATCTTGAGAAGATTGACTGCACAGTTCGGGGAAGAGACGCTGTCGCGAGCTAGAGTGTTTGCTTGGCATAAACAGTTCGTGGAGGGCCGTGAACGTGTTGAAAATGAGAGCCATGACCGCAGACCCCGCACCAGCATTACAGCGGGCAACGTCGACAGTGTTCGTCAACTTGTTGAAGGTGATATGCGTCTAACAACTTCGGATATTGCAATTGAGGTTGGAATAAGTTATGGGAGCACTTACTCTATACTCTCAGAGGAGCTAGGGTATCGCAAGGTGTGTGCCAGGTGGGTTCCTCGCCTTCTCACAGTTGACAGAAACTGAATCGTTTTCAAGTGTGTGAGCGTCTTCTTGCACGATTTCGGGAAGAAGGAGATCCATTTCTTTCTCACATTGTCACCTGTGATGAAACGTGGGTGCATCACTACACTCCTGAGTCGAAACAAGCGAGTATGGAGTGGAGGAAGAAAGGAGAACCCGGACCAGTGAAAGCCAAGTCAAGATTATCGGCTGGCAAGGTTTTTTTTTTGACCAGCGTGGCCTGCTGCACCTTGATTTTTTGCATGAGCGCAGAACAATTAATGCGGCATACTACTGCCAAATTTTGACTGAGGTCAGACTTGCATATCGCCGCAAAATACGAGACCTTCCGATGAGAAAAGTGATTCTCCTCCATGACAATGCTCGCCCCCATACAGCAGCCCTGACCGTACAAAAATTGGAACAACTGGGTTGGGAGACTGGAACACCCTCCATACAGTCCAGACCTGTCTCCCTGCGACTTCCATGTCTTTGGTCCTCTCAAGGAAGCTTTGGGAGGGCAAAAATTCCACAGCGATAATGAGGTTGAAGCATATGTGCGCAATTGGCTACAAACACGACCTGACTCTTTTTACGTGGAAGGAATTAAAAAATTACCTATACGCTGGGAAAAATGTGTTTATAAATCAGGAGATTATGTAGAAAAATAAACTATGATTGTTTGTGCGTTTAAAATCAAAATAAATATTTAAAAAAATAAGTCTTGTTTATATTTGATTCACCCTCGTAATAATATATTTAAAAAAAAAAGCTCCACAATATATTATGGGTGGATACCTTACTAAATTATGAGTCGAAAATGTTAAAGGCATAAGCATTTAAAAAAAAATCTTAATTATTTCGATTAATTGTAATATTTTATTGATTCCAAATTATATGTTGAGTACAAAAAACTAAAGGTCATCGAATTTCGAGCGGCTAGACTATTTTTTGTCAGATGATTTAGGGCCTGAAGCAAAGATATAAATTTAACAATTTTGCAAATATTTATTTCAAAGTACGTAGACTTCAAGCTTAACACGATTTTGTAAAAATTTCAAACAATAATATTTTCCGTGACAGTGCAGAATTTGCACGTATTCCTTGAACATTTTCGACTCGTCATTTTAGTCTTGACTTTTGGAATAGCTGTGAAAAGTCCGCCATATTTAACTACCGATTCTCATTTTTACTATCGGATATAGCAAGTAAAATGAGTTTACTTTCGAAAAGTTAATATTTTTTTACTAACAATCAAACAACTCGTTTTCACATATTTTTTTTACTTTAGTAACTTTTTTTAACTATACGCTATATATTAACACAACCTGCCCCATGTCTTATCACTATAAAATACAAACACACAACTCATATTATACTTTGTATTTTCCTATTCTTAAACTAATCATATAAGTATTTTTGTTAAAACACAATAAAAATCAACATTTATAATACAAAAACAATTTTCACCTCTTTTCCCAGTGGCATACCGCTTCCCAAGGTCGCCGTGAGACCCACGACCTTCGCCACCAGTGTCTTAAAGGTCAGGTACTCTTTTAGGTTGACTCCTCGAAGAATAGTTTTCATCTCCGGTATACCCGATCCTGGATATCATACAAAAATTGTTAATATTACAAAATTTTATGTAAGTATAGTGTATCATTAAAGCCTAAGAAAAAATGTGGATGGTGTACAATTAGTAGACTTATTAATTTTTTTTCATATTAATATTTCATCTGTTAGGAAGCGGTTGCTTAGTATTATAGTCGTCACCGAGGGATGAAAGTAAATACTAAAATGAAGAAAAAAAAATTAAGGATATCTACGATTAATATGTTTTAGCTATAATATAAAAATCTATTTTTTATTTAAATACCGACTTTACATGCTCGGAATTCACATTTTCCCTCCATTTGCGTGTTATTCTGCAGTCCCGCATCATTTTAGTACATTTAAACCTCTATTTTACGTTTGCCTTTTCCGCGATTTACGTCTAAAATTCATTGAAATTCGTTCAGCCACTTTGCTTTTCGCCATCGAGCCAAGAGTGTGTTGGTCATTTGCTTGTCGTTTGTAATTTGTACGTTTTATTGTTTTTTACAAGCTGAAATCAGCAAAAAAAAATTGCGTAGAAGATAATATAGACAACATTAATGGCTGGGAAAGAATTCATGAATAACCCTTGCAGACTTACTTAGACCTCATACGCTCATCCCATAAATCCAGTTACTACAAAGGATTTTTTTTATATACCTTATAACGTTATGTTGTAGTACCTACCCGCCACGAGATATTATTTTGAGTTGACATTTCGCAAATGGCAACACTGCACCGCGGGAAGGAATTTCTCTATGGCATTTTCCGTTGACGGGTCGAAACGTGAATGTGATTTCATGTTTAGAAAAGGAAGGGTGAGAATAATATAAAATATTAGGCATCTGTGATACGCTGCACCATGCTGATCAAGATTTTTTGTTATTGTCTTTTGTGTATTTGCAGGATGTAAAAATCCCATCCTGTCACAACATCTGTGAGGCATAATTGGATGACAATACAATTTTTTTCGTGAAGGATTACTCGTGAGCCTGAACATGATAGGAACACAATTGGCTTCCATCTGCTCAATCTATTTTATAACATGAGAACGCAAGGGTTTCTGGGCTTCTTCAGGAACCACGCCAGGAAGCAGGTGACCCAGGCTTTATGATGTTTGCGATGCGAGGAGACACCAAGTATACAACGGGGTGACTCGGAACATCAAAAACTGAATTCAAGTTATGGATTGCTCATGAAGAGCAAAGGTTCTCGTGTCTAATTGTTGTGAAGGAAATTCTTAGTTGTAAAATTTTGAAAAGGTAGTAAATTATAATGTTTATTCTCACATTCCACATCTGATTTTAATGCTTGTTGATAATTTTGTTGTAGACGATTTGTTGAAAATCTATTTTGTTAAAGACAATTTGTTGAAAATCTATTTTGTTAAAGACAATTTGTTGAAAATCTTTTATTGAAATCTCACTGATGTGATATTATTTTTGTGCTATATTACCTTGTAGACTCTTAACATTTTTTTATTCTATCATGTTCAAATTTTGTATGCAAAAGCTAATTCATTATAATGTTGTAAATCTCTAACTTATTGTGTTATTTTTTCCTTGAGAATGATTACTGATGAGGATGGGAGACGGTATGGTGAATTCTGTGCATCAGGATCACGCACCTCATGCTATCCCTTGAGCGAACCGGAGGACGAATACGTCACAACTAGCGATGAGCTCAAAATCACGAACCGTGAATCAATCACCCATATCTTTGAGTCACACTCACTATCAGCGATTGAATATCTGAGAATATCGTGATTCGTGATTCGGCGCATGCATATGAAACGAAGATATTCATGAAGGAATGACGTTATAATTCGTGATAAGCACCATTTAGTAGATTCTGCCAAAACGTTTCACGCATTTGACACAAAATGCTGTAAATTTGACCCAAAAAATGAGTTGAGGGTTTTCATTATCTTTGCGATGATATTAAATTAGATATATATACTAGAATATGTTCTTTTACATTTGATAATATAAGTAAATAAAATTTGAATAATATAAGTAAATTTGCTCAAAATGATGTTTTTTTATTTGTTCATTTATTTTGTGTATTGTGATGTTGTGCGGCACGTGCGCATTGGTAATGAAACTGTGATCACAGTCACAATTTTCAATCACTGATATTATCGAATATCAATCACAATCACACCAGTGAGTCGAGAGTAGTATTTTTTCTCGTCACTAGTCACAACTTCCAATTTACATTTTCCCTCTGTTTATATTTTTTTTGTTGGTTCCTTCAAAAACTTAAAATCAGGGTTCCACTGTTACATTAATCACTTTGGTTGAAATCTTTGATAGCTAACAAATGTATGGTTTAATGCAGTTTAACCTAAAACAATTATCTTGTTATTTGATTACCGATGGCTTGTGGGGCCACAATGTGGACGAACCCCGCCGAGAACAGTATCAGGATAACGGGCAAGGACACCCAAGCAAGGTATTTGGTCACAACCCCGCCGGCCAAGTCTCGGTACATCCAGATCCTGGCTGAAAATAAAAATAAGACAGATTACAAACCATAATCATTCTGATGTATTACGCAATACAGACAGTCAAATAATTCTAGAAAACGAACGGTTGAATATGTCACAGTGCACACCAATGTACTATTAAGGTGTGCACAATTTTTAACAAGACTACTTCTTCGTATGCCGCCTTCTATCGAAGATTGGCGACCATGATGCAACATCCTGTATAATGAAGAGAGGGGCCAACTTGGGCTGAGTGTTTTTAAAAATTTATAACTTTGGTGTGGTTTATTTTTAATTATATATTTTTTTCAGATAATAAAGAATTTATGAATGTTTATAATGGCTACATACCCAGTGCAAGAGTCCGTTAAAATTATTGAATTTTATTATGTTTCGCGACGATCTATTTTTAGTGACCGGCTAATTAAAAAAATATGCAGAGTTTGCTCGGCCTTCCTTTGTTTGGAGACAGAAACGTTGCGTAATGTAATGCGAAATACTTTAGAAAGAGCAATTATTTGTCAACAAGAAAATGGAGGCCATTTGAATGGTGTAATTTTCCACAAATAGATTAAAAAAAGTTAACAAAATACACATTCATGTAATAATAATTTTTTTAAATAAATATCAATATTATCTCTGACATTTTGGACATTGAATCATTTTCTGAGCCAAAACAACAGTAATTTCTCAAACAATGTCTCTAATTATATTTTATTTGTTCGGAGGAAATCGGCATGGTGTTGCCCGTTGTGGTTTTTTTTTTTTGTAATTTGTTCTTATGATATTTATTTTTGCTTTTTCTTGTATTCTTTGTTATATTTTATGTTAAAATTGTTTGCATGTATCTGTTACTACAATAAATAAAGACAGTACTTAAAGTGCACCGGAAGATTCAATTAATTTTGCACGAAACTTGGCGTAAAATTCGTTATTCGAGGACTAATTATTAGTCTCGGGTTTGCTTTTATATTAAAATAGTTTAAAATCGCGTTAATATAGCATTGTAGCGTGGAACCGATAAAGCGAGTTTCTAACTCCTGCGATTCCGGGATAAGGTGGATCCTTCCGGGGAAATGAATCGTAAATGACAATATTTTTCATTGCGGAGAATTTGTGCGCAGTATGCAGCTTCCCTTGATACATCTTCAGTAGTAATGCCCTCCCAGCAGCCATATACTTTTTAAAAATTTATTTATTTATTTCTTAATCTGTTATAATTACAATAATACAATACAATTCAGAGAAGAGGATTACATATTAATAATGATTGTTTACAATAACTAGCTTATAATAAAATAAAATGCATTATATTTATGACATAAAAATATTATGAATTTCGAGATACATGTTCATCTTTAAAGTATCTTTTGATAGCATTGATTATTTATTTGTTATCATAATATAATATAATAGTATTGTAACTGAATTTTTCCTTCAAAATGTATCATATTTACATATTTACACACATTTAAATACATTGCCCAACTAGGCAAGCCTGTTTAAAGGCAAATTGATAAACTAATATATTTTATAAAACCAAAACTCATCGAAGGTTAAACACAGTAAGATCGAATACATGCATAGCGTATAATGTGAAATATTTAAGGAGAAAAAAAAAATGTATATATATAAAAAATAAAAAAGTGAATAAAAAAGAGAAGAGAAAAAAAATAATAATACCAATAAGGTCGACGTAAATATACAAGACCAAAATGTACAAAAGTAGTTATATAAATTATTTAATTATATAAAAGAGTTTAGTCTCTGTATCTGTTCTTCCTAATTGCAACAACCAATTTGAAATATCCTATTTAAAAGTCTTAATGTCAGTTAAATTTCAAATTTTATTTTCAATTTGATTATATACTCTGGGAGCTTGAAAGGCAAATAATCTTACGGTATGGTAATGTTATTATTTTCTCCCCCGGTCACACAAATAATAGCATTGGACCTTAAAAGTAGTGATTAATTAATCACTGATATCATTGAGTCACACTCACTATCGGTGATTGAATATCTGGGAATATCGTGATTCGTGAAGGAATGAAGTTATAATTTATGATAAGCGCCATCTAGTAGATTCTGCCAAAACGTTTAACGCATTTGGCCCGAAATGCTGAGAATTTGACTCGAAAAATAAACGCATATTTTTTTAAGGGTTTTTATTATCATATATTTTTTACGCAAATGAAGTTTGAATAATATAAGTAAATACGCTTAAAATTACGTATTTTTATTTATTTCGTGTATTGTTGATATCGTGTGGCGCATACGTATTAGTAATGAAACTGTGATCACAGTTTTCAATCACTGATATTATCGAATATCAATCACTGGTCAAGAGTAGCATTTTTTCTTATCTAATAAGATTTAACGCGCATACCGTAATCCAAAATCAGATGCAACATTGGTTCACACAAAAAAGCGTATTCTGAGTGTGAAATGTTATGTATTAATATTTATGAATATTGTTATATATGTATTTATTATTAACGGCTTTATTATGTTTTTAGTTTTTTGGTACTTTTTGGCATTTAGAGTGACTTGATATATAAAGTCAGTTCGAACTAAACCAGCCCAAGGAAAAAAATAGTTTACTTTTCACACCTATGTCAAAGTGTGACATACTCGTATATACATTTTACCAAATTGGTAGGAATAATGCTGGTCAGCATCCCCAAATTTCTTACCATTGTTGCACATGGATATGCCGCGGTCCATGATGAAGCTAAGAAGAGCTACGATGATGCCGAGGAGAGCGAGGAACACCCAATCCTCACCGAGTCTCGCAAATGTGTTTCTCCATACAAAACCTGGAATAAAGGAGAAATGTTCACGTTATTCTTTAGGTCTTGTTATACTCGTATCCTATATGTATATTTTGAGTATATCCAAACTTTGTAAGAACTAATTACTGGAATTTTTGTGTGGTAGTCGTGCATGAGTAGAATTGGTGAATGTTACATTGCGTAAAGTGATCACTTAAGCCAGCCGATGACAGATTGTGAACCCTGTAATGCCCGAGATTTCCATACGTACCTCCCTTATAAATAAATAATAGCTTCGTCTCTGAGACATCTATAACACACACATATTTATGTATAAATTGAATTCATTGTGCGAGAAATAATTGAAAATTTAACGCTACGGAGCGTAGCGCGTCTACCAGCGCCACCTAGAGGACGGCCGCGCTTTTCCAGCAACCTGCCTACTCCATTCATTCTACTGCCGCATCCCGTCCAGCTAACAAGATCGACGCCTCATCATGCAAACCTTTGCCTCTTAATATCAAATCGAACATGTTCTATCATGATCATAATGTAACCTTTATTGAATAAACCATGTGATTTAGCCGTGAGTACTTTTTACTCATTCATTATCCTGTCCGATTACCCAAATTACCCTGAACATTTTAATGTTGAGTATAATGACACAATATTATAGAATTTTATTATTAAAAAAAACTTTTGGGACACCTTGTATATATATATATATAGTGCATGTAATACACACCCACAGCCTTGGCGAACTTCCCCCTAGGTTTGTCATTCAGCTCCTTCTCTCTGGCCTTGTCGTCCTTCCTCCTCCGGCGGTCGAGCCTCTTGAGGCGCCTCGCTTCGCTCCTGGCGGCCGCTGACAGGTCCCGCGTGTAGCGGCCATACATCTGAAACACGGTGAAAAACACCATCAACAACTATTTCTGATTGAAATGTACCGTTACAGCGGTGACACGCGTTCGCCACGTTTCATAGTCGCTAATGTCGGGGTCTGGCTGGCAGACTTTTATAGGCGGCTTTGCTAAATATATAAAGTATGCATCACCGTTACTGAAGTGTAGCGTTATGATAATAATAATAATACTAGACTGCCCGCACAGCTACCGCCCGTTAGCAGACGTATCCTGCAGAGACGCAGTACTCTGTTGTCAATTTGCAGAATAAAAAAAATTTTAAAAATCTTCAATACACTTAATAAAACTATAAGAAACGTTTTGATAAGAAAATAAGAAGAAGAAGAAGAAATGTTTCATGTTTTTAAATACATAACATATTCACCAATTGATAGAATTTTTCAAAATTAATCGCACTTAAACTAACCAATACAATCAAAAAACCCAATGTGGTGGCAACAGAACAACAGAAGAGTATGGAGCTCTATCCTCTCTGCCTACCCCCGCGGGGAAACGGCATGATGGTATGTAAGTGAGTAAGTAAGCAGTTTATACTGATTTACTAAGAAAATTAAGTATTAAACGTCTGAAAACAAACTACGCGCCTGTGAAAAGATAACTTATTAACACCCGCGATACAAATATTGCGTACCCACAGGCGTAGTATATTTATATTTATGTGTTCAATACAATTCAAGAGGCGGCATTCCATTTATCTGCACTGTGCGGCATACTATCCTCTACGTCGTTAGTACATGTTTTTAAATGCATTCACCTATTGGTAGAATTTTTCAAAATTAAAATCGCACTTAAACTAATCAATATAATCAAAAAACCCAGTGTTCATATAAATTCATAAATAGAGCTATAATAATATATAAACTCCTGTTGTATACTAAAAACTAACGCCAATGCTATTTCAATTGCAGTCAACCAGGGGTTTCTCATTTATATTCGTAAATTTTATTATTAAAACCGGGTTTTCTATATAAAAACGATATGACAAACACTTGTAAGATAGAAACAGTACACTTTTGTCACTCTCCAGAAGAATTAAACTAAAACTCACAGACAAAATCATAATCTGTCCACGAAATATCTCTTTAATTCAAATTATTAGCTGTGCGTTACACCTATTGCCAACCCACAGGCGTATTATATTTATATCCATTAAAATAAATAATAATATTAAAATCGACGTTTCTCGATAAATAATACAAACACATGTTTAATAATACACAAGACACAAAACGCTCTTTTCAAAATATTCATACTATTTTGAATTTAAATATAATAATAGGCATACTTGACATATTTGTTCAATATAATTAAAGAGGCAGCATTCCAATTATCTGCACTGTGCGGCGTACTATCCTCTACGTCGTTTGCGAAAATCAAAGAAGAAGGTGGCGATTTAAACGATGAAGATGATGTTGATTTCTATCGTGTAAATAATAATAAAAAGCACTCTTATCAATAAAAGTTAAAAAAACAAATTTCTACAGCAGGCCGGCCATGAAGAAAACATCGCGGAAAAATTAACTTTTAATGCTTACGAAATTTCTAAATCTTTAAACCCCATCTCATGCGCTCTATTCCAAAAAATTGTTTGCATAAAAAAAAACATTTAAAATTAATTCATAAATATTTTATTGTGTATTTTAAGATTAAAAAATATTCTCCATCCTTTTGAGGAAACTAAATTATATTTATTAAGAAATATTAACAGTAGAAAATCTGAAAATACTATTTTGTTCGGTATATTGTAAAAATATATTTGCGTTACTAAAATTATTTTAATATAAATCGATTTTTAATTCAAACGGCATGTATAGTGACATCTATATTTAAAAGTTGTAAAGAAAACACGTAATACATCGCGCCAAAATTAATTTTTCAATTTTGATTTTTATTCATATCATTTATTAAATTTTTGAAAATTCTATGTAACGCCTTAAATTAAAAAAAATAGTTTCCGTAAATAAAATAAATTAATTTCTACCAAAATATCGTAACAGATTGCCAATATAACAATATACATATTTAAATAAAAATACACTTTTTAATTCGGATTTGGCACATATTTCACTTCAAGGTGGTCAAATAAACCGATATCTCATCGAATGGTGAAAGGTGAATGGTGAGTGGAGAAAGGTGAATGGTGAAAGGTGAAACGGTGAAAGGTGAAACGGTGAAAGGTGAAATGGTGAATGATTATTGTTATTGTTTAAGTATTTGTCGACTCTTCGACTGATCGCTATCAATTATCGTTGTAATGAAAGGAAATGGAATATTTCCTTTCTTGGATAGATTAAGAAATTCCATGCTTCTTCTTGAAGCTTTTTTAGCATGGAATTTCAATCCAAGAGATTGGAGAACTCATGGTTTGGGTTTCATTATTATTATTATGACCCAAAACCGTGAAGGAATAATCTTACTGTAGGCAGTAGGAATAATCTTACTGTTTGCCATGATTGTAGACGACAGTCAACGTGCAATCTGTAGGAAGGGTGGCAAACGTGCCACCAATGGGTCGAGAAAAGACGGAGAAATTCCGGAGACTAAGTAAAATGCTCCGTTAGGACTCTTTAGCCACTGCTCTTCTCGGCATCGCCCATCCCAGCACTCCCCAGCGAGAAACTTACACCCAGAAATTTCCGAGATTCCTTTCATTTCTTAATTGGTCATCGTTCCGGTGGATCCGATGACCTATTCCTTCTAATCCCGCAATCATGATCTAACGAACAACATTTTTATGAATGCGTGATAATTCACGCAGTCCCAGAAGATGTGCTCCGGCGTCTGCCTCACCTGAGCGCAAACACACCACGGTTCACAGACAACTTAGGTCGAAGAGTTTACTAATTAAATGCATCTCGTTAGTGGTCCAGTGCTGAAGGACCACACCTTCGAAGGGGAGAAAGGTGAAAGGTGAAAAGTGAAAGGTGAAAATTGAAAGGTGAAACAATGTACATATTTAAATAAAAATACTCTTTTTAATTCGGATTTGGCATATATTTCGCTTCATGGTGGTCAAATAAAGCGATATCTATATTTGACGATTTTTAAAACATCGGTTCATACCGCACAGTCTGGAGAGATTGATTTTAAATCTAAAAATATTTAATTTTTCATGTGAAATTCGACATTTTTGATTAAAATGAAATAATATTAAAACATAATTTAATAAAAATACCATTTTTAATTCGTATTGGGTAAATATTATTCTTCAGGGTGCATTAACGTGTAGATACTTCCATTATTACGGTCTTTTTAAAAGTTCGGTCATACCGCATAGTGTATAGAGACTGTTTTCAAATCTAAAAATGTTTGATTTCTCATGTGAAAATCGACATTTTTCATAAATAGCAAAGTTTGTCATAGTTCCGGATGTCAAAAGACATAAAAACGAATGCATTTGTTTCCTCGCGCGGTCGTGAGATTTACACTTATCGGGGCGGCATGTATGTTTCAGTTTTTTCGCATTTTCGGTGCATCTAGGTCCGTACGTTTTTCAAAAAAAAAATACGCGTTTTTTTACAATTTAAAGATGAAATAGAAATGATGGGAGTTTATTACCTCCAGAATAAGTTCCGCGCTATCGCTTTGTAAACAAAGTTATAACTTGAATAATAAAAAATAAAAAATTGGTCGTAATGTCACACAGGAAAACTCAAAAACACGAAATTCACTTAATCAGGGTTTGCGAATAAATTAGAAGAAGAAGAATTTTTAAAAATACACGCAACGAGACCGTCCATCGTCGGCCGTCGCGGAAATATTTAAAAATAATTATCGCTTTTAAACTCGCAGAGTTGTGAGCGAAAATGTTAAAGTTAAAATTTAAAAAAAAATAGCAAGAAATTCACTAAACTTAAACGGTCGTAACAAATAGGGGAGAAGAGGAAGAATAAAGTGTCGAGGGGAAAAAGTTTATGTCATTCTTCAGCTATCTGGCAAAATTCAAAAATACCCAAATGACTCGCAGGCTCGCTAGATACAGCGATTACGTATGTGACGGATATTGTTACAACGCGACATATATACAACACGGAATATAGCTTACGACTTTAATAATATGTAGATGATGATGATTCAATGATTTTTCGAGCTAAATTTTAAAATGATGAATGTTTTTAAAGCTGTACATTTAAATTAAAGTGTGTACTTTTATTTTTCCAGTTTGAAAATCGAGAAATTCTACGCGAATGTCATAATAGAAAGAGATGACAATAAAATTGATGATTTTCTTGCATTCGAGACAAGTGTCGAAAATAGCTCGTATTTAGAGTATTATCCACGTTTTTTCATATTAATATTATAGAATGAAATGAAATGTGTGTCGTCATTTGAATTAATCCATCGAAAAATAAATAATTTATTGAAATACCTGGTTGATATATACATATATGAAAATATTTTGATATCAGTCAAAGTACCTACATATTGACACTTGAACAATGTTCCGTATTCAAAAATTATCATGTCAGATGCATTTGTTTAATATTATCGATTTAAAACACCACGTTGCCGTTTTGTGAGCTGTTTGTTTCATAATTACGAAGTATTTTACTCAAAATACATATACGGAATATCCAAATGCGATTTACATACAAAATAACTTGCACAAAATGTTTATTTTGCTCAAAAAACGTTGTTCTTTCCTTAAAATCAGTGAAAAAACATATAATTTATCAAGGAAATAAAATACACATTAATAGGATAAGAGAATTTGGTGTCATTCTATATTTGCTCCACTTGACAACGTTTACCCTGTTCCGCTGATCGAAATCCCTGCTGAATTCTTGTCAACTCCCCGTTCAAACTCCAGGCAGACACGTCCGAAAGCGCCGGTACAATAGCTTATGACCAGGTACGTAGTTCACTACCGACGAAGCTCCGCAGGCAGTATAACAATGTATAATTAGTATTACGCCACGCGAGATATTGGTCTGTTTGTCTCGGTCCGTATTTGCGCAAACACGATGATCTCGGGATCAAAAGTGCAGTGCAGAATCAGTGGAGAAAAGAAATGTTGGTTTTGGTTCCATAAACCTTACGTAGTGATTTGAAATGTTTTTATGTCCATCTGGCTTGTTAATGTTTTAGCTGGATAGATTACAATCTATTCTAAATGCGCCAGAACGGCTAATACACGGACCTTCTTAATTTTCTCACATAACATCACTTCTGCGTGAACTACATTGGTTCCGTTTCTGGTTGATATATCTTCAAGAGATCTGCATCCCGGACAACTATCGGATCAGCCTCCACTTCAGCCGCAGGAAGGGTTGTAGAACCGACCAGCCGAACGGGCATTTGCGGCGGCAGGCCCGAAAGCGTGGAACTCTTTGACCTCCGTCATAAGGAACAGTATGCATCAGAGTTATCTTAACTATAATACATATTTGAATAGGTATAATATTCCCAAGAAAAGACTGAAAAGGAGAATTTGAGATGTTTGAACAATAGTGGGTTTTCAGAATTTTCTAATCATTTGATAGAAAAATGGTCGTGGTTTTGATAAAAAATTTGGATTATTAATTTTCCAATGAAACGGTGTTGGTCATAAATTAAATAATTTGGAATCGTTAGAGATAAATAAAGCGTGTAAAACTAATCAAAAAATTATAAACAACCAAATAAATTTAACTACAAGTCCCATTCTAAAATTATTCGAATAAATTGTATTAAGTAACAATTTGAAATTTAAAAATAGATTCTGGTAAAGAAACAACATATTTTGATTAGTATTGACATCCCAAAGAAGAAAATTGTATTTTTCGAGACCGGTAGATGTATTTAAACTCAATAAGTAGTTAATAAAACAAAGTTGACAAATAAAAATAATGAATTTTAACCACAAAGTTAATTTTGCCAATTTTAAAAATTTAATTCAATTACGTTCAATTTCGGTAAATATATATAATACAATTACCGAAATATAAAAAGAATCTAACATATGTGTTTATAACAAGCAGATCAGAAGAATTAATTTAAGACGAAAACAAGTTGCACGTTCATACATACACTGTTATTTCTTCATTAATATTATATTTTTAATTGTCTTCTCTATCTCCTTCATTTTATTTTTTTTGCTTTTAGGTTAATGCTATTATTGTTTTTAATGGTACACCGAAATTTATTAAAGTTTCAAAATTTGTAGCGCAACATTCGAACCAGCCACTTAATATGATTCAAATCAGTTATGAGCTCAAAATCACTGATATATTTGAGTCACACTCACTTTAGGTGATTCAATATCTGGGAATATCGTGATACGTGATTAATTTTTAACGGGAATTTTTTTTATCGAATATCTATCTAGAACCAAAGTTATCTAAAATTTATTAAATGACACTTGGCACGTTTAAGTAAAGAAAAAAAATTTTAACTGTTCTCTATTTCTATTGTAGGTCGTATTAGGTTGAGAGATTTGAGCCTTTGGGTAGCATACAATGGCTACCCCACGTTTGACCCCACGTTAACGCTTCTAGCTTTGAACAGAATTTCGAATCCTGCTCGGAAACCATCCCCTAATTCGCATGTCTTGAATTCTAAAGGGTAGCTTTTCCACCTGCGAATATCAAAGATGAACTGCACACCTGTTGTGGATGTTCAACAAGGGGACGAACTTAACATAAAAGTTATTACATTGCATATATATATATATAAAAAAAAAAACTAGCACGAGTGCTACTTGAGTCGAGAAGCCGGGGGGAAAAAAAGGCAACACGCCCCCGAAGAAGGGAAAAAAGACAGAAACAAAATTAAAACGAACTGACCAATCATCCGAGCATCACTGCCGGCAGTTAACATTCCAGAGGCAAACCAAAGAGTCCAGAATCAATTCATAAATATTTGTTACTGAAAATAACTACTAATACAACAGGTGATAGAAAAACGAAAAATGAAAATATCAATACACAATGGCAACAAAGTAAAGATAGATAAAGATATTGATATTAGGAGTTTCTTAAAAGTTCCCATCGCGACACCCAGACTCTCACAAATGTCCTGTACAACTTCAGATTCCTTTTGCAACTGAGTAGATCGGAACTCTAGTACTGGCCGGTACGTACGAGAGATGTGACGTCACACGGTGGATATTAATAATCCGAAAGTATTGCACATTTTGGAAAAATTAAAAAATTATGGTAAACATACTACAAAAGCTAATTTCTGACATGCTTCACCACTTCATCGCCATCTTTTTTTATTTTTATTTTATTTTTTTTTGGAGAAACAAACAGTGTAACAATAATAACTGATAATTACATAATATATAAAAATAACACCAGTGAAGTTTCTTCGGAAATTAAATACATAGTACATAATAAATTAAAAAATAGTAAATAGTACATAATTAAATACATAGTACATAATAAACTAAAAAATAGCAGACTGATAAACAAAAATGCTTTTACATAAAAGTAAACATAATAAACTAAAAACTAGTATATATTAATAAAAAAATAATAATATTAATAAACTAAAAGAAGAAAAACAAAAAAATAACACAAAAATCTTCCGGGCGATTATGTCAATTTTAATTAATAAAATAATAAATCTGATTCGTCTGTGTGGTAATCTCCGATTCAGATGTGCGTAATTCAGAGTGTGTTTGAAGAAGAGGCGAGGATACAAAGAGACGTCCGGTCTGATTACAGAGACCATAATCAAACATCAGATGCGAGAGTCCTTATCTTAACCCTCAGCTCTGATCAATGTTTGAGCTCGCGCTGTCGTATTCAATTTCTCCCAATGACGCAAGTATTAGTCGTGCACCAGCTGAGCGATAGAGTCCTGGCTCCATTACAACCATCAGTTCTTCAGAACATGGCCATCTGTTGCCGAGAGTCAGAAGACAGGTGAGTCGCAGGGTGGAACTAAAATAATCTATTTTACAATGTATAAAATATAATATATTACAAAAAAAAAAAATGGTCCATCACAGTACAAATACTCAACCAGACATCTATATTATAACTGCGCTAATGTATGCATACAGTTTCGGTAAGGAAATCCGCCAGATGGCAGTACAGATTAGCGAAAAATAATAATGAATATTATAATTCATTTACAATCTTAAATGTCACTGATTCAAGTGTCCGGTAGGTGTCGCTATTCAAAGCAGATAAATAAATAACGGTAAGGAGAACACATTATTATTGTGAAGTTGCAGTTTTTTCTGAACACAGATCCTTTCCTATTCGGGAAAATTCGTTAACCAATTACACCACACAGAGTAAGCTGATGACACATTTTCGAACTTGTATGCCGCAGTTTTTTCAATTTGATAAATCTACTATTCCAAATTTAAAAGCCATCACCTTTTATTGCGAAAATCTCAAATACCTTTGAGTAATATTCGCTAGGATACACCAGAAATTAAACCTAATCTTAACTTTGATTCAACTAATACGGATATATATTGTTAGTTCTGATCTATCAATTATATATATATATATATATATATTTTAATTATTTAGCCATATCAAAGCGATCAAACGTATGGACTATTTATTAAAATGAATATAACATTATTTTTGGTTGTTTTTTATAATATAGAAATATGTATGAACGTGTATTCTTTATTCAAACTGCTTTTTTAGACTCTTCATACCTTTTCGAATAAGTAACAGGAATACTTGGAAACTCTAGTTACTAGTGATCTCATCTAACCGTACTCTATTCTGACCACTTCCGTATAATGTTACACTCTCTGTCGAAAATACTAGAAGCTAATAAATAAATAAATAAATAAATTGCTATAAATCTTCTCATATACGCTCATCAATTTCTGATGCTTATATCCGATTTAACTAATCGTATCAAGCTTTTTGCGGACATCAGTCAGAGTCTAGTGAGTAGAATGTACGCAAGGAAAGCGACCTTATTATGAATGTCAACAAGTCGAAAGCGATGGTATTCGAGAAGAAGGAAAGCGAGACACCGCGCTAAATACTTGGAGGTAATGAATGTTTGGAACAAGTAGATGAGTTGACTGTATTTGGGAAGTATGTTCGATAGAAACGGAAAGACAGAGAAATAGATCGAGATATCTGCAAGAAACCAAGTGAACGACGCTTTGAATGGAATTATACCTAACGGGAACTTGTTAACCGAGGCATAACTAGCGGTACACAATGGAGTCTTGGTGCTGACACTGATGTATGACTGTAAACTGAATGCAGTGGAAATGAGATCAATCAGATCTATTTATGACAGAGTGAAGAATGAAGAAATAGGGAAAGAATGTAAAGCTAATCTTAGTATAATAAGTAATATTATGAAAGAATCACTTGGGTGATTTGGTCATATGGAACGGATGAACTAGAAGAAAGGGATAAGAAAGACATATGACGCAAGTGTTGATGACACCAGAAATAGAGGACGTCCGCGGAAGACTTGGCACAACCAGGTAAACCAGATACTGGAGGATGGTCCTGTAAGAAGCCTTAATATTCGACGAGAAAATGCATGAATGTGGATGAGATGAGAATTGTGTGTCAGGACAGAAGAGTGCGGCGCTCTATCCTCTCTGTATATACTGGAAACGGCGTGATGGTAAAGGATCAACTTAGGTGGGTTGTGTTTCTTCCTGGTGTCTGGTTGGTTCTTGAGCCCCCCTGTTCCCTAATCATGTCCCTCTTTCTAAATTCATTCCATATGTCTCTTCCTTTTGTATCCCCTAATTCCCGCACACGATATGAGTTTGTAAAGTCCTGTGTTTATACGTTATATTACCCGGACAACCCATAGTCCCAATTAGTCCGAATAATCGAAGTGTTGCTCTATACGTCAAATAACAGTAATAAATTAAAACTGTTCTAATTTACCTTAAATATCGATAATTTAACAGAAAACCAAGACAGAATAACGCCAGCTTTCGGACATCTCTGATGCAGTTGCTTTTTATTTGTCTTTTATCTATCGGGTCGGCGTCTTTTGTCTGTTTAAGTGCCGGCCGAGTGCATCGGTTCGTTTCATGAAGGTGTTATTTCTATAGATCGCTTTCTAGGAACGATCCCTTCGGTACGACCCTATTGTTCTGCGATTACCTACTCATTATATAGCCGTTAGTCTATGATCGTAACAATATATTATTTTTATATATTAAAAATTTGAAATTCGTTATGAAATTTTAAGAATTCTCAATTATATTTATGAGAACGAATTTCGAAATTATCAAAATTTCGTATGCAATCCCTAAATGTAAAATACTCGAGTAATCTTAAAATAGAGTGTTTACGCGCCTTGTTACTTTGATTGGCACGACCGGGTTTCTTGGTTTATAACAGTGTACATGTGTGTGCGTGAGTATTGCCGCCCTATTTCGGAAAGCTAAGAAGACGGTAACCGACAGGCGTCATTCAAGTACATTCAATGCTTCGACCAGTCCAGCGGTCCAAATAAACCACCAGTGCGCGCTTCGGTCGGTCGAAATCTAAAGAAGACAACCCAGCTAAAAGAACAACAACATCGAACCAGAAAGACAGAAAAATTAAAAAGATTAGCGCGGTTCATATATTATACGCGTGCTTATTGTTAATCGGAAACCTGAGAACCAGCTATCGAAGGCATTTACATAAACATAGAGATATTGTATTCAAAACACGCTTGACATATTCTGTTACTTTGGCATTTTTTTTTGCTGGTAATGTCACAAGAGATCTAATATATACAAAGGGCAATTATAATATGGATACCTTCGTTTCTTACTCGTTTGTTCGCAGTCTTTCCGCGAATTCTTCCCGACGACCGCACTTCCACCATGTTCAGTCGGCTTTCATCCGCCCGCCATTTTCATTTAATGATTTGACTTAACACTGCTATTCATCGGCACGCGCAATAATAATTTTGAAAAAACACCCAATAATTTTACGTCTTTAAACATGCGTTCACTAAATGTTCGAGGAGTGTCCGAAATGTGACGTTCCATCCTCGAGACCTACCCCTAACGGCAACACGGCGTCAGGGTGCAGTGTGGCAACAGTGAAAAATTGTCTACGACTGAACACGAAATGTTACCAAAGTGAATATAATAAAATAAAGTTTGTATCTTCCAATAATGCGGTGGATCTCAATATGTGGTACGCGGGACGTATCTTAAACCTAACTACAATGAGTTGCTTGTTGATCTAGTGGTTAAGAGGTTCGCGCCTCGTTCCGGGAGACCAACAAGTTAGTCCTATTTTCATAGTACAAGCGTTTCTTCTTCACCTTCTTCGTGTGCCCAATACGTTCAACGGACGTTAGCTATCATTATTTTATTCACTGTGGCCCGGTGCAGCTATACAGTAGACTGGCCAAACCATTGTCTCAGGTTCTTCAGCCATGATGTTCTCTTTCTTCTAGGATCCCGACTTGCAGTAATCTTTCCCTGCATTATGATTTCGGATTTTTATTGTTTTTAATGCTTATTATTTATCACTTTGCGGTTTTACATATTTACATTAAATAATTCAATTTAGCCAAATTCTATATAGGCAAAACTGCTAGTAATGTCAATATTCGTGTCAAAGAACATCTTCAATGTTTAAACAGTAACGGTTTCTCAGAATTTTCCAGCCATATTATTGAAAAAGACAGGGGTTAGACAATTTAGAAGCCCTTTAAATTAAAAAGGCAGTAAATAATGGTACGTCAATTTTTATTAATCAAATTAATTTAGCCCCATATTTTCTTTAAAATCAATTTAATATCCATCAACACTATATTTTACCATCCCTTAATGTTCCGTTTATCTGTATATGTATTCTGTCTCTTTCTTTCGCATATAATTTTATATTCTATCTCCCTATTTATGTATATACATATATATATATAAATAAGTGCACTCTTTTTGTATTTATGATCAGTTTTAAATACGTCCTGATGAAGCTTGAGATAAGCGAAACCGGTTGACGTATAATAAATTTCATGGTTTCGTACAAAGTTATTGTTATCGTTATTTAATACTTATTTTTCTTTATTCATACGAACCATAACATCGTCATTCGTAACTCCATCCATCCAGCTTATTTTAAGCATACTTCTGTAGATCCACATCTCAAATTCTTCAAGTCGCCTTATCGTTTCTTTGGTAAGTGTCCATGCTTCCATTTCATAACACAAAATCGAGAACAAATTGCATCTGACCATTCTTATTCGTAATCTAAGGTTGAGATCATGACGGTGGGAGAAAGAGCGGGGAGGTTGCAACCATTGTTGCGGTAAAGGGAGATTAAGATGTGTTTAAAGGTAGAATAATTGGCCGAAATTGAGATTGTGGCGGTTCATAAGAAGAACCCTTTAAGCGTAGTAAGGCTAATGTTGAAAAAGTCAATTTCTATTAACTTCTCATTATGGTATTTGCATGAACGGTGAATGAATGAATTGTGTGTATAAGATGTTCTGCTTCTAGGAATATGGAAGAGTGCGGACTGCCGGATCGATCTAGATGGTATTTGGAAGGATATTAATTCTAATTGGCTGGGACGGTCAACATGGACTTGAGAAGTATTCGGTCAGCACGTGTTCTTCGATATTCTAGGATTTACATTAGGGGAAAAAAAAGTGAAAAATTAAATAAAGGCTTAGGTACACCGTTTTGGGTCCAAAAATAATTGTGCTCGGGTCGTCCTGTCTTCGTCGGACTCTAGTGTGTTATTATTAATCCCAAAACGTCCAGTGAGACGGGTTCCTGCACCATAAATCCGCACCTACATCAGATTATACAAAACGAAGATGATGTGCACTTGCACCGGCCGCTTAGGTTTGCAAGAATTGCCGAGAGGCACATCAACGGCGTTCGGAAGCCATACCTTTGCCAACTTGCCCAGAAAGACGACTGTTTTGCAGCGGCTTTCTACTACACCAGCAAACTAGGGACGGCGTCCATCTTCAAGGGGCAGATGTCGCCGAAACGATACGAGGCAGATTAGCCCAGAAAACAAAATGCACGAAAATATCGCGTTTCTTCGGACATCACCGTTATTTTTATAGTCGGCCTTAATGGAGTAACGTAATTCTCTAATAGGATTTTTATCGCGGTTATTCGTATGTTCGGTAATGCATCGAAACCAGTAAATTACTACGTGGAGTCGAATCTATTTACGAGCTTTGTGTGCTGGTGGTTCGGGCGTATTACAGGCGATAAATATTTAGGTCAACCCGAATAATTAAGGAAAAAATCAAAAAATGACGTGCAAATAATATGTTTTTCTTGTTCGATAAATTGTGTGCATTTATATTTTTATTTAATTGTAAAAATTATAAAATATTCTCACATGTAGTATACAACATTTTTAAAAACATAAAAAAAAACAATAAACACATTAAAACTGATCAGCTATCACAATCACTACAAAATAACTAATCTCTTGTTTCAATATTTTGATTTACCACTTACGTAATCGAATAGCTCGGCGACTTTTTTTAAATATATGACTAGAATGGAACGAAAATTCAAACGCTGACAATATAATAACGCATTAATGTAAAAAATATTTTATTTTCAAAGAGTAAATACTTTTACTGTTGCATACATGTGTCATAAACTATCGGATTTATGTTTCCACAAATAATGTGTATAAAATACCCTTCGTCCCGCAACTAATGTCCCAAACCCCTCTCCACTATGTACACTTTATTTCATGTCTATTCATTTACTGGTCTGTGTCAGTTATTGAATCTAAATTCTACATATTGTGCATTTAACTTAGGAAAAGTAGCAAGACGGCTGATTTGTGCTCAGTTAGGTTTGCCATTTCACCATGAATAGACTTACGCCAGAACAACGGTCGCAAATTGTACAAATTTATTTCGAAAATTCAGTTCGTGAAACTTACCGTGCGCTACATCTGTTTTATGGTCGACATAGTCGCCCATCCGAGCAAGTAATTCGAATAACCGTGGATCGTTTTCGCACCACGCATACTCTAACTGATAATACGCATCCGCAGAAACTATGTGCAGTGCGCACCGAAGAACCTGTTGTTTCTTCAAAAATGATGCTGGCCAGAACGTTACAGTCAATGGAGAGCGCTACAGATCCATGATTACTGACTTGTTCGTTCCCCAATTGAAAGGCATTAATGTGGAAGAGCTGTGGTTTCAACAAGACGGCGCAACACGCCACATAGCGCGCGCCACAATCTATTTATTGAAGGAAACATTCGCATAATTTCGCGTAATGCTCTCCAAAATAGTTTTTTTTTGATTATTTTCTGTTTGGACACGTGAAGTCCCTAGTCTACGCCGATAAACCAGAGACGATAGACGACTTGGAAGCCAACATTTGTCGCGTTATTGCCGATATACGTCCCCAGCTGCTCAAAAAAATGGTCGAAAATTGGACTACCAGATTGCGCTTTATTGGAGCCAGCGGCATAGAAATCATATTAAGACACCAATAGCATAAAATTATCTTTCCAATAAAGCCAATTATACCATGGCCATTACCACAATACTTAGGTGTTTTATTTCATTATAAAGTTTTATACCTCTAAAAAAACGTGGAGCTAAAAATTATATTTTATATTTTTATGATAGTAATAATAGATTATGTGCTTTACCGTCACTAATTTGAATTGTTTTAGCATATAACTAATTATTGTATATCTATTACATCTTAAAATAGTCCATATTACTTCTTTTGAAATTATTAACATTTTTTTCTTCTCAGTTTCATTTAAAGCATAATATCGAACCCCGGTCTTCCACCACGTGACAGGCGGATATATTAACTACTGCACTACCCCGGCAGATACGAACGAGACGTGAAAATAGACATTTAATAGGCTCTTTAATAATTAAGCTTGTTATAAAGCTCACCAGGTGCACCCTATTTTTCAAATATAATTCATTATTGTAATAATTAAAATTTCATCTTAGACTATATAAATCATGAAGTGTATCGAAAATTCAGCATCAAAAAATAATTTTGATTTCAAAAAGGTCTCGATCCTGGTACCGGCAAAAGTGAAAATAAATGGTAAAAAAATTAATCTATATAAAAATGTCATGAAGAATTTCATGTGTCTATATTTAAAAAAATCAGGATTAACGAAAGTATTGTCAAATCTTAAAATTCTCGGTAGTTAGGAAAAACTTTTAAGTTTGGTGTCATCTCTCTTTCAGTCGATGCGCTCATGTCTGAACATCGTGATCATTTGGTCTGCTTCTACAGCGCGAACTGCTATCCTAGGACGTGCATCGTGAGGCTGTGTCCATCTTGTTGGGGATCGACCTCTCGCATAATACATTCCCAAAGACGCCAACTCCATCTCTTCTAACAACACGTCCACGTACGCAAGAAATACTTTTTAAAATCAGCTGAACGCACCCGGCGGTGTCCAACCGCCACTGAGGGACGTCAACGCATAAACTTCTCTCTCTTTCCGCCCGACTGATGGCTGCTGGCTCCAGATTCCACCGCGCCATTTCAACGCATATTATAAATAACTTTTGTAACCTTGATCTAATAAATTCAGTGAAATACGTAAGTACCCTTTTACCGTTAACTGCTTAATCGCTTCTGCACCATACACGTAACCAAGTTACACATCGCAATCTAATCGACTTGGAGCGGATTACCATTCCAATTTAATCCTTCTGACGTCACACAATAAACACGCATGCAATACAAATTCAATCCAATCCGAGCACTGGTTTTTTGAGGCAATCTACGATTTGACAACCTCCATCAACTCCTCCAAATCGTCATCGACTTTGCCAACCTGAGCCAATGGGCTCTTATTAGCGATGGATTCGATCACACGGCGTTCGACATGAGGGCGAGCGACGTCGTGGTGGAAGACGATTTAGTTCTTTTTGCGCGGTCTTTTCAGCTGAATGGCAGTATAAAGGACATCAAGCTGGGCCAGGTACACGTCGCCACTATTGTCCCTCCACCAACAGCAGTGGCAACCTAATGGCAGGTATCGATTCAAGGTTTATTTGTGTGAATGAACCATTTAAAGATCACAATCGCATACTGCTCGGCGCCACAGTTTTTGAATCCCCGCACTGAACCCCAAAAAAATAGTTCGCGTGTTGCTTTCGTTAAAATTTAAATGACATCGTAACAATGTGACCCCGGCTATTTTTTGCCAAACGAAAATGACACGCCACTCCATAGGAAAACTTCGCGACAGTTATACGTTTGAAGCATAGACGAATACATTTCTCAATATAGGTTTAATGTTAAAAAACAATTCAAGAATTCTGAAACAAAACTAGATTTTCAACGAAAAGGAGGAATATGACAACTTATAATTTCAAGGTATATTTAAGACATACATTTTCATTATAACCGTTACTCGTTATTATAAAAATCAAATGATTTGCTTTTAATTTGATTGGATATTAAATATTATATAGAATTAATGTATTTACATTACATATAGAATTATTAATATATATACAATTAATGTATTTACATTAATTTTTAACAAAATTCAAAAACTTACTACGCAAACAAAATAAACACCCATTGTGTTTTTTTTTAAAGAATTCACAAACCTGAAAGGAATCGTAAACAATAAGGAACCGCTTTCGATTTGATGATTTCTCAAGAATTTGAGTTTTTAGACCGTGTAATGTACTTTGTTAACTTGTTAACGTTATTTTTGTACGTTATATCAGTGAAGCGAGTTCACTATAACGGTGAAGAGTTGTATGAAAACAGGCCTGGATCAAAATATTAATAAGTATTTCCTTACTATAACCGTGCTCGATACAACAGAGTTCGACTATATATTGAAATATTTTTTTAAAAAACACTGGTTACTTGACTATTTTTAAATATTCTCATATTTTTTATGCAATCACCCTAACTTGCTGGTAATTCAAAATGACCATTATTTCAATTTTATTGTTTTTTTGTTCAATGCGCGGCGACCATATTTGTTTTACGAGACGTAAGCAAATTTAGCAACGTAAAGGGTTTGCGGAAACTGAAATATTACAGCACCTATTTGTCCCATCAACATGGTATCAACAGATAAATAATTTCTGATCTAACAACTCGATTTTTTGTGGCACGTAGCCCCATCCTGCTGAAATTAAACATGGTCCAAAAGCACGTCGAACTTTGTGAACTGTTTACGTGCTACTCGATCATGTATTGACTCATTTTCGTTTTACTTGACATATGTCACACGTGACATATTTGACGAAGATAAAACAATAAGAGTGATATTGAAAAGAGCAGTTGAATTTGGATCAACCTATAGTTATATGCAGCCTTAAATATATTACACGCATTAAAAAATATATAAATTTAATATTTTTACAAAAAGTAAAAATGCCATATCACTTCAATACGCGGGGGAACAATAAAATAGCAACAATAAAAATTATTTAATGGTGTTTGTTCTTTAAGAATTTATCCACTTTAAAACGTATTTAAACTGGTATAGATTTCGTGTGGCCGGCCCATGTACGTTACGCCAGTGGATCCGGTTATTTGTGTTGTGAATAAGTTCAATTGTGGTTAAAATATGCATGAAAATATGTCTTAATGGAATTTTTTAACGAAATATAGCGAGAAAGCGAATTTGACGTTCATCACAGCTGTCTGAACGCAGCAAAAAAATAAAAATACACATTAATAGGATCGATATAAATATTATTATGAATTAAATATATTAACTAGAAAGGAAGGAAAGGAACCAGGGAAGGCGCATTATTCAACTATGCTACAGCGACGATATTTTTAGCGACAAATTTTCGAACCTATATGTCACCTTTTTGATATTAATACATTTAATCGTTCCATTCGGTTTGGAAAGAGATCCAGGTTCGAATCCCGGTGGCGCAACAACAATATTTTTCGATAAAAATTTGATTTTATACGTATATCTTTCTAATTAATATATTTAATTAATATTTAAAATATCACGGACCGTCTGTTCTGAATAATTACAACTTCACAATAAGAATGTGTCCTCCTAATAATAAATTATTGTGTTTTTGATACAAAACTTTAAAAAAAAATTTAATAGTAGTTGATACCTCAAAAGTATGTGTAATATATTAGTAAAAATTTCCTTTTTATATAAATATTTCGTTTCACATATTAATAAAATTACTAATAAAGCTATGCAATGTCTTGGTTTTGTATTAACCTTTCCCATAATAACACGCGCAATTATTGTGAAAAAGTGCTAAGAATGAGTAAAAAAAACATTGGACGCATAAGACACGTCTAACTCGGCCAGCGTACGCTCTGCTGCTAACTAACGTGACGATAGGCATCCGGCAGCCAGCGCCCCGCGCACTACGCCTTCCACACCTCACCTTGCGTACACATATATGTATGTATTGACAAATTCACGTCAGGTTCTTCGAGAAAACATTTTTTATTGTTGCGTATTGTAAGTACATATATATTGTAATTATTTTATCTAATACATAAATATATTACGGAGGAATACCTAAAATGTGAACTCTGCATTTAGTATATTTATCGAGATAATTATGCTAAATACACGAGTCCTTAATAATGTTGGAAATTAGTTTAAGGTGTGTAGCGTCCGAAGAAAGTAAAGTATCCGGTATTTACTTTAAAAACACGCTCTGTAATAAACATGGAATGAATAAAATATTTCAATTAATCGAAATAATCGCATAACTACGAGTTTTTTTAAATGCTCATATCTCTGACATGGTTGCACACGCAGCTTGAACATTTTCGTCTCATAATTTAAATGTGTATCTATCTATCCTTAAAATATCGTTCACTAGATGTGTTACACCCTTGGAACTGTGGAACCCATAGTGATATTTTAATCCCGTGACCGTGTACTGCTGTCGGGTTAACTTTTTAAAAAAAAAAAGAAACTAACACAGTACAACATTACGTGTGGAGTTTTGACAAATTAGTTAATTGCAGACTAAATGTTGTGTATGCTATTCACGTCCTTACAGTTATGTATTTATAGGACGGCTGTTAACTATTGCCGTGTCAGTGCCACGCGCCGATGCGAATAATTGATTGAATGACTGATTGAATCTAGTCACTGTCTGCCGTCACAATCAGGTCTGGATTTTACCATAGGACTAAAGGGAATACGGCGCAGGGCCTCCAAATTGAAAGGGGCCCGGGGCCCGGAAAATAAAATTTAAACGTTGACGAAAAAACTGTGCGACGCACGCCGCGGCGGAAGACACAGAGTATTAGGCGTGGACTCAGGGGGCTTAAAAACCATAATAATATTAAGCTTCCCCCGTCGACATCTGTGACTTTTGGATGCCGGCTTCATGTAGTGTCATTATGGCTGTATAGTGCTTGATTAAACGGCCAGGTCTGTAAAAATGAACGTGTTTTTAATATTGAGATTAAGTACTTAAATATTTTCTCTTTTATATATTCAATAAAAGTACGTAAATATATATACAATTTGAAATGAAAAAATATTTGAACGAAATCGTATATTGACATCTGTCATCTTTTCTTCTGTCTATGGTAAAGGCGAAATCTTACCATAGAAATTGTCTATCCACGATTATTATATGACATTTTTGTTCGTTTTGACAGCTAACTTACAAAGATGGAATAATTTTAATTACATCGACACTTTATTTACGTATGGTTTGTTTTGGGGAAAGCTATATCATTGAAATATAGATTCTATTGAAACCCTCATCGCGCAGCGGTCACTAATGGCCGCGTAGCTACAATAACCGCCCGCAGGGCCTAGCAGTAAGCAATCGGCTGTCGCCTATCTGCTAGTACTGAATAAATTACCTGACCCGTACGCCACTGACTCTCAGAAACATGAGCGTGTCCACGAAATGAGACATTTAGAGATTTAATTGATTTAAATTTAGTACACGAGTCGAGATTTAGATATGGAGATAAACTCAGATTAGATTACGATTTTTAAGGAGAACACATTTTTGCTGTGAAGTTGCACTTTCAGAACATAGTTCTGTAGTATTTTAATACAAATTAAACTAATCAACTAGAAAAATTTATTTATCGAAAAAATATTTAGTTGTTATGGGGATTCGAACCTGGACATCTTATCTAGAGAAACGCGTTCACAATACATTGTCGACAAATTTTGAATTTACATTTTGTAATCTTTCCAATCGATACATCTATTATTTCATTTTTAAGAGCAATCAAATTTATATTGCAGTGAATACCTTTGAGTAAAACACACTAGGAGATGCCAGAATTAAAATCCGGATTTCTGTATGTCTTTCTAGTTAATTAATTAAATTTGAATTAAGATTATTAGAAACTGCCAAAAATTAAAACTCGGTTTGGCACTTAAAACTACAAATACCTACGACGATTTATTCTGAAAAAGACAAACAGAACGCATTAAATAACAGTTGCTGAGGAGATTCAAATTCACCCAATTGATGAACGGAATGTCAATGGGCCGATACAGCTAATGTCAATGAGACGACAAATCTAATCTCTGAGACTGTGTGTACAAGGGTCTACGAAGACCAAAGAAAGTTGTCTCCCAAAAACTTTCATATCATGTCATGAGTCGAAAAAATCTCAATATCACGTGGACAAGGGTCGTTACAGTCCAGAATTGGCGGAACAGGTCGCAGAACATGGAGGGAATGAATCTGACGGAGGTAACCAAGATCTACCCTAATCTAATTTGTATTAAAAACATCACAGCTCTATTATGTTCTGAATAATTACAATTGGCGGAACAGGTCGCAGAACATGGAGGGAATGAATCTGACGGAGGTAACCAAGATCTACCCTAATCTAATTTGTATTAAAAACATCACAGCTCTATTATGTTCTGAATAATTACAATTGGCGGAACAGGTCGCAGAACATGGAGGGAATGAATCTGACGGAGGTAACCAAGATCTACCCTAATCTAATTTGTATTAAAAACATCACAGCTCTATTATGTTCTGAATAATTACAATTGGCGGAACAGGTCGCAGAACATGGAGGGAATGAATCTGACGGAGGTAACCAAGATCTACCCTAATCTAATTTGTATTAAAAACATCACAGCTCTATTATGTTCTGAATAATTACAATTGGCGGAACAGGTCGCAGAACATGGAGGGAATGAATCTGACGGAGGTAACCAAGATCTACCCTAATCTAATTTGTATTAAAAACATTATGTTCTGAATAATTACAACTTCACTTGTTCTCCTTAATAATATATAGGTTGTATCAGTGTGTCCAAAAGTTTATAAAAACGAATTGTTAATTCTGGCGTCTCCTATCGGATTACTCAGGGGTATTTGAGATTCCGTAAAAATAAAGAAGATGGTTTTCAAATGATAGAACGATAAATGTATTAATTTGAAAAGTGTAACATATAGGTTCGAAAATTTGTCCTCAATGCACTGTGGTGCTATAACATAATCGGTTAATGCACGTTCCCCGGATTGGAAGCGATCCAGATTCGAATCCCGGTGGCGCAACAACAATATTTTTCGATAAAATTGATTTTACATGTATATCATTCTAATTAATTAATTTAATTTGCATTTCATATTTTTTTAAAGTTGGAATAAGAATGGTCTTGAAATGTATGAACACGAATAATTATAAAAGTATAAATATTTTTTTTTAAATATTAAACCTATTTCATAAGATTAATTTTTTTATCCTTGCGTTATTTTTGTTTTGTGAATTTTTTTCTCGACTGGCGTTAAACATTTCTTTGTATAGCGTGAATAATAATAATAAAAAAATAAAAACTTTTATTAAATAAATAGCCTATTTCATAACTTTTTAGAGCACTTTACATTCGAATAATTAGTTTTTCAAGCAATTTTCTTACGAGAAATTTAACTTCTGTACATTTATACCCTGACTTGGGTGACGATCCCATTTCTAGAAGCAGTCCTAGAACAGTTGTGTACGTATGCCACACATCATCAGTAGCTTTCAATTTTGAAAATAGCCAAAAATTCCAGGGAGCTGAGTCAGCTGAACAGGCAGAATGTTCTGATTACCTCCCAAATAGTTAACAAACAATTGACACTATCAGCTTTAACTTTACCCAAAAAAGCGTAATGCTTCAAACACGTTCAAACACGAATATTCACGTCATTTCGATCCAATTACGTCACACATTTGTGACGACATTTTGGCCGCTTCGCCTGCCGATACGGTCCTGCACTAAAGCAACCAATCAGCGGCGTGCATTCCGGCACCGACAAAGAACCAGTTTTGTCCGTGTATTTCACGCGTTGTCTGAGGTGATGATGAGTCAACAGCTTCCCACATTTTTTTTTACTAGGCGGATTACCATCTTTTTACTCACATTTTTTTCCAAGATATGAATATTTTAGTCATGGTTTTATTTCACATTAAAAAGTTGAAAACACTCGCTGACCTTGTAGTACATAGACAATTCCAGAACTTGGTCGCTCGATTAGCAAAAAGCAATCGGCTATTGGTAAAACAGAAAAAAACAAAATTACATTACATCAATTGCATATGGAGTTAGGACGTCAAAAGTAGCCATCATTAGCTAGAGGCATCTGAGATGTGGCTGTATCGACGTACGCTAAAAATTTTATGGGTTAAAAACATTATTAATGAAGAGCTACAAAGACGCATAAATAAGTCAAGAGAACTAATAACAACTATCAAACCAATAACAAACGTGTTGTGAATCGTAATTTTTTAATTGAAAAAAAAAAACCAACAAAAAAGTATATTAAATGTATTGATTAGGAAGATATGCATATATAAACAAATTTTATCGAAAAATATTGTTGTTGCTGCCGGGTTGCGAGCCTGGATCACTTCCAATCCGTGCATTATCCGATTATGCTATACCAACACAGTGGATTGAGGACAAATTTTCGAATCAAATTAATACATCTATCGTTCCATTATTTGAAATTATTATTAATTCTGGCGTCTGCTATCGGTTTACTCAAAAATATTTGAGATTCCGTAAAAATAAAGTAGACGGATGTTACCAATGATATTATACAATCATATATAATATATATGTTGTATATGGGATTATAAACTTTCGTTTAACTAACGTCTTTAGACAAAATGAATCCGTAGTTTATACGACCCTACCATGTATTTATTTGTAATTTTAGAGTATTATAATAGTGTTTTTAAAGTTTAAGTTTTAACGTGAAATAATACTTTCTTACTTATATAAAAATCAATATAAAAAATGTATGGACGTTTTTAAGAACACTTTCTGTGCCTGAACATGATTATTATATTGTTTTAAAATCCTTCACGTAATAAATAAACGAAATAATTATTTTATTAAAGGTTAACGTAAGACATTCTTCTAATTGCTTTTTGTTTTTCCCAAATCAAAAACAAATTCATGCACCAAATGCACCTCGAACGCAAAGAACGGCCATGAAATCAACGCGTTAAAAACAGTGAGATAGTAAAATTCGCGAATTAGTAAAAAAAGGAAGTAGACACTTCAGTGATTTACTCGCAGTTGTCAGCCTTTCTAATGTTATTCTGTTAAAAAAACAGCATAGGTAACGACTCCATACAAAACGGTTCAACCGAAAGGAATTTTCAATTCAGTAAATAACCAATTGTATGACTTGAGTAATAGCTACAATCGACGTATTGTAGTATAATAGCGCTACGGCTGCAGCGGTGGGTTGGGGTATACAGATGGCGCTAATTGTAATAAATCGGTTAATAATACATCCGTTCATGTACATATTATAGATTATTTCATTTATATTTGTTTCCCAGAATTTTTAGTAATGCACAGATTTTTTGCTTGTATGCTTTTGGTTATAGAAATCTGTTCTCCTAGGTAGACATACTGATCTTCTTGCTCAGACATAAAAGTTCAAAATATGTGTAGAAATAAATCATTGTCCCTGTAGATTCTATAGGCACCCAGTAGATAATTGGATGGCGTCCAATTATAATGTTCACCTCTCAAGTTTGCCACTAAAATAAGTAATGCGCTTGCAATGTTACGAGTATTATCGACCTTAGAATATTATCACCGAGTTGTCACACACGCTACACACTTCAAACTAAATAAATAGGTTCAGCAAATTATTCTCGGCAAATTAGCATTCTCCATTCATGCACCGCTTCATTTCACAGTCAGGAGATGTGACAATTTATGTTTTATACAAATCAAAACATTATAAATTGTGACAGGTTTTATGAAGGTCTTGAAAGGCGCTGGGGTAATTGGGATAAAGTACCGGAATTTTTTTTTAATGAAACGAAACATAATTTTTACAAACATTTCACTTTTTCGGACGCTACACACCTTAAACTACTTCTCAACATAGCCACCGTCAGCCACCGCGATCTGTCTGGGACTCAGCGCGTCAGCAGTTTTACTCTTTCCGCCGACGTCAGGTGTTCATTAGTTCCCCTCATCAACTCCGTCTATTTAACGTACTGATTAGTTAAGACTCGATTTAAAAAAAAAAATATTTACACCCCATCCCGAATCGTTTTGAAAGTTGTTTACTCTCGTTTCGATTCGCCATAATTACATTCAGACATTTTTTAACATTATCATCATAATACCATGATAGGTTGGCTCCGGTATCATCGTACCAGAGCCATACCTGAACAATTTGACGTGAGACGCGTTATCATATTAAATTCAGAAAGCAGCCAGAAAGAAGCTATATAAATCATGCATGCTGTCGCAGAACTCGGTCACAGTCCGGCAGAAATTCACCCTGTCCAGGTCGCAAGAGGTGCGAGGGAGAGCCAGTAGAATGCTCCGTTAGATCTCTCTAGCCACTGTTCTTCCTGGCATCGTCCATCTCAGCAGCCCCCAGCGAGAGACCCACACCCTAATAAATTCCCGGAAATGTCCGAAATTTCTTTCATTTCTAAGACTCGATTGTACCTATTTTATCTTGATTATCCCTGCTGCCTGCTTGTATCTACACGATACACCTGAACACGATGGAATGGCTGGGATTGGAGGCTGCTGTACTCTTCAACCATCATCTTGCATCCAACACACACATCACACATACTCCTTAAGTAGTCGTAACATCCTCATTTCTAGGTAGCATTAAAAAAGTGCCAACCAGCGGCGAATCAGAAGGACAGATATGGGAGCACTCGCTTACAGAACGGCCCTGGGTAAATGGTGGATCAAGACGATGAAAGAATTCCAATTTCCATGAATCATGAGTAATATTTTGGTAAAAAACGCTCACAAAAATCGTAATTGAGACATAGACAAAAATATATCCACTAAATAGACCTTACGAATGCAGACCTACAAACAATTATGGATGAGGTCCAGGACAAAACCATTATATATTTATTATTATTATTATTATACACGCTCTATTCAGGCATTGACATAATTTGTAAAATAACAGAAATTTCATCACAAGTGCAATACACAAAGAAAAAAATACATAGTGTCAGCATGTTTATACATAATCAAAATTAAAAATAAATATAAAACGTGAAGTAAAGCAATTTATACGTCACCATTGAGTTACGACACAAAAAATTGTAAAATAGCGTAATCCTATAAACAGCAAAAATTTCGACTACCTCCGCATATTCATTCCCCAAAGAATGCATTTTGGGAACTGCGGAGTTACTGTGACATTACCACTGTAATAAAACAATGAATTGTGTTTCGATGACCTCAATGGTGCGTGAAAGTTAAGCAGACCAACAATCTGAGGGCAGTCCATCATACCATATCTCTGCTACAAAGATGATAATTTGTATATCTATAAACAAGGTTTGTTTGGTCTGTTAACTACGTGACTGTTAGTTTTCAAATTCACACATTTATAAATAGGTGACGAGTTTCCAGTGGAAAATGGTGCCAAGGTTCGACGATGGCTTCGGTTTCGTGTGTTGAAGTTAATCGCACATTTGGAAACCCTTGCAAAAGTGCTGTAACTTTGCGTGTTGCATCACATCTTCTCTTATAAGGCTTATTATAATATATACAGGGTGAATATTATGTTCCAGGCCGATTTTGTTTGGCCGCCGTTTTGGTTTGGCAGACATTTGTCAGTTCACATGACATGATAGTCGTAGAGAGTAGTTTATTACAATTTATTATGGAGCATCTAACGCCTCAACAACGAGTTGAAGTCAATAAAACATTTTATCTAAATAATAATGGACATGCTGTCGTCACATGTTCGAAAAATTCTTGTGGTCGAATTGGGTCAATCGGGCCGACAAGACGATGCCACCTCACACACAGCCCAAGCTACGCTTGAAATTTTGCGAGAAATTTATCCCGGTAGCATAATGTCAAAAAGTGGTGATATCGACTGGTCTCCTCGATAACCTAATTTGAAGGCTCTCGATTATTTTCTGTAGGGGTATTTGAAAGGAAAGGTCTACGCCAATAAGCCAATAACAATTCCGATTCTAATTGTTGAAATATCACGCGAGGTGTGCGAGAATATTATATCGGCCGATGTCATATTCTATAGATAATTGTAATAAACCAAATAATCGATAAATAAAAATCAAATTAAAATATTGTTGTTTCATTTCATAGTTATTCAAAAACAACATCGGCCTGGAACATAATAATCACCCTGTAGTTCGAAAGATGTTCACACAAACTATAAACTATAGATTGCAATTACCCTGGTAGCACTATGTAGATTCACTAAAGATATTATAAGTTTAACAACTGATGAACAGCACTTGTACTAAATCTGTTGAAACCAGTTTAATTGTCCACCTGTTTGTCGCTGAAAACGAATATCAAAATCATAGCCTCTCTTTAGCACTCCTACAAGTCTAACCAATTCTGGATTACACTCTCCAATAGTGAGAATGTGCCGGGCCATCACTAATATTTAAAAACCAAATTAACAATATTCTAAGATGCAGTATGTATAATATGGTTTTTCCTTGTTAGTGTGTTTATTACTCATAAATACTAAAGATAAAGGTGATAAATTTAACAATTCTGGAGTCTAAAAACTTAGGTGCAAGGATTATGTTGCATTTTATATTGATAAAACAAGTCGAAATGTTAATATAAGAGTAAAGGAGCATTTGAGATGTTTGAACAATTCTGGGTTTTAAGAATTTGCTAATCATTTGTTAAAAATGGTCATAGTTTTAATAAAAAATTAAGATTGTCAATTTTGCATGTAAACGGTGTTGGTCATAAATGAAATAATTTGGAATCATTGAGATAATAAAAATGGCATAAAGCATGTAAAACTAATCAAAAAATTATAAATAACCAATTGAATTTAACTACGAGTCCCATTCTAAAATACTTTCCTAAAAATTATTTGAGTAAATTTGTATTAAGTAACAATTTGAAATTTAAAAATAGATTCTGGTGAAGAAACAACATATTTTGATTAGTATTGACATCCTGAAGAAGAAAATTATATTTTTCGAAACCGGTAGATGTATTTAAACTCAATAAGTGGTTAATAAAACAATGTTAACGAATAAAAATAATGAATTTTAACCACAAAGTTAATTTTGTCAATTTTAAAAATTTACCTCTGGAAACCAGAAGTGAAAATAACCCAACGTGTGCGTAATATAAAGTTTTGTTGTGAAAATTAAAATACTACGTATTATGTTTATTTCGTATTGTTTTCATGTCCATGTGAAATATGTTAGGAAATAAATAACCTGTCACCATTTTTTTCTTCCACGTCCAATACCCTTATAAAGTGTATTTGTTTTATTTCAAATAAAATTATCTTAATGGAAAAAAATCCCTTACACCAGTGTTCGCTAATTTTAACAAGACGCTAACTTCTCTGTAAATATATGATACAAACTCAAATAAATAACACTACACTAGTAAATTAACATTTTTTTAATTTCTCTTCCAGCGCACAAATTATAGCATTGCAATTGCAAAATAAAATGAACAGAAGCTATTTTTCCGCTCAAAGTTATTTGAAAATTAGAGAGAATAATGTCTTTGCACTGGCTACAAGAATCAGTTTGATTTGACCGATACTATCGAAAATGATGATTAGCCGAGATTAATTTAATTTGTATTAAATACCACAGAACTATGTTCTGAAATAATTGTAACCTCTCAATAATAATGTGTTCTCTTTAAATATTAAAAAAAAACTGATTATTATTATTATCAATAGTGCAATAATTGCCACGTGTAAACCCTGGCCTCCTTTAGTAACTCAGATTTGTTCACTATCCTTTTCCAGTTCGTGACTCTGTTTAACTATCGCAGTTTGGGTCTTCCAACACATCTTCTGCCAATAGATTTTGCTTCAAACGCTTTCACTGGTCGTTCTCTATTTATGCATCGTACTTGATCAGCACAACTTAGCATTGCTATCTTCATAACTTGAACAATGTTGAGTTCACCAAATTCTATGTCTTGAAGGGAACGTGCCACACCCTATTTTAATTCTTAGCTCGAAATATCCTTCTTAGAATCTTATGTTCAAAGATCTAGAACGTTCATCATTTTTACCGGGTATCCGGCATTCACACGCAGGTGTGCTACTAGCAAATATTCAAATGCAATGCTAACAAAAATCAGTTGTATAAACACAGGAAGTAAAGATGTCTAATGTACATATTTTACAACAATAAACTAAGACTCTAATTAAGAAAGTAGTGTAGGGTGTTCTGTCCTTTTAGCTCGATCCAAGAGACTTACAGCAGAATAATCATTATCATTATGGCATCACAGAGGTAGTGATGGTTAAACCGTTATTGTGATTGTATTCAATCGTAACTATGATTGGTAACTGATTATTCGTAATTCTTCAAGCAATCTCTAGAAACTAAACTCCCACTCTCTCCATTCCTCTCTATTCTGTGCCGTAATTCGCTGTTCGTTGACGTCAAGAACAGGTCCCTCTAGATCCCACCTAACCAATGGAGTCACATCTCCCCTAAAGTTTATGAAATGTTAAGTACACGCTCACAATACAGACTCTTCTATTCCAGTTATCGGATTTCATACGTGAAAAGAAAATACTTGAGACGCGTTTCGCCTCGAACAATTTAACTCAAAAACTTGTATTTATAACTATAATGGGGACAGCTATACAATTTTATTTGCATGCATTGGATGTATTGATTTGTTAAATTCTGACAAAGTCAGGCTCATAATGGAACTCGTAAGTATTGAGATTGTAACAGCAACGTCAAATAATATCTTTGCGTATCAGCCCAAAGATAATATTTGTGCTCAAACATCTGCAATATTAGAGAGTCCACAGGATCCAAATTTCTGACTGGTACATCAACACTAGTCTACAAGGGTTGTATTATATAATGCACAGATGGACTTAAGTCTATTCGGAGAACAAAATAGTTGGTAAATATACATATTATCAATCAATACCAGTAGAATTCACTGTGTCCTTTGCCAGTCATTATGGCATTATTGATCGGGGTAGCTATGAAAATTTTTTCCTACATACATTCTTCAAATCCACTTTTAAAACATCTTTAAGTTCTGTTTTGAATACCTGAAATACCTCCACAACTCTAAGGATTACTTAGTTAAAACACATGATTAACACCAGAACCATCTATAAATTCCCTCTAAAAAAAATAACATTTGGACAAAGAGACTTCAATTTCTTGGGACCGAGGTTTTACAATAGGCTAATAAAGATGTATTAAGATGCATAAATAAGTCAAGGAACTAATAATAACTATCAAAGAAAACTGCATACATTCTATGCAATGAAAAATATGATCTTTTACAACGCATTATGCAGGGGAAGATAGAAGATAGAAGAAGAAGAAAGAGATTATTAAGTGGTTCAATATACTTAATGTTAGTGATCTTACACAGGATGCTGCAACATGGTCACCAACGCATGATAGAATACGGCATATGAAGTCTTGTTAAAAATTGTGTGAATTAAATTTTAATTGCGTGCATTGTGATGCCAAATTAAGTGCGCGCGCACGCCCTTACACCTTGTAGGGAATATTATTTTTAGCTATGTTCTTATTGCCTTAATGTCTATTCTCAGAACCTTACAGATATAATAAATTGAGAAAATCTTACAATATTTGTGTATTTACTATTAGGATTTGTCAAGGAAAATCAGAATGTATCGCAATATATGGCAAAGTTGGATAGAATAAGATGTTCAAACAAACCAATGACTGACCAGAGAGGTCACATTCTCAGAATTATAATGGTATAGTTTATAGTATCATGCAGATCAAGAATCCATTAAGAAATTCTTAGGAGAACTAATTCTATATTATTGTTGGGCATTATCATTGCTTCCTGCAATCAATCTCAATACTGCGCAATGTTTTCTTTTAAAGTAAGTTTCTAATCTACTAACAACTGTCAGTAGACGCATTATATGATTTTTTAAAAATAATTTCCGACTAGATATTGACGTTTTCAATCAACCGGTTGGACTGACGCTTAATTTGTCCATTGGATCAAGAAATTTGGTGCAGGAAGCTGTACTCCGGTGTGGGAGGTGTCATTTCATGACTCAGACTTAAAGATTGTTTCATTTTTAAATTCACAAATTGCTTTTCTGACTAGTCAAACAAATCTTCTTCAGTGGCGATACAGCCAAATTAGATATTAATATTCTGAGAATTACAGATATAATGAACAGCTGGGGTGTGCATTCAAATGTATAATAAAAAAATCTGTGCGTAACTATAACTTCTGATGTTGAAGTTATCTAGCTCATTTACCTCGCAGAAGAATTTAGAAATAACAAATAAAGCTGCGCATGCGCTTTGCACAAAATCTCCCCCAAACATACACCAGACACATGCCAACTAAACGCAACTCTCGCGCCGTGCAGTGTTCTGAATATACGTCTTCGCTTTAGCTTAAATTAATTAATTGTTCCAATACACTTTAGACATAATATTACTTTATATTATAATATTAAAGAGAACACATTCTTACTGTGAAGTTGTAATTATTATATACTAATATATACTATATACTATATATACTAATTAAATGTATTAATTAGAAAAATATACATATAAAATCAATTTCATCAAAAAACATTGTTGTTGCTACTGGGATTCAAACCTGGATTTCTTCCAATCCAGGGAAAGTGCATTATCTGATTATGTTATACCAACACAGTGGATTGACAACAAATTTATATATTTCTAATTAATACATTTAATTTGTATTATATTATAAATTATTTTTAAGTCTTCACTTAATAACTAATTTCCCAAGAATAATAATCTTAATATTTTTCAAGAACGGAAATTAAATCATAGAGGTAAGTTTACTCTCACAAAAACATGTTTTTGAAAGAGTGTATGAAGACTGCAACTTCTAGTGATAATACCAATTCCTTTTACAGTGTCAATATTAGCAGCGTAACCTAAGTCCACGTCTAGAGCACGCCACTAAACAAGTAGGGCTATTCCGCAGGCACATGCAATCAGTGCATTGAAATAAACTGTACGTAGCTATATATTTTGGGAATTAAAACAAAATTAAGTATTTATCTGATAGAATATTATGATATATTGAAATTTTAATAATATGACAGTAATATTACGAGATACATCTTTCTAGACAGGTATAGCTTTTTCAAAATACTGACTGCACGCTGCTGCAATTCCGTATATTTTCAAATATTGTGGATATATTATGGTATAAGTGGATACAAAGGATAATACAAAGTTACACAAATTATATAAAATGTGAACAATAATATGTTGAAGTTGACCATATTGAAAACAAAATGAAGTAAAAAAACATTTTTTATACCGATGTGTACTAAAGTAGGTATTCCACAATATAATAATATAATAGTGGGCCAATTACTTGTAATAAAAATTCATACATTACATCTAAACAGACTAACCATGAAAACAAAAATAAAAATTTAATAGGTTTTTTTTTCACTCGCTTTGAAAAAAATATTAATATAACACGCCAAACCTGACACTTTCTAAATTAAATTTTTAACAGCAATTCTTTTACATTTTAAATATCTGTATATTTTGTTTTGAAATTGTTGATGAATTTTTTATAACTTATTAATATACATTCCAAAACAATTAAATTTATAGACGTATAGAGTCTATAGGTAATATGTTATTAATATAGTAATAATATGGTTGTGATTTTTAATTGATAATATAAAAAAACACTTAAAAAAAAAGAATGACTCAATTTAATTTAAAAGTTCGTAATATAAGTTCTGAAATGTATTAAAAATTCTTACAATTTAAGTAACAAACAAACAAGATGGTTAATTTAATTGTTTCGTTTTAGTTCATTCGCGTATATAACACCAAATCTTTCTAGAAAGTTATGTTAATATTAAAGCGGTTGTTGAATATATTAAACTCACCAACGTGTTCTGATACCCCAAGCCCGTCTCCTCGTCCGACATTTCTGAATGTGAATGTGACATCTTCAATCGTGTAGAGGAATCACACTTATTATTATTAAATCTTTCAAAACTTTACCGCTAAAAGATAACAATAACACATCACACTTTAACACCGTGCAACTTTAAAACGCGACCGACGCACGCACATTCGAATCTTCAATGTTCCGCTGGCAGCTTCCTGTCAAGAATTCATAATAGATGTAATAATTCATAATTGACGGCGGTGCAATTTCATGCAAATCACATTATCATACGTCGTCCAGCCACGGCAATTTGGAGAAAAGTTCACCGTCAATGAAAGAATGACATCTGACGTACGGCTCGTTCGTTTATACAATGTCTAAAACATTATAACGCAGTTTTGAATACTTCAATAACGCAACCGGGGTTACTTGTTTTTATTTAATTCAATTTTTAAATGTATCATAATAAATTTGCGATTTACTTAAATCTTTTTTTTTTTTACACTTTACAATTTTTTTCGCGGGAATAAAGAAAATATGACGTCACACCCTTTAATTCTTATCTACATTCATTCATCTTCGTAATTATTTTTGAGGCTTTTTCAGGACCATTCCAGTATTTGATTTACCTGATCCAGCTGGTGTTTTGAGGACGTCCTCTATTTATAGCATCATCACAAATTTGATCCATATATCCGTACATCTGAACGACTTCTAATTAATCCTAAACAGAGATCAGTTTTGCATTCACTCTTTATATATTCTTTATACAATCATAAATGGTTTAAAGACAAATATGCTTGAGTGAACGCATTTTCAATGCGTTTAGCCATTTCTTCCTCTTTTATTTGATGGTTGTAGTAAATTCGTTATCCAACATTTCAGTAAAAATAATTATTTGTAAAACAACTTTTTTTGGAACTCGCACTTATTTACAAGTAGAACTATTGAATTTGTTTTAAGCGCGCCATCATCATCGACCATCATTTGCTTCGATGTTATCGATTTCAATTATTTGATTGATAGCTGATTGGTTAAGCACGGTAATTCCATTTAGTCTCGCGTTACTTTTGACAAAGTATATATGACAAATAATTATTTATTTAGCCAATGACTTGGTGCAATAACACCCCAAGTTAGGTCAAAGGTGGTTCCAGTTAGCGACATAAGTCAAGATATACAATAAAAGTTCATACAACTGTGCCACAGTGACATATTTGGTTCTAGACAGTCAGTTTGATTATTAAAAATTGTAGGAAATTATAAGTTATTATTACAAAAATACACATTTAATAAAATTAAATAGACATACGATGGTTTTTAGTTAGAGGAGGGTGATTTTAAGAAGTCGAGATCTCCTTAACAAAATATGTTTATAGATTTTAATGCCTAACTGCTCGATCTCATATCAATTTCAAGAACGATGATAATGTTTTAAGTGGAACTCAAAATTTTGCTAATTTATTATTTAAAATAATATGTCTACGACGTAAATACGATTCAGCGTAAGTCAAAACCGTAGGTCGGGTATTAATGTAATTGATTTTTTATTCGAAAGGCTTTGTTCCTACGGAGAATTAAAGACGTTTATTCCGAACTCCTAATTTGTTGACCTAAAGTTAGAGAAAATCATATAAAACATCATTTTTATTATTTTTTTCAGAAAAATACGGAATTCTGTGTAGTAAATTATTGGCTTCTATTGAACATAAATACATTTTTGTTATATAATAAAAAAAAATCATTATAAACAAACGATTTTTAGTGAATCAGGTCGTGTTTAGAAAGAAATGTCGAAAAAAAAAATTATTTATTGAATTATAATTAAAAAGTCAGATACAAAAATTGCAGTTAAAAATAAAATGTTAAGATTGAAAAATATAAATTATATCAAAAAAATATAAGTAAAAATTAAATATTGTAAAAATACATAGTATGTACATATACTACATTTTCTTCCAACAGCTGTTTTCTAATCACTGCTGAAAGATCTCTGTCAATTTTCTGTGCCATTATCCATTGTTATTCGCTGCCACGTATTTCCTCAGGGTTTAATGATTTCTTTATTAAAGTCTAGCGTATTACAATCTAAAATCATTGAGAAAATCATTCGGAAATCTAAAGGGTTTAAAACGGGAAGAGTTTTTTTTAGTTTTTTAGTTTAGTTTTTGCTTGAGTAAGGCTATGAAACATGGACTCTTAACACAGGATGGTTGAAATACGTAAAGAATCATGGAAAGATATAGTATATTAGGCAGCACACAAAAGAACAGGAAAAGACACGTGCGGATATGGAAACATATAAACAATTCAAAACAAACTGGTATCCGAGGGTAATGAAAGCATAAAAATGAATAAAATATTTAATAAATGACTTACTAAATTTTATTTTATTTATTGCACAGCCCAGATCTCCAAGAGTTCAGTTTTATTTATGGATGAAAGCAACTGACGTGATTCTTGTGATATTACTGTTAGAAAATGAAGATGATTTCCTTTTTTACCTTTTAACGATTTTTTAAGCGTTCTATCTCTTTGTTTCCAAGCACAAAATTTTGCAACAGCATTTTAAAACTTATTATATAATTTTGAACGCATTCTTTATACCAAACGTTTGTTAATTGTAAAATCCTTGCATAAGAATTCATGACGCAGCTGATCACCAATTCATTCTATATAAAATATACAATTAGATCAATTATCTTTCGTATCCATTAATTTAATTTCGAACCAAGGCTACGTTTAATGTATTCAAGTTAGTAAGTAAAATGGACAATGTTAGCAAGACTGACCGAACCTAGGATTAGTAAATTCTGCTGTGGTATTCATAGTTGGACAAATGAAATAAAGGCTGATCATAAATGCTCTGGAGTGATGACATAAAAAACATGATTGGAAGAGTTCAGTTTACGAGCTAAAGAAGGAGAAAAAGAGGAATCAAAGCGGATGGTAAAATATGTACAACATTCTCGTGATCAAGCGCTATCTTAAATAAAATTTTTTTAATTTCTCCGAAGATATAAATTTTTATATTCTTTCAAAATTACAGTTTAGATATGCGGGATTTTTTCTTTTTTTTAGGTTTTGGTTGAATATCAGTTATACAATATAAATATTTAATATTTCACAAATATTATTGATTATTAACAAAATAATGAAATAAAATTAGAAGATTTATTACAGCTTTCATGTTAAAATGTGGAATTAAATTAACCAACGTTTCTTATCTGGCAATAAGTAATGGCTCGCTAAAATAATCGAGAAATGTACACAAATAACCCTGGTTTCATGTTTTGGAGTAGGTACCCACTACGATTTTATTATCTGTTTATAGACATATTTTTTCAGTTGGCAGCACTGGACTCCACATGGCAACGCTCAAGTTTACGGTATTTTTGTTCAGAAAGAAAATGGCCGTCCGATGCCCCTCCGGTCGTGCGGGTGTGCGGTGTTTTTAATCGTGTTTGAACAGTATCGATGATGATGTGGTCGTTTTGAAAGGGAATTAATTTCGCGAGTATTAAACTGTGCTTAAATAATTTTTTTGGTGTTATGTGATGTGATTGTTATGGTGAAAGTGTATACGGGCTCATCCCTTTGTCCCGTCAGTGAAAATGGCCGAACACTAGTGTGAAGAATAACCTACCATTAGAAATGTGTGTAACGTGTTAACGGTTTAAAGATGAATGAAACTCTTGGTAAAACTTATTTACTTCATCTTTAACTCTTCTTTGGATTTACTTCATTCAAAATAGCGATATTGTAAGTACAATTTTGTTTACAAACTTTATTTTCGTTTGCATTTCAAAGTAGCATGTATTAAAAACTTGTTTTGAGTGGATTGTTCTATCGTTAACTTTTTTTATTAACTTTTAAACACTTCGTAATGATATACAGAGTATTGTTTTAACTTATTGAAAGCTGTTAAATGAGTTCTTACTAGTTTTTTAGCGACTTTTAAATTGTAAATATTGAGACATGACTTGTTTGAAGTTGCACTGACATTCCATTCTCACGAAAGTTTCGCGCTATGATTTTGCTATACCGCTAGTCTGTGAGAGCTTTTTCGCGATAGCCTGCTTATAAGAGATTATATTATTTACTTTGCATTGTATTTTAGATCATTTCAATTGAATTTACGATTAATTCAATTCGTAGTCGCGTAAAGCCGGCAATTAGAAAACAGTACTTCTTCGTAAATGTTGTCACGATGAACGGAATCAAGTTTCAGTATAGAAAATGAGTTATTTTTAGTGAAATGTTTGATTTATATGTTGTGTTTGTTAATACTAGATGTCTAAGAAAGTTTTAATTGAAAGTTTTTGTCTTGAAAATAAACCGCGAAATGACTGGAATTATTATTTGATGTGATAGTTAAGTGTTTATTTGATTGGGTTATTATTTGTAAATCAGTTATTATTAATTCTTAAAATGAAATAGTACTATACGAAACAACGTTTCTTGATTTCCTCACTAAAATATCTGATTCATACAACAATTTGAACATGAGCGTTCTCATTAATATAAATAACTCGCTTCCTATGAGTCAGGTATTAAGTATAATCCCGATTATTGGTTTAGAAATAGTTAATTATCCTTTTTTTTTATTATTTATTTTCGTGTTTGTATTTTTCTAATAATGGGTATCGGAGTTTAAGATCCTTTAACGAGTTCTTTAATATCACATGATGTAATTATTGTATCGTCTTCTAGGTATGAGGATTGGATAAATTTTAACTGAAGAATTTTTATTATAACTAATTAACTGGCTTGACATCACGCCGTTTCTCCGCGTGGCAAAGAGGATAGAGATCTACACACTTCAAATGTTTGTTGATACTCTATATCGTTATTTCTTGTTCCATTTGTTCCCAGATATACAAAATGTTTAGCCGATTCAAAAGCTCACAATGAATTCTGATGGCGTCTGTCTTCTGCTCATTTTTATATTTCAATTTTATTTATCACGACTAATGGCCTGTTCAAGACACAGAGGACAGTTCAACGTGAAACAATTTATGAATCATTTACCATCATATTTTGCGCGCTGATTAGAATGACGCATCCAGTATGCACGTACCTTTAACTGTCTCTCAGAAATCAAAGCCTCAATTACAGATTGTTGTGAATACGAGCCTTAAGAATGCTGTTTTTTATCAATGTAATCTCTTTAATCCGATTCCAACACCGATGTACGAAGTGAACCGGCAAAAGACGAATGCATTGGAAATAAAATCCTTTAAGCGTAGGACACATACTATATCTAATACAAATTAAATGTATTAATTATAAAGCAATCGGCTATTGATAAAACAGAAAAAAACGAAATTATATTACATTAATTGCATATGGAGTTAGGACGTCAAAAGTAGCCATCATTAACTAGAGGCATCTGAGATGTGGCTGTATCGACGTACGCTAAAAATCACCTGGGTTGAACACCATTACTAATGAAAGGGTACAAAGACGCATAAATAAGTCAAGAGAACCAATAACAGCTATCAAACAAAAAAGTATATTATTAATTAGAAAGATATGCATATGATATCAATTTTATCAAAAAATATTGTTGTTGCGCTACCGGGATTCGAACCTGGATCTCTTCCAATCTGGGAAACGTGCATTAACCGATTATTCTATAGCATTGACGACAAATTTTCAAACTTATATGTCGCACTTTTCAAATTAATACATCTATCGTTCCATTATTTGAAAGCCATCTTCTTTATTTTTACGGAATCTCAAATACTTTTGTGTAATCCGATAGGAGCCGCCAAAATTAATAATTAAATTTTATTTTATTAAAAAAAAAAAATGGCTTTCAAATAATGGAACGATAGATGTATTACTTTGAAAAGTGTAACCTATAGGTCTTGCTATAGAATAATCGGTTAATGCACGTTTTCCGGATTGGAAGAGATCCAGGTATTTAAAATAATATCACAGACCTATGTTCTGAATAATTACAACTTCACAAATGTTCTCCTTAATAAGGTATATTATTAACCTATACATTGCTTCGTAGGTAAAAATTTTAAATCTAAGGTTGTTGCGATTGTTGAACCTTTTTAGTGATTCCGGCACCCGGCGCCGCAACGCCACTGATTTTGATCAATATCTTTTAATTCTGAATCGTTACGAATACGCCACTGACATGACTAATTGTCATCTGGGCCATATATTGTTTGGAGAATTATCTCTTCAAGAACACTCATTTTATGTTTTGCTTAAGGCTGCAATGTAATAAAAAATATCTCTAAAATACGACATCATAATATAATTTAATTGGCGTGAAATGTAATACTCTGTTAATCAAACACTTGGTGCACGCAATTTAGTATCTCCTCAAATTACAATTCTGCTATAATATATATATGATTTGTACAAGTCTTCAAATAACACAATGCTGTCATCATAACTGTAAATTTCCTTGAAATTCACCACTGGGACGGGTTCATTTTTGATTCTGGCCCGAGATCTGGTTTCTCCGCCAGAAGATATCTGTTACCTCGACGATCATGTTACCCATCGATACAAACGAATCTATGAGAAATTATCTTCGTGTCCATTATATGAAACTTGATATTATCAAGTTCAAACACGCAGGTGTAACACAGTCCGTGATTATACATAGTGACAGATTCTGCGTCGAAAGTTTTTTAAGCATTTTCGTGTAAAAATTTCGTTTTGAGAAATAGTTTTTTTTTTTTTTTTTTTAAGGGGAACGCATTGCTATTTGTCAAGTTGTAATTTTTTTAGAACATTGATATTTTAATACAAATTGAATGCATCAATTAGAAAGATATACATAGAAATAAACTCAATTTATCGAATAGCTGCAACGTATATGTTGATCCTGGTGCGTATCCCGGTGGCAGCTAAAATATTTTTTCTGTAAACTGAGTTTATCTGTATTTAATTTGTATTATAATATTATATTTGATTGTTTTCGAAATACGTATAGAATGAGAACTTAATAAAAAATCTAATTAACTTACCGTCACGCTGTTTCCACGCAGGGGTAGGCAGAGAGTGTGGAACGCCACACCCTTGTACACCATGGCACACCACTCTTGCATCGTCTTCTTTCAGTATTCGGTTTATGAGATCATGTCGGATATTATTGAAACGCCCTCTGGAAAAACTAAAAAAATAATAATTTAAATGCATACTACTAAAAATGCCCCGTTTGATGGGTAAAGACTTCTCATATTCAGTTGTACTTTTATTTATGATATACTCGGCATTGCACTGTTAAAAAATTTTACTTAAAAACTTCAATAAGCGTTGAAAAATTTCACAAAGCTTCTAGAACAATATATTTATAATACACCCCCTCCTAATTCGCTGTATACGTGTTCACGTAAATATACCCCTAGTTAGCCCTTTACTGTACCTTTAGAACCACCTTTTATCTCGCCAGGCGTATACGGACATTCTAAACTATATATATACAAGATTCATTGTGCATACTCAAAAAGCTAACGCTGAAAACATATAAACATTTAAAAAAAAAATGTCTTCTAATTGTTTTGTACAACTTAAATCACCTGTTTGTAAATATTTAAATGAATGTAAAAGAAATTCTATGCCAGTGTAATGCTAATAATAAAATACCTATTTATTTTAGTCCACTTTATATTATCAGTTTTTAAATACTCTCGTCGTGATGGGAATGTACGTATGAATTAATTAATTTTTATGATTCGTATTAGGCCTTTATTTTAAATTGTACGCTTAATCTAGTTTTTGCGAGTATTTTTTTTTTAATGTTTATTCTATGATAACTTTTGTATCGTGTTATTATTTCGAGTCTCTAGTTGTAATTAGTAAACATCTTTTCTTTTTTTTTTGTACTGGAAATTGCTGTTTAAACTTTCAGTTTTGTGTAATTACGCTTTGATAAATACAACAAGGGATCGCTGTAACTGCTTTGATAGTATTAATGAAGAACCCACTGATGTTCATGGACATGGCTCGGACGTTTCAAAGGACACGTCAATACTCCTGCAGGATCGTGTCCTTATCGAGACTGATAGTACATATATCCGCAGATGATAGATAATAGATCTACTCCACAATATTTTATGGATGGATACTTGACTAAATTACGAGTCGAAAATGTTCAAGAAATATGTACAAATTGTGTACCGTTTGCTTTTTGAAATTTGTTTAAAATCACGTTAAACTTTTAAGTCTATTAATTAATAAAAAATAGTCTGGTTGCTCGAAATTAGATGACATTTAATTGTTTGTATTCAATATATAATTTTAAATTTTTATATCTCTGACATGGTTGAGATTAGGCAACATTTTCGACTCGTTTCGACTTTTGTCAGAGATATGGGCATTTAAAAAAAATCGTAGTTATGCAATCATTTCTATTAATTGATATATTTTATTAATTCCGAATTATATATTGAATACAACAGATTACAACGTCATTGAATTTCGAACGACCAGTTCTCAGTTTTAATTTATGGCCTGAAACAACAATATAGATTAATAATGGATAAATTTCGCAAATATTTATTTCGAAGTACATAGTCTCAATGATTAACATGATTGTGTAAAAATTTCAGATATTTTCCGTGACTGTGCAGAATTTGCACACATTCCTTGAACATTTTCGACTCATAATTTAGTCGGGTGTCCACCCATAAAATATTGTCGACTAGTTATGTTACATTCTGTATATGTATATCGTGCTCAAGGTTTAAAACTGAGACATTCAGCTTCAAAGTTTTGAATATTATTTTTATGATCTTTGACTGAGTTTGAGATGAAATTTTTACAAAAATGCCTCTATACATTTTAGAGCAATAAAATAAACAGATTCTTGGTTGATTCGGGCCCGTTATACGTATTCATTTTATTTGTGTTCAAATCGAGTTATCGTTCTAAATGTTACTAAAATATAACTTTGTTTTCTTATTATCTCATAAACTACTAGAAATTTTGACGTGTTTTTAACACTATTTTATAGAGAAAATTATTATCATAATTTTTAATCAAAAAAGACAATTTTCAATAATCACTTGATACTTACGTTGTTGTTCTATAATACATGTACACTAATGTTTAAAACCCGTCTTAGGACGAATGCGTAAGATCTACTTAAGATATAATTTAAATAATTACTCTGGTTTGTTTATTTTCTATTTGAAAAATTTACTTTTTTATATCCACCTAATTCGTATATTTTTTCACTCCAGCATATTGTATCAATTTGCTTTCAAATTTCTCTACTCGTGACACACACGAGGACACCGGAATATTATAAATAAGATTTATTCATTGAAGCGTTGTAACATTGTTAAAATTCAATTATTCAGTTGTCTCAACTGAAAATGAACAACACCATTATATCTGTCAGATGTCAAATTATGGCTAACTTAAAGTTGACTAAAGGAAACCACCACAGGATCTGTCTACCAAATATCATGTGGTTATTGATTTTTTTTATTTTTTTACCTTATTTTACCTACACCCGGTATTTATGAAGAACTGACAATTATTATCTACTGGGTGAAAGCAAACTCTGATAGGCCCTGCGGGCAGCTATATGGAGGAAACAATTCAATATATATAAAAGGAATGTGGTATGCCATAGCGGTATCCTTTTAAGAGTTATTTATTCTTGCTTCGATTTTTTGGAATACATTTTAAAGTAAAGACAGTTTCATTTCGGCAGTTAGTTACTAAAACCTTGTACCTCGCAGAATTATTACATTTGGTCATTATTACAACTTCAATAAGTAATGTACCGTTCTGGCGGTAACACGGCACACGTTTCAAGGCCAAAGACCGACTGCTGTGCCAATGTCGCCTGACTATATATATATATATATGTATTGATATACAGGATAATATTTATGTACTAGTAACCTATCCATTGCTACTTAACTAAAAAATACTAATATTAAAATAAATAAGTACTGGAAATTTTGACAAAACTCTTTAAAATTTTTACTATAGTAATTTATACCATCGCCCGTGGTAAAAGAACGTTTGCCGGTTGTTGGTACGTCAAATTTACTATTGTCAAAGCATATAGATAAGAAGTGTGACAATCGTGAAATATGCTTTATCTATGGCTTTATTCGCCTCTGCGTTTGATTGGTGGCGAAATTTTTTCGAATTGTGTGCTAATGTATATTAAACAATGAGATCATCATCAGATGAACTCTTATCACTGAAATTATTAATTGTATACGACAACTTTCAAAGTATCAATGTGACAGATGACTTTTGAAACAGCTGTGAAGAGTGCGCCATATTTAACTGACGATTTTGGGTTTTTAGAGTAAAATTAGTCAACCATTGAATTTTTTCGCAATATTTTTTTACTTTTAACTTTTTTACCATAGTAAAAAATTACCACTGGATGACACAATCGGCCCTTAATAATAACAAAAATGAAATTAATTAAAAAAAGACGAATTGTTTTTTTAAACACCTATTTCGTTTAATTTTTGGAAATCTATTATATTATTACATTTTGGAAACATTATAAGTCAAGGTATCATTTAGAGGTGATGCATTACGCTAAAAAAAAAACGCGTATATATATTTTTTCATGAATTCAAATGCGTGTTACGCAACCCAATATCTCTACAATTTCGACGAAATTTTTGCATATAGTCACATGACGTACACATTTCTGGGCTTTTATTATTATGATGCTGAAGGTGTTCACATACTCCCTGCATGTTCAAGCTAGGGTAAAGGTCTCCTGAAAAAAAGTATAAAAAAATAATGTAGCGATTTAAGTAGCTTGTTGGTCTAGTGGTTAAGGCTTCCCTTTCAAAAATAATTCACACTTCTGCGTTTTTTATGAAAATTTAGGTGTTTATTATTCATTTATATCAGAAGTTATACACTAGATTTTAATTTTTTTTTAATACTATTTCTTAGATATTGATATTAAATAGTAGTTGAAACCTCAAAACATGTAATTAAATTATGTAATTATTAAAAATAATTTGTTTTCACTAACACAAAGTGTTTTGAAACCATCGAAAATTGATCATATGTGCTGCAAATTGAATATTTTTTGACTATTAATTTATAATATTTTACTAATTTGGTTCAATGCAGATTTGTCTCCGTAATCTTGGCTTCAAGATTATAAGAAAATATATTTCGTATATACAAGAATTTTCTATATTAAGGCAATTTTGTGGCACGCTAAAAATAAATTTAATGGTCGCGGTCTTTCTTATAATGCTTGTATTTTCTTCATTATGACAAATAACATCCAGTTTATTAATTTAACATTAGTGTAAAGGTCCTATCTGAGTAATAATTAAACAAAAGTCAAACATGCTATATAAATTCTGATATAAATGAATAATAAAAACCCACATTTTCGTAAAAAAAAAAACGCGGAAATATGAATTGTTTTTCAAAGCGCGCCCTTAAGACGCTGGCATAGTGGTCGGGGGTTCGCACCTCGTTCCAGGAGACCAACAAGTTAGTCCTATTTTCATAGTACAAGCGTTTAGCTTTGTTTGAGAATAGTAAGAATATTGATGTGACATGTATTCCGTGTAAGCATCTATATTTAAATATATATTTATTATAACAGTAGTGATCTCTCTTCTTGTGCCCTATGTGTTCAACGGACGTTGGCTATCATCACTTTCTTTACTGCTCCAGAGTAGACTGGCCAAGCTATTGCCTCAGATTCTTCACTCATGGTGTTCTCCTTCCTGCGTAACGAAGTGCAAGATCTCGTACTTCTCAGGATGTATCGTCACATGTCCGATATATTGAAGTTTTCGGATTATAAATACTTATTTTTCTTTATTCATCAGAACCATAACATCTTCATTCGTCACTCTCGTTCACTCTCTATCCATCCGGCTTATTTTAAGCATTCTTCTATAGATCCATATCTTAGTGTCCATGCTTCCATTCCATAAAATAATATCGAATACGCATATAGCATCTGACCACTCTCATTCGTACTTCTGCAGATCATGGATAAAAAAGGTTGCACGAGCTTCTAACAATGCGACATTCGGCAGAGGGATCCCGTCTTTAATTTACATTAATACACATAATTCTGAGATTTACGTCAACAATATATCAGACACGCGATCTCACCCTGTTTTCGCCCACTTTTAATCAAGACAAAACACTTTTACAGACTCGCCATTCGTTCATCCTCTCGCCTCACTCGGTGTTGTATCTTAAAAGTTTTATTATATGATCTTCTCTCGGCAAACTCGAGCTAATCTCTAATCTATTAATCACAAATCTAGCGCGCTGGGTTGCGCGTTTAAGTTTAACTTGAAATTCAACTCGAGATTCAAGTCGACAAACTTATGTTTGATACGTTCACGTCAGACTCGCGCGTTTTGCGTTTGATGGCATTCTCTCGCATTTGGGACGTACGGACGGTGTTCGCGTGTATTCATATACGAGCTTAATTTGACAGAGCAAGGATTTTAAGTGCCACTTATTATTATTATCATTTGTGAAACTTTGCAGATCACGTTTTCAAGTACTGTTGTACACTTTCGATTATCCGGGTTGCGGATTAACCGGAAAAATAACACATTACCGGTGTAAAAATCCAAACTTCTCAAATAACAGAATGTGACGTAGTTCGAGAGGCAATTTATTTGGGCGCACTGAATGCTGGTGACGGAGGGCAGGAAATTACAAGACGCATACAATTTTTAAATTAAAACTTATTAACGATCCTGAAACCATATTTCTGTATTTAATATGAATTAAATGTATTAATTAGAAAGATATACATATAAAATCAACTCTATCGAAAAATATTGTTATTGCGCCACTGTGATTCGAACCTGGATCTCTTTCCAAACCGGGGATGGTGCATTATCCAACTATGCTACAGCGACAAATTTTCGAACCTATATGTTTCCTTTTTAATATTAATACATTTAATCTTTCCATTATTTGAAAGAGCCGTCTACCTTATTTTTACAGAATCTCAAATACTTTTGAGTAATCTGATAGCAGATAGATTTAATTCACATTTAAAATATCACAATAATTACAATAATAATAATAACATAATAATAATTACAACTTCACAATAAGAATGTATTCTCCTTAATAATATTATTATTGATAACATTGAAATATATTTTCTTCTTAAAGGTCATCGTATTAAGATGTTTCAGCGTTGTGCTAATCCGAGTATATATATTTTTTCTGAATATTATTCTCAAAGCTTTTTTTTTGCAGTACTGATAAGTGTTGCCAGAAGTGAGATTTTATACTATTTTTTATTTATTTTATTTATTTATCAGATGACATACATATTTTTGTTCTAACATAGGTGAATATATTAAAACATAAGACACGATTAATATTAGTAGTTTATTGTGTGGGATGGAGTAGACTTCACCTCTGATATATACAGCGTTGTTCTGGCTACTTTGCTACACTGAAGTCTGTGTTAAAGTAGCCAGTTATTTTTTCGTGCTGTTTTAGTGTCATTTAAATCACCGATAGGAATGAAAAGAGAAATAAATAAAAACATGTAGTGGGAGTGTTGTAGGACTAGCGAATTATTAGTGTAGGTATTATATAAACTATGTTAGAATGTTGGATAGCCATGCTTCTGATTCATCTCTACCCGATCGGATCATATATTGGGTCCATATTTGTGTAATTTTATTGGAATTAAACGATTTCCAGTTGTTGTATAGTTTCGGAGCTAAGAACATGTAGAATCTCTGATAAAATGTCGTTGTTGCTCTCGGAACTGGCGTATAGATGTTCGTTGTTTGTCTCGTGTTGTGTCCATGATTTATTGCTTGGGGTGAGTTGTTAGCATGGAAATATTGAACGAGTCTCAACATAAATATTTGTTTTATATCTTGGACATTGTGCTCTTTAAATATGATAAATAAAAAGGTCTGATGGATATCTAAAGGGACGACCAATTATTAGCTTGAGAATTATCTTTTGTGCTTTTTTTGCCGACTCCAATATTGTTTTTGCTGCTCCTCCCCAAACTAAAATAGCATAATTAATTAAGGAGTAGAACAGTGCAAAGTACACCGATCTTAAGAGTTTGTAATCAACTATACATAGTATTCCTTTAAAAAAGTAAATTAGTTTTCTTTTGCGTTTAGCTAGGTTCATATGTGTTCTTTCCAATTAATGTTCTCGTATTATATTTTGCATTGTAATTTGTTCAAGTATACATTGTAATATCTTATTTTTATATACATTTTATTTAATTGTCAATGCGAATAGTATCTACAGGCTGCAGTGGGTAGTGACATTATAGTAAACGTATGTGTTCATTTTGAATAGGTTATATTATATATATTAGACTATTATTTAATGAATCTCATTTATTCGAATATTTTTGTATCATTAAACTGTTAATGCTCTATATAAAATTAAAATAAAGTTGCTATGGACTAACTGCAGAGAATATGGGGACAGACGATGACATCAAGCAAGCAGCTAAAATTATTTTTAAATTATTTAACTTTGTTTTTTTAACCACTTATAATAATAAGATATAATAAAAAAATCACTTTGTGTAAACCACTATTTATTGATAAATCAACAATAAGAAGTTTACAGTTAGATAAATTAGAAAATTAAATATTATAAATAACCAAATCATTTTTTGCAAATAGTTCACCTTTTAATTTTGTTTTCACATTAGTTCCTAATTAATTACCCACAATTTATAGTTTTATGGTTTTGTTTTTTTATCTATGCTTGTATTTTTAATTTTAGTATACATTTGTTTCTTGAAGAAGATACCACAGGTATCGTAACATGTTGATTTATCATTAAATTTAAACAAGGTGTTATATATCTTATTATTTACTTACTTAATTAATACTCTAACAGATTTCATAATACCAAGTTTCCTTCTTCAGGATGTCAACTTAACCAACCGAAAACATATTGGTAAATCGTGTTATTCTAGTTTCTAACATAAATTGTTACGATAAAAACATTAGTATAACATGATATATATGTTTTAGGTTAGTTAATTTGACATCTTGAAGAAGTAAATGATATTTTTCAAAACCGTTCGGTGTTTTAAAATAACACATTAAGTGGTTATTAAAAAAAAAAAAAAACAAAATTCGATGTGGAAATATTAAAAATAATATTTTAAACGAAACTAAATAAAATTTAATTGATAGTGAATTTACCGAAATCCCTGTCACTAGACTACTAGACTTGTTAGTTTTCAATATTAAATTCAACAAATTGGCTTAATTTTTTTTTTTTTTTTTTACTTTTTACGAGATATGTTTGTAGAACTACATAATCATATATGAAAAGAGACAACATTATTCAATGAGTACTGTTGTCCTTTTTCATCTCATGCAAACAAAACTGTGTACCCTGTCCCCCATTATAGTTTTTATAATACAAATTAAATGTATTAATTAGAAAGATGTACATATAAAATCAATTTTATCGAAAAATATCTTCCTATCCGTGGAACGAGCATTAACCGAATATGCTACACCAACACAGTCCATTGACGACAAATTTTCCGAAATTATATGTTACACTTTTCAAATTAATACATCTATAGTCCCATTATTTGAAAACCATCTTTTTTATTTTTTCGTAATTCGGTAGGAGACGCCAGAATTAATAATTCATTTTTATAAAATTTTTGACACATTGATACAATTTATATATTATTAAGTAGAACACATTCTTATTGTGAAGTTGTAATTATTCAGAACAGACGGTCTATGGTATTTTAAATACATATAAAATCAATTTTATCGAAAAATACTGTTGTTCCTCGGATTGGAAGAGATCCAGTAATAATTATGATAGTTATAAATACAAGTTCTTGAGTTAAATTGTTAGGTTGATAATGCCCTTACATGGCGAAACGCGTTTCAAGTAAATTAAACGGGTAGAATAAAAAAACAATATGTGATGTTGGCTTAACGTGAAAAAAAATATAAAACAAATTTGAAAGTTCTGCCGGTAGCCGAACAGATGGACCCTTGTGTTATACACACATCCACGAGATTTTGGGTTCTTCGCTCTGCCGTTAGTGTTCGCTACCTGCCCGGCCCCTGCGTTCCTCCCGAACCTCGCGTCTCGTCCTCTCCCCCTTCGAGTCACGCTTCTCTTAGGAAACACGTATTACCATCTCATTTTAAAGTAGTCATAATTTGCCCAACTTAGTTCTGCACAACTTAGTTCTGCACAGCTTAGCTCGGTGTGTATCCGTGTAAACTTGCGGATACAAATTATGAAAGCTTGAGTGTTCATAATGAAGAAAAAGAGTTGAGTAATTTTAAAGGCACTTAAGAAATGTGTTCAAATAACAATTCTTGAAGAACGAAGACAATTGTCTGACACGTTTCTTTTAAAGCTTTCGGAATGGTTAATGGAGATATAACAGAAATCTTGAGATGTTCGTAATCCAGATTGTCCAGTTGCAAGAAACGTATAGTGTACAGGGTAATCGTTAAGGATTCTCTCATTACTGTATGATAAGAAGCGTTTTGTTTACACGGTAGTAGTTGCTATAGTCAAGTAATATATTTTATATACGAAAGATATAGAATATATAAAAAAAATATTAAAAGTTATCCTCAAATCCCCAATCACAACGAGCACTGACGAAATTTTTAATAAATTCGATGTCTTTGATAATAGACAAATATACGCTAATACTACTCTCAAATACATATATAAATACAAACAGATACATTTTAAAACAACTCAACATAATTTCCACATGGACAAATACAAATAACCTACAAACCCTAAGAGCACATACTACGTTTGATCAAAGGAACTACAAATATTTTGGACCTAAACTATTTAATAGAATGCTAAAAGACTTAAATCAATTGAATTGTCCCAAAAACATGAAACTATATATTAAAACTTGGATTCGTAATATGGGTAGAGCCAGTATTGGTGCACTCACCCAAACATATTGACTCATACCTATATTAATTATTGCTACAAAGTGATCCAAAAACTAAGTCCATTTTAAAATTGTTCTTCATATACACCTTTTATATAGTAATAAATGTAATTTTATCTACTTGTAATTGTAATTAATTGAACAATTGCTTGTAAACTATGCTCGTCTCGACACAGAATTTCTCTAGTGAGACGGGCACAGTCCAAACAGATTTTTACATAGTATTATATAGTTACTAATAAAAAAAATATAATAATATCGTCGAGGTTATGGCCCCACTGTTACGCAGACGATACGTAATTTTTTTTTCTGTAAGCCGGGTGAGACAGGAATTAAAAGAAAAAAAATGTAAGATAGAAAGATGGCACAAACTAGACTAACATTAAAACCATCCAAAACAGAACTACTTGGACGGCATAACTTAATACAAGAATGCTAAATCTGCAGTTAAATTGTCGGGCGCGCACATTGATTCAGATCTTTCAATGAATACACAAATCAGTTAAACTGTCACTGCATGCTACCATCAACTGAGACAGATTAAAAGTATTCGGAGACATCTTCCTCATGAGGCAGACCGTCTACTCATTGTGGTGTATAGATTACAATCCATTCTAAATGCGGCACCACGGATAATATATAGAGTTTCCAAATTCTCTCATATAACATCCCTTTTACATCAGCTACGGTAGCTCCGATTCCCTGAAAGATTTGAATTTAAATTGTACAAGGCGACACAACACGGCGTTTCTGTATCATCAAAAGCTTTGCATCTCAGACAATTTAATGATAGACGTCAAACTCTCATGTCAGCCTCTACTACAGCCGCGGGAAGAGTTGTAGAACCGACCGACCGTTGCCAGAAGTTTAAATTTAGTGAACGAGCATTTATTTGCGATGGCAGGCCTAAAAGCGTGGAACTTTTTGCCCTCCATCACAAGAAACAGTGCATCAGAGACTTTATTTAAGAAAAATACTAAAAACGCACCCTTTCAAAAAATGATTTCGATAAGTGAAAATAACAATTTTTAAATTAAAAAACAAAGATTTTTTATTAACTATAAACAGTTGATGTGTCTGTCAAGCGCCCTTGAGGTGAAAGTTTTAACGAAAACTGCTCTGTACAAATTATCCAATATTTAACGTCGTAAAATCTCAGTTCAAATGTGTGTATTTTTTATATATCTCAAGATATTTTTTCTCCTAGATTTTACGTTTCATTTTTTTTTTGAGGTGAATAGTTAATTGCCAAACAAGCATTTTTCTTTTTACTAATCTTCATAATTTTGGCTAACCAGCTAGTTAGTTACTTAGCACGATAGTCTAGGATAAACTGATGTAAAAAAAATATCATTCCGAATGGTAGTGTCAGGTTCCTCGTCATTCTAACTGACGAATTTCATTCTGAATGATACTGTCCGCTTTACATGGTCGTGTTTGGTCACGCGTAAAGTATGAAGGGGAAATGGTTCGTAACAAAAAATTTGACTTCCGATATTATGTTTTAATTTACGAGCCTGTGTTCAATGTATCTAGAAAATGAATACATTTACTACGAATAGTAAGCATTTTATATATTTAATTGAAACATTTTTTTAAATTTTCACTAAATACATGCATTGACTAGTAAGTGTACGAACTTACGAAATGTTACTGTAATATTACTTTTTTCATATATTATATAATACAAATTAAATGACATATCGACACCTCGGAATAACAAGGTTCCATCTAACAATGACACTGTTTTGAGTGTCAGTTTTAAGATATTAACTTATTTTCAGTATTATCAACGAGGGAAATTAAAAATATTGTAAATTAACAACAATGATCTATAAATTAAAATAAATAACTGATACAGTTGGAACTTTCAGTTCTTGCTATTTTTCTTTAATGTCTGTTAAATATAGTAGGTGTGTATGGAAGAAATGAATAATTCATTTCGAACCCTTTTCACGCAATAACTCAAATTAGTCCAAAATGTTAGTTGGAACCTTGTTATTCTCAGGGGTCGATATGTGAAAATAAAACATTTGTTTTTTTGATTCTACTCGTTCAATTTACTTGAGTCGCGTTTCGCCTTGTAAGGGCATTATCAATCTCTTGCCAAGCGAAACGCGTCTCAAGAAAATTGAACGAGTATAATAAAAATACAAGTGTTTTATTTTCACATATGTAATTATGGAGTTTTACAAACTTACCCCGGAAATAGTAAAAAAACAAATTAAATGAATCAACTGAAAAGATATACAGAAAAAACTCTATAAACCGAAAAAATATTTAGTTGTTACCTGGATTTGAATCTGGACCTTTTCCTGTTCGAGGAGACGCGATAACCACTATATATACATACGTGTGAACTTTTTATTTATTTATATTTTTTTGCTTTTCTTATCATAAGATAATTAATATTTTGTAACTTAAATATATTATATAATATCTATTATATTGTATTTATTGAGAAACGGGTCTTTATTAAAAAAAAACGATTACGCTGGAATTATTTTTATCAGCGGCGTGCACTCGGCAAGGATTTAGGTTATGCTGCTAATATCGATGGTATAAAAGCGATGGGTATTATCAATAGAGCTTGTATTCATCATTCACTCTTTCAGAATCACTTTTTTATGTCAGTATTTTTGTATGAGTGTGTAATATTACTATTATTCGTGGGGAGTTTTTCAAGTTATTAACTAAAGGAGTTAAATATCAAGTTTAAAGGCTATTGGAATGTCACACTTGTGGCGTTTTAAAACACGTCTGTTAAAGTGAATACGTGTATTTAGAACACCGCACGGTGCGAGAGTTGCGTTTAAATCGTATACGTCTGGAACATTTTATTGAAAAAACACATGCTCGGCTTTATTATGCACAGCTTTTTTGATTGTATAGAGTGCACGACCCTGATTATCATTATTATTGGTTTTGACAAATTTTGAACATATATTGTGCAGTTCTTTATTTAACTAATTTTCTCTATGTTTACGTAGTACGCATAAGAATTTCGCAAATATATTCCCAGGCATTTTCCGCATCTACACGACCGGCGAAAGAGAAATAAAAATCTTTAATATTTCTACTAAAAAAATAAAACGTCCGTCGGGCCCATGCTAATGCGTCGTCCACCGTCTCGGAAAACTTTTATCGCCCAAATAAATAATATATAGACGCGAATAAAAAATAATAATAACTCGCAAATATCAAATTTAATATCCGCCCCCCGGTGGCGGTTCCGGCGAACTAATTGATTTTCAATAGTGTAGTAGATGACGGCGGGAATTTTTTTTTTTTTTTGCTATTCGGCCCGAAAGCGAATTCGGCTTATTGACACTCGTAAAAGTCCGGATGGTCAGACCGGTCGAGGGTGTATGATTTACACCCCGGCCACTTTTGCGATTTTATGATTGAGAGTAATGGAATTAATGGTTTCGGCCGCCATTCTGGGAAGTAAATACATGCGTATAATAATAATAATATATATTTTTCAGTGCGTAAGCGATTTATACATTTACGATCTGGTGTTGGGCTATGATTCTGTTTGCGGGGTACCTACGCGCTTCTTACTGCCGATCATAAACATAAAATTAGTGTTTTTCAGATTTAAGTGCCGCCACTGGTGAAGTCGAAGTTTATTTTGCTCCCCTAGTGTTGTGTAGTATTTTTTTTTATGTTCACTAACGAATAGCGGACTGATAATGTTGAAAATATAACTTATTTAATTTATTAAAAAAAAAAAAAAGGAAGTGCTCTACCACAATACAACATCAAACGCGAACTAATACTCAATTAAAAGTATTCTGATTACAGGGAGAATAGAAAACTTTTACAGGAAGTTCTGCGTGTGTAAGGATCAATGGATCATTCACACCGTGATTTGATATTATAAAGGGTGTCAAACAGAGTAATGTCTCAATGACTGTTCAACTTGTATTGTGTGAAAGTAGGAGCGAAAATGGGCGATTTGATTGTATGCTGTTTATTGTACGCCGATGATGCAGTACTAATGGCGAATAATGAACAAGAACTACAGAGTCTAGTGTCAATGTCAACGTGTCGAAAGTGATGGTATTCGAGAAGGAGGAAAGCGAGACACCGTGCTGAATACTTGGAGGTAATGAATGTTTGGAACAAGTAGATGAGTTTGTGTATTTGGGAAGTATGTTTGATAGAAACGGAAAGGCTGAGAATGATATCGAAAGGAGTGAATAAAGTGAACGGCGCTTTGAATGGAATTATATATAACGTAAACTTGTTAACCGAGGCAAGACTAGTGGTACGCAATGGAGTCCTGGTACCGACACTAATGTATGGAAGTGAGGCCTGGAGCTGGCAGAAGATGAACGAAAATAAACTGAATGCAGTGGAAATGAGATCACTTATAGCAGATCTATTTATGACAGTTAAGAATGAAGAAATAAGGAAATAATGTAAAGCTGATCTTAGTATAGTGACTAAGGTTAAGAAAGAATCACTTGAATGGTTTGGTCGTATGGCATAGATGAATGAGGAGAGAATGGTAAGAAAAATATATGACGCAAGTGTTAATGGCATCAGAAATGGAGAACATTTGTGGAAGACTTGGCACGACCAGGTAAACCAGATATTGGAGAATGGTTCTGTTAGAAACCTCAATAATCGGCGAGCTTTTATGAATGTGGATGATGCAAGAGTTGTGTGTCAGGACAGAAGAGTGTTTAACACCTTCTGTCTACCCTTGCGGGGAAACGGCGTGATGGTAAATTAGTTAGTCATACTGTCGCTATTGAATCTGTAAGTGTCCTTTAAATTAGTCTTTAAAAATACCAAAATATGAATATTAATGTTCATTTAAAATCTTTGCGCATTATGCAATAGATGTCACCCATGTCTAATATACGTTAAAACGTTTTTCTTTTTTTCTCCCCCAGCATGTAAATAATAATAGTATTTGATCTTAAAGTTGCGCAAAAGATTTTTTATGCGCACACCGTGATCTAAGCTCAGATTTAAAAATGTTTATCCTGCTATTTATTTCGTGTTGGAACATCATTATTTCTTGTCATATTAGTTCCCAGGTATTTAAATTGTTTAACCGATTCAATAGCTTGGTCTCTCATGATGGATGACAATAATGATGATGGCGTCTGTCCTCTTCTTGTGTTTTTGCGGTGCTAATCTCTAGTCGCACTTCTCTACTATGCGTTATGAGATTATGGGTACAAAGTAGTGTGATCTTAATGTGTGTATTATGTCGAGATGTGGTCGAAATATTGGAATCGTGTGCTTTAATGTGAGCAAGTGAATGGCCCATTATATTTCACGCGTTCACTCACATGTTTGTTTAAATTATAACGCGGTGTGTGTGTGTGTGGCCAGAGCTGATGGAACAAGAAAAGATAACTTACTATAGACCGATGTTTATTGATGCTTGAAACGCAGTTGTGGTAGACCTGCCCGCATATCGTGTAGGAGCTAGCCAACCACTTCTCCGCAGACCGTTCTTTTGTCAACACCCCAAGCCAGCCACTCCAGCCTTCAACCTTATTCGCGCAATTAGTTTTATACTCTTTAGTACTTGCCATTGTAAATATTTCCGCAATAAACACCAACTTTTGTAGGTTCTGTGTATTTTTCATTCATATACACTGCGACATGCACCGACACGCGTGAGACTAGAAATGAATTAGGGCTTTCAGTCTCATCATGTATAAAACCTTTTGATCCGAACCGCATGACATTCAAACGTCGGTCGTTCTATCTGAACGACTGGACTAGTCAGATCACACAATTAACCTTTTTACTGCCAACCGTATTTGAAATCGAAGACACCACGTAAAGTATCTAACAATAGCTGGAAACTGTCATCCACAAATGATGTTAAAAATATGACTTTAATCCCTGCAAGTGTCTGTAAGGTCAGAAAGTGTGTGTTATCTAGTTTATAACTTGGTATGACACGCAAAGTTTGGCGTGTCATACCAAGCGCTCACGAGTCAGTAATGGTCTAAACGAGATGCGTTGCTAGTGCACTCGTCGCGAGAGAAGTGGTGCGCTCAAGGGCCGAGTTTCCATTGTATTGTCACCTATTAATCAGTCGGTATGGACGTGTTAATTAGAATATTCTTATGGAGGTTTGTCGCTTCCACACAGATATCTGTGCGCAAAATACATAGTACGTTAGTATTAATAATAATTGATGATAGTCAGTGATTTTTTTTAATGTTTAATGAGTCTGAAACAAAATCTGCGCAAATCGTGCCGGCCCGGCACGCAAGAGCGGGCGCGCGTGCCACGTCTCTCTGCATATCCCCACGGCCGCGATGTGTCATTGATTAATCTGGGGGGGATTTAAAGAAACAGAAACGCCACTAGGGCGATGATCTCGTTCGGAATAGTTTGTGGCTGAAACAAACTCGGAAATGCCCGCAAATTCCTGTTGAAAAGCCGGGACAACTTTGGAATAATAACTTCGCGGGCTTTGGACTGTTTTGTTCGGGAGTAGTTTTATATTCTACTTGTGCCCCCTGTACGTTATGTAACTGTAGGCCAGCGGCGGTCGGTGAATTTTTGTAGGAGGGATGCTGGATGATAAGTTTATAACCTACTGTCAAACTTTTACGCTCCACAACATCACAACAATGAAAAATAAATAAAATAACAATTATATTTGAGTTTTCATTTAACTTGAACGCGAGCTCGATGCGATGCTTATAAAATTGTATTCTAGTTAATTAATAAATACTACATGGTTTTTTTTTTTTTGATAAACCAAACTTTAGACTATATCGCATCCGAGTATCATGATGAGAAATGAAAGGAATCTCGGATATTAAACTAGTAAGAAAATACATGCATTAGCGAAATTGTATATTGAGTATACAACTATACTGAGCATCTGTCATCTCGTGTTGCACTTTCTTTTCTTATCTATGATCGCACTATCAAATGCGACGCAGGATGATAGATGAATGTTAACATTTGTTCAATAATCATTTATCTTAACATGATTTCAATTTTTTCAAATATGTATATATATATATATATATATATATATATATATACAGTTGAACTGGTTATATCGAGCACGGTTATAGTGAGATCACGGTTATAATGAGGAAATATTATTTTGATCCAGGCCTGTTTTCATACAACTCCTCACTGTTATAGTGAGCTCGCTTCACTGATATAACGTACAAAAATATTGTTAACAAGTTAACAAAATACACTACACGGTCTAAAAATCCTAATTCTTGTGATGTCATACAATCAAAAGCAGCGTCTGCCGACAAGGTTTCTTATTGTTTACGATTCCTTTCAGGTTTGTGAATTCTTAGAAGAAACAATGGGTGTTTATTTTGTGTGCGTAGTAACTAGTGGTAAGTTTTAAACTTTAAAACAGCAGTATTTTGAATTTTGTTAAGAAATAATGTGATTTAATGTAGTAATTTACTTTCAAATGTTTATAGATTTTTGAATTTTCATATGTATTTGACTTGGTTTTAATTTTATTGGATATTAAATATTTTTAGTATATAGCGAGTAACAGTTATAATGAGCAAATTTAGCTGCTCCCTTCGTACTCGTTATAACCGAGTTCGACTGTATATATATTAAAGTTGACACGTAAGAACACTGTTTGTGCAATTCTAGGAAGGGCAATACAGAATGCATTAGCAGAAAAGCAATCGACGATAGCCGATTGCTTTTTCTGCTACGACGTTAGCGGCCACTATCGGCCGCGTGACCGCTGCGCAACCAGGGCTTCAGTAGAATCTATATTTCAACTAAAGCGACAGTCACAATAGCCGTCCGTAAATAATTTGATATATTGGTAAATAAAATTAATGCTATGAATAAGTTAATGTGTTTTTGTATTTGAGATGCATATTCTCTAGGGGCAGTAAGATTTATAATGATATCTGAAGAAGGTATGGTCGCCGGGAACCGCAACCTATTGCCAATATAAATATGTTAATCGATGATGCTCTTTTTCCATAGTTGCAAACAAACACAAACTTGCCAACTTTCAACAGCGATTAAAACAAAACTACTCGATAAATCTGTGCGAAATTTTGGCAGGCGTCGTTCGAAAGATGGCGTTAAAAATAGTATACAGATTTTGCGTCACTGGTTCCATCAGTCGTTAAACACGAGGACTTATCACACAGCACTCGTATTCAGCCATTATAATAACATCTCAAACGACCGAAACGACAGAAGATTGGCGTACTGTCATTTCTGCATTTTTCTGCTGGGAAACATACACACGATAATAAGTAACTCAGTTTGATAAAAAGTTTGATTAGCTTGTACAAATCTGAATAGCCAGTCTTTTTCTACGTTAAAATGTCTGAATAATAATATTATTTAAAAATGTATAATGGATGTATAAGCGGCCTTAACAGCGACGACGTTTCGAAAATGGCGCTTAATATAGCCTTTAAAAATTCACGTATACAAATCGTGTCATTATATTTATGCAAAGCTTGAGGCGAGAATTGCCTTTCGACAAGAAGGCAAACATATTTGAATAGTGATATTTAAATAAAGAAATAAAATAAAAAATTACAAACAAATTACAAGGGGTGGGGAAACGGTATATAGGAATTTGGTAGAGGGACAGAACAATAATGGTTCAAGGACCAACCAGGAAGCACGACTTCCTGGATTTTCTTACTGTACTCACAGCTCTCCTGAACTTCAGTAAACATCTTCGATTGTTGGCACAAAGCACTGTGTATCACCCGATAATGATTGTAAATCTTGGGCACGCACTGCGAGAAACCGAAACACAGCTCGTAGCAGGACGGACAATCACGCTTCTTGACAGTTCACAAGTCATAGACCACACGCAGAAAAAGTCTTGAGCAATTATTAAACCACATTAGGAGAACACATTCTTTTAATTTATCGAAAAATATTGTTAATGTGCTACCGGGATTCGAACCTGGATCTCTTTCCAAACCGGGGAAAGTGCATTATCCAACTACGCTGCAGCGACACTATTTTTAACGACAAATTTCAAACTTATATGTTACACTTTTTCAAATAAATACATAATAATAATGGAACGATAGATGTATTAATTTGAAAAAGTGTAGGTTCAAAAATTTGTCGTCAAAAATAATGTCGCTGTAGCACAGTTAGATAATGCACCTTCCCCGGTTTGGAAAGAGATCCAGATTCGGATCCCGGTAGCGCAACAATAATATTTTTCGATAAAATTGATTTTATATGTACATCTTTCTAATTAATACCTTTAATTAGTATTTATTTAAATTATTATACCACTTTTTCCAGATGATCAATTGTAAAATTTAACCCCCCGGCCATTATTTGTTTTGTATTATTATTATTATCATGTAAGTCCTTTTTTTGTATTAATTTCAATACGATATTCTTAATGCCCTTCACATAAAATTAATTTCCTAAATTCTTTTGTTTTTTTTTTCCTCTCCCTTTTCTATCTACCCTTATACACCCGTCATATTTCATAAGTACAGAATGATTGAGAAGTGAATCAACGGTTTGTATAATACATTTATCTAACAACGTGTTTGATATGTGTGTTTTAACGTTTAAAAGGTGTTTATTTTTATCAATAATTTTTTTTGTAATTTTTCGATAAAAGTTTTCAAATAACGCCATCAAATATAAATTTTTACCATATTTTTATTTTTAGATGTTTCTATTTTTCAAGAATTTAATATAGGCGCACAGATGTCTTGACACTGCATATTTTTTCACAGTAATTAGATTATTTTTAATCTTGTGACAGATGATCGGGTAGTAGGGTAGGCATTGGACTAATCTAGATAGTTTTTGTAGAATAAATCATATCTTCTTCAATATTTGTAAAATTACTTTGTAGCCTCATTTCTTATTTCTACAATTTCAAATGTATCTAACTGTAAACCCCTAGTATTTGTATGTATAATTTCTAAACCCTTGTTAATATCAAAATAATGGTTTGTTTATTTGTTTGAAACATATGAATAATCAATAAATATTTTATCTAATTATTAATATTATTCCTTCGTTTTGTCGAAAGTCTTTCTGTAATCCTTCTTAACTCCTGGAGGATAGTGCGCCTTGCGGGATAAGCAGCATCCGCTTCCAGCACCGCATCCCGAGCGCATCCAATCTACGTTAAACCTAAAACTTCATTTGCATCTACTAGTTTCGAGAGGTACAGTCCCTCTCATCATCAGGTGATGACAAAGTAACCGCCATGTCAATTGATGACGCTAGAACTTAATTATTTTGCACTTCTATTATAAATACAAAAATAGTGTAGAAATGAATAGTTTATGTCTAATGCGTCCTTGTTAATATAAATTATGCAATGTTATTATTATACGGTGAGAATGGTAATAAAGATATATAACGCAAGTGTTGATGGCTCCAGTAATAGAGGACTCCGCGGAAAACTTGGCACGACCGGGTAAAGCAGACGGTCATGTTAGAAGCCACAATAACCGGCGAGCTTGTATGAATGTAGAAGAGAAGAAAATTGTGTGGCGCTCTATCCTCTCTGCTTACCCTCACGGTGAAACGGTATGATGATAAATAAGTATTATTATTGATCTGCCACATATACGCCCGAGTAATCTCATTTCCACTGCATTCAGTCTACTTTTGTTACTCTTCTGCCGGCTCCAGGGCTCACTCCGTACATCAGTGTCGGTACCAGGACTCAATTCTGAATCGCTAGTCTTGCCTCAGTTGACAAGTTCCCATTAGTGATAATTCCATTCAAAGTGTCGTTCACTTTATTCCCTTTCTCTGTCATTCCGTTTCTATCAAACATACTTCCCTAATACAGTCAACTCATTTACTTGTTCCAAACATTCATTACCTCCAAGTATTTAGCACGGTGTCTCGCTTTCCTCCTTCTCGAATACCATTACTTTCGACTTGTTGCCATTCATAATAAGGTCGTTTTCCTTGCATACATCCTATATTCTACTCACTAGCCTCTGTAATTCTTGTTCATTATTCGCCATTAGTACTGCATCATCGGCGTACAATAAATCGGGCAGGAGTAGAGTGTGTTCGCAAAATCTCGATATGATCTATAGCAATAATAATTATGGCATATCCTAGTCATTATAATTTAATATTCACGTAATTGATTCTAAGCGGCCGATACGCAACCCTTAATTCTATTAAATTTATTTTCTAACCATAGTATTGCATTAATATTTTATTTACCGACTCACATATTTCTGCGGCATACCTGATCAGCCTGTGCATGTGCCCCGCAAAGGGCGAACAGAGTGCGAGTGAGGGAGACGAACGATAAGTCTGCAGGGAACCCTACAAAAAATGCACCCTTCGAAAGTTCAGAATTATATTACGATGAGTCCTGAACAGCGGACGCCGCTGCGCGCATACCTGGGTCGGTATCAGGTATCGGCCGGGCAGTCGGTACGGCGATGAACAAATACCTGCATTATTAGTGGCCGACTGATGAATTTATTCATCTTTATGATCTCCAAATATTTTTATCGTCTCGTGAGGTTTGAAGGTTTCGATTATTATTTATAACTCGAAGGTCCGCGCGCAGTCCTCGTTTGTGTTTAACCTTTTGGGTTACTTTATTTGACTGGGGTCCGTATTAACATGGTTATGTACTGCAGAATTAAACTAGCCCTAATTGGTTTTAACAAACTAATTTTTCAATGTTGAATATGATTATATAGTGTGTACATTGTATTTATCTGAATATGCAAAATACGTGAAAGCATAGTATAACACTAATTAAATGTAAAAAATCGTGGTAATAGCTATGGTATTGGCTTTATTGGAATGATAATTTTATGCCTTTTGTGTTTAAATATGATTTCGCGCATATGGCTGGAATAAAGCGCAATCTGGAAGTCCAATTTTATACCACTTTTGGAGCAGCTGGGGTCGTATATCTCTGGTTTATCGGCGTAGACTAGCGACTTCACATATCCCCACAGAAAATTATCCAAAAGTGTTAAATCACACGATCTTGGAGGCCAATTCACAGGTCCATTATGCGCTCATCGAATGTGTCCTTCAATAAGCTGATTGTGGCGCGCGCTGTGCGGCATGTTGCGCCGTCTTGTTGAAACCACAGCTCTTCCACATTAATGCCATTCAATTGGGGAACGAAAAAATCAGTAATCATGGATCTATTAATGTGCACGATGGCGAATCGACTCATTCGCGTCCTCCTTAATACTACATATACTACGCTGCAGTAGCAGCAGCAGCAGCTTTTTCGGTGCGCACCGAAGAAGCTGCTGCTCGACGTCTCTGCGGCTGCGTATTATCAATTAGAGTATGCGTGGTGCGAAAACGATCCATGGTTATTCGAATTACAATCTACACTTCATTTCAAATTCAACATATATATTTATTAAGGAAAACACATTCTTATTGTGAAGTTGTAATTATTCAGAACATAGGTCTGTGATATTTTAAATACTAAATTAATGTATTAATTATACATATATACATATAAAATCAATTTTGTCGAAAAATATTGTTTTAGCGTGACAACGTTTTAGTGTTAAAACAATATTTTTCGACAAAATTGATTTTATATGTATATATTTATAATTAATACATTAATTTAGTATTTAATATATATTTACGTTGTTGAATATATTAAAGTGAAAATATTTAAGAGCTCTTGACCTATAGAGATATTAAAGGTAATGAAACTTGTATGTAGAAATTTAAATCCAGATAAAAGTCGTAGTTAAAAGATGGGGAAGTTTAATATTATTTTTTTCATGTTTTCTAGAATTATACAATGAATATAATAGGTTATATTCATTGTATGTACCGTCAATTATATATAATTTTGAACGTGTTATTAAGGAGTGTGCGACTGAAGGTCAATTTTTGGCCGAAGCCGAAGGTTCAATCGTAATTGGAAATCTCAAAACACTAGAAAGTATACATAACAATACAAATTCTACACTGTTACTTAGTTTTCTGCGTTATGGTGTTGATAATATATATATATATATATATATATATATATATATATATATATATATATATATATATATATAAATTGGCAAAATTAACTTTGTGGTTAAAATTCATTATTTTTATTTTTAACTATGTTTTAACACTAGATCGGCATTTTCTACAAATAATAATATAGAAAATTTACTCAAAATCTAAAGACAAAGATCATAAATTTAACAATTCTGGTGTTTATAAACTTAGTTGCAAGGATTGTGCTGCATTTTATATTGGTAAAATTTTAATATAAGAGTAAAGGAGCATTTGAGATGTTTAAAACAATAGTGGGTTTCCGGAATTTTTTAATCATTTGATAGAAAATGGTCATGGTTTCGATGAAAAATTGAGATTGTCAATTTTGCATTTAAACGGTGTTGGTCATGAATTAAATAATTTGGAATCGTTTGAGATAAATAAAGCGTGTAAAACTAATCAAAGAATTATAAACAACCAACCAAATTTAACTATTCTTCCATTTCAATTTTTTTTTTTCTAAATATTATTCTAGTATCAAGTAACAATTTGAGTTCTGTTAAAAAAACAATTACATTTGTTTTTGATTAGTATTGACATCCTGAAGAAGAAAATGATATTTTTCGAAACCGATAGATGTATTTTTCTCAATAAGTGTTTAATAAAACAAAGTTAAAAATAAAAATAATTGTTAATATATCTATTAAATGAATTGCAGTTATCTATAAATGATAAAATGTATTTATAAACTGTATTTCAATCGTAATAGTTCGAACGTTTTCGGCGTCTAAATACAAAACTTTGGCTTCGGTCAAATCTTCGGCAGATTTTAACCGAAGCCGAGGGTGGCCGAAGCAGTAGCTTCGGTCGGATTTTAGTATTAAGACAAGTTATCAACCATACAAAACGTTTGTGTAAAAAATAAATGGTCCAAATCTGGTCTGTGATAAAGCTGCGCAATCGTCCCACTCATTTTGAGGCATCATACATCAGGCTGCGAGATGAAACTTCTCTCCGAACAAATCACCCACCTGGATATTACGTTGTTTACTGCATTGCGTTGTAATTTATTACTAAAGTGGTCGTAACTTTCTGCTCACCCATTTCCATATTATCTTTCCATCCAGTATCTGTGTAAATAATAAACGTGTTATAATGCCAACGCTTTAGTCACCGGGTGCCGTCTGTTGTGTTCAAATCGCAATATATAATAAAATTATTAAAAATCTTTATAATAATTAATTTAATCTGATTAACGCTACTAATAGTAGTAAAACATGTTTTTCAATGTTGGAAATAATTTTAATACACGACCGATTCGGCATGTCGCTGAATAAAGCGGTTTGTTTCTTGGTTAAATTAATTTGTTTTTAAAACTTATCGGTCGGCTCCCAAATCTGATTCTGACCTGCCGTCTCAGTACACTCATCTACGACAGATAACACGAACCTCGTTGATAATATCGTATCTATATATGTGAGGTACAGAATATGTCATATAACCAAATATTATTGGCTGAAAACGTATTTGTCTGATTTATAATTATTTACCTAGTGGACATGTATTTTATTTATTATATATGAAATTCAGTAATATTTGTCTAATTTCTAAACGTTAGTCATTAATTTGCTTTATATTTGCACATATCTGAATCAAAAAACTTGTCTGATTTTGATTCTATACTTCACATATGTACTTCACATATATTCTCTCAAAAACGCGTATCGTTTCTATTTTTGGCATTTAGCCAAGATACAAATCGTCCGGTCTTATTGGATTATTTAAAAGCAGGCTAATAATCGCCACCCGTGACACGCATGTCGCTAGGTGGCATGCGTGTCACGGGAATGGTAAATTATATTGTAACCTTAATCATTGTAGGGCAAGATCATTTCCCATTTTTTGATAATAAATTATATTCTTAACATTGGAAAAAAAAAAATCTGCTAATTGTGTACAAATGTACAACGTCATACGCTAGCACGTTACTCACGTTATCTGCGGCAATATATAATTTAAAATTTAATGTATTTTAATATAGGCGCTACAATCATGATATAATAATAATAAAACTTTCACCTCAAGGGCGCTTTACACATCAACTGTTAATAGTTTTACAATTATCTTTGTTTTTTTTTAAAATTAAAAATCGTTTTTTTCACTTATGGAAATGATTTTTTGAAAAGGTGCGTTTTTAGTTTTTTCTTAAATAAAGTCTCTGATGCACTGTTCCTTATAACGGAGGGCAAAGAGTTCTACGCTTTTGGGCCTGCAACCGCAAATGCCCGCTCACTAAATTTAGACTTCTGGCAACGGTTGGTCGGTTCTATAACCCTTCCTGCAGCTGAAGTAGAGGCTGACCTGAGTGTTTGACGTCTACCATTCAAATTGTCTGGGATACAAAGTTCTTGAAGACACAGAGGCGCCATGTTGTGTGTCGCCTTGTACACCAACCAGCACAATTTAAATTCAACTATTTCAGGGAATCGAAGCCAATGTAGCTGATGTAAAAGAGATGTTATATGAGAGAATTTGTAAACTCCACATATTATCCGTGGAGCCGCATTTAGAATAGATTGCAATCTATCCAGCTGAAACATTGGAGTATATATACATATACTCTATGTATGCACTATACTAAGCATAGGTAAATTAAAAAATAATACGTCTATTTGTTTCAAATGTTGATTCATATTGAGAGAATGATATAACAGCACCTGGAAATCAAACCAGCAGGAGCTTGGGAAGGCCTAAACTAAGATGGAGCATCCAGGAGCTGCCAGTAATGATGGTGATGATGATGATAACATTTAATAAACATGTCGAGATTCAGTGCACCAAAATAAAAGGTATTAATCAAATTTTTGCTAAAGTTTTCTAGAAACGTAGCAAACCTGAATCAAAATTGGCTTCTGGGCATCAAAAAATATAATATTCGTGTACATACTATCATTATACGAAATGCTGAAGCAATCTACCGAATGGGGTTTTTTTTTTATCATTCTTTGTCTAGAATTATCTAGGAATTTCGTGTATTGCCCGCCTTGTTCGGTTTGCCGGTAACAAATATTACACTGTAACATATTCCTCTATTGGCCATATTACATGGTGAGAGTAATGTTACAGAGCGTGCACAGCCTCGGGGCTGCATCTTCATTATGTATTCCGAATTGGGCCGCTTGTGTCGGTGTACCTAACGTAATATAATATAATATAAATAAAGTATGTATCTTTAATGTAACATCAACATTTCAATCTACCACACCGGAAGAATTATCCACATCTGAATAATTACCCTAATAGGCTTATTGATTATAAATTACATATTCAATGAGAGGAGAATTTTTTTCTGGGTATTACTTACTTTAAATAAGCTGGATGGATGGATAGAGTCACGATTGAAGATGTTATGGTCCGTATGACTAAAGAAAAATAAGTATCTAAAACAATAGACATCCGGAGAAGTACGAGATCTTAATCCAGGGAAAAATTGCTGGAAGACGGAGAAGATCAGATCAAGATCAGAATGGTTTGACCAGTCTACTGTAGAGCTGCACCGGGCCGCAGTGAACAATGTGATGTCCGTTGAACGGATTTGGCACAAGAAGAATACTTTATATACTATATTATATTCAGGTATCCACCTATAAAATAATGTGGACTAGGTCTGTTACACTCTGTAAAAATTATTCATGTTTTCGAAAGATTGATTTTTTCTTTTTATATATATTTTTAAGTATTTTATCTAACATCTTATCTAATTGTTTTCTACTTTTATTTGTTAACTTTGTTTTATTAACCACTTAATTGAATTTAAATACATATACCGGTTTTGAAGAATACCATTTTCTTCTTCAAGATGTCAATACTAACTAAAAAAACAACATGAAATGATATGAGTATGGCTAGTGTAAAAATGTAGCTGAAAATATTGGCCAATCAGCATACATTTAAAATATAAACATTCAGACGGATGCGCGTGACAGACATCCCAGTTACATTCTTACGTATTCTACGACATTTTTCGGGTGGGTGGAGGAAGGGGCAAGACTTTTGTAATAATATATAAACAAATTTCCTTAAATGTTTTCTGTATAATTAAATTCATAAAATTTAGACCCTTGTTGGTCCGTAAATAAAATTAATATTATAATATCTTATTTAAATTGTGAAATATTCATAGCTCGTATGAATCCGGAAAGGGCGAATAATTCAATCGTCCCGCTTTTCATTACTGATTACCCTTTTTGTCCCGGCCACCCTAATTACCGTAACGCCCTCCGTTAGTTTACTAACATTACTGCGTGGTGCGCACACCGTTCACATTCTAGAACACAATTAGTTATTTGGAAAGTGAGCACTAAAGCAGTTTGTGTGTTTTATGTTCGAATAAAATAATTATAATAAAATTTTGGGTTAGAATTATATTATAAATTTACTTTTGTGAAGGCTGTGCTGTATTTAGCTGATGTCGATTAGCTGATTATTATTCTGATACCGTTTGTATAAAAAATGTAATGTATTTTCGTAATTGAGTTAGATATTAAAAATTTGATCGTGAATACAGATAGTTACTAATTCTATAATAATACTAGTACACGCTAAATGTGAAACGACTTAAATAAACTAAATATCCGTTTGTGTTTTTTTTTTTTGGACACAAATTTTTGGAAATGCATGAATGTTGACGAGGCAAAAATAGAAAAGTGTGGCCCTCTATCCTCGGTCTACCCCCGCTTGGATTCGGCTTGATGGTAAATAAGTCGGATATGTTTTTTTTTAACATTTTGAAAAAATTAATTAATTACTAAAATTAAACACAACGTTGTTTACTTCACGCAACACATTAATTAAATATTAATTAAAACGTTTTCGACGCTTACTGCGTCATCGTCAGTAATAAACTAAAACCTTAACTAGTAGATAGACTATCGACTACATATGATGGTGGTGTGGTATGAGAGTGGTGTTGCGGAGAGGGGGGTTTCAGTGAAAAGTGGTTGTGGGCGTTTGTATGTTAAGTACATTTTTATTGTTAATATTAATTAATCTGTGTATTATTATTTAATATATATTTTCTAATGCTATTGTTGGCATAAAATGCTGGTATGAACGAAAATTTTGAAATATTATATTACTTTTTATTGTGTAGAAACTTAACATAAATTAAAAAAAAAAAAAAGAGAAAAACGCCAATTATTCTTGATTTATATAAAGCAACATAAATAATTAATTATCAAGAAACAGTGAAAAATTAATAATAATAATGAAAAAGGAAAAAAAGAGTTGAATATGCCTTAATATAACGTGATAGAGTACTACAATGGTAGATAAACTGTCTGTGAGAATCAGCTGTGAGGCTGACCCGGGAGCAAGACTTGGGTGTCCATTACTAGGTGTGTCTCGTCTCATTAGATCCATTGTGTAAAATATGAAACGTCAAATAGCGTTCAAAAAAGTATATATTTTAATTGATTTGTATAATGTTTATATAAATAATTATACATACGTAATAAAAAATGGTTATCTTGCGTAATAAAATCCACGCCTTCAATCGAAACAATTTTCATGATTAATTAATAGTTCTTTTGATACAATTTTATTGTGAAAAGCCATTACGATTTGGATTATTACCGATTGCGTCAATAATCGTTCCGATTACGACTTGCGCTATAAATCGATACGGCTCTACCACTGTAACTATTCAAATAGATTTGTAGAAAAAAAATATTAGGCGGTATTTATTTTTTTCGTGAATGCGAACCGATTTTTTTTTTGTTCCGACGTGTTTCCGCGCGCGCCTGCGGGCACTCTGCCCGTGTTCCTGGAATGGCAACAATGGATTGATTTATCATATTTTTATTACCGCGCCCTTTGAGGCTGCTAATACGAAACAACCGATTGCAGATACCCACCTCGAGGGGAGCTCGAACCGAGGGTCGAGGGGAGCATTCGCGAAACCTTTCGACAATAGACTTCGGATGGTTTTTACATCGTGGTCTGGCGTATTTCGTGAACGATTTGGGGCAACTGTAAAGATATTAAGTTACTCTCTCTCTCTCTCTCTCTCTCGGTCGACGTAGTCATGTTTGTGCGCCGCAGTCCTCTATTTATCATTATTTATATAAGCTTTTAAAGCTACCATATCTGTCCTTCACATTCACTGCTTTATTTGAACATACTGAATTCGAAACGTAAACCCAGAACGATAAGATCTAAATTGATCTAAACGTATTGCACAAATGGAATACGACAATTCCGGTCGTAAATCGGAATCACCGCAGGGTAGGGAAAGGATTTAGGGAAACAGGATGAGGTCGATGAGGGGATAAGGGCTATAGTCGAAGGACCAGTGATCTTGGGAGCGGGATTCGGAAGGACTGCTCGCCTTACCTTGTGTATGACGCCTCCTTTATTCCTCCATTCGCCGCCGAGATCACACAACGGCACATCAATGAGCCAATCTTCGATCCCACTTAAATACGGCGATGTCATAGGTTCACCCACGACCCACAAATAACATACGAATACATGATCAAAATACAGTGCTGGTGCACTGGAGCTGAAAGTCCACACTGTGAATGGTATCGCGATATTGAGATCGAACTAATATCGGTCAAGTTGACGTTTGCTGATGTCAAGGTCACAATTCACACTGAAAAGACGAGCATTAGGAAATATATGGATGGGAATTTGGATGCGGAAATGTGTCAATAGCATGGGTCGCGACCGATTCGAAAAGATGAAAAGAGTGTTTACAAATTCTGAACACATACTATATTATAACCTTTGATATTAAGCGTTGTCCTGGCTTCTTTGATAGACTACCGCCTGTAGTAGTAGTAGCCAGTTTTTTCCGTGCTATTGCAGTGTTATTTAATAAAAAAAAATTAAAAAGTCAGATTGTGATTAAATTGGAATGTTGGACAGCGATATTGATGATGACTGATCTCTGCAACACACCACGACTGACAACCGAAGACTGTCACATTGTAATATTGTGTTTCGACAGTGCAAACTACTCGCCTCACCTCTTCGCGAACTTGGGCCTTGTTTAGGAGAATTTCAAATAATAAGAAGAAAGATAACGAGCGCTCGCTCCTTCTGCATTTGTACTTCTTTCCGGGAAGTGGGAGTCTGGCCCAAAGGCGGTGCGTGATTTCTCAGTGTTTTTTAAACATGCCCAAAAACTTGACTGTCGGAATTTCATCACATTCGTCGCGGTGCGAGATCATATTTTAAATATTAACTTAATGTACAATACAATTGTGTTCCAACTATTAAATATTAAAAAAGTAGTTTAAACTCTCAAATAGCCAGTTCGCATATTTCAGTGAAAATTTTCGCTTCATTCCAATGTAAAATACAAGTTTTCATTAAAATTTATCTTTGGGATATTATATCATGCAAATTAAATAAATCAATTAGAAAGATATACATATAAAAAAAAACTGGACTTTTCTTGACCGAGTAGGTAAGTTTTTTCTGCACAACTTTGTAATCTATTTATTTACAATAATTTGTATTAGAAATACCGCAGAACTATGTTCTGGAATTGCAACTTCACAACAAATAGTGTTTTTATTAAAATATTGTAAAATCGTTTTCTTTTTACTATAATGCTTCTTTGAAAAAATTAGTCGTGAAGAAAATCTATAATCTGTTAATAAAATGCCTAATGTTATGCGCCGATTAAACGTCAGAATAGCTTCATCGAGTAAGTAATTGATCATGTGACAAGCCGACTCCTTGAACGCGACGAAGCGATCAACACTCGAGTGAGGCGGATCGACTTCGTGAACGTCCCCGTTATAAATCTCGCACATTGCACACTGACCCTTGGGGATCGCGCGCCGACGTGCGAAATTAGCGTGTTGCAATGTTTCGTGATGATTAATCCATTCGGTCGGAGGAAACAGAGCCTGCACTTGTGATGTGGCAAGGCTTTCGTCGCAAACAAAGCATTGTGACCCTTGAGACCGAGCGCCGACATGCGAAATTAGCGTGTCACCGTGTATGAAAATGAGACCTTTCATATTTAATCCATGTAAATTCTTCGCATTTTTATCATCGCGTGGTTTTTTTTTTGTGTGTTTTGGGGATTGTACCCTTGCAAATCTCTTTTATTTTTATATATTCTGAAAACATACAGTTAATTAGTAAATACGGAAATCACAGAAAAAGCTAAACAATAATTAAACCAATTGCATGTTTACTCTGAAGATATAAAATACTTTAAACTGTGAGTACAATTTGAATTTTAAGAGGGACTGAAGCAGAAAAATGTGAGAGAGAAAAAAGTTAGGAATAAAAATTTTAACATAGCGAAAATAGTTATAAAAAGAAAGTATGGAAATATTCGATGGGAAAGGAAAAGGAAAATGAGATAGGGAGTTAAATCTGAGTCATAAAAATTTTAATTAATTAGAAAAAGTGTAACATATAGGTTAGAAAATTTATCGTCAAATGTACTGTCGCTGTAGCATAGTTGGATAATGCACCTTCCGCGGTTTGGAAAGTGATCCAGGTTCGAATCCCGGCAGTGCAACAACAATATTTTTCGATAAAATTGTTTTTGTATGTATATCTTTCTAATTAATACATTTAATTAGTATTTAAAATATCACAGAATATTATATTCTGAATAATAACAACTTCACAATAAAAATGTTAATATTCCATTTTATTTATATGCAAACCTGTTGGTGGCTTCCTACCTCGCTAGGTACATATACAGTACCAGTTCTGAAATAGGTAGCTATTAGCTATATTATAAGTAGGAAGTAAGGTGACAAATTAAATTAAATGGTAAAAAACAGATAAATCAAACAGGAGACAAGTTGAGAATAAGTAATATTTGTACACGAATTTATTGAAGGTACATTTTTCTAATAGAAATTCAGAAATTTGATAATGGAAAAAAATGTATTATTATTTTTATTATTTAACCGTTTAAGTGCTAAGCAATTTCCGATACAAACGATCGCAGCGCTTTTGCGACGCGTAGCATTCAAACGGTTAAATATTATACTTTACGTAGGAGGGATAGAATTTTTTTGCGATTGAATTATAAACGGAATATCAAATTCGAAAAATATCATGTAAAGTCGTAAATTTTACGATAGCATAGTATTCACCCCGAAGGGCCCTTGTAACCTAGGGTTAACATCTGTTTCGTGCGCGATGTTTTCGGTTCAGTAGTTCAATGTATTTTTTTTTTGTTTCAGTACAGTTCACCGGTGCCGTTTAGTTTTACCTCCCCGAGGGTTGAAGTATACTTCATTACGGCTCCGCGTTTAATTTTTTTTTTTTTTTTTTACACATTTCAACATTGCGGCGAGTACACCGAATTGAATAGTTCTGCACGGTTTATTTCAGTTGTGAAAATATTTAATAATTATGCTGAAAAGCTTCACGCTGCTATTTGCAATGAAACTGATCAAACATTTTTACAAACTCATGAATAATATTTTTTTGTATAAGATACTTATTTATTTTTTGGAAATCACATAGATAGAAGTACAAGGACACATTACGTACATCGTAACATTTTTCACATAGACAAGAAAACGACACGAAAAATGCATAGTACAATATAAAAATAGCTTGTTCAGTTTAGAGTACAAGCGTTTAGTTCAGATTGAAAATAGAGTATTAATGTAAATACAAAAAAAAATCGTTTATACATTGCTTCTTCAATATTAGCAAAATTACTTTGTGGCCATATATTATATAAATAATAAAATATAACACTTTGTTTAAACCACTATTTATCGATAAATCAACATGTTTCGATATCTATGGTATCTTATTCAGGAAACAATGTATTTTAGAATAAAAAATGCAAGAATAAATAAAAACAAAAGTATAAGTGGTAGGTATCTAATTAGGAACTACTGTTAAAACAAATTGATTAAATATTATAAATAACTAAATCTTTTTTGTAAATAGTCACTTTTTAAATTTGTCACACACACACACACACACACCGTGATATCTTACTCATCTGAACACAGTGGTCAGCCGGGAGAAATAAGGCTCTGGCATATACTCATCGATTCTTCTGATATTCATATACACCACTACATTTTGACACACACCACACATTCTTTCACAACAGCATAGTTACTATAACATACCGCTAACTTGTGACTCTTATATTGACAACCCCTGTATATGTCTCCAGCACCATATTTCAAAGGCATCAATCCGTCTCTTTCTTACCTACAGGGTCCATGATTCACCAGAGACTGTATAATCTTGAACGTGGTAGTTTTCTATACACCGCGGTCTTTCCATATTTTGTCAAGTCTCTCTTTTTGTATTTTAGACTTTTTTCAATTCCCCGGAATCGAGACCGTGAATTTTATTTAATTAAAAAAATCATATATTTTAATACACATTCATATGTATAACGTACCGTAAAATTACAATTTAAAAAAATTAAATTAAAACATACAAAAAAGAACAATTGATAAAGAAACAACAAATCGGAAGACAATAACAAGTATTTAATCAGACAGCTAATAATAATATTTTTTTTCAAAATATTACACAACACACAAATTTAGTTTTAAAATATGACAAGAATTTATTCTAAAGAAAAAAGATCACATTTTACACTGAAACATAATCCTCAGCTTGAACAAACCGATAAAACAATTTTTTTTTGATAAATATCTTTATGGCTGACCATATAAACTATGGAAACTTTCCATTAAAAAATATATATATATCCTTACACGTGCACGTTCGTCGCTGGGTCACTACCTGCTGTATGCCAATTATCAGTAGGATTTGAAACTTGTTTAAAATTAATAATATTAAGAAAAATAAGAGTCTCTTAGGTTATTTATTTTTTTAAATCTCGAGACTCACAATAACAAAAAAAAAGTTGAATTCCCGGATTGTCAATAGTGAATAAAAACATGTATAGTGACGTTTTGAATAAATTATATTCCGATTCGACTGCAATTTTGGCTTACAGTATTAAGTATAAGCCAAAAAATTGTAGATTCTGTTTATTTTTTGTCCTTGCCGTATTGCTGAGCAATAATGCTCCGAGTTATCCCGAGACTCGGCAGAAATTTGAAGCGTCAGATAAAAAAATGACTGGTCCGACTGTGAAATGTTACCATATAATTTTTTACGATGCAATGAATCTGTCGAAGTGCACACTAAACTTTATGGCGTGCTTTATATTCCGGTCTTGATAAAAGTATTATTGGGTATTTCTTACGTTTCGCAAATTCTCGACCCTTTGTTGCCCTCGTGTTCAAACTGTCGTGACGTCACTGGTCAAGATGTAATTCGCTCTCGGCGCGGTAGAAATTGTCTGTCCGTTTAACAGAAGCAAAATAAACATAGATCGCTTTAACCAAATGCCAATGACAATGTTCTTGATGAGGTCAATGATCTAAGAGGGCAAGTCAAAAATTATCTACATTTTTCGTTCTGAAATTTATTTACACAATTGATTTTATTATTATTTACGTAATTGATGATTTGATTGGCTGAACCATGACTGGAGACGCTGTCTCACCGGTGGTAACTCGCCTATTCGCTAGAACTATCTCTCGAGCTTGCTGAATCTTGGAGGTTGACGGGCGTCCTGCTCCCTCTTCGTGCGTCACACTCGTCCGGCCACTTTTAAACTTCTTAATCCACAAAAAAACACTTTTACATGATGAACCACTCTCCCTTTCACCCTCCGATCAAAGAAATTGGACCACTGTTCGATGTTCATCCTTGGTGCAAACTGCTAGCGGAACGTACATGTTTACACTGTAATAGCCCGAAGGCAAACTACGCGATTGGGATCAAATTTCGCACACGTGACCGCAGTCGTCCTAACTCTACGCTCAGAAGACAATATGACAACCTTGAATGTGTAGATATTTTTTGACTCGCCCTCGTACCTGGTAACTACTCAAGAGACGAAGGGTGCGAACCGGAGGTTTGGTCAAGTTTGCTATGCCGAAACTGACCAAAAATTGGGATAACTGCTACATCGGGGAACGTAAAAACCACGGTGCTCTCCGTAGCTCTGTATGGAGTCGAAACATGGATCCTAAAACGGAAAGAAGAAACACACTTGAGACTTCGTCTTGGCGTCGTTAATCGGGATGCATATTCTACTTTCCATTTAGAAAGAACAATTGTATTAGTGTTAGTAATGCCGTACTATATACAATATATGTAACAGTGTATGCGGGCAGAGTTGCAATGTGTACACAACATTTGAATTTTGTTAATTAGGAATTGTCTTTTTGTATCTTTATATCATTATCTTGGTCGAATAGATTTGTTGGTTTTTCCATTTTTATAAATGTATAACTTCACACTTACACTGTATCAGAAAAAGCGACGCTTAAACGATGTCCTAGAACTGGTTTTAAACACTCGTTATATTAATAATTAACAATTTAATCATACAGTTTCGTTATTCACACAGGAATAGCTATTGGTTGGTAAGCCAAATTTTTTTTCGCATTGGATTAGTACGAGCAACACATCAAACATTACCGTGTGCATGCTGTGAAAGTGCCTGACTCCACGTTCATTATATAAACTAATGATTGAGATCTTATATTCTTAATAATGATTTATCGAATACGTGCGATTTTTAGAAATAATTATTCCCCAATGATCAAATCAATATTTCAAGTGTTTTTTGAAATGAAGAAAGTTGTATTTTTTACCGGTACATAGACAGATTTCTATCGGCAGTACGCGGAACCTGTCTAGTATGAGCGAGTGTAGAATGTTGCAAATGGCAAATTTGTAAAAAAAAACTAAGGAACGTAAAATCACCTTTCACAGACGGATATTCTTCCATGCCTTGAAATTATTAAGGAATTTCATTTTCTCGGATGCGAACCAGAAATCAGACAACATGATGAAGAGTCTTACAGGCTTGATTTCAAACGATCATGTTGCATTTAGCTAACGTATCCTCGACTGCAGTAATGCCGAATTTGGACACATTTCTCTGCGATGTAGGTAGGTAGGTATGTCTGGAAAGGATGGATGCTAAATAGATCGAGTGAAGGAGAACATACCTCCAGACTAGCCGTGTATGGTGACAGATAATAAAAATGATAATTTTTTTCCTCGTACATGTCAGTATTGACATATAGTGACCTCAGTCAGATGAGACTCGACTCGTAATTAGAGATTCCATTTATTCTACATCATTCAACTATTCAAATATCGCATAGTAAAACTAAAAATATTCCAATAATTTCAAATGTATGAATTTTTATTATTTTTTTTTTAAATAGAGATGCGTACACGGAATACATATCACATCAATATTCTTACTATTTTCAAACTAAGCTAAATGCTTGTGCTATGAAAATAGTACTAACTTGCCGGTGTCCTGGAACGAGGCGCGAACCATTGAATTAATTTTGAACATTTCAAATAAATCGTATTATTATACGTAAATATATAAAAATTTATAAGACACCGAACTAATTTTACATCAACTATTTATTTATTGTAGTTTTAAAAATAACAACGCATTGAACGTTTCGAATTTGTTTTAATTGTCGCTGCAGTTGAAACTACCCGCCCAGTAGCGGTTGACGTTGGCTTATCTGTTAAAAATATTTTTAAATAGTAGGTCTAACGTTTCTGTCCATTTTTGAAATTGTCCAAATATCTATAAAAAAAAAAATTTTGATTATTTGAACAAACATTTATATTGCTTGAGGAGGAGTGCTTCTTAATTCAGTCTGCAATTCGGACGTCGATGAACTCTTCGAACAAGCAACAGGTGTCTCATCCACGTTCTAATCAGAATTCTGAGAATTGTTTAATATTCCATCCTTAGAAATAAGTAATAATAGGAATACTATTCGAATAGCTGCACAAATATTCGACTATCGAATATTCGGGTTGGAATCTGTACTTGTAATGCTCGATCCAGGGTCGCCCTCACAACTCACTCCAGGGTCTTTCCAGCCAGATGCAACGTATCTGTCCATCGGCACTCTTGCAGGTCTTCGGTTTGTTGTAAATAAGACTTGTTTGGTTTGATTTGTTACATGGTTGAGGCATTACATGCGCAACAATCTTCTCTAGAAATACAATTTGAAAGTGTCTATTTTCCGCTTGTCGCTATTGCGGACTGTCCGGGTCTCCACTGCATGCATGAAGTTTGGAAGGATTTGAGTGTGAACCAACGTAATATCAGATATCTCATAGAGACAAAACTATTTTTTATTATATTTAATGGGAAATATATATGGACATATGGAGTAATTACGGGGCTTACGACCTGTCTTCGGCTGGCTTACGTGGCTTTAAGTTTATATATATATAACGTTCACCAATTCTCACCTCTCAATCTCCATATTTATCAAATTATTGAAAGATGAATATATGTTAGTATATTTTCCATTAAAAATAATAAAAAATAGCTTTGTCTCTATGAGATATCTGATATTTGTTTAATAACAGTGCCTTTGTAGGTAAAATTATAGTAATTGTGTGTTCTTGGACATATTCAAATATTGCTAACGTAATTTTAGTTACTTTGTTTATTTTACTCACCATCACGCCGTTTCTCCGCGGGGGTAGGCAGATTGTTGTAGGATTAAAGGTATTCGTGTATAATTTAATAAATAATTGTATTTATTTATTTATATATATTTTGACATCCATATTTTTGTACTAACAGAGGTGGATACATAATAAACATACATAATACATAGTTTATTGTGTGGGATGGAGTAGACTTCACCTCTGATATATACAGCGTTGTCCTGGCTACTTTGCTAGACTAAAGTCTGTGTTAAAGTAGCCAGTTTTTTTTTTCGTGCTGTTATGGTGTTATTTGGAATAAAAAGATAAATCAAATATGAATAAAAAAGTAAAAATAAAAATATATGGAGTGGGAGTGTTGTAGGACTAGTGAGTTATTAGTAAAAGAAATGTATATAATGGACATATGTATATTGGCCCAAAAACGCTGCTTATGTTACATATGGTGTGTACGGTAATATCGACACCAGCCTGCGGTTGACTCTTGGGGCACATAATCTAATCCCCAGCATTTTAAAAATCTTTCATTTAACTTTAACTCTGTAAATTTAGCCAAGATGCAAACTGCTTTATTTGTACTTGTCAGCAAAACCGTGTGTTGTGTATACATAACGTATTAAAATCATTTATAAAATTGAAAGATATATATGCTGTTGGCCGCGCGGTCACTAATAGCCGATTGCTTTCTGCCAGTAATTATGATTTAACCTTCCGTTACCCAAACACCTTGTATCGCATACGAAAAGTGGAGCAATTTTTTATCGCCCCCCCCGAGATGCAATGTGCCAAGAATATGTGTACAATATTATCCCGCGAGATCGTTAGCGACTTACAAATTTCTCGTTATGGCACCAAATTAATTAGTCGGAATTGTAATTTATTTTTGAACACATTACAAAATGTCGTGATTCATACGAGACCATTAGTTGCCGGGGCAGTGCTGCACGGTGAACGAGACCGACGTGTTCACACGTACCTAATGGCCAATTGATGATGACAGTGGTGTTGCAGTGGCGCAGGACAACAATCCCTCTCACTTTTTTTTTATTTAACGATAGCTTAAATGCGATTTCACAAAAGTAAATAATTAATTAGGGACATTTATCATTTAATAACCTTTGGATGATGCATTACTCGAACAGAAGTGACTGATATATTTTGTTTCGTTTTATAATCGGTTATCCCCTTCCATCTTTTAAAACGTGATGGCCTCTGGCAATATCGAACCTCTGATCTTACTTACTTACCTTCGATAGAGCGCCACGCTCTTCTGTCCTGACGCACAATTTTCGCCTCGTCCACGTTCATACAAGTTCGCCGATTATTGCAGCTTCCAGTATGTATTTAGTATTAATTTTGATAGAAGAGTGAGTCATTTCAACCTTAAATTTTTTATTCCCTTATAAGCTACATGTATTTATATGTCGAAATAAATTATAAATCTAATAGACTGACTACCTATATAAATTATGAATAATTGTGTTGTGTAATATAAAAATATTATTTAATTACATATCGCACACCTAGATCAAAACTAAGACAACTCAAAAAGACAAAAAAAATATAAACGTTTTTTTCAATTTTTTGTTACTAAAGTTATGAAATTAAATAACATTTTAAGTCATAAATGTATCCTAAAACGACACTATTAGAGAACTGGGGCTAAGTTAGTTGCGTATATGACAGAGTATCCGAATACAATGATGACTCAAAATTCTTGTTTTTTTGAGTTCTCTTAGTGTGCGATGTGTAAAATTAAAACACTCGTTTTTTTATTATTATTAAAGGAGAACACATTCTTATTGTAAATTTGTAGTTATTCAGAATACAGGTCTGTGATTAAATGTATTAATTAGAAAGATATACATGTAAAATCAATTTTATCGAAAAATATTGTCGGTGCAGGGATTCGAACCTGGATCTATTCCAATCCGAGGAATGTGCATTGACAGATTATGCTACACCAACACAGCGCATTGACGACAAATTTTCGAACCTATATGTTACTATTTTCAAATTGATACATCTATCGTTCCATTATTTGAAAACCATCTACTTTATTTTTACGGAATCTCAAATACCTTTGAGTGATCCGATAGTTGTTATTTGATTCTACTCGTTTTATTTTCACATATGTGATTATGGAGTTCTACAAACTTACCTCGCAAACAGTAAAAAAAAAAATTAATTGAAGCGTAAACTTTTAAATATTCCGAAACGAAAAAAAAACATGACTTAGACCACTTTCATAATAATCGCTTAACTCGAATTCGCGTAAATCGGGATACAACGCAAATACACACAAAAGTCATTTCGATCTCGATGGCTTCATAAAATTGAACGATTTCATCTAACTACACAATGCCTTCTTTTTCTTCGTTTGAGTCTATGTTTTCTAAAAAATTTAAGCCATTTTCAATTGAGCTGAGACCTTCTGTCAAGCTTGCAATTGTCGTGTGCCTTTCTGGTGGAATTGGTTCTGAAGTGTCCTCATTGTCTCTATGAGCTTATCGATTGTTAGCTCCTGACTAAGTGAATCCAACAGCTCGTTGATATCGTCAACATTGACTTCCAAACCTAATTGACAACTTCTTCTACCACATGAGCGATATCAGTTTCTGGCAATCACAGTAAGAGAAACACTGAATATAGCGGCAGTGTCGCCAAACGAACCGCGCAAGTCGAGGTATTATTGTATCGAAATAATTATATAAAAATATTATTTGAACTGTATGTAATGCTTTCCGTTCCGGCTGTCATTTGTCTTATTATTATTACCGTGTAATTATTATTGTTAATTTTTTATTTGTCCCAATCAGAGTGATTAATTACCTTGGTACGATCGTTTTTCGACAAAATATTGTCCGGTGAAAAAAATACGCTCGCAATGTAATTACCACATTTAACAACGGAGATTGTGAAAAGCGAATTATATTTTTAATCTGCCGAACGGTACCTACTGCAGGCAATAATAATTGGCTGCGTGGTGTGCTCCCCGCGTGTTCTTTCTAGGTTAGGCACTTTAAGGTTTTTTTTTTTTTATTTTATTATTAATTTTTTAATATTTTATTTTTTTACGATAAATTCTTCGCCCGTGTGTGTGTGTGTGTGTGTGTGTGTGGTGTTGCTGTTCGCTTTCGCGATAATTGCTAGAAAGTTGCGCAAATCCAATTATTTTTTGCGATGCGGACCGATAAGTTTTTCGTGCTCTTCGTGCGAGGCACGCCATTTATATAAATGCTAGTGTGTAAGACCCCCGCCCTGGGATGGGCGCTACGAACGTACGTTGGACGGTTTTTTTTTTTTTTTTAATTGTTTATTCCAACTTTATCACGTACATATCTTGTATTATAATTTTCAACCGGAAAGATTGTCCTTCGCGTAGTAATCGACAAAAAATTTAACTAAAATACCGACTTCTCTTACGTAATAGCAATCCGGTCATCTTTAGATGTTCCATTATTTTTCTTTCTGGGATTGATATATTTTTAAGTGGCAGTATTTTTTTTACATACTGTGCTCGATAGAACATAATACAATAGATAATTACTACCACTTAAAATATATATCAAATATTTGGAAAATACTAGAACAACTAAAAATGACCTATTTGTTACTTACGATACTTTACACGTAGGAGGGATCGATACGAGTACATAAAAAACGAAATAATTACACGAGAATGAGAAGATCTATGAAGCAAAAAATATAAAGCTGATCTTAGTATGGTGAGTGTTGCGTACAAGCATGGATAACGGAAGAATTCAAGATACGGAAGGAACAGGCACTCACCATAATCCAGATTCTGTAAACATCTCCAAAATGTGGACTGTATTTTAATCACTATTTCGTCACCATGACGAGTTCCGACACTGGTATAGACGCGAAGTCTCAAATTAGTAATATTGTAATCGTTTAGGTAAACGTATACCGTCAATCGTCTGATCGGCGGCGTGCCGGGAGGGGAAACAAAGAAGGGGGAAATGCACAGTGCGTTATTTTCGTTCAAAATAAATATTTATTTGCACAGTGAGTAAGATTTTAAGAAAGTATTACTTGAGTGGTTTGTTCATATAGAACGGATGAATGAGGAGAGAATGGCAAGAAATATATATGGATGCAAGTGTTGATGGCTCTAGAAATTAGAGGACGTCCGCGGAAGATTTGGCGCGACCAGGTGAACCAGATGGTACTGTTAGAAGCCACAATAAACGCCAGAATTATCAATTCATTTTTATTAAATTTTGGACACATTGATACAACTTATACTATTAAGGAGAACACATTCTTATAGTGAAGTTGTCTGCAGTCGGTTTACTCAAAGGTATTTGTGATTCCGTAGATGTGTTTCAAAAATAATGGAACAACAGCTGTATTAATTTGAAAAAGTGTAACATATAGATTCGAAAATTTGTCAAGAAAAGTACTGGCGCTATAACACAATTGGTAGTGTACTTCCCCGGATTGGAAATAGAGATCCAGGTTCGAATCCCGGTAACGCAAAAAAAAACAATATTTTTCGCCAAAATTGATTATATATTTATTAGTAATTAAAATTATTATTAGGAGTACCATAATTATTGTGAACATTAACACAACACGCCGGACAACTGTCCCACGAGGTCGGGATAATTATAAAAAATTTAAAAAAACAAAGTTAAATTTTGTATTCCAACTGGTGAGCTGGCTCCGGTTCCGTACTTTTTATAGCTTCTCTAATATCCACTTTGGCATTCAACTCGAAAGGACAAGTTCAGTAAATATGATTTTAAAATGGCAATTTAAATGCATTGTTGAGACTGTCCTCGTGCTGGCTAATAGAAACTAATGTACACTGTTCATGTTTTAATAATTTATAATTGAAATTTCTACTTGTGCGGGGAGTATTCTAGGGTAGATTTTGATAAGTTTTAATGCATTTTTTTGCGCATCACAACTCTGAGACCACGAAGCCACCATCCGTTGAACGGATTTAATCGTCAAATTTTTCTGAAAAATTTATATTTATTTATTTATATTTTGACATCCATATTTGACATCCATATGACATACAATGGTTTGGTTTACTGTATAGTTTTTTCGGGCCGCAGTAAACAATGTAATGATGGCCAACGTATGTCGAACGCATACGGCACAAGAAGAAAAAGAAGCAGTATGCACGAGAAGCTGAAAATAAGCTAAAACAATCACAATAACGAATGATTAGATCATATTAAATTGTGAATATGAAAATGTTACGGTCTCGAATTGTACTTCCACTTCCACAAAATGAAGCGCTGCTCGGCTGACTTCATAAGCTTCACTGCAAGAAGACAATGATAATGACAAAGTATGAGAATAATAAAAAAATGAAAAATGTATTTTTAACGATGTGTTTTTTTCTACATTATGTTATGAATTAATGCGTGTTAAAAATGAATTAATTAACATTAAGAGTTTATGATATACTGCGTAATTTCCGTTAGTCATATAATCTTATTTTTTCCCATAGCTATCTCGCCGAAGATCCTCTGTTGCCTCCGGGTAAATTAATGTATTATTATAGACTCAACAGAGTGCGTGAACTTCACGGCTTACGTTTTAGCATACCCGTGAATTGGATTACAAATCTTAATACACCATCAGAATACGCGCTTGTGAGCTCTAAGAGGCGATACATTTAATAGATTACTTCCATGCGTCTCGGGTATGTTTATATATGTTTGAAATGATAGATGATTAACAAGCACTAAAAAAAATCGTACTCGAGTCATCATTATCACTTTCGTTCGGTCGGGGGCAGTGATGAACTTAAAATCACCAACCGTGAGTCAATCACTAATATCTTTGAGTCACACTCACTATCGTTATTGAATATGTGGCAATATCGTGATTCAATTTATTTTTCCGTAATTAAATTTATCATCATTTATTTATTGATAGTTCTAAAACAAGATTTTCGGAGTTATGTTGTACCCCGTTCCGGAACGGGAATGTTTTCTAATAAATTAATTTTTAAATACATGTAATAAAATGTGATTCTTTCCTTCGTAAGTTCGAAGTTTACACGTTTTTGAATCAAATATGTATTTACGGGCACTGAAGGAATATGGGATAGTGTTAGGGATATGATTGGATCGCCGGAATGAGAAGAATGTTGGCGAAAAAAATTGGTCCTGTAGTAACATGATGCTGTACAATAATAGTTGTTGGGAAGAGTGACGTCCCAAACGGTTGCATTAGTATTTTTACATGGCGTCGAAGACTTTACATCTGCTGGGAGTTTTGTTTCACACACCGGTATTTGTGGGATGCGTTCAGCATCGCCGGGCGGTGATGTTAAGAATGGAGTAACTCATTACCATTACTAGTATGACGTACATGTTTCGTTACTTTTTTGTATCATTTTTTTTACTCTAGTTTTAATTCTTTTAAAATTAGCAATATTAACTTTGTGGTTAAAATTATTATTTTTTATACATAAATAACTTTTCGAAACAAATATCTAAACACCTGCCACGAAACATCAGACCGGCATTTTATACAAATAATAGTATAATTTACTCAAATTCTAAAGACAAAGATGATAAATTTAACAATTCTGGTGTTTATAAACTTAGTTGCAAGGATTGTGCTGCATTTTATATTGGTTAAACAGGTAGACATTTTAATGTAAGAGTAAGGGAGCATTTGAGATGTTTGAACAATAGTGGGTTTTCAGAATTTTCAAATCATTTGATAGAAAATGGTCATGGTTTTGATAAAAAATTGGGATTGTCAATTTTGCATATAAACGGTGTTGGTCACAAATTAAATAATTTGCAATCGTTGGAGATAAATAAAGCTTTTAAAACTAAACAAAAAATTATAAACAACCAACTAAATTTAACTACGAGCCCCATTCTAAAATTTTTTCCTAAAAATTATTCGACTAAATTTATTTTTTAAATAATTTTTTTTTTTTTTAAATAGATTCTGGTAAAGAAACAATAATATATGTTTTTAGTTAGTTATGACATCCCAAAGAAGAAAATGGTATTTTTCGAAACCGGTAGATGTATTTAAACTCAATTAAGTGGTTAATAAAACAAAGATAATAAATAAAAAATACTCTAGTTTAATGCTGCTACTTAAATTACTAGGAATTTTTTTTTTTTTGTTTACTCATTTTAAAAAACATGTACGTATAAATGATTATCCGATTGTTATTCCAAGCAGTTAATATGATTTGATAATAGTTTAATGGATATATTTTATCAGTTAGTTATACATAATAAGAAATGTGGAATAAAGACAGAAAGATGACAGCGAAGTTAAAGTTTAGATTTTATGTTAACGCGCAAGTTGTCCGAACAGTCTCAACGGTGGAACCGGTTCCAGCCAGCATTTCGAGAATTTATGATTCGATTCCAGAAAACTTCTCACATTACAATATATAAGAGAGGCATTCCGTACTGATTTAAGTGACGTCATTAGCACGTAAGCCTTTTTACTAAACATTATATCATATTTATGTCGACTAAAAGGGATATGTACCTATTACCTCGTATATACATATCTGACGTATTTTATATTAATTTCGGTAGATGTCATAAAATTTTATGACACTTTCTCTGTTGTCTTTCTCATTTTTTCTCTCTTTCTCTTCAACTAACTAAGACAGAGGGGATAGAACGCCGCACTATTCTGTCCTGATACACAATTTTCGCCTCATCCACATTCACACATATTCTCATTTGGTTCACTTGGGCGTTCTAAAACTTTCACGGACGTTCTCTATTTATGTTATATTTACTATTATCAAAGCATAGATAAGAATTATGCTTTATCTACCCCTTTATTCGCCTCTGCGTTCGATACCTGTCACTTTAATGGCAAAACTTTTTCGGATTATATGCTTATTTATATTAAACAACGAGACCATCTTCGCGCGAACTTTCATTACTAAAATAGCGGGATATTGAGTGATTAATTGTCGTGTACTGCAACTTTTGACGTATCAATGTGACAGATGACTTTTGAAACAGTTGTGAAGAGCCCGCCATATTTGACCAACGATTTTCGATTTTTGCCATCCGATATTCGAAAGCAAAATTAGTTAACCATCAGATAAGCGGTTTCCGTAAACAAAATACTTTAGTAACTTTTTTTTACCATAGTAAAAAGTTACTACTGATCACACAATCGGCCCTTAGTTTAATGAAAGGGTATTTGCGGTAGCACTTCCAAAAGCGTTAACACTTTGCCCTTCGTCATAATGAACATTACATCAGAAACATTCCCATGTGTTACTATAAACAAGTTTTTTTTATGTATAAGATAGTTATATAAACAAACAAATAATCTTGACATCATATAAGTTTATTGTACTTTTGGTCGCATAGAGTTAACACCCGAAATAACTATATAAAACAAGATTTGCAGCTACACAAGTGGCATGGAATATATGAAAAAATTGATTTTAAAAAGGAAAAAATAATAGAAAGTTACGCAAAAAAAATGTTGTTTTACATAGATTGGCCGAGTACCAAAATTAATTACACTTTTGACTCAGAACAGCATCAAAAACATCACTATTATATTTAAACAATGAACATCGGAATATATCTACAAGACCAAAATCGTTCCCAAGTTGCATTCCTAGAAAAAATGTATATGATGCATTTACATGGAACAGCGCCGACGAGCTGGTACTCCGCGCGGGAACGTGGTGTACAATAAATTCAGTTAAATTAAGGGCGTCCAGCATGCTATTTACTATTTTAAATAAAAATAATAAATCACTTAAATTCTTCTACACGACAAATTAGCTAGCTTAGGAGTGCTCATTAAAAAATTATAATTCATTTGTTCAACGGAACGTTCTATATTATCCTTAAGAATAAAATTATTGTTAAGTTACTCGAATATGACTCTTATTATTGTTTCTTCTGCTGAAATTCCAGTTTTGTTTTCGCGTGACGGTAAAAATCTGCGTACGCCGGATTGCCAGTAAAATATGCGAAACAAGGTAAAATGTGTGTATTAGATGAACGTCATTCCTTGATATAAAGTTGTTTTGTATAAACACCTTTCAATTACGTGCCGTATTGCCGTGAATCTGCGAGATCGGGGGTCGAATTACAAATTTATTCCAGTCTTCATTATGGCAAAAGGTTTTACGAGTCTTGTTCCAATCTGTCAAAGGGTGCATATTTATTCACTCCCGCGGCGAGAACAGGACACGTATTCTTAATGGTGGGGGTCTATTTAATTATCTTTAATTCCCTCGTCAATCTGTTCGCATCACGTTTCTTGTTTTCATGGTAATAGTACACTGCTCGTACAAATCTATATTAAAAAAAAAATACTAGTGAAAAAAACAGACGTCATTCTAAGAACGCTTTCCGTACGCAGTCTGTTTAATGTCGTTACTTTATCGAGTTCGCCACTTTTGCCACCTAAACGTCACTTTTTCTAAACACGAAATACCATAAACACTTTGTTTAGACAGGGGGTGGGGAAACGGAATGTAGGAAAGGTGATTGGTATTTGGTCTAGGGACAGGACAATAAAGTCTCGAGGACCAACCAGGAAGCACGACTTAGTCACAGCTCCTGAACTTCAGGATCCTTCTTCGGTGATCAGCACGAAGCGTTGTGATCCGCAATAACCAACCAGGAAGCACGACTTAGTCACAGCTCCTGAACTTCAGGATCCTTCTTCGGTGATCAGCACGAAGCGTTGTGATCCGCAATAGCGGTTTCGGTACGCACACGCGAGAAACCGAATGCATTAGCAACAAGTAACTTTACAAAAACTTCTAGTTAGTGATGAGCACACAGCAAGAAATCCACTCTCCTTGATAATTCAAAAGTCATAGACAATACATAGAAAACGTCGTGGTGTAGTAAACATGATGGAGCATCCAAACGCACACGGCGATCGGCAATCTGTTATAAACATCGAACACACGTCAAATGAAACGTTAAGAAAATGAAATAATTATAATTAGTACATAAGTATCTACATAAACTTACTCAGTAGATTTAATAATTTACTATTTTCAATAAATGGTGTACTTTCAGAACAAACACCTTCTTGTATGTAATAATAATAATAATGTGTTTATTCCAGCGTGATCAGATTTTGTTTTTTTTTAACCTGATTCACCATAAAGATAATACATATTATGTTATACATTAAAGGTTATGAAATAAATATGCTATGAAAAAGAAAACCGAGGAAAATATTAATAAATACAAAAAAATATAAAAATTTTAAAAAGTTAACAAAAAGTAAAAAGTTCACTCATATATATGTGTGAACACACAAAATATAAATATTACATATATAACTACTTCAGTCACAGCCATTGTTGTATATGTAGCTATTTTGTAGGCGCTGCCATTCTCTGGTCAGGGAACCAGCTTTCTATGAGAGCGCCGCTTGCACCAGAGAGTTGGTGCTGAGCTCCAGCCGCAGCTTTACGCCAGCAACTCGATGTCTCAGAAGCAGAACGAATCCATGTATACGGTCTTCGGTAAACATTGTAGATGCGCTACAATAACGCGCCAATCCGAACATTGTTCTGTATAAGTTGTACTGAATTCGGAGACGGTTATACGTCACTTGCTTGTATTTCGACCAGAGTTCGCAGTAATATATCATCAAAAGATATCGATAGTTTTGTTTATTGAATTATTTATATGAATTTCTCATTAAATTTTCATTTTTGACGACCTGATTTTAGAGTACTTTAAGATTATAAATATTACACTTCCCGTACTATTTTGAGAGCATATTAACTAAGTATTGTTATTTTGACAATGTTGTTCGTCGGGGTTTATTTTTACTTGATTACAACTTGATCCTAACTTTCTAACGAGACCTCAATCTGACGGAACGGATGTTCGATAATAATTTATATTCTTGTGTATCGTAAACAAATGAATTAATCACAGGTTTATGACAGGAAATACTATTTATCCAATTAAACACATCACCTCACCTAGTGTACTAAAATAATTTGTAACATATCCGCAACATGGACAATTAATTGATTTAGTGGAAATATAGCTATACGATGTTCAATTTTAAAATTAAATTGTAATTACTTGTAAACCATCAGGGTGGAGTAAGTGGGAGGGGTATTGTTCGACGCGCGTGATTTGCGGGATTGCCAGTCGCAATGAGTCACCGGTAGGGAGCGCGCCGCGCTTTTGCACTTGGTGTTGGGTTCAAAAGGTCAGACAAGAAGAGACAATGGTTGGCCAAACTTCTCCGGGACCATTGACGTCAGCAGCGATGCCAGAACATGTAGCTCAAGTTCAAGATAAGGAAGATTGCAGCCTGTACTGGAATAAAAAAATCAACAGTGCACGTTATTTTGAAAAATAAACTACTGTTTCACCCGTACAAACTGCAAATCGTGCAGTTTCTCAACGAAAATTACTATTGTTTACGTGAAACCTTAGCTAGAACGATGTTGGAAAGTTTTGGAATAGCACGAACGCTTGAAAACATAGTGTTTACTGACGAAACACATTTTCATATCGATAGCTATGTTAATAAACAGAACATGAGATACTGGTGCCCCGACAACCCGAGGGAACGCCATCAAAAACGTTTGCATTGTCCAAAAACGACACTGTGGTGTGCAATTTCTGCCCGAGGGATAATTAACCTTATTTTTTTTAACTGAGACAGTCACTGCTTACGTGTATTGCCGAAGAATGATCGACGAGTTTTTGGTACCGCAATTACAGTTGTTTCCCGTGTTCCCAATTCAGGCCCTAGAAGAAAATATCCGACGTGAAGTTACCGCCATTGAACCGACGTTTTGCTCTCGCGTGTTTGAAAAATGTAAGAGTCCGTTTGCAAGAGTGTCTTGAGAGAAATGGGTGGCATTTAGACGATATTGTTTATAAAACGTTAAATTAGCATCGTTAAACTCCAATTTGTGTAAATAAAATATAAGAATAACGTTGTATTTTTTTATTATTTAATATTAAATATAAAAGTTTACCGCTAGACACTCATACTTCCTGTGCTTATAGTGATTGATGATCCGATTTCGCAGGCGGCAGTCTGTTTTGCGGTTTATCCTGTTTTTGTACAAGGCATGTGACGTTAAGAAATAAGATATCTGCTTGTTTTATTGACGACGGTCACATTATTTATACATGTTAAAAAAAAAAAAACAATAATGCTGTGAAATTGGACCACATTGCTGATCTTCTAATATGATGATATATATATATATATAAATATTTATTTATTTTAAATACTAGTTAAATGTATTAATTATAAAGATATACATAAAAAATCAATTATATCAAAAAATATTATTGTTGCTACCGAGATTCGAACCTGGATCTCTTTCCGATCCGGGGACGGTGCTTCAAGCAACTATGCTACAGCAGACAGTATTTTTGACGACAAATTTTCAAATTAATACATCTTTCGTTCCATTATTTGAAAGCCATCTACTCTACGTCTAAATCCCGGTAGCAACAACAATATTTTTCTATAGAATAGATTTTATAATGTGTGTATATCTTTTTAATTAATAATATCACAGACCTATGTTCTAAATAATTTATTGTGTTCTCATTAATAATATATTTATTTATTTATTTAGAATAATAACTTTTGATTTGAATAGAGTTGTGCGTCCCCAAATAAGGAAGATCTTGAATTATGGAGGTGGCTATTATGTTGAAACATGATCAAGATAATACAAAGTAAAATTTAATAACAAAATAATATTTTATAAAAAATTTTGAGTAATTGATTAAATTAGAACTTGGGAATAAGAGAGATATCGATGATTGGTATCTGAGATTTAACATCTTTGGCAATTAAGATTTACCTGTCGGAGGTTTACTTTCTAGTGTACCAATCATTGCTCGAAGAATTACGTTAATCAGTTAGTTATGAATCATAGTTACAATCACAGTCAAAATAATGGTTTAAATAACGATTTTACCATCGCTAATGATAATGATTTATTTTGAAGACATTTAAGCCATTTGTTTTTGCTGCTAATTTAATTGATTTTAGCAGTTGATTATGAAAAATTTCGATACATTGTTAGACACAAGAATATTTCAAATGCCTTAAAAGTAATACATCTTCAGTTCTTTAACTATTTAATAAAAATCATCCTTACTTTGAACATAAATACATGTAATAAGACTTTTTAGTAAAAATAAAAAAATGGTTAAATATTTATCACCCTTATTCAAGGTTCACGTGCGTCATAGCCTGTGCATTATTCCTTCGTGACTTCGTATGGGTTTTTGCGCCACAGCCCCGGTGAACCCGTACAAGTCTCAGGGCGGTGTCCGGTTTCAGCGAAAATGTTGCGTGTCCGCGTTCGGGTTTACCGGACGACAAAACTGTCAGTGGTGGATTACAAATTACTTCACCGTTTTGTTAGTTACAATGCCCAGTGCCGTGGTGATTTGTGGGGATTGACGGCTTAGATCGGCGACGTGAATATCGAAGCCGCGTAAGTAGTTTAATCGTGGCGATGTCCAACTGGCGGTAAGCGATATAATAAATTAAATATTATTTTAATTAATTGCGATGATTTTCCATGTATCGCAAGATTCCCTACGAGTTCTATCATCTGATGAATGACTTCTTTCTTGGGTCCCGATTCCTTGTAAGTGAAACTCAGTGCGTTTATTTTTATAGCTTGCATCAATATAAAAATCCTTAGTACAAATATTATAATACATGCAAGCCTGTTGGCCGCTTCCTACCTCGCTAGGTACGTATAAAGTACCTGTTCTGAGGTACGTAGCCAGAAGGTTCCAGAAACTAGAATATAAGTTATTATTATTATAATGTAACGTAACAAATTAAATTAAATGATGAAGAACAGAAAAATCAAAAGGAGACAAGTAGAGATAATAAGTCAATTGAACAAAGTCAATTTTTTGATACAGACTAAAGATATGTAAGAAGTAAAAGGAAAGAAACAAGCAGGGAGCAAACAAAACATGATAAGTACGAGGTAGGATGTAACGACAAAGAGAATTACATAAAATGAGCAGCTTTGATCATTTAAGGAAATCTTCCAGCTGACTTCTTCCGATTTTGAAAAGTCTTTCCTTTATAAGAACACAGAATTGAGGATATACGATACCGTTGCCATCTCTTGTGGTAGCTTATTGTATATCCGCGGTTCGGAGGTTTTCATTAACGGGACAGCTAGTTTTCTTTGAGGTTTTGCCGGTGTACACTTAGAATGTGTGATTCTGTTTTCATATGTGTCTTTAAGCAGAGTCCTTATGAATTTATTACAGTCAATGATAATTACACACTTCAGAGATAGACTAGTTATTAAGGAGAATCTGTGATGGAAGAGAGCTGTTCCCCCAAAGATGGCCTCTTATAAGGTTCGTCACCCACCACTCATCTACTCACTTTCATGACACACACACACACACACATATACATTTACAAAGTGACAGTTCTCACATTAATCAGAAAATAATTTGTTTTTACCACTGTTTATTGCTAGCTCAACAAGTTTCGAAATTGTTTTCTTATTATCAATATAAAAAGTTGCCACAAAGTAATTTTGCAATTATTGAAGAAATAATAATTATTATTTATTTAAATATTTACTACAAAAACATTAGTCTTTTTAATGAAATTTATAGAATTATCATGGAATTTGACTACATAAGTTTAATTATAACCTAAACCTGTAGTAAAAAATAAATCACAACATGTGCTTTCTTTAAATGGAGGCTTGGAGTAATATAATCTATAGCCAGGTAGCACATTTACATAAAATATATTCAACTAAGACACAAACCACTTTAAACAAATATATTTATTCAAGATCCGTATTTATAATTGTTTACTCTATACATAATGATATTATACTATCTTTTACTTTTTTTCGCATTTTATTTTTATTTTTTTCCATTTAAAGCAGGTTAGTTCAGTTGTATTGTGGTGGACCATTTCTATTTACTTGATAATACATATCAAATAGTATATTCAACGTTGAAAAATATGTTTTACGGAAACACCGATCATGGCCGCGCATTGTTTTTTTTTAAATTACCGTTGGTACTTTTGATATTAGACTCCACGGCTTCACCACAGGCTGCCGCCAGAAAAGCGTGACAATGTGCCACAACTTCTGGCTCGTAACATATGTACGTATTTTGCATATTTTTTGCATACGAAAACCGGTGGCCGCGACACCCCAGATGGCTCCTCACTCGGGCGGGTTTCCGCCACGGCCAGCGTGGGAATTTGAATTTTGAAATTGAAATTTCGACGGGGTGAATGTAACATATTTAAAATCTGAAAAGTTCCGGCGAGATGTGGACCGGTGCGGCTGCACAGCGTGCGGCTTCTGGGCAGCTCAAAATTCGCTTTTGCAAGGTTTAAATTTGACTTTGAGCGTTTATCGTGTTTTGCGTTATACTAGAGTGTATCAACCAAACGAAGTTCAGCCTACATTTTCCTACAAAACTTTATTATTTTATGCTGCCCCTAATAAGAAGGTTCTTGAAGGGTGGAAGGAATTTCGAGTGGGCTGAAGGTCTGCCCAGAACCAGGAGCCCACCTGTGAAATGCTCCATTAGGTATCTAGATTTTTCACTGGGTCCGTAGATCTTCTGGCTCCAGGACATGTACTCAGTTGTTCCACTAAGTAGTGATGAGGCTAAAATCACGAACAGTGAGTCAATCACTGATATCTTTTGAGTCGCACTCACTATCAGTGATTGAATATCGTGATTCGTGATTATTTATTTTATTTATATTTTGTGCATATGAAACGAAAATATTCATGAAGGAATGACGTTATAATTCGTGTTAAGCGCCATCTGGTACATTCTTCCAAAAACGTTTTACGCATTTGACCCGAGAATGCTGAGAATTTGACCCGAAAAATAAACTCACATTATTTAAAGGGTTTTAATGATATTAAATTGTGTACGCTAGTATATGTTTTTTACGCAAATGAAGTTTGAATAATATTAGTTAATACGCTCAAAATTATGATTTTTTATTTATTTCGTGTATTGTATTAGTAATGAAACTGTGATCACAATCACTGATATTATCCAATATCGATCACACCAGTGAGTCAAGAGTAGCATTTTTTCTCATCACTACCATTATTTAATATTGGACACACACTTCGGTGATGGCGCGGAGTGACATGCAACAAGCAAGATATACCTGCACAATAGCAAGATGTACCTGTTTCGGCAAGCACAGTGAGAATCCGAAACACAAACAATATCAGGCCCACACAGGAGAACGATAATTAACACAATTTTCACAGCCTACCGTACCATTGGTAAACGATTACTGTCAGTTCAAAGTTTCAACTCCAACTGGTCCATAAAACCATAGAAAAAACAACAATAGAAAAAGGTCGTATTCTGGGTATACATGGGTTATGGACAGGAACCATTCTATATGTTTCCGGCGACCAACGATCGTCGGATAGTTATAAAGATCGATCATCATTTAAAATATTAATTAAATGTAATAATTATAAAGATATTTATATAAAATCGGTGGTTGCGCCACCGCAAGTAATGGAACGATAAATGTATTGATTTTAAAAAAGTAACATATAGGTTCGAAAATTTGTCTTCAAAATAATGTCGCTGTAGCATAGTTGGATGATGCACCTTCCCCGGTTTGGTGATCAATCAAAAATCATTTCCGTAAGTGAAAATAACAATTTTTAATTTTAAAAACAAATATAATATAACTATAAACAGTTGATGTGTAAAGCGCGCTTGAGGTGAACGTTTTTACAAAAATGGCGCTATACAAATTATCCATTATTATTATTATAACAGTACGTAAATACATATTCAATTTGAAATGAGGTATACATTGTCTTTATTACGAGTAAGATAAAACATACATGGCAAGTATATTGACATCTGTCATATTTTCTTATCCATGCTGTATATGGTAAGAGATCTCTTGCCATAGGATAAACCACTTTCTTAGTCGCAATGTCAAAGCGACGTCAGATGTTAATGTTTGCGACCTAATATTTGTTGGAATCTGCTGAGAAAATCATTCATACGATTCCATCTTTACTTATTCTCTACTTGTCTCCTTTTTGATTTTTCTGTTTTTTTTTTTTACCATTTAATTTAATTTGTTACCCTACATCTAATTTATAATCTAGCTTATGGAACCTAATGGCTACCTACCTCAGAACAAGTACTACATGTACCTAGCGAGGTAGGAAGCGGCCAACATGTTTGCATGTAAGCGGAATGTAGTATTAATACTTGTACTTTCTGGTGTATTGGTTACTTTAAGGATTTTTAAATTTTATATTTAAAGGAATGTTGTTTTAAAAATAAACGCCTGAAAATTAAATGAAATGCACATTGTACTGAAGACAGAATTTTTGTTTCTATCCGCGATTCTTATGTATGCTAATGCTAACAGTCCACTCTCGCCGAGGCATGGCGAGAGGAGCCCAGTACGAAAATGTACTGCTGCTCTCGGTTTCCATCGCCTATTCTCGTGTCGACTCGGGTTGTCTCATACCATCTCATGTACACCTAGCCCTCGGTTTCTCTCGCTTCTCCTCGCACGAGAGTGTACTTTGTACTACTCGCCGGCAAGTGCCTCGTCCGAGAAGCCTCGGCAAAAGTGGACTGCTATCTTAACAGTACTACTTACAAAAGTGGAAATTCACGCGTCGTTTGTTTTGGTGATAGCTCTATCATTAAAATATACGAGACCCTGAACGCGCAGCGGCCACAATAGCCGCTATTTGCTATTGATTTGTTAATTATAATAAAATACAATATCGCATTAGTCGGTACATATTAGTCGCGAGTCGCACAATGCGGGCGCGGTATTTATCTCGTGGCGGCAAACTTCACGAAGTTCGCCCCATATTTCATATCGGCCGCGGCCGTCTTATCGTTCGGGGAGGTTGACGACATTAAGACCAGATACAACAAACACCTTATCTCGCCCGATTCATTCCCACAAGTTTCATCATTAAGGGCTGTGCGATTATTATTATAATATATATTGCGCAAGTTTGTTTCTCGCCGGATCCGGAGGTTTGGTTTTGATGTTGATACACGGCTTTGTCGCTGCTCTCGTCGTACTGTACCTACGTAAACATTTTTAGTAATTTATTTTAATTAACATTTCATTATGACAGTTAAAATATAACATTAAAAAAAAACTAAGTATAATTTATGTATTAATATTTCTTCAGTTCAGATATGCTCCTCCTTGTTACCGAGCCGATGCATCCGCGATATTGGAGAGTTAACAGCATAATTATTTATATTTACAAAAATGCAACAACAGTGAACATCACACAATGAAATGAGGTCGCTCTGTCATATATGTGGTAAATACATTTATTTCAAAATAAATAAAAAAAATCAATTAAGTGTACAACCTTAAGGCTGTTTTTTTTTTTTTAGAGGTATAGAACTTTAAAATAAAATAAAACACATAACATTCATGCTATTGGCTTTATCGGAAATATAATTTTATGGCATTAGTATTTAAATATGATATCGCGCATATGGGGCCGCGGCTGGCTAGAATTTTCTAATTTTCAACCACTTTTTGGAGCAGTTGGAATTTTGGCTTCCAAGTCGTCTATCGTCTCTGGTTTATCGGCGTTCACTAGCGACTTGACATATCACCACAGAAAATAATCCAAAGGTGTTAAATCACACTATTTTGGGGACCAATTTAGAGGTCCATTACGCGAAATTGTGCGCTTATCGAATGTTTCCTTCAATAAATAGATTGTGGCGCGCGCTGTGCGGCATGTTGCGCCGTCTTGTTGAAACCACAGCTCTTCCATGTTAATACCATTTAATTGGGGTACGAAAAAGTCAGTAATCATGGATCTATAGCGCTCTCCATTGACTTTAACACTCTGGCCAGGATCATTTTTGAAGAAACAACAGCTTCTTCGGTGCGCACTGTACATAGTCACTGCGGATGCGTATTATCGATTAGAGTATGCGTGGTGTGAAAACGATCCATGGTTATTGGAATTACTTGCTCGGATGGACGATTATGTCAACCGTAAAATGGACGTGGCGTACGGTTTCCACGGTTTTGCGAAGTAAATTTGCACAATTTGTAAACGTTGTTCCGGCGTAAGGTCTGTACATGGTGAAATGGCAAACCAAACTGAGCATAAATTAGCTGTCAAATTGGCCTTCGCTGAAAAAAGTGTTGCCAATTTGAAAAACAAACCTCTAAAAACATCCTTTACTTACACAGTTGTGTAGTGGGGCCGGAGCACCTCCCTGACAATTCTTTTGATACGGAACTTACATTTAAATACTTTGATACAAAATATTCCGCATAGAATTTTGTACATCAAATATCGTGCATCGGACGAATATTACAAGAATGCAAATATATATATATATATATATATATATATATATATATAAAACTGGAGCATTTCATAAAATATGAAAGTCTTTACCGGGAAATTTATAGGTTTTTTTTGTTAAGAATTGGATCCTCCCATTCTTTCAATCATTAACCACATGGACTTTGAAACAGATGAAATATGTAAATTCAACTTAAAAAACAGTCGTCTTTAAATTTATGTGTTATTGCTCGTTAGTTTTTTTTTATCATGTGCATGGTTTTAAAGTTTACAAAGTCGAATGTATTGCTGGATTTATTTTTAACCTTAAACACCATATTCACTTTTTTGAACATTCGTACTACCAATATTAAATTTTTTTTTAACTAACGAAAATAAATATCATCCTAGTATTTATTTAGCACTTCACCACTGCTTACACAAAGAACGCGCGCTTATCAAAAATATATTTGGTTACTACTGATAGCATTTTGGTTGGTAAAGATTTAAATGTTGCGGATACAGTTTATAGTGTGCCAGAGATAGAAGAATTACCAATAACCAGTTACCAATCATAGTTATAATTGAATTTGATCACAATAACAGTTTAACCATCACTACAATGTATACTACAGGGATATTTCTATATAATATATATTTTAATGCGCAAATTCCTTATTATATTGCTTTAAAAATGCAATTTATTTGAGTAAGAAAAAACTAGTAAAATATACATAAACATAATTAAATTAAATAAATCGTAATTTTTAATCATTCTAGTATTTTGCACGTATTTGATACATTTTTTAAATTGTTTTATTATTATGTTTATTAGTACCTACATCATAGAATACAATATATATATTTTTTAAATGTGCCACCTAAATAAGTTTCAAATACACGAGAAATACTAGAATGATTAAAAATATCATTTTTTAGGAATATTTGAATATGTCCAAGAATACACAATTACTGTATTTTTACCTACAAAGGCACTGTTATTAATCGTATGTCAGATATCTCATAAAGACAAAGCTATTTTTTTTAGTATATTTAATCGAAAGTATATGGAAGTATGATAACATATATACAACTTTAAAAAAAAAAAAAAGATAAATGTGGAGATTGAGGGGTGAGAATTGGTGAACGTGTATATATATATATATATATATATATATATATATATATATATATATACATAAAGTAATCACTTAAGCCAGCCGAGGACAGGTCGTAAGCCCTGTAATTATCCCATACTTACATATATAATAGGTGTACCGGAAAAGAATGTCGTTTTTTTAATAAAACAATTTGGTGCATTTAATGTATTTATTTATTAAAACTTAGTTCAAAATATAATTGCCATCGTTTGATATAACCTCCTTCCACCTCTCAGTCATTTTTTAATACCACATTCGTAAAATTCAGCTGGTTTCGATGTAAAATACTCAGATATGCCTTTTGTGACATCCTCATAATTTTTGTATTCTTTTCCGTTTAAAAAGTGTTGCATTGACCGGAACAAATGTAAATCCGATGGAGCAAGATCCGGTGAATATGGTGGGTGACGTACAGTTGTCCAACCTAGGGCTTTAATTTTTTTTTCGTAATTTTTGAGGTATGCGATCGTGCATTATCGTGCACTTTCTTTCTTCATGAAATGGTAAAGCATAATATTTCGAATAAATTCCTCATTCGGTGCAAAGCTCTCCATTGAATATAGGGTTGTAAATTTTTTTTGTTTAAAAGTTCTAGAACACTCCAGGTGTACGTAGTCAGAGTAACAACACAGAACACGTTGTAAAAGTTCGACTGCCGAAGCACAACTGATCACTCAAAAGCGATAACAAAAAAAAACGACATTCTTTTCCGGTACATCTATTATATTATTAGCTTTGTCTCTATGTGATATCTGATATTTGTTGTCATTTTTTCCTTACAATACGTAGGAGGGGTCGATTTGTAAATAGAGCTATTTTAAGTTGATGTAATACCAAGGATTATTCACAGCAGTTTTTGACAAATATTAAGACATTGGCTACATTTATTTCACGATTGTAAATAAATAAATACCTACTTACCATCACATCGTTTCTCCGCGGGGGTAGGCAGAGTGGATAGAGCGTCACACTCTTCTGTCCTGACACACAATTCTCGCCTCATACACATTCATACAAGCTCGCCGGTTATTGTGACTTCTAACAGGACCATCTTCCAATATCTGGTTTACCTGATCATGCCACGTCTTTCGCGGGCGTCCTTTATTTCTGGTGCCATCAACACTTGTGTCATATATCTTTCTTTCTCTTCTAATTTATCCGTTCCATGTGACCGAACCACCTATGTGATCCTTTCTCAATTTTACTTACCATCACGCGGGGGTAGGCAGAGAGGATAGAGCGCCACGTCCACATTCATACATCTTCTCATATAAGCTCGCTGATTGTTGAGGCTTCTAACAGAACCATCCTCCATTATCTGGTTTACCTTGTCATGCCACGTCTTTCGCGGACGTCCTCTACTTCTGGTGCCATCAACACTTGCTTCATATATCTTTCTTACCATTCTCTACTCATTCATCCGTTCCATATGACCAAATCACCTAAGTGATCCTTTCTTAATCTTACTCACTATACTAAGATCAGCTTTACATTCTTTCCTTGTTTCTTCATTCCTCACTCTTGTCATAAATGAATCTGCCACATTTACGCCTAAGTGATCTCATTTCCGCTGCATTCATTCTACTTTCATTCCTTTTCTGCCAGCTCCAAGCCTCACTTCCATACATCTGTGTCGGTACCAGGACTCCATTGTGAACCGCTAGTCTTGCCTCAGTTATCAAATTCCCACTAACTATAATTCCTTTCATTCAATTCCATACTAAGATCAACTTTACAATGGTTTTTTTTTTTTTTTGATAATCTGTACTGCCACCTAACGGATTTCTAAAGAAAATGAATGATCGATAGAATTATTTTTTTTAGCTTTTGAAGTAAACATTAAATTCACAATTCTTATAATTCACCATTTAATGTGCAGCGCTTTTATTAACACATGCCACATTATATATATATTTTTTTAAATCATCTTTCTGGTTTGCTTGAACCCATTCCGTGTGACCCAGTTTTTATATGAAACATAAAATTTCCAATTGTTAACAACGCTTCAATGCTACGTGGAAAGTTTAATGCATTTAACTTCGCTACCCCGCGCCACTTCTGTGCCGCATTTTATATTATAGCTGTTTGATCAAAGCAGCCTTTGTTACAATTAGCGCGGTCCCGTATAATGTTTTCTATTTGTCGAATAACCTCCGCTCCGTACGGTGTAAAAACATGCACGTTGTTAAAACACAATAACAACTAAATTATGAAATTATACAAGTCATTGTTTCTTAATTGCTCGCGAATATTACCGCTGACATAATTAGTTCGCATATTAGTCGTGTTCGTATTTTAAATTTGTTCATCTCGGCAGGATTCGTGTATTTACAGTTTTAGCACAAAATTATCGATTACAGATTTAATAAGTGTAATATCTTTAACTCTATGTGCAAGATTGTGTCAGGTCGATGAAACAATGTAATACAGTTGAACGGTTCGGAGGCAAGAGATACATTTATCTCTTTCACACACTCATCATCGTACCAACCTCGCGCATTCTTACCATAGATACATCACAATAACCGACACTTAAACAATATGTATACATAACAATACATCCAAGTATGTTGTATAGCAGTGTATGTTGACTCTCGTTATTAATTTAAACGTAACTTGGCTTTCAAAACCTTTTAATATAATTAATAAACTTTTTAATTTAAAATAAAATATTTAGAAAGAGCCGAATATCGATCCCAGTAACCTTACACGCTAAACCATTGATATCTTGCTAACCTGTATGTAATTGGCATACAATGCATTTTTGTGTTTTAATTTAATGATTTATATATGTGCGATCTCCGAGTCTCACGGAAATGGGTTACGACAATTCCGGTTGTAAATCGGAGTCATCGCAAGGTAGGGGAGGAATCGGGAGACGTGGTGTATGGAAGGGAATTTAGTCTAAGGACCAGCGATCTCGGGGAAGCGGGATATAGAAGGACTGCTCGTTTTACCTTGAGTATGACGCCTCCGTAATCCATGCCGTGCCCGCCGAAATCACACAATGGTTGCACGCGGATGACCGTTATCCGTTCCCGACTGAAGACGGCGATGTCAATGGTTATCCACTGCACACACAAACAATAAACACTATGATCACACAAAACAGTGCTGGTGCACTGTTTTGTGTGATCATAGTGTTTATTGGAGTTGAACTGTCCACAGTGCGAATGATATCGCTTTGTCGATATCAAACAATAAACCAATATTGATCAAGTCGACGTTTGGTGGCATCAAGGTCACAATTCACACCGGTAGGGAAGCATTAGGTTAGGACATGGGTAGGAAATCTGGACGTGGGAATATGGAACAATATAAATTGTGTTAAAACTTTCAACAATCGAAAAGTACGAAACGATGCAAGAATGGTATGCCAGTGTTGCGTTCTATCCTCTCTACCCACCTATGCGAAAAAACAGCGTAATAGTTACTTAATTACATTAATATCTGGTGTCCTTTATTATTTATATATATTTAACATCATATTTTAATGCTAATATTTAAAAATATAGTAACCCCTGATTAACCTTGTAATGATTACCCCTATTGAAGTTTGTAAGAAGGTACTATTAATAACGAACTTGAGATATTTATTTTCTTTTTATTATATATTTAATTTCTCGGAGGCTCAATGGACGGATGTATTCTCGCTTGTCACGCGGGCGATCGGCATATGGTTTAACTTATCTTTATCTTATTTATTTAACTGAATTTATATATATTTTTTTGAACCAGATAAACAAATTCTATGCAGGGATATTACGATTAGTGAAGTTTGTCACAAAAATTGCTTTAAAAATAGTATTATAAAAAATTTACACATATTTTATTCGGAGGCTTTGTTTGAACACTGATTGGTTGAGTATTTATTTGATATTGTTATATTTTAATATAATTTAATTATACTTTTTTTTACAATATTTTGAGTATGTTCAAATCTTTGTAGGAATTAATCACTGGGATTTTATCCCCTGTGAGATTGTCATCAAGATATAGATGTCTCACAGAGACGAAGCTAATGTAATGTAAACCCTGTAATGTCCAAGACTTCCATACTTCTCATATATATAAAAAAAAAAAAAAAAAAACAATAGCTTTGTCTCTGTGAGACATCTGTATCTATATATATTTAATGTTTTTTTTTATTCATTTTTTTATAATATGTGATATATACATATATTTATTTAACAAATATCTCTTAGAGACAAAGCTATTTTTTATTATATTTAATGGAAAATATATGGAAGTATGGGGTAATCGGTGTAGTAGTACTCGAAGCGAGTCCGCATACTAACATATATACAACTTTAAAAAAATTGATAAATGTGGAGATTGAGGGGTGAGAATTGGTGACAGGTCGTAAGCCCTGAAATTACCCCATATTTCCATTAATTTTCCATTAAATATAATTTAAAATACCTTTGTCTCTATGCGATATCTGATATTTGTTTAACAACAGTGCCTCCGTAGGTTAAAATCCAGTAACTGTGTATTCTTGGACATATACAAATTTTGCTGAAATATAAATCGCCTAAACACTTATGTACATTAATCTATTACTATTACTATAGCGACAAATTTTCGAACCTATATGTTACCTTTTTGATATTAATACAATTAATCATTTCATTATTTGAAATAATAAAATTGTATCAATGTGTCCAAAATTTAATAAAAATGAATTAATAATTCTGGCGTCTGCTATCAGATTACTCAAAGCTATTTGAGATTCTGTAAAAATAATGTAGATATATGGCTCTTTTAAATAATGGAACGATTAAATGTATTAATATCAAAAAGATAACATATAGGTTCGAAAATTTGTCGCATAATGGAAAGAGATCCAGGTTCGAATCCCGGCGGCGCAACAAGAATACTTTTCGATAAAATTGATTTTATTTGTGTGTCCTTCTAATTCATGTTTAAATATTGTTGCCTGCTTGTAACCATTTTGTTTTACACAAATTAAAACGTGTCTTTAATATTTATTTATTTATTTTGTTTCAGATAAACTGTCGTGGCAACTATTCATCTTATAATCAACTCTCGGTCGACCCGCACACTTTGTTTCTTTACCACTTCTAGACACGTTACTTAGCACGTTTTTTATTTCGTCCGTAATTCATCATTAAAAAATATTTGTCAAAATACGTTATAATCACCACATTGTCCATTTTAGTTATTCGCGTTAGTTAAAATAATTCCCAATTACTGAATTTAATATTAAACCGTTTGTGACGATACAATTTTGTCTGCCGATTTGATAATTAGTTTTATCACTCTGGTAAACTTTCCGATTGCCGGCCGTTGGAATTTTCGTAGAGATCTAAAATAATGCTGTTTAGCTACGCTCTCTCTGAAGCTCGAGCTGATGCCGGTCAAGTTTAAAGGAGCACCGACCGAAGTGACTGTTTTGCTTTCGGAGTAGATTGAGTCACGGTTAGATTGAGCCGGTAAATAAGTTGTGCCGGCGCAAACAGTCGCGCTGCTGTTTACCCAACACCGACGTAAACATTACATGGAAGTGTCGTGTTTATTTTGTTTTCAATTTTTACAGCCGGCCCGTTTCTCGATACCGCTTGTTTATCGTTTAACATCTGGTAGAGAGTTGTGACCAGCGTGTTGATTTATTTACGGTCCCGACGATGGTGTTGTGAGCCGGTGTTGCAATGTCGCCGATGGTGAAGGGAGCCGACGCCGCGGAGCGTCTGGCTTCTGGCTCCAGCGTCTGGAGACGCGGAGGCGTCGACCGGGATCCGAGGATCCTCGCTTCGAATCGCGTAGAAAACGACGGCGAAGCTCTATCGCATAGAGACGATGGCCGTTGCTCCGAAAACGGAGAAAATAAAAGTGATGCCGTCATGAAAAGGTATCAATTTTTTGGCGAAAACACGACGCCAGTGAAATATTTAATGTTCGCTGACGGAAACGATTTTAAATACGACGATAGCCGAGGGTCTGCAGAGACAAATGATAGAATTTCATTTGTTACTATGATATACAAAATTATTTTTTCAATTCTCTGCACGCTCACACGCGTCACGAGACGGTTCCGCCCGTCTTCACCGAACCGATTAGAAGTTTGGCTTAGTCATTTTAAAGAAGTACGTTCGATCTGCACAATCCTCGCTTCTTCTCGCAGGGGTAGCTCGTCGGTAAAATCCCGCTCTGTGTCCGGTCGTCTTCGTGTGACTTCGTGGCTGATGCTGGCGCTCGTGTGCGCCGGCCCGTGTCCGTCTATCGGGAAGCCCATCAGCGAGACCCTGCAGCGGGCGTACGCCAACAGCCGTGGACCCAGCCCAGGAGCGAAGAAGCTGCTCAACATACCTGAAGATGGAGGTAAGAGTCTTATTACAATATGTTTATCACGTTTTTTAAAGATTGCAGTATTCGCAATCTCTTAAAAAATGGATTTTAAAATATATGATAAAGTGCCTAATTCCAAAATCCCTTAAAACGGATTTCGAATATTATAATATATTATCATATTTTAAAACGAAACTGAAGAGTTGAATATTTTGGAAGTGGTTTTCAGCGCTTCCCTGTAAAATTAGCAATAAAAATTATTAGGTATCGAACCACTAAAATATTTTGAACCAGTCCCCAACATTATGGTGCAGGATCAAAATATTTTCACGTAAAATTCTGCATCGTGAAAGTCATAAAAAAAATCAAACTGCAGCTAATCAGCTACCTCTCTAGGTTTCTTTATCAACCTGTCTCAAGTCCAGTACTATATTGCAATACCTTTTGCAGGTGTGTTATAAAAGAGACTTAGTTATATTTTGAAACATTGTGGTCCAGGATCAGAATTGAAAATTATCACATATTGTGGTTATCGTAAAGAGACGTTTTGTTTACTGTGACCAAGCACAAACCGAATGATGACCGCAACTAGTTAGCTGTCTCATTCATGCATGTCAAAGTCCACACGTGGACCGTATGACTTCTCCCCAGTACCTTCGTACAGGTGTGATTTTTTGATTTTTAAATCCAATTTCGACCTACTGTTCTTTTGATATCTTTGGCCTTCTTTCGCATTTGTTCAATATTGATAATTTATTATTCTGAACAATGGTGGTATTTCGTATTTTTTACGCAACGCTCTTAAACTTTGGCAATATTGTTAATAATATCAGTTTAGTATAATTTACGATTTTTTTTTCTAATTCAATTCGAGTATTTTTATACAATATATTTACAAGCATTACGATTATTTTGATATATAGTATACATTTTTAAAACAATAAATAAAGGTTGTCGACATTATCCAGACGATAGTCAGCTGATCTGTTGGTACTGTAGCGAGACTAGTGCACGAGACATGGACTTGTGTCTTGCAGTGGCGTCCATGGAGTATTTTTTATTGATGATGCGACACAAAAAACATTTTAATCTGTAATAATAATAATTTTTCTGAATTTTCTAACCATCTTTTGGTGGCAATTGAGATTTTGCATATAATATATATTGCATATTTGTTGAACTCCATAATTACACATATGAAAATAAAAACACTTCTTTTTTAAGATTAAGATGTCTCACAGAGACGAAGCTATTATTTTTTTATATGAGAAGTATGGAAGTCTTGGGCATTACAGGACTTACGACCTGTCATCGGCTGGCTTAAGTGATCACTTTACACAATGTAACGTTCACCTATTTACCCACGCTACCACGTCTATCAAATTTTTGGAAAATTCCACTTATTTATTACCAACTATGCTGTAGCCATCTATTGATAATTTTGAAAATTTGATATTCTTACTTATGTAAATAATAGTATAGATGTCGCTGAAGTTGAGACTTATTAATGAAGTAGGGGCAATATTCTTTATGTATATATGAAATTCATTCGAATTATTAACATATACTAGAATACGTCTTGTTTCTTCTTTTTTTTAGTTATGTTCGTTTAATTACCGCGAGACGCGTTTCGCCTTATGAGGACATTATCAATCTAACCATTTAAAATTACTGTATTCACAGACCATGTTTTTCTTTAAAAATTAATTTCTGCTCGATATTTCTGATTAATTTAACTAGTATTAAAATAATTAATAACAGTATAATTTCACATGTCATTCTTCCACACAAAAATATTTCTGTGACTTGACGCAATTACCAGATAATGTTGTGTTGCGTCACTCTCTGAAGAAAATTCCCGGTATACCGTCAAAGAGGTCTTCCACCGAACGAATATTATTACATTTAACTTCATCCTATGCTCGAGCTTGCTTTCATACCGTTAAGCAATTGTAAAATATAATATATTATATTTTGCAAGACTCGGTTTGTCACACTTTGTAAGTTTCAATATTCATTTACTCTTGCTACGTCAACGGAGCGTTACGTGTAATAGATTCTTATTTCTGTAAACAAATGTTAACATGTCTTAAATCGACTTATTGACACGCTTAACTATTAAAAAAATTATTCGTCAATAATTGCAAAATTACTAAAACACTTTGTTTATTTATACCACTGGTTTATTGATAAATCGACATGTTTCGAAACCAATGGTACCTTGTTCAGGATACTTCTTATTTTAAATAGACAATCCACCGTTCAAGAGTGATTTGTGCCATTAATCAAGTTAAAACTTTATTTTATAGAAAATAGAATAGGAAATATTAATACATAATATATAAATAAAAATTTGCTTATTATATAGATTAAATGTGGCGAGTTAAGGGAAAGAAGATGACACAAGTTAACCGGGAGTTGAAAATTGAACCATTGACGAGATTACTGCAAAAAAAAACCTGTGATCCGCAATGGACAACCAAAAAAGATATTGGGGAATTTATTAAGTTTAATCAAGACGTTGGCCTAGTTCGCGTCTTGTTCCCGGACACCAGCAAGTTAGTCATATTTTCATAGCACAAGCATTTAGCTTAGTTTGAAAATAGTAAGAATATTGATGTGACATGTATTCCGTGTACGCATCTCTATTTAAAAAAAAAAAAATCTGAATAAATGTGAGGCTACCTGGCAATGCCCAATTCTCATTCTAGAGATATTTTACATTGTTTTTTGGGCGACTTTCCTTTTGGGGAACCAGGGGGTGTGGGGAAAAGATCTTTGATTTATTTTAAGCCCATTACTCGTATGATTATTTGGATCCATCCATTGTGCAGTCCAGATAGAATTCGTACGTTTTTTTTACTATGTTAAGTCTGTTATACGTCGGGATGTGGAATTGATGGGGGAAAACTGCGTAAAGAGTGGCCTCCTTGGCCGGTTTATCAGCATATTTTAAAGTACCAAAAATAGTAGACATGTACAAAAAAAATTTCAAATTTTCATAATTAAATATCAATAAAATTTTAGAAGCGATTTCCGATCTACAAGATATAGAGATCAAATTGATATCCCGAAACTAAAAATATACCGCAACTCAAAATCAATATATTTATCAAGGTATCAAATTTTTTAACAATCTCCCCATCACAATTAGAAAAATTACGGACTATCATAAATTTGTAACTGAAGTAATAAAAATATGTACACAGACTAACTGAAACATAAATTAACTCGAATATACTCCTTCTCTATACACGAGTCTTACTCATAGAGAAGAAATAAATGTTAAAAAATATATATATGAATTTTACCCACAAAGTTAATATTGCTAATTTTAAAAGTAAATATATATATATATTAATTACCTGCCGTGTATATTTACAGTTCTGCTTTTGTCTATGCTTGCATTTTTAATTTTAGTATACATTGTATTCTATATATATATCTACTGATTATTGAAATTGTATTATATTTTTAATATTAATAAAAAAAGATTATTTAGGATACAATGTATACTAAAATTAAAAATGCAAGCATAGACTGAAAAAATTGCAAGCAAAACTGTAATTAATATGAAGACAAATTAAAAGGTGACTATTTGCAAAAAGGGTTCGGTTATTTCCAATGCTATTAACACTTTTACTTCTTTCCATTAATTTGTCTAACTGTAAACCCAAAATTCACACCCGTATAGAAAGATATATAATATATACCTATATCCACATATGCAGCTTGTATATAAATTAAAAATGACATTAATTAATTTTTTTAAATTACGTAAAGGAAATGTGTACTAGTAGTTTACTATCTATAAATAAATAAAACAGACCCCAACGACAAATAACAGTTTCGTTATTAAACTTAAAAAATAAATGTTTTGCCAAAAAATGACTTTTAACGCACAACATATATATGTAGATGACATCTTAATAATGTAGCTTAATTGATTATAGCTGTCTACCGGTTATATGAAGTTCCGGGTTCGAATCCCGGTGATGACTATTTAAGTGATTCGTCCTGATGTGTTTAGATGTGCTGAGGTCATGGACTGTCAATCGTTGTCCAATCACGATTAAGATTTACATATTTCCAGAAATCGACGTATTTGACGCCGAATGCATACTAAAATCTCTCTTAACAGCTTTGAAATATACCTGAACTCTGAAGGTTGTCTTAGGTGCGCACGATACCAGGTTGGATAATTTGGATTATTTCTACAGACTCATTTTCGTAACGTTTTAGTCTCTTCTTATTATTTGTTTATTTATTTATTCTTATTCTTAATATAGTGCATACATAAGTATTTTTGTATATGCTCTTATATAATAATATTTATGTATGCACTATATTAATTAATAGCCACACATACCGCACCGGCGGTGCGACACACATACACACACATACACACACCATCACACCATTCCAAGGACATCACAAATACAATAATAGCCGTGACTGAAATGCAGTATTCACATTCTGCTTTTCTTTTCGTAACATGAATATTATTTTGTAACTTAAATATATTATAATCTAGTATATGTATTATCTTTAGGGCGAATCAAGAATTCAAAAAAAAAACCTGATCACGCTAGAATAAAACGCATTATTATTATTAATAAACAGTAGTATAAACAGTGTTTTCTTATAATTAATTAAATTTTTAAATATTGGTAATAAATTTATGGAAATATTTCATTTCATAACACATAGTTACCACATGGTTGCTTTTTTTTTTTACTTTTATCATTTCATTCAGAGTAACGGGTCCATTTAGACCCCTTTCTCTTCCATCGTGGTGTATGCCTTATGGGCGCACTAACAATAATGATGTGCGTTTATTATTATTGTAGATTATTATTATTACTGCAATGATGCAGGGGCTGCTAGCTGGGGCAGAAGATAACCTCTAAAGGAGGACGATTTCGGGACATTTAATTCGCGAGGGGGCCGTTTTATCATTGGTTGACAAAACGTTTATCGTTAGGTTTTGGTGCTGTGGGAGTTCATCATAAAATGCTTGGAGAGGTGTTTTATGAATTATTTTGTTATTTTGTTGCTCTGATATTTAATTATTATGAGTGCAGAATAATGGGTAATTTAATTTAAAACTTGAACAACTACGATTGCTTCATAATTTTCTACACATGTTCTACAATTGACCCAAAGGAATCTCGGTAATAAATATAGCAATTCAAATCTCTAGAAATTCCCAGTTAATAACGGGCGAGGCGCGGTTCACAATCGATCCTATTTTGCAAGAATACGCCCGCAGGGTGGTTTACTGGTAACCTTTTGCTCTCGCGTGTCACCTTTTGTACCACTACGTACCATTTCCTACAACGGGAAACGAACAACGCACTGTGCAGTGACATTTCGTTAATAGCCCGTGCAACTTTCTCTGGGCGGGCACAATGAGACGCCGTCGGATAAGACGATTTCTTTGTGTCCGTGCATAATTGATTGAGAGATAATCGCCTCGATTCGGAGAATTTAGAAATCTAATAACGGGTGTGTTGGATGCGGACAATCGGAGGTGTTGGATCCTAATCGGCACGTGCATCATATCATTTTAAATTTCTCTGTTCGTACTCATCATTGTCTCGAATGTGTTATAAAATTGCATTGTTTCTTCCTTATCCATGCATTAAAATAATTATTTATTCTAGTCAGGCACGCCCTGTGCAATGCAATATTCTCGATATTTTTTTTCTTCGTATACAAATTATTAGCAGGTCTTTGAGGTTGGGGGGGGGGACCCAATCTCCAAAATGGTAGACAATCCAAGCCTAAAATAATGATAGTCAATTTATTTACAACAATCTTTCATTAGTGAAAGTGTAAACAATCGAGTCGAGCGGTAAGTCCCCGACACGTCAACACGTCATTCGAAAGCGCCTAATAGTACGGTTAGTTTTAGCACCGCTCCTTCTAACATACATACATGACGACAGTAATAACAATCTATCTTACACCGAACGGCTGAGACAAAAGAAAAAGAAAGAGATGGTAATTAGTGTAATATTCATTCCAAGAAGCTTCATTATTAAAAAAAAAAAAACTGCATTTTTGACAGCTGTGAAAACCTACGATTATATAGGGTGTAACAGACCTGACTAAATTATGACTCGAAAATGTTCAAGGAATATGTACAAATTGTATACCGTTTGCCTTTTGAAATTTGTGCAAAATCACATTTAACTTTTAAGTCTACATACTGCGAAATTTACCCATACTTAATGTGTCTTTGTTACAGGCCCTAAATCAACTAACAAAAAATAGTCTGGCTTCTCGAAATTCGATAACATTTAATTGTTTGTATTCAATATATTATTTGAAATAATCGCATAATAACGTTTTTTTTTAATGTTTGTCTCCGAACATGGTTGGGACTAGGCAACATTTTCGACACGTAATTTAGTCACGTATTCAACCATAAAGTATTATGAACTAGGTCTGTTACATCCTGTATATATATATATATATATACGTACATAATAGAATTAATATTATTTGGTGTACTAAAAAGTTCCCCTTACATGAAAATTGGACGCAGGAATCATAGATAAGTGGAGACCTCGGCAGTACGACAGGGGCGTGGCCCAGTTCCGCCCGAATGGGCGGAAAAATAATAATCCAAAGATATAAACCGATGTCGGGTGTCGTCGGTCGGCGGTCAGAAACCATGGGAATTGTAAAATATTTCAGGCTCGGACGGACATTTACGACTCACGTCCATAATAGCGCTGTAAAAGACTGTTATTACGCGGATTTTGGGCGATAAAACCGAGTCTTATTCTTATTACCGTGGTATTCAGTGTGCTAGACTTAATTTTCAATTGTTCAATATGTCCTCGATTGGTGAAAAACAAAAAATTGAAAAATTTTGCACTATTTTCATCAAAAATAAAATCGAATTAAATTCCAAGAAATGTGTAATATATATTAAATACTAAATTAATGTATTAATTATAAATATATACATATAAAGGTTCGAATCCCGGTGACGCAAAAACAATATTTTTCGACAAAATTGATTTTATATGTATATATTTATAATTAATACATTAATTTAGTTTTTAAAATATCACAGACCTATGTTCTGAATAATTACAACTTCACAATAAGAATGTGTTTTCCTTAATAATATATATATATATGTTATTAAGAACACTTTCTTATTGTGAAGTCGTAATTATTCAAAACGTAGATCTGTGATATATATATATAGCGTATTTGGTAATGCGCCTTCTCCAGATTGGTAAAAGATTCAGGTTCGAATCCTGGTAGCAACAACAATGTTTTTCGATAAAATTAATGGAATGATAGATGTATTCATTTGAAAAGTGTAACATATATGTTCGAAAATTTGTCGTCAAAAGTACTGTCTCTGTAGTATAGTTGGATAATGCATCTTCCCGGTTTAGAAAGAGATCCAGGTTCGAATCCCGGTAGCAACAATAATTTCTAATTAATACATTTTAATATATCACGTAGGTATGTTCTGAATAATTACAACTTCACAATAAGAATGTGTTCTCCTTAATAAAAATAAAATCGAATTAAATTCCAAGAAATGTGAAATATTGTTAGATTGTTCCAAAAATAATGTTTATTAGTACCTACATCATATTGTAGAATATATTTTTTTTTAAATCTATCAGCTATATAAGTATCAAATTCATGCGAAATTCTAGAATGGTTAAAAATGACATTTTAAAAATGACGTGAGGAGGGGTCGATGTGTATAAAGTAAGTAAACTATTTTGTATTATAAAGTAAGAGCCGTTAGTTCTACGCATTTCTGACAACGAATTTCAAACTTGTGGAGTAAAACTCGAGCGTATTAAATTTATTTAAAGGAATTTTCTGCCGTTTCTGTATTATCGAATTCTTTCGCCGTAAGTGATGAGAATCTCGAAAAGCTGAAAATTGTCGTTAAAGCTATCAATTTGTAATTTTCAACACAAACAGGACGTTCACTACCCTTTTCGTCATACGTTGTTACGTCTCCGTCACGCCGCACTGTTCGTTCAGAAGCGGTTCCTTCACCCAGTGTACTAATGATTAAAATAATGCAAATCATATGTCTCGACTCGATAAATAAATATAGCAAGTTATATATTTAATTTTAAATTCTTTAAAAATTAGCAATATTAACTTTGTGGTTAAAATTTATATTTTTTATTTATTATCTTTGTTTTATTAACTACTGAATTGAGTTTAAATACATCTACCGATTTCGAAAAATACCATTTTCTTCTTCAGGATGTCATAACTAACTAAAAATATATATCAATGTTTCTTCACCAGAATCTATTTTTAAAAAAAACAACAATTATTAAAAAAAGAAATTGTTACTTAATACAAATTTAGTCGAATAATTTTTAGGAAAAAATTTTAGAATGGAACTCGTAGTTAAATTTAGTTGGTTGTTTATACGTTTTACACGCTTTATTTATCTCCAACGATTCCAAATTATTTAATTTGTGACCAACACCGTTTACATGCAAAATTGACCAATCCCAATTTTTTATCAAAACCATGACCATTTTCTATCAAATGATTAGAAAATTCTGAAAATATTAAATTCTGTCATTATTTTCGGAACATTGATCGGAACATTTTTTTAAAATTAATTCATCGCTTAATCGACGTCACATTCCTGACACAGTGCGTCACAGTATAAGAATAAATTATCTTTACATATTGGGCATAACTGCCTTGCACACGATTCGTATACATCAGAGATGCCATCTTATTTCGACTCGCTTTCTAAATCATCTGTTTGAGATAATGTCTGTTTTAAATCATTCGTTTATCTATTGTTCGCCGTATCGAGACAGTGCGGTATTTAAGTATTCGTACCACTTCTTTGTACTTCAATATTCGCAAGAATCCTAAGAATCCTTGCTTCAATCGTGCGTCAGGTTTTGTTCTATTCATTACGTGGTTTAGGTTGCACTGAACTGGTGACAAATGTAACACAAAGTATCGTCAACTATTTTAATCAAAATGAACTTTTTTCTCTTTAAACTGTGTTACAAAGATACAATTTTTTTTAAAGGATGTTTTTTTTTTGGAGGTATAGAATTTTAAAATGAAATAAAATACATTAATATCGTGGTATTAGCTTTATTGGAAAGATATTTTTATGCCATTAGTGATTAAATGTGATTTAGCGCATATGAGCGCCGCGGCTGGCTCGAATAAATGGCAATCAGGAAGTCCAATTTTTGAAATAAATTTGCACATTATGCGAGCGTTGTTCTGGCTTAAGTCTATTCATGGTATGAAATGGCAAATCAAACTGAGCAAAAATCAGCCGTCAGCTGACAAATTGGCTGCCGCTGAAAAAAATGTTGCCAATTTAAAAAAAAAACACGCTTTACTTACACACAGTTGTGCAGTGGGGCCGGGGCTATTATTATTATATGGGGAAAAAAATGGCACCAGAAATTTATGACGTCCGCGACTTGGCACAACCAGGTAAATCATACACTAGAAGATGATCCTCTTAGATGTCTCAATAGTCGACGAGCTTGTATGAATATGGATGAGGCGAGAATTGTGTGCCAGGATAGAATAATGCACCGCTCTATCCTCTCTGCCTACTACCGTGTAGAAACGGCGTGATGGTAAGTTAGTTAGTTAGATTTCCCAGTTAGATATAACGGATAAACCTGACTTCGGTGTAGTTAAAGTCTCTAACATTATTAAGTCAAACTATATAGATTCATTAAGGAGAACACATTCTTATTGTGAAGTTGTAATTATTCAGAACAGACGATCTGTGATATTTTAAATACTAAATAAATGTATTAATTCGAAAGATATCAATTTTATCGAAAAATATTGTTGTTGCGCTACCGGGATTCGAACCTGGATACCAAACCGGGGAAGATGCGTTATCCAACTATGCTACAGCGACATTACTCTTGACGACAAATTTTCGAACCTGTATGTTACACTTTTTCAAATTAATACATCTAAGGTTCCGGTTTGGAAAGAGATCCAGGTTCGAATCTCGCTAGCACAACAATATTTTTCGATAAAATTGATTTTATATGTGCATCTTTCTAATTAATACATTTTATTTGTATTTTAAATAGATTTTATTAGATTCATCTAAGTTACATTAAATTAAATCTGTTGGTTAAAATCCGCCAATAGTTTCGAAACAATCTGATAATTCGGGAAATTCGTTTTGAAATTGATTAATACCGTGCCGTAATCACTGATAAATCTTGAAATAATTATAAACAGTCTTTATACGAGCGCTTTTATGTTAACCAATCCCATCGCGTTATTCCACGCCCGGCTCTCTTGATTGCACGGTACCCATCAAGGGGCACATATTGTAACAAAAAAATCAGCTCGTTTCATACGAGAGTATTAAACCGGCTAGGCATAATGACTGCCCGACGCGTCGTGACCCGTGCCAAGTAAACTGCAACTCTCAACAAAGTGGCATTTCTCAACATATCTCCGTTAACATCGACCCGTTTTGACGATCGTTCCCTTTTACTTCATTACATTTAAATTCACTCGTCTTTTTATAATTCTCCGGGCGTAATGACTGCTCAACTATTCAGACGTTTCGAGATTTACCTTTTAAGATATATATATATATTTTTTTTTGAAGACTTTACAAAACTGTGTTGTGTTCTTCTATTCATATTATATTCATATTCTATCTTATTCGTTCCGTATGACCAAGCAATCTGAGATATTTTTTGTTATCAGCTAGGAAATGCTTTGCGTCTGCTGAAAGGTGGTCAGGATTAATAAAGGATCGCTTGGTTTGATCACGAGGAATGAAACATTTGCGTAGGCCCTAGAGATTAACGGTGTATGACGGAGGGTGACTATATTTTCTTCAGGATCCTAGACTGCAACTAAACAACTTCTGAAACAGATGGCACTCAATACAATGCATATTCACCGTTTCTGAGGTTAGTTTGTAGAAGTCCGTAATCACATATGTAAAAATAAAATACTCGTTTCATTTGTTTGTGACCCGTTTCACCTTGCAAAGGCGATCTAACAATTTTAACTTAATAATTTTTAATTTTATTTTCTGAAGGATTTTGACAGTGTAAGCATAATATAACTAAAATGATAAATATTTAACATGTGATACTATTTATGAAAATCCACAGAAATGTTTAGGTACAGAAGATAAAAAGAAAAAAAGAAGGAGAATGGGTGGGGATGTTGCAACTATTGTTGCGGTAAAGAGAGAGCAAGATGTGTTTATAGGTAGAATGATTGGCCAAAATTGAGATTGTGGTGGTTCATAAAAAGAACCCTTTAAGCGTAGTAAGGCTCATGTTGAAAAAGTCAATTTCTGTAAATTTCTCATTATGGTATTTGCATGACCGGTGAATGAATGAATTTAGTATGTAAGATGTTCTACTTCTAGGAATGTGGAAGAGTGCCGACTGCCGGGTCGATCTGGATGGTATGTGGAGAGATAATAATTCTAATTGGCAGGGACAGTCAATATGGCCTTGAAGTAGTTTAATGAAAAGCATGCTAGGGTTTTCATATTGAGAGTTTAATGATAGATTAAATCTAACTTTAAGATATTGGAGAAACCTATTTTGTATTCGTTCTAATCTCGCAAAATATGTAATCTGCCATGGGTTCCAGATTTGAGATGTGTACTCTGAGTGATTTGTATTTATAACTATAATGGAGGACAGCTATTTAATTTATTTACTAATATAAAATATATATAAAATCTAGGTAAGTCGCGCTTCCTGGTTGGTCCTTGTTCCTTTATTGTTCTATCAAATTCCTACCATCCTTCCCATATCGTGTGTGTGTAAATACACCTCTTTTTACAAATTTTCCAAAAAGTTAGCCGGCATTTTTGTGCACAGTCTCGAGCGGTCCAACCGCCGTATTATGATTACTCGCGGCTGATTATGGGATCCTCACTTGTGAGAAACACAATGGATCGTATGGGCGTCTGGTGTGCGCGCGCGCTTCCACGTATGTCACGCTCCCCGCCTTCGCGCGACACTGTGCCCAATCGCCGTGGTTGTTAAGCACCACATTGGCGCGGACGCGGCGGTGCGGCGATACGACCTTACGGTGCGCGGCGATTTGTTTCGAAATTAAAAATGATACAAAATATTTTATTTACAACACGCCCTCGACGGCGCGCTTCTAGATTGGAAAAGTTTTATAACATGATGTATTTTATCTTCTTCCACATTCGTGCATTCACGGTGAGCTGACTTTGTAGCGAGCAGTTAACGATCTAGCCTATTCTGAAAACAACAATGTATAATAATTATTGTTACATACGCACGTCGCCGGTAACGTTGGGTGTGATGGGAACCGAAGGGATTTGTGGGAACTGTAGGGATGGGTGGGGGGATGATTATGAAATCCTCTAATATTAAATGGACCAGGTGTGAGGACTTACGGAATGTGGAAGGGCAGCTCGACTCACCTGATGATGACGCTGGCCCTTTATTCTGCTGAAGTTCACATCACAATTGACACTGCAACGACACTGGCGAATCTACTATACTTCCACGAATGATATACATATGAGGATCAAAATGAGGACGAAAATCCACTCCAATCTCGGCGAATTTCACAAGACCGCCGAGCTGAAAGGCAATTAGATACTGAGGGAATTGGGTCAGGCATGGAATACATATGAATTATGTATGTCACCGGTAACCATTGCGAATACTGAACAATAATAAAAGCATTATTTTCGTTATCACGTCTGGCTCACCATTTATGAGGGGTTTTTTTTTAATATGAATTAATTAGTTTGGATGATTATGTGAGTATATGTTGACTCCAGATCGGAAGAGTTTGAATATTGTGACATTCATCCAAATATTCTTTTGTATCGCGTATTGTGCTCGTATTTGTGTCGAATAAATTATGAAGCGTGCTTGGATGTGTGACAGGAGGCAGGTTATAAGACAGAAAGTACGTACGGACGCACTTAATTTATTGAAGATAAATTGTACACAGGAAAAAGTTAGTACTAGGTGCGTAATAGAATGCTCGGGCGATTTAGATAGGACGTGTGGTGCTCGTGACTCGGCCCGTCAGGGTGCAGCCAGTCGCGTTTGTATTGTGTATTGTTATATATGCCGTCGGTACATCATTGCTTCTTTATGGCTGATGTAACTGAATAATAATTGAAATGTAATAAAATAAATTAATATTGAGAATATTTTTCGGGTTAGCGTTCAGATCAAGTACGTAAAACGTTTTAGCAAAATCTACTTAATGGCGCTGATTACGAATTATATATGAATATTTTCGTTTTACACCGCCGTTCACAACAAAATATAAATAAAATGAATCACGATATTCTCAGATATTCAATCACTGATAGTGAGTGTGACTCTAAGATATCAGTGATTGACTCACTGTTCGTGATTTTGGGCTCGTCACTACATCATTCTGCATTTCACACACATGTATGGCGAGCCGAGGTTGAACACAAATCCCATGTCATTGTGTTTTCGTTCAAGGCCTTTGAGAGCCAAGGCACGTTATTCATAAAGCAGACGGACGTTTCTCGTTCGAGGAATAACATTATTATTATTATTTTTATTGATTTCATATTGAAATGGTCACAGTTTAATGAGCGCATTGTTGCCGCTGATTTATTTATCCCGGAACCGGCAACGCTGTACGAGATGGAAGAAGTTTCTTTTGATGTTGTTTTTGCAGTTCTATTGATTATCTTTGACAGCTTTACGACTTTTTATGAATTCTGTACGCAGAAAGAAATTTTACTATTTTCGGATAATATTTATCTGTCTTTCAACGGAACCAGCGATATTTTTCGATAATCAAATTATACACTAATCAATTCAATCTTTGACTAAGGAAATGGATTATTTTAATTAATTTTTTGTTCCGGTCAAATTAGGTTATTTGTATAATTTAATATAACATCATTTCTTTTTATTCATTTTCTGTTTTGCATAGTGTTTCAATCATGGGATAGCGAGATTATTTTCTTTATTTATTATGTTATTAGAATTCTTTATAACCCATTTTAATTCATTCCCAATATTTTTGGTATAGATAAAAATATGAATTGAATATATTAATTAGAAAGATATACATATAAAATCAATTCTATCGAAAAATGTTGTTGTTGCGCCACCGGGATTCGAATCTGGATCTCTTTCCTAACCGGGGAAGGTGCATTATAAAACTATGCTACAGCGACAAATTTTTGAACCTATATGTTACCTTTTTGATATTAATACATTTAATCGTTCCATTATTTGAAAGAGCCATCTACCTTATTTTTTCACCAGATAGTTGGATAATACACTTTCCCCGGTCAGGAAAGAGATCCAGGTTCGAATCCCGGTGGCGCAACAACAATATTTTTCGATAGAATTGATTCTATATGTATATCTTTCTTATTTATATATTTAATTCATATTTAAAATATCTCAGATCTATGACCTATTCTGAATAATTACAACTTCACAATAAGAATGTGTTCTAATTAAAAAATAAAAATAAAAAATATATATATTAATAATAAATAATAATGGTTTTTCATATTTGTGTGATAAACAACGGATGAATCTGTCTCCTTTAGTACAGACTTCGGTCTAGTTACGGAGACAGTGAACATCTCTTACATTATGAAGCTTGTTCGCCTTTTTTTTGTATATTTATAATAATAAAAATAAATAAGAACATATTTGTTGCTAAGTTGCAATTTCAGAGCATAGTTCTGTGGTATTTTACCACAACAGCACGAAAAAACTGACTACTGTAACACAGACGGCAGTCTAGCAAAGTAGCCAGGACAATGCTGCATGTATCAGAGGTGGAGTATATTCCATCCCACACAATAAACTACGAGTGTTATATTTAATAGCAATATAATTGTATCTTATGTTTATCATGTTATATTATAATATATTCACATCTGTTACAACATTAAAGTCTAATAAATAATTTTTTAACACAAATCAGTTCAAAAAAATCTGTCGAAAAATTTTAGCTGCTACCGGGATTCGAACCTGAATTTTTTCCTATCCGGGGAATCTCGTTAACAGTTTTCGCTATTTCGACCGATTATTTTTTTCAACTTATATATTCAGTAGGTTTTCATAATTGATACATTTATTATTTAATTTTTAAAAAGCAATTAAGTTTATATTGCGGTGATTCTAAAATACCTTTGAATAATACACGCTAAGGGACGCCAGTATTAAATCAAACCGTTTTTATCAAATTTTGTATAAATTACATTATGTATTTCAATAAAAATACATTTTTGTTGTAAGGTTACAATCGCAGAACATAGTTTTCTGGTATTTTAAATACAAATTAAATTAATCAATTAGTAAGATGTGCAGATAAAAAATTCTATCGAAAAATTATTAGATTGTTATCGGGATTCGAACCCGCGTGTATGTGAATTGGGAAACACGTTAAATTTCTTTAAATTTAGCAACTAAAATATATATGACGCAAGTGTTGATGGCATCAAAAATGGAAGACGTCCGCGGAAGACATGACACGACCAGGTAAACCAGTTAATGGAGGATGGTTCAGTTAGAAGCCTTAACAATCGTAGAGCTTGTATGAATGTGGATGAGGTGAGAATTGTGTGTCAGGACAGAAGAGTGTGGCGCTCTATCCTCTCTGCCTACCCCCGCGGGGAAACGGCGTGATGGTAAGTAAGTAAGTAAGTAACTAAAACTTGGCAAAGTTGTTTTCAAATGTATTTGTATCGAAAATATTACCTTACGCAAGGTATTGGATCAATACAAAAAAAATACCAGATTTACTTTGGTATTTTCCTTGCGTAGATAGGGTTATCAATTTTAAAAATGATAAATTATTGTTATTTTCTAACATGTAAATAATGATAAACGTTTGTTGATATTGTTCCTTTTCTAGAAACGATGTTCAATGTTTGAACAAAGTTAGTGATAATTTTTTAAATAAAGTAAAATTGAAAATACTCCACGCTCACAAGTCACTCTCGCAACTACCTTACTTGTAGTGTTGTCATAGTAGGGTGATTGCACTTACAATGAATATCACTTGAAATATGTCTAATATCATTATTGTATTTAAAAAATATTATGTAAATAAAAATTACATCCAATCTCGAGAATCGAGAAACGACATGACATTTTTCTTGTTAAATATATCCTGTACAAGTTTATTTTCTTTTCGAAGGTGTTGGGCCGATAAATCACCATTTATATAGTCGACCACAAGCTTTTATAAGTTCAACTGAATCTGACAAAAGGTAGGCGCGGTCAAAACAATAATTTTTAATAATAATAATACATTTATTAGGTTCACTTTTTTTACATGTATTATGTACTTACATTGATAAATAATGTCTAACGGTCTGACGTATTACTCTTCCAAGTTAATATTAATTAATACTAGTTCATTACTATGAGTGTTGCGTAATATTTCTAGTATCAGACAGATGTATCGAGGGTATGCTATAAAATTTGGCAAAGTAAATACAACATATCAGTAAGAAAGTAAGACATATATTTGGGTACCCTGCCTGCTACACTAGTAATTTACTGTATTATAGCAGACAGTGTTCCTCCGGTATAACAGTAAGCAAAGTGCATTTATCAATGTTATATATATATATATATATATAAATATATAAATATATAAACAGTTGATTAAGAGATGCAATTAGGTATTTCAATATACTGTTCTGTTCTCAGGTTTAGACTTTTAAAAGTTCTTGGGCGTAATTTCTCCCCATTTCGTGAAGCCAGAACTGTACTTTTCGTCAAAAATATGCAAGACTACTAATCTTTCACTTGACCGTTGTATATTTTTGGTGCTAGAAATAAATAGAATCTTTGTTTAGTTTTGACACAAGATAGTGACAGTTAGCCTGTATCCTTGTTAAGTGAGGGTGCGTAATTTCCTGATAATATTGCTTATGCCGGTAAAAGTGTTTTAGTATACCAAGAATATACATTTGACGGATGTCTAGGACGCGACATTCTTTGAAGAGTTCATTATAACTATAGTCAAACTTACTCATTTATTTATTTATTCTTATTTTAACGCATACATAAGTATATTTATATATGCTCTAATATAAACAAGATCAAAATGTTCCTTTTTACTGCAACTTATTTAGCGCATATTTGCTTAGTTTCATTTTGAATCTATCTAGTTTCTCCTCCTTTTCTTATTTCTGAGATTTAGCCTTCTTCCAGAATAGCAGTCTCAGTCTATCTTCTTCTCTTGTATGATGTTCGTGCTCATGTTGATTTGCATTAATTTTTCTTATAAATTTTGTCGATATTTTCTTAGTGAGGATTTTAAAAATAAATACCATAACATCAGAGAATATGTATTTTTCCTGAGTATTAATCTTAAAGTTTTATTTTGCAGTACTGATAATTGTTGCATTTCTTCTTCATTAGCCAAAAATATATTTAATGTTTGTATTTGTATGTTTAAACAAAAAAACTAACAAGTTTAAATGATACTTAACACCTTGGATCCGTGCTGGCAATAATATGGGTGGAGCGCAATAATCGTCGACCGCTGCGCGCTGGCCCGTGCTTTTAATCCCCCAATTCTTGGTGCGCTGCGCATGCGCTTCGTTCCAGCGAAAATCAAATCATGACAGTATTTTTTTATGTGATTAATATTTCAGATATTTCTCAATTTTCCGCCCTTCAAAGTATTTTCCAGCTACAATTTTTTTTTCTTATTGTAGGAAAGAATTTCAATTTCATGTCGGGGTGTATTTTTTCCTTGTACAATATTTTTTTTCTCAAAAAAGGTCTAACCGTCCGAAAAGCTTTTGAATTTTGCATAGTGATATGATTATGAAATTCTCCGTAATGCGATATCGGTATGAAAGCGTTTCACATTAAAAACGCGCGTTTGCAAACAATAGGCCCCGGACTCGGAATGTCTCGTGGGGGTGGGTGGATTTTTTCCACCCGCCTCGCGCGGGGGCTGGAATTGTTTTAATGAAAAGCGGAAATGGTCCGGCACTTACGGAAGTCGTCAGAAAGAACACCCTGTTTCTGAATTCTTTTTTCTCGCAGATTTGACACGATTAAAAATGTTACGAATTTTTTAATGAATATGACGGCCGATGCCTTCTTCATAATAATAAAAGTATTCTAAAGAAACGGGCTGAACAGCGGAGTTGAGAAGATTTGGAATGTAGCCAATTAGGTGATGAACCTCAAGGAAGTTGTGGTGCAAGTTTGTATAGGCTGTGACTGGGGTATGCAAATTTAACGGTAAATCAGTAAAACTCTGAATTTATTTATTTCTTAACATAGTGCATACAATAAGCTCTCCTATATATGCTCTAATATTAATATAAGCAAGTCTTTTCTTTTACTAAAACTTTTTTTTTATATACCCGGTCAGTTTCACTTTAAATCTATTCAATTTCTTCTCGTTTCTTATATTTTTTGGCATTTTATTAAACATTTTCATCGCACTATACATCATCGATTTCTGAGATTTAGCCTTCTTCCTGAATGGCAGTCTCAGTCTATCCTTTCCTCTTGTACGATGCTCGTGCTCATGTTAATTTGCGTCAATTTTTCGTTGTAATTCCGCTAATATTTTCTTAATGAGGATTATATAAATAAATACCATTATATTAAAATATATTTTCTGCTTAAAGGTCATCATATTCAGAACTCTTTCAGCTTTGCACTGATCCGAGTATATCTATTTTTTCGGAGTATTATTCTCAAAGCTTTATTTTGTAATACTGACATTAGCCAAAAACAAAATGCAGCTGCAGTAGTGGATGTGAGGAATAATAACAGAGTTGTAAACTATTTTACAAGACTGTACTAATGAATCTTTTGATCCTTCCCAGAAGTGAGATTTTTTTTAGCAATCTTTTTTAGTCATTACCAGTTATTTACCGGTATTTGTGAAGGTGTCAAAAAGTGAATATTATGACATATTATGATGTAAAACAACAAATGATAAAAACTTACCCTACAGATGAGGGTGTCATTATTTTAATAATTTATGAATTGCAGCGACAAAATGTTGAAAGAGACTATGTATAGTGTAACTGGGCTTCACAAAACTTCAAACGACACTAAAAAGTATTTGTCGGAAGACAGAATAGACACAAAGACTTCACTAATGATTTTTGCGACGGTCAGTCTCGGATCCTCAACGCACGTGCGCGCATTGTATGTATCAGTGGAGCTCTGATTTTAAGTTTTTGAAGGGACCAACAAAAAAAAATGTAAACAGAAAATGCAATTTTTTTTTTTTTACTTAAAAAATGAATCAATGTTTTTTGCTGCATGTGTTTTTTTGTTGTCGATATTGTTTTTGAATAGTTTTTTTTGTTAATGCTGTAAATTAAATAAACTGCTTCTGGTGGTAATTTACCAATACTAGCAAATATTTGACTCAGTGTGACTCGTGATATTGTAGGAACTGAGTTGATGATATGAGCGGACACTTCTTCTGTCAAGTTTATGTTTATACGACTGTCCACTATTTTATCAATTTCCACTTCGTCCAATGATATTACGTTGGTTGTATTTAATTTTTATCGAAGTTTGAATAAATTCTAGACGTAAATCGCAGAAAAGACAAATGTAAAACAGGGTTTTAAATTTACCAAAATGATGCGGGACTGCAGAAATAACGCGCAGATGGAGGGAAAACGTGAATTCCGGGCATTTGAAATCGGGATTTCGCTGTATTATGCCCGAAAAAATTCCACGTAATTCTCGGTAAACGAACCTTACAACAAAACACTCAACGATCCTGCTTACTGCAAATAATGTGTCATAATATCATATTGTAAAAATATTATTATATAATACATTAAAAGGGGAATATAATTTAGCGAAATGTATGACACACGTGTTTGCGATTAAAATATTTAGTGTACGAAAAAGCGCGTGAATTAAACGATATCATGACACGTAACTGTACCCGGCATTCGGAACCGAGTGTTGCGTCCGCCCACGAGTACGAACCTGACTGTACGACATAAGTACGTATTAAACAGCCACATGCGTAATGCTTTTGACACGAAGAATATATTATCTATGTTTGCATCGTTGGATAAAATTTCTCTGAAATTGTTTAGCATTAAGAATCATATCCCGGGGAGATTTTATTTTATCTCTTTTTTAATTTTCACAACTAAACTTTGTGATACACACATGTTGGATCATTGTCACTACTAAATAGTTTCGAGAGGTGCAGTCCGTCTCATCATCAGTTGATAACTAGCCAAATACAGTGTTGTAGTTTATTCAGGTAATGGGGCGGGGAGGTGATAGGTTTCGCTTGTTAACAGGAATATGTACAGTAAAGGCGAAGTGTTAGGGAATGTTATGTTGTTAATTTGTGTTTTCTCCGAATTTAAATTCTTTTGTATCGAAAGAATGATTTGTTTCAATTTTGTGATTATAAAATACTGAGAAGTTGTTATGTTTTAGGCAGCGGCGATGTTCCTTTATTATCGTATGTAAGATTTCTCGCGATAACAATAACCCAACGCGTGTGTAGTACAAAGTTTAGTAATGATAATTAAAATAACACAAAGTAACCGGCATGTCAACTAACGATATTTATTTTATCCCATTTATCGTTTTATTTCCTTTCTTGTTCAGTTCACATAGTCACTCCAATTATACATAGAATTTGATTGGAGTTGTACGAGAGAAGAAGAAAAAAATTGTCCATGTCAGTGCTCAAAATTTAGCAAAAATCCAAAAATGACTGCACTCAGTCGCATCTCACGTCTGTATTATTGTATATACAAGCTGGTCTGATGACGAACAGTCTGCCTTTAGCGGAGTAGCAGAAGACAGTTTTTCTTTCCACTTATTTAAATGAGGAATTTCTCCCCCTCTTTTGAAGGAGTGGAGTTCAATATTTGCATTATGACTTGGTGCAGAATCATCATCAGTTAGGCGAAATAAATACCCTTTTCAGATCAAACAACGGGTCAACGTATAAAATAAATTCCTTTCTGTTAGGAGTAACATTGAAATTACCCAATTTTAAATTCTCCTAAATACAGTTCTGTTAAACGATCACATATCTGAACTAGTGTTTAGATTATTTCACATGAATTTCACATGTATAACATTTATTTTTGTTATGATTAGTTCTGTGGTATATTCAGTCAGTACAAATTAAATTAATAAATTAGAAAAATATGTGTACAAAAAAAACCAAATATCTATTGATAAATAATATTGGATGATTTTGGTAGAAAAAGGTAACTTAATAAACTTATTTTCATTTATAATTTTGAATATTAAGGACATTCCCAAAAAAATCTTTTTTCTTACAATCCTTTTGAAACTTTGAATACGCATACTTATGAGTGTATTTTATACGTAGAAATATTTTTCAATAATCTTTGCGGTAGTAAATTTGTAAATATTGACTATTAAAATGAGCATATTTAACATACGAACCATACCCCGGTCGTGTTGTAGCGCACGTTTAATTGAATAGTAAATTTCTTACCATTGTTTTAGAAAACTGAGAAATATTAATTGAAAATTTAACAAATATCATCCTGCAAAAATAACTAAAACAAGAGGTATTCGTTTTGTTATAAAAAATGTTAAAAGTGAGCTACTTTTGAATGGTTTTGACTTTTCCTTTTATAATTTGGATAGTGAGAGATTTTTGAACTTCTGCGCATGTGAGCAGAAGCGAAAGAGTACACTGTACCTCAACTGTTTTTTATTCTATTCATAGTAGTTTACATTCGGGGGAATCTTCTTGAAGATTGACTACGACTGGTCTTTGGGAATGTCCTTAAGTAAAATATTTCCTTTTGTTCTACTTTATTGTGTTATAAATTATTGATTTGAGAAATCAGCAAATTACGCAGTCAAAAAGGCAAATTGTTACAACCAAAATTATTTTTACGATACATAGATTATTTCTGTAATTGATTTATTGAAGTGTTAACATTACGTTAGTTAAATCAATTATAAAATATTGTACTGATCAAGAAAGATTCACAAATATTACGCACGCTTTAGAAATTTAGAATTTTTCAGCATCCACGGTTATTACCTGCTAATTAACTATCTATTGGATAAATTTATTCGAAGGTTTAAAATCACATGCTATTGAAAATGATTTGCCTTTTTATTTGTATCTTTTAATAAGTTAAAGGAATAAGAAATCCTTGATTCTATTTACGGACACAACACAAGACAAACAACAAACATCTACACGCCAGTTCCGAGAGCAACAACGAAATTTTATCAGAGATTCTACGTGTTCTTAGCTCCGAAACTATACAACAACTGGATATCGTTTAATTCCAATAAGATTACACAAATATGGACCCAATATATGATCTAATCAGGTAGAGATGGATCAGAAGCATGGCTACCCAACATTCTAACATAATTTATCCATTAATAATTCACTAGTCCTACAACACTCCCACTATATATTTTTTATTTTTTTATATTTCTTATTTTATTCCTGTCGATGATTTAAATAACACAACAGCACGAAAAAAAACCGGCTTCTTTAACACAGACTTCAGTCTAGCAAATTAGCCAGGACAACGCTGTGTATATCAGAGGTGAAGTCTACTCCATCCCACACAATAAACTATGAGTATTAATTATGTTTTATGTTTATTATGTATAATATATTCACCTCTGTTAGAACAAAAATATGTATGTCGTCTAATAAATAAATAAATAAATAAAAACCCGGAAACTGCAGTATTTTACAGCATGTCATACTTAACCAAAAATTTAAATTTAGGTTGTGACTTTTACTCCCTAATTGGAGTTAAACCCTTTCACAATACTTTCTTTATACGAAAAAATGCAGTTTGAGCTTGTTCAATATAACATTTAAATTCCACGTCAAGGGTCGCAGATCTCATTCAATCTGCATCCCAGGTATAGTATTTTGTCTGCACTATATGAAATATTCCAAAATACATAAGTCTATTCCGTATTTGTATCCGTGTTGTAATTTACTCGGAATTTGTTCATTTACGCCCGACTCTTGATTTACCCGGAATGTGTTCATTTAAAATCGGGTTAATCTACCAGGAATGTGTTAATTTGAAACCGAACCCACGAGGCGTCGCGCCACCACCCCCGCCTCGATATTTTAAACTTAATTTTTTCCCGCCCCTCAGCTGGTGGCGCCGCGTTCCCCGAGTTCCGCTCCTTTGTATTCGATCCTCGAAGAGCTGGTCTTAATATCGTAGAAACTTTCTATAATATAACCACTGGAGAGTTTCGGCTCCTGGTGAGTTCGGGCGAAAGTTTGCAAAAATTCTCGTCGGCCATATTATTTCCGGCGTGGGTGGACGGGACCGGCCGCGGGGCGTGGGCTTTAATTAGTCAGCGCTCTTTGACTCCCTTATTTCTAATTACTACCTCTTTCGGAATTAAAAACGAAACAGTGCAATCCCCGGCTTTCGGAAGTCGGGACCAAAATCGAAAGGGTTTAAATCCAAAAATGGAGTAATCAATTCTGTGTATATCCGTACATTATGTCAGAGATGTAGTATCGTATCTGAATATACTAATTTTTGCAACTTTGTTCGTCCACTTATTAATTTTATTTAAATACAAATTAAATGTATTAATTAGAAAGAAATAAACATATAAGATCAATTTATCGAAAATAATATTTTTGTTGCCAACCTGGACACGAACCAGGAACCCTTACAATCCGGGGAAATGCGCTAAGCACGGCACCATAGTAAAATAACGACAATTTTTCGAAATTATATGTTGCACTTTCAAATTGAAACACGACCTGTCTTCGGCTGGCTTAAATGATCACTTTACACAATGTAACGTTCACCATTCCACCCAGTTAGCGTAAGCCCTGTAATTATCCACACTTCCAGATTCGTCTCTATGTGATATCTATTATTTGTTTAATAACAGTGCCTTTGTAGGTGAAAATTCAGTAATTGCGTGTTCGTGGACATATTCAGATATTACAAATTAAATTAATCAAAGTTCTAAATTTGTCGTAATCGTAACAGGTTGCTGCTGTAGTGGAATGGAATCTACCGGTTGTAATTAAATTTTTTTTTTTGTATGTTTCTGATTAATTTAATTTGTCTTAAAACATTATTTTGATATTATTTTCATAATTACGAAAGTTACGTGACATTTTGGTGACATACTATTATTATGTTTTAAATATATCTTTGATTTGACTTATTTTTTTCTTCGAAAATCTTTAAATCTGTGAAAAATGCTTGTACCTGTATATTATAGCCTCCAATTATCGTCGTCTACGAGGTGACCGAATAAAATATAAAAATTTAATAAAGAAAAAACTTTTCTAAGCAAACTTTTTCAATTTACAACTATCGTTTGCAAACTGAAGAAGTTTAGTGGGGGGGGGGGGGGGGGGAGGTTGCGGATGCCCCCTCCACTTTGTGTTTTCAAGTACCTGGTGTCATTTGTTCGCGGCGAATTCTATTCGGTTTTCAGTTAATCTGATTCTAAAAATATCCTCAGTAATGATTACAGCTCCTTCTGTCAGAAACCGGGCTTATTAAAGTAATTATTATTTTTGGCATTAGAAACGAATGTCAGACAAAGCACGAATTTATTTAAAAAAAAAAGTTTATTTTAATTGCCTGTCGCATTTTGGGTTGGGGTACAGGAAACCTTGAGACATAACACTTGCTTAAATCTGAGTATTTAAAATACATGAAGTGACTAGAATTTAAAAAATGGCTTAGATGATTTGGTCATGTGGAACGGAATAATAAGAAAGATATATGTAACGTATTTAGCCGCGACACTATTGTCCTTTATACCGTCTGTACCGCGGTAATAATCTTACAGATTCTCTGGAGGTTCGGCGAGGTGTCGGTAATAGAAATAAGACAGTACACCGTACAATCATATAATATATACACAATAAGATATATAATCTTGAGAACCGAAGAGTATTGAAAGAGAGCGCAACTGCGCTTCCAGCGTCAAATATAAAACAGATGTCAAATATCTTACAATATATGACGCAAGTGTTGATGGCACCAGAACTTGACACGACCAGGTAATCCAGATGGTCCTATTAAAAGCCTCAATAATCGACGAGCTTGCATGAGAAGATGTATGAATGTGGATAAGGCGAAAATTGTGTGTCAAAGACAGAAGGGTGTGACTCTATCCTCTTTGCCTACCCCCGCGGGAAATTAAAAATAAAAGTTAGTAATAAAAAAAACGCAAACCGGACGTTTTTTATCAGCTGTCTCATCGTGTCCTCGATATGCTCCTGTTGCTAGATGTCGACACCATAATATTATACACGATTTGCCTTATTGTCAAGAAGAGGGCTTGATGACTCTTCTTAGGCTTTGGCAAATATCCAGAAAAGTTAATTTTTTCTGGTTTCAGATTTGTTAGTTTGGAACAAACAAACATCCAGTTTCTTTTGAAAGGGTCGAATTACAAAGCAATTAACTAATGAGGAATTAATTCCAGTCAAAGGTTTCAAATAATTCGTACTTGATGCTGAGCCCGAGCTCGTCATGTTTTTCTACCATTAATCAAAATAGAAAAAATCGCTGATGTATTTTTCAAACATAGAGTATGCTATTTCAAAGGCTGTCCCAGTAAAATTTGTCAGTTAGAAATGATGAATTTTTTTCCGTGTTTAATCTTCATCTTTATTTCAAAAAGATGCCGGATACCGATCCCGGTACCTCTCAGGTGCTAAGCGAGCTCTCTACAATTTTAGCTACGCCTCTAGTTGATTGCCTTGCTAAATTGTCATATAAGAATGTAAAGCTGATTTATACACCTATTAATATTTAAATAAATAATAATACAAATTAAATTAATCTATTTATGATTTGTTCTGAAATTGTCTATTTTATAAATCTTTTAAATCGGGGAGTTATTTCTGCCGGGTCCTAAGCTAGAATTACCATTTTTAAAATACGTTTCAATAGCGAACGTGCAGTGCTCAACACTCCACACCATGATGGCAACTAAAATGGGAAGACATTGGTTACAAAATGTAGTGCCGAAATCACGCGCTGTACTACTGGCGCTCCACCAGCAGCGATGAGAAATCAGGGAATTATTTCTGCCGGACCCTGTATTATTTATATTCTATAGAAGTTCCTCGTCTGGAAACAGTGAAAGGATGTATCGCTGCCCTATTGTCCTGCCCATGTAGCGTGGCACGGTTGCCTTGTAGCATTAAAAAAATGTCAGCCTGGCGGCGAATGAGAAGGATCGACATGGGAGAGCATTCGCTCATAAAACGATCCTGGGTAAGTGGTGGGACACCTCTCACTGACTGATGATGGTTTGATATAACATCGTTTTTTTAAATATTTAATTTTTTTTTTTTACATATTATACTTATTAAATTATTTTCAAATTTATAATTGAATATTACACTTGTCTAAGGCCGATCATTATTTGATATTAAATCTCGGTCTAATTAGATATAGCTCTAATTAGAGTGAAATTGAGATCCCGACTCATCCTCGAATATCTTCGGATATTAAATTTGTCAATTAGTCGATAAGTATTAATTTTGAATTAATATTTTATGATTCCGTAATTTTTATTCCTAAGATTATTTCCAAGATTATTATACTGTTAAACGTCTGTTAATATCTGTCATACTTAAACACTTGTTAATTAATTACTTAACTCCTATCCGATTATACGAATTGTTCTGTCTTAAAGTTGTATGGGTTTTGGTCATGATCAACTCTTCTCTGTGCATAGTCATATGGGGGATTATGTGGTCTATGAGGATTGAGAATCGATAGTGTTTTAACAAGGGTTTGAGAAAATGGGATGTAAGAATGATAGAAGAAATTTGGGAGAGGAATAGGGAACAGGAGGGTTGAAGGACCAACCAGACACCAAGAAGAAACACAACCCACCTGAGTTATCTGGATTTCTTTTCCACTGGAACCACAGGTCTTCTGGCTTCAGAACACGCATACGCACTTCGGTGATGGCGCAAAGTATCATACAAGCATTATGCACAATAGCAAGATAAAAACACTAGTTAGTACGCATTGTAACGAGAAACCTATTACACATAATAGTCAGTCTCATGAGCTCGATAGCAGGACGTCAATTTCATGGCAGTCTAACACATTTCTATAAACTGCGAAGGTCAAATGTTAACTACACTTAACTGGTCCAATTCCATAGATAACATCACAGAAAAGGTTGTGCTCTGGGTGTAGGGAAGGTGGTAATGAATAGAAACCATTCTATATGTCGCGTTCACGTGCACACGAGACGGCGATCCATATATCATAAAGATCAAATAGACAGCATGAGAGAATGCATTGATTGTGCAATTATGAATGGTTGAATGCATGTAAGTTAACGGATGAATGTGTGTATGTATATATACTAATTAGAAAAATTTTAAATATTTTATCCACCATTCTCGTGCTCGTTTGAAAGTCGCGCAACGTATTGCGTATATGTGAGGTGTGGCAGGAGGCACGTTATGCAGGTTTATTGTAGTCAAACTTTACGTTAAGCCATACAATGTAGTTACTACGCAAATTGTTATCGGATACGATTCCTGTAGCTGTTGACTGGAAGGTGGCAATAGGAAGAGTGAAGTTTATAATTCCCCATCTCTGCTGGCTGCTTTGGTATCGTTGCATTACTTCGGTTTTGGGTGTCTTTACGTCTGATGGGAGTTTCGTTTTGTGCACCGATACTTGCTGGGTGTGTTCAGCTTCGCCAAGTGTTGAAAAGGATTAGAGAACATTGTGAAATCCGGCTTCACATTCATGCTCGTGTAGATCGCCAGATTTAAATTGGTTGTGCGAGGATATGAGTAAGAGAGGTGTGGGTCTCATACTACTATATGAGTAATTCTGTTATTGCGATATAAAAATGTCATTACGAATCAATTATAATATAATTTTTATCGTTATTTTCATCGTCTAGCCTACGCCAATACAAAATAAAAATTTCTTCCCGTATAAAACGGGCTCAAGTCATACAAATAATCAGTGGTGGACAGGCCTGGCTTCGGTTTTTGCGTTTGTTTTATTATTAAATGTAATATTAAAATTCATTTTTCTAAAATATATGTATTGTACATGAAGAAAACAATTACTTTGTAATACCGGGTTATAAATATTATAGAATATTTTATAAGAGCATTTAATAAGATTATATAACAAAGAGCGGTTTTTTTTTAAAGTTTGTATATACACTCGCGTGAAAAGAAAGTGCGGTTTCATCACGCTAGTTTCAAAATTTTTAATTTTAATTATTAAACATTGTTAAAAAAATATAAATTAAGAAAAACGAGTTACATTTATCATACCCACCATGCGTAGAATATACGTTTCTGGATCGAAAAAAAAATATTTGTAAATTCAGTTAAATAAATTAAATAAATATCTCTCCGGTGGAGAACCGAACTCCGGTCTCTCGCGTGACAGGCATGGTTACTAACCACTGCGCTCACTACTGCCCACCGCTACGAATTAAATGTGAAAATGTAATAATTAAGCTCGTTACAATGATTATCTTGTGTAACTATCTTTCTAATTAAATTAATTATCAATATTAAAAATTGACATTAAAAAAGTATAAATAATTAAACAACTCAATTCTATAAAAATCAGCATTACATACTTATACAACAATTTGACACGTGCGCTCGCTTAACGTGTTGTAAGAGGTAACGGGAGTCTCAAAAATATTTTCGATTCCAAAACGGTTTTGGAAGCACCTAGTTATCATAACATAAGAAATTCGTCCTGAATAATAATATACCTTGTTAAAAATAATATTTCAAATATTGTCTATACAGATTGAATTAATCAAATAAATAAACATATACACGTAAAAGATCAAAAAAATATTTTATTGCTACCGGGATTTAAACCTGGACGTTTTCCTATCTGGGGAAATGCATTAATAATGTTCGCTACGCAACCGATTTGGAACTTTTATTCTGTAGACTTTTTGTAGATAAATTTTGATATTACCTATATTTTTATCGTGAAGTTGAAATTTCATAATTTATTATTATTTAATTAATTAATCAACCACGGAACCATGTTGTTCGATCTTTAAGATGTATGGATCGCCGCCTCGCTCGCACGTGAACACATAGATATGGTTCCTGCCCATTATCTTCCCATTACCCCCTCCGCCTATACCAGAACACGATATTTTCTGTGTATGTGTGTGTTCGGTTTCTCGCTACCGTGCGTGCCGAAATTAGTACATCTTGCTATTCTGCATTGTGCTTGTTGTGTTACACTCCGCGCTATCACCGAAGTGTATGTCCGAGAGTACTTCGTGCGGAACAGCGGAGTACGTGTCCTGGAGTCTGTAGATCCAATAGAGAATCCAGATACCGAAAGGAGCATTTCACAGGTGGGTCGTGTTTTCTGGTTCTGGGTGGTTCTTCAGCCCCCTGTTCCTTATTAATGTCCCTCTCCCAAATTCCCACTTACCGTATTTTTTTTTCCAATCCCTTGTTCAGATACATGTTTCTGATATTGCAGCTTAACATCAATAATGTGTTTTCTCATTAAAAATGTAATATTATTTTTATTTGTTAACTTAGTTTTATTAACCACTTATTCAGTTTAAATACATACATCTACCAGTTTCGAAAAATATCAAAATATCATTTGAACAACAATAGTGGGTTTTCAGAATTTTCTAATCATTTGATAGAAAATGGTTATGGTTTTGATAAAAAATTGGGATTGTCATAAATTAAATAATTTGGAATCGTTGGAGATAAATAAAGCGTATAAAACTAATCAAAAAATTATAATCAACCAAATAAATTTAACTATAATATACATTCTAAAAATTTTCCAGTAATTTTGTATCATGTAACAATTTGAGTTGGTACTAAATTTATTTTTGAAATAATTATTGTTTTTTAAAAATAGATTCTGTTAAAGAAACAATAACACATGTTTTTGATTAGAATTGACATCCTGAATATGAAAATGATATTTTTCGAAACCGGTAGACGTACTTAAACTCAATTATCGATTAATAAAACAAAGTTAACAAATAAAAATAATGAATTTTAACCGCAAATTTAATATTGCCAATTTAAAAAATGTAATATTTTGATTGTCTGGAAAATTTCTCGCGCCGACCGGCCGCCCCTGCGAACAATACGGCTCGGTTTTTCTCCTGATTCACGATTATCGCCTTAATATTCGAACATTAGACGTAATAATATCACAGAACGACGTCACGACCGTAAACATGTTGCGTCGGACCGGGATTAAACTCGTTAGGGATCCATTTATCTCCCAACCGCACTTTCTAAACGTTTTACATTGAATGGTGGATATTTTACAAGTGTCAGGCCGCCTGTAAACAGAACGTGTATTAGTCCGTCAGCGGGGCCGACATTAGTGGTCCAACTGCCGACGGTTTAAATACCCAGTCTTAATGAGTCGGAAACGAAAATCCTCTTTGACATGCTCAGTATGATCGAATCGATCTCGTTAACTTGGTCCGTTCCAACATCGTTCCGTGCAATTTTGTTTAATTTTCCTTTTGACGATGGGGTCCGAACAATATACGATTAAATTAATTCGTTATACAGATATACAGAAAAGATTACAATAAAATACGTTTTCATGGAAATGTATATTTATATACAGGGTGAACAGACCTAGTCCACAATATGTACAAATCGTGCACAGTTACTAAAAAAAATGCCGTTTTCTTTTTTAACTATTACAAAATCATTTTCGAAATTTATCCATCCATCTGTATCTGTCCATTCATACTTCAGGCCCTAAATCATGTGACAAAAAATAGTCTAGCCATTAGTATTTAACAGGTTAAATATTAACCTGTCTATGAGAGTTACTGTTTCTCTCGAAACTCGAGTAGTGCTAATAGACTCAAGTAGAGTAATAACATTGTTTCATTTATATCCATCCATTATGATGAAACTTCGATTCTATCAATAATATAAAAACATATTATTGATAGAATCTGCCAAAATCAATTAAATTAACAGCAAATATAAATGTATACAAAAAAGAGGTTCTAAAATGGCTTCAAGATCTTCAAAATCATTAAATAAGTATTTGACATCTTTCCCAAGTTCTAATCTAATCAATTTCTTATAGTTTGTTAATTTTCACATTGCATATAATATATTTTTATTAGTAACTATATAATACTATTTAAAAATCTGTTTGGACTGTGCCCGTCTCACTAGAGAAATTCTGTGTCGAGACGGGCATAGTTTACAAGCAATTGTTAATTAGTTAGAATTACAAATAGATAGAATTACATTTATTACTATATAAAAGGTGTATATGAAGAACTATTTTAAAATGGACTTAATTTTTGGATCATTTGTAGAAATAATTAATATAGGTATGAAGTCAATATGTTTGGGTGAGTGCACCAATACTGGCTCTACCTATATTACGAATCCAAGTTTTAATATATAGTTTCATGTTCTTGGGACAATTCAATCGATTTAAGTCTTTTAGCATTCTATTAAATAGTTTAGGTCCAAAATATTTGTAGTTCCTTTGACCAAATGTACTATGTGTTCTTGGGGTCTGTAGGTTATTTGTATTTGTCCGTGTGGAAATTATGTTTTGAGTTGTTTTAAAATGTGTCTGTTTGTATTTATGTATTAACGTATATCTAATATCAAAGACATCGAATTTATTAAAAATTTTGTCAGTGCTCATTGTGATTGGGGATTTGAGGATAACTTTTAATATAATTTTTTGAGCTGCTATTATTGGATTAATTGCAGAGATAGTCGCTCCACCCCAAGCAATTATACCATCCTCAATGATTGATTGAAAGATCTTTTTCAGACAGAATTTTTTTTTTATATAAATATTCATAGCCACCCCCATAACTTTTTGGGGTGCATAACTATATTGTTTTATATTGTAAAAAAAATATATCAAGTAAATAAAAATTATTATTATGTATAAAACTCTCAAATTTGTATTATACATCCAATCCATGATTATTATTTTTATTTTATCGCGGTGTGTACCTTTACCGTAGTGGTGGTTAAATCGTTATTTAAACCGAGAATTCATAATTCTTTGAGTTATGACTGTATATTAAAAAGTGAACCCTTAACAGTTAAATATTGCAATTATCGTGATAATCACAATACAGTTTACTCCACCGTATTGAAATACATACCGAACACATAATGCATTGTACATTTATATGTTGAGATAGAATTACGTATTAATTTATTTCTAATATTAATTACTTAATTAACTTATTACTGAGTACACTCGTTTAATTAATACATTAATTAGCTGACTAATTGGCAGGCTTCTTTAGGGCTGGTCGTGTTCCGGTGAATGGCAGGTCACAGTCAGCTTTTTCGGAAGCAGCTTACAGCGGGAAGATCTCGTCGACCTGTAATCTCTGTTCTGAATAACTGCGTGAGAGATGGTTTTAATTTGTGGTGGACAAGCTAATGAAATAGTTAACTTCACAGTTTTTTTATTTTTTTATTTTTATTGAAATGATACCTCTGAAGATCATAAAACATTTTTGTGTGGGTGCAAAATTTGTGTTCATCGCGACTGGTCCATTTACCGTAAAGTTTGGATTTAACAAAAATAGATGGTGCCCGATTTCTGAACGTTTTAACATTTTTTTTTTTGTGAATTTGCATTTTCATAACATAGTTCTAATCAGAGGTGGATACATAAGACATTACTCATAGTTTATTGTGTGGGATGGAGTAGACTTCACCTCTGATATATATAGCGTTGTCCTGGCTACTTTGCTAGACTGAAGTCTGTGTTAAAGTAGCCAAAAAAGTAAAAATAAAATAAAAATATATGTAGTGGAAGATACTTCCCTAATAAAAAATTGCCGTGTCACACTGTCATCATCATCATCAGCCGTTGTCTATTCACTGGATGAAGGCCTCCCCAAGAGTCTCATTTTTCTCTTTCCTTTGATTTACGCTACCACGTATTTCCGCAGAGATTTTATTAGTCCAGCAAGTTTTAGGGCGGTCTGTCTCTATATTTCATTTTCTTGGCGTGTTATATCATATCAAAAGTGTTATATGTATATAATGCTGAATTTTTTTATACATTCTTAATAGTGTCCCCTGTTGAATTTTATAAGAAGCTAGTATGAAAAAAATTTTGTAAACATATTTTTACGTCTTGCTCGATTTCTCAACGGTTTATTGGACAGCGTCCTCCTCGTCTGTGACGCGGTTCTCCACCGCGAAGCTATTTTTTTGTATTATTGAATTTTTATTTTTTTTACTTTGTTTTTGATTTGTTCTCGCGGCACACGTTGTCTGAAAGATTGCGTGAAATGTTTACATCCGCCACGTCTGCCGCTGAAGATGGCCAGTATCCCCCGCACATTTCCAAATGAATTCTCAAAATAACCCGTTCACATACCGTCCAATGTTTGATAACACGATACATTCCGTTTGATGCGTTTCCTTCCTGAGCTTTATTTATTTTTTTTTTTTTTTTCATCTCTGAAACACGGAACGCGAGTGTTAACGCACGCGCCGGTCCAGATTTCAGGAATTACATTTCCTAGCCCAGGGGTCGCCACACCGCGGCTGTCGAGCTCTTTGCATTTAAAATATAACAGACCGACTTCGCAATAAGAATGTGTTCTCCTAATAATAAAACTGTATCAATGTGTAGAAAATTTCATAAAAAATTAATTGATAATTCTGGTCATCTGCTATCGGATTACTCAAATGTATTTGAGATTCCGTAAAAATAAGGTAGATGGCTCTTTCAAATAATGGAACGATTAAATGTATTAATATCAAAAAGGTAACATATAGGTTCGAAAATTTGTCGCTAAAAATATCGTCGCTGTAGCATAGTTGGATAATGCATATTACCCGGTTTGAAAAGAGATCTAGGTTCGAATTCCGGTGGCGCAATAATAATATTTTTCGATAAAATTGATTTTATATATATATATCTTTCTAATTAATATATTTAATATATTTGTACTTATAATTATGAAATCTGTAATAAACTGTATAGACATCATCCTTTGCAGCCGTAACAAACCAGTGCAAGGACTTTCATCATTTTTTATTTTCGTCATTACAATTTATACAGCTACAGTGAAAATGTATGTTGCGACTCATTTATTTTCTTTGGCCCTTTTCTCACTGGAAAGTCTGCCTACCCCTGTCTTAGGTCGTAAATACGTCAGCGGCTATCTGCCTCTAAGGTACAGACTGCAGTATCCGGAGAACGCGAGCATTTCAACAGCGGCTGTGGAACATTTTTGTAAAAAGGACCGTCTCATTTGTTGGGTGCAAAAAAAAATTCACCGCGATGCGTTATAATTTTTGGTCGGGTCTGGCATGGCTGGTTGGTTTTTTTCACCCTGTGCATACCCGACGCCGACACTCGCGGACCATTTAACCCGACATCCAGCGAGTGCGGTCTCCTGGGAGTAAATAACACCGTTGATGCATTCACTTTGGGAATGTTACATCAAACATAATAAATTTATTGCGGAGAACGGACAGTAATACTTTTTGGATTATTTAAATGGGCGAAATAATCCACTACGCCGCAACCCGGCGGTGAAAATGAATCCATAATGGAAATCTAGGTTAAATAATACAGTGTGTCCAAAAAATCTTTTTCGTTTTGGTTCATTCGCTGCACCAACGCAACGAGCGTTAGAGGAGCGAAGAGTATGCCGATTGCTAGCCGCGTCCTTGGGAATTCAGTCGCTATGGAGCATGTCAGTGTTCATGAAATTTTCATGACATAAACTTGTCTCCGCGTAGCCCCAACTTGACACCAATGGGGTTACCTTAAATCAAAGCTATACAGCAACAATCCTCCCAATTTGGACCAATCAAAAGAAAATATCCGAGAGGAAATGGCAGCTATCGCGGAGAGTACGTGACGAGCAGTTCTCAGAAATTTTTGCCTAGTGCCAGTGAAATAACGCATCACATTTAGAAAACATAATTTTTTTTTAAATACTTTCCCAGGGACTGTACTTAAATGCAAAATATACATTATTTTATTATGAAAAATACTTTTGTGACACCTTGTATTACGGTTTGGAAATAGCGATACTCTATCTAATGGTAGTTAGTTGGTCATGGTCCGATACTCTGACAAAAATAACACAAATTAATCAATTAGAAAGATACGGATATAAATCAATCAATTAGAAAGGTACGAAAAAAAATTTATCTATCAAAAAATATTTGGTTTCTGCGGTATTCGAACATGTACCTTTTCCTGTCCAGGAAAACGCGTTACCTATTTCGTTATGTCAACCGAACACTTTTTCGATAAATTTTGTACTTATATTCTGTAATCTTTTCAATTGATAACATATATTATTCAGTTTTTAATGCGATCATCTTTATATTGCATTTCCAAATACATTTGAGGTAATAACGCTAGATTTAACCAATATATTTTATTAAATTTATAAAAAATTTGATATATTTATATTTTATATTATAAAATTTATATTATAAAACTTATATTTTTAATGAAAATATATTTTTACTCTGAATATGTAATTTCAGAACATAGTTCTGTGGTATTTTTAACGCAAATTAAATTAATCAATTTGAAAGATATACAGAAAAAAATCTGTCTATCGAAAAAATATTTCTTTTAAAATTAGCTATGTTAACTTTGTGGTTAAAATTAATATTTTTTATTTATTATCTTTGTTTTATTAACCACTAATCAAAAAATTATAAACAACCAACTAAATTTAACTACGAGTCCCATTCTAAAATTTTTTCCTAAAAATTATTCGACTAAATTTGTATTAACTAACAATTTGAGTTAGGTACTAAATTTATTTTTTAAATAATTGTTTTTTTTTTTAAAATAGATTCTGGTAAAGAAACAATAATATATGTTTTTAGTTAGTTATGACATCCTGAAGAAGAAAATGGTATTTTTCGAAACCGGTAGATGTATTTAAACTCAATTAAGTGGTTAATAAAATAAAGATAATAAATGAAAAAATGTTTGATTGCTACGTAATTTAGTAAAGTAAGATGACTCGAAAACTAAGACAACTCAAAAAAAAAGTAATTTTTTAGTAGACAAAAAACGTTTCTCTCCATTTTTTGTTAGTAAAGTTATGAAACTAAATAACATTTTAGGTCATAAATGTATCCTAAAATGACACTATTAGAGAACTGGGGCTAAATTAGTTGCGTGTAGGACATAGTATCCGAATACAATAATAACTCAAAATTTGTATTTTTTTGAGTTGTCTTAGATTTGATCTAGGTGTGCGATAAATAGTGATAGAAATTTCTCCATAGACAGCAGGATCACAACATGTATGTCTTACTAATTGATTAATTTATTTTATCTTCAAACGTCTCTTCTTTTATATTTTTTGAATTGAACACTGAATATTAAATATGGAACCTTGAAAAAAAAAATAGTCACTAAACATGAACCCCGTGATGACGTAGCTTGTATCCTGCGACTTCAGGTTAAAATGGAAGACGTGGCACGGTCTATTTGTAGATCATATTTTTACGTTCTCTATTCATTTTACTACCGGTAGTAAAAATTCTCATTCCAGGTCGTCGGATCTGGACTAAAATCAATAAGATTCCTCACAGGAAAAAGAGAAAGTGACTACCATGGTTAGATGTCTTTTAAGTTTGTAACATCATCCATTGATGTAACATAAAAATCTCTCTATTACACTGAAAAGTTGAATCCTGACAATATCAGGAAAAACTACCATATTCATTCGCCATTACCCAGGCTACATAATGAATGGGGTTAATTTATTGGAATGTTTCGTTATACCTTGACAACTTAACTTATAAGAAATACCTGTAATCAGTTTAGAGATGTTAATTATCTTGTAGGCAGAGAGGTTAGAACGCCACACTCTTGTCTTCTAAGAGACAACTCTCGCCTCATTCACATTCATATATGTGTCCATTATTATAAAAGTGGTCTAAGTATGATGCAAATTATTACGTTATATTCAGTTTATTATTCCGCTAGTGTTTATTTTGATAATAAAGTAAATCATGACAACCTTAAATTTTTAATTTTTATATAAGATACGTGTAACATTTATATGTTGAAATAAATTATAAATATTGTAATCTAAATAAATTTTGAAACATTGTGTTGCAAACATCGAGTAACTTGTTGGTGTAGCGGCCAAGACGTTGACCTAGTGATTTAGTGGTCGGGGGTTCGCGCCTCGTTCCAGGACACCAGCAAGTTAGTCCTATTTTCACAGCACAAGCGTTTAGCTTAGTTTGAAAATAGTTAGAATATTGATGTGACACGTATTCCGTGCACGCATCTCTATTTAAAAAAAAAAAAAAACCTTTAAATTTCTCGAAACGAAAGAAACATGACTTAGACCACTTAAATAATAATCAATTCTAAAGGCTTCTGCAGGAACGTCTTGCAGTATTTGGTCATGCGAAGTCTTCCGTGAACGTCCTTTTTTTTTGGTACCATCAACAATCGCGTTAAAATGTAAAAATGTTATCTTCCTACTAACGACTAACGAAATATTAAATTATCTAAAACAAATCTATTCTATAAAGTACTAAAATTTATTTGTATTTGTGAGAGTATATGTAGATGGCATTATTTGGACGCCAGAATTAACAATTATTTTTTATTAAATTATGGACATGACGGAACGATAGATGTATTAATTTGAAAAAGTATAACATATGGGTTCGAAAATTTACCGTCAAAAATACCATCGCTGTAGCTGAGTCGTATATTGCACCTTCCTCGGTTTAGAAAAAGAGATCCAGGTTTGAATCCCCGATAGCGCAACAATAATTTTTTTCGATAAAATTGATTTTATCTGTATATCTTTCTAATTAATATAATTAGTATTGAAAATATCACACAGCTATGTTCTGAATAATTACAACTTCACAATAAGAATGTGTTTTCTTTGATAACATAATATATCAAATAAATATCTAATTTACATTTATTTCGCAAAGATTGCAGTTATGCACAGCTTTTTTGATTTTATAGAGTGCACGCCCCTAGTAACAACTGATAATTAACATTTCTTGCCATTTTAAATACATTGTACCCAATCACCAACACATTTTTAAAAAATTATTTATGAATACGATTTTATTTCTATTAATTAGGCCAACTTGCCGCACACTGCCCTAATCATTTTAAACTCATATAATCAGCTGTCGACGGACTAAACATTTAATTAACAGTCTATGCGAATAAAGTGTTAATAACTTGTTTAAACACTTTTATAACGACATCAGAACATGGGTGAATTTTTATTTTTGCTGTTTTTGAATTACGATATTTTCCTCTGATCTTTGTTTTAATGTGGATTTTGATCGATTATTTTTTATTTCCCGACCGTGTTTCCAACTTTGTTCAGCTTCTTCCGAACTTAACACGCCTGTGTTGCGCGCGCGGTGCTACAGCGTATCATCTAATTTTGTATCAATGGCCTTGTTGAACGAAACTTTTCACATCGCCGACACCCAGATGTTTATTACATACAATAGTTGCCTAGTCGCGCACGTTTATTACACTGTTTTGAAATGTCGCGGATAATAACGGTTGTATTAACACTTAGTTGCTGACAATTCAGGTTTTGTCGGACTTTTCATTGTCATATTATAGTATCACACCCATCATCGGATACGCCAGTAATATTTGTCATAAAAACTTATATTAACTTTATATTCTCATTTTTATCTTATTTTTTATTCTCACTTTTACTCGTTATAGACACTTTCAAAAAATGTTTTATCTGAAAATCATTACAGATCCCCCTTTTTCTTACATTCTAAGCGAGCGCTCTACCATCTTTATGTTCCCTTCTTAGACTATGGTTTCAAATTGTCTTGGACTGTAGTGTCATTTGCCAGTAAAAAAATTGTACAAAAGTAACGAAAATGTCGAACGTGTTTTTTTTTTTTTATATATTCAATAGCAGTACCAAAATATATATTCAATTTGAATTCATGTGTACATTGCGCGTAAGAAAAAACATATATTAGAGAAATCGTATTACGGCTGTCTATATCTATGTCTCATGGTTATCCCGTATCGTACTCTATGGTAGCTCTGTCAAATGTGACAAATTAATGTTTCGTTCGTATTTTCCAAGAATGTCTTCAAGTGAATATATATAATAAAGTTGATACGTAAGAGCACCGTTTGTACATTACAGGGTTAGCAGTACAGAATGCACTAACAGAAAAGCAATCGTCTTTAGGCGAGTACCTAACTGCTAGTTTAATATTGATTTTTTATTAAATCATTACACGTGATGATGTTTGTAACAAGCTTTTAATTATTCTATAATATAGAATTAATATATTTTCACCAAACAATGGTTGATACATTCGCATGTTACGCGGTGGACCGGTTTGAAGTTCTTCACCAGGGAGAATTTTATTTATTTTTGGCGAAAAAAAATTAACAGAAAAACATGTAAGGGTGGTATGATACAACGCATTATTTTACAGCACAATAAAGAAGTCTGCACGTCGGTCACACTTTTAATGACGCATGCCACATGCACGCATATTTCAAATATAATAATTCTACATTCGTCTGAAACTTTGTCACTTGATTGGGTATGTAAAAATATTGCTCTCTAGACGCTTCAGTTATTTTCAGATGAATCGACTGGAAGTTATCGAATATACTGATATATAATATTTATTTTTTCATCACTGACCCGGTTTTTCACCTAGTTACGTAATATAATATAAATCGCATTGAAATTATGTTTATTTTTGAGACAAATATTTTGTAACGTTTTGCGGGGACGTTTTGGCGACTATATTTCGCCGGTTCTCGGTCGGGAGACTTTTTTTAAAAGAATTATTATAGAAAACTGGTTTCGAAATCGGATTATAACTGCCGAACGAACTTGGGGGACTCTTTGTTTTACAACTCGGTATTCTTCCTATTGTGGTGGTTATTCATGCCGGCTCTTTTTTGTTCGACGATATTATAATACAAAACCGAAACTTCAGATTTTAAATTTTCATTTTGTTTCACAAACTTTGTCGACTGCCGGCCGACCGGCCAAGCTTTGAAGTCGAATAATAATATCTGCGTTGTATAGAATTATATTTATTCCAAGTTTGATTTATTATTTATATTTAAAATATTACTTTTAAAATTAGCAATATTAACTTGGTGGTTAAAATTCATATTTTTTATTTATTACCTTAGTTTTATTAACCACAATTGAGTTTAAAAAACATCTACCGGTTTCGGAAAACACCTTTTCCTTCTTCAGGATGTCATAACTAACTAAAAAAAATTATTTTTATTTTAAAAATAAAAAATATTTAAAATATTAATATACACTTGAATCATTGTGATTGTAATAATAATCAAATCAATGTTGCTGATTTTGTCGGTGCGTTTGATATATTCCAATCTGGCAATAATAACAACACATCTTTATGTTGAGACTCGTTCAATACTTCCATACTAACAACAACTCTTCCCAAGCATTCTACATGTTCCTAGCTCCGAAACTATACAATACACTCAGTACCAACTGGAAATCGTACAATTACTATAAGATTACACAAATATGGACCCAATATATGATTCAATCAGGTAGAGATGAATCAGAAGCATGGATATCCAACAATTTACTATAATGTATACAATTCTTTTACTAATAACTCACTAGTCCTACAACACTCCCACTCCACATATTTTTATTATATATTTTTTATTTTTTATTTTATTCTTACTTTTTTATTCATATTTGATTTATTTTTTTATTCCAAATAACACCACAACAGCACGAAAAAAAAAAAAAAACTGGCTACTTTAACACAGACTTTAGTCTAGTAAAGTAGCCAGGACAACGCTGTACATATCAGAGGTGAAGTCTACTCCATCCCACACATTAAACTATGTATTATGTATGTTATGTATCCACCTCTGTAACTACAAAAATATGGATGTCAAAATATATATAAATAAATAAATAAATTCTTATTGTGAGGTTGTAATTATTTAGAACATAGAGGTCTGTGTTATTTTAAATACTAATTAGAAAGATATAGATATAAAATCAATTTTATCAAAAAATATTGTTTCTGCTACCGCTATTCGAACCTGGATCTTCAAATAATGGAACGATAGATATATCAATTTGAAAAGTGTAACATACTAGTGTAAGTTCGAAAATTTTGTCGTCGATGCACTGTGTTCGTGTAGCATAATAGGTTAATGTATTTTCCCCTGATAGGAAGAGATCCAGGTTCGAATGCAACAACAATATATAACGAATGCCGGTAGCAACAATATTTTTCGAAAATAATTTTAATTGACTTTTCGATTTATCTTAAATTACAATAGATTGTATTCTCGTTAATTGATTTAGGCAGTGCAACATGATTGGCATGTTGGGTTATATTGTCACTACAATAGTTTCGAGACGTACAGTCCCTCATCATCAGGTGATAACTGACAACTAAAGTAAATCTAGTGTGGTAATCTGTTAGGGTAACATGGCGGGGCTTAGGAAGTGGAGGGAGGTTTCAGTCGTTAAAGGGAATACGAACAGTAATTTGTGTATGTTGATAATTAGTGTTTTCTCAGAATTTACATTTTTTTTTTTTAAATAGAAATGCTTACACGGAATACATGTCACATCAATATTCTTACTATTTTCAAACGCTTGTGCTATGAAAATATGAAAATTTATATTCCTAATTTAAATATGTAAAAATTAAATGTAAGTAAAGTAAAGTATCAAGTAAGAATTATTAGTTATGACAACATTATTTGGATATTGTTTACTCTGACGGTATTTCAGCTTCGAGAAGAAAACATATTAAAAAAAATTGTCCAAAAATTCTAGAATGTATTTAAAACGTAAAAATTATTTATCATTCAATTATATAATTATTTTCCAATCGATTACCTCATTACTGAGGATCCTGGCGTTCAAATAGTGACTTGTTGGTGTCTTTGACGGTCTCCTTTACCTTTCTTTGACCTGGACGATCCGCCGAGTTGGAGATCATCGTCTTCTTTTCCAGTCATCACCACCTTCTCCAGATTATCACCCTCTGTATGAGCGACGTCTCCGAAAAATTGAATGATGTGTCTCGGACAGATCGTGATCAATCTATTTCGAATCCTCAACTGTTTCAAAATTATGACACTGCCGTCCAAGGGATTCTGCATTCGCCTCTAGCATCACATTTCATAGACATCAAATTTCTTTCTCTCATTAGTCATAATTCTACTCCTTACAGGCACATGGAAAAAAAAGAATCGAGAGACTTCGCTCTTTTTGCCATCTCAATTTTTTTCTTAACAGATTCACAGCCACCGTTATACAGGAGCCGAAAATAATGAAGACATTCACCATCTCCAAACCATGCTGCGCCTTGTTTGTGGATTGTGTACTTTCCTTTTATTTCTACTTGTTTCAAATCTCTTCAACTCCATGAAAAAGTTAGCCAATTTCTCCTTTTCATTCGGCATAATTTGGACGGCTTAAACATGTTGGATCATCGCTGGATGTGTTGACTTAAAATGAGATTATGTTGTAAAATAAAACTGTTTCTCCATTCGGGCCAAAACTTTTCAAACCACCCTCGTATGACATTGACAGTAATACCTGTTCGATCATGACTCAGTGTCGACTGTGTAGTGACATTCATTTATAATTAGTATTATTTGAATGTGTCCAAGAACACACAATTACTGTATTTTTACCTACAAAGGCACTGTTATTAAACAAATATCAGATATCTCATAAAGACAAAGCTATTTTTTTATTATATTTAATAGAAAATATATAATAAAGTATGGGGTAATTACAGGGTTTACGACCTGTCTTCTGCTGGCTTAAGTGATACTCGAAGCGAGTCCACATACTAATATATATATATACACAACTTTAAAAAATTTTATGAATGTAAATATTGACAGGTGAGAGAATTGGTGAATATAAAGTGATCACTTAAGCCAGCCGAAGACAGGTCATAAACCCTGTAATTACCCCGTACTTCCATATATTCTCTATTAAATATAATAAAAAATAGCTTTGTCTCTATGAGATATCTGATATTTGTTTTACATTCATTAAATTTTACCAATACGAAAAACGAACCGTAAAATATACACCATACACGTCAATCAATTAAAATCATTGAAATAATGATATCACTGCAAATATGACATTATTTATAAGAATATCATGAAAAAAAAAATCATTTATTGAGCTGTTAATTTTTATTAAATGGATTTCTGAATAATCTGTTAATTATCGGGAATGTGAAAAGTTTAAAATTTGAAACAAAGAAAAATATATATGCTGGCCTGCCAATGTTTCGGCTGGATAGACTACAATCCGTTCTAAATGCGGCAGCACGGATAATATATAGAGTTTCTAAATTCTCTCGTATAAAATCCCTTTATACACTGGCCCCGGTTCCCTGAAACAGTTAAATTTAAATTGTGCTGATCGATGTGCAAGGTGACACATAACATGGCGCCTCTGTATCTTCGATTGCTTTGTATCCCAGACAATTTGAATAGTCGATGTCAAACTCTCGGGTCAGACGCGCGGGAAGGGTTGTAGGTAGAACTGGCCAACCGTTGCCAGAAGTCTAAATTTAGTGAACGGTTATTTGCGGTTGCAAGAACTCGTGGCGTGGAACTCTTTGCCCATCGTCGTAAGGAACAGTGCATCAGAGTTTTTATTAAAGAAAAATCTAAAAACGCACCTTTTCAAAAAATCATTTCAATAAGTTCAAATAACAATTTTTAATTTTGTAAACAAAGATAATGTAGGACTATAAACAGTTTTTAGTTGAGGTGAAAGTTTTTACGAAAATGGCGCTATACAAATTATCCAATATTTTTATTAGAATTAAAAATTATTTTGATGATATCTTCATTTATCCGCTGAAAGCCAGAGTTCAAACCGGAATCTCATACGATCGTGTAACATAACCACAGCTTGGACGTGTGCGGTCGGAGTGAACTCAGTCTGCTCACAGCTTAAAGATTATATCCAGGGAAATTATTTTAACAAGATGTCCATGTTAATTAAAAATTTAACAATATTTCGCTATGAAGAGTTTATTAGTTTATTCAAAAAATTGTATTCGCTAAATATTGTACACATAGTTCACTAATCTTGCATGTCTTGGCTGACGCGATCGTTCACGACCGCGCGCGCGTACATTAAAGTTTATTTAAAGACTTCGTTCAGGATGAAATTTGTACCGCGGATCGGCGCAAAAGTAATAAGGATCAAATAATGGTATTTGTAATATATTTTATTCTTTCTGTTCGCTTGGATTCTAAACATGGACTGAAAAGGAAAAGACAATTGTGCCCATTATTATGAAAGTGGTCTAAGTCATGTTTCTTTCGTTACTGTATATTTAAAGGTTTTTGTTTGAATTGATTGAAAAATATTTTTATATACTTATTAAATGTAATAATTAGAAAGATATACATATAAAATTAATTTTATCGAAAAATATTGTTGTTTCTACCGGGATTCGAACCTTGACTCTTTCCAATCTGGGAAAGGTACATTAACCAAGTATGCTACAGCAGACAGTACTTTCGACGACAAATTTTTGAACCCATATGTTACACTTTTACGACAAATAATACATCTATATTACACAGATATATTAATTTGAAAAGTGTGACATGGGGGATCGAAAATTTGTCGTCAAAAGCAGTCTGCTGTTACATAGTTGGTTAATGCACCTTCCCGATTAAATATTTATCTGTTAGAATATTACAATATTTGGGGAAAAAAGCCGTAGTGTGATGTTGCAATAGAAATCATCAAAATAAAAAGATGTGCTTTTGCGTGAGTAAATTAATGTCCCATTATATTTCATCCATCCACTCGCATGTTCGTTTGAATTATTATTTGGAGTGTGCGTGCGCGTGCGAGAGTATGTGGCCAGAGCAGGATGAATAATAAAATACTATTAAGGAGAACACATTCTTATTGTGAAGTTGTACTGTGTGCTGTAGCATAATGCACGTTGCCCAGATTGGAAGAGATCCAGGTTCGGATCCCGGTAGCAACAACAATATTTTTCAATAAAATAGCTTTTATATATATATCTTTCTAATTAATACATTTAATTTAATTAATATTTAATGTAATAATAAATTGGCGCAGGCGGTATATCGTTTTATCGGTAGATAAAAATTTCTTTCTGGATGGACTTAGTTCTGTAGATCGGCTCATATTATTCTCATGCGTTCGTATAGAAATTAGATCAAATAATATAGCTTGATAATTTAGTCTACTTATCCACCGATGATCTAATTGGTGGCATCATCCGCGACGGACGGAAGGGTACCTCGGGAATGTTCCCCAGCCGGACACAGAGATGCATTGTATTCTTATTAATGTAATTAGTAATATATCAAGTGTTCGTGCATCAAGATGCCGGGCACTCGGCTCGCCCCCCGGACGCCTCGGCCCACTGACAATTAATGCCGTAGGCTCAATAGGTACGTAAAAAAGTCGTAAGCTTTTGAATTCAATAAACGTTCGTTGTGCACGTTTGATATTTATTTATTTATCCTCTTCTCGTGCCTTAACCTTTCTTTCTATAAGAATCCATTTATAACTGTGAGTTTTTAATTATTTAATTTTGGATGGATTAATTCAATCGCGGAAAAGACTCTAGATACGAGTTATTTTTGACACTTGTCTCGAATGCGAGAAACTCTACAATTTTTTTGTCGTCTCTTTCTATTCAAACATCATGCAAGACTGAGACTGCCATTCAGGAAGAAGGCTAAATCTCAGAAATTGATGATGTACAGTGCGATGAAGATCTTTAATGGTATGCCAGAAGATACAAGAAAGGAGGAGAAACTACATAGATTCAAAATAAAACTAAAAAAAATTGTGAAAGATAAATAAACGATTTTAATCTTAAACAAATATCAGATATCTCATAGAGACAAAGCTATTTTTTTTTGTATATATATATAACGTTCTCCATTTCTCACCACTCAATCTCCACATTTATCAAAATTTTCAAAGTTGTATACATGTTAGTATGTGGACTCGTTTCGAGTACCACTACACCGTCGCGATTTATGGACCAAATGATAATTTATTTTTCCTTTTTTTTTTTTTTTAAACGGCATATATGACGTCGCTATGAGAATCTGTTTTTTTTTAAATTATTTTAAAGCAATATTCTTTATCTGTAAAATGTTTTTTTAACATATTATATGAACCTAAATACGCCTGAAGAATCAATAGCTTTGTCTCTATGAGATATCTGATATTTGTTTAATAACAGTGCCTTTGTAGGTAAAAATACAGTAATTGTGTGTTCTTGGACATACTCAAATATTGCTGATTTTAATCTTTTTTGTATTAGAGCATATATAAAAATATTTTTGAATGTATCATATTAAGAATAGATAAATAAACTTACGTAATTTAAAATGTAGGTGACATTTATTAGAAGTTTAATTATAATCCCCATTGTGTAATTCGCGTAGAATTTCTCGAATTTCTAACTGGAAAAATGGAAGTACACCCTTAAATAATGGATTAAAGAATTAGACGACGAGTCAATAAAAGCGGAACTAACGATGTGTACTATATAATTGTTAAAAATAGCCCATCTTGACACAGGATTATTCTAGTTAGGGGGAGCATTATCAGTATTACAGTTGTATTGATTTCTAAGTCAACCGGTTTCGATACTAACGTATCTTCGTCAGGAATGGTGTACAACTGAATTATTCTATAAAAATAAAATATTAATAAAACGACATCGCCCCGTCTTAGTGGTAAGAGTCGGGAGGTTATTGACAGGGAGACATTGAAATAGTGAATATATTAAATAGCGGGTTGTTTTTTAACTTCAATTGATTATGAATTATTTTAGACTTGGTGTTGAGGGATTTTAAAATTTTACAATCTAACGCCTTTATTAATAATTTGTATGTCGTTTATTTTTTACAAAATTGTGGCCTGTTCTGAAAGGTGGTTAGATAATTCTGTAAAATTATATTATTATTATTAAGGTTCCTTACGTGTTCTTTTATTCTCACAAGTGCCGTTTTACTTATATATAATGCCGGACAATCATTATATATAAAATGTAATCATAAAAATTGTTCAGTTAAACGATCTAGTCTGAACGTTTCTTGCTTCCTTAATGATCTGGTACTAGTGATCAGTGTGTACTGACTATATATAGTCGAAAATTCGATGTGATATTACACGGTGCAATATTGTCGATCTGATGTTTCTGTGCAAGATTGTTATTATTCTGGTCGATATATATATGCATATGCATTTCTTCTTAGCGCTGATTGTGTTCTCTGCAATGAGATTCACGGCAGAATAGCCCAGATTACTCTACACAAAACATCTTCGAACCCTTATTGTCAAACTCTCACAAACGTAAGGTGCTATTCAAAAAAAAATATATAAAAAAGATTTTTTGTCATAATGTCCTGTATAATGTACCTTCGTTCGCCCTCAACGCTGAAAATATTCCTCCCTGCAGTGCGGCATCTCCCGACTACACTGACCCAAGGGGCAAGGTGGACAGTTTTTAATCGTATAATATAAAATCTAAAGTCGTAAAAAGATGGCGACCAGCGTACTCAGCATCTAATCTTGTTACAAATTGTAACTTACAATGGGATCGGTGGTTGACATCTCGGCTGCAAGTGAATAATGTGCTTACTTTTGTTTTAGACGCGGTTTCACTTCACCATTTAAGTGGCCCGCCTGTCACCAAAAGGGGTGACATAATTTACGATTCCGTTCGTACGCACGCCACTGTTTTATGAAAGTTTCCGTTAATGCTTATTCTTACAATTATTGTGAAACAAAAAGTCTAGCCAAATCATTGTAAATTTCACGCCAGTTTTTTTTATTTTCTCAATTCTTTCATAGCTACGATTCTCTGAATATTCGACATTCATCTACTACGCAATCAATCAGCGCTAATCGCTTTGAAATTTTTACTAACTACCTTATTGTTATACACATTACAAGTGTCCAAATTCATATATATATATTATTAAACGGTGTACAAGACAAATTTTATTTTTAGTTTAAAAATTAAATATTCATAATTCACCGACCAGTTTCGTTTTTCCTTCTTCGGGATGTCATATTAACTAACCAAAAATAATAATACCTACCTTACTTATTATTTTCAAACTAAGTTAAATGCTTTTACTATGAAGATAGTACTAACTCGCTGGTGTCCTGGAATGAGGCGCGAACCAGTGTCTTAACCACTATACCAACAAGCTACTCAAAATAGAACTTGTGGTTAAATTTAATATATTATTTGTAATCTTTTGATTAGTTATACACGCTTGATTTATTGTTAATGATTCTAAATTATTCAATTTAACTGTTCAAAGGTTTTTGGTGAAACTTTGTGGAATTCCATGATTATTTTGTAAATTGAGTCAAAAATTATTAAATTGTTAATAGTTATTAATAATGATAAAAATAACAATAAAAGCATAATAAATATTCAAATACCGCCCATTACATCGCCTCTCTTATTCCTTTAAACTCCACCCCCCACTCCTACCTCCGTTAACTCCAAACACTCCATGTATTACTAAGTGTTTTTAATTTTAGTTGAATTATAATATTGATAATGGGAAGATGTTCCCGAAAACGTTACATCATTTAACACAATGAAACGTGTAGTAGAATTAAACAAAGTTTTGACTAAATTTTCAAAATATTCAATTTAATTTATATGTCAAACAGACAATTCCAAATTATGATCATTTTCTAATAAAACCCTTTAAACGTTTTACTGCAAATTAAAAAGATAAAATTATCTAGGCACGAACACTTTATATACACATATATATATATATTCTACCATCTGCCGCTGTGGCATTATTCCAAGTCTTCGGCCCAAGATTGTGTCCAGGATAATCTCCTTTTCTAGGATGTATTTGACAAATAATTAAAAGAATGATAATAAAATTAGTTTATACATGATTATTGCTAAAAGTCTTGTGAGAGATGTTGAGTACTCTGAATTTACATCCTTCATAGTACCTAAAGGGCAATGGCCACCCACATCGCAGACCTCCGAGATTACACGTTTGCCCAGCCACCGAAACAAACAAAAAAAAATAGCAAGTGAATACATACACGGCCCATCGCGTAAAATGCTTTATTTTCCGGGCCAACCATTTCTTCCAGAACGCATATTCGTATACGAAATCTCTTTTATTTCGTCCGACCCGCGAGTAGGACTGATGGCTCTCTTTGCACAAGTTTCCGTGTCCAACTGAAATGTCCAAGGTTTTGATTCATGGTGTCTGCGGCCCGCGTCGATGGACCATTCCGAGAAATCTCGCCGCGGAGCGATCCGATGAGTCAACTTTGAGACTGATTTAATCTCTGATTAATACGGAGATTTCTGGAATGAAATGAACACGTGCACATATCATCTCGACGAATATTTCTCTTGCCTCGTGTCAAAACGTTATCATAAATCTACTTATAAATTTAGACATATTCAAAATACGAAATTATTTATGTTATCTCCATATTTTTTATTTCGCGAAAATGTGAAAAACGAATACATACTAGTTTGAAAAAAAATTATTTAGCAATATTTGAATATGTCCAAGAACACACGATTACTGGATTTTCATCTACAAAGGCACTGTTATTAAACAAACTATAGATATCTCAGAGATGAAGCTATTTTTTATTATATTTAATGGAAATATACAATTTTCAAAAATTTGAGAGATATGGAGATTGATTAATGTGTGACAATGGTGAACGTTATATTTGTGTAAAGTGATCACTTAAGCCAGCCGAAGACAGGTCATATGGCCGCCTTTAATTACCCTTACTTTCATACATTGTCATTAAATATAATAAAAAATAGCTTCCTCTCCATGAGATATCTATTATTTATTTTATAACAGTGTGTTTAAAAATATATTTATTTCTTTAATAATTGTAAAATTATTTTGTGGCAACATATTATATTAATAATAAGAAAATACTAAATTAATTTCATTTAATTTAATTAAGGAGCATTTGAGTTGTAGCAATACCATCAACTATTCTGAATTTTCCAATCATCTTTTGGAAACAAACCATTATACCATTACATACAAATACCAGTTAGATAAAATAGATGTATAAGAAATAAAAATGTATTAATAGCAAATTAGGCATTATAAATAATTGGTACATCTGTCATTTTATTATTTGAAAGCAATCTACTTAATTTGTTTGGGAAATTGTCGTGGTGCCGTGGTGTAATAGGTCAGCGCACTTTTCCGGATAGGAAGGGTTCCTGGTTCGAGTCCGGGTGGCAGCAAAAATATTTTTTCAATTGATTTTATCTGTTTATCTCTAATTAATACATTTAATTTGTATAAAAAATATTTTTTCTGTTTCGCCCGTCACAGTCTCGTATCATTTTATATTGTTTAAGTTAAGTTCAGCGGTTGTTTCCTTTTGTTTCATCTAAAATAAAATTTATTTCAATTTATTCCTCGCATATTGTGATTTATAATTGGCTTTAGATATATTGTGTTGGCTTTAGATGTAGAAAACTTCCACAATATGATAACCCCAGAATATCGAAGAACACGTGCTGACTAAATACTTATCATTAAACTGCTGCAAGGCCGTATTGGCTGTCCCAGCCATTTAGAATTAATATCTCTCCACATACCATCTAGATCGACCCGGCAGTCTGCACTCTTCCACATTCCTAGAAGTAGAACATCTTATATACTAAATTCATTAATTCACCGGTCATACAAATACCATAACGAGAAATTTACAGAAATTGACATTTTCAACATTAGCCTTACTGCGCTTGAAGAGTTATTTTTATGAACCACCACAATCTCAATTTTGGCCAATCAATCTACCTCTAAACACATCTCGCTCTCCCTTTACCGTAACAATAGTTGCAACCTCCCCACTCTTTCTCCCACCTTTTTTCTTTTTATTTATCTTCTGTACCTAAACATTTTTATGGATTTTCATAAATCATAATATTTATTATGTTAGTTATATTAAATTTACACTGTCAAAATCCCTTAATAAAATAAAATAATGTTACTCTATTTTGAAATACACTTTTATCAACGCAGTTTCATGAAACATTTTACCCGCAAAGCCTTCGATAAAACGCAATAAAATCATAACTGATGAAAATCGTTTTCCCTTCCCTGGAGACGCGGTTTCGATTCAGAACATTCAAACTTGGAAGAGAAAATCGCAAAGTGCGCCCCGAACAGTGCAGCCCCGGACAATCAGAAAGTTTACGGGAAAGGTCTACAACTCTGTTATTATTCGGTTCTCAACGACCGTCCTGGAGGTCCACCAATTTATGCCAGGTCGCTGTTCGTTATCAGCTCGTCGGCCGACTTCGGGGTGCAGATGTAAACAGGTTTATTGCCGGCGAAGGGGTGGCGGCGAACCACCCCGGGCCGGCGGTCAGGGCAAATGTAGGCCACTGGGTGTGTAACCGTTTAGTATCCTTAATAATATTACACTTCGTCGCTACCGCTATTGTAAGTGTATTTTAAAGTAAGTAGTATATAAACAATATTAGAAAATAATATCACTGTTTATTTACATTTTTTTCGCAATATATAATACATGTCGCCCATGTGTAATATTTATTAAAACTTGTGAATAAATAATTCTGAGATATTTTTTGCATTGCAGTTCAAAATGGTTTAACACAAAAATTTTTTTCTTTAATATTAGCAAAATTACTTTATGGCCACATAATAAAACAAAATACTTTGTTTAAACCGCTATTTATTGATTATTCAACATGTTTCGATACTTGTGGTATCTTCTTCAAGAAACAATGTATACTAAAATTAAAAATTTAAGCATAGACAAAAACAGAACTATAAAGTGGTGGATAACAAATATGGAAACAACACCACAGTCCAATAGTCACCTTTTAAGTTCCTACTTAGTTACCTACCACTTTATTTAGTTTTGTTTTTATCTATGCTTGTATTTTTAATTTTAGTATACATTGTTTCCTGAAGAAGATACCATAGGTATCGAAAAATGTTGAATAATCAATAAATAATGGTTTAAACAAAGTATTTTGTCTTATTATTATTTTATTTTTTTTATCTTTTCATATTATTTCGTTTCTTTAAGTTCACTATATCCTTAGTGTTATTGCTTTCAATAAAATTCTGTCTATAATCATATCAATTTACGATAGTTAAAGTGTAGATACATTTTACTAATATGTATTTTTTCTGACTGGAAATAGAGTACATTACGTGGTGCATTGTTAAAGCAATATATAATAGTAAGAGAACTCCGCATTGGAACATAGAATCTACAGCCGCCTGCGGGGCCCAGCACCAAGTTTCCTGCTAGTCTTGATAACATGAACCTCTAATGGTTAAGGGTACTAGTTGCAATAGCAGCAACCTCCATATTTTTTTATTTGGAAAAAAAACGTAAAAACTAATTAATAAGAGCTTGAAAAACAATCCTTTTATGGGAGATACATGTGGTTGTTGCAGTTACGATTGAATCGGTGTATCGTGTGGGTATGTGTGTGAGACTTGGATACCCCTTATTTTTCACCCAGTGTTAACATGTTCGTTTGATTATATTCGCGGAGTGTGTGTATGTCAATGTATGGCTAGACTAACCAAGTTAGAGACAAGAAAGTCTCTTACAGTTGATGTAAGTTTATTGAGCACAGTAGAAATTAAAAGGGACAATGAAGACTTTGGCGAATTGAGTGATACTCAAGAGCGCATGTTATTGACACCGAGTGATTTTTTGCGGCTGATGAGAGCCTAGTTTTACGCCCAGGTATATGCAATCTGCGTTCAGGGGCCATCGTTGGTGTTGATGATTGTGAAGGCGATAGACCTTCGCACCTTATTATATTGCTTTAACATAAATCGTATGATGCATACTACTCGTATGTCATTACCATTGCTGGTATGAAAAAAATATCAAAATTGCGAGATCGCGTGTCTCATACACTCGTAAGTATGTCGAACGTTTTTTAGTATCTCTACATTAAGATTACTTAAATGTTTTCTCTTTTATTTATTTACATCAGGAAAAATTATGAATGATGGATATTTTTTCATTTAAGTTTTACTAGGTGATCTTGTTCAGCGATTCCGCGTCGTCCTGGGGCCCGGGCCCCCGGGGGGTTGCCCAGGCGATAGCTACGCCACTGAGTGATATTAAAATCGGTTGACATCAATTTAAATTAAAGTGGTTTAACAACGATTACTATTTTTTATATTTTAATAATAGTTTGTTTTTAGAGCAGTTCAAATTTGAGATATTTTATTTACCACGTCCGGGAGGTCGGCTCCCGATCGGCCACCCTTCTCGATGCCGCCTTCCTGATAATATCTCCAGGAAACGCCTGTGCATGTAGACTTTATATTAACTTCAAGGCGTTACATATATATTGCGTAATTAGAATGAATACAAAATAGGTTTCTTCGACATCTTAATGTTAGATCTAATCTATCATTCAACTCCTATTTAGATGCAGCAATCTTCCACAATATGAAAACCCTAGAATATCGAAGAACACTCGCTGGCTGATTACTTCTCAAGGTCATATTGACTGTCCCAGCCAATTAGAATTAATGTCCTTCCACATACCATCTAGATCGACCCGGCAGTCCACACTCTTCTACATTCCTAGGAGTGGAACATCTTACATACAAAAAAACCGTTCGTGCAAAAACCCTAATGAGAAGTTGACTTTTTCAATATCAACCTTACTACGCTAAAAGAGTTTGTTTTTATGAATCACATTTTCAATTTGAACCAATCATTCAACCTACAAACACATCTTGCCCTCCCTTTACCACAACAATAGTTTCAACCTCCCAACCCTTTCTCCCATCAATTTTTATCTTCTTCTACTAATATTGTATTACCTTTTTTATTTATCCTATCTCAAATCGTTTTAAGAGTTATTTTCTCTCGTTTCGATTGGTAAATATTACATTTTTTCTTATTTTTATTACATCGTATCAGAGCCATACCTGTACAATTTGACGTGAGTCATCGTATTAAATTCAGAATACAGCCAGAGAGAAGCTATAGAAAGCATGCATCCCCAAAAGGGGAGGCTTGTCATCACATGTATGTGTTGCAGTCGTACAGCGTCATAGTCACAAGGTGTCCAGGTCGCAAGAGGTGCGAGAGTGAGCCAGTAGAACGCTCCGTTAGGTCTCTTTAGCCACTGCTCTTGCCGGCATCGTCCATCCCAGCAACCCCCAGCGGGAGACCCACACCCTAATAAATACCCGGAAATGACCAAGATACCAAAGTAATAATTCATTACTACTTTGCCTGAACATATCTGTGAATTTTTATAATCTGTTTTATATGCTATATATATATATATATATATATATATATATATATATATATATATATATATATATATATATATATATATATATATAATGATTATTTATATTGTTAAAATCCCCATAAGTAATTTAATTTAATAAAAACTTTTAATTGTACTGCTGTTATATATCTCTAAACTGTAATTGTTTTATCTAACAAATACGCTCTGCGATTTTCAAACGTGCATGTGAGTGTTGGGTTACATCAGCTTATCCTTCTGATTTACAGTTACCCGCATATCTCGTATACTCAATTTCCTATAGGATTATATACGAGTATATTACTCCATTTATAGGATAGGGTCAAGTTAATTTAATCATTATTTACAGACCGCTATAAAGTTTTCAATATTCTATCGCGTAGAAAAACAGCGCGCGGTAGGTAGAGTAATAAAATATGATGATCGCAAAACGTTTCGAGTGCCAGACTTTATGCTCTCTCAAACTAGAAAAGATTTGGTATATTAAATTTAAAAGAATATCGTTACCGACGCGGTGTCGTTGTCGCTCGATTATTAATTCCCCGCTGCTTTTTATCGATTTTTTTTACGACAAGGATTTTACGACTACACTCAGCGCCTGAGAGATATGATATTTTTTTTAATCTATAATATTAGTTCAGTTGGTAAACCGAACCGTTATCGGTCAGATTACGAGTTATATTGACACAGACCTATGGGATATACCACCGAATCACCATGCATTTTACTATTAATAACGGTTTATTTTAAATGTTGGGTTGAAGCGCAAGTTCGTAGGGTTTTTATTATTTTTAAATAAATAAAATACATAAACTTTTCAATAATAAATTCTGTATTGTTTACGATCGACTCCCAACGCTCTTGCTGCTTTTCTATTCCACGCTAAAATAAATCATTATAAGGATAACACATTCTTATTGTGAAGTTGTAATTATTCAGAATACATCAGTCTGTGGTGTTTTAAATACTAATTTAAAACGTCACAGACAGATGTATTAATCTGAAAAAGTGTAACATATACATTCGAAAATTTGTCATGAAAAATACTGGCGCTATAACACAATTGGTAGTGTATTTCCCCGGATTGGAAATAGAGATCCAGGTTCGAATCCCGGTAACGCAAAAAAAAAAACAATATTTTTCGACAAAATTGATTTTATATGTTTATATTTATAATTAATACATTAAATTAGTATTTAAAATAAATCATATTGTTTGTGGTGTTGAAGATGTTGGATAGAGAGCGCAAAAGAAGAAAATCTGATAGAGCAAGATAAAAATAATAGTGCAGATAGGGATTGACTTCACAATCATGTTCTTGAAGCTTGTTGGCGTAGTTATTTAGTGGTCGTGTTTTCAAGCTTCGTTCCAGAAAACTACCAAGTTAATCCTGTGGAGGTCTATCGCCTCCACAATCTGCACATACCTACCTGGATGCTAAACGGGGCTCTCATTAACCTCAAAAACATGCCCGGTATCGACACCAAAGCCGCTAATAATGTGATGTATCTATGGAACAAATGTGTGAGCACTAAAAGGTTGGTACAAGTGTGTGAAAGAGATATATGTATCGAGCTTCTTGCCTCCGAACAGTTGAACTGTAAACATTTTATATTGACCTGTACTACATTTAGAATAAGTATTTTTGTTATCACGAACGGATATTTTCCTGATAACACAATCCCGCACACAAAGAGTCACCATCACAGTCACTTCTCTCGCAGCAGCCTTCCAGACGAATTTATTTTTCATCCTGCTCTGGCCACGTGCACATGCACACACTCGTACGCGTTACAATTCAAACGAACAATCGAACGAATGGGTGTAATATAATGGGGGTATTCATTCACTCACGCTAAAGCGTATCGTTCTGATCCATCAAGATTTTGACAAATACACTCAATAAACATTACACCTTTTTACCAAATGTCGTTGTATTTTCATTGCACAATTTCATTTAGCGCAATTTGAAACTAGTAAAAATATTAATGTGACACAGTTTGCGAACGGGCATTATCATGTTGAAAAATTACTTGATGACGTTTTCCCTAATTATTTTTTTTTTTGCATTGGTTACATTAGTAGACGATGTATTTTTTGTTCTACCAGACGTACAACACTTATCTCGCGTGCCAGCATTTTTAGTTTTTTTTTTAAAGCTATTCAAAAAAAAAAATACAGTAGTATGGTTATGAAAGATGTCTACGAAATAATGATCAACACTTTTTTTTTTTTTTTTCAATGTCTTTTAAGACGGGCTTATTAAAGAAAATTACAAAAAAGTCTTTTTGCCCATTCTTGTTTAACTTTCTTATTCACACAATATGATTTAAGTTTAACAAAGTCCCCCGAGTTAGGGGCGCAACTTAGTTTTAATCGTTTAAATGTTCTGATACTATTGAACTCCATTTTAAATTACGAAAGATTTCTCCTCGAGTAAAATTTTCATCAAAAAAAAAAAAAAAAACCCTTTCGACTATTAGACACAATTTAAATATTTTATTCTGTGTACAATTGAATTTGTTTTATACTTATTTTGGCGTATTTTTAAATCGAGTAAATTACTTTTTTTTTTTAATGTTGAATAATAAAATTTGAAAACGTTTTTAATTTTTATCAATTATAGTATTGTTCCAAATTTAATGCTGTCTCAAGTATGTCAATAAATTTTAATTCAATATTAAAAAAAAAAAATCTCATATATTGTTAAGAAACAAATATAAGCTCCACCCGTGTTTAATTCTTTGCTTCGTTTTATGCAAGTTTCGAGAATTGTCTTATCCGTGTACACGCACCCTGGCAGTAATAAAATTCATAGGTATAGGTACAAATTTACAATCAATAAATAGTCATACTCTGAAAATATATGACAAGTGTTGATGGCACCAGAAATAGAGAATTTCTGGTACCATCAACACTTGAATCGCGGAAGACTTGGTACGATCAGGTAAACCAGATAATGGAGGATGGTTTTGTTAGAAGCCTCAACAATCGGCGAGCTTGTATGAATGTGGATGAGGCGAGAATTGTGTCAGGACATGCTCTATTGGCGCTCTATCCTCTCTGCTCTCCCCCGCGGCGAAACAGCGTGATGGTAAGTAAGTATGGCCTGACCAACTTATTTTTAATAATTCGTGACGTTACTTTGTAATGTCACAAAATATAACGCGAATTCAATTATTTTAAAATTTTATGCCTAAAAAACATCGCGTTATATTCGGACTAATACGGTATAGTTCAGAAAAAATTGATACTGGTGTTTTTATCATTTGTATCAGAACGGCTATTTATTATCATCATTATCAACTTTTATGTCGATAAGTAACTATATTTAGCGTTCTTTGAAAAGTTATTTTCAAAATTACCCCAACAAAGTAATAATATATAACGCTTTCTGCTGAATTAAGTAGGAATACTACTCGCGTGTGGAGAAAAAATTCAAAATATCTCAGCCGAGCCGTTCCCGGAATATAAATGTGGAACGCTGCAACAGAAACCGGGACGCGGTCCTCATCCTTTCCGGAGTCGTTTCGCCCGTTTTGAGGAAAAAAAACCGCCGAGAGAAAGTTTTGCCGCATTGGACAAATGGGAAATATAAGTAGCATCCCCGGTTCCTCCGCCATTCCGGAGAGCGTTAGAGAAATCACACGGCCATTTGGCTAAACGGCCGGTGGAGAATATTGTGATCGCGGCTTCACGACAGTTTGGTCGGTCGGCGTGTTGTTTGTTTCGGTGGCGTCTTACGATTGCCGCTTCAATGTGTGCGAATGTTGCCGTTTTTCCGTTGTCATTTCACTTAACTTAAATTTATTTAATTTTAAACAATTTGTGTATATTTTTAAAATATATTTATTTTATACACATCATTGACAGTTTAAAGGTACAACATAGAATATAATTAACAAGTTTTAATGAGTAATGTTCGAATGATTGTGTAGACTCGTCAGGTCACGCGGTCACCACACACGTAAATAAATTACAATTCTTTCAGAATTAATGGACCAGGAATACGCAACTTTTTTATGCTGAACTCCCACAGCACCGGAACCTCACGATAGATGTTCTGTCAACCTATGACATGATGTCCCAAAACTGTCCTGCTTTAGAGGTTATCTCCTACCCCAGCTAGTAGCCCCTGCATCATTGCAGTTAATAATGTAATAATATATACAATAATAATAGACACACCCCATTATTGCTAATTTATGGCATACATCATGATGATAGAGCAATAGGTCCAAATGGACCCGATTATCTTAACCAAGAGACTTAAGAAGAAACCAATTATAGTAATTTGGTATTTGCATGTACAGCTAGAGTGGGTGTATTGTGAGTGAAACGATACTTACTGTAGTTGCATTTATTTACATATTGAATTTGCACTAATTGTATAAGATTAACGTAGTTCACTGAAGGTGGTGCAGAAGTGCGCGCAAGTAGATGGTCAGTTCTAGGTTTTCCTCGGACTGGTTGCGGCGCGACGTATTGTCGTCTGGTTTTCTGCGGTTACAAGTTGGACTGTATGGCTGTCAGATGAATGCTTACGCGGCAATGTCTGTGTCCACCACAAAGATATATTAAAATTATTGTCATTTCGTGGTTTTTCGATGGTGAATAGTTTATTTTTTAGTTGAGTCAGGAATACTAAAGAAAAAGTTCGGAAGGTCGAACGTAGCGCGGCGTCTATCCGCTGAAGTCTGAACTCTGTGTATAATGTCGCAAGTTTTGTATCAAAATCACGATAATTTCTTAATAAATAATATTTTTATGAGTAGGCAAAAAAAACGTTCTGTAATTCTGTAAATAATTCTGGCATCTGCAGTCGGTTTACTCAAAGGTATTTGAGATTCTGTAAAAATAATGTAGATGGCTTTCAAATAATGGAACGACAGATGTCTGCTCATTGGAAAATTCAGGCCTTAGAATATCGTTACCGAGGGACGGCGGTAGGCGTCCACCACAATATAAAATATCTATCATGATCATTAACTAATTATTTGTCAATATATATTTATCGTTATGGTGGCAAGATACACAAACACTTATGAATCAGAATGTCATATTTCTATGCTGTATATTTGCACGCTTTATTTCTACTCGCCGTTATTCCAGGTTGATCAGAATCACCCCGATCGTAAGATAAGCTATTTAATTACTGAATCGTTTATTAAACCCCCCCAACCAAATTAAATAATGTCACTAGCTATAATAAATATACCCTCTCCGGCCCGCCCGTGGGCAAAACCGCAATATTAAACGTTTTCGAGTCATTCGGGCGCGCCAACTCGCAGCAATTGAGAATGTGATGCTTTGTATCGGTAATTTACTTCTGCGTTGACAACGCCCACCCGATTTCAGAAACGGAAAACCACCTTCAGACCCTTATAAACCTTTCATGTTTAATGCCGACGATCATAGTGAAACCCTCCGATTTTGAAATCGTATTGCTATCGTGAGGATATTGTCCATTTTACAACCATTGTCTACTGGGAGTTAGGTAGTCCTAAGACGTTGTGTCTACTTTAAGAATCGAATTATTTTTTACTATATTATATACGAAGGTACTACAAACTATAATACTAATATTTATAAGCAGTGTTGTATATTGGGTCATTTAATAGTATTTACGTTTTTTTTTAATTTTTTTTTTAATGGTATAGTAATATCCCGACTTACGCGAACTCAGAGTCACGCGGTTCGTTTGGCGACATTGCCGCTAGACGTTGACAACACTACCGCTAGACTGCCGCCCGCTATAGTGAGTGTTTCTTTTACTGTGATTGCTAGAATGTGGTAGAAGAAGTTATCAATCTTGGCAAGCAATTAGATTTGGAAGTCAATGCTGACGATGTCAACGAACTGTTGGGATTCACTTAGTCAGGAGCTAACAATCGATGAGCTCATAGAGACAATGAAGACACTTCAGACCCAATTCCACCAGAAAACCACATAACAATTGCAAGCTTGACAGAAGGTTTCAGCTCAATTGAAAAATGGCTTAAAAATTTTAGAAAATTTGTATTAAGTAACAATTTGAGTTAGGTACTAAATTTATTTTTTAAATAATGGTTTTTTTTTTTTAAATTGAAAGAAACAATATGTTAAGGAAAAAACATTCTTATTGTGAAGTTGTAATTATTCAGAACATAGGTCTGTGAAATTTTAAATACTAATTATGAAGTAACAATTTGAGTTAGGTTCTAAATTTTTTTTTTTTAAATAATTGTTGTTTTTTAAAAATAGAGTCTGGTAAAGAAACAATAATATATGTTTTTAGTTAGTTATGACATCCTGAAGAAGAAAATGGTATTTTTCGAAACCGGTAGATGTATTTAAACTCAATTAAGTGGTTAATAAAACAAAGATAATAAATGAAAAATATTTGATTGCTACATAATTTAGTAAAGTAAAATGACTCGAAAACTAAGACAACTCAAAAAAAAGTAATTTTTTAGTAGACAAAAAACGTTTCTCTCCATTTTTTGTTAGTAAAGTTATGAAACTAAATAACATTTTAGGTCATAAATGTATCCTAAAATGACACTATTAGAGAACTGGGGCTAAGTTAGTTGCGTGTAGGACATAGTATCCGAATACAATAATAACTCAAAATTTGTATTTTTTTGAGTTGTCTTAGATTTGATCTAGGTGTGCGATAAATAGTGATAGAAATTTCTCCATAGACAGCAGGATCACAACATGTATGTCTTTCTAATTGATTAATTTATTTTATCTTCAAACGTCTCTTCTTTTATATTTTTTTAATTGAACACTGAATATTAAATATGGAATACTAAATTAATGTATTAATTATAAATATATACATATAAAATCAATTTTGTCGAAAAATATTGTTTTAGCGTCACCGGGATTCGAACCTGGATCTTCATTTCCAATCCGGGGAAGTGCACTACCTTTGTGCTATAACGTGCTTTGTGTCCGGTGACGCTAAAACAATATTTTTCGACAAAATTGATTTTATATGTATATATTTATAATTAATACATTAATTTAGTATTTAATAATATATGTTTTTAGTTAGTTATGACATCTTGAAGAAGAAAATGGTATTTTTCGAAACCGGTAGATGTATTTAAACTCAATTAAGCGGCTAATAAAACAAAGATAATAAATAAAATATAACATAATAAATATTTAACATGTGATACTATTTATGAAAATCCACAGAAATGTTTATGTACCTACATAAGTAGGATTAAGTGCAGAAGATAAATAAAAAGATGGAGATAGGGTGGGGGGAGGTTGCAACTATTGTTGCGATAGAGACAGAGCAGGATGTGTTTATATGTAAAATGATTGGCCAAAATTGAGATCGTGATGGTTCATAAAAATAACCCTTTGAGCGTAGTAAGGCTAATGTTAAAAAAATTAATTTCTGTAAATTTCTAGTTATGGTATTTGTATGACCGGTGAATGAATGAATTTAGTATGTAAGATGTTCTACTTCTAGGGATGTGGAAGAGTGCGGATTGCCGGGTCGATCTAGATAAGTATTTAAGTATATAAGAATTTTAAGCAGTCACTACTATCGGTGCCTCCATATTTTATGAATTTTGTGACTTTCCGCTCATCATACGGGTCATAAAATTTGTAATTTATTTGAAAATAAAATACCATCTTTGACCTTTCTGGCGTGAGAGGCGTAACCCCCGACAAACTTTTCAGATTAACACTGCACCTTGATCTCGGGCGGGGGGGCAGACGTGCAGCCTCTCGGCTCCAGACGCGCGTAATAATTCACAAACAGATGCGTTAATTACCCTGCAGTCGGGGTGACTTTGTGCAAACGTCACACGTAGCCGATCACACCGTTAATATTTCTCCACTTCGAAGAGGCGTTGGCCAAGTTTTCCCTCCTTCCCCATCGCGGTGGCTTATTGGAGGCGACAAGAGACAGTTGCGGCTTTCACAACTGATTGGAGCCGAGAGAAATATGGACGCTGCAATCTCATCTCCCCGCGCGAAGAACGTGATAAATCTTAGCTCATTTTGTCTGTTTGGTTTACAAGTTAATTGCGTGGGAACGCGGTTGGATTTTAATTAAATTGTCATTATTATTATTATTATTATTGAATTTTGAACATTTATTTGTACGACTATTGTTTTCATGTTTTTTATACTATTATATATATATATATATATATATATATATTATGATTTGTTTTTTTTTTTTATTATTTAAAACATAATTATTAAACTTTGTATTATATAAACTGTGTAAATATGTGCGCTGCATACAAGCAAAACGCTAAAAATTACTAAAAGCTCTGGGAAATAAAAATAAATAAAATAATCTTTATGTTAATATCGGTAGCTTGCTAATATGTAAGTTCATAATAATCGTACTTAACTAAATATTTTCCAAAAATTATTATTATGTGTTTTTGGACATATTGCTAATATACTAGTCAAAATAAAATAAAAAATATAAAAAAAGTATTGAATAATATTGATTTTTCAGGCGTATTCTAGTATAATATGTAAAAATAAAATATTCTCATAGTGATGACATAAATGCTGTTTAAAAACTGAAAAATGAATTATCAAATTTAGTCCATAGATGGCCATGGTGTAGTGGTACTCGAGGCGAGTCCACATATATACAATTTTCAAAAATTTGATGAATGTTGAGATTGAGGGATTAGAATTAGTCGTAATTAGATTAGAATTAGTTACCCCATACTGCCATATATTTTCCATTAAATATAATAAAAAATAACTTTGTTTCTATGAGATATGTTGCTAAATATTTTCCCAATGAATCTGTGTTGGCATTTTTCAAACAATTTGATCTTAATCCTGTTGTCTTTGAAAGGGAATAATCCTTACTGAAAACTGCGTGCAACTACATATTTATATTGCTTCACAAGACTAAACGTTTTTTCATAGTGTATTCCAACCTACGTATAATTCCTGCGTCACTCCCGGCATTCAGTTACAAGATTCAAATTATAATTTATTATCTGTCAAGCGAGCCAGTTTGCATTTTTCATGATATTACCAAGTGAGATTATTACCAATATTAAATTAAATGTTGAAAAAAAATAATTCTGTTATGAGTTTCGACTACGGTAATTTTGTAAAGCTAGTTATTTAATTATTAATTAAACATTTTTAATCCAATGTCCGAAGTAATAATCGTAGAAAATATTTTAAGCGAAATCCAAAATTGAGTAAGATACCAAGTAGTAAAAGAACTTACCTTTTTAAAGTAATAATAGAATTTTCGAAGATTTTTTTTAATACCTAGTATACCTACTGATAATACCCAATGTCCGTTTAACGGATAAGACGTATCTCTCCGCCAATACACTCCGCGACATCCAACGAACACGTGAGTTATGGGTGAAATATTAGGGCATCCACTATTTTCATACTAATCACACCATTTATAACATAACCTTTAAATCCTTCTGCCAATCGTACTTTACGATTAAATATTAGAGTACATTAAGATTTTGCTGAACGCTTAATTAATTATGACGGTTTAATAGGAATATAGGGGTACAAGTTTTACATAAAAATAGAATAGGTTTGCGCCTTAATTATTTAGAAGCATTAGAGATCAACAAATCAATTAGTAACAAATAAACTTATTAAATAGTCATATTTTTAATTTATTTCCTCTCTTCCCCAAGTAACCCCTATCCTTCCCTCCCACCCCCTAGCTGATACTTTGTTCCCCTCAGAAGTGTTGTCTCTCTCTACTTTTAATTTCTTAACCTTCTATGTAAATGTCTGTACTTACGTAAAGAATTGCGCAAACTCCGGGTCATAAATCGTAATCACTGCAAGGTAGGGTATGGAAATAGGGAAACGTGGTACATGATGATGTCGGTGAGGGGATAAGGGTTCTAGTCGAAGTAACAGTGATCTCGTGATCCAGAATTCGGAAAAACTGCTCGCCCTACATTGATATGACGCCTCCGTAATCCCTGCAGTCACCGCCGAGATCACACAAAATCGCACGCAGATGAGCCGATCTCCGATACCAATCGAATACGACGTCACAAGTTTACCCACATACATGATTTAAACACAATATCACAAAATACAGTGCTGGTGCAGAAAGGTCCACTCCGCGAATGCTATCGCGATGTCGAGATCGAACAAAAATCAGTCAAGTTGACGTCTGTTGGCGTCAAGGTCACATTTCACACTGAAATTACGTAGTATGGATGGGAATTTGGACGCGGAAATGTGTCAATAACAGTGGTAGCGGCTGAATCGAAAAGATGCGCCAAAAGTGTGTTTTACGAAATCGGAACGTATTATACGATCTCATCCTGAAGAAGGTTGGGTACAACCGAAACTAACCGACTAATAAAGTGGTTTAAAACTAAATATCGTTTTATTTAATTTGCATCATTTCGAATCGCATAAAACTGTAAAATGTACTTATAAATAATTTGTGAATCAATTAACGTTTTTTGACAGGCAACATCCTGTATCACGGGCGTTATCGAAAATGTCGATCAATCGCGCTCATAATGATATTCGGCGAATTTTACGGTTGGTTTCTCGTTAACCGAATCCCCGGGATGTCACTTAGCCATGTTACATTATTAAAACTCGAGACACGGCAGTAAAATCAGTGAGATATACGCGCGGCGATACCGACGAGACGGCCGCTCCGTCCCCCGGGACTGTGAAATTTGAAACTATAAAATGGAACGTCGCTTTATGGCCATGTCGCCGGGGGGGCCGCCAATATTCGCACCGATATCGTTAAATCGTCCCTGGTATGACACCAGCGGCGGGTGTAACCTGTGAGCTTTAGCAATAGGAGAAAATCAGGTATCGATTTATAGTATGTGCGCTGCTCGTGAATAAATGCACACGTCATTGCAAAATTTTAAATAGAACCGCGACACCAAAACTGACAATGCTTTATTTATTTACTATTAATGTAGTCCTAGGTCATCCTGCATATGTTGATTTTTATCCATTATTCATCTTCAGGTGATGATTTATCGGTGAAGCGTCGCTCTGAAACAATCATGGATCACGTATTTTGAGGCCGGCAGTTCAGCGCTAAGTAGAGATTTCTTTTAATCACTTGAAATTTTAATTTAGAATCAATTAAAACTATCATTTAATTTTTTTCGTTTAATTTAGACTTTTTATATTTTTATAAAAGACAGCTGGAGGGTAGTGGGGGACCCAAGCTTTCCCGCGACCGGTTTAGAATTTACGGCTTCTTTGTCAGTCCCACTCATCAAAGTTAATAAAAATACGCCACTTTAATTCATTAAGATATTCAAGTTTATGCAGTATATAAAACGATAAAAAGGAAAAAAAAATCGATGTAGTCATTAGCAATTTTTGCAAAATTTAAAATTTATACCCTCCAGCATCTCTTATAACATAAATCCATAGAATACATAGTTTTACTTATAGATGGAAAATTGATGGTAAATTAAGGTGCAGTAGTTCAAGGCAGACACTCAGGGATCCATTCATCAAAAACACTTTCAAAAGATGTCACCATGATAATTGCTGGTATAATTGCTATTCTTTTATATTCATAAATTTAGTTTTATGTGCATTTAATTTTAGTTTATCCTTCTTCAGCCAATTGCTATACTGTTTCATCATCCATGTCGGTCCCTTTTGACTATGCTCCTCTATTTGATACTAAATAATAAGTCAGGGATATCATTAATGGTTTTAACAATTTTGAATAAAAATATCAGTTTCGATTGAATTGAATTTTTAGAAAATATTTTTACTTTGAATTTGTTCAGTGCACACGCCACTGTAAAATAAGCCGTCACTGCTGTGGGGTGTATCGGGTTCCCGCTCGAAGCCAATAATGATCTTTGATGATTCGCTAAATTTCGCAAAGCTACGTTTTAATTTTAACTTTAAATTAACTGGATGAAAAATATAAAAATTGTCCCCTCGGGGCTTCGATTAAGGAAATAATTAAAATGAACTTTGACGAATTTAATAAATATTTTTGATCTTTAAAAAATATCTTCGATTCTTTTTACGTTTGTACACTTTTTCACTGGCTTTGTAATCACACGGATTTCGATACGTCAAAAGAAGAACGCAAGTTCAAATAATCTAAATTCAATTTTTTCCATCATAACCAGGAAATCAGAAACCACCCTAAAATAATTATCCAATTCGGGGCAACACGGTATCATCTGGCTGAGATATTAAGGATCAAAGTTTACAACAAACTGAGATATTGAGCTTTAATGTTTCGAATATTCATTTTTCGTTTTCTTTGACAAATTTGAATGGTGAAATTTTTTACAAAAATTGTTGTTCACAATTTACTAAAACGTACTACTAAAATATAATATAATGACATTTTATTTTATTTAGAAAACAAACGTTTTCTCTGAAATAACAGTATACTAGATACAGTGTGATGTATTTTATATATAATAAATTTATAAATACAGTGTGATGAATTTTACGCTGCATAGAAAACGATAAAGGAATGGAAACTTTTTTCTCTATTGCAGGAATACAAAAAAATCAGAAAAAATAAATGAAAATGTAGAAAATAAAAATATAAACGCAGAAGAAATAATAATTGTTAAAAATATTCCTGGGGAACGGGAGGGCTAGCGGAAAGGAAAATGGGACATGGAATAAAATCTGTGCAATAAAAATAAAATGAAGGCCTTTAAGAATTTTGATTGAATTGTGGTAACTGTTAATTTTTTTTTTTAATTCTTAACATAGTGCATACATAAGCACTCCTATATATGATCTAATATAAACAAAATTAAAGAATTTTCTTTTACTAAAACTTATCTTTTACACATTTGGCCAGTTTAATTTTAAATCTATTCAATTTCTCCTCCGTTCTTATGTTTTCTGCCATTTCTTTAAAAAATTTCATCATACTATACATCATCGATTTCTGAGATTTGGCCTTCTCCCTGAATGGCAGTCTCAGTCTATCCCTTCCTCTTGTATGATGCTCGTGCTCATGTTAATTTGCGTCAATTTTTCGTTGTAATTCCGCTGATATTTTCTCATTGAGAATTTTATATATAAATATCATTATATTAAAATATGTTTTCTGCTAAAGGTCATCATATTCAGATCTTTCAGCATCGCATTGATCCGAGTGTATCTATTTTTTCTGAGTATTATTTTCACAGCTTTATTTTGCAACACTGACGATTGTTCCATTTCGTCTTCGTTAGCCAAAAATAAAATGCAGCTGCAGTAGCATAAGGTGCAGTGCAGTAGTATAAAATGCAGCTGTAAAAAAAGACTATCCAAGTATACAACTTTTCACAGATTTTAAAGTACCAAAAATAGTGGACATATCCACAAAAAAAATCAATAATTCTAATTTTCAAAATTAAAAATTAATTAAATTTTAGAAGTGAATTCCGATCTACAAGATATAGAGATCAAATTGATATCCCAAAACTAAAATATACCGCAACTCTAAGTCAATATATTTATCAAAGTATCAAATTTTTTAACAATCTACCCAGTACAATTAGAAAAATTACGGACTATCATAAATTTGTAACTGAAGTAAAAAAAATATGTACACAGACTAACTGAAACATTAATTAACTCGAATATACTCCTTCTCTATACACAAGTCTTACTCTCATAGAGAAGAAATGAATGTTAATATATATATATACACTCTGATTATTGAAATTGTATTATATTTTTAATATTAATAAAAAATAAAAAAATTTACTTTTAAAATTAGAAATATTAACTTGGTGGTTAAGATTCATATTTTATTTTATTTATTATCTCAGTTTAATAACCATAATTGAGTTCAAAAAACATCTACCGGTTTCGGAAAACACCTTTTCCTTCTTCAGGATATGTCAAAACTCATTTGACATATAATTAAGTTAATTATTAAGTTTTGACATATCCTGAAGAAGGAAAAGATGTTTTCCGAAACCGGTAGATGTTTTTTAAACTCAATTGTGGTTATTAAACTAAGATAATAAATAAAATAAAAAATAATAATAAAATAAAAAAATAAAAAAATAAAATTTTTATTAGTATAAGACTCAGTACTAATAAATCTTCTGATGTGAGATTTTCTTAGCAATCTTTTTAGTCACGTATCTTGTATTTTGAGACAGAATCAATTTTAAATCTATTATAACTCCTAAATATTTGATTTCAATCACTTCCTTCAGACTTTCACCATCTATGATAATTTTTTGTGTATTTTTTTATTTCCAATGTTCATGAATTTAGCTTTAGTTTGTTGTACAATAAATAAATAAATAAATAACTGTCCTGTTTGCTATACTACGTGGTGAATCTCGGTCCCTATAGGCGCAATACAGTGCGTTACATCCTCTATATCATAATCTCCATCACTTTGTCTCACGAGTCGCCCTTTCAATCTCGGGCCCACGCCGAGCTCTGATCGATGTCCATTAGCGGCGACGTTGAATGCCTACCGAGCCAGTTTCGGTCGGCGGATATTGGATGCTGGCATTAGTCAGATTGATGTCACCCGCCTGACGAGCGCACGCGATCGGGAGCCGCTCTTACTGCTCAGATTGGCGGAAGGGTTTGGATGATCTGCCCCCTAATTGAAAATGTATTTCCTAATTGGATATGGTGATTAATTTGCTGAACAAACAGGATCATCCTGCGGGTAATATATGCGGAACACGTTTGCTCGTCGATTCTATTTTTGTTATATAATTGTTCCGATTTTTATTTGATTTTCTGCCTTCGGTTTTTGATGTGTGATCTCGGCTCGCGCCTCGCCCCCTCAAAAAATTTATATTACCTACTCATAATTGTGATTACATATTTTATTCGATACTTTTACAGTTCGAAAATTGAAATATTATCTTTCATGCCCCGATAGGTAGAGAACTTGTAGGGATTGTATTGATTGTACAGTTGTGAGTCACTCTTGACTAAGCGACTGATGTTTGTAGGTTTTGAATATCAGAATAGTTTGTTTGAGGTGAGTGAGTAATCCTCTTCAGATTCTTACGCGTGTATGTGAATGTCGCAGTGTATATTAATGTTACGCAGCGTGCGTGTAAAGTGTGAAATGACACAGTACTTACAATCGGTTGGCGTTTAGTGTCGAATAATACACTGTTTGAAGGTTAAATTTCAAATTAAAGTTCGTTACTAGTGAAGCTCACTGAAGGTGGTTCTGAGTAAGGCGCCCGAGAAGGTCACCAGAGGAAAAGTGATCGCTTCAGCTGGTTTCTCGAACTGGTTGCGTCGCGATGTATTGTTTTTCTATTTCTAGAATATTTACATCAATTATTGTGTAAAAGTGATAAAAATGAGAAATAACCTTGATTATTTCGAACTAATTCGGCCAGCGCACTCTCTGCCACCAAATCCAACATCCGGCACTCCGCGTCTCGCTCACTACGCCGTCCGCACCTCTCCGCATGTACACATATACGTATGGACAAATTCGCGTCAGGTTCTCTGTGAACACATTTTTTATTGTTGCGTATGGTAAGTACCTATATATTGTAATGATTTTACCAATACATAAATATATTACAGAAGAATACCTAAAATATGAACTCTATACTTAATATTAATGTTTACTCAGTTTCCATCATCGGAGTTGTCCATCATCATGATTGTTAAGAGAATGATTAAAATGAGACCAAAAATAGTAATAATATTGGATTACTTTTTCAGCGCTATTTTCGTATAAACTGTCTAAAGTCTTACATTCATTGTATTTAAAATTAAAAATTGTTATCAACTTATGGAAATGATTTTTTTTTTAATAAATGTCTCTTTAGTCTCTGATGCACTGTTTCTCATGACGGACGGCAAAGAGTTCCACGCTTTTGGGCCTGCCACCGCAAATGCCCGTTCACTTAACTTATCGTCTGTTCTACAACCCTTCCTGTTTGTCGTCTACTATCCTTTCTCCGTAGCCGTGATACGATAAATTAATTAGTCAGTTTAGTGTCGCAGATATCAAGGGTCAGATAATTTGATATAGCATTTTATTAATACACTTTTTTCATCGTATTTATTTTCTGACATTTATCGTTTTTCTTTCGTGTCGTGACGTCACTCCCCTGTCATTTTACCGGGTCCTTATTTCCGACGTTCACGTCTCACTGGCGAGCGCTGTTGAAATATTAACATTTTTGCAATTCTCGAAAATGTCTCGTTGGAGTCCCTAATGAGTTACATCCGAAAAAAATAAAACGGCGCCGAGTTTAAATAAAATAATTTGTTTCAAAAAATGTTCGCGACAGGGGAGCCCAACACGCGGCCTGCCGGCGTCACACGTGGAGATTATTTATTAGACAAATGAATGACACGTGCATGTGTAATGTTATCAATGTCAATCATGTTCCCCTAGTTTTATTTAATCGCTTTATTACACTTACGAATGATAGACGAAAAGTGGTAAACATACTAAACATAGTTGTCTTTTTTTCCCTTTTTTCATGTCATAACTGACATATTACTTGCTTACCATCGCCCCGTTTTCTTGCGGAGATAGGCAGACAGCGCCACACATCCAGCCATCTACATTCATATATATTAATGGATGGATATAAATAAAATAATGTTTTAACCTTTTCCCTGCCGGCCATATAAAACTTAGATAGTACCCGTACGCCGGGCATTTTACCATTAATAATTTTTAATAAAAATGAATTAATTATAAACAGTCATGATTTAAAAATGCGAAAACTCACCAAATCACGATGTTTTTCGAAAAAATAACAATGTTTTCTTCACTAAAATCACTAAAATTATTTGAACAAAATTTATAAACAGGGTTGTCACAAGTTCACAAAATAACACATAATGTATTTATTTTTAATCCATATTGCAAATGTTGTAAAACTTTTTTTTACTTATTATACTTATTATACTTATTATTACTTATTATAATTTTCCGGAGAATGGTATTGTTCAAAACATGGTTCAACACATAAAGCTAAGTTACATTGTTTACACATATACCGCTTTTCTTTTTTGCTAAGCACACAATACATCTTGAAGAAGTGGAGCATTCCTAATAAAATTTGGAATCGGTTTCTTGGCATTATATCGGAAAAAATTGGCGAATGTAATAAAATATCTGTCGACCAATGCTCTTCAATGGTGTTCCTAGAATATTTTGCCATCAGTATGCAAGACCAAGAAAAATGTAAATTTCATCGACAGTTGTATCGACCCATTGTTGCATTCTGTAGCTTATTGAGGAACTTTTGTTTTTTATATATTTATATTGCCGGTTATTTTCAGTAACGATTAGCTCAACTAATTTTTGTTGAATAAAATTTTTAAAGAAATCTACCTCTTGCATACTTTCATCGGTGCACAATCTAGCGCCGGAAAAAGAAGAATCGAAATTGTGCACTTGCGGTAAAAATGGATCACTGTCCCAATGAAATACAGGACTTCTTTCAATACCGCTAGTTGAACCAATATTATCTTCCTCAAATTTGCCGATTCAATATTATTTTCGTCGACATGTGCCGATTCAGTATTGTCTTCATTGGGCTCATAAATCTCTGGCAATTCAAATTCCACATCACTTTTATCAGATTCGGCAGTTAGAATGAGTTCGTAGTCATTGTATATAAAATCTGAGAAAATGCAACAAACAAACGAAGCAACTCCAAGACAATAAAATCACTACACAATAATCGTTAAACAGCTCACTATGAATCTTGAAAAGATATAATAATACACTACACAAATATCTCAATACCATACGCGAAAATAAAACAAATGTGAGATAAAAAACCTCGCGATCTCCGAACAAAGGAAACGAACACTGACGCCTGTGGGAATCCCTATAGAAACTGTCAAAGTCATGACCCTAGCGCGTTCTGCCGGCTGTCAAATGGAGCACTTGACAAAAATACAGATTTCGTCATTTTAAATGCACAATGAGTTGATTATAAGGTCTTAAGGTTTATCCCCACAGATGGCAGTAGGAGATGCAATATGTGACAGTTAAAATTCGTGTTTATTTACGCTCTCATGACGACGTAAAGATCGACGCGAATATATTCGCTCACGGCGTGGCGGGACTGGCGAGCTAGAGCGAATATATTCGCTTACGGCAGGGAAAGGGTTAACTCTGCTTGAGTTTATTTGCATTACTCGAGTTTCGAGAGAGACAGTTATACTCATCAACAGGTGTTAAAGTATTAAACTTACTACACACAAGAGGTGACAAGGTTTAGGTGGTAGACATACAAGTAATTATGTACTGATAGATAGAGAAGTACGATGCGGAGTTACTGTATTTGTGTGTAATTAGTTTATTTACTGTTTCTCTCGAAACTCGAGTGGTGCTAATAAACTCAATTAGAATTATAACGTTGTTTAATTTATATCCATCCATTATGTTGAAATTCTACAATGTTAACGCCGATTCTATTATACATCTTCTCATACGAGGTCGCCGGTTATTGTGGCTTCTAACAGGACCTGTTTACCTGGTCGTGGCAAGTCTTCCGCGGACGTTCGCTATTTCTGGTGCCATCAACACTAGCGTCATATATCTTTCTTACCATTCGCTCCTCATTCATCCGTTACATATGATCAAACCACCTAATATTTTCTTAATCTTACTCACTATAAGAACAGCTCATTCATTCCTTAGATTAGGATTAGGAAGATATATAGAAGGTAGATTAGGAAGAACGAAAACCATTCTAACTAATATCATTGATTGATTTGGCAGTTGCTTTGTGGTGTAACAATTTAATTTTTAAAAGTATATAATTTTTATTAAGGAAAACACATTCTTATTGTGAAGTTGTAATTATTCAGAACATAGGTCTGTGATATTTTAAATACTAAATTAATGTATTAATATATACATATAAAATCAATTTTGTCAATATTCTGAATAATTACAACTTCACAATAAGAATGTGTTTTCCTTAATAATATATGTTGTATCAATGTGTCCAAAATTTAATAAAAATGAATTGATAATTCTGGCGTCTGCAGTCGGTTTACTCAAAGGTATTTGAGATTCTGTAAAAATAATGTAGATGGCTTTCAAATAATGGAACGACAGGTGTATTAATTTGAAAAATGTAACATATAGGTTCGAAAATTTGTCAAGAAAAATACTGGCGTTATAGCACAAAGGTAGTGCACTTCCCCGGATTGGAAATAGAGATTCAGGTTCGTATCCCGGTGACGCAAAAACAATATTTTTCGACAAAATTGATTTTATATGTATATATTTATAATTAATACATTAATTTAGTATTTATATAATTTTTATTTTCACTTTGTATTACACACAGACTTTTTTGAGTTTTTTCGATTCGACTAGTTTCGTTTTCGATCTAAACTTACTCCACTCGGTACCATATAGAGGTATAATAATTAATAATCTTGAAATGATAGAAATCCAGAAAAATTTTAATTCGGAAAAAACATTAATGAATTATATCGTATTTTTAAATACTTCACTGCTATCATCGATGTTTCCAAGATACAATAATGCCACTCCCCCCCTAAAGGGCCCCATACCCAACTCTATTTAATTTAGTTCAAATTACACTCGTGAATGCGAAGGACTGCTCTACCTGAAACTAGTAGTAATATTAACTGAAAAATTATTTGAGTGTGTAGTGCAAAGTCAATATAAAATTTATTTGGCAATATTTGAATGTGTCTAAAAACACACAATTACAAGACAAGTCGACAAGCCCTGTAATTACCCGTGCTTCCATATATTTCCATTAAGTATTTTTTTAAATAGTTTCGTCTCTCGGAGATATCTATTATTTGTTTAATAACAGTACCTTTGTAGGTAATCGTGTGTTCTTGGACGTATTCAAATATTGCTAATAGTATACTGGTTAAAATAACCAAATATATAAAGTTGAAAAATATTGATTTTTGAGGCGTATTCTAGTACAATGTATTAAAAACATTTTACAGACAAAGAATATTGTTTTAAATAATAAAAATAATATATAATCTCATTGTGACATATATGCTGTTTTAAGGAACATATATACAACTTTCAAAAAATTGATAAATATTGAGATTGATGGGCGAGAATGGTGAACGTTATATTTATATAATATGATCACTTAAAACAGGTAGTAAGCCCTGTCATTACTCATACTTCCATAAATTATACCATTAAATATAATAAAAAAATAGCTTCGTCTATATGAGATATGTATTGTTTGTTTATAAATTATATGATTTAATATTAAAATGTTACACTACGAATTAATTGCCAAATCAATCAATGATATTAAAAATTAGTAATTTTATCATTCTAGATTAGACCTACTACAATGTTGAAAAATCGCGTTTTTCAAATTTAAATACATTTTTTATTATTTTGTGTATTCGACGAACCTTCTAATTTAATCCACCCTCTCTATTCTCTACGCGAGCCTCCTGACTGACAGTTTTTTATCAAATTTATCTTTATCAAATTTTCTTCCCATCCATTCCCTACATTTCGATTATTCCTTACATCGTCGTCTGTATATTATATACATTGGCATTATCCACATATTTGATTACATCTGATAGATTTGTTTACTTTTGCCACCGGAATTCCTCCCCTGTCGTTCTTCGTGTTATTCGATATCGTGGATTTTTTTGGTCCACGGGGTTATTCCATAGCTAATTTAAGTATATTAGTCAACAGAGGGAGGTAGATGTCAATAAATTCTATTATCTTAATAATTTTAAAAGAAAATTTAAAATTTGTTATTTTTAATTAATTACTTTTTTATTATTTTTATTTTGTAACTTTGTTTAAATACATCTACCGATTTCGAAAAATACCATTTTCTTCAGAATGTCAATACTAACTAAAAACATATGTTGTTGTCTATTTACCAGAAGCTATTTAAAAAAAACAGCAATTATTTAAAAAAACAAATTTAGTCCCTAACTCAAATTGTTACTTAATACAAATTTACTCTAGGAAAAATTTTTAGAATGGGACTCGTAGTTAAATTTAGTTGGTTATTTATAATTTTTTGATTTGTTTTATATGCGTTATTTATTTCCAACGATTTCAAATTATTTAATTTATGACTAACACCGTTGAAATTATAGTCTTGATATGTTTAAAAGTTGTGTTGTGTGCAAAAATGTTAGAAGAAAATTATTTTAATATCATTATACAAATGGTTTTCTTCACAGCGTCATGACCCGGAGTCAGCTGAGCGTTCCTGATCGATTCACGCCTCATCTTACGCTCCATCGAACCTTTCCGCGAACGTTTAATTCAGTTTGCCCGGCGCGTATTTGTATAGCTATTCAAATAAATGCCTTGTACACGTATCTCATGGAAAATCTGATATGGCCCGCGGACGCGGCTTTCCCCGCAACACACTCGTCGTCACTTATTATGATCAAGTGATTTCCCTGCTGTAATATCGATATCTCAGCGTGAGAATTGATTATGTGTATTGATACAACTAGAATTGATAATATTTCAATGCACTAGACAGTAACGAAACTTAATTTTTTAAAGATTTATATTATTTGTCTCCATCTTGCAAAGTTATCAGTTATTTTTTGGTAACTGTCTTCATCAGGATTACGTGATCGTGAACCATCATCTTTCCTGTGGTTCAGAAGCCATCTCATCAAGTACTGCAGGATTCGCAAGTGTTCTGCTCCCGATACGCCATTGTTATCCGCCGCGAAATGTCACTCCTTTACACTACCCTTAGAACCGTCCACCTCGCCAGGTTTTCCATGCATATATAATATAGACATATATAAACATTTATGTTATAAAGCAAAATGCACACTTTTTTTTTATTGTATTCATTTATTTCAATTCATAAGTAAAACTTCCAGACACTCGTGCGACTTAGTATTTATGACCCGTGTCTACGGAATGAGAACAATCTCAGTACTATGTATACGTGTTGAGTTCAGTCAGCAGAAAAACCCGATTTGACAGCGATATTAGAAATGTGGATATGAACGTCACAGAACACACATTTGTGGTGGCGGGCCCAAAAGCGTGGAACTCTTTAACCTCCGTCATTAGGGACGACTTTATTTTAAATACACAATAGTGTGGAACTAAACCTTTAAGAAAATGGCACTAAAAATTATACACAAGAGGAAGGGATACACCGAGACTGCCGTTCAGGAAGAAGGCCAAATCTCAGAAATCGATGATGTGTGATGTTCCAGAAAACATAAGAATGGTGAAGAAATTGAATAGATATAAAGCGAAACTGACCAGATATGTGGAAGAAAGTTGTAGTCAAAGAAAATACTTTATTCTTGTTTATATTAGACCATATATAGGAGTGCTTATGTATGCAATATGTTAAAAATTAAATAAATTAATACATATTATTATTATATGCATCTACAACTATTACAAAATTACAAAATAATTATCCAATTTTAACTGCTCTTGGAATTAATTGCAAATTCAAATGCACTAATCTGAAATGACATTTGACGTAATGCAGACGTGAGGTGAGACGACGAATGTATGAAACTCGGGTGCGTATTCAGTGAACCACTAAAGCCGAGAGTTGTCTATAAAAGATCGTCATCCATGTCCTAGAGATAGTCAAAAATATCGTCCTTGAACACTATTTTACTGTAATTTTTTTTTTCGAAATATTGTTTGATAATTTTAATATTTACAAAATATTTTTATTTTTTTTGGAATAACGGTTACGGCCACCGCCGCCAGGGGGAAAGCGAAAATGTGAAACTTCAAACGGCGCACCGCTCACTCGACTCTTTGTCAAATTGCTTCGACCTTTTTTGTACTCCCAAAAGCCATTATGTACCTATTTGCCGTCCGGCCTGCGATCCTCCCCGACCGCTTTTTACGTCGTCTATTCTTCACTTTTTGTGGATTTTTCCCTGCCTCCTGGCTGGAGTCTGGGTGAAATTGTGCGCGATGGAGTGATCTCGGAAGAAATCTTCATCCCTCGAATCCGCCCACCTTGAATTAAGACGAGATTATTTTATAAAAAATGTATTACTCAACATAATTATAATATATTTTTTTTTAGTGAAAACACTTTTATTTGCGAAGTTGCACTTTTAGTTCTTCTTTTTCTGAACTTCAGGAACGTTCTTTGATGATTATCATGAAGCACTGTGATCCTCAATAGCGGTATCTTCACGCACACGCGAGGAACCGAATACCGAACAATGTTTAATGGTGAAAAATAATTTTATTTTTATTAATTTTTCAGCATTGGTGAAAACGTTCATCTGTAAATTATTATGTTTAGAGTACTGCGTGAAATAGTTTACTTTATTTAATAACGTGTATAAAACATATGTGTAAAAATATTACGTATTATCTCAATCTCAAAAAGCATTTTTGTCTATTCTTCTATCAATCAAATAAATTTTTATTGGTTTATTTTTTTGTACTGAATGTTTAATTGTGAGATATATTTCCATTATGTTTTTACAGAAAATTTAAATTCTTCCAGACATAAAATTTCAATTAAATATAAATATTAATTAGAGTAGAAAACCGACACAAATTGTCATTTTTTATAAACTTTTAATAAACTCATACTTTATTGAAAAAAAAAAATTAATAAATTTTACCCAATTAAAATGCTATATCAAATAAATAGTTCACAACTTTTATATGAAATAAAAAAAAAATTATCAATTAGAAAGATATACAAAAAAAATCTAACGATTCAATTCAAAATTGTTTTATCGATAAATTGTTTTTTCTGTATATCTATCTCTCTGATTGATTCATTCAATTTATAAAATTATTTTTTTCATCTCTTAGATGATAAATATATTTTGGTCCAAATTTAATCTATCCACAAAGTGAAACCGCGCTTTGAAGTCGTCGAATTCTTTGTTGAATAAGTTTATAGGTAAATAAATCTCTTTCGATTCTATTTCTAAATATACAGAATTGTCTTAATTCTACAACGTTTCATCCCTGAGAAATGAGAGAATTAAGGTAAGGTAACTAAAAACGTTTGATACTTTTTATGATAAATGTGCAAACTAAAATATTCCTCTAATTGCGAGATAATTTCTTTAAACTTGTGAATCAGCTGTTTTTTTTTAGTTAGTTAATTAAAAAAAATATTCCGGTGCGTTTTACACTGTATGACATTTCTGATATTAACTAGTGTTTAAAACCGCCCCGGGACGTTGTACAAGCGTCTCTAGATCATTTTCTATATTAAATAGGAAATTATAAGGAAAAGTGAACGGGAGATGGGTGATTATATTCCTCAGGGTCCTAGAGTGCAATACAACAAAACTTTGAACGGATGGCGTTCAATATTATACACATTTATATCAATGGGTGGTGGGTGCCTACTTTACCATATTACACAACTTTTTTGTTTTTTCTTATGTATAACGTATTTTGATCAATGTGAGTGATCATTGAAATAAAACTGCTTCGATACAGGCGTCGCCTAGTTGAGCAGCGTCATCCGGTAACTGATTAAAAGTGTACCTAGATATTATTATTAATTCTTAATACATTACGTATTTTTAATATGCTATATGGTAACACAGTTTCTCTTGTAAAATTAAAAAATAAAACATTGTAGTAACTACTTTGTTTATCGTTTGTTTTAGTTTGATATCGAACGTCATGAAATAATAATTACCTACCTATCAGGCGCAGTCGCTTCATACATGCTTTGGATGCTCCGCATCCCTTGTGCTCTAGAGTCAAAAAGCTTTGAACTTTTTGTTTCTACCGAAAACATCACTACTGCAAATAAATTTGTCCTGTCCCTTAGAGACCAGCCATAATATATACTAGGACACGGAGCGAGTCGAAATACATATGCATTATATGAATCGCGTAAACATACAGATACCAGTAATGGTTGATTCTATCATTTTTGCGTGTCCACAAAGTTTGAAGGTATTTGAATTCCGCCTGTCAAGGTCTTCGAATACTGTATACGCATTCGTTAACAGCATCCAACGTACAAAAAACAACTTTAATGTTTATGGGATGCTTTTGGGTATAATGCACAGAATAGCATACATATTACGAAGTGAAGGAATTTATTTGTTCTACCCATTTTTGACAATTTGGCTTGAATACTTGAAACATTGAATATCCTTTGATTATTTATTTGATTAATCATTTAAATTTTTTTTAAATGGATTGGATTCATAGAGCTAATTTGACAGTTTATTTTTGTCAGAAGTTGCATCTTGTTCGTGGGCTAGTCTATAGATTTGTATGTTTGATAGTAGGTACAAACTTATTATCCAGCATCCCTTCTGCAAAAAGTCACCGACCGCCACTGCTACCTACGTTACAACACCATTGCGATGTTCCATTGTTCATATATTTTACAGTAGACTTGCTTTTATGTATTATTTTGATAAATGTACTTTTAGAACATATCTATAGTACATGCACACATCACCCTAATGAATTTATCAATTTGTGACATACATATAAATAAAAAAAATTAATTATACCATCACATTTAATACGAGTTCTATGATACCCATCATAATTTTAGCTTTGCGGGTAGGAATGCATTGATTTTCAATTGCGGTCATTTTGCATCGTTGAGTTCCGCCACTAAACCCTCACCATCCAGGCAGCAGTGACAAATTGTTGTATAATGTTTATAATCCCGGATATTTGTTTTTGAATTGAATGCATCAATTTATATTTGTACATTCTGAACATCAAGTTTGTCAAATATTAAAATTAATTTCACCTGTCAAGCTGTACGATTATTATTTTGATATTGCAGTTTTTCAGAACGGTTTATCCAAATTTTTAAAAATGACTTTATTTAATTCTGGCGTCTCTTGCTTGCTTAATTACTTGTACTTACCTCCTCCGCGGGATAGATACTCCGATAGAGGATAGACCGTGACATTCTTCTGACACGATTTTCATCTCATCCACATTCATACATATTCTCACGCAAACTCGTCGATTATCAAGACTTGTAACAGGACCATCTGGTTTACCTGGTCATGCCCAGTCTTCCGCGGACGTCCTCTGTTTCTGGTGCCATCAATACTTGATGATAGTGATTCTTTCTTAATCTTACTCACTATACTAAATCAGTTTTACATTATTTTCTTATTTTTTCATTCTTTACTCTGTCCCTGGCGTCTCCTAGTGTATATTAACTCAAAGATACATATTTGAGATTTGTCGCAATATGTGATAGTTTTTTAAAAACGAAATAATAGATGTATTAATATGAAAGAGCTACTACAGCATATAAATTCCAAACCTTCAACCAATTCAGTTGGTGTGGTGAAACTGGATAACGCATTTTTCCGAATAATTTTTTTTTGCATATCTTTCTTATTAAGAAGAATACATTCTTATTGTGAAGTTGTAATTATTCAGAACATAGGTCTGTGATATTTTAAATATTAATTAAATGTTTTAATTAGAAAGATATATATATGTAGATGGGTTTCAAATAATAGAACGACAGGTGTATTAATTTAAAAAAGTGTAACATGTGGTTCGAAAATTTGTCATGAAAAATACTGGCGTTATAACACAATTGGTAGTGTACTTCCCCGGATTGGAAATAGAGATCCAGGTTCGTATCCCGGTGACGCAAAAACAATATTTTTCGATAAAATTGATTTTATATGCATATATTTTTAATTAATACATTAATTTAGTATTTAAAATATCACAGAGCTATGTTCTGAATAATTACAACTTCACAATAAGAATGTGTTTTCCTTAATAAGATATATATAATATATATAAATCAATTTTATCGAAAAATATTCTTGTTGCGCTACCGATATTTGAACCTGGATTCCAAACCGGGGAAGTTGCATTATCCAACTATGCTACAGCGACAATACTTTTGACGACAAATTTTCGAACCTTTATCTAACTTTTCAAATTAATACATATATCGTTCCATTATTTGAAAGCCATCTATTTTGTTTAAAAAGCGCAATAACAATATTTTTCAATAAAATTTATATTATGTATTTAGTATATCTTTGTAGTTGATTGATTTTGATTTACATTTATATTTTTACTTACGAGAAAAATATTTTCTAAGCAGGGATCGTATGACACGTGTAACGGTGTATTTTTAATGTTAAGTCAATTCATATTATACGACTGCCATAAAAGTTCCGACTCCCACATTTTCTTCTCCAAGTAAGTGCAGCACAACTTGTAAATGTACGTTGGCTTAGCCATTTTAATAATAATTACTCGTGCACTTGACTTTCGTTGTGCGCTCACTCGGTGTACTTTCCGGTCTCGCCATAACAATCGTTTCGAGTTCTCGGACTCGGAATGTCTCGACACTTCTACCGGGTGCCCAGGTACACTCTCTCTCCCACCAAGCGCGCCGCCGTGGGAACCAGTTCCTGAGAGCGGATTAAGGCGGGGTGTGCACGAGTGCGAGTGCTCGGCCCAGTGGACTGATCAATGGCATGCCAGTTTGTACAAAATATCTTCGATATTTTTGAGTGAGGTTCTGTTTTGTATTGCCCCCCGTGAGGGGGTGGATTGTGCCCGCGGTGGACCTGAAACATTTCATTGACGATTGAGGTCCCACTAATTAAGGTTCTTGAATATTGTTATGTATGTACCTACCCTTCGAGGCCACATCCTTATTTTTTGTCAACCTCAACCTTTCTCGATTTGAAGAGAGACATGTGTTCGAACTATTATTTTAAGAGTTTTTTCTTATTTATTATTTATGCTTTCTGCAAGTGGATGTGTATTGAAACGATTATAATTTATGACTTTGTTTACCCGGATTTAAACTATCTTCGAAAAATATCTCCAGAAATATCTTTTTAAACCATAACACAGCCCTTCAGAGATCAGATCGTATCTAACATCTGAACGAGAAAGAACTGAAAGTCTATTAGTTTCAATACATCTCCGTAAACACGCTACCTTATAAATTTGTGCACCTATAATATTTCAATAAACGAATTATTTACAAGTACCGAGTCGTGATTTTAAGAACTCCCGAGGAAGGAACATAAAAATATTCAAAATACATACGTCGAAGATTTTCGACACTACAATATTTTTGAAGAACATAATGGACCCAATCAGTTGATTTTTTTTTTAAATACGCGTGTTAACGAACAACGTGGCGTTTCTGTTTTATGATATTTCCTAAAAAAAAAAAAAATCTTAAAATTATTGTGTATATGTTTTTAAATAAATTTTTCTTAAACAATACTACCATACGTTTGATAATAATAAAATTCAACGGACACATGTGTTTATTTAGGTTAAAAGATCGGCGTTTAAGCTCCCAAATAAAATTTTGGTAGTTCAACATTTTTTTTACGTTGGATTAAAAATTCGTTAACCGAGGGTTTAAATACGAGTTGATTCAGGTGCAAAAAACTTTTATATGATATTTTTCCATTATACAGTGTAAATATGATCTTAAATACGAGAATTAAAATATTATCCTGTTCCATGATTGTTAAATATTTGGCGTGTTTTTATACATTTAACATTTAATCTAACGTTCTTGTGGTTACGATACTCACCTTATGATCTAGTGGTCGGGGGTTCGAGCCTCGTTCTTGGAGGTCATCAAGTTAGTCTCATTTTCATAACACAAGCGTTTAGCTTAGTTAGAAAATAGTAATAATATTGATGTGAGGCGTATTCCTTGTATGCATTTCCATTTTATCATTAAGCTGATTGGATTGTACCGACGCGAGACCTGGTTCTTCATGGAGAGACAAGAAATTGACATCTGAATTGTGTAGTCTCCGGATCACACGTCCCGCGGAATGGAATACGACAATTCCGGTCATAAATCCGAATGACCGCAAGGGATGGGGGGATAGGGAAACGTGGTGCAAGACAGGTCGGTGAGGGGATAGGGCTTTAGACGAAATATCAGTAAATTTCGGGGATCCGGGATTCGGAAGGACTGCTCGCCTTGTATATGACGCCTCCCCAAATCCCCGTGGTCCCCGCCGAAAATAACACAATAAATGACACGCGGATGAGTAGATCTCCGCTTTCGACTGAAGACGGCGATGTCACAAGTTCACCCACGGCACAAACAAACAGTATTACTGTGCGCATAAATCATAGGATTACAAATAATACAGTGCTGGTGCAACTGGAACTGAAATGTCGAGATCGAACACAATATCGGTCAAAATGATGTCTGCTGGCGTCAAGGTCACATTTTACAGTGGTGGGCAAGCATTATGAAATGTATGGATGGGAATTTGGACGCGGAATGTGTCAATAATATTGGTCGCGGTTGATTCGAAAAGATGTTTACGTATTCGGAATAGCCATCCAAGCAAAATTCTGAACTCCTCGAGTTCTTAAAGCTACTACTCTATAGCAACATTTGGGTGCCACTTTTCGACAATATTCTGCGTTTTGACCCGGCTAGACAGCATTGCCGGCCGGTGGAAGTGACAAATATAGAAAATATTAACGATGTGGAAACATTTTTTGTGACGAATATAGGGGCTGACGAATATAGAAGTTTCACTGTATATATTTTTTCTGAATATTATTCTCAAATTTAGTAAATACTGCAGTAAATACTGCTGCAGTAGTTGATGTGTGGAATAATAACTTAAGTTGCTTACGATTTTACAAGACTCGGTACCGAGACAATGAGGGCGGACCCACCGTTTACCCAGGACCAATGCAATTAGCTCAAGACTCCTATCTCGGTCTTACTCATTCGCCGCCTGGTTTGAATTTTTTTAATGCTACTGGGCACTCTAGGCAGCTATTTGATAGCAATACCGCACAATTATCAAAACAAAATTTGCTCTCAATGTCCCAGGTTGACTCACTTTATTAGTAAATAAATAAATAAATATTATTTACAATACATATAATAAAGATAATATAAAATAATACAATTAACAAGGCCGCGGAGCATAGGGGACAAGACAGCACAAAAGAGAAACATGTAAGAGACCTACCCTCCACGCAACACTGCTGGCAGATTTAACCCACAAGAACAGTACATCGCAAATCATATTTGGTCAGATGGTAGAAAAAAAACAAAATAATAATGATGAAGCTACTCACCAGCAGCAGTTCTCCGGAGGATCTCTCATCTGGAGATCCACACGAGAACAAAGGCCCTAAATAACTCCAGATTCCTACCATGCTTGAGCAGATCGGAGTTCCTCACGGAACCTCGATCTACTCCTTCCAAACCCTTCTAGAAAATCCTGCCTTGCATCCGTCAGGGTCACGCAATGCCAGATGGCGTGCTCCGGCGTTTGCCTCGTCCGACTGCAGGTACACCATGGTTCGGGGGCAAGCCCTAAATCGTGCAGCTCGCTGCGAAATACACCGTGACCCGAGACTAGCTGCACCGAGACTCTGCACTAATGAATCTTCTGATCCTTCCCAGTAGTGAGATTTTTTTGTGTATCTCGCAAGTTCGGTTTCGACAGCGCCTGGGCCCAGTACTCGCCCCCGTGTACCGGCTCATCTCGACCGGGCGCACAGATTAGTGCTTAAGTAATATTATTTTGAACACTGTTAGATTTTCATTTGTGAGCAAAAAAATACCATCTCCCTAATGGCGGTACGTCTAATTCCGTGTTGTATTACTCTCAACTATTTCTATCTCCCGTGTATTTCAATAGTGGATCATTATAGAGTAGCCGTGCTCAACCTTTTATTTCTTCGGGTCACATACGTATGTTTACGCGGGCCGCAACATTACATTGATGACGAAAAAAAAAAAATTCATATAGAAAAAACAGTATCGGTTGAAACCCGTTTGATTCAACATTAGTGTGCCGCCACTTGATAAATCAACAAATATTTTTGTTAACTATAACAGAATGATAATAATACTTATCAGCATGTTAGCCAATTCCAGCTCAAACATTAACAACATCGTATTTCCCCATATGATTTTTTTTTCGTCATATCTGTATACTATACCTCAAAATGCAATAATGAAAAAAATAAAACTCAAAACTAACGTGTATTTTAAAATTAGTGTGATTTTTGATACTGAGATAATTTTTTTTCAGTATCTCAAGATATTCAAAACTAAGAATGTCAGATTTTTTTTTAAATCACGTTCCTGATAATAAATGTGTTTGTTACATTTTTTTTTTAAATAATGAAGGCGGACAATTTTATTCCCTTAAAAGTTTTAAATAGATTTATTAGATAGATAAAAATACTATTGACAGATTTCTTTGAGCAAGAAAACTAACAAAAATAACAGAATATAGATATATTATTAGAATATAATTTTCTCGTAAATATTACATATAATATATTGGATCATTTCATATATAATGCGGTTTTTTTTATTTTTCAAAATTAAAATTAACCATGTTATTTTTTAATCTAAAATATACTCTCTTTAATTCTTTACAATGCTCTTCCAAATTTCACTTGTTCCTGGCGAAAAATACTTCACCAGTACTGTTCTGACCTCGTCTACGGAAGTCATATTTTTCCGTCCAAATTTTGAAGACGGTGGGTGGGACATTGTTTCCAAAAAAGTTTCATTTCAGAGACATGACAGCAAAGAAGAGCATGTCATTAGACTCAATTTGCTGACTTTTCCGATGGCACGCAGGTGTCAATGAATGGTTTAATAACCAAATTCAAGCTTCTCTGTTAGTTTAATTAATTAATTAATTAATTTAGTTCCACCAGGATTTGCAGGACGTCCTTGTCATGAAATTGGTTTACGCTTATTGTCCGTTCCCCATATATATTTCCATTGCATTGTTTGTTGCCTTTATTGAACTCGTAAAGCAAAATATGCAGAATATTCTTCTTTGTCACTTTCGGATAAAATATCTCTTAGAATCGAACTGCTCTCTTTAAAATTTGCACTAAGAATAATTTACTACCTACTTTTACAGCAGGTAGTAATTAAATTTGATGCAGGTAGTTCATCCCGTCGCCCTCCCGACTTTTAGCTCATGTAATTAAAAAAACCGCATTATTTATGGGATGACTTTAATATTTTATCTTGTGGTGGGGTGCGGCAGTGGGCATCACCTCCGATAGTCATTCTGTGTATGCGATGTCAACAAATTTTAATATTATAGTCATTTATTGTATTGTACATTTGAGTAGAATTTAAATACTTTATTTACATGAAAGCACCGAGTTTACGGTTTAAAGTTCCCGATAATATTACGCGGTGGTCGCGCTGGTTGCTCTTAACACTAAACATTGCTGACGACCCACAGTGGCGGTTGGATCACCCTACATCGGGTGAACTACTATGTGTCCTGCTCGCCATAATCTACTAATAATATATTTAAACCCGCCTAAGAGGTTACATCTCACATCGTCAAAATAACCTATGTACTTAAAAAATACGAATGTGTTATTTTGTCCATTTTATGGTGTTTCGAATGCAAGACATGATAAAAGAGATACAATTTAAAAAAAAAAAAAGATTAGGTACGTTGATTAGTTTCACACCTCCCAAATTAATGATATATTATATTTTGAAATATTAAATTAATGTATTAATTATAAATATATACATAATGTATTAATTATAATTAATTTAACATTAATTTAGTATTTAAAATATCACAGACCTATGTTCTGAATAATTACAACTTCACAATAAGAATGTGTTTTCCTTAATAATATATGTTGTATCAATGTATCCAAAATTTAATAAAAATGAATTGATAATTCTGGCGTCTGCAGTCGGTTTACTCAGAGGTATTTGAGATTCTGTAAAAATAATGTAGATGGCTTTCAAATAATGGAACGACAGGTGTATTAATTTGAAAAATGTAACATAGAAGTTCGAAAATTTGTCAAGAAAAATACTGACGTTATAGCACAATGGTAGTGCACTTCCCCGGATTGGAAATAGAGATCCAGGTTCGCATCCCGGTGACGCAAAAATAATATTTTTCGACAAAATTGATTTTATATGTATATATTTATAATTAATACATTAATTTAGTATTTAAAATATCACAGAGCTATGTTCTGAATAATTACAACTTCACAATAAGAATGTGTTTTCCTTAATAATATTATATTTTTCGCTATCGATATAGTATGTACAAGATATGAAGACAAAATTTCTATAATATTTTTTATTTTTCGTTTAATCTATTATATTTGGACGACCAGAATAGCCGTCACAATTTCATCGTGTTAACTCGAAAGCCATGTAGATTTATGGTTCGACTGTGTTTCCACATTTGTCTTTTTCTAATCTTTCATAACACATACACATACACGTACATATACCAATGTGTAATATATTTATTTAGGCATATAAATCTTCCTCCTTTCGAAATGAGATGGCGGGCGAAGAATTTATTTCTCGGGCAGACGCTAATTCGCCATTATATCATTGCTATACTCGCACCATACATGTCGTGCGGCTTACCAGGGTGTTCCGAGGCAAATTGAATTATTTACGATATTTTATGTGCACCGAAATAATTAGATGTAAACATTATAATTCTATTGTATTTTGTATATTTTCACGTCCCCTCGTCCTACGACGGGCACCTAAAACGTTCACAAAGATGGCTTGCAATAATCAGTTACACGTCAATTTTGCGCGTACTATTTTACCGTTCTATCGATATAGTACCAATACCATCTGTTTATAATACTAATAATATATTTATTCCAACGTGGTCGGGTTGTTGTGCCAGACCCGATTAGCCATATAATGAATACAAGTTGCAAAACAATATTTATGTTAAAAGAGGAAACGAAAAACAGACATATCGACCCCTCCTACGTATAGTGTTGGAAATAAAAAATGTCATTTCTAATCATTTTCGTATTTTGTATGTATTTGATACTTATTTACGTGGCAGATTTAAATTATATATGATGTTCGTACTAATAAACACAATATTAAACAAATTAAATAAGTGCAAAATACTAGAATGATTAAAAATGACATGAAACATTGTAGATGCGCTACAATAACTGGCCAACCCGAACAGTATTCTGTATGAGTTGTTGTTATATTGAATTTGTAGACGTTCATGCGTCACTTGACGTTAGTTTTGTTTAATGGCGTTACTTTATCGAGCTCGCAACTTTTGTCGACTTTCTCTATTTAAGGATATCTTTTTCAGCACCTACTGGATCTTGTTTCATATTCATAAAACACCATAAACACATTTAGCAAAGTAATATGACGTTTTTATTTTGAAAACAGATCATAATAAAATTATTATCACTTAGCTACCTACATAAAATAATTATTTAACCTTTTAAATGACATGAGCGCATTAACACGCGTACTTTTTATGTCATGCTAAGCTATAAGCGTGTTAAAACGCTTTTTGGACTTTTCAAACTTGCAGGGATTAAAGTCAGACTTTTTAATCATTTTGCTATCGATATTGGACGACAGGTCCCAGCTTTTGACAGATAAGTCAAGACCCTTAAAACCTAGTCTTGCCCTATGCGGTGTCTTTCATTTCAACGTTACATTGTAACTCATTATTATTTATATTTGACAGAAGATCGTTTTTTAAATGCGTGAATCTATCACCAAGTGTGTCCTGATTGGGCGCCAAATGATTTCCATATTTTCCTTCATCTGAAGCGGTACTGTGGTGGCAAGGAACCCAAACTCTCACGAAGGTCCTGTACAATTCCAGATTATTTTTGCAACTGAGTAGGTCGGAATTCTTGATGGAATGCCTATCCACCTATTCATTAGTTAGGGTGTGGGTCTTTCGCTGGGGGTTGCTGGGATGGGCGATACCGGGAAGAGCAGTGGCTAGAGAGTCCTAACGGAGCATTCTACTGGCTCTCCCTCGCCTATGACCTATGATGGTATTATGATAGTAATGTAATAAAATAAAATAAATATGTAATTATGACGAATCGAAACGAGAGTATACAACTCTCAAAACGAGTCGAGATAGGGTGTAAATAAATAAATAAATTATATCCACCTATTCTTTCATCTGTTGACTCATCACATGCAACGTTAGAGACATTAACATAGTGTGGCCATCTTGTAGTGAGTGGTTGAAATGTTCAAGATAATAGATCAGCCCGCCGACTGTGGGATACGGTCCGTGATTCGTTTCCCGAATGCACGAAACATGATATCAGCTGATCAATAATTTCTATTTTTGCCTTTATCTGAAGGGTTTCCTTGGTGGCAAGCGTTTTGATGAACTCAAAGACGTAGTACATACATGATTTTCATCCCAGGCGGCGTCGATCTATGACGAAGGTATCTAAAAATTTGTATCCAGTTATGACAAGTGTCTTAATAATGATAGCGACTATGTTGAGAAGTAGTTTAAGGTGTGAAGCGTTCGATGAAAGTAAAGTGTTGGAAAAATGATGTGTTTCTTTAAAAAAAAAACCGATACTTAAAAAACGTGCCTCGTATATTTTTTTTTTACCGTATCTTGGCTTTTCTATGTTACGATAATGTTAGATTTATGCTATAATTTTGATTCTGTATTGGATTCACTAGTCACGAGTTGTCGGGCTTGTCTTGATGGTGATGACGTTGCTCTAATCTGTGTCATATTTCACAATTCAAACATGATATTTAGCCTTGAACGCCGTAAGCTAATTACCGCTTATCGGCCATCTCGTTCGGAACACCCTGCACGTATAAGCGTGCGCGTATGTGTGTACCATTACATGATATACGGTGTTATTGTATTGTCTGTCGCTAAAACCTTTTACCCAGCCGAGAACCTCCCCGTAATTTGATAACAATAATAATAATTCACCTTTTCCGTTTTCCTTTTAGTTATATTTTCCCCTTTGGTGAAATATTTATGCCTCTGGAATCCAACCAGGAGCAGATCGCGAAAATAAGGCATTTCTTTCCACCCTCGGATTCCCCCGCCCCGCATTTGGGGGCATTCCGGCATTATTTTATGCTTGTAAATATAAATTATTCATATTTTATCCGTTTCAAACTAAAATGCGAAGACATTAAAATAATTCGAAGAAAGGGATGATGGTAATTGTATGAGATTGTTTACGATAGACGGCACATTTTAAAATCTTCTGTTTTTTCAATGGTTCTGCAGTCCATATTGAGCTTTGGCTTCCTGAATCCTTCGCATCTACATGCGACTATCTTCCAGTTCGAAATCTGTAGTAGTTTCACTGCACCCTTCTTTACACCATCCTCCCAGCAAAGCGTTGAAACAGAAATGTTACTTAAAATAATTAGAATCGTTCAAAAATGAATATAAATTTATGAAATTTTTATTGTCTGATTTTTATTTGAATTTTTATGATATGAGAGCACCAGATTTAAAGCAATTTTGGGAACATAATGAAGCCGTCACTGTCGTTCCATCGAAGTTATCCTTCATCGCACCCAGATTAAATAATGGATGTTTTTGTTTAAAGGTATAGAACTTTAAAATGAAATAAAACGTATACAAATCGTGGTAAAGGCCATGGTATTGGTTTTATTGAAAAGATAATTTTATGCTATCAGTGTTTAAAAATGATTTCGCGCATATGGGCGCCGCAGCTGGCTCAAATAAAGCGCAATCTGGAAGTCCAATTTTCGACCACTTTTTAGAGCAGCTGGGGACGTATATCGGCAATGACACGACAAATGTTAGCTTTCAAGTCGTTTATCATCTCCGGTTTATCGGCGTAGACTAGCGACTTCACATATCCCCACGAAAAATAATCTAAATGTGTTAAATCACACGATCTTGGAGGTCGCCAATTCACAGGTACATTACGCGAAATTATGAGCTCATCGAATGTTTCCCTCAATAAATTGTTTGTGGCGTGCGCTGTGTGACATGTTGCGCCATCTTGTTAAAACCGCAGCTCTTCCGCGTCTGTAACCTTCTGGCCGTCATCATTTTTTAAGCAACGTCAACTTCGGTGCGCACTGCACGACGTCTCTGCGGATGCGTATTATCGATTAAAGTGTGCGTGATGCGAAAACGATCCATGGTTATTCGAATTACTTGCGCCTATTCATGGTGAAATGGCAAACCAAACTGAGCCCAAATTATTTGTCAAATTGGCAGTCGCTGGAAATAGTGGTGTTGCTAATTCGAAAACCAAACATCTAAAAAATATCCTTTATTGTAGATAAATCGATTTATTAGATTAATTTTCCGAAGCATTCACATTTTTACAGAACCATTATAAAAACGAATAAGTCTTTTTGTTTCAACGAGAAACTTTGCACTAGTAAGTACTGAAAAGATCTTAACACTTTCAATTGTTTTCAAGTACTCTAGATAACTAACTTTTCAAATTAATTTTTCAAGTGTTATTTACTACTTATTTACTAGATACTTATATTTTTATTTCCATTAATGTACATATACATATTTTTCCTAATTTGACATACAAGCCATGTCAATAATCAATACTAATCAATTCAGACCTAAAAAATAGACCTCTACCTGGGGCTATCACGTTGTGAATATGTTTGCGAGTGCTATTACCATTTTTTTTATATAGCTTCTGAGTTCTTAAGTATTTCGTTTGATCGTGAATATGATGGATAAATTATTTAACAAAAAAATCTACACAAATTTTTCTTTTGAATTCAACTGAAGTGTTTTTTTTTATACTCGGTACTAAAATAGATGCGAGGATTTTTTTTTACTAGCTTAATCCTGAGTAGTTATTAAAATTTATACCTTTTATTAGCTTTTGGTTTATTTAAATTAAATATTAAATAAAATAACAATTACTTTGAATGAAACCACAGCTTCATCAGGACGTATTTAAAACTTATAAATACAAAAAGAGTCCACTTATATATATGCATAAAGAGGTTAAATAGACCATCAAGGGAGACAGAATATAAAATTTATTGCGGTACGATTTACAATTGCACATACTACGAGTGTAAAGTCAATTACGCGAATAAAGTTGAAGACTGGAGGTATTGTCAAAAGAAAGGTCTACGGAGATGTGGCTGGCTAGTTCTTTTACTCGTCCGTCACGATATATTGACATCTGCTATTGGTCGGTGCGTTTCGGCACTATATTGGTCGGTGCGAGCAGGACCACCACAGATCTTTACCTTCTCATGTAGTTGTTTTCCTTTTCTATCTTAACAGGTAGTCCTTCAGTGATACTTACTTACATTTCATGGCATAATTTTTTAATTTTATTTATTATTATTTAAAATGTTGTATTTATATACGAGTACATTTTTTAATATCTGTTTCGCTGGGCTTCGCCCGTGCTGAGGCGAACATTTTACATAGTTAATCAATAATCAATTAATTGAATTGAACATGAAATATATATTATATATGTTTATACAGAATGTAAGAGGTCTAGTTCATAATATTTTATGGGTGAATACCTGACTAAAGAAGTCGAAAATGTTCAAGGAATGTGTGCCTTATCTCAACCATGTCAGTAATAAACACATTTAAAAAAAGAAAATCGTAATTATCCGATTATTTAGATTAATTGAGATACTTTATAGATTCCAAATTATATGCTGAATACAAAAATATTAAAGATCTTCGAATTTTGAGGGGCCGAACTATTTTTTGTTACATTATGTAGTGCCCGAAACAAAGATATATAAGAATATTTATTAAGGAAAACACATTCTTATTGTGAAGTTGTAATTATTCAGAACATAGGTCTGTGATATTTTAAATAAATATCCCGGTGACGCTAAAACAATATTTTTCGACAAAATTGATTTTATATGTATATATTTATAATTAATACATTAATTTAGTATTTAGAATATTTATTTTCAAGTACATAGATTAACATGATTTTGTATAAATTTCAAACAATAAAATATTCCGTAACGGTGTAGAATTTGCACATATTTCTCGAACATACTACTAGGCGAGTATCGTAACCACTAGACTAGCCTTTGAGGGAATGTTTGCCGGAACTCTGATCACTAGACCACCGAGGAGTGAGATGTGTTTATTCAGATACATGGGAGGTTTCGGTGTGGAGAGATACGCCTTGAGACAAGGACGCCTGAAGTATGTCTGTGCAGTCGGCCATGGACCTAGATGCCCCCTAGCGCCGAATAATGATAATGTTTACTGTTACTCATTAGCCCATGGGCACGTTCCTGAACGTTTCGTCACTTTTTATTTCCAATTATGTCTTTTTATATATTTTTTTATTTCGTATTATTTATATAAATATACTTACACATTTTTTAAATATGTATTTTCTTTTTTCCAGGTGAGTTATACACATTTTTGCCATACGTCACATTCTGGACTGGGGACAATCGAATTCAGGTAAGTCGATACCTAAATTACAATCGAAGTCGATTATAGTGAGGAAATACTTATCATTATTTTGATTTAGGCCTGTTTTCATACATAATTTTATAATATATATATATACATTCAAAGTTTCATCAGTGTTCGTTATTTTCACATGCGTATTACTTTGCGCACTTGAGGTAGATGGCTGAACTTCTGATGAAACAGCTGCTGCTGGTTCGTCCACTCTTTTACCTAATGGAAAACTGCGCGCTCAGTTTTTTTTTCCATTTAAAATGTCAGTGACTCATAAACGCCTCTTTTGACTTTCACAATTCTCTCTATTTTCGAGTCCTGTTCTTCAAACATTGCCAATCCCGTCGTGTTCGTTGTATCGAATGTTCGTAAATCGAGTGTATTACACTAAAGGAAATTTTCACTCTTAATGTATTAGTTCTAATTTCTCTACGCTTAATACATATGATCATTGAAATATTATGATACATAAGAGAAATATGAAATTTTACTTAAATTTCGATTGAAAAATGTTGCGTTTGGCAGTAAAATTTAAAAAATGAATACATACCTATAAGATAGTTAACCCTACCACTTAGTTGATTTGAAAAATGTACATTATTTCGACTTTACTGCTTTAAAAAAATAGACCCGCTCTATATCGCTAGCCGGTAGGTTGCCGCTATATTTTTCACGTGTTATATATTTTTGTACCCCCACCCCTACAGTCTTCACCCTCTAGACATAATTATTTGCAGATGCGAAGTTTCGCCACCAGACCTGAGATTTGTTAAGGGCAATTATGCCGTCATTGCTTCGTCCACTTAGATTGAGAGGGTTTTGAAAGAGTCCAGAATCTTTCTTGGCTTTGTACGCTTTTCTACCTTGCCGGTTGAATCGTCTTAAGTGATTCCCTTGCGAAAGACGTCCTTCCTTCTGGGGGTAGGTCGCGTCAGGGTCAGTGGTGTACTGGTCAGTGATACCACTTTTCGAGTTAGGGCGACGCCTTATAATTTTTTTAACACGGAACATATTTTTTAAAGTATTGTACATTTAATACCATTATTACGAGAATGCAATAAAATATATAGAACCGTAATATTTTCAAAAAGTGAAAGTTATTACGAGACGTACTGCGGTATCCCATTCTTTCAACCATTGACCACATAGACTTGGAAACACATGAAATATGTGAACTCAACTTAAATAAACGATCATCTCTAAATTTTCATGTTAAAACTCGATAGTTTTTTTGACATATGCATGGTTTTAGCGTTTACAAAACATAATTTACTGCTGGCTAAAATCATTTACGAGAACACATTATTATTGTGAAGTTGTAGTTTTTTCAGTTCTGTTTATTTTAATACAAATTAAATCCATCAGTTAGAAAAATATACATACAGATGAAATAAATTTATCGAAAAAATATTTTAGCTACTACCGCACATATATTTGTTTTGAAGTTGCATTTTCAGAACATTGTTCTGTAGTATTTTAATACAAATTAAATTTATCAACTAGAAAGATATACAAAAAACTCTCTATCATCGTGTAAAGATTTTAATAATGACGTACCTACAGACTACACAATTATAATGATCCAGTATATACAATATAAGTGCACTCTTTTTGTATTTATTGTTAGTTTTAAACATGTCCTGACGAAGCTTGAGCTAAGCGAAATCGGTTGACGTGTAATAAAATTCGCGGTTTCATACGATTATATTTAATTTAATGTCAAACCACGAGAAAAAATATTTAGTATATTATTCTAGTCGATTCATAGCGTTAACTTTATAGTTCGATGTAATTATTAAATTTATACTAAATCTTCGTCAGATCGGATGCACACTAACTGATCCATTAAATTTTTATAATTGCAATAAATAATTATTAATAGAACATTTTATATTATTATGACATGAAACGCGACAGCCAATTGGAATTAATATCTCTCCATGTGCCATCTAGATCAACCCGGCAATCCGTACTCTTCCACATTCCCAGAAGTAGAACATCTTACATACAAAATTCATTCATTCACCGGTCATGCAAATACCATAATGAGAAATTAACAGAAATTGACTTGTTCAACATTAGCCTTACTAAGCTCAAAGAGTTCTTATGAACATCACAATCTAAACTTTGGCTATTCACTATACTCATGTTGCTCTCCCTTTACCGCAACGTTAGTTGCAACATCTCCACCCTTCTCCTTCTTTCATCTAAACATACTTTGTATCCAAATATTTTTTGTGGATTTTCTTTATTAGTATCGCATGTTAAATAATTATTATGTTTATTACAATATGTTTTCACAAAATTTAAAAAATTTCTGCTAGGTGAATTTTAACAAATAAGTATCGAATTAACTCTGCAAGACGCGCCATTCTTGCCTTGCCAGGCCGCCTTGGAAAAGAAGCAAATCCACCTTTAAAATCGTACAAATACTACAATAAATATCGTACACAACTTTTTAGATTCGCGCGGATGTTTTCAATCTGTGATTTCGCATTACGCCGGCAGAAAACCGGTCGAAACGTTCCAGAAAATGAAATTTACTTCTGCGGGCGTCGAAAGTTCTCGAAAGGCGCAAGCTCCGAAATCGCGCAAACTAAATCTCGCCCTGTTATTTAGTCGCTAGATAACCTCCGCGCCCGGAGCGTATGCGGGCGGGCACTGCGCCGTTGAAAAGGAAAAACTAGGTGAATTACGGCCATTTCACCTTTTTGTCCTTTATTTATCGCCCGGCCCGGAGACCCCCGTCTCGTGTGTCAGGATTACCTGGTCCGCAGCCAGCGAGGCCGCCGGTACTGATTCCTCGCGTAAAGGAACATTCTATTACAAAACCGGCCCGGGGGTGGTTAAAATAATGCAGTTGTACTTAACCCCGCGATAACGCGTGAGAAATAAAGAAAATTATTATTTTTTCAGTCGCGTAGCATGTTGGTCTAATGCAGGGGTCGGCAATCTCAAATTTTTTAGAGATTTGATTTTCGAATTGGCAACACCTTTTCCAGCGACAGCCAAATTGACAGCTGATTTTTCCATTTCACTGTGAATAGACTTACGCCAGAACAACAGTTGTAAATTGTGCAAATTTATTGTAAAAATCTTGGTACAGTTCGCGAAACTTACCTTGCGTCCATTTTACAGTCGACATGATCGTCCATCCTAGTAATTCGAATAACCATGCATAGTTTTCGCACCACGCGTACTCTAATTGATAATATGCATCCGCACCGAAGTTGTTCCTGCTGTTTTTTCAAACATGGTGCCGGTCAGAATGTTGGTCAGTCGAGGTTGTGGGAATGGCAAATACTAGTTCTTTTATAGTGACGTATGTTTCAGGCAAACTATTCAATTTATCAAATATGATTCTAACTGAAAACATGAGCTGGAGTTGAAGAGTCGAAAAGGTCGAGGATTGCCGACCCCTGGTCTAGTGGTTAAAACACTATCTAAAATTTGATCCATTTATGGTCGAGTAAGATTAAGAAAAGATCGCAAGAAAGTTGTGATGGCACCAAGAAATAAAGGAAATCTGCTGAAAAGACGACCGGGTAAACCAGATACTGGAATATAGTCATGTTGTTATGACAAAGAAACAACCCACTTTAGAATAATCTAAATGAAATTCTTTTTATTTTTTATTTATTATCTTTGTTTTATTAACCACTGAATTGAGTTTAAATACATCAACCGGTTTCGAAAAATACTATTTTCTTCTTCAGGATGTCAAAACTAACTAAAAATATATATCATTGTTTCTTCACCAGAATCTATTTAAAAAAAAAAATCTTTTTTTAAAAAATAAATTTAGTACCTAACTCAAATTGTTGCTTAATACAAATTTAGTCGAATAATTTTTAGGAAAAATTTTTAGAATAGGACTCGTAGTTAAATTTAGTTTGTTGTTTATAATTTCTTGATAAGTTTTACATGCTTTATTTATCTCCAACGATTCCAAATTATTTAATTTGTGACCAACACCGTTTATATGCAAAATTGACAATCCCAATTTTTTATCAAAACCGTGACCATTTTCTATCAAATTATTAGAAAATTCTGAAAACCCACTATTGTTCAAACATCTCAAATGCTCCCTTACTCTTATATTAAAATTTCTACCCGTTTTATCAATATAAAATGCAGCACAACCCTTGCAACTAAGTTTATACACGCCAGAATTGTTAAATTTATTATCTTTGTCTTTAGAATTTGAGTAAATTTCCTATATTATTATTTGTATAAAATGCCGGTCTAATGTTTCGTGGTAGGTGTTTAGATATTTGTTTTGAAAAGTTATTTATCATTATGTTTTATCTGTGATTTATATAAAAAATGGATTATTATTGAAATTTTTCTTTTGTGTTGCTTTGTACACTTTTACGAGACGCCGATATTTCCATTTTGATTTAAATTCAACTTACGAGGGATCCGAGAGCCAGGTGGCGAAAAGCACTTCGTATCCGTATTCATTACATTATCTTTCTAGTTCTAGACTTGCGACTTGTGCCTATTGTGACGTTGCACCGTGCACTTGGGCAATATTCGACGTTGGTACTTCGCGAATCGCGGGTTTCCGTGAACGATCGGAAATTGGTGCGGAAATTCGCGATGCGATCGGTCCGGTGGATTTTGTCAGAGCTGGCGGTTATTTGTTTTGTTCCGTCGGCCGTTATAATCGTATTGCCATTAATCTCCCAGACGATTATTTGACGTTTGTAGAAAAATTTCGGTTTAAAGTCGGCTCATTTTAACGGAGTCGAACCATAAATTATCTTTTTTTTAATTTTTTATTTATTATCTTTGTTTTATTAACCACTTGAATTGAGTTTAAATACATCTACCGGTTTCGAAAAGTACCATTTTCTTCTCTAGGATGTCATAACTAACCAAAAATATATAGCATTGTTCCTTTATCAGAATCTATTTTTAATTATTTTTTTTAAATTTAAAAAAAAAAACAATTTTTAATGGTATTTTTCGAAACCGGTAGATGTATTTAAAATCAATTCGAGTGGTTAATAAAACAAAGATAATAAATAAAAAATATGAATTTTAATCACAAAATATTGCTAATTTTAAAAGTATAAATTATCTTTTCGCCGTGAAATATTTCACTTTTTGTTTACCGCTATCAATTTTACTACAGTATATTATTTACCCCTTACGATAGATATCAAATCTTGTTCGCTGGAAAATTTTGGTTTTAGGATAATAAATTATTTTTATTGATCAATAACCAATATTTTTTTTACGGTTTTCTTTGCGTTTGCGTTTTAATGATTGTGACCATTACGGCGCTTGCTCATGGATGAAGTTTTTCCATCAAAATATACGTAAATAGCGGTAAACCTGGCGCGTGCAGTCAGTACATTAAAATAAGCCGTCCGTAAATATATATATATATATATATATATATATATAGAATAAAGCGAAATTAAATATTTATCTGTTAGAATATTACAATATTTTGGGAAAAAGTCGTAGTGTGATGTTGTAATAGAAATCATCAAAATAAAAAGATGTGAGTAAATTAAAGCCCCATTATATTTCACCCATCCACTCACATGTTCGTTTGAATTATTATGCAGAGTGTGCGTGCGCGTGCGAGAGTGTGTGGCCAGAGCAGGATGAACAATAAAATACTATTAAGGAGAACACATTTTCATTGTGAAGTTTTTCTGTGTGCTGTAGCATAATCGGTTAATATACGTTACCCGGATTAGAAGAGTTCCAGGTTCGAATCCTGGTAGCAACAACAATATTTTTCGATGAAATTGATTTTATATGTATATCTTTCTAATTAATACATTTTAATTTGTATTTAAAATAAAATACTACTTATGTGCGATTTCCAGGTCGCACTAGCGATTACGATAATTCCGGTTGTATGTCGGTATCACCACATGGTAGGGAAGGAAATTGGGAGACGGATATAGGAAGAGATTGGTGAGGGGAAGGGGATTTTTCGAACTATAAGCGATTTCGGGGATCGGGATTTAGAAAGAATGCTCGCAATACCTCAAGTATGATGCCTCCGAAATCCCTGGGGTCGCCGTCGAAATCACGATCTCGACTCCCGACTGAAGACGGTGATGTCGCAGTTCACCTACGACACACGCAATAAACAAACAATATGATCATACAAAATGGTGCTCCACTGCACTGGAGGTAATTGTCCACACCGCGATTAGTATCGCGATATCGAGATCAAACAAAACAATATTGATCCAGTGACGCTTGGTGGCATCAGGCTTTTGATTCACACCGAGGGCAAGCAGTAGGATATGGGATTGATGGTAGGAATTTGTACGCTGATATTTGTCAATAACATGAATTGCCTTCGATATTAAAATGAGTGCTAAATGTGTGTTTTATAAATACGGAACACTTACATCGATGTTTATTGATGTATGAAACACAATTATGGATACAAGTACAAGCAGTAAAAGTTTACAACGTAAATGGAGCGCAAGGATCGGCTTTCTAGCATTGTATTATTATCTGTTGGGGGCCGGTACCGGGCGTGTTTTTGAGATTGATGAGAGCCCCGTACGAATTGTGGAGGTGATAGACTACCACAGATATATTAAAATCTGTATATTATAATAATAATTTCGAAATTTTTTTATTATTATATACAGAGTAGAGCTTATTTCAAAGTACTTACTGTGAGTCGTTGATACTACGTAGACAATATTAAGTCAATCGTCTAAAAGTTGAATTTTGTATCGAGAAATGGCTGACCGGTAAATCTAGTCTAATTGCACGCTCGTAATTGGAAGACATTGAAACAATTAATGGACTTGCTATCAAAAGGGACGTTGAGAATGATCTCAGGAACAGTTGAAGGTAAGCGAGGAAGAGAGAACCAAATAATCGAGGTAATAGTGTCATTTTTAAACGCAGTGATTAACATGCATCAAAGACTGGGGACGTATTGCACACCAAGTTTCATATATATTTTAAGAAACCACTACGGTCAATATTTGCACAAAATGATGAGGAAAAAAAAAAGAAAAAATAATGAATTGTTTTTATACATATATAATATCCCTTCTGTGTTAATTTCTTTTTAAATATGAGAATTAAATGGATATGTGACCATTTCGTTTTTACGGTACATTTTTAAAATAAAATTTCATTTCTAAATTTTATTAAACCCCGACCGGTTTTGCTCAGCACAAGCTTCGTCAGGGCGTATTTAAAGCTAACAGTAAATACAAAAATAATGTACTTCTACATACTGGACCGTCAGTAGGTAGGTAATCATTAAAATCAATACCGTAGAAACCGATTTGCGGTGGCAGGCCCGAACTTGTGAAAATATTCCTCCTCCGTCATAAGGAATATTACATAATAGACTTTATATCAGTGATTCCCAAAGTGGTCTATATCGAACCCCAGGGGTCTATGATAATCTGCAAGGGGTCTACGTCAGCGAAAAAAAAATTTGGGGGTCCATGAAATGAAAATGGGGGTCCACGATAGTGGATCTGATAGTACCTATTTACTTACATTATAATCTTATAATATAAAGACATATACATTATTTATAAAAGTACTTATGAAGTAAAAAATTTATTATATATGTTTATAAAATTGTGTAAGTTGTAGGGTGTAGGCATTCGCTTTGTGATCACAATACATTTTGAACTTGTAAAAACCTGCACATAATGATATACCAGTATCATCTTAACATATGTTTTTACTTTAAGTTTTTAACACTAAACTTCACTACAATTAGAAATTTACAAAAAATCAATATCAGGTAAGTAGTGGGTCTACCAAAAACCGAAAAACATGGCAAGGAGTCTACGACACAAAAAAGTTTGGGAACCTCTGCTTTATATGAAAAGATACTGAAAACGCACCTTTTCACAAAATTATTAAATAATTATTATTTTAAATACTAGTGTATAACGAAACAGTTTTTGTAAATGGCCCTTGAGGTGAAATCATCTACGAAAATGGACCTACATAAATTATCCATCGTTATTTATAATTTATTTATGATAATGTATATCTTTCGTGCTTGTATTTTAAATTAGTAGATATTTTAATAATTGCTTAATTAAAATTTGTTTATTTTTATTAGAAAATCTTTGTAATAAGAGAGGCTTGGCCTTCATTGCAATTCAGGCACTGCAAACCTGACATGGACACGTGGAGATAATTTTTACGGGCGATGGTCCCTTTTTACTTCTTGAACATGGCGAAGAATATGCATGAAAATTTGTTTTGACATACTTATGAAAGTACACACATACTGACAAAGTTTCAGCTGGATAGATTACAATCTAAGGATAATATATGGAGTTTCTAAATTCTCTCATATAACATCCTTTTTAATTACAGGTACATTGACTCCGGTTCTTTGAAAGTGTTGAATTTAAATTGTGCTGGTTGGCATCATAGCGCCTATGTATCTTCAAGAGTTTTGAATGGTAGACGTCCAACTCTCAGGTCAGCCTCCACTTCAGGCGCAGCAAGGATTGTAGAATCGACCAACCGTTGCTAGAAGTCTAAATTTAGTGAACGGACGTTTGCGGTGACAGGCCCAAAAGCGTGGAACTCTTTGCACCCCTCATAAGAAATAGTGCGTTAGAGACGTTATTTAAGAAGAAACAAAAAACGCACCTTTTCAAGAAGTCATTTTTATACTTATGAAATTAGAAATATTTTATATAAATCACAGATAAAACATAATGATGATAATGATTATTGGCGTATGATTTTATACATAAATAACTTTTTGAATCAAATATCTAAACACCTACCACAAAACATTAGACCGGCATTTAATACAAATAATAATATAGGAAATTTACTTATAAATTCTGAAGACAAATATGATAAATTTAACAATTCTGGTGTCTATAAACTTAGTTGCAAGGATTGTGCTGCATTTTATATTGGTAAAACGGGTAGAAATTTTAATATAAGAGTAAGGGAGCATTTGAGATGTTTGAACAATAGTGGGTTTTCAGAATTTTCTAATCATTTGATAGAAAATGGTCATGGTTTTGATAAAAAATCGGGATTATCAATTGTACATATAAACGGTGTTGGTCACAAATTAAATAATTTGGAATCGTTGGAGATAAATAAAGCGTGTAAAACAACCAACCAAATTTAACTATGAGTCCCATTCTAAAAATTTTTCCTAAAAATTATTCGAGTAAATTTTTATTAGGTAACTATTTGAGTTAGGTACTAAATTTATTTTTTAAATAATTGTTCTTTTTTAAAAAATAGATTCTGGTAAACAAACAATAATATATGTTTGTAGTTAGTATTGACATCCTGAAGAAGAAAATTGTGTTTTTGAAACTGGTATATGTATTTAAACTAAATAAGTGGTTAATAAAACAAAATTAACGAATAAAAATATAAATAAGTCATTTTTAATTTTAGAACCAAAGATAATTGTAGGATTATAAACAGTTTACGTGTAAAGCGCTCTTGAGGTGAAAGTTTTTACGAAAATGGCGCTATACAAATTATTCATTATTCTTATTATTATAGTACATTGGGGTTGTTAAAAAATTCTGGACGTGTATATCAAACGACTGCCAACATTTTTTTAATATGTCTTAATTATTATGAGGGTACGGAGCTGTCACAGAAAGGTCAACCCTAAAATTGAGATTAAAAACAGGTGTAAACCCTTGCCAGATACTAATTACCTGGGTCTCTTTATTATTTTTGCCCAAATTCTGCGCTTGACATGTTTTAATTAGTACGATTGTGAGTTTTGGAGTGTTAACATATTTCCTTAGTAGTAGTAATATGGTAAAGTGAATAATCAGAATGTTAAATGATTCAATCGTTTTACAGAATAACGCAGTTTTTATTACATCGATACAGCAGAAAGTGTTTTATGAATCTGTTACGCGTGTTGTTAAATTGTTAAGGTTTGATGTAAGGGATTTATGTGTGAGATTATACGAATGTAGGAGCAAAAATTGGCGATTTGTTTGTATGCTGTTTATTGTACGAATAATGTTCGACAACTGCAGAGAGTGTTGTGAAATTGAACATCAAGGGATACAGAATATAAATTATATGCGAAAGAGAGAGACAGAATACATATACCGATAAATGGGACATTAAGGAATGGAAAATACAGTGTCGATGGATATTAAGTTGATTTTAAAGGAAACATATGTGGGGCTAATGGATAAATTGATTTGATTATTAAGAATTGGCGTACCAATATTTATTGCCTTTTTTATTTCAATTTCCGGTTGGACAATTTAGAAGCCCTTAATCAATTTATCCATTATTGTTTTTATTTTTTTTTTTTGGTGGGCTTATTTTTTTGACCCCCGCTGTATATGTGTATCAATATATGAACGCCATTAGACTTGACTGATTCTAATCTTCTATCACGAAATAATATTGACTGAAACTGGACCCTTTCTTATAAAAGTCAATTGGAGTGGAACACTGTTGACTCAATAACGCCAACAGATAATTCGTTTCCTGATTTATTAATAAATATACCCAATTGTACAGACGTCTGAAGACGACGGTATTAAAAGTGTGTAACATTTTTAAAAATTATTGAATTTTCCGTTCTTGCGTTCAAATCGGTAACCTTCAGAAAAAATAAATGATTTTGTATTATATTCCTAATGATTTCAATCCTCTACCAATGGTCTACATACTTTTGCTTGCTTCTTTAATGGACTATGTGAAGTTTAGAAAAAAATTCGCCATTATCCAATTCACGAAAAGTGACATATTTGAAAAATCCGTATTTATCTGGCACTGATTACAGTACTATTGATAATTGTGTGTGATTATTGTATAAATCTAGGGTTAGGGCCTGAGTTGACTACATTATTAATGAAAATGTATTAAGACTCATAAATAAATTAAGAGAACTGAAAACAACTATCAGGGCAGGCTGCATGAAAAATATAACATCTTATAACTCGTTACGCCGGGCAAGATAGATGGCAGCAGAGGCGTTGGTAAAAAGAAATTATCTTACTGTGTAACTACAACTTCCGGGATGCACGTTCCGTGGAGAGGAAACGACAATTCCGGTTGTAAATCGGAAATACCGCTAAGTGTGAAAAAAAAATCGGGTGAGGGTTAGTGGGGGAGAAAGGAGGATTCTATTTAAGGACCAGGATTCGGGAGGAATATTCGCCTCGCATCCGAACTCTATGTGGTCGCCGCCGAAACCAACTGCAGTGTCCAATGATCTACGCTCCCAAATAAAGACGGTGATTTCACCCAAAGCACATACACACAACAAAACAATAATCCACAAATCGATACTAAAAACAGTGCTCCACCGCACTAGAGATGACTGGTATTGCGAATGATATCGCTGTTGTCGAGATGAAATTCCATTATTGATCTAGTTGCGTCCGACAATGCCAGGAGCCAAACTCAAACTGAGGTCGAGCATTAGAAAAGAGATCGAGGACGGAGGAATGTGGACGCGTACATGTGACAATAACATTTTTTTCGTGTTTTCAAAAGCGTTTTCTTTTATTTCAAGTATATTTCATGCGTTACATAACAATTTATTTTTTTGTTGGCAAATTGCATTAACAGTTTTACGGCAAGAATTAAAGTAATAATGTGTTTTTGACTGTATATTTGAGTGTGTTCACAGATGTCTCTTTATTTTCAATCGTGTTGAATTATTCTTTACTCATTTTATTAAAAATTATTGGCACAACACATTCTCTCGTTCTCTCGCCGTACATCCCTTATAAGAATCAGAATTTATCTACATACTGTACACCTTACCTTAGTCCTATGGTACTTGATAGTTTCTGATTGGTTATTACCGGAGTTATAACTGGGTGTTCCGACGACTTGATGGCAAACGGTTAAAATCTATTCCTAACCACGCACTTGACTCGAGATGTAGATTTAGCAAATTGTGTATTTATTTAAGAGGTCCCTAGACTTTTTCGCATCGCTGTATCTCGCAATTGTGAAATAAACGTCGCTCACGGGATCGGGAAGCTGAGCCCACCAAATCCCCTCCGCGTGTGGACCGCACGTCTCGCATCCCCCCCGCACCGCCCCGCGCCACGCCTAGATCGCGTTGCCGGTGAGATTGATACGAAAAAATGTGAAAGGATATAGTGATATGAAAGGAGGTAATCTTGCGTCTCAAGATTTGTCCCTAGATGGAATTACGTCTGAGCTGAAAGTATACAAAGATGAGCAAATTGATTGGATGCGAATTTATTATTTATTTTTAAAGGGTCTGGTACTTTTGGCGGTGGATGTATATGTTATTCTGTTAGTTTTTAGTTGTAATCATTTTAAGTAATTTTCTTTTACACGAAATGTCAAGAATGTTTCAGTTGGCAATTGATATTTTTAAATTCAAAGGGACTTTCAAAATGCACCAATGTAGTCTGTGTACATTAAAAAAATATACTGCTACATACATTTAAATTAAATATACGCTCTGAGGATATTAATTGTGATTATCTCCTTAGCCGTCTGAAATTGTTAAACTTAACAGTGAGTCGTAAAATGACCGACTTTATATTTCTATACAGGGTCATCAATGGTATGATAGACTGCCTCCAGATTGTTGGTGTGCTTGACTTTCACGCGCTACTGAGGTCATCGAGACACAACTCATTGTTCTATTACAGTGGTAATGTCAGAACTCACGCATTTAACTCCGCAGTCCCCAGATTGCGTTCTTTGGGGAATGAATATGCGGAGGTAGTCGACATTTTTTGGTGATGGAAAAATTGTTTTACTTTTCATTTTATAAATTTTTAATTTTGATTATGACAAAACATGCTGATATTATATAATTTTTTTCTTTACGTATTGCACTTCTGATGAAATTTTCTACTATTTTACGTGGGCGTGTTTAATAATAACAATAATAATAAATAAATAATGCAAAGACTATCAAATATATATATATATACACGAGCTTACAGGAATTTCTTGTTTCAATATTTTCGTTTTGGTGTCACTTACGTGATCACTTTGGTACCATTAAAGCAATCAAATAAATCCGCGACCTTTTAAAATATATGAACAAAAAATTAAACGCTGACAATATAATATGTATTAATATAAAAAATGCATCTTGCTTACACAGAGATTTAATTTTCGAAAAGTAAATACTTTTACTGTCGCATCAGATTTATGATTCCATAAATTGTGTGTGTAAAATGGCCTTCGTTCCGCAACTAATGTTCCAAACCTCTCTCATATATGTACACTCTATTTCATGTCTATTCATTTATTGGTCTGTGATATAAATGCTTGACAATTTATTTGAATTTATTTAGACAATTACGAGAATATAATTTTACAGCTTACAACATTTTTGTAGTTGAAAATTTAGAAACACAGTTCATATAAATACTAAATTAATGTATTAATTATAAATATATACATATAAAATCAATTTTGTCGAAAAATATTGTTTTTGCTTACCGGGATTCGAACCTGGATCTCTATTTCCAATCCGGGGAAATACACTACCAATTGTGTTATTTCAAACGATGGAACGACAGATGTATTAATTTGGAAAAAGTGTATAGGTTCGAAAATTTGTCATGAAAAATACTGGCGTTATAACACAATTGGTAGTGTACTTCCCCGGATTGGAAATAGAGATCCAGGTTCGAATCCCGGTAACGCAAAAAGAATATTTTTCGGCAAAATTGATTTTCTATGTATATATTTATAATTAATACATTAATTTAGTATTTAAAATATCACAGACCGTCTGTTCTGAATAATTACAACTTCACAATAATAATGTGTTCTCCTTAACAGTTTATATTTTTTTATTCTGTTCATGTTCTTAATATACGTGTATATTATACATTATAAACATTCTTATAAATATACAAAAAAGGTGAACAAGCTTTATAATGTAAGAGATGTGTTTCCTTAACTAGTCTGAAGTCTGTACTAAAGGAGACAGGTTCATCCGTTATCTATCATACAAATACGAAAACAATTATTATTATTAATATATATTTTTTTGTCTAAACCAAAAATATTAAGAAATATAAATATTAATTACCTTGATGACCTTTATTTGTGTTAAAGTAGCGCTTTACAATAACAATCAAATATATCGCACTTACAGATATAGCGACCCACATCAGTGAATTTATCTCGAAACGAAAAGATTCCGCAAAAAATTTGACAACCCTAAGTACTCGTCACCCTTGAGACAAAATTGCTTATATTATTATTACCAGGGAAGGAGAATTGCGAAAATGCCTTCACAAATTCAACGATTCTCCTAGGTACGCAGGCAGGCACCTAAACAGGTATTAAACAAATTTCATTTTGCATGTTTATTTGACTCGGAATTATGTGTAAATGCCCCCCTTCTGCTTGCGATGCCCCTCCCCGCTCGCGTAAATCTTCTACCTTCACGTAGCGCCCTCGTCCTGAATGATGACGGAATTTCGCGACGCTGCCGTCGGCGTCGCGTTCGCGGGTCGGCGCGTGACGTCACAAACGTTGTGTTTTATTTCGAGCGGGGCGTGCCTCGCGACTGGTCCGAGGCGAGGTCCGAATCACGAGATGGTTCTGTCCTTCGACCCTTACTGTAATTCAATGTATGCTGTTATATTGTATATATAATAAAAAGATTATTAGGAGAACACATTCTTATTGTGAAGTTGTAATTATTTAGAACATAGGTCTGCGATATTTTAAACATTAATTAAATGTATTAATTAGAAAGATATACTTCGCTGTATTTGCTTTCAAATAATGGAACGGTACATGTATTTATATGAAAAATGTAACATACGGGTTCGAAAATTTTTCGTCAAAAATAATGTCGCTGTAGCATAGTTGGATAACGTACCTTCCCCGATTTGGAAAGAGATCCGGGTTCGAATCCCGGTGGCGCAACAACAATCTTTTTTGATAAAATTGATTTTATATGTATATCTTTCTAATTAATACATTTAATTAATAAATGACAAGATTCTTTTTGAGGGACAGTTATGAGTTTTTTTGTAACCGTGTTTCGCCGCCCTCGTATTAAAGAAATGCCAATGCCAAATGGCGGCGAATGAGATGGACCGATATGGAGCATTAGCTCGTAAAACGGTCACCTGTCACTGTCGTTTGTCATCAGTACCACTCTCTGAAATTTAGGTTAGGTTTAGAACTAGGCTGTTATATGCTTGAGAAACGTCGACACCGTACAGTCGAAACTCCGCAAAGGCACTACCAACGATGAAAAATATACTACGATAATGTTCTTGAGGAAGCCAAAATAGCGATCATCGAAATCATTATTTTTCAGCGATATCTTTGATGGATTGGCAATGTTGTCAGAATGCCTGAAACCAGATTACCAAAGGAAATTTTGTTCTCCCAACTACTCCAGGGCAAACACTTAAATGGGAGCCAAAAAAAACGCATCAAACTCCCCGAAAGCGACACTTCAAAAGCTCATCGTTAAGAGTGATGGGAACTAGATGCAGGAGACACAAGTGGCACCGAATATTTTGAAGCAAAACTCTAATAACATACTTCAATGACAGGAAAAAAGGGGAAAAAAAGAAGATTAACAGGATACAGAAGTCAGCCCGCTGCTGCATGATGTCCCAGGATTCAGGATTAGATGGAGAGACAGTATCCTCGAATATGAAAGAACTACTGATAATGATAACGAGTCACTACAATTTATTTATAAAGGAACAAATAACAGCAAATAAATGTAAACTTAGTAATCGGGATGATGTGAACTGATATAAGAGCACCAGATTTAAAGCAGTTTTGGGGGCATGATGAGACCGTCACTATCGTTAATGTGTAGGTAATGGCCAATTGTGTTAATGGCCATGGTATTGACTTAATTGGAAAGATAATTCTATGCCGTTAGCGTTTAAATATGATTTCGCGTATATGAGCGCCGCGGCTGGCTCGAATAAAGCGCAATCTGGAATTCCAATTTTTGACCATTTTTTGGAGCAGCTGGGGTCCGTATATTGGCAATAACGCGACGAATGTTGGGTTCCAAGTCGTTTGTCGTCTCTGGTTTAACGGCGTAGACTAGTGACTCACATATCCCCAAAAAAAAGTAATCCAATGTTGTTAAATTACACGATCTGGGAGGCCAATTCGCAGGTCCATCACGCGAAATGATGCGCTCATCGAATGTTTTCTACAATAAATAGATTGTGGCGCGCGCTGTGCGGCATGTTGCGCCGTCTTGTTGAAACAACAGTTCTTACATATTAATGCCATTCAATTGGAGAACGAAAAAGTCAGTAATCATGGAGCTATAGCGCTCTCCATTGATGTCCAAAAATGATGTCGGCCAGAAAAGTTCTGGCCGACATCATTTTTGAAGAAACAACAGCTTCTTCGGTGCGCACTGTACATAGTCTCTGCAGATGCGTATTATCAATTAGAGTATGCGTGGTGCGAAAACGATCCATGGTTATTTGAATTACTTTCTCGGATGAGTGATTATGTTGACCGTAAAATGGATGTAGCTCACGGTAAGTTTCGCGAACTGGACCACGATATTTAAAATTAAATTTGCAAGCGTTGTTCTAGCGTAATTCTATTCATGGTGAAATGGCAAACCAAACTGAGCACAAATCAGCTGTCAGCTGTCAAATTGGCTGTCGCTGGAAAATATGTTTCGAAAATTCTAAAAACAAATCTCTAAAAAAAACACCTAAATAAAGTGTGTAATACTTTTAATACCTTAGAGCCGATATATCAGCTTTGGCCTATTTTTGTAATATTGTAACCTTCAGTCAGTGAGATGATCATGTTAGAAACGTGAACAATCGACGAGCTCGCATGAGAAGATATGTAAACATTGATGAGACGAGAGTTGTTTTTTTAAGGTAGAAATGTGTGGCACTCCTCACTTTTTGCTTGCTCCGGCGGAAATGATTATTGCGATGTATCTATGGGACGAACGCGCAATGTTGGTACGATGATGAGTGTGAAAGAGATAAAATCGGCGCTGTCTCTCGCCTCCGAACCGTTGAATTGTACCGATCCAATCCCACACACAAAAAGGGAACCATCATCATAAGCACAAGTTATAGATGTAACAGTTATAAATGGATCGCTTTGTTTGTTCTTCTAGATCAAATGAATATAGATAGAAGGACGTGTGAGGCAAGTGTCAATGGTTCCAGAAATAGTGGACGTCAGCGGAAGATTTGTCATGGCCAAACGACTAAACAAACGACGAACTTGCATGAGAAAATGGATGAGGCGAGAGTGTGATTCTTCATCATCTGGAAACGGCGTGTTGGAGAGTTTATTTTATTTTACTATTTATGAAAATCCACAGAAATGTTTGGGTACGTAAGTATGTTTAGGCGCAAAAGATACATAAAAGAAAAAAGGGTGGGGAGGTTGCAACTATTGTTGTGGTAAAGGGAGAGCAACATGTGTTTATAGGTACGTGTAAGTGTAGTAAAGCTAATATTGAAAAAGTCTATATTTGTAAATTTCTCAATATAGTATTTGCATGACCGATGAATGAATGAATTTTGTATGCAAGATGTTCTACTTCTAGGAATGTGGAAGAGTGCCGACTGCCGGGTCGATCTAGATGCTATGTGGAGAGATATTAATTCTAATTGGCTGGGACAGTCAGTATGGCCTTGCAGTTGTTTAAAGATATTAAAGTATTTGGTCAGCACGTGTTCTTCGATATTCTAGGGTTTTCACTTTGCGAATGTTTACTGCATTTAAATAAGAGTTGAAAGATAGATTAGATCTTACATTAAGATGTCGATAAAACCTATATTGTATTCGTTCTAATCTCATAATATATGTAATCTGCCATAGGTTCCAGATTTGAGATGTGTACTCTGATTGACTGCGAACGAACGCGTAATACATTATTTTGAAGCGATACGGATTTTGGAAGTGTTTGCAGGTTTGCAGTATGAATCCTAGCATTCTTCTATAGGTCTTGGAGGTAATTTGTTCAATGTGGTTCTTGAAAAGAAGATTATTCCCAGGTCTTTAACATCGCTTTTATTTTCTAGTTAGTTACTAAATCTTTTTAATCGCTCAGTTGCTTCGTTCAACGGAAGCTAGACGCTTGTACTGAGTTTTCGTCAAAAGTTTTATTACGGACAATTTTGGTTGAAATATCTTATCGGATATTTTCCCTCCCATCTCGTGTAAACTAGCTTTAATATATCACTCTTACGAAGGATTTTGTCGTGATTCGGGCTCGGGGTCCGGAGGAGAGAGAGGCTGCGAATGCGGAAGTATAAATCCCGGAAGGATCTTAAATCGTCATCATTCTTTGTGATACCCGGTTACTTTATGTCCCCCGCGCCGCACCGCTCCACTCCCCCGGCCCTAATTTACGATATAGTATTACGGGGCAGAAGGCAGTATCATAAATTATTCAATGTATTCAACTACAAAAGTATTTTCGGTATAATTTCATCGGCCATGTTTCGCATTGTCGGGGCTTATTTCGCCTCAACACTTTCGGCACACGGTGTTTCGTTTTTTTTTTTTTTTTTTTTTTTTCTCTGACAATTTTCGAAATTAAATCAAGCGATATTTTATACAGAACTCCTGGTGGGGATCAGTCGGATAATCTGGGGATTACTATATTCTATACTATACACTATATTCCGATACAAGACCATGATGTATTATTTTACGTGATAATTTAAAGAGGACATGATAAAAATCCATCTCAACTATGAACATGTTACTTTAAAAATGTCAATTTTAGTAATGGGACAGAGACATGCGTCGTACATTGCTCCTAGACTGTATAACCAACTGCCAAAATCAATTAAATTAACAGCAAATATAAATGTATTCAAATTCGTATACTTAAAGGTCTTCAAAATAATTATGTATTTCGACATCTTTCTTACTCACACGTTCTAATCTGATCAATTTCCTAACACTTATTATTTCACTTTGCATTATTATAGATTTTGATCTTGTTTTATATAAATATGGATAGCCACTCCAATAATTCTAGATCTTTCTTATTTAGGGACGCATATCTCTATTGTTAGTATGTTGTTGAACGTGTAATTTCACAATAAGAATGTGTTCTTCTAATAATAAAGTTGTATCAATGTGTCCAAAATTTTATAAAAAATTAATTGATATTTCTGGCGTCTGCTATCAGATTACTCAAAAGTATTTGAGATTCTGTGAAAATAAGGTAGATGGATCTTTCAAATAATGGAACGATTAAATGTATTAATATCAAAAAGGTAATTTATAGGTTCGAAAATTTGTCGCTAAAAATATTGTCGCTGTAGCATGTTGGATAACGTACCTTCCCCGGATTGGAAAAAGATCCAGTTTCGAATCCCGGTAGCGACAACAATATTTTTTCAATAAATTGATTTTATATGTATATCTTTCTAATTAATACATTTAATTAGTATTTAAAAATAATATCGCCTGACTTAGTTTCCGTGTTGCTTTTTTTAAAAATATTCCCATAATCAATGGCTGCGCTGAAGCGATGAAGATTTTCTAATATAACCACCAGATTGTGACACAGGTACTCAATGAGAGCGGATCCACCATATTCCCCGGACCGTTAAACAAGTTCGAGGCTTCTATGTCGGTCCTACTCTTACGCCGCCTGGTTGGCATTTTTTAATGCTATAAAGGCGGCTTTTCGATAGCGCCCTAGACATGGCGATACCGCGCGTCTTTTCTTCAGTTTTCGGTCTTGTTCAGGTCTGACCTGATATCCTGAAAAGTGAGCTTCCCTATCTGGGATCTCTACATGCTACAAAAGAGGGATCCTGGACTCGAGAGCCTTTGCCGCATGACAACCTTTACAATTTTTAAACGACAGTCGTCCTCGTGTTAAATATGATGGAAATAAGATAAAATATTTATTATAATAAATTGCTTCATAGTCTTAGCTTGGTACGAAAGGGTTACAATATTATATACGCGGACAAACTAATATTAGAAATACTTGAGCATATATTTCCCGGGTGTTTACGAAAACCCAGGTTTTAAGCTGTTTCGTTTTTTAATTCCCGGGATAATTCTTCAATTATACATAGTTAATAATATTTACAGTGAAGGAAACCAAAACTAATGTATGGATGTGAAGCATGGAGCTGGTAAAAGATGAAATACATGAGACTGAACCCTTTTATAATTTCTATACAGCACCATCAATGATATGACAGACTGCCCCCAGATTGTTGGTCTGCTTGACTTTCACTCACCATTGAGATTATCGAGACACAACTCATTGTTTTATTAAAGTGGTAATGTCAGAACTAATGCACTAGTTAATCCGCAGTCCCCAGATTGCATTCTTTGGGGAATAAATATTCGGAGGTAGTCGACATTTTTGGCGTTAATTTAATTCTTTACAGGACTACACTTACAATTTATTGTTTCTCACCTATAATGTGTATAATAATAAATAAATAGATGATGAAGTAAAGAATAAACAAATTAGGAGGGAATATAAAGTTGATATTAGCATAGTGAAAAAGATTCGGAAAGTGTCACTTAGATGTGAGTGTTGATGGCTCCAGTAATAGAGGACGTTCACGGAAGACTTGGCACGACCAGGAAAACCAGATGGTTCTGTTAGAAATCTTAGTAATCGACGATCTCGTATGAGAAGATGTATGCGTGTGAATGAGGCGAGAGTTAATGTGTCACCTGGTTCTACGGGGTAACGGTGTGACGGTAAGTTAATTAGTTATTCATAAAATAATTGAAAATAAAAATGTAAATAAAGTTTTACAAAAATAAATAAAAAGTGTGTTCCAATTTCAGAATAAAATTATGTCCTTTTTTTTAAATAAAACAAATTAAATTTATGCATCAAAGATAAATTTTATCCGAGATAGAAAAAGTTCCGGATTCGTATCCCGGTGGTAATCAAATATTTTTTTCGATTGAGAAATCGATTAATTTAATTTGTATTAAAATAAAAGCCACTTTGCCTTGTAAGTTGTTTTGTTGTGATGACGAGGCTTCCCGTGATATTGAGATTGGTAATTCCCGGGATAATGGTTCTAGATAATAAGTTTTAGTGTGTCGGTCGGAGTCTGGGCGAGACGCGCCGCACACAACCCGCGGGTCTCCAATATGTCCAACGATATACAAGAGTATCGGTGAAATATGGTTTTTTCTCCTCTCGCCGATGTATTTATTGCCGGCTTATGAATCTGCGGAAGGGCTCGGCGGTTTGTGAACTCCTCGCTCTGCTCTCACCCTCCCGCTACAATTTCTCCCACTTTTCTCGCTTTATTGTTGTTCTTATGGCCGTGTGTTGCAATATTGGTAAAAATATCGGCGTCAACAACGTGAATTTCAAATAATCCGCGATACTTTGGCGGTCACGTTTCGAGACTTATATTTTTGATTGAAATTCAACAAAACGATTTGTGTTATGTATATTGAAAGGAACTGCCTTTTATGTGTTGTAATCTTACTACCTAAGACATATTCTTTGGCACAATGCTATTAAGAGAAATTTTATTTAGGTTGAAGACAGATAGAAGAAAGGCTGAGAAAAATATTTGAATAATAGTGAATTTTCAGAATTTTCTAATCATTTGTTAAAAAAAATAATCATACTTTTGATAAAAATTTGGGATTGTTTATTTTACAAGTAAACTGTGTTGGTCTTAAATTAAACAATCTGTAATCATTGGAAATAAATAAAGCGTGTAAAACTAACCAAAATATTATGAACAACCAACTAAATTTAACCACAAATCTTATTCTATTTTTTTTTTCCTAAAATTTATTCTAATAATTTTGTATCACCGTGTACATAAGTTAGGTACTAAATTTATTTTTAAAAAAATATTGTTTTTTTTAAATAGATTCTCTCAAAGAAACAATATAATATATGTTTTTGATTAGTTAGTGACATCCTGAAGAAGAAAATTATAATTTTCAAAACCGGTAGATGTGTTTTTATTTATCATTAAACAAACATAGTTAACAATCTAAAATAACACAATTACATCCACCAAATAGTGAGCAAGGCGAATAAATACTTCTGGATGGGATCCAGGACAGAGTCGGATTGCGACCATTCCACCATTGCAGTCCTTTAATACGAAACAAACTAAAATATTCGGCGTTTCACAGTTACAAAATTTACGTGTGTCAAGTTAATTAACAAATTCATGAAGTTTTCAAATACTTATTTTAATCATTAATTAATTAATTATATATATATATATATTTTTTTTTTATCGAAAAATATTGTTGTTACTACCGGGATCTTTTCCAATCCGGGGAACGATATACCAACACAGTGAATTGACAACAAATTTTCGAACCTATATGTTAAACTTTTCAAATTAATACATCTATCGTTCCGGTAATGCCGGTAGCAACAACAATATTTTTCGATAAAATTGATTTTGTATGTATATCTTTCTAATTGATGCATTTAATTAGTATTTAAAATATCACAGATCGCGTCTGTTCTGAATAATTACAACTTTACAATAAGAATGTGTTCTCCTTAATAATATATATTTATTTATTACATTTTTGGGGAAGTAGTGTAATACTTTTAAAATTAGCAATATTAACTTGGTGGTTAAAATTCATATTTTTTATTTAAATAAATAAAAAATATGAATTTTAACCACCAAGTTAATATTGCTAATTTTAAAAGTATTATTATGGTGAGTACGGCTAATAAAGCAAAACTATACTCAATTAATAATAAACAAGTTAATAAAACTAAGATAATAAATAAAAAATAAGAAGTGTAATGTTTATTGAAGCAGTGTTGATCAGAAGGTTGCACGTGGGAAGGCTAGGACCCTATTTCTTCCAATGTTCACGTGTTAGTTTGAGTATGATATCGCGGAGTGTGTATATGTGGTTGGATAATAAAAACTAGTTACTTACGATTGATAGACGTCTATTGCTGATTGATGCACAATTACAGATTAAATATATACAGCGAAAACGTTAAGCGTCTGCTAGAAAACTGATCAGGATTCGGCCGAGAGAAACCGGCTTACTGAACGGCTGCCCGCGCATATTATTGTTATCAATATCTAGGAGCGGTACCGGCGAGATTGTGTGGCTGATAAGAGTTAATTGTTTTGCACCCAAGTGTTTCAACAGCAATACGATAAACAAATCATTGACAAATGTTTTTTTAAAGCGGGACTAACGTATAGACTAAAGTCACAAAATATTGATACTCCCCAAACCCTAGCACTGCTTACACAGGACCGTTTATAAGGAAAAGATCCTACTCGCGCCGCCTGGTTGGAATTTTTTAAATGTTACTAGGCAGCTGTGTTTCGCACATAGTGACAGTACGGAGCCGAACAGCTGCCATCTCAAAAACCCTCACAGTCTCCAACTCTTTATTCAGAATTTTTTTTTTACAAAAAACATAATGAAAAGTATAACAGTGCGATCAGAAAAACAAAGCATAAAACATAATAAAAAAATATAAAAAACATCAGAAGAAAAGATTAAAAAGTAAGTCATAGCAAAGATGTCACTATTGTGTTAGGACAATCTTATCCAACTTGAAAAACTACCCCTTGTAAATCGTTTACTGTACCCTTAGAACTCCGCTTTCTTTTCGTTATTTTCTCGCCGTCTATCTCGGCACAATTTCAATTTAGTATATTTAATTTGAGATAAATAATTTATTATCAATTTTTTTTTTTCTTGTTATTTCCTATTCAATTTTCTCTATCCGTTGAACAATAATAATTCTGGAAAAAGGTTAACAATCATTTCTTGGAATCGCTCCTAATTTATTTATCCTTTTCTGCTCAATCTCTTCGAATCTTATGAAAATATTATTTTAACCCTCCAGTTTTTTCGGGGGATGATAAAAATCGGTTTAAAATGATCATATATACAAAGATTATGTAAATTTATCACTATCATAATGATTGTAAGGTCGACAGTCCGGGGTGGGTTAGGATTAACATCTTTCGTAAAAATGTATTAATTTTTTAAAAAATACACATTTTTGTTGTGAAATTGCGGTTTTTACGAACATAGTTACTTGACAATTCAAACAAATTAGATAAGTTACTGAATCTTTAGTACTACTGTATAATATACCACTAATACATTGTCGTCTGATTTTGATCTATCTATATATCTTATTTGTGTAGTGAGAGTTGTATATATATTAATTAATTAATCGGCACCATCCCTGCAACAACACTGTATATCGTTTTTTTTTTTTTTTAGCAGAACTGGGTCATGAATGCCGAATGGCATATTGAAACGGCCATATAAAATAAATAAAAATACTTACCAATCCAATAGGATTTAAAACCTGTTTTCCTATCTTTATGAGTGTGAATCAACGGTAGTTTTCGTCACAGATACTGTCTGCAGACAATGAGGAAGACTTCAAACTATGTGGTGGTCAAACATCTAGAAGAAGAAGGACGCCCCAATAAATCAAGGCCGAGCATCTTGGCGCTTTCGTACAAAGAGAGCCGATGACCATTTGCCAAGTCTTTGAAATTAACAAAACAGTAATGAGATCAATCTGTGTCCGCATCCTGTATCCCGTTTGCAATAATTTATTAATGTGCGATGAGCTGGACACGGTACCGAACGTATCCGACAGAAACGCAGCCTGTGACGTCAGCCACGCGCCGCAACGCTTAGTACTGAACGCAGCTGATGCTACCAGCCGGAAGTGTCCTTGCGCAAATTTCTTCTCGTTCCTGAGCCGATTAACAACATTTCATTTCGACCCCTGTATTAGCATCTCACCGCAGAATATTATTAATCATTGTAAAACTCAATACTTATCGTTTATTTCAGTTTGCTCCGTCACTGTCTGAACGCAATGACTTTGATTTTGGAACGTTGAATCGACCCCCGGTGTACGTTGAGGGTTAAAATCGCAAAAATTATGTTTTTTTTTTTATTTTCCTCCTGGTTATTAGTCTTTTACTTCTAATGAAACACTAATTGGTTTCTAGGGGATGAACTTATCCGTGTATCGGTTTCTTGAGCTAATTAGCGAGGGGATTTGTTCCTTCGCTGAATTCTTTTTTATTTCATTCCACTTCCCACACATATTTCATACGCAATCCACTCGTCGATCAACATCCCCCTTCTTCCTGGCGAAGGGTGAATCTTCCTACCTCCCAACTTGATTGCTCTCTTGGAAATATCGCTATTCGCGCAGCGTCGACAATGTTTTATTTCTTGAATCTTCATTAAACATAAATTATTCTGCGATAATGTTCAGGTCAGTTTTAATAATAGACAAGAATAATATTTTTTATTTAACGTTATCTATTTCGCTAATATGCACCTTTACTACGTTTGAAGAGTTTTTGTGCCGTGCTACCTCTCAAAGACAAAAATCTTAATCTAAAAACGTATTTGTAAAACACGTTTTTAATGTTGTTGTCACGTGTCCGTTTTAAAATTCCTTCCTCGACCCATTATCGTACTGTTTGCCCCGTGTGATTTAGAAGTATGACGCCGCCATGCGTCACTGGATCAGTTTGGATTATTGTTTGATCTTGACAACGCGTTATCATTCGTGTTGTGGACCGATTACCTCCAGTGCAGTGAAGCACCGTTTTGTGTGATGGCAGATTTGTGGTACTGGAGACACATGCTGCGCATCCCATGTAAAGCGAGACGCGCAACAGGCGCTTACAGGAATCACACAACAAGCATAGATTTTCAACCATGTGCCCAAGATGATTCCTTCAATTTTTTGGACATCTTGCGAAGGACGAAGGGGAAGAGGTATATCCCGCTCGCCGAACTGACTGAAATGTTTAGTTCTGTAGGATTTAGAGATTAGAGAAGGTATAGCCGTAGTATTTCATCAATTCAATTCCTGGTTTTCAATTGGTTATATTTCTTGAGCATGTCACATGATCACTCCCGGTGATCTGCTGTTACTTTGGTTTTATCTGACTTTCAGCTGGCTATCCCTCCAGAACTCAGTCTGATTCACAATGAGGGCGAAGCCACCGCTTATCCACGACCGATGCAATAAGCTGAAAGCTCTTATCTCGGTCCTACTCGTTCGCTACCTTGTTGGCATTTTTTTTATCCTACTAGGCGACTGTTTGATAACGCCCCGCATATTGACAGGGCGATACCGCACAACTGCCAAAACAAGATTTGCCGTCATTGTCCCCGGTTGACTGACTTTATTCATGGACAAATAAATGATATTTACAATACATATCATAAAGATAATATAAAATAATACATTTAACAAGGCCAGGGTGCAGAAGGGAAGTGAAGAGGCATTCCTTTCTGGGAAACGAGACGACATAAAAGAAAAAACATAAGAGACTCACCCTCCACGCATCACTGCCGGCAGATTTAACCTACAAGATCACAGATTATATCGAGCCTTATTCGATACCGATACCGAAAATAATCCGTATTAAGCGTGCACCGCCTCACAAAGATGTTTAACCAAATGATTTTGGCCGCCGGTCTAAATTTGTAGTCTTACCCACATAAAAATCGAGTTCACATATTCAAGTTTTTAAAAACCAGAGCTAACGACGTAAGCATGCATAATGCTCGAATTGGAGAAGTATCGTCTAAAGGGCTGGACTTCATCAAAATCACGACCCTCAGGTACGATGGCCTGACGCGGATTTATAGATGTTTTATTTTCTTCCTTATCGTATATACATAGCACTTGAAATTTGCTGTAGATTTGCTCATAGTGATATATAAATTTTCCAAATTTATTTTACTTTATTGTCATCACATTACAAGACTTTTATTTAACGTGATATTTCGAATTATTCGAATTGAAGAGATATCAAATGATTGATAATACAGTTGAACGATTTTTGGATTGACTTACGTTTATAAATTTTGTTGGATGAAAAACACGTAAGTAATGCCGATCTTTTTTTCGCAGATAAAAAACATGTAAATAGCAGATTCCACCACCGAGAACGGAATTTACGAATTTAATTTATATTTCGATTTGAAATTGCGTATCTCTCGAAATGAAGGTTATAAATTTGGCTCCGTATCTTAACGAAATTTTATGTTTTACTTCGGTATTTTTTTTTTTTTTTTAAAAATAAATGTTAACATTCCGATTATGAAGTTGTGTGTCTATGGGAGATTTTTATTTTAATATTATTTTTTAAGAGTTTTTATTCTTATTTATTAGTCTTATTTTAAGTAAAAATTCTTCATGTATATAATAGGATTTAAAAAGGGTTGCTAAGGTGATTTAATCATGTAGAATGAATAAATGAATGAGGAGACTGTTAACCTTTTATCTGCCAACTGTATTTGAAGTGGAAAACACCGTATAGGTAAAAAAGGTTGGCTTTTAGGGTATTATTGACTTAATAGTATCTATTAAAAGTTGTCAACTGTCATTCACACATGGCAAAATGATTTTAAAAAATATGACTTGGCACTTATTGTCTGCAAGTTAAAAAAGTGCGTGTTATCACGCTTATGGCTTGTAACATGCAAAGTTTGGCATGTTAACGCGCTCATGGCATTGAAAATGTTAAGAAAGATATAGATATAAGATTTTAGTGCTGATGGTACCTGAAATGAAGACTGAATGTGGTGTCTTAGCGCACTACGTCTATCTGATCAAGAAATAAAAAATATTCAATGGTTAATTAATACCTATGGATGCCAAATTTGTCAAGATAATATTGCAGGCACAAATGAGAGTACAATCTCGTGGAGTTTTAAGATAAATCGATAAATGTGTATTATATAAGCACAATTATGTTATATTTATACCTTATTATCTATCAAATAAAGTTACGTATAATTATTTTTATTAATACATAAATTATAACATTGAATAATTGGTGTCGAAAAAAACCGCTCGTGAGGATTTTTACTTTGCTCAACACATTTTGCTTAGTGTGCGTTAGTGTCGTTACATAGAAGACTGACTGAGAAGGCATAACCAGGTAAACCAGATACAGGAGATGATCCTGTTAGTCTCAACAGTCGACGAGCTTGCATGAGAAGATCTATGAATGTGGTTAAAAGAAATATATCGAAAACACGGTATTTTTGTTCTGTTCGTAATAGGGCTTCCGGTGACAGTACACTAGATGGCACTACCAGTCCGTCTCAAACTTATTCCGGGATTCATATTCAAGCTACGCCGCTGCTGCGTGGCCTAAAATATACGTCCATTTATATTCTTCCAGTGTAATCACAGAGAGTTGGTTAACACAGTGTGGTTCGATTAAATCATCCTTTTTTAACCGTATTACTAGCAGTTCTCCGCAACCCTTTGCAGCGATCAATCATAACTTTCCTCCGAGCTGAAAACATTGTTTTATGAAATTCGATAAAGCACAGGGAAAATGGGTCAGTTTGTAGTTGAAACTTTTCGGTTTTGTTGGCCGCCGCTGCCGTTAAACTATTTTCCCATGAAACTCGTGCCTACGTGTGTGTGATACCTTATACAACTCTGTTATTATTTCACGAACGTGGCCAACTACGCAGTGGCGCATTCTTTGGGGCCGCACTTTCCGGAGGGTTCCCGAAACACTGATAAAAGTGAAACAAAACTAGAAGCGACAGAGAACAGAATCTTGCTGAATTGGATCATGCACACTGTTGATTTATTGTTTTATTATTTTTTTTACAGTTTAAAGCTTGGGTGAAAGGATAAAATTTCTATCTATTATGAAGATTTTTATCTCATAAATGTATTGTTTAAATAATGCTATATACTAAAACATTAATCCTTTCATCTATGCTCAAAAGGGTCAAAAAATCATTCAATTTTGTACGAGTAAAGGTAGCAGACGAGACAGCTTCAATTTATTATTTTGTTTAATATTGTCGATTTAAAACACCACATTAGCGTTTTGGTGATATGTCTGTTTTACGAAACAGACAGCTAGTGTTTAAATGTCAACGGTGTTATATATAAACGAAATATTTTAATTGCGACATACATTAAAATAACGTACATTCAATTGTATTTTGTACGAGTATAGGTTGCAGACGAGACAGCTTCAATTTATTATTTTGTTTAATATTATCGATTTAAAACACCACATTAGCGTTTTGGTGATATGTATGTTTCACGAAACAGACAGCTAGTGTTTAAATGTTAACAGTGTTATATATAAATGAAATATTTTAATTGCCATATACATTAAAATAACGTACATAAAATGTTTACTTTGTTTTCCCTTAAAATCAGTAAAATAACATTTTTAATTTATGAAATTTGCTACTAATGTTGTGAATAAGTTAAATATCAATTCTTGTCGTGGGTAAAATACGAGAGCGCGTACTAGACGTCATTACGGCCGCTGGTGATCGGCGATCTGACGCTTATAAAGAAAATTAAAAATACACATTATTAGGATCGATGTTAATATAATTTATTAAGAAATTATTGCGTTTTTGATATCAAACTTGATTTTTAATAGTAGCTGAAGCCTCAAAGCATGTGAGTAAATAGAATATATTATTTTAAAACGTATGTTTTCTATCGTATTAATTTAAGGTACTGGATTGAATTTAATTTTCAATCGTAAGATTTTTTTTTACTGTTAAAGCGCAAATTTGACGTTTATGGGTACTGAATAAAGTATGTTGTTACCATGGTAACGAATGTGACATTTTTCATGGTCACTTTACATATCAATGTAACGGTACATGTAAAATAAAGAAACGCATTAGAATATGCATACGTCTAATGTTGACATGCTTAGTGGTTAAAACACTCGGATAGTGATTTGGCTATTCGAGCCTTGTTCCTATTTTCCTAGTTCAAGCGTCTAGCTTAACGTGGAACCATTTCCTAGTACTCGTCTCCATTTTTTTTAAAATGTAGTTCAAGAGTGTCTAGAATGATTAGACTACCCGATGACTATGCCATCGAATTTGTCGTTGAAGAGTTGTATAATGTAGAGGCCCTGCTCGCACCTCACAGACCTGGCCGTTTAATCGAGCACTTTACAGCCTAGTACCGACCGAAAATCTAGACGACCACCTCCAGTGAGCACTTTCAACCTGTCTAAATTCATTTGTGTATCATCCTACAATGAACTCCAACAGTTTTTCTTTTTCCAACAGAGTTTCAACTCCAACAAGAAATTGTGAGTACTGTTTCGTTTCGTCAGCCTGCTCTGACACTACTCGCACGCACGCTCCGCAATTTGAGAAAAATGAATACCTTCAGGCTCGTCTTAAACATGTGTTTTTAATATCATAACCTACCACCCCATACTGGTGTCTCAACACATAAAGCGGAGCAAACTCATCCAACCACCCCTACAAGTGCATTGTTTAAATTCACCGACGCTGGATACAATATTTGATAAGACCGCGCGCGCCGCCATTGAGGAGCTCGAAAGGCGATGTGAGAATTAATGTCACAGGAGAGTCGATCTCATTGCGAACGAGGCTGTGTAAAAATTTCACGTCTGATACTGTTCGTCTATTTTCTAATGACAGTAATTTCTCTGACAGACGTTCCGCTGCTTGAGGCTCGTAAATCACGAAAACTTCTCGCTGTAGTTTAAGTGCTATGTCAGGCTCTTTTAGATTTTTTTTTTCTATTAAATCTTCGCGAACATTCTGGAAGCGTGAGCATTCTCTAGTTGTGCAATAATTTCATCATCACTCTTTGTCCCCCGCCCCAGGGGTCGGCAGACTAGTGAGAAGAGCCAAATATTAAGTAAACAGTCTCAAAATTTTCATAGAGCAGCTATATCAATTTTCACTGTAGCTATGAGGCGCGTTTTTTAAGTAAGTACCGTTACCGATGCGATGTTATGCATGCGCAAGGGTTTCCTTCATTTTTTTTTTTTTTTATCTAATGATGGTGGGTGGACCCGCCGCTTATCCAGGACTGTTTATAAGCAAAAGCTCCTATATGGTTGGCATTTTTTAAATGCTAATAGCTGCGCGTTTCCGTCGTCCACATAGTGACAAGACGGAGCCGCACAGCCGCCACCACAAAAACCCTCATTGGCCGTGATCCTTTATTTATTGATAGTTAACAAATAAACGTAGTAGATGATAAAACAAATAAATAAAATTGTAGTTTTGGTCGGGGAGCCGAGACACACACACACGCGCAAAAGAGAAAAGGACAAAACAAAATTAGCAACAAACTGACCATTCATCAGAGCACCACTGCCGGCCGTATCATTCCAATGACATGAGAAAATAAGTAGAGACTACAAAACAACAAGATGAAAAAATTAAGTGTATGACTAAAGAATTAAAAAATAGAGTATAATTAAAGAAATTTAACATATGCTGAGAGTCCCAGGGGTCCTAGATCCCCTTAGCAGTACCCACTACACACCTAAACTCTCACGATGGTCCTGTACACTTTCAGATTACTTTTGCATCCGAGTAGATCGGAGTTCTTGCCTATCCACATATTCCTTCATCTGTTGATTCACCACATGCAACGTTAGATACATTCACATAGTGTGGACATCTTGTAGTGAATGATTGAAATGTTCAAAACAATAGATCAGCCCGCCGACCGTGAGACACGGTCCGTGATTCGTTTCTTGAATGCACGAAACATGAAACCAGCTGACATTCATCGCACATGTGTGTCCTGATTTTGCGCCAAGTGATATCCATTTTTGGCTTCATCTGAAACGGTTTCTTGGTGGCAAGCGTTTTGATTACGATGGTGAACTCAAAGACGGGAGTACAGACATGGTTTTCATCCCAGGGGGCGTCGTTCTATGACGAAGATATATAAAAATTGGTGCCCCATTGTGACAAGTGCCTTAATAGTGGTGGCGACTACGCTGAGAAGTAGTTAAGTTGTGTAGTGTCTAAAGAAAGATTAGTGTTGTAAAAATGGTGTAGCGTTTCTTTAAAAAAAAATTCCTGTACTTGCATAAAAAACGCGCCTCGTATATCAATTTTTATAATGAGATAAAACCAAGATTTTTATTTAAAACTCAAATACATATTACAGTCAGTCGCATGCCTAGCACGCCATGTCTGGCAAGTGGCTACTTGTTTTCAATTTTAATTAATTTTCGTTGTTTACTTTGCTTCTTAACTTTTTTAAATTTAATTTATGAATTCGCATAAATGGGTAGAGCCGAAGATTGTAAGAATGACTGAGAATTTTTTTTATTGTGTCACGTGTTGCAGGCAAACTATTCCATGCATCAGATACGATTGTACATGATAATATGTGCTGGAATTGAATAGTCGGAAATGGCTATGCGACGGTCCACGGTGTTTGTGACATATATTTATTCTTGAACGAAGGTAGTGTACTGTGCCCTCCATTTCTCCTCCCTTTCCTCACCCGGCACGCTGCCGCCAGTCAAACTGCGACCCTGAACCGGTACGGTGATTATCGAATCGAAGTATAGTATAGCGTCTATATATTGCATTCTAAAGGACTAAGATAGTAATCCACCTTGGAGGCGCCAGAAGAACTGGATTGTGGTGAGTGCAAACCTCCTTCCGAATATCCTGTTTCTTCCGGCATCTACGCTTTTACGTAACACACGTTCTGCCGACCCCTGCCCTATTCCATTCTATTATATTTACCACTTATATAATGATTTGTTTGTATGTCTGACATTCCCATATCATCGTCAGTTAAATTGCAGTAATCATTATCATTTTCATCCCTTTATTCCTAGAAGGGTTGGAGGCACAGAGTCTCGGCGCTTTCACCTCCGCCCGTCGTGCATCACTTCTATATGCTTAGACCAATGAAGGCCCAATCTTTATACAGTATTTGACGGTACTAGATGCAATCTTAACAACATTTTTTATTTAGAGATAAACTGAAGAATAATGTATTTTTAAAGAGAATGCATTTATGTTGTGCAGTTGCATTTTCACAACATATTTTTAATAGAAATTAAATTAATCAACTAGAAAGATGAATAGTGGGATAACGGAATTAAGTGAACGGCGCTATGAATGGAATTATAGCAAATGGGAACTTGTCAACCGAGGCAAGAGTATAAGACAAAGAGTAACGAAAATAGATTAAATACTTATTTCATGTATTAATTATAAATATATACATATAAAATCAATTTTGTCGAAAAATATTGTTTTTGCGCTACCGCGATTAAATTAGTATTTAAAACATCACAGACCGTCTGTTCTGAATAATTAAAACTTCACAATTAAGAAAATAGACTGAATGCAGTGAAAATCAAGCGTATATGTGACAAATGTGAGGAGAGAACTGTAAGGAAGATATATGAGCAAGTGTTGGTGGCGCCAGAAGTAGAGGACGTTCGCGGAAGATTTGGCACTACCAGGAAAACCAGATGCTAGAAGATAATTGTATGAGAAGAAGTATGAATGCGGATAAGGCGAGAATTGTGTGTTAGGACAGGAGAGTGTGGTGCTCTATCCTCTCTGCCTACCCCTTCGGGGAAACGTAGCGATGGTAAGTAATGACATTATGCATTTGCCATTATTGTTTTTTAAAAGTAGATTCTGGTAAAGAAACAACAACATATATGTTTTTAGTTAGTGTAGACATCCTGAAGAAGAAAATGGTATTTTATCGAAACCTGTAGATGTATTTAAACTCAGTATTGTCGCTGTAGCATAGTTGGATAATGCACCTTCCCCGGTTTGGAAAGAGATCCAGGTTCGAATCTCGGTAGCGTAACAATATTTTTCGATAAAATTGATAAAATTTATATGCATATATTTCTAACTAATACATTTAATTTATATTTAAAGTCAAAAAGTAAAAATAATAAGTATAACCTTTTGATGGATGAACTTTTGATTTGTTTTGTTTGAGTTTAGTTTTAATCCGGTAAATTATGCATATTGCTTTAGACTTAATAGTATTTAAACTGTTTTATTTTATAACTGATAACTTGGTTTACCTGATAACCAGTTATGACGACTAATAACTGAATAATGACGAATTTTTCCACTTTCTTAGTGTAATTCTGATTGTGCTTTATAACGTTAAACAAATCATCCAGTTGCCTGATTATTGTTTTGCTTAATTAAGCTGTTTGCTGAAATGTACTACGCCATATATTTGTTTTTATTCTTATAGCGTATAGCGAATACGGTCGGGTGGATTTTTAACAAAGGATTAATATGTTTATTATAATTGAATCGTATTAATTATTTTGTTAGAATTCTTTTGTACTCGTCTATTATTCTCGTATCAAAAGATTTATTTATAAGCATTTGTGTCGACCTTTTCTCTTAATAAATATCTTTTCAACGGAAACTACAGGGTGCGTCGCATAATCTAATACATATTTGGGGAAATAGCTATGTTATAAAAGAAAGATTTGATAAGTTATGGATCGGTTCGTGTGTTGTAAGATTTAGAAGGTTGTGTGTGCGAGTCGATGGTGCCCCCCTCATATATTACACCTAGCGCTCACGTGTGCTTTTGAATATGATCGTGGTATGGGGCAAGAGAAACTACTTAAAGTTGACAGAAATTTATCGTTGCTCGAGCACGGATAAAAAAATATGCAATAAAATATCATGCGAGTGATCTTGACAGGAAGGCAGCCGCGAGAGGAGTGGCGCTTAAGAGCTGGCTTCCCGGACGGTTGCCATCGCATGTTATTGACACATATTGTTTGCAGCTGATGAGAGCTTAGTTTAGTTATACATACCGGTGAATGTGAGGTGCGTTCAGCAATCCTCGGCGGTGTTGATGATTGTGGAGGCACTAGCTTCACACATATAATACATACCTGGCCAGAGGAATGTGGTATCTTCCTGAAGGTATATCCTCCTCATCATCACTAGTCTGTTTTCGTCCTCTGCTGAACGAAGACTTCCCTAAATGCCTCTCACATTTTTGTATATTTTCAATAGATACAAGGTGTGACAGATCTTGTCTATAATATTTTATGGATGGACTAAATGGACCTGACTAAATGTTTAAATTTCTGTACCGTTAAGAAAAATCTTATTTTATGATAATTTTACAAAATTATGTCTACCTATTTCGAAATAAATATTTGCAAGACTGACCAATTATTATTCTATATTGTTTGTCCTCTAAATCATTTAACAAAAAATAGTCTGGCCTCTCGAAGTTCGATAGCCTTTAATTTTTTGTATTTAATATATAATTTGGAATCAATAAAATATTTCAATTTTGTCGAAATAACAGCACATCTCGAATTGTAGGGGGGTGCCTTCGATATTTATATAAAAACATGATTAAGATCTATAATATAAAAGTGAAGAGAAAATGATTAAATTAGAACTTGGAATTAAAAAATATCCAATGCATTATTTATATTGTCGACCTTTATGCCATTTTAGGATTTATTTTTTATGCAATTCAATATTTGCTGCTAATTTAATTGTTTTTGGCACTGGATACCTTCTGAGATGTGGTGCTGGAGGCGGATGCTGCGTGTTCCGTATGCCGCAAGGCGCACAAACGATTTTATCCTGTATTGCAGGCATCAGCAACCTATGACCCGCGGGTTACCAAGTGACCCACTTGAGCTCCGAAAATTAAGTATAATATATAAAAAATAAATTATAAAACGTGTGAATATTTTCACACACGATAAACGTGTGTTTTTTTAGAGGTATATAGAACTGGAAAGTTGGCGGGTTATCGGGAGGTAAAAGATAGGATGGCACTTAGTTGTGGGTCTCCGATCTCTGGAAGCTGGTTCGTTTCTCCCTGATCCACCAATTCACAAGCGACGCAGAATTGTCTCGTAATTGATGGCACTCGGGTTAGAAAAGTAATTGTTTTAAATATGTTAGCGGTAGTAAAATATTATATATTAGCGGTAATTAATGTTAGCGGTTGTAAGCGGATTTACAGCGACGGCAGCGTACCGTGTTCGGTTTCGAAAGCGGGGTGGTTCGGGCGGTAGTATCAGCAGACTGCAGACTCTTCTTTCTCCTTCGTGCCTAGGGACTAGGATAGGACAAGAGTAAGAGGGACAAGACATATTTCTGTAATCCAATGAGATACGCGCGCGTAGTACATTTAAATGGCGCTAACAAGAACTTTAAAATGAAATATAACACATAATAATCGTGCTATTGGCTTTATTTGAAAGATTATTTTATACCATTAGTGTTTAAATACGATTTCGCGCATATGGGCGTCGCGGCAGGCTCGAATAAAGCGGTGTTCTGCAGCATCCGATATCTCAGTTCTTTACTACAAAAGTGCGAGTCAAAATTAAGTGAAAATTGACGTCCAACCCAGGACTGAAATCAAGGTAGGCCAGATCCATCTGTCATTATTCCTTTCATTATTATCATGCCGTTAACTCGCCAATAATACGGATGCATCGGTTTGGTAACAAGTTGAATTTCGTTGACATTTTTCATTGCAGCAGCATACCCGAATTGAAGAAATATTTGTGCGAAAATTATACTTAGTTTTTTGTTATATTGAAATTGTTTGGGACATATATTTATTAAATATTAAATGAAAATAATGCACTGTGCCTTCCCAAACCGGGCCCGCCGACGATCGGTCGATCGGCGATCTTGAGCCAGTGCGCTGTACGAAATAGTGAATTTAAAATATACAGTCCACATTTTCGGAGATGCCAGCAGAATCCGTGTTGTGGCGAGTGCCAAACTCCTTCCTGTACCGACATTCTTCCGGCACCTATGCTTTTACGCAACAGAATTAAAAATGTACTGTTATATTTAAATTAAATAAATTATTATGTAAAAGCCTACAAGGGCGTTGATAGAAGTAAATAAAAAAAATTAACGTCACAAATTCAACATCAGGGGGCCATTGATCAACCTTTATAAAATAAAGTTCATAAATTATTAATGGTATAATACTTGACAATTATTTTGTTTTTCTATTTAGTTTAAAAAGAGTATAAACGGTATTCTCAATACAATTATCTTATTATTCTCTAAGGGGCTGTTTTAAAATGAAATTACCCATTGACCCGAAACGTCTTCTTAATAGTCACATTTTGGTAGATTTTGACTTACTTATTTACTTACCATCACGCCGTTTCCCCGCGGGGGTCGGCAGAGAGGATAGAGCGCCACATTCATCTACATTCATACATCTTCTCATACAAGCTCGCCGATTGTTGAGGCTTCTAACAGAACCATCCTCCATTATCTGGTCTCACCTGGTCGTGCCAAGTCTTTCGCGGACGTCCTCTATTTCTGGTGCCATCAACGCTTGCGTCATATATGTTTCTCAACATTCTTTCTTTATTCATCCTTTCCTAATCTTACTCACTATACTAACATCAGCTTTACATTCTTTTCTTATTTCTTCATTCTTTATTCTGTCACATATACGCCTATGTGATCTCATTTCCACCGCATTGAGACTATTTTCGTTCCTCTTCTGCCAGCTACACGCCTCACTTCCATGCATCAGTGTCGGTACCAGGACTCCATCGTGCACCGCTAATCTTGCCTCGGTTGACAAATTCCCGTTAGATATAATTCCATTCAAAACGTCTTTCACTTTATTCCCTGCAGTCACCCTCCTTTCCGTTTCTATCGAACATACTTCCCAAATACACAAACTCATCTACTTGTTCCAAACATTCATTACCTACAAGTATTCAGTACGGTGTCTTGCTTTCCTCCTTCTCGAATACCATCACTTTCGACACGTTGAGATTCATAATAAGGTCGCTCTTCTTGCATACATCGTATATTCTACTCACCAGACTCTGTAGTTCTTGTTCATTATTCGCCATCAGTACGTTGATTTTGACCCGATGCTTGTCGACGCCTGCTGTAGTGTGTTACGCCTGGTATATCATTTAAAAATTTAATTAGCAAATCTGTTGAGATTTTAGTCAGAGATATCACTAATCGTGAAAGATATTAATTTAATGTTCACGCGAGCAGAAATATTGAAGAAGCTTTAACAGGAGTTCCAAATTTGCCGGTGTCTAATTAATTATATATTAGTTTTATTATTTTCTGCACAACTTCGTTTTTAATTATTTCCCAAGTACTGCTCACGGCATTACCTCGCGCTGGATGGGGTTGCGATCATCTTTCATACCCCTAATTTATACACCCCCCTCGAGTCTCGCACACGTCTCGCCCCACCCCGCAAGCTGGCAGGGCTGTGTATTAGTTTAAAAGGCGGCGGGAGAAGGCTCCGCGGCGGGGGTTGAAAAAACTTAAAACCTCGTAACCCAACTGTGCCTAAATCACCCGTGCCTACATACGGCTGCGGCCGCACCCCGTTTCGGAGAAAATCTGCCGAAATTTCAACAAACTGTAATTCGGGGGTGGAATTTTCGAAATTATGTTTGTGTTTTTACAAACATAATTTACATAATAACAAATCTTAAACACCGCTACCATCAATGTTGTAAATCAGCGTTATCGTAAACATCACTAATGAATTACAGAGTCTAGTGAGTGGAATGTACGATGTATGCAAGGAAAGCAACCTCATTATGAATATTAACAAGTCGAAAGTGATGGTATTCGAGAAGGAGGAAAGCGAGACACCGTGCTCAATACGTGTAGGTAATGAATGTTTGGAACAAGTAGATGAGTTTGTGTATTTGGGAAGTATGTTTGAAAGAAACGGAAAGGCTGACTAAGATATCAAAAGGAGGATGATTGCGGTAACAAAGTGAACAGCGTATTATGGCTAATGGAAACTTTGTCAATCGACGTAAAATTAGCGGTACACAATGTAGTCATGGTACCGACACTGAAGCTGGCAGAAGAGGAACGAAAATAGACAAAATGCAGTGGAAATGAGATCGCTTAGGCGTATATCCGGCAGCAACATTTATAACACAGTTAAGAATGAAGAATTAAGGAAAGAATGTAAATCAGATCTTACTACAGTGAGTAAGATTAAGAAAGATCACATGAATGACGGATGAATGAGAAAATTATAAGAAAGGTCACTTGAATGATGGATGAATGAGAGAATGATAAGAAAGATCACTTGAATGATTGATGAATGAGAGAATGATAAGAAAGATATACGACGCAAGTGTAGATAGCACCAGAAATAGAAGACTTTCCGGATTGGATGAGATCCAGGTTCGAATCCCGGTCGCAACAACAATATTTTTTGATATAATTGATTTTATATGTATATCTTTCTAATTAATCTCGTTGTGTAATATACATTAGCACATAATATGAAAAAAAATTATTATCAAAGTTACTTATTTTAAATATCTATTCGAAAAAAGCCATAGATATTCCATATAATAAAGTATATTTCATGATTATTTGTCGCGCTTATAGACACTCCATCTATGCTTTGGCAGCAGTAAATTTGACGTATCAACAACCCGGAAAAGAATTTTACGTTAGGCAAAGATTAGTAAAAAGATACTATTGATTACACAACCGGTTCTAAGAAAATTCAACCTTACATTTATCATTCAATTTAACCTCTATTTTAGTCTCTAGTGACAGATTCCTAGACTTAGAACAATATAGTTATGGGAGCTATACACACGTATAACAATACATTTATACCAACCCCCCATATAGTGGTACTTTTCCGCTTTCTACGTAATATCTTTACAAGAGGGAATGATATTAATTAATAACTAAATGGCTAATAAATCCAGACACTAAGAATTAGTGATGATAATAAATGCTATTCTTGACTCACTTGTGTGATTGTGATTAATATTCAATAATATCAGTGATTGAAAGCTGTGACTGTGATCACAGTTTCATTACTAATACGTGTGCGTCGCACGATATCATAATACACGAAATAAATTTTTTAAAACATAATTTTGAGCTAATTTAATTATATTATTTAAACTTTATTTATGTAAAAAACAGATTCTAGCATGTATAATTAATATATATCTTATTGAATATTGTCATAAAGAGAATGAAAACCCTTAAAAAATGTGAGTTTATTTTTTCGGTTCAAATTCTCAGCATTTCGGTCAAAATGCGTATAAGGTTTTGACAGAATCTACTAGATGGCGTTTATTACGAACTATAACGTCATTTATGCATAAATATTTTTATTTCATTTGCACATGCGCCGAATCATAAATTAATAAATGAAATAAAAAAATGATTCACGATATTCCCAGATATTCAATCTCTGATAGTGAGTGTGGCTGAAAGATATCAGTGATCGACTCACGGTTCGTGATTTTGAGCTCATTACTGCTACTACTTTTATCCTCATCATTGCTACTACATAATGACAAATTTACACTCTTATTTTTATTTTTTAAAACTGAATTAGGCAATTTTTCATTTTCGTCTATTTTCATACGGATGAAACAATCGAATCATTACTTTTTTTTAAATACATAAATTAATTAAATTAACACAGTTTTACTGATAAATTATTAGCAAATTGAGATAGCCTTGAGATAGGTGTTCTTCACCGGCGGACATGGGTTATGAAATATTTGTACAATACATGCGGCAGATATTGCACCCTGTGTGTAAATCTAAAAAATCATTTTTTATACATGTATTTTTAAATGTCAGTGGCAGTCAATCATTTATTTTCGCTATCTATATTTTTTTATAAATTTGTGGACATATCTTGATACGATGCTTTTATTATTGTACAGAAAATACGAAACTATATAAGTTAAAAATGTATAATTTTAATAAATGGAATCCCATTTATATTTCATGTAGTGACCTTTGACTTGTAGCGATTGATTTTTAGTATTAGTTATGTTCGATTCACACGAGTTTGTGAACTTTCCCCCTTCTCTATACCCATAGCACGACTTTTCCTATGTGTGTGTGTATTATCTATTGTTTTGGAACAGTCCAAGAAGAAATCCAGCTACTTAAAGGAGCACCTCAGGTAGGTCGTGTTTCTTCTTGGTGTCTGGTTGGTCTTTAATCCTCTTTGTTCGCTATCCCGCTCGTGATCATTCATTTTGGATTGGACGGAGATTGCGCGCACAAGTTATTTAGAAAAAAGGTGTATTTTTTAAGCATAGTATTTTGAAGAAAACATTTCCCGCTTCATGATCGTCATCACTAAGCCTTGTCACTGCGGTCCATCCAGGTCCAAGGTCGACTGCACAACCGTTCTTAAGACACTCTTGTTTCTTCCATTTTTAACCTACATATGTCCTTCCACATAAGCTCGTTCATAAAATCATTGTTTTCTTATATTCTATAACTTAAACAATGGTTAAATATCATAAAGTATACCGCTGCAAGCATTAAAATATACAAGTAGTTCCTAGAAAATGTGTCCCTAAAATGAAGTATTATATTGTATATTTATTTAGGGCCACATACCAAAACCTTTTCTGTTTGAAGATTTACAATAAATTTACCTTTGTACCTTAACCGTGATTTTCCGATCGAGTAACATTCATTATCCAGCTTAACCGGATACCCGACCAGGCCAGATACCGGATTCCGGCCGGATATCGGTCACAACCCCGTAAAAATAACCCATCGTTATCAAATATGGTTTTTTTTTCGTTAATTCACACAGCAATTGACAATTTCAACATTTCATCCCTTAGATATTGTTTCAGAGAAGAGGGGCTGTTCGTATATTAATCAACCGTATAATTATTTATTGCAACATTATGGTAATAAATTGTTGAAATAAAAGACTGATGTTAAAGCCCCCTAGCCTTTTTAATCCTTCTGTAGGGTCTATGCATAGAGGTTTGCTTTTGTGACAGACATCTCTATCTTGACAGACACGGTGCGCAAATGACACGCCGCCCGACAAGACAACGAACAATATTATTAAACGTTCATTGTAATTTCTTCACCCGACCGACATGGATGTACTTCACTAGTCAGTACTTAGCGCTCGTCCCGCGGATGTTTTGAATGTAACTTAACGAGTTATCTTGCTTTAAACTTTGGAAAATTAAGGTGTCAAGTATATTTGGTAAATAAATAATAAGTAAATAAGTGTGCATTGGACGTTTTAGAAAGTTAGTCTTTGGGCCTGTTTTATAAAATTAATTTTATGTAAACATTACTACAATGAGTTCTATACTTTGTATAACCAGACACCAGGAAGAAACACGACCCACCTGAGAGTTCCTTCTGTGACATGTGAATTTTCTTCTTCCACTAGATCCACTCCGTCATTCGCACGAAGTACTTTTGAACTCAACTTCGGTGATAGCGTGAAGTGACGTACAAGCACAATAGCAAAATGGAAACACTATTCGGTACGCACGGTAGCGAGAAACCGATTACACATAATAGTCAGTTTGGCGAGCTCGATAGCAGGACGTCAATTTCACGGCAATCTATCGCACTCCGATCGTTTCCGAAGGTCAAACTTTAACTCGTCTCGTTCAAGACCTTAGTTAACAACACAGAAAAGGTCGTGCTCTGGGTGTAGGAAGAGTATGGACAGAAACCATTTTATATGACGCGTTCACGTCCAATCATTGTTGAACACAAGACTAACAGGGTTCAGGATCTTGGGAAGACCAAAGATGGAGCGACAACGTCTTCAAATACGTTTTTGTTTTCGAAATACGAAAGAAGTTGGAAGAAATTAATGAAGGAAGGTTCTTCAGGAGACCGAGATCCATCAGGGATTGTGAACCAATATAGATTATGATGATAGATAACATAAATAAAATAAACTTGTGCACGTCACTATCTGCTGATTGCTATACATTCTCAAATATAATATTAATCTTGCCTATCTGTAGATAATGTGTGATAAATTATTATCTTCAGCCATGTAATGTTCTTCCTAACTCAGTTTATTATAATATATAAATAACGTGGGAATATATCAGCGGGATAAAAATAAACCATTGCTATATTTTAAATGTCACCCGCCTCCCCCGACCCTCTCATATTTTTTCAGAACATCTCCAAGTGATGGCCCAGAAGGATGTGTTTTACTGCTCGGGATATTACACGCTTTGTATAGGTACACCAGCGGTCACATGTTGTGTTACCACATCGACAAAAATTCAACTTTGTAGCGGGTGTTTTAAAATACAATATTTATTTATTTATTTACACCCTATCCCGAATCGTTTTCAGAGTTGTTTACTCTCGTTGCAATTCGTCATATATAATATTTTATTATTACATTCAGTCATTATGAACATTAACATCTTAATACTATCGTAGGTTGGCTCCGGTATCATCGTACCAGAGCCGTACCATATATTACATTCAGTTAGAGAAGTTATAGAAATCATACATCCCCGAAAGGGGAGGGTAGACGTCACATTTATGTGTTCTCGGTCACAGTCCGGCAAAAATTCACCCTGTCCAGGTCGTATGAGGTGCGAGGGAGAATGTAGAATGCTCCGTTAGATTTCTCTAGCTACTGCTTTTCCCGGTATCGTCTATCCCAGTAACCCCCAGCGAGTGACCCACACCCAAATAAATTTCCCGAAATATCCAAGATTCTCTCAACTCCTTCTAATCCCTCAATCATGATCGCACGTGCATCATTCATAATCACACAGTCCCAAAGGATGTGCTCCGTGTGTTAAAAAGTTACCTCAACCTCGAACCTCAACAATAATTTCTTTGCACAATTTATATATCGCAATTTTCGTGAAAATGCCAACTCAAAGGTGCGTTCCACATAAATTCTTTAATCTACAATTAAAAACTGTCACGCGAACTTACGTATATGATTTTGTGAAAAGGTACGTTTACAATTTTTTTTTTTTAAATAAGGGGCACTGTTCCTGCCAGTTTAGTGATCAGGTCACTGAACTTAGTCATTGGCTGATCAGTTGTACAACCCTTCTTGTGGCTGAAGTAGACTCTGATACAGAGGTGACATGTTATGTGTCGCCTTGTATTTTAATCTAGCATCTTAAATTCTTCTCTTTTAGGGAAACGGGGCCAATGTAGATTATACAAAAGGTATGTTATTTGCGAGAATTTTGACGCTCCATATACTATTATAATTACTAGGATCGCCGTTAACTTTGTAGTTTCATCATAATGGATGTATATAAATAAAACAATGTTATAACTTTACTTGAGTTTATTAGCACTACTCGAGTTTCTCCTATATTTGTGTGTAGTTAGTTTAATACTTCACCTGTCGATGGGAGCTACTGTTTCTCTCGAAACTCGAGTAGTGCTAATAAATTCATGTAGAGTTATAACATTGTTTTATTTATATCCATCCACTATTACAGCAGTCTAAATATAACACTGCAAATGCACTTACCTCTATACGAATGGTACTAATGTTAAGAGTAATTTAAAAAAATCCTTTTGTTTTAAATGGTTTCATTCCATCCGACTGGTGGTGTACACCCGCCCTGCGTGTAATATCTGGCCGAGAAATAATAATAATAATAAAAACACATTTAGTACCCACCTACCCGCAAAGTTGTTTTTCATCTGTTGTTTCGCCGTGCGGTGGAAAGGGAGGAGGGAGGGGCGAGATGATTCACAACATCCGCTCCAACCGACCGTCGCGTCTACCTCGTATGTCGGGGGATACGTTAACGTGGAAAATATGCTTCTCGACGACTGGTTCCTATATGTAATCATTTTCTTTCAAAACAACAAGATAAGGGGGGGTACCATGAAAAATTTATGAAACTGTGTCACGAAAAATAACTTCGTCATTACCAGTCTTCGCCTGGCGCTGATTCAGTGTGAAATGACTAATACTGTCATTTTGATGACATAATCCTTATTATAAATTGCGTTTCTCCACTTATATTCTATGACTTGGATGTAGTGTCATTTGCCCGTAAAAAGAAATATTCGCCAAAGTAGCGAAAATGTAATACGTATTTTTAATATCTCTAGGTTCAGATTACATAAATGTTTTCTTTTTTATATATTCAATAACAGTACAGAAATATAAATTCAATTTAAAATGAGGTGTAAAAAAAAAAACGTGCGAGACGACTGTCGAGTAAGTATATTGACATGTGTCATATTTTCTTATCTATGCTGTCTATGATAAGAGAGATCTCTTACTTACGATAGAATGAAGCATTTTCATAGTCGCAATGCGAAAACGACGATTTTTGGATATGTTTGCAAACTTTTTTTGTCAAATCATCCAGCTAACCAGTTACTAAAATAATCTAATTTATTTTTGATGCTCTCTCTACACACGAAGCATTTGAAAGTATATTTAGATATTAATATTATAGTTCACTTAATACTATAATTTTAATAACTTAAAAATATTGTTGTTTATCAATATTTTATTAACATGTGCTTTATCGAAGTAATAGTAAAAATTTTATATCATGAAGCTTAGAAGTTTCACTTTTATATTGCTAAAGCGATACGCATTCAAATTTTATAAAATTGTTTTCACGCAAACAACCGCGCCATAATATTAAAACGGTTTTTTTTTCACCCTTCCGAAAGTCACCCTTTATTTTATACGTATATTTACACTCCTACACTGATTTCCCATAAGAGTAATTAAGGGGTCGACAAAAGTATAATTTCCTCCCTTAATTACACAGCAACCTAAATCATTAAAACAAAACCTTCATTCCTTTCACCCGACGGATGGCGTATTTTCTACAACTCGCTGTGTTCCATATCTTGACTGCTAGTCGCGACACTTACCCTCGCATCTATCAATCAAGAGACGCGGGTGTTGGAAACTTTGGCAGAGTCAACGGTGTCACCCGTGAACGGTGGCGGCTGCGCGGCCTTGGTGGGGGGGGGGGGGGGGGGTGGAATGGTCGAGACGAAACTCGATTAAACTGTCACCCCTAAACGCTGAACAACAACATTGATAATTACATCATGATACACAATTAAATGTCGCCGCACCGGCTGCCTGGCCAGTGGCGCGGCGGGGTGGGTCCCGTGAGCCCGGAGCGCCGCCCCACACCAGTGCCCATTATACCGATGACAATGACAAGTGGCAGGCTGAGGCTTTTTTTTTTTTTTTAGTAGAATGGATGAAAACCAGTCTTTAAATACACCAGTGTCAACGGTTCAAGAACAATGTCAAAAGTTTTTTTTTGCTAAAATTTGTGTAGTATTATACCTGTTGAAAGCTTTTCTAAAATTATAATTTATGTCTCGGAGATTATAAAGCCATAAATCAAGGATAAAGTTAAAAATTTTGGAATAATTTTTTTTTTGAAAATAAATATTTATCTGATCGAGTATTATAATAATAATAATAATCTAGTAATAATTGCACTAGAAATGTTATCACATAAATGATTTATTTTTATAGAATTTCTAGTTAACTTGAACTATTTTTGATTACATGGACTGCACGCCCCTGCACTAAAATCATTTAATTTATCTTATCACTTAAAAAAAAGGTAAAAAATCATCCCCTTGCGAACTTTGATTATCTACTATTATATGTCAATCTATTTATATGTGAAAATATACCAATATATCTTGTTTTATTAAAACTTTATTGAGTAGCTTGTTAGTCTAGTGATCGGGGGTTCACGCCTCGTCCCAGAAGACCAGCAAGTCAGTCGTATTTTCACAGTACAAGCGTTTAGCTTGGTTGCAAAATAGTTTGAATATTGATGCGACATGTATTTTAAAAAAAATGTAGAATAATGATTTTAATGTTGTAAGAATATATTAAAACTGCCTTTGTTTTTAAATCTAATAAAAAAATTAAATCTATTTATTTATATCTAAATTAAAATATATCTACTGTATCTTCCAAAAAAATGCATTTTAATATATCGACCCCTTAGAATAACAAGGTTCCATCTGACACTGACACTGTTTTGAGATAATGAGCTCAAAAGTGTTGATTCAATTTCAATATTTTTTTTTTCAAATATGATCAGTTTTAAGGTCTTAACCTATTTTTAGTATTATCAATGAGGGAAAATAAAAATAAATAAAAACATATGTAAATTAACAATAGTGATTCATAAATTTAAATAAATAACTGATTCTGTTGGAACTTTGAGCTCTTTTTTATATATTCGTTAAATAGAGTTGGTGTGTATGGAAGAAATAAAGAATAATGTATTTGGAACCCATTTCAAATTAGCCCAAAATGTTAGACGAAACCTTGTTATTATGAATCGGTTAACTTAATAAATTACCATTTTTTTTGTGTTGTTTTTTGAAAAAAAAATGAAATTTTGGTATTGCCCACTAGTGTGACCTACCGAGACTACTGTATCATTTAAGTGCGTATTTACAGAACAATGTTGCCCCTATATAAATGGCATATACAAGTTTGTGTACCATTAATACTTGGACTGAGCTGCAATAACCCTTCCATCATGTGCCGATGTCAAATTACCTAAATAAATTGAAGATTATTCAGAGGTCTGGCTTAGGTAGCCCTCAGTATTCCGGTAGGCAATATTGCACATCTTTCTCCAACCCTTTTGCGAGGGTTCACCCCTTACGATTTCGCCCTTGAATAAAATTCGAAAGCACCCCTAGTCGATTAGACAAATTTATTATTTAATCAGTTCCCAGATTTCATTTCGCTTTCTCTTTGAATTAATTTGATTACTGATAGAACGTTTAAATTTTTGATTTTAATTTGGTATTCCTTTTTGGATTCGGTTTACCTAATGAAAAAAGACATCTCATCTGTGACGTCACGACCGTAATAGAAATTTGCATAAACAAAGAAAGAGAGAGGCCTTCGGAAACTGGCAAGAAAATATTATTTCAATAGATCTAGAGGTTCTCAATGCAAACATAATTTGGCTACGGTGCTCAACCTAATTTACTTATAATTCTTGTTTTGTGTGTAAGAATATTATTGTGCCTATCTGCATGGACTCACTGAATGCGTCTTAAGGATGTGCAGCAATAATTCGGACCATCATTCGTGTTCTGATTTTGCAGTATTCATCTTGGTGTACAGTGAGCATTAAAAGGATTGAGATAATAGTGTGGCATGAACACAATTGTACTTACATGAACACACTTGATCTATTCAGCAAAATGAATATTTAAATATGTCCAAAAACACACAACTACTGGATTTTCACCTACAAAAGGCACCGTTATTAAACAAATAATAGATATGTGAGCAGATATATAAGCCATGTAATTACCCATGCTTCCATATATTTTCCATTAAATATAATAAAAAAATAGCTTCGTCTTTATGAGATATCTATTAATTGTTTATTTAATAAAAGATTATACGCGAATGTATGTTAAAAACAAGATGAAGATGTGTCTGCCTGTGGATCTGGATCCACTGTGTTTCACTCTACCACCTGCGACCGACACTGCGGTGTCAGTTGGCTTAGGATCCTCAGATGCCGTTCTGTGTCCAGGTCATCCTAGATTGTCAAAATAAATTATCTTATTACACAGTTGCATTCATAATGCCAGCCTCACTGGACCATGCCTGTTCTAATGTGTATATATAACATTTTAATGTGCATATCACAAAATAAACTCCAGCTTAATCATATGAGAATAATTAGAATTTTAAGAAAGTATATATTTATCTGATAGGATTCATAATTATATTATTTAAATTTCAATTAAAGTAAATAATATGATAATCAGTACTTACGTCACCATTCGGCACCCACGTGTATCTAATGACGTATATTATTTAATATTTCAATAGTGTCGTGACTTACTTTATCGAAGTCACAAAATAAAACACAACGTTGTTTACTTCGCACTAGACTTTAAGTGAAACTAAAACATTTTCGATGCTTACTGCGTCATCTTCAGTAATAAACTAAAACGTTATATTTTATAGATATTTTATCGACTATATGGTGAGGGATGTGGGGGATATGAGAGCTGGATTGTTTATTGCCTATTATTTATTTTTATTATAAGTTGAAAAGTACTAAAAAAAAATGTTTTTGTTCCAACATTGGTTGTATCAGTCTGTCTGTCTGTCTGCAGACACTGGGACAAGTAAATATCTCCACAATTTTCCGGTCGAATCGCAATCGGATTCGGTACGCACGCGGTTGTCGCCGGCCGCCGCTGCAAATCTGACCGAATTTCACAATCCCCGTAATCGGCGGACAGTCCGACGGTATCACGAATGATTGAGCTCCGAAACGGCTGAATTAATTTATTCAAAGTAACGAAGCGGAGTCGTTCACGACCGCCGGCCCCGTTGCCGACATTCTCCCACGGAGGGAGACAACGGCCGCGGCTGTTTCTCCGTTTAACCCTCGTTCGGCCGGACCAGAGTTTGGACCCCGATCACGATCCAGTTGACAAATAATGCGTCCGTGATGAGATCGTGGATTTAGTTGTAGCTCCCAATCAGTTGGGACATTTTAGTCTTCTCATACTCTTCAACTTTTGATTTTCCCATTTACTTGGGGTTGGCACCCTCAGTACGCTCCGTCCTGGACGGTCTCCTGACTTACACGGGGATTTGTCATAACCAAGTCGGTTAAGGTACGAAATGATCATCTGGTCTCCTTATTACATAACTGTCTCTGCCTGTCTTCTTCCATACTAAAATGCTCTCACACTAATGATTGATAATTTTCATGTATTATGTATTTTGGGATGTTTATTGCCTGTTATGAAAGGTTCTGAAGGCAGTATAGTCTATTATATAAGGGAGATTGAGACTTTTCCACCCGTGCAACTACGGGTGTAATCTGTCGCCAGGCGGCGTCGGTACACACAATCCAATCTGTACTGATTCATCGGCTGTAGTTTTAAATTAGAATTTCAACTTGAATGTGAACGCGCTAGGCGCGCTAGCAACACCGGTGGAGTTATTATATTGACTCAGGGCTTCTAAATTTTAACGATTTAACTACGTCTATGGACAGTGTCACTATATTATATAGGTGTGTGTTGGGCCACGAATATTTAATAACATTAATAAAGACTTTCGTATAATTATTATTTTTCTCTTTATATGTGTTGTAATTCATTAATTTTTTTTTATTGTTAATTACTACGTGACGGCCAATGCTTGCCGTAAAACAGTTCTGAGGATTGACAAATATTTAAAATTTTAATATATATGTATGTAATAATGTTGTAAAATAACTATACCTATGTTTGCTAAAATAGTATTTTTTTTCCAATTATTTCCAAACTTTTGGATTCTAGATTCGGATTCAGCACCCGTTTAAATAAATACCAAAATAATGTTTTATTTTTTTAATCGGATGATTTTGGCGTTGTCCAGTGTGATCTAAACTTTATTGAAAGCAAAGTTTGAAAAGCGTGACCGAATTTACCCCTCCTCCCATTTTGTCCCCTTTGTAAATCTAATCGTCTTCGCTTCATCGGGTCCCGTTTCTCGACGATGGTTTGCTGATGTTGCCATTAGACGAGCCGCGGTCAGACTCACTTTTTATAATTATGCTCGTTCCCACGGGTCAATTCAACTGGTCAATTGTCAAAGTTAATTGTATACGTTCATCACCAACTTCGGGTCAATTCAACTGGATAAATGACTGCTGGTCATTTCTTTCAAATGCCGATTCTCTGTTACGAGACGTCGCTGTTATATAGGCTGCTTTTTTAAAGGTATAAATCTTCAAAACGCGACAAATGTTGGCATCCAAGTAAGTTTCACGAACTGAAACCACCATTTTAGAAATAAATTTTCACAATTTGCAAGCGTTATTCTGGCGTAAGTGGCGTAAGTATTCATGGTGAAATGACAAACCAAACTGAGCACAATTCAGCTGCCAGATGTCAAATTGGCTGTCGCTAGAAAAAGTGTTGCCAATTTGAAAAAAAAAGTCTTTTATTATATACGATTTTTATTATAAAACTGTCAGTGCATACCCCATACATTTCCCCTGAGGCAGTCCGTGTATATTTTGTCTCTCTTTATGTACATATATATAAGTGCAGTCTTTTTGTATTTATTTTTAGTTTTAAATGTGCCCTGACGAAGCTTGAACTAAGCGAAACCGGTTGGCGTTTAATAAAATCCGTGATTTTATACAAAGTGATTGTTTTTTTTAATCTAATGTGTCATACCACAAAGTGATATATTTGTAAGAAATTTTTTATTTTTTTCAGTATTTCGAGATTTCTTTAGTTTAATTATCAACTGACGATTTGTTCTTACGCACTACAACTTCACAAATAAAAGGTGAATTTATTATTTTAATATTGTTCCATTTTGTTTTGCCTCGCCAGAATAAACCCTCGGCGCGCAAAAGCTACGAAGACAATCGAATCTAAAAGTTTAAAATTACACTGTTTACTCGACTATCGCGTTAGGGGTGGCTCCCGGCGGGGGTGGACCGGGATGATTAAAACCAATATTTTTGTTAAGTATGATAATAATGCGACTGATTTTCGGTCGCTCGCTATCCACCCACCCACCCACCCCAAATATTGGAAGAAAATAATATTTTCTTGTTATTTTAACCTTGCAGCCGAGACAAATACATTTATTTAATAAATTGTCTATCGGTTAGACGCTTTTTCACAAGGTGAGTGAGAGCAGAAAATGTAAAAGTAAAAAAAAAACTTATTATTAACATAAATTAATTATAGAACCCACTTCTTAGGAGTAGTTAAAATTTTTTTGTAACAAGATTATTATTAATACTATCATAAATCAATTTTATCATAAAAATATTGTTGTTGCGCCACCGGGATTAGAACCTGGATCTCTTTTTAAACCGGGTAAGGTGCATTATCCAACAAGGTATAAAGTCCTAAACAATATTGGACAATACATCAATGTAATTGAAAATTTGATTTTGTAATAGATAACTTAACAAAAGCGCGATAATTTATTAGAAAACCCAATAGTGGAAGTTGGTTTGTGGTAGTAAGAAATATATGACGCTAGTGATGACGGACGACACAAACGACAAGCGTGCTGGTGAAGATGTTGGAATGTGAATGAGGCGAGAGTTGTGTGAATAGTATAGCGCTCTGTACTTTCGGACCTACACACGCGAAGAAACAGCTTCGCGAAATCAATAAATACAGGAGAAAATTGATAATATTTAAAAGCAATCACTTTGTGGTTTTGATATATTATATTTAATAAAATAACAGTCACTTTGTATGAAACCATGAAATTTATTATACGTCAACCGGTTTCGCTTATCTCAAGCTTCGTCAAGACGTATTTAAAACTGATCATAAATGCAAAAAGTGTCCACTTATATAGACATATAGAGGGAGATAGAATGTGAAAGAGAGACACAGAAAATATATATGTATATATATATATATATATATATAGTTAAATTGAACATCAAGGAAGACAGAATATAAAATTATATGCGAAAGAGAGAGACATAATACACAGATAGACAGAACATTAAGGGAAGGTAAAATGCAGTGTTGATGGATATTAAATTGATTTTAAAGAAAACATACCTAATCTGGGGCTAATAGATAAATTAATTTGATTATAATATTTTATTTTAGGCTAACTTTTAGAGAAAGTCGCTTCGGATTTTATGCTTGATATTCTTTTTAAATCACTTTTTTTGCGGAGAATTCCGCGTACCTAATCCTACTTCTTAACCAAAAATGTATTTTAAATACATTTTCGAGCTTTTATATTAAATAAATTTACATAAATAATTGAACGTTTTAGGCACGATGTGTATATACATATTTATATAATTCTTTAATCTTGTTAAATTAGAAATCTCTACAATTTTTTAATTCTTTTGGAGTTTTGTGAAGTTTGTTTATCAAAAGAAAAAATGTGTTCTTATCTGTGGTGTTCACATTGGTTTGCTGTGTAGGAAGAGCTAGATAGTCAAAACAGGGGCAAGAGCATATATATGCTCGAAACTAGCAGTGAAAATAACCCATCGCGTGTGTAATACAATGTTTTATAGTGAAAATTAAAATAATTATCTTACACCACAAAGTAACCGCCAATTAATGGTATTAAAATCTTTTATGTTTATAGTTGCTCAGTGATTGGTTTTATAAACGATTTTTGAAACTTTATATATATCTATTACTTTTGGGGTTTGTTTATCTTAATCTCGCGATAAATAATAGGCTTTGGAGGTTTGCTGGAAGGGGGTGGGTGGCATACGCCCCGAATAATAATGAAACTCGTTAGTTCAAAAATTGAAAACTAATTAACATTGATATACAACCAAGATTGCCAACCACATGGGACTAAAGTTTGGTTAAAGTTTTATCAATATTATGATAAATACGTCGCGGAATATTATGATTTAAATACACATTTAATCTTTTGACAGTTTACAGATTTAGTTTAAAATTAGTTTGACACGAGTAATAATAAGTTTAAATGTATTCCCGGTAACACTACACTCTAGATATACTATTGTATACATAAATATATCAGTACATATAAAATTAACCTGGATGAAGAATACTCGGAGTTGTTTATGTGTAAATGTCGTTCTGACATCTTTCGTTAATGTCGGTGACACGAAACTGTACGAATCGTACAGTTATATAAATTCGCACCTTAAAGGTAGTCATGCTGCACTCTGAGCAGGCGTGCTTAGGGTTGGTACGATTGCGGTCACGTGTGCGATATTTGATCTCGATCGCGTTATTTGTCTTCCGGCTATTGGAAGTGTTAGTGGAAGTGCTAGTGCAGTTCTGGCTTCACGAAACGGGGAGAAATTACGCCTGAGAACTTTTAAAGGTCCAAACTTGAAAATAAAACTGCTACAACATTGAATTACCTAATAGCATCTCTTTATATATATATTTTTTTTGTATATTGATTATTGCACTTTGCTTACTGTTATACCGGAGGAACACTGTCTGCTATAATACAGTTAATTACTAGTGTAGCAGGCAGGGTACCCAAATATATGTCTTACTTTCTTACTGATATGTTGTATTTACTTTGCCAAATTTTACATGCATACCCTCGATACATTTGTCTGATATTAAAAATAGTAATAAACTAGGTGAAAATGTATACTTAATGAATATTAATTTGGAAGAGTAATACGTCAGACGTATCAATTGTAAGCACATAATACATGTATAAAGTGAACCTAATAAATGTATTATTATTACAGTGTAAACATGTCAGTTCCGCTAGCAGTTTGCACCAAGGAAGAACAACGAGGAGCGATCCGATTTCTCTGGTGCAGGATGCAAAAGGAGCTGAAATTCTTCGTAGACTTTTATCATAATATGGCGATGTTTCTAGCGACTAGGCGAGTTACCATCGGTGAGGTAGCGTCTTCTTTGAATATCAGTCATGCTTCTGCCCATCAAATCATCCACATAGAGCTTAACTAAAGTAAAGTCTGTGTAAATAAATTCTACGACGAAAAATTAATGATAATTGATGATGATCCAGATAAATAAATTCCATAAATAATGAAAACTGTTAACGCTTTTAAAATACATATTAATGAATATTTTCAAATTAACTGCTAGCGAATGAAACGTCCCTTTCATTTTGGGCAACCCTCTCAAATATTACATTGTTTTGTTAGAATTTTCAATCACGTTTTGTTTGTGTGGGACCTCGGCAGGAATACCCGGACCGGCGCACACTGGGGCTCTGTAGCACAATTTCTAGACATGAATCTATTTTAAAACTGACTGTTTTTTAAGTTATGTATTGGCACTTTTTAATATGGGTTCAAAACGAAAAGACAAATCCAGGGAATGATGATGAAAGGAATGATAAGGTGTTTCACCTCTTGTCTCCGATATCTCGATTGCCATAAACTGTGGTAGAGTTTTGGGATCCCGTGAGCGGGTATACGGGGTGGTTTGGTGTATATATATTTTTATTTTATATATATTTTTTGTTTTTTGTTAAAACTTTTTTTTTAGAGTTTGCTGGGTTTTTTTTTTCCCCTCCCGCTCAACGGGTTACAGAATATATTATATATGGAAGTATATTAGATCAAGGTGATCTTCGCCATGAAGTCCTACTTCTACATAATGTGTGTGAGAACTGTCACCTCGTATTTGTATGTGTGTGTGTGTCAGGAGAGCGAGTAAAGGAGTGGTGGGGGACAAACATTATAAGAGGCTGTTTCTGGGAGAACGGCTCTCTTCCATCACAGCTTCACCTGAATAACTAGTCTTATCTCTGAAGTGTATAATTTTTAATTAATAATAATTGGACTCGAAGTAATTAGTCTGTAAGTTGAAGATAGAACCCTAAAGGGATCTGGTGATACTGTACAAGTTATTACAATATGTATTTAGATAGATCGGAGGTAGATTGTGATCATATGGAAACGCGACAATGATTATTCACCGCCTTCATACTTTGGTCCATTGTTCGTGCTTGGGTATTTCAATATTCGCCTTGTCTAAAGTGAGGACTGGTAGGAATTGAGATAGAGGCGTGTGTAATGAGAGTATTAACTTAACAACAGTTACTAACTAACTAACTTACCATCACGCCGTTTTTTTGCTGGGGCAGGCAAACAGGATAGAACGCCACACTCTTCTGACTTGATACACAATTTTCGCCTCATCCACATTCATACATCTTCATGATCACGCAAGGTCGCCGATTATTGAGGCTTCTAACATTGAAATTTTCCAGTGTCTTTTACCTCTACTTCTGGTGCCACCTGCGTCATATATCTTTCTTACCATTCTCTCCTCATTCACGCGTTCCATAAGACCAAACCTTTCTTAATCTTACTCACAATACTAAGATCAGCTTTACATTCGTTACATATTTCTTCATTCTTTATTCTTTTATAAATGGATCCGCCACATGTACGCCTAATTTATTTCATTTCTACTGTATTCAGTCTATATTCGTTCCTCTTCTGCCAGCTCCAAGCTTCCCTTCCGTACATCAATATCGATACCAGGACTCATTGCGTACCGCTAGTCTTTCCTCAGTTGACAAGTTCCCGTTAGTTATAATTCCATTTAAAATACCTTTCACTTTGTACCCTGCAGTCACCCTTCTTTCGATATATTTCTCAGGCTTTCCGTTTCTATCAAACCTTCCCAAATACATAAACTCATCTACTTGTTCCAAACATTCATTACATACAAGTATTTAGCACGGTGTTTTGCTTTCCTTCTTCTCTAATACCATCACTTTCGACATGTTGACATCTATAATAAGGTCGCCTTCCTCGCATACATCGTACATTCTACTCACTAGCCTCTGTTATTCCTGTTCATTATTCGCCATTAGTACTGCCTTATCGGAGTACAATAACAGCATCTATTCATTCACTCATGTCTGTTTTGTCCCTGGGAACATCTTGAGATACTTGATGACGTCATGCCCGTATAGAGCTCATAAGCGTTTTTTTTTCTTACTTCAATTCATTTAATTTTTGACCAGATCTGAAGGAGACAGGCCCAACTGTGCGCCGTTTTCATACGATCACTCGAGGATATTGCCAATTTTGAAGAATTTCCCTGGGGTTTAAATTTGGTAAATGATGAAAATCCCCGCAGATGATTAATAACTTTGGAAATAATAATAATATACCTGCCCAACAATTTTCATCTTTCAATAGGCAGCAGCCCCCGGGCGTTCAAAATCGGAATTTTCCGATTCGCGACGAGGAACAGGGACTGGGAGTGAAATTAATTGTACAATAATAACACTTGGACAGAGCCGGATTCAGACAATAGTCATTATTTATCAATGAAAGGCTTTTGCCAGTTCTTATATTATGTAATAAAATATCTTTCTTCGACAAACACTAATGCCAAACAAAACAAATTTCTGTATTCAAATTCACACGAGGTTAAGACGCTAAATGGTTTGGTCAAGTTTAGTTTAATTCTAAATTCTTATTGAATGTATTAATTAGATATACATATAAAATCAATTTTATTGAAAAATATTGATATTGAGCTACCGGGATTCGAACTTGGATCTCTTTCCAAACCGGGGAATGTACATTATCCAACTATGCTACAGCGAGAGTACTTTTGACGGCAAATTTTCGAACCTATATGTTACACTTTTTCAATTTAATACATCTATCGTTCCATTATTTCAAAGCCGTCTACTTTGTTTTTACGGAATCTCAAATGTCTTTGAGTAAACCGACAGCAGACGCTGAAGAATTAACAATTCATTTTTATGAAATTTTGAACTCATTGATACAACTTATATATTATTAAAAAGAAGACATTCTTATTATGAAGTTGTATTTATTCAAAATTATTATTTAAAATATCACAAAACTATGTTCTGAATATGTACAACTTCACAATACCAACAAGTTTGGACAATTTTTATAGCGTCATTTTCATTAAAAAATCTGTTTAGACCTACACAAATATTTAAAATTCTTATTTGAACTTATAAAAAATATTTTTTGAAAAGGTTCATTTTTAGTATTTTTTTAAAAATAATGCCTCTGATGCACCGTTGCTTGAGACGGGAGTGCAAAGAGTTCCACGCTTTTATACCAGTTTTCTGAATTTAGACATCTGGCAACGGTCGGTCGATTCTACAACCTTTCCTGTAGCTGATGTAGAGGCTGACCTGAGAGTTTGACATCTTTCGTTTAAGTTGTCTGAATTGGATAGCTCTTGATGATACGGTTTCAAGAAAACAGAGCCTATGTAGTTCACGCAAAAGGGATATAAGTGCAAGGAGAAGTGCATGCATGAGAAGATATTTAAAAATGGTGTGTCAGGACAAAATATTTTGAGGTTCTATCCTCTCCCCCTACTATATTATTTTATTGACCATAATGACATTTTATTATAATTTTTACGCACTATAGTTTTTTATTCCCAATGCTTCTTCGGCTTCTCCTTTAGCCTATAAAAACTTTTTTTTTAACTCGAACTAATACAATTTAAAAATAAATTAAATAAAAATTCCTTATCAATTTCAATAAACTTTTGGCAAGTAGTGATGAGCTCAAAATCACGATCCGTGACTCAATCACTGCTAATTTCGAATCACACTCACTGTAAGTGATTAAATATTGTGATTCATTTTTTTATTTTGTTTAAATCGTGATTCGGCGCACGTGCATATGAGACGAAAATATTCATGAAGGAATGACGTTATAATTTATGATAATAGCCCTTTTGTAGATGCTTTTGTAGATGCCCTTCTGTAGACCCAAAATGCTGAGAATTTTAACCAAAAAATAAACTCACATATTTTAAGGGTTTTTATTCTCTGATGTGATGATATTAAATTAGATATATATGTTAGAATATGTTTGAATAATATAAGTAAATACGCTCAAATATATGTTTTTTATTTATTTTATATATTGTGATATCGTGCGGCGCACGCGTATTAGTAATGCAACTGTGATCACAGTCACAGTTTTAAATCACTGATATTATCGAACACCAATCACAATCGCACCAGTGAGTCAAAGAGTGGCATTTTTTCTCATCAATATTGGCAAGTGTCTAATGTGGCTCGGCTGAACTCCGGTCCTGCATTCATTACCCCTACACCCCTTGGACGAGATTTCAAACGTCATTATGAAATACAGTGACATATTTCGAATAAATTATGGCAAATATTTTGTTTTTCTTCGGTCGTCAATTTATAATTTATTTTTTTTTATAACGGAAACTATTAAATAGATAATTATGATATGATATATATATTTTTTTATGAATTGTTTTATAACACGCCTTTAATACGTATCGTTGTCACGAGATTGGGGAAAAAATATTTACACATAGTGTTCACATCATTCTTCTAAACTAAAATAGTACACACTTGAACTAATGTCTCGGACCTGGGCTGTCCATCTTATTGGAGATCGATCTCTCGCCCTCCTTTCTTGATCGTCTCCCGTGATCAAAAATTTCTCTATCTCTTCTAGCCACATGCCCAAAGTATAAAAGAATTATCTTCTCGCATGTCCTTTCCTTAGTGCGGAGTTTATGAAGAGTGGATTTAGCTGTCCATGGTAGAGCATGGTCAGTGCAAATTATCTGCGCAGAAATGCACTTGAAGAAGGGGTATCGCCTAGTCCAATATGACACAAATCAGCTTTTAATACAAGCTTTACTATTCTGTTGTTCAGATCGCTTTTTAATATATTCAACCCGATCAGCCGGATGCGCGTGGCATAAATCCACCTGCATTCTAACAGTGACCAAGAAATGACGTTATCCAACGTCCTAGGTCAGGGATGGCGAACCTAAGTCACGCGTGCCAGATGTGGCAAGTTCATCAGTTTATAATGAATTGGAAATAATTGAAAATGATCGATTATCAAATATAACTAAAAATAATGCAGAAAACGAAATAATAAGAATTTGAAAACATTAGCTGTTTAAAATAACTAGCGAGGGTAATATTATCAATTTTCTCTTACATATAATATGCTTGTGAAATGAATTTTATAAAATGTAGTACAAGTAGATTGACCGATGAATCCAGTTGGACATGCATTTTACTAAAACTGACGACATATGCATCGGATATAAAGTATTTGGCATCGAATTTACAAGCGACAATGCATTAATACTAGTATTTTTTGTAATAGTGTATTTTTAAACTTAATAATAATGAATGAATTCTATCTTATCGGACCACGCTAATGACGACACTGTCTTCACGTTATGTTTTTAAGTAAAAAAAAAAAAACTAATTATGGCATAACTACTATTTGTAATTATTTAAATAAATAAATTTAAGAAAGATGCTCGGCACGTCAGACAGTCGACATATATTATTTGGGGATATTTGGCACACGCATGTAAAAAGGTTCGCCACCACTGTCCTAGGTAACGCCATTATTCGACATTATTTTAATGCTAAATATGCAACCGCCTGGCGCCACCCCGCACATAGTGACAGAGCTGCATTGTACCTCGGCAGAATTATAATCTTTATTAATTATTCATCCCAAAACACATTGAAATATAAATACTTGAAATAACAATCATAATGGAACGTAGGTGGTATGCATAGAATAAAGTAAAGAGACAAACGAAGAAAGGCGGAGACCTCGAGTCTTCGGGGGGAAAAGAAAAGAAACCAAGTGGACTCCCAGGTGTGCTGTCTGCTTGGTTTGAGTCTGCCGGTTTTATTGCTCGATTGCAGGTCAACCTTGAATTTACTTTTTGTTTTGTCTTGTTCCCCGAAAGGGGGTGTGTATATTTTTGATGCCACTCTTCCCGTTTGAAATCAACTATGAATGCGGGAATATAGAAAAAAGTAACATTTTTCATTTATTTGAAATGGAAGACACCACATAGGATAAGACAAGGCTTTAAGGGTCTTGACTTGTCTATCAAAAGCTGGGACCTGTCGTTCACAGATGGAAAAATGATTTAACAATAAGACTTTAATCCCTGTAAGTTTGCAATGTCCAAAAGTGCGTGCTAACACGCTTATAGCTTGGCATGATATACACAGTTTATCGTGTTAACGCGCTCGTGGCATTTAAAAGGTTAAACAATATATATATTCAGTGAAACCTCTATTGTTTTTGAAGGGACCTAATTAAATAAAAAGTTAAATTAGAAATCAAACTTTGTATCGTTTAATGTCAAGTGGTACTCAGCATCCTCTTTCTTTCTGTCTCTCTCTCTCTCTTTATCTCTCTCTCTCTCTCTCTCTCTTTATCTCTCCATGCGATCTATTTTTGGGTGTTTTGTGTGAAATTATTTCGGGAGTTTAAGAAATAAACGATACATGCGGGAAAACGATTATTCGAAGAGCGATCGATCGAGATTTCACTGTATTGTATTGCTTTCCCATGATTTATATTGTTCACTGAGCTCGGTATATATTATGCCTCTCTGCGTTGAACTTGACCAACCCACCTCAGCCGTGCTGTCTCGATAACTTGGACAATGTTGTGTTTACTAAATTTTGCATGTAATTCATGGTTGCAATGTAGTGCAAGTTGCCACACTCTCTTTTCATTTATGTCATGTCACCAAATTCCCAAATAAATAGAATCTAACTCTTCAAAGAACATCAGTGAATTTTCATATTTCTCACCTCATTCAGATGCACACGCGAGAACCGGTCTCAGGGGTATTATGTAAATCTAAAACTTGGTATTATTAAGGAGAACACATTATTATTGTGAACTTCAGTTTTTTCAGATCATAGTTCTGTGTCATAATTTACCTGCGAGAACCGGTCTCAGTGGTATTTTGTTAATCTAAATCTTGGTATTATTAAGAAGAACACATTATTATTGTGAACTTCAGTTTTTTCAAATCATAGTTCTGTCTTATTTTATCCGCGAGAACCGGTCTCAGTGGTATTTTGTTAATCTAAATCTTGGTATTATTAAAGAGAACACATTATTATTGTGAACTCCAGTTTTTTCAGATCATAGTTCTGTCATATTTTATCCGCGAGAACCGGTCTCAGTGGTATTTTGTAAATCTAAATCTTGGTATTATTAAAGAGAACACATTATTATTGTGAACTCCAGTTTTTTCAGATCATAGTTCTGTCATATTTTATCCGCTAGAGTATACAATAATACAAGCATAAAAGAGTAGATTTTTTTTATATACATACGGTGGTATCAATGTCTCATTTTCGTCAAATCATGACATAAGAAGGTATTACCCGCCGACCGCAGATTTTTTTTTTTGTATTTACTTGCAAAATTATAAATGAAATATTTTTTTTTACGTTTACTGTCGCTGCATACAATATGAACACGGCACTTAACATGTTTAAACATGAAATCTATATTCTGCGACAAAAGCCAGTGCTGGTATCGCTTTCTCGGCGCCTCGCGGGCGATTCTTAATTCTCCAAATGGGTTTTCTTCTGCCATGCGACCATTCACAACCGCCGCGGTAATTATGTCGTCCTGAATTATGGCCGGGGTGGTGCGGTGTGGGGTGGGTTTCCCTCCACCCCCTCTACCTCCCTTCGCCAACCGCCGCCGACCCGGTTCACCCGAGTCTCCTCCCTCGGCGTAGGAGATCGGAAACTCGTATTTTTAATTTTCAGAAAAAATTTATGTTTCGTATATTTCTTGGTCCTTATTAATTGCCCCGGTTGAGGGGATGGTATCATTTCGGATATTAAGGGGTTATTCGTTCAAGATTTATTTTTCTTTTGCGTCTTGACCCTTGTGCAGCCCTTTCTCAGATACTGAAGAAAATAAAAAAATCTAAATTTTAATTTATTTTCTGTTTCAGGGTGAATTCAGTGGAAATTAGATAAAATTAAATAGCAACTATTCTGAATTCGTCAATCATCTTTTGGAAACAAACCATTCTTTTGACATTAACAAGGGTTTAGAAATTTTACATACAAATATTAGGGATTTGCAGTTAGATAAATTTGAAATTTAAGAAATAAGAATAAATTTTAATAGCATAGTAAATAAAATAAATAACCAAATCTTTTTTGCAAATAGTCACTCTTTAAATTTGTTTTCGCAGTAGTTCTTAATTAGTTATCCAGCAATTATACTTTTATTTTAATATACACTTGTATTTTTAATTGTAGTATACATTGGTTTCTTGAAGAAGATACCATAGGTATCGAAACATGCTGATTTATCAATAAGTAGTAGCTTAAACAAAGTGTTTTTTCTTATTATTTATTTAATATGTTGCCACAAAGTAATTGAAGAGGAAATTAAATATATTTCAATGACCGTGTCATCATTATCAACTGTCGGATGAAGGCCTCCCCAAGTGTTTCCACTTTTTTTCTGTCCATTGTTATTCGCTACCACATATTTCCGCAGAATTTGATGATTTTATCAATCCGGCGAAATTCGTTTTGGGGCGGTATTCCCCTCGGGATACCACTCATATGCTGAGAACGACATACATTCGTTTAATGATTGTCATTAGCGATGCGGCCTGCCCGTTGCCATTTAATTTTCGCGTGATTCCTTTTTTTGAGTCCATATGATTCAATATTTTACATTTTAGGCGATGTGGAAGGACATTTTGAAAAATCGTATTTAAACGACTGAATGCACTTGATCAGATTAAGGTCTTTCAGCATTGTACTGATCCTAGTAAATCTATTTTTCTCAATATTATTCTTAAAGCTTTATTTAATTGGTTTATTATGAATTGCATTGCAATTGAGTATTAAATACAATTAATTACAATTTACAAAAAAAAAAACAATTTTACAAAAAACATGCCAAGAAGTAAATAGATGACAAATTTTTAAAATGCATTGCCCAACTAGGTAAGCCTGTTTTAGGGCAAGCATAATAGGAAACTAATGTTTTATAAACTAATATAATTTATTGAATACGAGGTAAAATACAATTAAATACAAAGTGGAAGTAGGTGCATACAAGGTAGAGTAAAAGAAAATACAAGATTGGTGTAAAATCATAAAATAGTATTAATGTGCCATATAACAAGTATAACTGTCGCTTATTCTGTTTTTTAAAAAAATCGATAAGTAATAAATTAATGTCCTTAAATCTTTTTATTTTTATTCTGTTCATGTTCTTAATATACGTACATATTATACATTATAACATTCCTATAAATATAAAAAAAAGGCGAACACGCTCCACAATGTAAGAGATGTTTACTGTCTCCTTAACTAGACCGAAGTCTGTACTGAAGGAGACATGTTCGTCCGTTGTCTATCATATATATATGAAAACCATTATTAATATTAATATATTATTAGGAGCATATAGCAGACGCCAGAATTAATAATTTATTTTTATAAAATTTTGGATACATTGATACAACTTATATATTATCATGGAGAACACATTCTGATTGTGAAGTTGTAATTATTCAGAACATAGCTCTGTGATATTTTAAATATGAATTAAATGTATTAATTAGAAAGATATACATATAAAATCAATTTTATTGATAAATTTTGTTGTTGCGCCAACGGGATTCGAACCTGGATCTCTTTCTAATCCAGAGAAGGTGCATTATGCTACAGCGACAGTACTTTTAACGACAAATTTTCCAACCCATATGATACACTTTTTCAAATTAATGCATCTATCGTTCCATTATTTAAAACCTATCTACTTTATTTTTACAGAATCTCAAATACCTTTGAGTGAACCGATAGTAGACGCCAGAATTATCGACTCATTTTTATTTAATTTTGGACACATTGATACAACTTATATATTATTAGAACACATTCGGTGGCGCAACAACAATATTTTTCGATAAAATTGATTTTATATGTATATCTTTCTAATGAATAAATTTAAATTATATTAATAATATATATATATTTTTTTTTTATCTAAATCTATCTAATATTAGGAATGAAGTAAACAGGGTTATAAAGAATTCTAATAACATAATAAATAAGTAAAATACTCTCGCTATCCCATGATTGAAACACTATGCAAAATGAGGTTCTGTTTATGTGATCATTTCCATGAATCTTTGATCCCTTTCCTTTCTGCCAACACCCCAACACCCAATAACCAGCTCCCCGAGATGGTGTCCATCGAGAATTGTTTCATGCTGCTCATAATTTGTCATCCAAAGCCACATAACATAGTTGTAGGCAGATAGGATAGAGCGCCACACTCTTCGGTCCTGACACACAATTCTCGCCTCATCCACATTCATACATCTTCTCATACAAGTAATTAGGTACTGACAGATGGAGGGGGAGGTCGTCTCTCACCTGTCGATGAGAGTTACTATTTCTCACGAAACTCGAGTAGTGCTAATAAACTCAAGTAGATTAATAACATTGTTTCATTTATATCCATCCGTTTTTTTTATTTTATATTTACAATGTTCGTGAATTTAGCATTGTTTATATTTAGTTTTAGTTTATTTTTCTTTAGCCATATTTAGTGAAAACTTTTTTGATTAATTATAGTTTCATATTTGTTTCTTCCTTGAAGATGTAATTAAGTCTATCGAAGTAACTTCATATCAGTATTTACATATTTTTATATTTTCATTAATGGTGTATTCTTGGAACACGAGTTACGCCGTAATGTGTGTATATATACATGTATAATATAATGACTATGAGATAAGATTAAGGTTCAGGGCTAATATTGTACCTGGAAGGGGTTGGAGGGATGATTGAAAAATGTGTTCCGAGACGGGAGAAATCAAATTACGCATTTTTCACATCAGCGGGTCGCTGCCATCGATGGAAATTAGAATGACATCTGAAACCTCTCTGGAAATATTAAGTTGAAATTTTCCTTGGATTATATAATTTTGTAAAAGTGAAAGCTGAATTCGCTTTAAAGAAATTTACATTTTAAGTTTTTTTTTTTATATTAACAAAGTGACTTAATAAACTACTAGATAATTACAGTGTATTTAGCTAAAAAAAGACAGTATGCTATTCTACACGTATAAAAGGAAAGGTTATTTCCCTATTTGTAATACACAATGGACATTCTATATTTCTTTCTTTTTTTCTCTAGACGATTTAAAACAAAACGAATACAGTACATAAATATGTACAGATTATTCAGTTTTCAGGCGAGTCTCCTGGTCATGATCAAAGAAAGTGCATTTAAGTAAAGATAATAATGTTATGATGTTGCAATTTCAGAACATATTTCTGTGGTGTTTTTAATACAAATAAAATTAATCAACTAGAAAGATATACAGAAAAAATATTTGGTTGTTACCGGGAGTCGAACTTGGACCTTTTCCTATCCAGGGAAACGCGTTCATTAATTCCGCTATATCAAACTAATATGTTTTCGAAAATGTTTGAACTTATACTATTTATAAAAATAATTTATATTTATTTTGTGTTAAAATGTAATTATTTGTTAAAATTGTTTATTATAAATGTATATATATATATGTATATACATGTGTGGAATTGGCGTCTCTTCTAGATTAGATCGTGTTTTTTGGAAATGGTTTCGGCACGGTAATACGTGCCATTATCAAGGCATTGCCTCAAAAAATTACTGTAGGAGATTTATATTACTTGCGAAAAAGTGCGGTTGTACTGTCTAAACTGTTGTCTGTCCAAAACGCCATCTAACCTAGAAGAGACACTAGTTCCATACACTAGTGCTAGCGAAAACCTAGAATCAAACACACAGTGTGTTAAACTTAAATTCTACGTAGGTACTTCGTAATAAATATTTGCGAAATTGTTCAATTATTAATCTTTGCTCCAGGCATTAAATCGTGTAACAAAAATAGTCTAACCGCTCGAAATTCGATGAACTTTAATGTTTGTATTGAATATATAATTTGGAATCCATAAAATTATTTCAATTAATCGTAATAATCGCATAACCACGATTTTTTTGATATGCTTATCTCTGACATGATTGAGATAGACACATATTCCTTGAACATTTTCGACTCGTAATTTAGTCAGGTATCCACCAATAAAGTATTGTGGACTAGGTCTTTTACACTTTTAACCTTCCCTGTACAACTAAATTACTAGCACTCCGAACAGGGGGACGAAAAAACCCCAATAACATATCCTTTCATAAAGATATTGATATACTTTATCGTTTTTTCGCTCGCTCACGTTGATGCGAGGACTTTCAATGTATTTGCACAAGTGAAACAAAACCTAACACCCGATACGTATACACCCTAAACGTTTCGATACAGTAATTAATTGTAATATTTACATTTTTATCGTAAATATTTAGTTTTCATCAAAAAATTATAGAAATACATATTCCATCTATTTAAGAATACAGCAAGTATGAGTTGAATTGCTCCATTAATTACCGAGTTATCCGGATAAATGTTGATTTGGGGTATTAGGTATCCCCCGCTTCGGCGAGGTTGGGTTAACATGTACTCACCCGCATATTCAGAGAGAATATTATTATTACGCTTTAGCAGCAGTGTTGGCTACGGGTTGCGGACGAATTAAATAATCTTAATGACTTTTTCCTCTCGGCTATTCTTTGCCGATTACTCGTGGAAAAGTTTCACCGTCCCGGCGAACGGCGAAGGTGTCGCGGAGGCGGCGTCGCTCCGCTGCTGCGAGTTTAACTTAATATTTTACATCGCTTTATGCGCCTACAACCCCCCGCGGATTAATTCTCATTTATTTTTCGGAAGTGTGATCTGTTTCCGGCGACTTGACCTAACCCCCTGCTCACCCTCCAACCATCCCCTCGTTTTTCGTGCGTTTACGAGAGAAAAAATTACTCTATTGCTGTTGTTTTATTGTGTGACTCTTCATTGTTATATATTTATGCGGTATGGTGTACTAATAATATAAAAATTGTAATATCTTTACATTATAAAAATATAAATACAGTATAAATAATCTATTACATTACTGCTTATTTTACATAGGAACTAGTGATGAGAAAAAATCCTACTGTTGACTCACTGGTGTGATTGTGATTGGTATTCAATAATATTAGTGATTGAAAACTGTGATCAAAGTTTCATTACACGCCGCACGGTATTGAAATACACGAAATAGACATAATTTTGAACATATTTATTTATATTATTAAATCTTCATTTGCGTAAAAAAACATATTCTACCATAAATAAATAAATAAATTCGAGTCAAATGCGTAAAACGTTTTGGTAAAATCTCCTAGATGGCGCTGATCACGAATTACAACGTCATTCCTTCATGAATATTTTCGTCTCAAGTGCGCATGCAATCACGGTACACAACCAAATATAAATAAAATAAAAATAATAATCTCAATATTCCCAGATATTCAATCACTGATAGTGAGTGTGACTCAAATATATCAGTGATTGTGATTTCGAGCTCATCACTAATAGGAACTAAAAGCAAATATTATGATTATTTTTGATGTGTTATACATATAAAATACGTATCCTAAAATAATAGTAAAATATGTTGAAATAATTAAAATAATCAATTGTGTACGTTTTATACGTTAAATTAATTAATACCGCAGCACATTGAACACATAACTTGTTATTTCATAAATTTAAATGAGAATTAATTATTAATATATTAATATAAATAATTGAATAATGAACTTACAAGGCGAAACCCCGCCTCAAATGATTTAAATGAGTGAGAATCGTCTAGTGTTTTATTTTATATACGTGAAATAAATACCGAATAAATGATAAGGCGACTTGAAGCAATTGAGAAGTTGATCTATAGAAGAAAGCTTAAAATAAGTTGGATGGACAGAGTTACGAATGAAGATGGTACGGTGTTTAAAACAATAAAAATCCGAAAAATTGAATATTTCAGTTATGTGATGGTACATCTGAACAAGTACGAAATCTTGCACCTCATAACGCAAGGAAAGATTGCCGGAAGGTGGAGAACACCATGGCTGAAGAACCTGAAACAATGGTTCGGCCAGTCTACTGTAGAGCTGCACCGGGCCGCGGTAAACAAACATGTTTTGACAAAAATATTTTTATTAAGGAGAACACATTCTTATTGTGAAGTTGTAATTATTCAGAACAGACGGTCTGTGATATTTTAAATACTAAATTAATGTATTAATTATAAATATATACATATGAAATCAATTTTGTCGAAAAATATTGTTTTTGCGTCACCGGGATTCGAACCTGGATCTCTATTTCCAATCCGAGGAAGTTTGTTAACCAATTGTGTTACAACGCCAGTAATTTTCATGACAAATTTTCTAACTTATATGTTACACTTTTTCAAATGAATACATCTGTCGTTCCATTATTTGAAAGCCATCTACATTATTTTTACAGAATCTCAAATACCTTTGAGTAAACCGACTGTAGACGTCAGAATTATCAATTCATTTTTATAAAATTTTGGACACATTGATATTATTAAGGAGAACACATTCTTATTGTGAAGTTGTAATTATTCAGAACAGATGGTCTGCGATATTTTAAATACTAATTTAATGTATTAATTATAAGTATATACATATAAAATCAATTTTACTGATGTTATAACACAATTGGTAGTGTACTTTCCCTGATTGGAAATAGAGATCCAGGTTCGAATCCCGATGACGCAAAAACAATATTTTTCGACAGAATTGATTTTATGTGTATATATTTATAAATAATACATTAATTTAGTATTTAAAAAATGTTTTTATCTCTGTTTGAACTTTATTTATATGGCTGGCTGTGCCCTACATAACTACATTCAGCTGTTAAATCATGTTTCATTCCTTATTTTTAAAGTCCGACCGAAGCTTCGGCCAAAAAATACACCTTCGGCTTCGGCTAAAATCTGCCGAAGGTTTGGCCGAAGACGAAGCTTTGTATTTAGCCGCCGAAAAGTACCGAAAACGCAAATTCAATTTCTCATTTCTGTAAATTTGCAATTTATTTATTAAATGGATATATTAATAATTATTATTAACACCATACCGCAGAAAACTAAGTAATTTGCATTGTTGTGTATACATTCTAGTCGGTGTTCTAAAATTTCTAAGTAATAATAATAATAACAATAATAATGGATAATTAGTATAGCGCCATTTTCTTAAAAACTTTCACCTCAAGGGCGCTTTACACATCAACTGTTTATAGTCCCACTGTTTATGTAAATTCCTTCGATAGCTGGTTCCCAGGTTTCCGATTGACAAAAGGACACATGTGATATATGAACACTGCACTAACCATTTTATTTCATTTGCTGTCTTTCTAGTCCAATATTGTTATTTTAGCTGGGTAGATTTCGACCGACCGAAGGTGGTCAATTTTTGGCCTCTGGACTGGTCGAAGCACGGGATGTAAGTGAATCGTCTGTCGATTACCGTCTTCTCGGCTCTCCGAAAAAAGGCGGCAATGCTCACATACACACATGTACATTACTCTAAATCAGGAAATCCAGTGGTGCCAATTGCGTACATGTCTTATGGCGAGAGCCTACTAATACTACTTATTTTAAATCTTATTTTAATCTCGTAGGTTTAAATAGCAAATATCATATTTTAACGGTAATGCCAGTGTAATATTTGGTATGGAATTATATAGCGTTCGCTTTACCAACATTCGTCCCTTACAAATATAAACGTTCTCGCCCATGCATATTTGCTTTTTGAGATTTGTGAGGGCATTGTGTGACCTTCACAAATAGCTTCGAATAGGCTGTGGAACACGTGTTTAGACAAGGTGTGTCCGTTTCACTGACCATGGAAAATAGTCGCGCGTTTTCTACAAAATTCAAAACATCGGTCTGTGATATTTTAAATACTAATTAAATGTATTAATTAGAAATAAATATTTAAAAAATCATTTTTTTCGAAAAATATTGTTGTTATGGTACCGGGATTCGAACCTGGATCTCTTCCGATCCGGGGAACGTGCGTTAACCGATTATGCTATACCAACGCCAGTAATTTTCATGACAAATTTTCGAACATATATGTTACACTTTTTCAAATGAATACATCTATCGTTCCATTATTTGAAAGCCAATCTACTTTGTTTTTACGGAATTTCAAATACTTTTGAGTAAACCGATAGCAGACGCCAGAATTATCAATTCATTTTTATAATACTTTTAAAATTAGCAATATTAACTTGGTGGTTAAGATTCATATTTTTTTATTTATTTATTATCTTAGTTTAATAACCACAATTGAGTTTAAAAAACATCTACCGGTTTCGGAAAACACATGGAAAATAATTCTACCCTAAATTTTTTGGATCTAACATTGATTAGAAATAATAATAAAATTGAGTTCAAAATTTTTAGAAAACCAACTTTTACAGATACTATCATACACAATGAATCTAATCATCCATTATCACATAAACATTCAGGGTTCCACTCCATGATACATCGTTTAGTCAATATTCCTATGTCAACATCCAATTTTAATATTGAATTGAATACAATTAAAAAAATAGCAGTTAATAATGGGTATAATACATGTTTGATAGACACTATTTTAAAAAATAAATTAAAAGAATATAATAATCAGTTTTTATATAAATCACAGATGAAACATAATGATAATAATGATAATTGGCGTAGGATTTTATACATAAATAACTTTTTGAAACAAATATCTAAACACCTACCACGAGATATTAGACCAGCATTTTACACAAATAATAGTATAGGAAATTTACTCATAAATTCTAAGGACAAGGATGATAAATTTAACAATTCTTGCGTCTATAAACTTAGTTGTAAGGATTGTGCTGCATTTTATGTTGGTAAAACGGGTAGAAATTTTAATATAAGAGTAAAGGAGCATTTGAGATGTTTGAACAATAGTGGGTTTTCAGAATTTGCTAATCATTTGATAGAAAATAGTCATGGTTTTGATAAAAAAATGGGATTGTCAATTTTGCATATAAACGGTGTAGGTCACAAATTAAATAATTTGGAATCGTTGGAGATAAATAAAGCATGTAAAACTAATCAGGAAATTCTAAACAGCCAACTAAATTTAACTACGAGTCCTATTCTAAAATTTTTTCCTAAAAATTATTCGACTAAATTTGTATTGAGCAGCAATTTGAGTTAGGTACTAAATTTACTTTTTAAATAATTGTTGTTTTTTTTTAAAAATTTTAAAAAAATTTAAAAATAGATTCTGGATAAATAGAAAAACAATGCTATATTTTTAGTTAGTTTTGACATATCCTGAAGAAGGAAAAGGTGTTTTCCGAAACCGGTAGATGTTTTTTAAACTCAATTGTGGTTATTAAACTAAGATAATAAATAAAAAAATATATAATTCATTTTTATGAAATTTTGGATACATTGATACAACTTATATATTATTAAGGAGAACACATTCTTATTGTGAAGTTGTAATTATTCAGAACATAGGTATGTGATATTTTAAATACTAATTAAATGTATTAGTTAGAAAGATAGATAAATAAAATCAATTTTATCGAAAAATATTTTTGTTACGCTTTCGAGATTCGAACCTGGATCTCTTTCCAAACCGGGGAAGGTGGATTATCTAACAGTATTTTTGTCGACAAATTTTTGAACCTATGTGTTACACTTTTTCAAATGAATACATCTATCGTTAACTAAGTGTTTGTTTCTATATTACAAAGGCAGTATTATTTTGTAAGAAATTCCGTAATTCCTTTAATATTGCCATGTCTTTCCCAGACGCCCTTTATTCCTGTTGCCTTCAACACTCGCCTATGCTTTACTATCCTCTTCCCACTTTCACGTTTCACATGACCACACCACCTAGTATTTTTTCAATTCTATCTACAGTGCAACATACGGTTCTACATTCGTTTCTAATTTGTTCTTTGTTCATTCTATATTATTTAGATTTTCCATCTTACGCTTGCGTATTGGCGATCGAATTTTCACCGCATTCAGTTTTCTTTTGTTATTTATATACAACACTTCTTTTGTTATTTATTTATAACACTAAAAGCGCGCACGTTAACAAAATCATAATATCTATAATTCCTTTGAAAACAGATTATTTATTTCGCTTCGTGAACACCATTTGTGATCTCTCTCTCTCTCTCACTCAAATGCGAATATTTTTTTAGTGCGAGTTTTGTTTGGCTAATGTATTTTTTATCGCAAACGCCACCCGTCATTTCATAAATCCCACTTGACCTCTTCCCTCTGCCCCTGAATCGGTGACCTACGCACACATGTACACGAATTTCTACTACGTGTTGGTATATTATTCTATTCTTAAACTATTTTTTTTAATGCATAATACAGTGAATACAGCTTTCATGTAATTTTCATTGTATCGTAATTGCTCTATCGCGGATTGAATCGCCTCGTACAGTTTCAGTACTTGTTCGCCTGTTAATCGCTATCAGTCCACAACAGTATAGCTTAACTGTATAGCAGGATGCCTCTTTGAGTCGAGTATGCGGTCCCTTTGTGTATAGTTTTCCGGACTAATCCGCCGTATAAATCTATATCTAGTGTTTATAATAATAATATTGCGTGATCAGGTATTTTTTTATGAAGACCCAATTCGCCAATTTAATTTACGATATGTTATGAAAAGAAAAAATAAATATAATTATAAATACTACATTTCAGTCACGGTCATTTTTGTATCTTGAGCGATTCTGTAGTCGTTGCTATTATTCTCTGGTCAGGGAAACAGCTTTCCATGAGAGCGCCGCTTGCACTAGAGAGTTGGTGTTGAGCTCCAGCCGTAGCTTTACGTCAACAACTCAATGTCTAACATTGTAGATGCGCTACAGTACCACGCCAACCCGAACAGTATTCTGTGTGACTTGTTGTACTGAATTCGGAGACGGTTGTACGTCACTCGCAGGTGAAGAACGATTTAAACAAGATCCTCTTCACGTCCTTACTGCATCGGTAGAAATGCCGTGACAGCATATTTGCGTGAACGCTTAACTGTCTCTTCTGTCGTTCTACGTTATCATCGTCTTGTTTATCTTCATTGAATATATGAAAAAGTTATTTAACCTTATTTTGAACGCTCAATTTCGTCCCGTTGTTATATGTTGTTCCGTATTCTTAATTAATTTTGTATATGTAGGTGAACACATGTACTTCCATATTGATCAAAAATGATTATTGTTAAATGTAGTATATTGTCACCAGTTTTAAGTCCTTTTTCCTACCCCTTAGCCTATTTCCTATCAGTACACATTGTTCCTTTGGCTCGACTGGTTGTTTTTGAATTCGAGGAGAGGAAGGTGTTCGTGTTGAATTACAATTTTTTATGCTGTGGCAGTTTCATAAGTTAGGTGAACTTCAACCAATTATCAAACAAGTGAGTCGAGATCTTTGGTTCTGTGAGTCCGTCCTGGTCCGCTATCGAAAGTTCCCCAATTCCCTATGTCCATTACTTCTTTCCGATCCCTATTTTCTATCTGACCCATTCCTTCTGATTCCATCATCCACCACTTGTGATCGGCGACTTACGTCCGTCGCGTATGTGTTTATTTACCCATGTGTCTTAGATTTTTTTGGTCTGATTTAAAATTGTAACTTACGTATATAAATAATAAATTATAATGTGTTTATTTACCCATGTGTCTTAGATATTTCGGGTCTGATTTAAAATTGTAACTTTCGTATATAAATAAATAAATTATAATCCCCCTTTTTAAGAGTTCCGCTTCGAACGCTATGAATATTTTTCGCGTGACTGTCGAGACAAAAAAATTCGAAACCGTTCCCAGAGCTCCACCTCCATTCTAAAGTATGGAATTTATTCAAATAAAATAATATTAAAGCGAAGCCAAGACTCGGAACCGATATAATATCATATAAAGATATGGCCGAAGTTATTTTACTCTCGGTCGCACTACCAAAATTACATTAATCAACATTTTCTTTTCTGTATCTTATTTTTATCTCTGTATCTATGTTTTTATTATGCTGGTTTGTATCTAATATATAAAATGAAATCTTGTGTGTTGTTTGTCCGTTGATGTCTTGTTCAATACAATTATATCTCTCTATATAGTTGGGATGCAGTCCATCTACTCACAAATGTGTCGCGTGTAGACTACTGCAGTAGCATTTATGGTGGTCTGCCAATGTTTCAGTTGGATAGATTACAAGGTATTCTAAATGCGGGGGCTCGAATAATGTACGGGGTTTTATCAATTCTCTCCCATAATGACCCTTTTGCATTAACTATTATATTAATACAAATTAAATGAATCAACTAGAAAGATATGTAAGTATAAAAACGTCTATCTCATGGAAAAATATTTAGTTGCTACTGGGATTCGAACCTGGATCACTTCCTATAACATTTTCAAAATACAAATTTTGAACTTATTTTAAATTAATCTTTTTTTTTAATAGAGAGTATGTGTCACATCAATATTCATACTATTTTCAAACTAAGCTTTAGCGCTTGTGGTATGAAAACAGGATTTACTTGATGGTGTCCTGGAACGAGGCTCGATCCCCAGACCACTTTATCAGTAGGCGAGTATCGTAATTACTAGACCACAAGCGCGTCGATACATGTACTATTCAATTTTTAAAAGGGATCAACTTTACATTAGAATTATGTTCTGAATTAAAATTGTGCTGGTTGATGTACAAGGCGAACAGTAGACGTCATACTCTCAAGTCAGCCTCTACTTCAGCCGCTGGAACGGTTGTAGAAAATTGAGTGGCATTTGTATTAGTAGGCCCAAAAGTATGGAACTCTGCCCTCCGCCATAAGGAACGGTGCATCAGAGACATTATTTAAAAATATAGTAAATTTGTTATTTGTTTCAAAAATGGTATGACTAGTCAGTTTATGTGTGATTTTTTTTTGGCGCTATAAGAATGATTCAATAATCTTTTAATCACTTTCTAGATCCTGTTTTCTAATTACACGTTAAATAAAACTATCACGATCAAACTTTTGCCGAGGACAAGACAATTTTGACCCAATTGGAACAGTCATTTAATGTGATATATATATTATATTATACTACTTGGTTAACACTCCGTCACTATGAAACAAACATTGCTCTAGATAATCTTTCATCAATGATAAGGTTTTAAGGTACCTTTAGACATTGACTACTGAGGATAATGATTTGAACAATTTAAATACAATTGGTACGATAGTTTTCTTGTGATGTCACTACACCCAGGATTAAGTTATGAAATTATTTTATGACTGATCGGGTGATAGTAATTAAGTCCTTGTTATTTTACTCCATTAGTCTATGTTATGTAGTAGTAATGAGACGAATCTTGTTTTATATACGAAATTTATTCGGGTATGGGTGACTCGTTGGAGCTCCTTGGGAGGGTAGTGAGGCCGGCCTGCGTGGGTGGGACTCCATCTACGCGCCTACCTCCATGCCTCGTGTTTTGCAACTCCGTCAGTCTGTCCGTGTAAGTGTGACTCAATCCATTTTGTGTCTCGTCCACTGTCCCTCTTTTGGGAGTGTTTTTGATGAATGTCTGCCTTGAACTGCTGCACCTTAATTTTCCATTAATTTTCCATCTGTATGTAAAACTATGTTTTGTGGATTTATGTTATATGATTTTTATGAATAAAGACAGAACTTAAGGGACGCTGGAGGGTCTAAATTTTAAATATTAATTGCTAATAAACACTTTGAATGTCTTCTCCTTTTTTGCTTTGCTTATACTGAAATATGTCATTCAATTAAAGTCGCGTATTTTTATTTGTTTTGATGAGTGGGATAGGGTGGATTCCCCCCCTCCACCTGTTTTTTATTATTAATGTCTATGTTATGTGCATTTATCTCCATTATTAGATTTCTAAGACAGATATACCTTTGAGTACATTGTCACTTCATCTTAGCTTTGGTCCGCCCAAGACTTTCGTGATTCGCTCTCCGTTCATCCTTTACATTACTCAGTATTCTTACTTAATTATCTTACTTACCATCACGCTATTTCCTCTAAGGGATAGGCACCATCGCCGACGACCCGTTAACGCACCTTTTATTTTCCGGTATGTAAAACCAGAGCTCTTAACAGCCGTAAAACACGCCCGGTACTGACGCAACAATAACATGCGCCAGCAATCGTCCGGGAGGCCGGCTCCAGGCCGCTCTTCTCACAGTCACCTTCCAGATAACATCTCCAGGAAACGTCCCTCTATATCATAAATCTTTAAACAAACTTCTAAATAAACCATAATTAAATAAGTAAATAATAAGGCAAAACACTTAGTTTAAATAATTTCTTTTACTTTGTTGATAATTCTATACAATCAGCTTTTTACACTAACAACATATTAAAGAATTATATCACGGATAAGATGATATTTAAAAAAAATCTTGGGTCTAAAAATTAATTTCCAATTATTGCAGTCATTTTTATATAGGTAAAAGTAGGTAAAAATTAGAATTAATGAGCACTTGAGATGCTTAAATAGCAACAGCTATTCTGAATTCGCCAATAATGTTTTGGAAACAAACCACTCTTTTGACATTAACAAAGGTTTTGAAATTATTCATACAAATACTAGGGGTTTACAGTAAGATAAATTTGAAATTTTAGAAATAAGAAAAAGTGTTAATAGCAAGATAAATATTATAAATAATAAAATCCTTTTTGCAAATAGTCACCTTTTAAATTCGTTTTCATAATAGTTCCTAGTTAGTTACCCACCACGTATACTTTATAGTTTTGTTTTTATTTTTTATAATACATTGTTTCCTGATTAATCAATAAATAGTTGTTTAAATAAAGTGTTTTATCCTATTATTTATATAATATGTGGCCGGCCACAAAGTAATTTTGGTAATACTGAAGAAGTAACCATCACGCTAACCACACTCCGCGATCTTCAAACGAACTGTGAGAGAATGGATGGCTATTGGGGTACTGATTACTCACACTACAACCTTCTGATTTATCAGCCATGCATCTACACAAACAGAAAACATCAATACACAAAACTCTTTTTCTTAAATGCACCACGTTACTTCATAAAATTAACATACTGATCAGAAGGAAAATCGTCTTACCTCTAGTATAAGGACACCACTTCTCATAATTGTATTGAATATTTAAGAAAAATTAATCAAATATAATATACAAACTTTAAAATAATGTTTTTGTTGGCAATTTTGGCATAAAATGGTCAAATTTAAAAATATATTTTGTTCCTCCAGTTTTCCGAGTAACGTTGGGATATTTCAGCTAGTAAAAATATGATTAGTATTCATATTACTGAACGCTTAAATTCGTAATGGGGGTGGGTGCGGCCGTGGGATGCGAACGTCTGAAGGGGTTAAATTTTACCATAACCCGTAAAAATACGTACAACGATAATCCAAAAATGATACCCAGCCCCCCCGCCCGGGTTACTTCCCTCGAACAGTAGCGGCTCCTTGTACACGCGTGCTGATCCCGATCGCGAACAATGTGTACGGTGAGAGGAGACAATGTGTTGTGCCAAGAATATTTAATAAAATCATTAAAGAATTATAAAACATAATATAAAATAAAAAAATAGTGAACACACTCAAACATAAAGTCAAATACATTCTTATCAAATTATTTCATTTCTCTATTGTATTACATTTAAAATCAAAAATTGTTGATAAAATTTGAATTAACTTTTTTTGTACGTATTTGGCGTAAAATTGCTTGTGCAGTTTGTCAAAAAATAAAAATTGTTGTGTACTATGTATGAAATAAAATTGGTATAAAATATTTTAAAAAACGCGCATTATTTTTTAATTTATCTCAAAATGCAGAACATTTAAAAATAAAACAATCGTTTTATTCTTGTTAAAATAATTGATAATGCCCATCTCGTCAGTAGAAAGTTAAGTCTTAAAGTCATAAACAGTTTTATAGATAATCCAGGCAATGTTTACAGTGGTAACAGCACCCTCAGGTATCGGCCTAGTCAGAAAGTCGTAAACTGATGGTGTGGCGGTCGGTTTATTATTTTGTTAATGTCTATTTATTTGTAGGTAAAGTCACAGTACAAATCATGTTACACACGAGCAAAAAGACCATTTTACAATTTTCAACATATTTAACAATTTATATAAATTGCTACACAAAAAGAGAGAATCAAAAAATCAAAGATAAGTGGACAATTAGGAATATCACAGGACAAATCGGATCTTACTAGGAATATAATAAGGATAGATTTAAAGTAAAAAAATATTTATTCACTTTCTATTATTATACATTCTTATTGTGACGTTGTAATTATTCATGACATAGGTCTGGGATATTTTTAATACTAATTAAATGTATTAATTAGAAAAATATACATACAAAATCAATTTTATTGTTGCTACCGGGATTTGAACCTGGTTCTCTTCTAATGCGGAGAACGTGCATTAATTATAATTTCACAATAAGAATGTGTTCTCTTTAATAATTTATAAGTTGTATCAATGTGTTCAAAATTCAATTAAAATGAATTATTAATTCTGACGTATCCTATCGGATTACTCAAAGGTATTTGAGATTCCGTAAAAAATAAATAAGACGACTTACAAATAATGGAACGATAGATGTATTAATTTGAAGAGTGTAACATATATGTTCGAAAAATTATCGTCAATCCACTGTGTTAGTACAGCATGATCGGTTAATGCACGTTCCCCGGATTGAAAGAGATCCAGGTTCGAATACAGATAGCAACAATATTTTTTGATACTATTGATTTTATATGTAATTATATGTTTCTAATTAATATATTTGATTTGTATTATTAAATTTCTTGTTAAAAGAAAATAAATATATGTATGAAATCACATCCCATTTTGTAGGGACCGGAATGTTTTTTATGGTATTATTTAGTTTAAAAACAAATACGATACACAATTTATTAAATACAAGTAAGAAAGTTAAGTAAAGTGAATATGGATAAATAAAAGTTAAACTGGCTTACTTTGTAAATGCCAGCTGCCACTGTATAAGACTCCTAGTTTAGTAGATTTTCCATGTTTAGCCAAACAAGATAATAATATCTTCCGCGGAAATAAAAAAGGTAAACTTTTTGATAATCTCAGTGCCTCGCTGCCGGATAGTAATCCCGCGAATACAATAATCTCGGATCTGCCAAGTAAAGACTTTTGGACGCTTCGCTACTTTTACAGGTGAGCGGGGGGGTGAGTGGGGGAGGGCTACCCACCCACACTTGTATTTCTTTTTTCCTATTCTCGGCACACTCCCGGTTATGCGGCCTATTGGAAGGAGAAGGCGAATAATCCGCTGTGTATATTTTATTTATTAAAGTTACATTAGCCTGTTATTTTGTACTCTCTCCATCTACTACTCTCGCCATCTTGACTATGATCCTCCAGTTTTCTCAGCATTCTGTAGATCTTGGAGCTGTCACCAGAGAAGTGCCAGTTGCCTTTTCCACTCTTATGGAGAACTTCCTCTTCTCGACATGGCCCACCATGGCGAGCTTCTCCAAGCTATCTTCCTTTCTCACAAGATGCCCAAAAATTGAAGGATTCGTCTCAGGCAAATAGTTGAGAGTCTGTCCTTGATGTTTAATTCCTGCAAAATGGAGACATACGTACATCTCCAGCACCACTTCTCAAAGGTATCAATCTGTGTACTTTTCCTCGCTTTCAGGGTTCATGATTCCTGTCAACTTTTTGCTATTCCTAAACATCGGCTCGTAACTGTTGACTCACAGCTACCGTTGTCAGTGATTATGGACCCGATTATCATTAGCTTTGTTTTTCCCTTGTTTATGTGTGTTTCGGTTTCTCGCTGTGCGTGCCGAAACCTATACATCTTACTATTGTTCATTGTGCTTGTTGCATGACACTTCGCGCTATCGCTGAAGTGTATGCTCAAGAGAACTTTGTGCGTAACAACCGAGTACGTGTCCTGGAGCCAGAAGATCTGTGAATCCAGTGGATGAAGAAATCCAGATACTTAAAGGAGCATTTCACAGGTGGATCGTATTTACTGATTATCTGCCTCTCTGTTTTCTAATCCTGTCTCTCTCGTAAATTCCTTCCACCTTTCCTGCATCCCGTATTTCCTCAACCCCCTCGTTTAGACAATATGGTCGTTGAATAAGAGCTGGTTTGTAGTATCTAAGACAAGTTTAGTTATAATATACATTCGATCTAATCATTTATAAGATTTTTTTGTCTATATGTGTATCCAATTTTTTTTTCAGTTTGAAACTATTCACTCATCAATATTCATAAAAAATAATTTAATATATCCTGCTTATTTTTTTGTCTACGTCTTGTTTTATGAGTATATTCCACATATTATACACCCGGATAATTCGACATATCGACGGAAAGACGGATAGGCCGACGTTCGAAGGCCCCCCGTATTTGTTCGTCTCATTAATCCGATTACACACGTATAGTAGAAATTAATCCAATTCAATTTTCACTAATAAAATAATCATATTTTCGTAGAAAGCAATCACTTAGTGGTTTGACATATTATATTAAATAAAATAACAATCATTTTGTATAAAACCACGAAATTTATTATACGTCAATCAGTTACGCTTATCTCAAGTTTCATCTGGACGTATTTAAAACTCATCATAAATACAAAAAGAGTGAGATAGAATATAAAATTACACGTGAAAGAGAGATAGAATACATATACAGATAGACGGAATATTAAGGGATGGGGAAATACAGTGGATTTTTAAGGAAACATACCTAATATGGGACTAATGGCTAAATTGATTATTAAGAATTGGCGTACCACTATTTACTGCCTTTTTTATTTCGAGGGGTTCTAAGAATACATACACAGATAAACAGAACATTAAGGGATGGGAGAATACAATGTTGATGGATATTAAATGCATTCTGTCTCTCTCTTTCATATGTAATTTTATATTCTATCTTCCTCTTTATGTATATAGTATAAGTACACTCTTATTGTATTTATGATCAGTTTTAAATACGTCCTGATGAAACCGGTTGAAATTTCGCGGTTTCATACAAAATTATTCTTATTTAATTCAAAATTTACCATCTACCAATTTGTAATATCTATTGTCCTGTGGTGACAACAAAAAACGTGATGTATATTTTTTATCAATTTTTTGTTTTGTTAGTATATTCCATCGTTATCGTGGATAATTCGACACTTTTGTAAATTGGCCGGAAAGGCGAGGCGGGGCGGATAACGCGCGAGCGGACAACCGAGCGCCTCCCGCACTTGCGAGAATTAGAGAAGTGTTTATTTTGCGTTAAAAGAAATTTCGCCGTGTAATCTCTCCGTCACAATCATAATCCGCGGTCCTTTTGAAAGTCGATTTGTTCGCTAATGGGCGGAAAATGGTTTATTTCATTGGACCTTCGCCGACTGTCCCGAGAGCTGATGTAGAAATAATATTATTGTTCTCTTGTAATGGTGTGCTCGTCCCCGTTTGCGGCGAGGAGTGATGTAACCTTTAAAAAATATCACAATTAATAATGATTATTACTGTTTTTTTTTTTTTACTCTCTTAACTCATTGCCTAATTGAGTGGAACTTATTTAAGTAATGTTTTTACGATTTTTTCTGCATATTTTATTTTCTGGATCAGTACGCGTGCGTCCGTCCGTTCTCAATAGTGTCGAATCCCGTCGATGTGATTTATTATAATAAAATTGTATCATTTTTATAGCGCCATTTTCGTAAAAAAAAATCACCTCAATATTACAATTAATAGTGATTATTACTGGGTTTTTTTATACTCTCTTAACTCATTGCCTAATTGAGTGGAACTTATTTAAGTAATGTTTTTACCATTTTTTTCTGCATGTTTTATTTTCTGGATCAGTACGCGTGCGTCCATCCGTTCTCAATAGTGTCGAATCCCGTCGATGTGATTTATTGTAATAAAATTGGATTATTTTTATAGCGCCATTTTTGTAAAAAAATTCACCTCAATATTACAATTAATAGTGATTATTACTGGTTTTTTTTATACTCTCTTAACTCGTCGCCTAATTGAGTGGAACTTATTTAAGTAATGTTTTTACGATTTTTTTCTGCATATTTTATTTTCTGGATCAGTACGCATGCGTCCGTCTGTTCTCAATAGTGTCGAATCCCGTCGATGTGATTTATTGTAATAAAATTGGATTATTTTTAAAGCGCCATTTTCGTAAAAAAATTCACCTCAAGGGTGCTTTATATTATCTTCGTGTTTTGATTTCAGAATTGTTATTTGAAATTTTGAAAATGTGCCTTTTTAGTCTCTTATTACTTAGGGCAAAGAGTTGCCACCGCTAATGGCCGTTCACTAAATAAAGTTGACTTCTGATAACGACTGGTCGGTTCTACAACCCTTGCTGCGGCTGAAGCAGTGGCTTCCCTACCATTCGTGCTTTCCTGGTATGCAGAGCGGTTCTTGAGATACAGAGGTGCCTTCTACTTCAGCCAGTACAATTTAATTTCAAGTCTTTTAGAGAAACGGAGCCAGAGAAGGAAAAATTTTTAGAATGGGACTCGTAGTTAAAGTTAGTTGGTTGTTTATAATTTTTTTGATTACTTTTACACGCTTTATAAACTCAGCTGCAAGGATTGTGCTGCATTTAATATTGGTAAAACGGGTAGAAATTTTAATATAAGAATAAAGGAGCATTTGAGATGTTTGAACAATAGTGGGTTTTCAGAATTTTCTAATCAATTGATAGAAAATGGTCATGGTTTTGATAAAAAATTGAGATTGTCAATTTTGTACGTAAACGGTGTTGGTCATAAATGAAATAATTTGGAATCGTTGGAGATAAATAAAGCGTGTAAAACTAATCAAAAAAATTACAAACAGCCAACTAAATTTAACTACGAGTTCCATTCTAAAAATTTTTCCTAAAAATTATTCGAGTAAATTTGTATTAAGTAACAATTTGAGTTAGGTACTAAATTTATTTTTGAAATAATTATTGTTTTTTTTTTTAAATAGATTTTGGTAAAGAAACAACAACATATGTTTTTAGTTAGTATTGACATCCTGAAGAAGAAAATTGTATTTCTCGAAACCGGTAGATGTATTTAAACTCAATAAGTGGTTAATGAAACAAAGTTAAAAAATAAAAATAATGTATTTTAACCACAATGTGATTTTTGCTAATTTTAAATGTATAAAAAAAGTATTTTTCAATGATTGAAAAACTTCGTCGATAGATTTGACATAGGTTTACTACATATGTGGACTTAAGGGCCCAATTTGATGTTTGCCAGATGTCATATATTTCGGTACATCACATACTGTTTTCAAACTCGTGCTGTGAAAAGAGAACTAGATTTATGTACCGTGACGAGGCCTGAATCCCCGAACAGTCGAGATTCTTACCACTATATCAAACAAACACGTTAAGGTGTCGTATATGTACTTGAATATGCTACCCACCGTGTTGTGCAGTCTTTACGGCTAATAAAATACACCACAGTAGCGTTTCTAATGATTCGTTGCAATTTCGTCAGCCGACCGACCGAGACACACTGCACTAGCCATCACCGAGCGCCCGGTTGCTGTAATGTTGAAATAAAACTAGATGTAACTTAACAACTAAATTTGTTCACCGTCTGCCAATTTAATTAATGTATATTGTAACCGTCTCGAATTTGCGATTAAAATTTAGAAGTTCACTTAAATATTTTGTGTATGCAGATAAATATAGAGACCAAATATATGTATATATAATTTTTTACAACCCTATTCTACCCCCCCCGAGAAGCAGTCGTTTTGCAGTTTCGCAACTTTACCGAAATACATATCACGTCATTTCTCCCGGGGGTATGTTTCGGTAAGAATTCTTTTACACGTGCGTATTACGTCGGCACCATTTTTTTCTTTCAGATCTATTTACTTCTGACTACGTTCCTTTCAGAATATGTTACATCATTTTCGCATTTGAATACGCGGGTGAATATTTAAAAAAAAATGTTTACAATATTTATTCACGGACCTGACTGTTAATGGCACTAGAAGTAGAAGACGAGCTTGCGTGAGAAGATGTATGAATGTTCATTTATTAGCACTTCTCGACTATATTATTAATAGAGTCGGCGTCAACTTTGTAGAGTTTCATCATAATGGGTGGATATAAATGAAACAATGTTATTACTCTACTTGAGTTTATTAGCACTACTCGAGTTTCGAGAGGAACTGTAACTGTTATCGACCGGTGAAGTATTAAACTGACTACACATAAATATAGGAGACACGAGTAATTATTTACCGACAGATGAAGGGGGAGTTAGTACTGACAGAGAGAGGTTAGAAATAAAAAGGAATTTGAACTCGGGTATTAATTAATCTGTTAAACAATATTACATTTTCTAATTCATCTCCTCTCCTCTCAAAATTCTTGTTACAACCACCCCTCCACCGTTCACCAGTAACTCCGCCCCGGTTTAATACTTCACCTGTCGATGAGAGTTACAGTTTCTCTCGAAACTTGAGTAGTGCTAATAAACTCATGTAGAGTAATAACATTGTTTCATTTATATCCATCCAGCACTATTAACACTTCTTTCGAAACCCTTAATGTAACAAGTAGAGTTATAACATTATTTCATTTATTATATTTTTTTATTTGAGAAATATGTACTACACACATGTTTTGCTTTATCACTTATGTCGCATCTCGTAAGTTGTGATAAGTTAAATCCCGTTAATTTTATCCAAATTGGCCCATCAACAGTGTAGTGTTTTGTCTGTTATATTTGTAGTCACTTCGGCAGAAAAATGCGTACTACTGTGTAGTACGCATTTATCGCGCGACTGGTGAAAGGTAGTGATGAGAAAAAATGCTGGTGTGATTGTGATTGGTATTCGATAATATCAGTGATTGAAAACTGTGACTGTGATCACAGTTTCATTACTAATGAGCACGATATCACAATACATGAAATAAATTTTTAAAAAACCTAATATTGAGCGTATTTAAACATATTCTAGCAATAATAATTCATATATATCTAATTTAATATCATCGCAAAGAGAATGAAAATACTTTTAAAAATTTGGGTTTATTTTTCTGGTCAAATGCGTAAAACGTTTTGACAGAATCTACTACTACTGGCGCTATTCCTTCACGAATATTTTCGTCTCATATGCACATGCGCCGAATATAAATAAAATGAATCACAAATCACAATATTCCCTGATATTCAATCACCGATAGTGAATATGTCTCAAAATATCAGTGATTGACTCGCGGTTCTTGATTTTGAACTCGTCACTAGTGAGAGGTGTGATATCACTTTCGTATCAAGATTTTGTTTCATTCAACCTTTAAAAATGCTATGTATTCTGTATAGCAGATACATTCTATGTAATGCAAATGATGTTCCTGGTTTATGTGCGATATAGAGTCGATATAATAATATACTCGTACGCGTGACAATAGTATTTCTTATCAATGCTTCTATATAATTTGGTACGCGTAAATATTATATGTTGACAGATCAACGGTTCGATCCTTTATATCTTTCACGCGCGTCAATCTTGCCAACCCCGCGCGCATCACGCATTCGTTCCACAGATACATCACAAAAAATATCGTTACAAGATTTCGTACATTTAATTTGTGTAGATGTTTTTTGAATGTACGTCTGCACATTTGTCCGTATCGCTACACATCCAAACGGGTCTATCGTAAAACGTCACGGGGTGATTTACAAGTGGCCCATCTTCGGTCGAGAGTGTGGCTCCAAAAGAAATGTAATAAAAACGCCCAACTTCTCTCGAGTAAATACTACTGCCAAGTTTCGCAGTAAGCCCTTTGCTAACTCTTAAAAATCCCTTTTAAAAAAAATAATGAGCGAATAATCCGCGAGCGAGGGAGACGGGCGAGCGGGTGGGGCCGGGGGACGACGACACAAACTTGGAGTAGCAAAAAATAGTCGTGGAAAGACAAACCTAGAGAGAAAGATTGACTTTTTGGTTTTTAATCTGATCCTATTCGCACTTTGGGCGGATACTTCTCCGAGTTGACCAGCCGCACGCGAAGTGGTGACTCGCCAAAATGACTGTTAATTAGGTATATTTATTATGATTAACTATTTATCGATTTTTGCAGGTTTTGCACTTCGTACTATCAAACATTTCAAAAGTTCTCAAATATATCTCCTATTTCTTCAATATTTGCAAAATTACTTTATGGCAACGTATTACATAAATCATAAGAAAAAATACTTTGTTTAAACCATTAACCAAATGGTCTCTTCGTCAGGATACAAACTGAATTCTGCTGCTAAAATTAAAAATACAAGCATAGCCAATAACAAAATATTCTCTGCGGTTGGTTCATAGTAAGTTTAGTCATCATTAGTGTTTCATCAGGGCGTCCAAATAAATGACTTCTTTAACTAAATCACATCTTGGGAAGTTATTTGTAATGTATTAGCACGATCCACAACCAATATTTTTGTTTCAGACCGATTTATCTATAAACTAAACAATTTATGTGTTTGCCTGAAATTTAATTATTTTTATTAATAATACGAAAACAGTTTATTGATAAATCAACATGTTTAAAAATAAACCATTCTTTTGACATTACTAATGGTTTAGAAATTTTACATAAATACCTTACCTTACTTGCTAACTTACAATGAAGTACGAGATACAAGATCTCATACTTCTCTGGACGTCTCATCACAGATATCTGAGATATTGAAGTTTTCGAATTTTTATTGTTCTAAATAGATACACATCTCAAATATTTCAAATCGCCTTATCATTCATTCGGTAAGTGTACACGTTACATTCCATAAAATAATATCAAGAACACACAGCATCTAACCATTCAAATTCGTAATCTGAGGTTTAGTTCATGACTGTAGAATATCTTTATCATGCGGATACAGATTGCACGAGCTTATTCCATGTGGCATTTGATTTTTACAGAAAGCGCCCATCTCTCATTTATATTATATCCTACATACATAATACTCTATATCTTCAGCAATATAATGACTTTTATTGTCAATTATATTTTTTCATTGCTAATGAGCATGTTTTAGTTGTATTAAGTTCAAACCCAATATATGCCGATAAATTGTAATTAGTTCAAAAGATGTTCCCGATGTTCCTGGGTGTGTGGACTCGATTCGGGGAAATACGGGATGTAAGAAGGGTGTAAGAAATTAAGGAGAGGGACATGATTAGGGCTGAAGACCACCCAGAACCAGAAAACACGACCCACCTGTGAAATGCTCCTTTAGGTATCTAGATTTTTCATATCTTCTGACTTCAGGAAACGTATTCCGTTGTTCCGGATGAAGTACTCTTGAACATTTCGGTGATAGCGTTAAGTATCATGCAACAAGCACCTTGCACAATAGCAAGGTGTACGCACAGCGAGAAACTGAAACACACATGAACAATATCAGCCCCACGCAGCAGGACAATAATTGACACAATTTTCACAGCCTAATAATAATAATAATAGATAATTTGTATAGCGCCATATTCGTAAAAACTTTCACCTCAAGGGCGTTTTACACGTAAACTGTTTATAGTTCTGCAATTATCTTTATTTTTAAGATAAAAAATTGTTATTTTCACTTATGCCACTGGTAAATGATTACTGTCGGTTCAAAGGTTCAATTTCAATTCGGTCAAAAAACCATAGAGAACACGGCGACCGGCGATAGTTGAATAATAATAAAGATTGAACAGTGGGTATATATATAATATATATATATATATGTATATACAATACTATAATATATATATATAAAACACTCTCAGACGATTCGATTGAATAGTCAAATAACTTTTTTATTTGGTTACATATTTACATTTTGATGTCTTATTCCCAAAACTGAATCAGCCTCCCTCGGAGTGGATGGGCGGATGGAGTCAGCCAGCCAGCCAGTCAGCCAGCCACCGTTGGAGATAAGCTTCTGTTTCTATTATAATTCAGCTCGTTCGCCGCAGTTAATGTATTCCATCTGTAATGGATGATGTACCGGGCTTAATGGCTTCCGAGGGTTGCTCCCTGGATCCTTCGGGGCCTCCGTGCGTGAAGGAGTCGACGTGACCCGACACTTCTTCTCGCGATATTTTCACCTTGGCTCGGATTAAAAGTGTTATTGATTGATATTCAATTGGTGATTTCAACGTACGTAGACCCTTGTCCGCGAGTAACGTTCGCCATTCCTGAATACTTAAATATTTTCTGTATTAACTTCGCACTGAACCTGGAGGGTGATATATGTTTATCTGTTATATGAATAATATCGGCACAAAATGATAAAAATATTATGTGTGAATTTTAAAATAAATACTGATTTAAAATTGTATCTGTATTTCACTTTGTGTAGACCACTGTGAATTATTTATACGTCAGCGTATCTTCGTCAGGACTGGCGTACAATTAATTAACTAACTTACCGTTACGTCATTTCTCCGCGGGCTAGGCACAGAGGATACTTACACAGTCATCTAGCCTGTTTCATATTTACCTTCTCATTCACGTTCGTTGATTATTGAAGCTTCTAAAATGTCTGGTTAACTTAATCATTCCAAGTCCTATATTTCTTGCTATCCTCTCCTCATTTATTCGTTTTCACATAACCAAACCACCTATGTGACCCTTTATTAACCGTGCTAAATCAGCTTTACATTTGTTTATTCTTTACTCTATCACACAAGAATTTTTAAGATTGATTTTAAAGGAAACATACCTAATATGGGGCATAATGCATAAATTAAATCAAATCAATTTAATATCCATCAACACTGTATTTTCTCCTCCCTTAATGTTCCGTCTATCTGTATATGTATTCTGTTTTTCTCTTTCACATATAATTTTATATTCTATTTCCCCCTTTATGTGTATATAAGTGCACTCTTTTTGTATTTATGATCATTTTTAAATACGTCCTGATGAAGCTTGAGGTAAGCGAAACCGGTTGACGTATAATAAACTTCGTGGTTTCATACAAAGTGATCGTTATGTTATTTAATATAACATGTCAAATCACAAAGTGATTGTTTTCTACGAAAATACTTTTTTTTTTATGGTTAAGAAATTAAAAACGCCAAATAAATAGGTTACAATGTTACAAATTTTTTTGTTTTTCTACTTCTCGAGAACCATTACATTCATCATAAGATCGCATTCTTAGCATACATCCTACATATTTTTTACAGTTCTCTGTTCACTAACCATACCGCCTAAAGGACCCTATCTTAATCGCTCCGCATTCACGTGAAAAACAAGTTTTTTAAAACAAATTCGTTTATAATATATGCAGTTAGCATTCTCGTTTGTCAGCTATCATCTTACTAATCCGTTTTTTTTTTTATTTAATCCGGTCGACCACCCTAATAGATTTCATTTAAAATCTTCCAGTAATTTAATAAATTATCAATTTTTTTTTAAATTAAATAATTCTGTATTGGGTTTCGTTCTTAACCGGTCGTTTATTCTAAGTGTCATTAAAAAAAAAAGGATTTTATTTTGAGTACGTTCCTATTTAAGATTTTTGTATTTTGATTATTTTATCTACAGGGTGAATATTATGTCCCAATCCGATGCTGTTTCATTCATCAAAATTTCAAGCGTAGCTCGGGCTGTGCGTGAGGTGGCACGATCCTGTTAAAATCACATGTGTTCCCAATTCTGCCACTGAGAAGTTTGTATAGCATTGCCTCTTACATCCCGAAAGAAATAGGGCCCAAGGATTCCGCTGGCCTACATGGCGCACCATACAGTAACTCTGAGCATGTGTAAAGGTCGTTAGTGGATCAATTGAAGATTTTCAGTGCCCCAATAACGGCTGTTTTGTTTATTGTAATTAATATTTTCTGTCGGAATATGCAAATTAAAATTGATAAATCTTAGAAATTTATGTTGCACTCTTTCGATTTTTATAATATTTGAGCCATAGTAGGTAGAGTGGAGTTAAATTCCAGCGTACTTCTTACAATAGATGTATATAAAGTTGTTAGAGAGTGGAGCAAGTTGAAGTTTTTGGCTGTCTTAACACAAATCCTAAGGATTTTATCACCTTGTTACAAATTTCCATCTAACGTTTAATATATTACAATTTTTCGTCGAAGAGCACAACCAACTCTATTTAGATCTTTTTTTAAATTTTTTTATTTCTTATTTTTGTTTTATTAACCACTTAATTGAGTTAAAATACATCTACCGGTTTCGAAAAATACCATTTTCTTCTTCAGAATGTTATAACCAACTAAAAACATATATTATTGTTTCTTTACCAGAATCTATTTTTAAAAAAACGACAATTATTTAAAAAATAAGTTTAGTACCTAATACAAATTTTGTCGAATAATTTTAGAATAGGACTCGTAGTAAAATTTAGTTGATTGTTTATAATTTTTTGATGAGTTTTAAAAATTTTAAAAGTATCTGTTTAGATACTTTTTGTTAACGGTGTATCGAAAAATGAGTAGATTTTTCTACTTCTATTGAAACTTATCTGTTTACATTTCTACATTGAGATATAGTTCGTTAGCACAGCACCACATATAAAGCAAATTTAGGTTATTTTGCAAGGTAATACAGTCCTTTATGTTAGAAATTGCTTTATATATTTTAAGATGACATATATATATATATATATATATATGTATTAGGTGTACCGGAAAAGAACGTCGTTTTTTTTGTTATCGCTTTTGAATGGTCAGTTGTGCTTCGGCAGTCGATCTTTTACAACGTGTTGTGTGTTGTTTCTCTGACTACGTATACCTGGAGTGTACTAGGACTTTTAAACAAAAAAATTTACAACCCTATATACAATGGAGAGCTTTGTACCGAATGAGGAATTTATTCGAAATATTATGCTTTACCATTTCATGAAGAAAGAAAGTGCACGATAATGCACGACCGCATACCAAAAAAATTACGAAAGAAAAAATTAAAGCTCCAGGTTGGACAACTGTACGTCACCCACCATATTCACCGGATCTTGCTCCATCGGATTACCATTTGTTCCGGTCAATGCGACACTTTTTAAACGGAAAAGAATACAAAAATTATGAGGATGTCACAAAAGGCATATCTGAGTATTTTACATCGAAACCAGCTGAATTTTACGAATGTGGTATTAAAAAATGACGAGAGGTGGAAGGAGGTTATATCAAACGATGGCAATTATATTTTGAACTACGTTTTAATAAATAAATACATTAAATGCACCAAATTGTTTTATTAAAAAAACGACATTCTTTTCCGGTACACCTATTATATATATATATATATATATATATATATATATATATATATATATATATATATATATATAACAACAATGTGAAAACAGAACATGAACTCCATTAAAAATATCAACAATGTCGTTTATGAATAGTAAAAATAAAACCGGTCCAAGGTGGGACCCTTGAAAATTGGAGATACATAACTGATTTTTCATTTATCGGGGAATACTCCTGATTGCAAAGAAAAGAAAAGTGAAATATTTTCATTATTGCATTCGTAAGTTTGGTTTCTACATTTAATTATAATACTACGAGTGCGACCCAGGACCTGTAGTCGAGTCTCATCTGATCGAAGCCTCTAAAGAAGAAAATATCAACGTCTCGTACGTTTAAATTGCTTCAATTTCGTAAAATACTTAGCATCTGACAATTATAATTGATAATAGTATAAATTAATCTTTGCGGGGGGTATAGCTATAAAACAATTTGTACCGGCTGACGTTAAGCGAAGTTTATACATGTACAAAAGAGCTATCGAATTTAAAAGTGTCTGGATCAGGCCGTCTGTGGATTTCCCCAGAGAATCGTCCGTTGGTAGAATCGAACTACTAATCTCCCGAGAGGAATACAGAGAGCACTTTCAGAAAATCGATAAACCCATCAGCGCTCGCTAATAAACTCATTAACAGCGTCAATAAATAAATGCGAGCTGCCTGTACACGATAGAAATTTCTAACGACTTGTATTATTACTTAGCAATCCACAATTTATTGCGCAGGGTAAGAATAATATCGATAAATTTGTTTATCTTAAAAAAAAAAATTATTAATATTTCATGAAAGTCACTATTAGATGATAAGATAAGATAAACCTTTATTCATATAATTTTTTTTTTGTGCATCGTAAGTGAACGTGTATAACACATTTGTTAGTTTAAAGTAGCCAGTTGTTTTTCGTGCAAGTATTTTAGTTAAAAGTAGTAAGTATTTAGTTAAAAAAAAAAAAAAAACTTTTACACGAAACACTTTTTTAAATAGAGATGCGTGCACGGAATACGTGTCACATCAATATTCTTACTATTTTTAAACTAAGCTAAACTCTTGTGCTATGAAAATAGGACTAACTTGCTGGTATCTTGGAACGAGGCGCGAACCGCCGACCACTAGATCACTAGGTCAACGTCTTGACCACTACACCGACAAGCTACTCAAAGATTAAGTTGGATTGTTGGATAGCGATGCTTCTGACTGATCTCTACCCGATTGAATCATGCATTTGCGTAGTTATTTCAGTTTCGGAGTAATAAACTTATAGAAACGTTGAAAGAATGACTTTGTTGTTATGAGAACTAGTGTTTGTTTCATGTTTATTGGATGCATAATTTAAAAAAATAATAAATTTGCAATTTTTTTGGTAGCGAAAATCGAACATGTGGGCTCTTCGATCATCTTCACAATGGATGTCATTTAGCAAAATGATGTTTGCCTTTACGGTGACGTGACTTTGAAAATAAAACTGTCTAGATTTGTCCACTATTGAAAATTAACTCTGTATTTAAAATTTTTTGACGTCGAGCTTTGCTAGATTTGAAAATCACGTAGTGTCAAATACTCTCAAGGAAGTGATCTAGCATTGCCTGTAAAACAAATTTAAAAATTAAGTCGAGTCGTGTGAAACGAATGATTAAGGAGAGTAAGAAACGTATGTGACACAAGTGTTGATGGCGTCAGAAATAGATGACGTCTGCAAAATACTAGATAGACAGACGAAGATAATGAAAGACGGTCCTGTCAAAAGTTAGGTTGGTTAGTTAGCAAACCAAATAATTAATTGAAAAGGTTTGGGAATAATGTTGATAAATTGGTTTTTCTTCAATTACTCTTCGAATAAATTTTAAGTCACCTTAAGATGAAAAACGAGTATTTCTCAGAAGAAGTGTAATTAGAATTTTATTTCATCAAAACAAATGAATTGAAAAGTAACTTCGTTCTAATGGCGTACCTCATTAGACATTTTATAAATCCTTTTAAAACAAACTGAATTTTTTTCAACCGTCAGTTGTTCCATCTTTTGTACAAAGACGTTGTATACAGGGTTAGTTGTCCTATCAATAGTGGTGGGACAATCGTTGAAATAATTTATATATTGTATTATTCATTACAGAAATGTTTTTGTCGAAAGGACTAAATTATTAGCGCTTTTTTATTATTTATTTATTACGTTAGACCGTGCGATACATTCTCCATTTCGACACACTTTTATAAGTGTTCCAGTTGAAATAATTTTAAAAGTTATAACTCGGCAATCGAAGAAAGAATGTGAAAAACATTTCCACCGCCATCTTCCAGTATCTGGTTCACCTGGTCGTGTCAAGTCTTCCGCGGACGACCTCTATTTGTAGTGCCATCAACACTTGTATCATAATAGATTCAAAATTGAATTTATCGCAAAATACAAGATACGTGACTAAAAAGATTGTTAAGAAAATCTCACTTCTGCGAAGGATCAGAAGATTTATTAGTACTGAGTCTTGTAAAATAGTTTACAACTCTGTTATTATTCCTCACATAAACTACTGCAACGGTATTTTGTTTTTGGCTAACGAAATGGAAATGCAACAATAGTTAGTGTTGCAAAATAAAATTTTGAGAATAATACTACAATAGATATACTCGGATCAGTACAATGCTGGAAGATCTGAATATGATGACCCTTAAGCAGAAAATATATTTTAATGTAATGGTATTTATTTATAAAATCCTCAATAAGAAAATATCAGCGGAATTTCCACGAAAAATTGATGCAAATCAACATGAGCACGAGCATCGTACAAGAGGAAGGGATAGACTGAGACTGCCATTCAGGAAGAAGGCAAATCTCAGAAATCGATGATGTATTTTTAACGAAATCCCAGAAAACTAGATTTGAAATGAAACTGACTGAATATGTAAAAGATCAGTTCTAGTAAAAGAAAATACTGTAATCTCGTTTATATTAGAGCATATGTAGGAGTGCTTATGTACTATGTTAAGAATGAAATAAATTGATCTTTCTTACCATTCTCTCCTCATTCATCTGTTCCATATGACCAAATCACCTATGGGATTATTTCTTAATCTTACTTACTATGACCAGCTTTACATTATTAATAAAAATGATGAAATTATTTAACACCAATTATGTGACACCCTGTGTTCTCGTTACAGTGTTAGCGATTTTATTTTTTGTTTGTACTAAAATTATTTTTTGAAAATGTTTTTAATTGTTTTTTTTTGTTTTCTTTCAGGTAAGTTCACCAAACTATTTGAATATCATCCCGCGGATTCCCGTCTCTTCCTCAAAGTAAGTCGTGACGTCTTTAATGTTTTTAAATTATTAATTATTACAACATTTTGGTCGATTTAAACGATCGTGTACCTCACGTCATTAAGAAAAATTACAAAAATGAATATGGCTAAATTTGTGATTATTGTTAAAAGTAAAGCATAGGATAAAACTGTTACCTCGGTGTATAAATCAAATTGAAGGATTTTTGAGGATAGAACGTTATTTAGCACACTATTTTCGATGTAATACATATAATATATCCTCTCATGCACGCTCGTCAATTTGATACTTCCTACGGGAACAACTTCAACTCATTCACATGGTCTGTCAGGTCCTTGGAAGACGCCTCTTTTTTTGTGCTATTGACATTTTGTCTTTACTTGCAATAGTCTGATATCAAGTCATATCAGCGAGTTTTTTTCCACGATCCTGTTTACTCATCATTATCAGTCTTCAATATTCCAGTGTCCATGGCCTGTTCTTTACTCTTTCGATTATCCTGATCTTGGGCATCCCCTTTGAGTTCCTACAACAATAAAATTTAATTAATTAATTGAATGACAGGGTGAATTTTCGCCGGACTGTGACCGAGTTCTGCGACTGCAACACATAAATGTGACGTCTACCCTCCCCTTTTGGGGGTGCATAATTTCTATAGCTTCTCTCTGGCTGCCCTCTGAATTGAATGTGATAACGTCACGAGTCTCACGTCAAATTGTACAGGTATCGGTCTGGTGCGATGATACCGGAGCCAACCCACGACGGTATTAAGATTTTAATGTATAAAAAAAATAATTTAATATTGACGAATCGAAAAAAGAGTAAACAACTCTCTAAATGATTCCGAGATAGAGTGTAAATAAAAAAAATAACAATTTAAAAAAAAATACTATCTTTGGAAACAGGTTAGCATTTCGCCATATTTAATACACACTTCTTTGTCCCGTTCTCGGTCGCACTTCCAATATAATTATTTCGTTTAGCGCACGTCTCTTCATGTGACTAACCCTGGTCCAGGTATTACCTGAGCTGCTCTCTCTGCTAGATCTATTACGATCCATGAGCGACCTTATTCCAGGTTTCCAATTCGTTAGTCGGACTCAAATTATCGGGCGACTGGTGTCATAAAACATGTTAAAAAGAGGCCCAATCTAGCTCGTGCTCGCACTTATGCACCTTATAGGGCAGTACTAGTGGTAGGATTTGCGCTTCATAACGCTTTTTATATTATAATCTTCAACTCGTGCTTATGACGATAATGTTGACTTTTTGTGTTTGAGATTGTGTCGTCAGAATAATGTCTATTCTGAATGCTTCGTTACAATGTAGTATAGGTCAACATTTCTCTCTTTCACACACTTATCACTCGAACCAACCTTAGCGCGCTCACGCATTCGTCCCATAGATACATCACATTATCGACATGTTTTTTATTTGCTACACAAATTTTCAGCTTAAATTAATTAATTAAAATCGCGCCACTGTGCATTGACATGCATACCATAAAAATATGTAAATACAAAGATATTTGGTACCAAATACTATAAACAACAGAAATAGACTGAATTCAATGAACAACAAGCGAGGTAACGTGCAATACTTGTCAGAATAAAGAATGAAGAAATAGCGAAAGAATTTAAAGCTGTAAAGTGAGTAAGATTAAGAAAGGATCACTTAGGTGGTTTGATCATATGGAACGGATGAATGAGGAGAGAATGGTAAGAAAGATATATGATAAGCGTTTATGACACCATAAGTAGAGGACGTTCGCTGAAGACTTGGCACGATCAGGTTAACTAGATACTGGAGGATGATCGTGTTAGAATTTTCAATAATCGCCGAGTTTGTATGAATGTGGATGAGGCGAAAATTGTATGTCAGGCCAGAAGAGTGTGGCGCTCTATCGTCTCTGCCTACCACTGCGTGGAAACGAACTTGTGTTACTTATACGGCAAATCGGGTCTTGCATGAATGAGCATCACGCTGGAATAAACATATTATTATAAAATACAAATTAAATGTATTAATTAGATAGATATACATAAAAAATCAATTTTATCGAATAATATTGCTGGTGCGCTACCGGGATTCGAATCTGGATCTCTTTCCAAAACCGGGGAAGGTGCATTATCCAACTATGCTACAGCGACAGTACTTTTGACGACAAATTTTCGAACACTTCAAATGAATACATCTATCGTTCCATTATTTGAAAGCCGTCTACTTTGTTTTCAATTATTATGATCCTATTAATTTTTTCCGTGCAGTCGTCTGTACAAAGATGCGACAAATCTTTATATATTCACATTACAGTTGTGGCATTATCGGTTGAGGTGGACCACCGCAAAATACCTTTGTTATCGAAATACGCATTGCTCTAATTTGAAATTTAATCAATTATCGTGGCATTATTTCAGTAGCGTAGTTCTAAATTAATCTTTCTATCTTAATATGAGTCACCTGCCACCCCGGCTAACGCAACAGAGCCCTGTTCTATGAATAAATTAACCGTATTTCATACGGATAATACAATTCCGTGATAGTCTTCCGCGGCCGCCATACACGTGAATGGTAATATAAATTATACTCCGAGTCAGAGCTGAGGGTCTTATTTACATAAACAATTCAGAAATTTTCACCGCTGAAAAATAAAAGTGATAGAAATGAAAATGAGAACGTTGCTCACTGTAAATACGTCGGCATCGGTTGTATGCAGATAAGTTAGATATTTAAAATGGAGAACAATCCTCGTTGTCACATTCACCATAGCGCTCGTAAAAAAATATAACGCGCGCACAATTTTATTAATTCTATCGAAGGTTGGCGACCATGTTACGAATGAGTGATTTAAAATGAGGGGCGAACCCACCGCTTACCCAGGACCGACGTAATAAGCTCAAGGCTCCTATCTCGGTCCTACTCATTCGCCGCCCGGTTGGCATTTTTTAATGCTACTAGGCAGCTGTTCGATATATTGACAGGGCGATACCGCACAGCTGCCAAAACAATATTTGCCCTCATTGTCCCCGTTTGTCTTACTTTACTAGTAAATAAATAAATAAATAGATAATATTTACAATACATAACATAAGGTCGTATAAGATTACCAATATTTTGGACATTGAAGCACTTCCTGAGGTTACACAGTCGAGATAATCTCTATTTTCCCCTGCGTAATGAGTTGTATGGAGGCTCTGAACGCGCCTCAGTTACCTTGTTGGTAAACCAGGCTCGCATCAATCTTAAAAGTATCGACCTGCAAACCGGGACCTGACTATAATCAGTCAATTTTCTCGCGGCCCACCAGCCAGCAGACACTTTACGTCTTTACTGTGTCAATTTAACTAGTTTTGATCAGAAGAATCGCTGCGTGGATGCTAAGGACTTATATCTCCCAGCTGTCCACTATTTTCAGATGTGGATGTAAACATGTCGTAATTGTGTCTTGTTCTTTTCCGTTCGGGAGAGACTAAATGTTTGGCCCTTAAGTGGCTGTCTTGTTCCACTGCCTCTTAATTTTTTTATTATTTGCTCGAAGGCAATCCACGGCACTGTTTTAACTGTGTAACTTGTTCATATGATGAATTGATATAAATAAAACAATGTTATAACTTTACTTGAGTTTATTAGCACTACTCAAGTTTCGAGAGAAACTGTAACTCTCGTCGATTGGTATAACTCTCATCGATAACTGTAATACGTAAGTAGTAATACGACTGGTATTAAAGTATTTTTTCTCAATAATATTATTAAAACTTTATTGTGCAGTTCTGATAATTGTTGCCCTTCTTGTTCATTAGCCAAATATAAAATGCAAGATATTTTGAGTAATATTTTTTTAGATTATTTTTTCCGTGCTTAATTTGATTTCATTTGTATCAGTATTCAACTCGTCCAAACATATGTAACATTTGTAGAGGTTATTGCAATATAGCGTATTGTGATCGATACGTGCGATCTGAGTTGCCGAATCACTCGGATAAAGTTACCGACTAAGGCCCTAACTCTCTTCAATGTGTCACATGTGTGGCTCCATGTCGCGGTGTATATGAATATGCGTGTGAGTATTTATGGTGTGTCTAGAACAAGGTATTTAAATGAAACAACTTACAAAAGTTGACGTTTATTGCCGGACGATTTACAATTGTACGTACTGCGAGTGTTCCGTATTCGTATTTTTAAATTTTTTTATTGGTGTACACATATACTTCTATATTTTAATAAAAATTATTATTGTTAAATATAGTATATTGTCACCAGTTTTTAGTTTGTTCCAACTCCTTAACCTATTTTTCCTCAGTATATTGTTCTTTTAGTTCAACTGCTTATTTTTGAATTCGAGGAGAGCAATTGTTCTCATGTGATTATTCGTGTTGGATCGTTGAGAACGTGCAACTTATCAATATTTTTTTGTACTATGGCAGTTTTCGAATATTGGGTGAACTTCCGGAAGATCATCAACCAGATGAGTCGAGCTGTCCTTTGATTCCGCAATCGAAGGTCTGTCAATTCCCTATTTCCACTCCCTCATTCCGATTCCCTATTTTCTTATCTATCTATCTTTCTGATACCATCATCACCCAGCAACTTGCGTCGGTCACAACGAGTATAAAGTTGAAGACTCGAGTGGCTCGCTTGAGTATTATTGAAAAAACGATATGCGGAGAAGTGGCTGGCTAGCTCCAGGACTCCGTCACGATGTATTGATATCTGCTATTTATTGGTCGGTGCGTTTCGTCACTATATGGCTGTGGAGTGTTAATTTTAGGTAGCGAGGTCTGTGAGTCGTGAGTAGGCCTCCACACATTTAATATTAAAATTGAAAAATACAATCATTTCTTATTACCCTCCACTGAACTAATTTAAAATTCTCATTTCTCATCCGAACATCGAAAACGCGACGACTTCGTCTCTTTGTACAATCCGCCCAATAAACACCCACCTCGATATATTTTAATATGTTACCTGCCGAGTCGGTGTTCCTGGTACACCGAATCTTGTGTACATGGATCTCATATATTGGGTTCTCTCGGAAGCGTGTTTGCCGAGTCTCCGGCGAGATTGCCGACTTAGTCAACATACCGGGGGAGCAATCTTTCATCGTGCATCTTTCCAATACATACATAGTTTCGTTGATCTTCTATATTGCGTGTTATCAATCTCGTGAACTTTTTCCTCCTGAGCCTGAAAGATCCATATCAATATGCAATAGTTAAATGATAATTTTTTTTTAGTTTGATTATAGTTTTTAAACAAGGGAACGTGCGTGAACTAAAAAATTAAATAAAAATTGTGAAAGATGTGTCGCGCCGTGCAGGTGAATTTGTAATGAAACCGATACATTACATTGGTGTAAAACGTTAGCTTTTCTTATTTAATTCATTATCTGTAGTAAATTTTGCATTATAAGGTAACTTTCCTAATAACACCTCATTTTAATTACTTTTATTTTTTTTGAATAGCCTCTCAATATCACCCGATTAACCGTTTGGCAGTGTCTGAAGGTCCGTGAAGATGACTACCCGCGCAATAAATAATATTTTTGTTTTGTCCACGATCAAAGTTGTTTACAATGATTTTTTTTATTTTTATTGTATTTTCCAAAAATACATACGTCTAATCGCATCAGTGAAACTTGCCGGTCAAAGTCTGACGCGAGAAACGTACATAGAAATTGGTTGGAAATTGTTTCACCATTAATCATTTACTTCGTTATAATTATCGTTTGATCACTCCCATCGGGAGATTAACCTCGCGTAAATATAATATTATAGTCTCTTCCAGCACGAAATAAAGGGCAGTATTAATATGCCTTTATTATCCTCATAGTCAGAAAAGAAAAATATTTTATTATTAGGAGAACACGTTCTTATTGTGAACTTATAATTATTCAGAACAGACGGTCTGTGATATTTTAAATACTAAATTAATGTATTAATTATAAATATATACATATAAAATCAATTTTGTCGAAAAATATTGTTTTAGCGTCACCGGGATACGAACCTGGATCTTCATTTCCAATCCGCGGAAGTGCACTACCTTTGTGCTATAACGCCAGTATTTTTCTTGACAAATTTTCGAAACTATATGTTACATTTTTCAAATTAATACACCTGTCGTTCCATTATTTCGCTAAAACAATATTTTTCGACAAAATTGATTTTATATGTATATATTTATAATTAATACATTAATTTAGTATTTAAAATATCACAGACCTATGTTCTGAATAATTACAACTTCACAATAAGAATGTGTTTTCCTTAATAATACTAATTAAATATATATATATGTAATCAATTTTATCGAAAATATTGTTGGTGTGCTACCGGGATTCGAACCTGGATCTCTTTCCAACCCGGGAAAGGTGCATTATCTAACCAAGCTACAGAAACAGTACTATTTAGTTAGTATTCTGAATAATTACAACTTCACAATAAGAATGTGTTCTCTTTAATAATATATAAGTTGTATCAATGTATTCATTATTGAATAAAAATGAATTGTTAATTCTGGCGTCTTCTATCTGTTTACTCAAAGGTGTTTGAGATTCCGTAAAAACAATGTACTGCCGCTTTAGCGTAGTTGGATAATGCACCTTCCCCAGTCTGCAAGAAGATCCAGGTTCGAATCCCGGTAGCGCAACAATATTTTTCGATAAAACTGATTTTATATGTATATTTTTCTAATTAATACATTTAATTAGTATTTTATGATTATAAATATACAATATGAAAAAAAAAATTGAATTTAACATCCATCGGCTTTTATACTGCTGTATCTTCGTCGTGATGGACGTATACTAAGTGATCCATAAAATAAAATATGCAAAAAAATCGATTGTAGCGCATGTGCGATAGTCGTGGTTGGCATGGTGCAATATTAGCGGTTCACAATAGAGTCCTGGTACCGATACTTATGTATGGAAGTGAGGCTTAGAGCTGACAGAAGGGAACGAAAGTAGACTGAATGCATTGAAATGAAAATACTTAGGCGTATATGTGGCAAATCCATTTATGACAGTAAAGAATGTATAAATAAGGAAAGAATGTACAGCTGATCTTAGTATAGTGAGTATGATTAAAAAAGGAACACTTAGATGGTTTGGTCATGTTAGAAAGATATATGGCGCAAGTGTTGATGGCAGAGGACGTACGCGAAAGACTTGGCACGAACAGGTAAATCAGATACTGAAAAATGGTCCTGTTAGAAGCCACAATAACCAGAGAGCTTGTAAAATTGTAAATGTGGATGAGGCGAGAATTGTGTCAGGACAGAAGAGTGTGGCGCTCTATCTTCTCTGCCTACCCCCGCGAAGAAACAGCGTGATGGTAAGCAAGTAACGGATGGGGTTTTAGATAACGACATTGAAATAGGCAGTGTATTTAATTGGTCATTAATTAAATTAGATTTAGTGTTAAAGGATTTTAAAAATTTCCAAAGTATCTAATCCAAGGGTTTTGTATTATGTACACAAAATTTTAATGAGGTGTTTATTTAAAAAAATATTAATCCGTCTGTAAAAGTGTTTAAAAAAATTTTTTTTTAAATTAATAATTACGAGTACATCCAAACACAAAGTATATTTAATACTAATATAATTTTATTTCTCTCATATATTGTTTTATCCTTCAAGCATTTATGTAGTCCGGAGTTCCATTTTATTTTCAGGTTAGGTAATACAAATCGAAGCACCATTTAAAATATATATATGTATATATATATACATATCTTTAAATAAGAGCGTCGTAACCTTTTCAGGCGAGCGAATGTTGATACTTTTAACAAAAAATCATGAACACCTTTCTTTTTTGTATAAAACTATCTACCGTCAATAAAATGTTTTATCTAGTGCGTGCTTTTTCTGTTCTATATCCAATGAAGTGAAAATTTTCTCCGGTCAAATATTACGTACTTCAACTTTTTATCTTTGAATATATATTTTTTTCAGCGAGTCTCAGTAAAATTTGTCACCGTAAGAAAATTTTGTAGTATCATTCACGTTGGTATAATATCGTGATGTTCACAAATTCTTACCCTCTTTTCTATGCGTCTACATTTTTTTCGGCATCCTGCAGATTTGAGCATTTCTCAGGTGGGTTGTGTTTCTTCCTGGTTCTGGTCGGTCCTTTGAGTCTACATGTTTTTTATTCTTGTCTCTTTTCCAAATTCCTATCACCTTTCCTACATTCCGTATTTTCACAACCCCCTTGTTTACACATAGGTTATTGTTGTATAGTTACTTCTATTAAATTTTGTAACAAGCTAGTATATAGCAGATATTTATTGTATTAACGCAAATTTTTACGTGTTACTTGATTCATCGGCAGTGGTTAGTACTTAGAATCCCTGCGTGTCACGGGGGAGACAGGGTTCGGTTTCGGTTCGGAGATTTTGAATTTATGAATCTGAGGGTGGTTTCATTGTGTTAATGAAACGCACGATTTTTGTAGTCATTTATTAAATCAGAGATAGAATAGAAGAGAAGAAATATGAAGAATTTGCTAGTGAGTTGGCGGCGCTCAGTCCTAATCCCACTGAGAGATCTTTCTAGACTGAGATTATCTCCGCTAAACCCCGGACCCTGGTGCAGATATCGCTCGCTTCATTTGACAGTAGATTAGAATCACCGCACCGCGAATATTTTTTTCGAACGTGAAAAACATATTTTTCTTTAGATCTTGAGTATTTTATTGTTAGAATGGTCAGATTTTGATGATACTCAAAATGGCTGTGAATTGTCAATGAGCAAGGCCGCGCGGTAGGTTGGCTATCGTTACCTAGTCTCGAAATGGGCACCCGCTGACGATAGGACCAAAAAAGCTTCAGATGTAATTGTTTTCGTACCAAATGGCACATGACCGAAGAAGTGACGAATAAATTATAAATGGACCCAAAAAAAAATTGCGCTTATCGCCCTAGAAACGATAAATGTCATTCTTAATGGGCGATTATGTCTATTTCTTCGCGTATTTCACACTTGGAAGGCGAAATATCACGCGTGTAGCCGAAATTCGTATTACTATTGTATCAAATTCGAAATTGATATCTTTAATTCAAATATTGTAGATTTTGAAAGGCTCTTGGGTGATCTTGGTCATTATATTTTCTTCTTAAATTATGAGTTAAGAAAAAAAAAGATTATATTTGAAAATGATGCTATGTTTTATATTTATTTCATTAAATTTGTACGCCGTATATAATGAAATGACTGTAACATTTGTCTGAAAGACAACTAAATTCGTTGTAACTCGTAAGTATGCGTGTAATTATAATGAGTGAGATGTCATAGACTTGAGATACTATTAAGGAAAACATGTTTTTGTGTGGTATTTTATACAAATTAAATTAATCAACTAGGAAGATATACAGAAAAAAATATTTAGTTCTTTCTGGTTTTTGTAGTTTGTGGGAGGGTATACTCTACGTTGCACGGGTCACATGGGTCGTGTTCGTATTTAATTAAGGTTGATTTAATATTGAAATAGACAAGCACCTAATTCAAAGTGAACGATATGAAATACAACATAACATTCCCTAACACTTCGCCTTTACTGTCCATATTACAATAAATGACTGAAACCTCCCTCAAGCCCTGCCCCATTGGCCGAATACACTACAATACTGTATTTAGTTTAGGTATCACCTTGTGATGAGAGGGACAAAACCTCTCGTAACTAATAGTGTGTATAGTACAAAGTTTTGTTTTGAAAATTAAAATAATAATGTTACACCACAAAGTAGCCACCATGTCAATTAATGATATTAAGATTATGCATTTTGTGTTTTGATTGCTGTGACATGAAAATAAATATCGCATAAATAAATTGTGAAAAATTAAATCAGAATTTTTATTACCTTTTCACTGAGCAAAGGGTATTCACTTTTTACGAAAAGCCAAAACTGAGGTCTTGATAAGGATTAATGAAATTTAACTTCAAGAGTGTCGTCGGAGGTCGATGAGACTTTCTTTTAGAGTCGTGCTTAAATTACTTTCTTGAATTTTCGCTGCAAACGGATTTATTATTCACATATTACCATGTCTGGGATCTTCATTATTTGGGTAATAACGAGAAAAAGATTTTGTGGGTGATTCCGAGTGCTTTTGAACTAGGGTTGCCACTTGCTGGTTATCCTATTCTCTTTAGATATCCATCAGATCTTATATTTAAAGAGTAAAATATCCTAGATATGAGAGAAATCTTTATGTTCAGACTCGTTCAACATTTCCATGCTAACAACAACTCTCCTCAAGCAATAAATCATGGACACAACACAAGACAAACAGCTAACATCTACACACAGGTCCCGAGAGCAACAACGACATTTTATCAAAGATTCTACATGTTCTTAGCTCCGAAACTATACAACACACTCAGTACCAACTGGAAACCAATAAAATTACACAAATATGGACCCAATATATGATTCAATCAGGTGAAGATGAATCAGAATTGTGGCTATCCAACATTCTAATATAATTTATACAATACCTTCACTAATAATTCACTAGTCCTACAACATTCCCAATACTATTATATTTTTAAATACTAAATTAATGTATTAATTATAAATATATACATATAAAATCAATTTTGTCGAAAAATATTGTTTTTGCGTCACCGGGATTCAAACCTGGATCTCTATTTCTAATCCGGGGAAGTGCACTACCATTGTGCTATAACGCCAGTATTTTTCTTGACAAATTTTCGAACCTATATGTTACATTTTTCAAATTAATACACCTGTCGTTCCATTATTTGTAGATGACTTTCAAATAATGGAACGACAGGTGTATTAATTTGAAAAAAGGAACATATAGGTTAGAAAATTTATCAAGAAAAATACTGGCGTTATAGCATAATGGTAGTGCACTTCCCCGGATTGGAAATAGAGATCCAGGTTCGAATGCCGGTGACGCAAAAACAATATTTTGGACAAAATTGATTTTATATGTATATATTTATAATTAATACATTAATTTAGTATTTAAAAATATCACAGACCTATGTTCTGAATAATTACAACTTCACAATAAGAATGTGTTTTCCTTAATAATATTATATTTTTACTTTTTTATACATATTTGTAATTCTCTTTTTATTCCTGCCGATAAATAACACCACAACAGCACGAAAAAAAAACTGGCTACTCTAACACAGACTCTAGCAAAGTAGCCAGGACAACGCTGTATATATCAGAGGTGAAGTCTACTCCATCTCACACAATAAACTATGTATTATGTATGTTTATTATGTATTCACCTCTATTAAAACAAAAATATGTATGTCAATATATATATAAATAAATAAATACTTTTTATGTACTGATTAAAATTTGCCACAGTAATATTTTATTTTGAAACGCATCCATTTTACTTGGTAGTCTGAAGACGTCCTTTAGTTGTCCTTGCATTGCATGTCACTTATTTTTCCTGTTTAGCTTGTCGTGGATTACAAAATGCGAATGATGTCCGCAAATTTTCTCGCTGACCACTACTTGGGCGACCGCTGATCTAGGGTACAGCTTCTCAAAGAAGACACTTAAACATTTAAAAAAATTTACTCGTATTCTAATAAAAAAGTTGCTTCTTTAAAGCTTACCCGAGCACGACGTTATCCCTGTTAAACTACACGCGGTCTCTAATGTTTGCCTGCTGAAAACGGCTCCGTTATTCTATTATTCTGTTTTCAGTTAAACTCCCCTATTGTGGGGTTGTAGAAAAAAAAACAGACTCAGACTTGCAGCGGTAATGAAAACATAATTTCCTCTTTCGGGCCAGAACCAAACCGCAGCGGAATTTTGCTTCTTTTACACTGTGGAAGATTAATCTATTTACGTTGGAATTTTCTTTTTGCCTTTCGTTTGCCGGTTTGCCGTTTTTTCCGACCCACCCTGTTCCGCGGAATATTATAAAGGGAAGATTTTTCGATGCACCCCGCAATGTTTGCAAAATGCAAGGGTATTAATAATCTATTTCCGCTATAAAAAGAGGTATTCCTCGGAACGAATCACCGTGTCTACAATTTCATTTCATAGTGTCTAGTCTTTTTCGTCTTTTTAATGGCAACTTCTTTCTTGTATCTTGGGTAAAATCATAATCCAAGCACTCTGAGGTTCAGATCTTTTGCAAAAATTCTTCGATAACTGAATCGTATCACAAAAAGGTCCAAAGTTTAAAACCTTGCTGTTCGTCGTTTTAATTTTTTGGTAAAAAATTAGACCTTGCAATTTTAGTATAATTAATTATGTTTGTCTCCTTTGTCAGAGATTTTTCGGTTTTGTACATATTTTATCAGTACACTGAATTGTTTTTTTTTTTTTTTAGATACATATATCATATTTAAAGTAAAAGTACATTAGAGAAGTCAATAAATTAATGCGTGCGTTATTATATGTACATTATAAATATAAAAATAAACGAGTTTGTGTTTATTTTAGGACTTCAGGAGGGTGACTTTGGGAAATAAAATGAATGGTGCTCCGAATTAAATTATCGCCAGTAGAAATTTGTGTTACACGAAGCAAGACTATCGGTACATAAAGTTGTGAACTCTGGTGCCAACACTAGTATATGGTGCTGAAGTCTGGAATTGGCAAAAAAGGAACAAAGTTAGACTGAATGTAGTAGAAATGCGGTCGCTTAGATGTATATGTGTTAAATCTACATACAATAAAGAAAAATTAGGAGTGAATGTGAAAAAAGGTGATGTTTTTTAAAGTGTTGATTATAAGGTTGTATGTGTGAAGGCTGAGGACATATTTCTCCCAGCGCTCACGTATTCGTTTCAGTATGATCGCGGAGTGTGATGTCAAACTAGAGCAGTTTATGAGAAGATAAACTACTTATGGTTGACACGAGATTTATTCGACACTGTTATACTAAGTTACGCGCAAGTAGCTACTGAAGGCTGTGGAAGTTCACAAGTCGGCACCGGGAGTGTTTATGGCTCTTGGGGGCCTGGTTTTACGACCAGGTAACTGTGAAGCGCACTCAGGCCCTCCGCAGGTCGTAGAGATGGTTTGGTCATGTCCAACGTATGAACAAGTAGAAGATGGTAAAGAAAACATATTAGACGAGTGTTGACCCGGCGTGATCAGGTAAATATCGGTAGGTAGATCAGGTAGACTTCAACAACTGAAGAGCGTGAATGAGAAGGTGTATGATGTGTACGAGGCAAGAGTGACGCTTTCTATCCGCTCTATCTACCCTTGCGGTGAAACGGCGTAATGGTAGGTTTTTTTATTTATTTTAATTTTTTATAATTAGACTAGACCCATATTTTACTAGATGTTTGTCTGCAGGTACGTTCATATCAATTATTATTTTAAAAATAATCAAACATAAAATCCAATAAGGGTCGCATTTCAACAATCCGTTTCGTGCTTACAAGTAAGACAAATCATTTTTATTACTTCTTCCAAATTAGGAGAAAGCGTACTATTTCGTAAAGAGCCAGGTAGTTTATTTTTCAGTGTAGGAACAATGAATTCTAGTGTCCTCGATCCATACTTATTGTTGATTTTAGGAATTGTTAAATTCAAATTTGCTACACCTCTTGTATTTTTTACCCTATTTAGAGCTTCGTTGTTATAATTTTCTTTTATTTAAAAAACCAGCAAAAGCCCGTGGTGGGATAAGATACCGTGGACTGTAATGTAGAATGGTTTTAAATATTCAACGCAACCCGAAATGGAAGTCTGAAGGAAACTTAGGCAAATGGGCATGGCCTACCTTGCTTTGAAGTCCTGGGTTGGGCGTCGATTGCACCTCCGGTTGACGAGCACGTATATTATGCCGAACTGAAATCTCTATAACGACACTTCCGACACGAATTCACTTCCTCTGCGCGGTCCAAGTGATACGCACAGCGTGAGGGTAGGGCGGCAGGAAGAAGCACGAAAAAACTTAATGCTTTGTGGTCGAAGCACAATCGGAGAGCGGGACAGGTATAAAATGATTGGATGGACGAAAGGGGACAGGGAATGAGTATTCGACTTACATCAACAGCCCGTGTACATAAATTAGTTAGTTAATACATGAAACGAATAAAATTATCACTAAATACTAAATTAATATATTAATTATAAATATATACACATAAAATCAATTTTGTCGAAAAATATTGTTTTTGCGTCACCGGGATACGAACCTGGATCTCTATTTCCAATCCGGGGAAGTACACTACCAATTGTATTATAACGCCAGTATTTTTCTTGACAAATTTTCGAACCTGTATGTTACATTTATCAAATTAATACACATGTCTTTCCATTATTCGAAAGCCATCTACATTATTTTTACAGAATCTCAAATACCTTTGAGTAAACCGACTGCAGACGCCAGAATTATCAATTCATTTTCATTAAATTTTGGACACATTGATACAACTTATATTATTAAGGAAAACAATAAAATATATTTTTTATATGTATATATTTATAATTAATACATTCATTTAGTATTTAAAAAATCACAGACCTATGTTCTGAATAATTACAACTTCACAATAAGAATGTGTTTTCCTTAATAAAATTATCACTGTTCAAAGAATTCGTATTAATCTTCATTTAATATTCATTTAATCATTATTTATATGTTATACAAAATGTTTAATATACTGGTATTATGTGTGTACATTAATTATTCCCTTTTTATCCTTTTGACGGGCGTTATCAAGGGCCGTCGATCGTCGAAGTGACAGCCTCTGGCACACTGTGGTTGTTGTATCGATTTTTTTACCAGTCGGCAGTTGGATAAATAATATACTGAATCGGGAACGGTGGAGGAATATAAAAGGGTGGAAGTCAATAGCAGAGTCTTGACGTACTGTGGTTTTAATTATATTTTATTTGTGACATGAAAAGGGTCGGATCAAAGCTTTTATGAAAGAGAAAAAAATAGCATCCATCAGACGATATGAAGATTGAATCGAAATATATTTTCATGTCATTCTTCGAATAAAAAAAAAGTAAATGTATTTCAGATACTTTTCAAATTTTGACATTTTAATTTAGCTACAAGTAGGCAAAACAATCTTTACATCATATATTATGGCTATGAACGCAAGTATTACAGGTTTGGCAGTGTCTAATCCATCCAAAACAGATCTACTTTGGAAAACAACACTTAGAAGGCAACACTTAAGATAGGAATCAATGTATGCGAGTGCTAAGTGTGCAGTTAAGGGTTACGTCAACTTGATATAGGCAAATTTTGAGATTTTTTTTCACAACTTAAATACATATTTTATTCCAAAACAAAAAACGATTTTATAGTATGAGCCCGTATTGAACATAATATATAAATTATTTTAATGGGTTTGATAGTGATGTCCCATAACTGTCTCTGGCGTACAATGTGTAAATAATAATAAAATACAAATTAAATGTATTAATTAGAAAGATTTATTTATAAAATCAATTTTATCGTTTAACGTGCATTATCCGATAATGCTATACCAACAAATTTAAAAATCTGTCGTTCCATTATTGAAAGCCATCTACTTTGTTTTTACGGAATCTCAAATGCCTTTGAGTAAACCGATTGAAGATTTTTATTAAATTTTAGCACATTGATACAACTTGTATATTATTAAGGAGCACACATTCTTATTGTGAAGTTGTAGTTAGTTGTATTATTTAAATACTAATTACATGTATTAATTAGAAAGATATACATATAAAATCAATTTTATCGAAAAATATTGTTGTTTCGCCACAGGGATTCGAACCTGGATCTCTTTCCAAACCGGGGAATGTGCATTATACTACAGCGACATTATTTTTAACGACAAATTTTCGAACCCATATATTACCTTTTTTATATATATATATATTTTTTTTTTTTTAAATAGAGATATGTGCACGGAATACATGTCACATCAATATTCTTACTATTTTCAAACTAAGCTAAATGGTTGTGCTGTGAAAATAGGACTAACTTACTGGTGTCCTGTAACGAGGCGCGAACCCCCGACCACTAAATCACTAGGCCAACGTCTTGGCCACTCCACCAACAAGCTACTCCATATATTATTATTAATACATATATCTCTTCCAATCCCGGGAACGTGCTCCTTAATATTAAAAAAAAAGATTTTTAATACCATAATATTATTTTGTTGCCCGTTTATTTATTTTTCATCATCACGCCGTTGACAGTCTCGCGCACTGTATTTGTACTATATGCATTGTCACTGTGAATTATTCAGCTTCACCCCCTTGTGAATTTTTAATCTCCGCCCAACGTCCACCCCGCCGAGTGCATTAATGTTTTCCTATTATTCGTTTCTTTTGTGGCCGTGGCGCCTGCGGGGCTCGAAACGTCGATAAATCACCCTCACACCCCCGACGCCACCCGGTCACGCTTCTTCGAGCCGCAAATTGAGACAAGACTGCCACTCGGCGGGGTGCTTCACTCGCGATGCCACGCCGAAATTTTTAATAATCTGTGTCAACAGAAGCGGCGATATTGTTAATATTCCTCAATCATTTCTTTACTTCTGTGGAGGTGTATCGCCTTCACGGTCATCATAAACCCCAAAAATTCCTGAACGCACCTCATATTTCATCCATCCCTCATGATTGGGGATCGCAATCTGCTTGAACTCCCGCCCTCTCTAGCACTGTTCCTGTTTTAGGGCAAATCGGCAAACAAATTACATTTCACAAAACTAAATAACTCATTGAAGGCAAAACACAATCAAATAAAGTCCTTTACACTTCACTAGTCAGACCTCAGGTAGAATATAATTTGGTCATATGGTCGCCTCACTTCATTGTTCACTCCCATCGGTTGAAAGATTCCAGAGAAGGATTTTAAGGTACATTAATTTAAAATGAAATATACGCACTGATCCATTATCTCCTTATTATGATTGTCTCCTTAGCCGTCTGAAATTGTTAAAATTATCAGTGAGACGTACCATAACCGACCTTATATTTCTATACAGGATCATCAATGGTATGATAGACTGCCCCTAGACTGTTGGCCTGCTTGACTTTCACGCATAATTGAGGTCATTGCGACAATCCATTGTTCTATTAATGTGGTAATGTCAGAATACATGTATTAGCTAACTCCGCAGTCTCCAGATTGCATTCTTTAGGGAATGAATATGCGGAGGTAGTTAACATTTTTGCTATAAATTTAACTCTTTATAGGACTACATTATTACAATTTGTTGTGTCTCAACTCAATTAAAAAACATGCTAATATTATATAATTTTTTCCTGATGAAATTTTTTATTATTTTACAAATTATGTTAATGCCTGAATAGAGCGTGTTTAATAATAATAATAATAAAGAAGAAAAACATTTACATACCATTGTAAGGTGTTGTAATGTGTTGACCACTTTACTAATGAAGATGTATTAAGACGCATAAATAAGTCAAGATAACTAATAACAACTGTCATTATTTTCCACAATGAAAAATATGATTTTTTTACAAGTTATTATACAGGAGAAGATAGAAGGCACCAGAGTCGTAGATAGAAAAATATCTTGACTGTAACTTCGGAAAGTGATTCCAAAATGTCTTTAGTTTATTAGCACTACTTGAGTTTCGAGAAAAACGGTAACTCTCATCGACAGGTGAAGTATTAAACTTTATTCTATCAATAATATAATTTTTGTTAAAATTGTGTGCGCTATGACGCCAAAACGTGTGTACACCCTTAGAGTGATTATTGTTTATTTTAAGGCTGTCACCAGAGAAGTGCCTGTTGACTTTTCCACTTGGTCGATTCAACGGGCGGGGGATCTTCCTTTTCTATTCTTTGACATTTGCTTACTACAGCAATCTTTTCCGAACTATCTTCCTTTCTCGAAAGATGCCCAAAAATTTGAAGGATTTGTCTCAAGCCAATGGTTGAGAATCTGTCCTTGATATCCAGTTCCTGCATTCGTGCGTCTCCGCCGTTCATAGTGTTTCTCCAGCACCACATCTCAAAGCCATCAATTCGTTTCCTCTCCCTTCCCTTCAAGATTCATGATTCCACACCATATAAAAATGTAGAATGCAAATGTTGACGCAAGTTGAGTACCTACTCCCTGTGCATTTGTCCTTCCAATATACCTTAATAGCTCTCCCGTTCTGGCCAAACTAATTTCGTCGACGGGGGGACAGATTGCCTTCTGACACCGTACTGTCAAGATCTTGTTCCTTTTTCTGCCATCCGACAGCAGCGCCGTGCGTAACGCTCGGATCACGCTCGGTTGTATTCTCAACGGTTTCGGAAGTGCAGTGATCTCTCGGTTCTTCACAGCAAACGTGCTAGTCAACTGGAGGTGAAAACGACGTCCGACCCAGGAGTTTAGATCAAAGTAGGCTAGATTTATCTGCCATTATAATCGATACAGTCCACGGGATCTCAACCCACCACCGACCTTTTCGTTGTCTTATTTGGTTGTTTATTGTTCGAGTGTGAATGAAAATTTACTTTAATACTGTAAAAATACATGTTACAGTTTTTAACAACATAAAAAGGAAAATTTCAACCGTAAAACATTCCTCTATTAAAATGTATAAATTTCTTAACTTAAGAGAAAAATGTAGCAGTCTGAAGATGGCCATGACAGGCCGAAACCGTTAATGTTCATTAAATAATAAATAGTGGAAAAAAGTTAAAAAACGTTTTAATTAAATCATTCTGGCACTCTACTTAGTATTGTTATTTATATTCTTGTACAAAAACAACAACGTAGACATTTTAATCTATTGTTTATCAACGATTGACAATATATATATATTATTGTATGTTTTTGTAATAGTTTTTCTTTACTTCCTTGTACAGTTCTCTGGAGACGTGGCCCGGAAACGCATTTTTGTAACGGTTATTTCCTTATAAATAACCGAAACATCAATCGGCTCCGCCCGCGGCCCCCGGCCAGGGTGGCGAAGGGGGCGTTGATTGATATTGTTAATGTCGACCGATTTGATTTTATGGCGGTTTATTACGCGCGATAAACAAAACACTACCGATTGAAAAGTTTTCTTTATATTTTCTCGGGTATGATATTTTTATTATTGTGTATTTCTTTATTGCACCAAAATTACCACGACCATGCTCTATTTAATATTTATGAAGGGCAAAAAATACGAGATAGAAACATAGCAAAAAAAAAACTGATCGCGATTTTGCAGTTGTTCAATCGGCGGTCTTTTCTTCAATTTCGATTAAGTAATAAATGGGAAGGGGTGTAGCCCTCGCTAATGAGATTAAATTCGGAAATACAAAAGCGTTTAAATTTGAAAAGATCACTAATGCCTCTATACAATACAGTACAAGCCAATATGATAATATGTTATCAGTTCAATGGTTCAAGAGAGACCGCGGCGCGATCCTTTATCTCTTCCACGCGCGTCAATCTTGCCAACCTTGCCCGCGTCTCGCATTCGTTCCATAGATACAACTATCTAAAATTGCTATGAACCAACTGTGAATTATATGGAAAGCAAGCAACTAAAATGATCTTGGTTCACACTTTTGTATCATTAGTATTAAAAAAAATTATGAAAATCATCAGAATACCGATGAATAATGTTGTACCTTTTTATTTCATGCAAATAAAATTGTATAGCTGTCCCCAACTACACATATAAATACAAGTTGTTAAGTTAAATTATTAGATTGATAATTCCGCTACTAAACAAAACGCGTCTCATATAAATTAAAATAGTGAAATAAAAAAATATTTTGATAATTTAAATATAAAAATAAAAAGATGTATAATTATGAATGAGAAGACATTCTTATTGTGAAATTGTAATTATTCGGAACATAAGTATGTGATATTTTTTTAAATACTAATTAAATGTATGCATTAGAAAGATATACACATAAAATCAATTTTATCAAGTAGGTACATATAAGTTCGAAAATCTGCCGTCAATGCACTGTGTTGGTATGGCATAATCTATCTGTTAATGCACGTTCCCCGAATAGGAAGAGATCCACGTTCGAATCCCGATAGCGACAACAATATTTTTCGATAAAATTGTTTTTATACGTATATATTTCTAATTAATACATTTAATTTGTATTTAAGAAGATATAATTGATAATTTGGCGATTAGACTATTCGTACATCATGCTATGTTTTATCTCACTCCGGAGTGGGGCCGTACGTCAGGCAGTTAGGGGGTGGGGTAGCCAATTTGCGAATATTGTCACTTAGTTGTGTGCCTAGTGCGACTCGGTAATCGAGTGTGCGTAATTATAAGCCTCCCCCGTGTAGTTGGAGTCGCATCTCAAGATTGGGAAGCTGTAAGGCGATATTTACAACGATTATTCCCGTTGCTCGGGGGCGTCGGAACACGTGACTACCCTCGATTTCTGGAGACACATCTCGTAATTAAATATCCTTCGGGACATTCATCTGTTTTATCATTGTGGGGCCTGCGATATCACACCCCCGGCGGCTGGGGGCCGGGGACCGGGGGCGGGGACCCTCGGGGGGACGTGTTCAAGATGATGGGACATTAGCTTTCCATCATAATCTCTTTCGAACAGATGCTCTTCGTTTTGTAATATTACCCTTGATTGTTCAATATATTTTAATGAAAATACATTTACATTGTTTTTTTAATTTTAGGGGTAATAAAACTGATAGGTACAAGTTGTAATTCAGCGGCGTATTTTTAATATTAATTATAAGAAATAACTAACTTACCATTATGCCGTTTTAGAGAGGATAGAACGCCGCATTCTTTTGTTCTGACGCACAATTCTCGCCTCATCCACATTCATAAAAATACAACCTCGTCGATTATTGAGTTTGTACCTGGTCGTGCCAAGTCTTCCGTGCGGACGTCCTCTACGTCATCAACGTCATATATATATTTCTTACCATTCTCCCCTCATGTAGGTAATATATGTTTGATGGAAACGGAAAGGCTGAGAATGATATCGATAGGAGGGTGACTGCAGGGAATAAAATGAACGGCGCTTTGAATGGAATTATATCTATCTGGAACTTTGTCAAGTGAGGCCTAGAGCTGGCCGAACAAAAGTAGACCGAATGCAGTGGAAATGAGATCGCTTAGGCGTATATGTGGCAAATCTTTTTATGAAAGAGTAAAGAATGTTAAGCTGATGTTAGTTCAATGAGTAAGATTAAGAAAGGGTCATTTCTGTTTTTAACTAACTTACCATCACGCCGTTTTCCCGCGGTGGTAGGTAAAGAGGATAGAGGATTGAAAATAAGGTCAAATACCTTAGCCATATATTCAATGAAGATGGACAAGGCGATGATGATATAGAATGGCAGAGGAAAAAGTTGAGCGTTCGTGCAAATATGCTGTTACGGCGTTTCTACCGATGCAGTAAGGAAGTGAAGAGCATCCTGTTTAAGTCGTTCTTCACCAGCATGTATACCTGCGAGCTCTGGTCGAAATACAACCGAGTGACGTATAACCGTCTCCGAATTCAGTACAACAACTCATACAGAATACTGTTCGGATTGGCGCGTTATTGCAGTGCATCTATAATGCTTACCGAAGGCCGTATGGATTCGTTCCGCTCTGAGACATCAGTTGCTGGTGTAAAGCTGCGTCTGGAGCTCAGCGTCTGGTGCAAGCGGGGCTCTCATGGAAAGCTGGCTCCCTGACCAGAGAATGGCAGCGCCTCCAGAATAGCTACGTATACAATGGTCGTGACCGAAGCCTTTTTTTATTTTTATATATTTATTAATATAATTTTCTTGGTTTTCTTTTTCATAGCATTATATTTATTTCATAACCTTAATGTATAACATAATATATATTATCTCTATGGCGAATCAGGTTTAAAAAAAAACCCTGATTACGCTAGATAAACACATTATTATTATTATTATTTCTAGGACCTCTAAGTGATCTAAGCGTTTACTTTTATTATCTATGTGTAAAATATTAACTCCTGAAGATTTTTTCTGTTTATTCAGTGATTAATAAAATACGTTTTAATACTATTTTTTTTTTTAATCTTGTCTCTTTGTTCTCTTCTTCCAAACTGCCATTACTCATCTCACACAACGTTGCAATATTATTTGCGAAGTGAGCGAAGTTCTCCAACCTGTCAAAAATCTTCGCGAAACTTGTAAGGAACATTTTACATTTGAGTTGTTTCCTCGCGAAGCTAGTTAGTTGTTTGTTGCAAAATATTCAACAACAAAGTGCCGTACGACTGCTATGCAGTTTGGTAAAAAATACGTAATATGTATGGAATAAAGTTGTATTAAAAAAACAATTAAAATCTCACTCTGTATAGCTCTAGAAGGTATAACGCCGCACACGAGAAACTAATAAATCGGCTATCTTTATTATTTTAAAAATAACTAACTTTATATTATTAATAGAATCCGCGTTAACTTTGTAGAGTTTCATCATGATGAATGGATATATATATATTTGTGTGTAATTAGTTTAATACTTCGTCTGTCGATGAGAGTTACTGTTTCTCACGAAACTCGTGTAGTGCTAATAAACTCAAGTAATGTTATAACATTGTTTCATTTATATCCATCCATAACTAACTTTGTTTAAACCACTTTCTTCTACATTATGATGTACTTTCTAATCAAACTAAAAGAAAACATCTATTATGTGAGCGTGGCCAGACTTACAGGATTGCGAAAGGTGTGGGGGGGGGGGGATAAAAATCTTCCCCGACCTAAAAGCTAAATCCATAATCATATTACGCTTCCCCGTCTATATCTATGACTTTGTGGATGTGGTGGCTTCGATGGTGTAATTATGACAGTACAGTGTTTGTGTAAACGGCCAGGTCTGTGAGACGCTAGCATGGCAAAAACGAACGTGTTTTTAATATCTCTCGAATATGATTACTTATATGCTGGGAGCTGTCGTCCACCGACGGCAAAATAATTTTAAAATATGACTTTAATCCCTGCAGGTTTGCAATGTACAATAGTGCGTGTTAACACGCTTGTAGCTTGGCATGACATACATAGTTTGGCGTGCTAACGCTTTCGTGGTACTTAAAAGGTTAAAGAATATATATACAGTGAAATCTCTATTTATTGTATTTATGTATTGTAGATGAATGCATGGAGAACCGATCCTTGCGATCTATTTTTGGGTGTTTTATATGAAATTAATTCGGGACCGGAAGAAATAAACGATACATGCGGGAAAACGATTATTCGATGAACGATCGATCGGTATTTCACTGTATATATTTTGAATATAACATATGTGGTTTCCTACTTTTTGAAGCAACTAGAATTACGCGTGACTCAGTCAGATGTAACAAAGTGGCATACCGTAACATGCTCATCAGAATGTCGTAACATAGCCCGTCTAATATTTTCCATATTACCTGTACAGCTTCTCTCGTATAATACACTTCGGAAATGAACGTACGTCTCAAGTTTGTTGAACCCACCTGCCCTGAGGGTCCCGAAATGCAGGCGGCCTTTTGCGTCGTAGTCGGTTCTCAGCCAGAATGCGCTTTGGGCTGTAAAATGCTCAAGAAAAAAATAAAATCCATCAAGTCTTAGCATTTCTCTGCCAAGTATCTCTTGACCTATTTTTCGTGTTGGGTTCAAATACTCACAGGATTTACGAATATAGCGCATGTAAAATTTAACAAGGCTATTTTTAATGCTTTGTATATATATATATATAAAATTTTAACTCGCATAAATGCCGTACTCGTACTTTTTTTCTCATTTTGGACATTAGAGAGATCTTTAAGGATTGTATTGATTGTGTATTAGGGGAATCACTCGGATGGAGTGACTGATGTTTCTAGTTTATGAATATCAGAAGGGATTGTTTAAGGTGAATCTGAGGGCCCTAATCTTCAGATTCTCATGCGTGTGTATGAATGTATGTAGTGTATCTTGATGTTATGGAGCATGCGTGTGTTCTAGAGCAGGTTGATAAAATAAAGCAGGACTTGCAAATGTAAAAAAATGAATTGATAATTCTGGCGTCTGCTATCAGAAAATAAGATAGATGGCGCTTTCAAATAATGGAACGATTAAATGTATTAATATTAAAAAGGTAACATAGGTTCGAAAATTTGTCGCTTAAAAAATATTGTCGCTGTAGCATAGTTGGATCATGCACCTTCCCCGGTTTGGAAAGAGATCCAGGTTCCAATCCCGGTGAAATTGGTTTTATATGTATATCTTTCTAATTACTAAATTATTGGTGTGACTGGCCTATTTCTTCAAGTACTTCGAGACGAAAACGCATCACTGTCTGGAACAGACTACGGTGGTGCTTTTTTCTTAAGCTTATTGCTTTGTTCACGGATCGAGCGAACCTCTGCGTTCAGGTCGAATCGAGCAAGGCCACTACCATATGTGAAGGCACATCGCCGAAAGGCGTGCAACGTTTATTAATAAATATTCTGCGATTACATTTTTTTAATTCAAATTTTTACATCGTGTCCTACGGAGTAATATGATAATGCGATAAAATGACTGAGAAAATAATTTAATTAAATTAATTTTTAATTATTTATATATACATTTGACAACTTAAAATAACTATAATGCACCCCCAAATAAGAAAGATCTTGAATTATGGGGGTGGCTATCGACATTTATATAAAACAAGATCAAAAATAATACAATGTGAAAATTAATAACAAAATATAAAAAATGTTTAGAAATTTATCAGATTAGAACTTGGGAAAGATGTCAAATACATAATTATTAATAATTTAAAACCCCTTTTTTGTTTTGTTGATCTTGGCATTTGGTTGTACAGTCTATGAGCGACGCGTGATGCATGTCTCTGTCCTATTTCACATTGTTTGATTTCGAATCGAGCGTGTTAGTAATGTTATTTTTTAGTATTTTTTTTATTAATTTCAGATTGGACAAATGCGTCATTTATTTTGTAAATATACTATTCGACGGTTGTACATTTTTACACGAACACGCGTTTTATCGCATCGGCTGACCAGTCAGTTAAAGTTTCGGTATTAAACCGACAAAGTTACGGAATACTTGAGTTTACGTTGAAACACTCCAAAGTTGATTGAAGCCTGTAGATAAGTTGCAGCTGTCGGTTATAAAGTTCGACGTTCGTGAGTTAATGTTAACAGTAATTTATATGAAATTTAAACATAAATGAAACTTCGTTTTGTTTTTCGAGATGTGTCGAGTAAATTTTTTTTCAAGACATTTTCTGAGGAGTGGATTTTACGATCAGCTAATTACTGAAAAATAATTAAATCGACAATTAAACGAACCCTCCCTTCGTTATCACCGGCCAGCTCGAGCACGGCCCACGCGCATTTGATTGGATTACTGTAAGCTGTAATATATTAGTAAACCAATCAGAAAGTGCCTAATCACGAACGTGTAAGTGTGTGTTAATACTTCCTTGGCTAGATATAATTTTATTAACTGGTTAAATAGATTAAGTGTGCATGCGATGGATTACATTTAAAATTTAAATTATTTCTTGAAATAGAGGAGGTTCGCCGAGGAATTGGCACGACCGGGTAAACCAGATAATGAAAGTTTGTCCTGTTAGAAGTCTCAATATCGACAAGTTTACTTGAGAAGATGATACATTAATAAAAGTAAATATTTAGCACCAATATATATATACTGCGTGATAACCTTGCTAATTGGTTCTTTGATTATTATAGAGAGATTTCGTTGGTTTTTTTATTAATAATGGGTTTGTTTAAATGGATGTATTTTCGTGGACGACTGTTTGTAAGATATTGGTCCAAGTCTGTGGAATTCTTATGGAGTCATTTCTACTCAGGATGATATATTATATATGTATATATATTTTCTAGAATCATTATTCTATTCTATTCATTATCTTAGATACAGCCCCCCACGGAAATACATCCATCCAAACAAATCCATTATTAAAAATGAACCAACAAAATTCCCCTATAATAATCAAAGAACCACTTAGCAAGGTAATCACGCGTGCACAAATCCGACTATTAAACAAATTTATAAGTTACAAGTCATCTGTGTTGCCATTAAATACAGTTAATCGCGACGTTAACTAATAATATTAAGTACCTACTAAGGTTTTAATTCACTTTGGCTCTTGCTTCGAATGGTCGATTTAACTCGTTAGTTTAGTGCAAAATTCAGGAAAAAGACCCTTGAGAATGAGTAATGATATTTACTCGAAACGTCGGGAGCATAGAAGTCCTTCTCAGGACTATTTGATGACTATTTATATATATATGTACAAAACATGGTTTCAAGAAAATGTGTTGTGTAGAAGGTTTTTGAAGCTTAGTAATCAATTGGATCATATGTATCAAGTAATCATTTACTGTGTTATTATCATTATTACCCATATGTGAAATCGGATCAAATAACGCTATATTGCTGTAATAGGAATCTAGTCTGAATGTTTCATGCTTCCTTAATGATCTGGTACTTGCGTGAAGCTTTACCGTGTTGTCGACCAGACCAGACCATTGTTGGAATTAAAATCTTCCGTAGTACCTCATTTTGAAGAACTCCAGCTTGTTCACAACTGCCAAAGTCATATAGAAGCATGAACCAAACGTAAAAGATATCAGTAAAATATACCTTTATAGTATTATCTTACCTCTGCAATATTATTAATACTGAGGCCTGGTTGCGTGATCGGTCGTCAATTTTTACTACATTAAAAAATCTTTGAAAAAAAGGGTACCTATTGGAATAGATGGTTAAAAATATTTACTAATCGAAAGTAAATAAATTTTGCCACCGATAAATAACTAACTTACCATCACGCCGTTACCCCGTAGGGGTAGGCGATAAGATAAAGCGCCACACTTCTCTATCCTGACAATTTTCGCCTCATCCGTATTCATACAAGCTCGCCGATTGTTGACGCTTCTAACATAACCATCCTCCATCTATCCATCAATATCGGATGGTGAAACCGATTCACGCCTCATCCGCATTCATACATCTTCTCATACGAGCTCGCCGATTGTTGAGGCTTCTAACAGAACCATCCTCCATCCATTCATCCATCCATCAATATCGGATGGTAAAACCGATTCTCGCCTCATCCACATTCATACATCTTTTCATACAAGCTCACCGATTGTTGAGGCTTCTAACATAACTATCCTCCATCCATTCATCCATCCATCAATATCGGATGGTAAAACCGATTCTCGCCTCATCCACATTCATACATCTTTTCATACAAGCTCACCGATTGTTGAGGCTTCTAACATAACTATCCTCCATCCATTCATCCATCCATCAATATCGGATGGTAAAACCGATTCTCGCCTTATCCACATTCATACAAGCTCGCTGATTGTTGAGGCTTCTAACAGATCCATCCATCCATCCACCAATATCGAACGGTAAAACCGAAAATCGTTAGTTAATATTGGCGGACTCTTCACAGCTGTTTACAAAATTCATCCGCCACATCGATACTTAGAAAGTTGCAGTATACAAAAGTGAATCATTAAATTTTTCACTATTTTTGCGATGAGTGTTCGTCCGATGATAATCTCAGTGTTTAATTTATATTAACAAAGTTTTTATTCTTCTTTTGTCAATAACACAGACTTGTGTTCTGAATAATTACAACTTCACAATAAGAGTGTGTTCGTCTTAATAATAAAATAAATCAATTCGCAAGTATTTGATGATTATTCGCCTTGCCACACTATTAGGCAGAATTAACTATGACAGTAGTAAATTTGACGTACATATTATACTTACAACCCGCTAACATTTCTTACCACGGGCGATGGTAAAAAGTTATTATTGTAAAAATCTACTATAGTCAAAATTTATTATTGATCACATAACCAGACCTCATATTAATATTTTAATACGGATAATATATTGAATCATTAAAAATATTGCTGATTTATATTAGAATTATTATTTCTGGATAAAATTGTAATGTATGGTTGCAATAGCTTTAAGTGCCTACGTTATTAGCGACCAAATCGTAAACATTCTCCTTCATAAATTAGATGTATTGAAAACCTTGACATTTATGAGATATTTATTATATATGAGATATATTCCGGTACGTTCTTTCTTTGTACGTTGTTATATCTTATATTACTCGAATATCTTCGATCAATTTGAAAGATTAGTATGATACAATATAATCGAAAACCTTCGATCTTGACCTAACTCGGTCTGCAACGTTCAATTAGGTGTTTTTTATTTGGACACGCAAAAAATAATATAACCGAATGTTTGTTCGTAAAGAAAAAATTTATAGATAATTTAAATCATAGAAAGGTAGTTATCCTATTAAATCAAGCCTTTGTGTGGGCGATCATTTATAGGATATAAATAAAAATTTTTTTAATATCGTGATAATTTATAGCATCTGAAAGTCAATCTCACGTTCAATAAAATAATCCTAATTGACTATCCATCGTCATTGTATCTATTATCTATTTTAGTGTATTTGCCATCTTTGGTAAGAAAAATAGCTACATAGAGTAGTACAGATTAGCTAAAAATATTAATTAATATTTTTATTTATTTATTTATTTATTTACGCCCTTATAAGCTTTTACAAAATTGGTTAGGAATAAAAAAACAAGAGCAGCTACGCAAGTAGCATGGAATATACGTATAAATAGAAATAAAAATTGATCGAATATACATATATAGCTTTAAAAAATAATTAAAAAATTGAAAAATAAGCAAAACGAACTATAAAAATTACGTTTAATAATATATAATCCTATATATAGGATTATATATATATATATACATAAGACTAAAATTGTTCCCAAGCCTGTGAAGTCTTTGTGTGGGTGCGTTCCTAGAAAAATTAGTATATGATGCAATAAATAAAACAGCGCTAACGACCTTCATTATTAATATTCATTTACAAACATTCCCCATTGTGCAATAGATGTCGTTGATTAAGGTCTTCGGTTGGTGTCGCTGTTCAAAGCAATAAATAAATTACATCGCGACGGATTAACACGTCGCTGGTCGTGGTGGCAAATTTATTGCTACGAATGTAGTAGTCGATGCTGGGCCATAGGGGGGTTGTTTTTTTTTTTTTTTTATAAACGAGTATTCAATGCATTCGTCATACATTGCAGTACGAATATATGTGTCCGCGGTCTATTGTCCTCAGTTTTTAGTTTATTCCTGCCCCTTAGCCTATTTCCAAATCAGTACACATCGTTCCTTCAAGGAGAGGAAGTGTTCTCATGTGATCATTCGTGTTGGATCACTACTTCGTACACCGGTGTGATTTTGTTGTATTGTGAACGTGAAAGTCATCAGAGTTTTTGTACTGTGGCAGTTTCATACATTGGGTGAACTTCCGGAAGATCATCGAGACGACGTCATCGACAGGTGAATCGATCTGCCCTTTGGTTTCGTGAATTTCCCCATCCGGCATTTCGGTCACAATAATATTTTTTTAATTTTTTTATGTATATATAGGTGCACTCTTTTTGTATTTATGATTAAGTTTCCATAAAAAAGGGTTTGGCCTTCTGTTGGACAATTTAGAACCCCTTGAAATAAAAAAGGCAATAAATAGTGTTAATCAATTCTTAATAATCAAATTAATTTATTCATTAGCCTCATTTAGGTATGTTTCCTTTAAAATCAATTTCATGCACTGTATTTTCCCTTCGCTTAATGTTCCGTATATCCGTATATGTATTCTGTCTCTTTCTTTCGCTTATGATTTTATATTCTGTCTCCCTTGATGTTCTATTTAACTGTATATGTATTCTGTCTCTCTCTTTCACATGTAATTTTATCTCCCTCTTTATGTATGTATAAGTGCATTCTTTTTGTATTTATGATTAGTTTCAAATACGTCCTGATGAAGCTTGAGATAAGTGAATCCGGTTGACGTATATTACATTTCGATGTTTTACATAAAGTGATTGCTTTCTACGAAAATATTGAATTTCGCTTTATCTTTTAAAAATAGTTTAGTTATGTACAGCTTATTTCAATACACCGACTGCACGCGCCTGAGGACAATCAGCTCACATCCGGGAGTAAAATTCAATCTTAATTAATCTCCGGCACACCCACACCCCAGAATTTGGGGAAAACGAGCCTCTTGCAGGAAAATTATAACAAGCACTTAATGTGTTTCAACAAAAGTTTTTCCCGGGATCCGGGCCCCGCCCGCCCCTGATATAGCGCCGGGGAGGGCGCCCGCCGAGTATAAAAGCTTCGGTTAATCATGAACAAACTTTACTCTCAACGTTTCAGGGGCGCAACGCGGGGGCGCTTTTTATTTTATTTACACTTTCCCGGGGTCAATTTGTCGGAAAATGCTAAGCTGCGGGATTTAAGATTTTTAAGACTGTCTCGCTTCTGCGGGCCGGTTGTGTTCGGGCGCGCCCGTCATCGGCCGCCGTGGATTTGATTCTGTTTTGCAAAGTTTTTCGGGCAATTTTAAGGTTGAAAGTTGGCAGAGTTCGGAAGTCGAGGCGTTGGGTAAATACATTAATTGTTTGAGGGTTAAACGAGAAACTTTGTTTACACTCGAAACCGCTGTTCTTCGTTATTAACGGTTATACCGTTAGGCTTTACTTATTTAAATCATTTAATCCTCACCCGAGAACAGTAATTCGAACTGGAATAGACAAAGTTACACTTTTAAATAGTAATCTTCTATGGTGGTATCCAACACTACTTGACGCCGAGAATGCGTCAGAAATACGATGGATCGAGTCAAATTTTAAATTTAATGATTAAATGTGAAAGCTATGGACAGCGACAGTACTTAGCTGAGATGAACAACATCAAAAAGTGTATGAAGACTTATATAGAGCCTTATTCAGACTGGGACTCCGACCCTTCTAAGATAATGTACCCAAGGTTACGAAAATGACGAATTTTGTCCACAATTTATGAGTACCTGTTTTCACTTAACACTATTTTTATTAGCAGTATAAAATCACCTATATTATTCCTAAAATAACTTCTCCCTTCCCAATTCTCAAATTATTCACCTGCAGTGAATTGGACACGTTTTAACAAAGACAATTAATTAAATAAACTAACAACCACTTTGTATGAAACTACGAAAATTATAATATACAAGTTTCATCAGGATGTATTTAAAACTAATAATAAATACATAAAGAGTGCACTTATATATATACACAAAGAGGGAGATAGAATATAAAATTACATGTGGAAGTGAGACGCAGAATACATAAACAGTTAAATAAAACACCAAGTGAGTCATAATATAAAATTATACGCGAACGAGTGAGACAGAATACATATACAGATAGACGGAACATTACGGGAGGGGAAAATACAGTGTTGATGGTTATTAAATTGATTTTAAAGGAAGCATACCTAATATGGGGCTAATAGATAAGGTATGTTTCCTTTTAAATCAATTTAATATCCATATACAGATAGACGGAACATTAAGGGATGGGAAAATACAGTGTTGATGGATATTAAATTGATTTTAAAGGAAACATACCTAACACCATTATCCATTAGCTCCATGTAAGATATATTTCCTTTAAAATCAATTGAATACATACTTAATATAGGAAACATACCTAATACCATTATCCATTAGCTCCATACGAGGTATGTTTCCTTTAAAATCAATTTAATATCCATCTCAAGTGATTGCTTTGTACGAAAATATGAAAATTAGTTACTCCCAACTTCGAACGTTGAATATTTATTGATTCACTTCTCTATGTTTGTATTTGCGTTGACCTCATTGCTGTTCGAACTAGTTGAAATCAATCATTAGATCAATATTGTATATAACTTCAGCGCGAGTTCAAAAGTCAGAGGTGGAGCGGTTTGCAGGCTACGAGACGATAAGTCGGCCATCTCCTTTCACTCTGATCCTTCACCGATTAGCTCTTCTTTCATATGAAGAGCTGTGTTCTTGTCGTTGCAATGCTTGCCGTGTGTCTCTGTCCTGGAACCATCACAAAAATTAGTTTTCTTCAATATATAAGTTGTATTATAAATTCCAAATTTAATAAAAATGAATTAATTATTTTATTGATTAAGGAGAACACATTTTTATTGTGAAGTTGTAATTATTCAAAACAGACGGTCTGTGATATTTTAAATATGAATTAAATATATTAATTAGAAAGATATACATATAAAATCAATTTTATGGAAAAATATTGTTCTTGCACCACCGGGATTAATTGTGGTGTCTGCTATCAGATTACTCAAAGGTATTTGAGATTCTGTAAAAATAAGGTAGATGGCTCTTTCAAATAATGGAACGATTAAATGTATTAATATCAAAAAGGTAACATACAGGTTGGAAAATTGGTCGCTAAAGATATTGTCGCTGTAGCATAGTTAGATAATACACCTTCCCCGCTTTGGAAAGTGATCCAGGTTCGAATTCCGGTGGCGCAACAACAATATTTTTCGATAAAATTGATTTTATATCTATATCTTTCTAATTAATGTATTTAATTCGTATTTTTTAAATTATTATTGTTTAGTTGCAGTTTTTCAGAACATAGTTCTGTGATATTTTAATACAAATTGAATGTATCAATAATCAATTTATCGATAAAATATTTTTCTTGCCACGTAGACTCGAATCAGGAACCTCACCTATCCGGGGAAGTGCGCTGACCTATTACACCACGCCAACATTGTAAGTTAACGACATATATTCGAACTTATATGTTGCGCTTTCAAATTGATGCATCTGTTATTCCATTATTTGGAAGCAATCTACTTTATATTTACGTTGACATACGAAAATATAAAGTAGATAACGCATCACATTCTCGCACACTTCGCGTGTCATTTCAGCAATTTCATTCCGAATATTGTCCTGTGGCGACGAAATTATTGTTGGCCTTTTAGCGTAGACCTTTCCTTCCAAGTATTCCTCACAAAAAATAGTCGGGAGCTGTCAAATCAGGTGATCGAGGAGGCCAGTTGATATCACCACTTTTTGACGTTTCTCGCTTGTGAGGCGGCACCGTCCTTTTGAAACCACACGTCTCTCAGGCCCAATCGACCCAATTCGGCCACCAAGAAGGGTTACAGCACTGCCATTATTATTTAAATAAATTATTTTAATGACTAACACGTTTTTGAGGCGTCAGATGCTTTATAATAAATTGTAATCAACTACTTTCTACGAATACCAAATGCGAACTGATAAATGTCTGCCAAAGAAAAATGGCGGCCAAGCAAAATCGGTCTGGAATATAATATTCACCCTGTATCTCCAAATGCCTTACTTTTTTTTTCCCTTCCTATGTCTAATGATCACCGAATTATAGTCACAAGAGCTTAGACAATGATAAAGCGATGCAGGACATGATTATGTTGTATCCATGTATTTGGGACATATATTTATGTGTGTATTTATTAAAATAATGCACTGTGCCCCTCCCCTCACTCGTCCCATCCCTTCAAAGCTTTGTCGCCGACCAATCGATTGGCGACCATGAGTTATTGCGGTTATACGTATACGCAAAGGATTGCAATATTATACTAATTTGAGACTTCGCGTCTATACTGTGTCGGAACCTTTGACGAAATAGTGAATAACATATACAGTCCACATTTTGGAGATGTCTGCAGAATCCGGATTATGGTGAGTGCCTATTCCTTCCGTATCCCGAATTCTGACGGCATCTATACTTGTACGCAACACCGTATATAATTGTGAAAAACGTACCATTAGGTATATGATTTTGGTATTATAAATACGGGCGTAATTACACCCGAAGTGAAACTCGGTTAACGAGATCCGGGATATTGCGAGCAAATGACAGGTGGAGCTTGAAATAATGTAGTATTTTAATTGCGCGATTCCACGTTTAATAGCGAACTCGGCGGTTTTAAATTGGGGCAAATTTTGGAAAAGTTTTTCAAAAATGTAAATATACGGAAACTTCCAAAACTCCCCGCTTAAATATAATATATAATATTATGTATTTATGCGGATTTAATGTTCAGCGTTATATTTACATAATATACAAATAACCAGATCGAAATTCAAATTGAATACATTTTCTCCTATTATTTTCTTTCACTAGAAGCGTTCCAGGAATTTTTCGTGCATTATTTGAGTTGATATTCGATCATTCTTCAATATTTGCGCTTATATAATATAATTTATTCATAAAGTATCTTCGGTTATTTTTCTTTCGCGTTTATGTTATTCGTTATATTCTTAACTATCAGCCCCACAGGCATCATGTCTTCTACGTTTTTGTATATACTCGTACAATTATTTGGGTTAAGGTGCAGTTTATTAATTCCATGTCTGAAGAAATCCGCTAGTTTTGATGTGAAGAAGTCGTCAAGCCAATTTAAGAAGATTCGGAAAATATGAAGTTCTTATGGAGAATAGGCCAGATGTAGAATAATTTTTTAATAACCTTTTTCGTAATATTAGTAGTACGCAGACGTGCATTATCATGCTAAAAAATCTTTCGCTACCGTCTTTTCGGTTGGTTTTCGTGAATTGCCGCCTCAAATCGTGTTGTCAATAAACCTCAGATGTGATGGTTACATTCTTCGGAAGTAATTTATACTAGTATTCATTTCATGCCTTGACTCCTCGGTTAAACTCAAACAAAAGGGAATGTCGAAAATGTGTGTTCTACGTACTCGGTTCAACATTTTCATAGCCAAAAACTAACACAAACTTTCCACAAATTGAAAAATTTAAAACGAATTTGATAAAACAATTTTATGGGATATTTTATTCATTTGGTTGCAGAAGTTTGAAGTCTTTATGCATACATAATCATAAGTTATATAAAGACTTAGGTGAAACGATAGGGGTTTAGTCAAGTCTCTGGTCCTTAATCAACCGAGGGGATAGGAAACGATGATGGAGAATGATTCTTGTATCATCTTCCTGAAATAATTCTTCCCTTGTTCCTTCCGACCTGCCTGGATCATTTTTTGAAGGTTAACGCAGTTCACCTTTACCTAGTTAATTGATCACTAGTGTGCCTGGACCACTCACGTTCGTGCAATGTGCCTGGGATGCAGTGCCTTCTGTTTTAATAGAAAATATCTATGCATAGTATTGCTGGTTGCGTTTATAGTTTTATGAGTCACCATTAAATAGTCACGACCGGCACTGTTCTCCATAATTGACGAAGCGTTATTTTGTGTATATCCACGGTTTTGTAGTGTTACGTATTAACATTTAAGAACGTTTCTTGTTCGGTGTAGGGTGGTCAAGTTCTTGCTCAATCTGCCGACTAAAATATAGGGTGTGTTTTTTAGAGGTAATAGAACATTAAAATGAAATAAAACATAAAAATCATGGTATTGACTTTATTGGAAAGAAAATTTTATGCAATTAGTGTTTAAATATGATTTCGCGCGGCTGGTTCGAATAAAGCGCAATGTGACATTAATTATTTAACATTGTACCTACATCTGTCGATTTTATTTAAAACTTCAACAGCTTGTACTTACATCTGTGCCTGCAATATTATCTCGACAAATAAAGTATAAATTACCGTTTTTTATTTCTCGATTTGATTTTAAATGATTGATGTCAAGATCGCTACGCGCCCGCAGTTTAGGCGGAATATTGAGGACGACACAGTGATTGATAATGGAAAATAGTCGAAGCAAAGTTGATACGTGGGACATTTCAAAGATCAACTGGTGGCTGTGGGCGAGTACATTTACATTTATCCAGTATTTTGACAAGAGTTTATTGTCCCCTTTGTCTGTGAGACGTGGGGGATGAAAATAAAGTGCTAGCTTTTAAGATGAAATTTATTCTGCGGGTAGCACATTTCGCTCTCGGATTCCGGCGAGAATTTCAAATGCACATTTTTCCCTCTTCTCGCTCTTAATAATATATATATTCCCCCTTTCGAATGTGGATGCACTCAAATTTGTATATAATATTACAGAAGATTCCAGAATATGAGTCATTGAGATGTGATAAAAGTTTATTGATATTTTTAACATAATAATAATTGTCTGAACGAGGGGGCGGGAAAATACGGCGTGTAGGAAGGGTGGAAGGAATTTGGGAGAGGGAAACAAATAGGCAAACTGGGTGGGCTGAATGACCACCCAAAACGCGACCCACTGGATAGAAGTACTCTTGTTCATACACTTGGGTGATGGCGCGAAGTGTCATGCAACAAGCACCATGCATAATAACAAGATGTACAGAAATCGGCACACACGGTAGCGAGAAAACCGAACACACGCAGAACACTCTCCGTCAATTTATCATTCCCACACGGTAGGGAGATAATTCACGCAATTTCACAGTCTACCGTACCACACTGGTAAATGATAACTGTCAGTTCAAAAGTTCAACGCCAACACAAGCACAGAAAAATGTATAAATGTATGTTTTGGGTATAGGAGGAGGGGGTAGTGGACAGGTAATAGACAGGAACCATTATGTATGTCGCTTTCATATTGCACGCACACGGCCACCGGCAATCATTGGATGGTCATAAAGATCGAAAAATAATATTGAATAATTTTTATAGCGCCATTCACCTCAAGTGCGCTTTAGACAAACTGTTTATAGATCTACATTATCTTTATATTAAAAATTAAAAATTGTTATTTCAACTTATGGAAATGATTTTTTGAAAAGGTGCTTTTTTAGTCTCTGTGCATTCAATGAAGATGGGCAAGACGATGATGACATAGAACGGTAGAGGAGACAGTTGAGCGTTCGAGCAAATATGCTGTCACGGCGTTTCTACCGATGCAGTAAGGAGGTGAAGAGCATTCTTCACTGGCTTGTATACCTGTGAGCTCTGGTCGAAATACAAGCAAGTGACGTATAACCGTCTCCGAATTCAGTACAACAACTCATACAGAATACTGTCCGGATTGGCGCGTTATTGTAGCGCATCTACAATGTTTACCGATGGCCGTATACATGGATTCGTTCCGCTTCTAAGACATCGAGTTGCTGGCGTAAAGCGGCGGCTGGAGCTCAGCACCAACTCTCTGATACAAGCGGCGCTCTCATGGAAAGCTGGTTCCCTGACCAGAGAATGGCAGCGCTTATAAAATAGCTACATATACAACAATGGCCGTGACTGAAGTAGTTATATATGTTATAATTATATTTTGTGTGTATATATGTGTGAACTTTTTACTTTTTATTAACTTTTTAATTTTTTTTTTGATATTTATTAATATTTTTCTTGATTTTCTTTTTCACAGCATATTTATTTCATAACCTTTAATGTATAACTTAATATGTATTATCTTTACGGCGAATCAGGTTTAAAAAAAAAAACCTGATCACGCTGGAATAAACACATTATTATTATTATTATTATGTCGGAGGCCAAAGAGTTACACGCTTTTGATCCCGTCACCGCAAGTGCCCGTTCACTAAACTTTTTATTCAGCGGGTAGGTACTGCAGTAAAAAATTTCGCTTTTAGGATATTATTTTTTATTTATATTTTTGGCTGTTGTATTGTCAACATTTTTATATCGATTGTTGGATACCTCCCCAAGTTTTTCCTATTTCCGGAGATGTCTTGTCTTGTTCAGTATCTGAAGAATAAGGGCTGTGGTTTTTATTTTTCTTATCGTCGTGAGGGATGTTGGATTCAACACAACACGCCATCCTGGCAGATTTGTACTTGGTTTTTTCTATATTCTCCTTCCCTTAACGTTATCCAAAAAATATTGTTATTTGAGCGCGAGAGACTAGGCCCTTCTCCGATACCAATAACCAAGTGCTATTCCTTTGGGAACCACACGGAGGTGGGGGTAGGATTTGTTAGTTAAGGAATATTCTCTGACTTCTCAGTATTTATATATCATCTGGCGATGTGTACCCTTAAAACTTACCAACCTTTTTATTATTTATACATTACTTTGATCAAATTTTAATATTAATATTTAATTTTATTTAAATACTACTTTCTTCTTGTTAAATTATTAATAGAATGGGCGTTCACTTTGTAGAGTTTCATCATGACGGACGGATATAAATGAAACAATGTTATAACTCCATTTGAGTTTATTAGCACTACTCGAGTTTCGAGAGCAACGGTAACTCTCATCGACATGTGACACATAAATATAGGAGACATGGCTTAGGTGGTACACATACAAGTAATTAGGTACTGACAGATGGAGGTGGAGGGGGCGGAGTTACTTGTGGACGGAGGAGGGATGGTTGTAACGGGAATATTGAGAGGAGAGATGAGTTAGAAATGTAATATTGTATATTAATCTGTTAAAATGTAATGTTGTGTATTAATCTGCTAAACAATATTATATTTTCTAACTCATCTTCTCTCAATATTTCCGTTATAACCACTCCTCCACCGTCCACCAGTAACTCAGCCCCCTCCCCCTCCATATGTCAGTATCTAATTACTTCTATGTCTACCACCTAAGCATTGTCTCCTATATTTATGTGTATTTAGTTTAATACTTCACCTGTCGATGAGAGTTACTGCTCCTCTCGAAACACTAGTAGTGCTAATAAATTCATGTAATAACATTGTTTAATTTATATTCATCCATCCCCTTGTTAAATTTGTAGCAAGCCAAATACATTTGAGCAGATATTTTTTCGAACTATAAACCTGCCTAGTTATTTTTATTCCCCCTGGCACGCAAGACCGACGACTAAATCGGAGATTATTTCACCGCGTCTCCATGAAACGCACGTTTTAAATGAAAATAAATTAAGTATCATTATTTGAAGTGTGATTTCAATTTCTACACAGTTTTATCTGATTCAATAAATGCCACAACTTTATCTGGCCGTCATTGTTATCGAGCAGCATAGTCAAAATCACCGTCGACATAAAACGCTTTAATCACTGGAGCGGCTCTGGCTGTTCGGATCGAATGTCCCATTAAAAAATTCATTTAGCCCGTCGGGGGGGCTTTGAAAGTTGCTCGGCATATTTTCCCATCCTCACTTCGACGCGAATTAGCACTTTGTAACCTCCATTACATCCCTATTTAAACAAGGGATGATTCTGGAATTATCGCAATGACCTTATTTGAATTCTGGCGCCATTTCTGAGTTGCTCGATCTGCGCTCTCATATTGCTCTTGTTCGTCTGCTGAAGAACAGGGTTGGCCGAGGGTCGGTTGACTTCCGAATTATTATATTCAATCAAATGTGTAATTTATTATTTTAGATGTTGTTAGTAACAAATACCCTGCTGCTACTAACTGTTAGTAACCAGGCCCTGATGCGAAAAGAACAAAAATGACAACCGGCGGCGAATGAGTAGGACCGATATGGGGAGCTCATAAAAAGGTTCTGGGATCGCCATTAAACTATTCCCACTTCGTTCATGTCATCTCGTTCTTGGGGTATTGAGTCGTCGAAGCCATCCAGGGAATTCTTGAATCATTCATCCTTTCCACCAGGGGCGTGCATTGCATACAAGCATTATTAAAAATTCTGGGAAACAAATATAAATTAAATAATCCATAATAAATGTATATAATTACGCTAGCGATCACCGTGTATCAGAAGAAAAATTAATTGCGTAATTATAGATGCTACCTCGTGACGCCACCGAAGCGCTGTTGTATTCTACTGGGTTATTCATTATTTATAGCTACTACAATTACTAACTACTATTTTAATCTATCGTTCTATTCAAGCCATACAATTGCTATCCACTAAACTGAAAATTCCACTCGGCAGAGTCACAAATCCATGTAGTACGGACTCATTACTTATGCTGTTTTTTAACAGAATGGCATTTGAAATGTTTCGAACTTGGCTTAGAGCTGATCGAAGCATCTACTTCCTTATTTACTAGTTCGCAAATTTTACTACCTTACTAAGCATGTTGTTTTCATGATTGTTCTTTGAGTTCGAAGAAAATGCATTTTTATTATTATGGATTCATTTTACATAAAAACGTATGTTATACGAAAGTTCATATACCTGTGTACAATGTAGCATGGTAACAGCATAACCTAAGTCTATACCTACTGCACGCCGCTACTTTCCACGTACTTTATTTAACACGCTTTAATACTTGTAAAAGTTTTCATTTCCAAGTTTCTTTACATGCCATTTGTTTTGATCGTGTCTACTTTACTTTAAATACAACACGTCACCACAGGCCTTACGCAGGGTTTATGTATTTGTATTTTGCTCTATCTGTTTAATATTAGGTTGGCAAATAAGTTTTTGCGATTTTGTTTAATTATTTATTATAAAATTTAATTTTTAAACAAAAATTACAACATTGCAACCAATATTGTATCTTCCATTTTTTTTTTTTTTTTTTGTTCTACACTTTTCTAAAAAGCATATGCTTGTGCAGATAAGAGGATTATGTATTAATAATTATTGTTTATAATAACTAGCTTATAATAAAATAAAATAATAACTACGATATAAAAATGTAATAAGTTTCGGGGTACATTTTTGTCTTTAAAGTGTTTTTTGATAGCATTATTATATTTATGTTATCGGGTAAGCTGTTAATTTTTTTTATTCCTATGTGGGGCGTATAGCGGTGTTGAGAAAATGATGTGTTGATTTTTGAGAACGAAAATACAAATTAGATCCTTGTACAATTTTCAATAATGAAATTATATTTTTCTTTTTCTTTTAATGTTTGAAAAATGGAATTTCTTTTAATTAGATCACAATATGTTGGTACTTTGAATTCTTCAAAAAGTAATTTTGTCAGATAGTCTTTTGGTTTTTCTAGTATTACTTTTATAAGTTTTTGTATATTTTTTACTGGAATCAACAATGATAGTATATTGTAATATGAATTGAATAAATACATAGTATACTAAAGACCTTTAGCGTCGAAAATGTTCTGATTCTTAAAAATATTTAATGATTTTCTAATATTTTTAAGAACTTGAGAAATTTGATCTTTCCATATAAGATTTTTATCGATGATCACGATAGATATTTGATTTTATTTAATTTGTTTTAATTAATGGTCGCGTTCTTTCTTATAATGCTTCTATTTTCTTAATTATGGCAAATAACATTCAGTTTATCAGTTATACATGGTCTTATCTAAGTAATAGTTATAAAAAAAGTCAAATATTTTGTATAACTTCTGATGTAAATGAATAATAAAAACCATTTTTTCGTAAATAACGCGGAAATATGAATTATATTTGAAAGTGAATCGTTATTGTTAGTTGTGTTTCGCGTCAAAACTTTCAACCCTTGCAAAAGGGTGCTCCAAATGAAACGAAAATAACGGAATACTTATAAAGAAATTGACTTTGTTTAATTCTCGCCCCCTCCCCGATTAATCTTCAATTACGCAATTTGCAATTTCCGAACATCTTTAAGCCTACAATGGGATTTGTCGAATCTGTGAAATGGAGCACTTTGGATCTGGGCTCGGGCACTTGTCGTGAAATGGATTAAAATGTCTGCGTAAGCGGCGTTGCTCCCCGGCTTATTCTGGCGTAATTCCCATTCCTGTTACGTTCTTTTCGGAACACTTTTATATTTATGTATTTTTAATGACAAAACTAGACTTGCAGATCTAGAGAGTTCTTTGAAAATTCTCGTTTTAAAATACCTGTGTCATCCCCCAAGCAGTCGAGTATTTAAGTACTGATATATATTTTTTAAATCTTTTCTGACATCTTCGCAAGATTCACCGCGAAGTGGCTGGCAATCGTTTAGCCATTAAATCGCATTCAGAAAGCGAGTGTTGCCATAAGATTCCTTCTGTTTTAAATCGAAGATTTATGTTACTTTTAAAAAAAAATTAAATAACTTGGTTGATTCTTCCTATTTGTTAGAGCAAATAGGTTTTGAACTGTCGCAAACATCCGACGCTTTTGAATCATTTATTTTATCAAAATTTTGACAGAATATATTATTTAAAAACTTCGCTCTGTCAAAATATAATTACATAAATTTATATAATAACTTATAAGACATTTTTAACAAAAAAATGATTTCTTTCAAAAATAAATTGCCTCAACTTATGATCAATTATTGATATTAATACTTTTTTAATTGATCGCATGCATCCATTTCTCTCCCCTCTTCACTCTTTCCACTTTATAAGTACAGTGTACATATACTATTTTTTAATTTTATTTTACCGTATAAACACTTTTTATTTATCAGTTTATTAGTATGTACTTATCATTAATTTTAATTTTTATTTACTATTTCTTAGTTTATATGATACTCTCTTTGTTTAACTCCGAAGAAACTTCACTGGTATTATTTTTATATATCGTGTATTATTATTGTACTGCTTGTTTCTCAAAAAAAGAATTGATCATTTTTTACTTTAAGTGATAATAAAATAAACAGATGACAGCCAACGTCCGTTGAACAGATAAGGCACGCGAAGAAGATTAAGAAGATTGTGATGTCAAATAGAACATTTCTGACGAAAATGTCAGATATACTTGGCGAAATTGTCCATAAAACTATTCGCAAAACGCATTATTACTATCGATATTAAAATTTTTATTTTGTTATTTTATTACGATAGTAGCTGTTTCTGCTTACGGTTGAAATTATTCATCTCCCGGCACGAAGCTGTCTCATTTTTTACATTTCCAAACGAAACTCAGGGTGTTCCCCGAAGCTTGTAAAGAGGTCGCGCAAATGTACAAGTCGCACATTAAGCATTCCGATTGGTTGATATATTAGAGTGCCGCCGTCCATCTGCCAATCAAATTGAATAAACTTCAATAAAGCAATTGCAATGAGTAATGATGACGGTTTGAACAAAGCCAATGGGCAATATTATTGCGTGCATAGACATCAAATATCCACTTAGACTGAATCATGTCTACATTACAAACAAATGATTGATTGTCGATAATTGAACTGTTGCTCTGTTGTCGATCAGGATCGATGGAACATTCCGAACCAATTCGTATAATGCCGTTTGCCTCTAGACATTTTACCGTGGGTACACATTGTATGACAATATTGAAACCAATTTTTTATCAAAACCATGACCATTTTCTATCGAATGATTAGAAAATTCTGAAAACCCACTATTGTTCAAACATCTCAAATGCTCCCTTACTCTTATATTAAAATTTCTACCCGTTTTACCAATATAAAATGCTGCACAATCCTTACAACTATGTTTATAGACACCAGAATTATTAAATTTATCATCTTTGTCTTTAGAATTTATGAGTAAATTTCCTATACTATTATTTGTATAAAATGACGGTCTAATGTTTCGTGGTAGGTGTTTAGATATTTAATAAAAAATTGGGATTGACAATTTTGCATATAAACGGTGTTGGTCACAAATTAAATAATTTGGAATCGCTGGAGATAAAAAAGCGTGTAAAACTAATTAAAAAATTATAAACAACCAACCGAATTTAACTACTAGAAATAATATATGTTTTTAGTTAGTATTGACATCCTGAAGAAGAAAATGGTATTTTTCGAAACCGTTAGATGTATTATACTCAATTAAGTGGTTAATAAAACAAAGATAATAAATAAATAAAAAAAAAGCATGTAGATGTCATCCGCGTCCGAATTAAAATTGTGTGAAATTAAAGGATATCAGGAGAATACATTCTGTTCTCCTTACGTGTTCACGATGTGTTCTCCTAATAATAAAGTTGTATCAATGTGTCCAAAAAATCTTCTAGCTTGAAGTTCGATGAGCTTTTATTATTATTTTTATATCTATTGTATAATTTAAATTAAAATATTACAATAAATCAAAATAATCGCATAACTACGACATTTTTTAATGCTTATATATTTTTAAAACATATTTACTTAATAAAATGAATAATATTGTTGCATTAATAATTTATCGTCACATTTTAGATGTTTTTTTTTTAGAGTTTTATTTACCTAATAAAATTGAACTGGAAATACACAGTGAGTGTGAAACAGTTTATAACAGCTTATCCGCACACCAGTAAATGAATAGACATGAAATAAAGTGCACACATCCGAGAGGGGTTTGAAACATTAGTTACGGGACGAGGGACATTCCACACACATTCTTGGTGGAAACATAAATTCGTTCGTTTATGACAAATTTACGCAACAGTAAAAAATATTTTCTCTTTCAAAATTAAATTTTTGTGTAAACAGGACGTATTTTTTACATTCATGCATATTATTCGTCAGCGTTTAAATTTTCGTTCTAATCTAGTCATAAATTTAAAAAAAGTCGCGGAGCTATTTGATTGCGTGAGTAGCACCAAAGTAATCATATGGGTGACACCAAATTGAAAATTTTGAATTTGTGTTATTTCATATCTATATATTTAGTAGTCTGTGAGTTTATCTATAGTTTTTTTTTCCGATTTGGCCAATTGGAATACTATTAAATTGCAATTTTATATTTATAAGAATTTATCTTTAATTAATTATGATGACCTTCATAGGTTATCATTTTTATTTTATCATAGTTGGATGAAGACATTATTTTAACTATAATCATAATTTAATGTTAAATATTTTCTACAATCCTTTCACCACGATTTAGCAAAAATTAACTTAAAAAAGTCACAAACTGAAAGTCAGTCAGTCGCCAAAGAAACACCTCCTTTGAAATTATGTTGCTGAAAAATTAAAAAAATATTTCTCGAAGACTCCATATAAACTTGCCGACGCCCGCCTCTCGCAAATTTGATAAGGATGATTTTGCTAATTACATAATTAGGTTTACACCGGCCGCGGTAACCGAACCCCGCGATTTCATTAGATCCATCATCCCTTGATGTTTATAAAAACGAAAAAACACCCCCGAAATGTCGAGGTCGCGGGGGGTGACCAGCCGTCTCGGAACCCTCGGGACTGTCACGCTTTGACACTTCGCGGAAAATCGGCCGGTACTTAAATATTATATATGTCGTTTCTTCTTTTAGTTTTCCGCTTACTTTAGAAGAGTTGATAAACCTAGAAATAAAACACTAGTGAGGTATTCATACAGCGTGAAATATATAGTTTTTTTTTATTTATTTGCACGTGAATAAAACTATAATATTAAACCACATCGGACTGTGTTAAAAACTAGTAAACGATAAATATGTATGTTTGGAGAACACATAAATAAAATAGGATTCATTACTCGAATACATTACACGTTAATTGACGAAGATTATAATGGTATATATGTTATATTTAAGATGGCGATGATAATCAAAGAACCACTCAGCAAGGTAATTACGCGTGCACAAAGCCGGCTATTAATTAATTAATTAATTAATTCTGGGGTCTGCTATCTGCTGAAATTCCGTAAAAACAAAGTAGATAGATGGCTTTCAAATAATGGAACGATAGATATATTCATTTAAAAAAGTGTAACATATAGGTTTAAAAATTTGTCGTCAAAAATAATGTTGTAACATAGTTGGATAATGCACCTTCAGAGATCCCGGTGGCGCAACAGCAATATGTTTTGATAAAATTGATTTTATATGTACGGTATGTATATGGTCCTAGCTTTCAATACCGTCAAACCGCATCATTAGCGCTATTTTCTTGTTTTGACATTTGACAAAGATTTTAAACTCTTGACAATACAAGTTTCAAGTTACAAGCAGGGCTTCCTAGGCAACCCAGAACAGCTAATCTGGGCTGGAAGTCTGAAGGAAATGATAGGAGGATGCTGCTTTCCGGGTTGTCCGTATTTTTGTATTTATACAAAACACTTGTCCCGTCTCGGGCCGATTGTGCCGCGGCCACCCTAGCGGGGGGGTCGGAGTGAGATATTAAGCCGCGACCGGTGACTTACTTTATTTAATTACCACCTTAAGAGCTTCCCAAATTTAAGTTTTTTAATCAAAACTTTGGCCGGGTCGTATTTTACGCGGCCGCATTCCGAGAGGCATCATAATTCGGACAAAATATATGGCTTTCCTTAAATTTTTTCATTACCATCACCGTGTTAACGTTTAACTTTTTTTTTGCGCCCCCTAAATAGATCTTATTTCTCACAAGATGTTTTGATTGCTTGCGCCGAACTTCAAAGCGTTGCTTAAGCTTATAAAGAAATATTGAGCCGATGTTCTATTAGACGCATTATAATTTTTCTCTCCTTTGTGCACTGCGTTCCTAATACGCAAATACGCGGTGAATTATACTTATTGAGAATGAGTACAATATCAAAAGGGTAATCTTCAGACATTGATTAGATAATGTATGAGTAAAAAGTACTTACAGTAATTCACATGGTTTATTCAGAAATGTTTTATTTTATTTATTCCAACATTTTACACATGCAGATTATAAATAATATTATATATATATACAAATAAAGTAAACATTTTAAGATACCTATTTATTCCAGCGTGATCAGGTTTTTTTTTTATGAAGACCCGATTCGCCTTTAAAGTTACAAAATATTATTTATGTTATGAAAAGAAAACCAAGGAAAATATAAATATATAAAAAGTTCACACATATATATAAATACTTCAGTAACGGCCATTATTGTATATGTAGCTATTTTGTAAGCGCTGCCATTCTCTGGTCAGGGAATCAGCTTTCCACGAGAGCGCCGTTTGCACCAGAGAATTGGTGCTGAGCTCCAGCCGCAGCTTTACGCATGCAACGATGTCTCAGAAGCGGAACAAATCCTTATATACGGCTTTCGGCAAATATTGTAGATGCGCTGCAATAAGGCGCCAATCCGAACAGTGTTCTGTATGAATTGTTGTACTGAATACGTTACTTGTTTGTATTTCAACCAGAGCTCGCAGGTATACATGCTTGTGAAGAACGATTTAAATCGGATCCTCTTCACCTCCTTACTGTATCGGTGGAAACGCCGTGACAGCATATTTGCACAAACTCTCAACTGTCTTCTTTTTCATCTTCATTGAATGAGGCCAAGTTATTTGACCTTATTTTGAAAAATTTAGAGATGTTCACTGTCTCCTTGATTTGACTGAAGTCTCTACATACAGGTTCATTCATTTTATCTATCAATAATTCTATAATTCTAATAACGTAACTAAAATATTCTCGCTTTCTCTATTATAATTCCATGAATCTTAGCTAAGTTTCCTTTCTCCCAACACCCAATTACCAGCTCCTGAGATCGTATTTGAGTTGGTCCATCTACAATTGTTTCATACTATTCGGCAAAATGTTTTAGATTTTAGGGGCCAGAAACATATGGGAGGATTGACCAAAGCTCGTTCTAATTTTATTCTTCATGGGGAGCCTATTTTCTTTTGCTTTCGTAGCATAATTATGTGATAGATATTATTGACGTTCTACGTTGAAATGGAAATATAGGATCGGTCAGTTTTATGCAAAAGTCCTCATCGTGTGCGTACTTCATGGAGCATTGAAAGACTTCAACGCTGGCAGGACTGAATCCGGAAGAACGTGGGTGTTCTCAGAGTCGATGCTCAAAGTAGAGAGGAGTGAAACGATCTCCTTGAGGCGGTTGAGGCTCAACCCGGACTGTAGTGTCATGATTGATTAAAACCATTATTCTAGGTGACATTATTTGAATACGAAAACAGAATATAGGTAAATTAATATTCTTTATGAAAATATATACAAGTATGACAGATTGATGCTCAGAATAATCGCGTAGTCGGCCGTATCATGAAAATTGTATCAAAATTACGTGTGCTCGTGTTTGAACTAATACGTGCGTAAATTTCAAGCTGATTTAGATTTTTTAAGGTTTATTTAAGTATACGTATTTATTTTATTAATTTCATATACAACCAATACAACTGAATATTGAATACAATTAATTACAATACGCAAAAAAAAAATTGTAACATTTTTCCAATAAAATATACCAAGAAGAAAATTGATGACAGATTTTTAAAATGAATTGCCCAACTTGGCATGCCCGTTTTAAGACAAGTTGGCAAACAAATCATTTTTCATCGACTAATATTAATTAAAGTACATACAAGGTAAAATACAATTGAAAAATATGTAAGATCAGTGTAAAGCAGAGAAAAAATATTGACACTATCCACGTGTTTTTTTTTTGTATATGAAAAGTTAAATTTTTTCGGCAATCGTTTTTGTATAAATAGGTGCCGAATTAATCTTTAAAAATCAATTGTCTTTATGATACGATAATAAATAAATTTATGTCATTAAATAGATCCTGTTTTTAGTGAGTTATTGGAAACAGATATCTGCGCATGCACTTTGACGTAAAGATGGAAATTTAGAGCAGTCACTTTCTAGCAAAAAGATCATGTTAGAGCAGTCACTTTCTAGTGAAAAGATCATGTTAGAACAGTCACTTTCTAGCGAAAAGATCATGTTAGAGTAGTCACTTTCTAGCGAAAAGATCATATTAGAGCAGTCACTTTCTAGCGAAAAGATCATGTTAGAGCAGTCACTTTCTAGCGAAAAAATCATGTTAGAGCAGTCACTTTCTAGTGAAAAGATCATGTTAGAACAGTCACTTTCTAGCGAAAAGATCATGTTAGAGCAGTCACTTTCTAGCGAAAAGATCATCCCGCCTTTTTACCTGACTTTGTTCCCTATGATTTCAGTCTATTTCCTATATTCATAACTGCGGTGACGCGATGAAAGTTTTCTAATATATGTGATATCCAATCTGCTTCCAGAAATGGGAATGCCGAACGAGTACTTTGAAAGCGACATGGCCATTATTGTACAGTTCCACATATATATTTACAATTTTTAATGGCGATTCTGGGAATTAAATTGTCACACCTCTTTTATTTCAAGTCCATTCAAACAATCGTGGGCTGTGATCGTCGTTCTTGTTTATAAATGAGTACACAAGTATTTTAATTATATGTAATATCATCTTCGTTCATTGAATGCTTATCGGATAGGCGATATTAACAAATAGTTTCTTATGGATGTCAAAGAGCGGGGGGAGTATAGTTATTAAACCGGCCGCGATTATTCACACCGGAAATCTAAATTCTTGGCTGTTTACTGTCGAATAAAATCCTTAATCTGACTTAACCCAGATTCTAGCTGGATGCTGTTCTTCTCCAGCCGGGATCACGAAACACGTTAGTCAGTGGCGTGCATACATGAAAATACAATCGTCAGTTGCATGCGGTAATACGTAATGACAATTGACAGAGAAAAATGGGAGGCCTTTATGTAGCGGTAAATAGAAAACGGCTGTAATGATGATAAATAGCTATTTTTTATATTCATATCAAATGTCTTTAACCTTCGTATACCGGAAGATCGAAAATAGGATCGAGGTCCGGAGCGAGATACAAAGTGACCCCATTCAAATTTGCGTTTAATGAAGTATAATGGTTTGAGCATGTTCTATCATATTTTTAATTAAATTTCTTATACAATGCGAACAATATACTACTAAATTTGTCGTCATTTTATAAGAAACCTTAGTATTTTGAAGATTGATCACTCTTAAGCGTCCGGCCGTCGGGAGCTACGCGAGTAGAATGACGCAGCCGGACGTGTCACGTTTGCGAACACACCGCGCACATGCATATTCTAAGTCAGCGAAGAGATCTATGACGCGACTCATACAAATACGTACGTCATAATAGTCCCGATTATCTATGGTTTTACGGTTTTTTTTTTTTTTTTGCGCGTTGCATTCTTTGGGATATTTATTAGAATTACAATGAATACGAGCTCAACATCATTAATATTTAATAAATAGTTCTAAAAATATCTTGGGGTTATATTGTGCCCCGTTTCGCAACGGGAGTGTTAAAATCGTCATGTATCACGTGCTATGTATTTTTAACAGGGATAGTACGAAGTACAAATTCTAACCTTTTCGTTAATTCGAACGTATTGCCTTGATATTAAATGTTGCTAGGAGAAAAGGAATAGCATTGAATATTTTCAATACTCAAGTAAGTAGCTGGATAGCCTCCCCTAGTTTCTCCGTCCATTGGTGTGTGTTAAATGATTTCATTAGTCGAGCGGGTTTTAGGGCGAGCTGTCGGCTTCTTCATTCCTTTCGAATATTACCGAATGTGTGCGTTTGTCCGTTCTCCGAACTATGTAGCCTGCCCATTGCCGTATTACATTGTGGAAGTCTATCGCCTTCATAATCAACAACACCGCCGACGGTCCTTAAAAGCACCTTGCAAATAACCTCTAAAACACGCTCGTACTGACCGGGTTGTCGGCCCCTGAACGCGTCACTTCCGAGTTCACTAGCAACGCTTCTCATTGCACATTTGCCTTTTATTTGACTAGATGACAGAAAAAAACTAAATATTTTTTTTATTATATTTTTATTTTATTTTTACTTTTTTATGCATATTTGTAATTCTCTTTTTATTCCTGTTGATAAATAACACCACAACAGCACGAAAAAAAAACTGCCTACTTTAACACAGACTTCAGTCTAGCAAAGTAGCCAGGATAACGCTGTATATATCAGAGGTGAAGTCTACTTCATGAGTAATGTCTTATGTTTATTACGTATCCACCTCTGTTAGTACAAAAATATGGATGTCAATATATATATAAATAAATAAATTGCAATTTAAAACTTAAATTCACAATACAGTCGTAGGCTACTTAAACTAAATATTTTAACGCTCTTTGGGCTTTGTAAAGTTTACTAGTTAGAACGGTGACCTTACATATATCTACTTGTTCAATTTTAGGTATAATTGTAAATTTTCGTCAGTTATTTTGCTTCTTAACTTATTTTTTACTTATCAGAATGTTTGTTTGCATAAATAGGTAGAGCCAAAGATTGCGAGACTGGCAAATGCTAGTTTTTTTTATTGTGTCATATATTGCAGGAAAACTATTCCACGTATCGGATATGATTGTAGATGAAAATATGAGCCGGAGTTGAAGGGTCACATATGCCTATGAAAAGAACCGCAATTATCGCCTTGTTCTTGCCGAGTTCCGCCGACACGAATGAGTCAACAAAGCCATTATTTTTAGTCTTTGAGATGTTTAATTTGGCGAGTTTAATATTGTATTAAATAATTTTGAAAATATTAATTAATCTGTGAGCTGTTGGAACATTTCGGACCCCCATAGCCCCGGAAGGTGATCGCACAAGGGCGCGCCACTGTCGCTCGGGCGGCACGAACTCTGAAACGAATCTCTCGTGGAATTCGTATTTTTTTTTTCAACCATCGACCACTTGGTGATTTATTGGAAAGGAAATATCTCGACCCGCGAGATTGGTTTAATATTATAGCGTTGCACCGGTCAAATAAAATTGATGTAATATTTTTATCATACTTAGGTTAAAAAAAAATATACTTACATTCCTTCATTCTTAGTGAACTGTACATATAACATACACACACACACTACATTTACATATATCAATGTGAGTACTAATGGACAATAATAATTATATTAAATACTTATTAAATGTATTAATTAGAGAGATGTACATATGAAATCTATTTTTATCGAAAAATATTGTTGTTGCTACCTGGATCTCTTTGCAATCCGTGGAAGGTAGATTATCCAATTATGCTCCAGCCGACAGTACTTTTGGCGACAAATTTTCGCACCCATATGTTTCAAATTAATACATTTATCGCTCCATTATTTGAAAGTCGTCTATTTTGTTTTTACTGAATCTCAAATACCTTTGAGTAAATCGATAGGAGACGCCAGAATTCACAATTCATTTTTATTAAATTTTGGACACGTTGACGCAACTATATATGTTCATAATTAATACTAAATTAGTATTTAAAATATCACAGACTGTCTGTTCTGTTTTTCGCTCTCTATCCTACGACCCTGATCTTCAAAATCGGCTTGACAACATCTTCAACGCCACAAACAATATGATTTATTTTAAATACTAATTTAATGTATTAATTATAAATATATTCATATAAAATCAATTATGTCTAAAAATATTGTTTTTGCACTACCGGAATTCGAACCTGGATCTCTATTTCCAATCCGGGGAAGTACACTACGAATTGTGTTATAGCGCCAGTATTTTTCATGACAAATTTTTGAACCCATATTTTACACTTTTTCAAATTAATACAGTCTGTACTGAATAATTACAACTTCACAATAAGAATGTATTCTACTAATAATAATTATCTCTCTGCAGGCTGTTACTAAAGTGGTCCTGGATGCTGTCCTCCTTCCTTGACTTATTTATCAATTCTTCTCCATTTTTCTCTGTCTTCTGCTGCGTGGAAGGATGCGCAAAATGAGATTTTTATGTCCGAAAATATTTGGATAACGGTGTTGTTTTTTTTTTGTACATTGCCAACTCAACATTCAAAATCTGACGTTAATCTGTCACTCCAGCCAATTTGTAGCGTTTGACACGTCGTTATGTTTGACGTCGTGTTTCGGCAGTTGTTGACGCCTTTTATATTTTTTTTTACCGATATTTTTACAACCAATGAAAGTAATTTCATGATATTTTTTTCATAATCTTTTATTTTGTAACAGACAGTATCGAAAGTTATAACCTACCACAATTCACACAATACTTTGATGGTATATATATATATATATATATATATATATATATATATACAAAAATATATATATATATTTTTTTATTTTTTTTTGGCAATATGTGATGAGTATTATTCACAATCACATATGTTAAAATAAAACACTTGTCTATTGATTCTACTCGTTTAATTTAAGTGCATTATCAATCTAATAATTTAACCCAACAACTTGTATTTATATATTTATATAGTGAGGGACAGCTATACAATTTTATTTGTTATTTGCATGATATGAAAAGAGACAACTTTATTTTTTAATTTTTCAGAACACAATGGGTCTGTGATATTTTTAATATAAATTAAATGTATTTATTAGAAAGATATACATATAAGATCAATTAATCGAAAAAAAATTTTTTTTGCTATCTTGGTTCGAACTTGAATCTTTTCTATCCGGGGAAATGCATTTACTTATTATGCTACACCGACACGGTGAGTTGATGACAAATTTTCGAACTTATATATTGCACTTTCAAATTGATACATCTGTCACTACATTATTTGAAAGCCATCGTTTTTATAAGCCTTTGAGTAAAATCCGATAGGAGACTTCAGAATTAATTGATAAATTATTTTTTTATTAAATTTAGGAAACATTAATATAACTTATATATTTTTAAGAACACATTTTAAGTTAATGCATTTTCTCGAATTGAAAAATATTTTTTCGATTAATTGATTTTATATGTATATCTTTTTAATTATTAATAACATTTTCTTTACAATTGATAAAATGAGATACCTACAAACGGGATGGTTCCGTTTCAAACGAGACGTATGGTCACATTAGTTATACAGGATCCTCTGGATAAATAACGTCATTCACAATCACCAAACCATGTTGTGCATTTTTTTTTGAAGGACAGCTGGAGGGGGGGGACCTATCCTTTCTCGGGACCGGTTTAGAAGCCAGGGCCTTCTTGTCGGTCCCACTCATCAAAGCTAATAAAAATACGCGATTTTAACTCAATTACAAATTTAAATAGAAGCAAAACGAGAAAGGAAAAGAAATTCAATGTGATTATTAGCAATTAAGATTTAAAATTTAGACTCTCCAGCGTCCCTTAAGTACTGTCGTTATTCATAAAAAATCATATAACATAAATCCATAGAACGTAGTTTTACATACAGATTGAAAATTTAGGTGCAGTAGTTCAAGGCAGACATTCAGGGACAGTGGACGATTAAGTCACACTTACATGGACAGACTAACGGAGTTACAAAACACGTAGTATGGAGAGTGAGAGGTACGCGCGTAGGTGGAGTCCCACCCACGTAGGCAGACCTAACTACCCACCTAAAGAGCTCCAACGAGTTACCCATACCCGAATAAATCCCTTACATAAAACACGATTCTTCCCATTACTAATTAGGTCTGCATTCCTGGGCGGGCGGTGTCTAAGTCCAGTCAAACCACCAATCATATGTTCGTGTGCATCTTCAAGTATCAGGTATATGGTCAGGCGTCTGTCCCACTCTCGGGGCATCCACAAGTCTAAACTCGAACAGTTTACTCTGTTGTGCGCTATTCGATCTACAATCATGATTTAAGTTTTGGTAACATATTATTCACTCGGTACATAATATAATAATATGTAATATGTAAATAGAAAATTCTCTCGGGATCGTTCTTGAAATTTCTTCTGTTAACTAGATAGCACTCTCTCTACGGTTTATCGCTGCGATTACAAATATCGCCGAGATTATTATAACCTGATTTATCATTTGTGCTCGTGGCGCGCGCAGGTCCCGGATTAATAATATCTTCTATACTTAATAAGTGGAGTGTATGAGCGTGGAAAATGTCGGGAATAAGGCGCAATTAACTACGTTAATGGGAGAACAGAGCCCCGGGTATACAGGGGCCCTCTGAAGTAGCTCATCTTCGATCCGAGATTTATCAAATTTTTATTCAGCGAGATCTTCAAGTGCCCGGGAATACTCGAGTGGTGGAGAAAATATAAAGGAACTGAACCGTAGACTAATTCAGTATTTAATGATGTTCGGAACACTTCCCTCTTCAAAGAAACGTTTGAATTAATTTAATTTTGTATTTACTGCTGAAAGAATATTAAGTATTTTTAATATTTGCAAATTGTGCTTTGTGGCTTATTATGTTCATTTTTATAGATTGTAAAGCAGACGTAGATCTTGCGCCGAATAGGATCTACCGAAATAATTGCGCGATCTTCGAGTCGCGCGTCCCGCGGATTGAATTACGACGCTTTCGGTCGTAAATCGGAATCGCCGAAGAGGGGGGTAGAGGATAAAGGAAGGAAGGAAATAAGGGTCTTAGAATAACGGATAAGGGTCGATGATTCCAGTCGAATCGAGAATCTGAAGGACTGCTCGCCTTACCTCGTGTATGACACGCCACCGTCACCCCGCAGTCGTAGCCGCGATCACACAAACGGCGCGCAGGCGGATCTCCGTTTCCAATGAAAGACGGCGATATCACAAACTTCACCGCGGCACACAAAAACAACAATCCATATCACTGTGCACACAAGTCACAGGATATCCAAAACAATACAGTGCTGGTGCACCGGAGTTGAACAAATCCACACCACTAATGCTCTCGCGATGTCTAGATCGGACAAATTTCGTTGTAGTTAATGTCTGCTGACGTCAAGGTCTCTATTCACACTGACAAGACAAGCATGAGGAAAGGTTATAGGTGTGAATTAGGACGCGGAAAGGTGACAATAAGACAAGACCCGCTAAAAATGTGTACTATGAATACGGAACATAGATTATTTATTTTATTTCCATATCTTTCATCATATTAACAATTTAAGAAAAGTATAAGGTCAGTGCGACATATAAATCATAGACATAAACTTTAAACTGTTCTCAAACTTCATAAGATGATACTCAGACTTATTAAACTTTGATAATAGAATCATTAACCGTTTCCTAATTTAAATCTTTAAAAATCGGAATGTAACCTTTTCGGATAGCTGATATGTATAGCATTTTATAAAAATTTGACGAGTACATACACTTACCCCAGATTTGGGGTAAGAGCATCTAGTTATATTATATCTGACAAATTTTTAAAATAATGAAAATATCTTTACTGATCTGCTTAATGACAATATGAATTAGTTATTTTGATCCTTAATGTCGGGTAAAACGTGCCGAGTTCGCAAAAAATCTAGTAAAATTACTTAGACGGAGGAAGTGCGACATATCATAGTGATTGTTTTTGAAATTGGTTAATTATTATAAAAAAATAATGGAACTGTCTGCGCATCACTGGTTGAGATAGTTTCCATACAAAAATATACGGGATACCATACCATCCACTGAGTAGATACACTTCCCCCAGGGTGTAAAATTTATGGGGTAAGTGTATCTGTACTTATAAATCGTAATCCGCGAAAATTATTACAAAACTAATGTTCATGTAAAAAATAACAAAATACAACTCAAAATAATGTTACTCACGGTTCAATCAACGTTCTGACAAAAAATTCTGAATCAAACAACTGTCATATTTTGAAATGGTTTTTACAAGGAAACTAATGTTTGGATTTGCACCATCTCTGGACCGTCTCTTGATTGATTTATAAGATAGTAGATTTTATATATAGTTGCTTTTGAATATGTAACGTTTTTAAACTCTTTTTAAATTATTTTCTTCATCAGCTATGGATATTACTAGATCCATCGTTCAGCACAGACTTCGGTTTAGTTAAGAAAATGGTATATCTCATACATTATGTGATTATATTATTGTATAACAAAGACTAAATAAAATAAAATAAATATTTTGTCAGCTAGCCTTGCTACATGACCGGCATAGTTACTTTTTTAGCTTAATAAATAAATAATCAAATCAGTCGACCCTTTCGCGAACACCCTGTAGTTATAGAAATGGTATCTGTGTAATGGGAATGTTGTACTAACCACTATCACGACTACCGGAATAATCACGACTTATTGTCCCTTTCGCGGCAGATAATCATAATCAGATTTGTGCCCTTTTCTGGGTTGTACATCCCTTTGTATCCCTTCCATTCAATGAATCGGCACTGATGATGAACGAAATATTTTATTTATATAAAATAATCTTTAAAATATTACGTTCTTGTGGACCCTGTACAACGATTGAAAGAACGTCATTCACGAATATCTCGAATAGACTTCTGTAATCTTAATAATAAGAAAACACTTCACTGTTTATTGATAAATCAACATGTTTCAAGACCAATGGTCTCTTCTTCAGGATTCAGCGTATACTACAATTAAAAATACAATAATAGATAAAAAAAATTCTATAAATATAAGTGGTTGTTAACTAATTCGGAAATACTGTGAAAACAAATTTAAAAAGTGACTGATTTTGAACTGTAAATCCGGATCAATAGAATCTAGGTGAACGAATTGCGTAATCTACGGGTAGCACGAACCGCGGAATGGAATACGACAATTCCAGTCGTAAATCGGAATCACCGCAAGGTATGGAAGGGAAATAGGGAAACCTTGGTACAGGATAGGTCGGTAAAGGGATGAGAGTTTAGTCGAAGGACCAGTTAATTTCGAGGAACCGGGATTCGGAAGGATTGTTCGCTTTACCTTCTATATGACGCCTCCGTAAACCCCGCAGTTGTCGCCGAGATCACACAACGGCACGCGGATGAGCCGATCTCCGATCCCAATTGTATGCGGCGATGTCACAAATTCACCCACGGCACACAAACAACAAACAATACATAATCAAAATACAGTGCTCGTGCACTGGAGCTGAAAGATCCGCACCGCGAATGCTATCGCGATGTCGAGATTGAACAAATATCAGTCAAGTTGACGTCTGCTGGTGTCAAGGTCAAAATTCACACTGAAAAGACGAGCATTAGGAAATATATGGATGGGAATTTGGACGCGGAAATGTGTCAACAACACTGCTGAATCGAGAGACGCGCTAGAAATATGTTGTATGAACTCGGAACAGTGACTGTTTACAAAAAGGATTTGATTATTTATAATATTATGTTTAATACGCTTTTAACACTTTTTCTTATTTCTAAAATTTCTGCTTTATCTAACTGTAAACCCCTGGTATTTGTATGTGACATTTCTAAATCCCTTTTAAATTCAAACGAGTGGTTTGTTTCCAAAAGTTGATTGTAAAATTCAGAAAAGTTGTTGCTATTTAAACATTTCTGCAAGTTTTGTTAGCAAATTAATTTGTATTAATATATTACGTTGCCACATAGTAACCGCAATTATTGAAGAAGTTCTGTAGTCGTGTGGCAAAAAATATACATAGTTTGTTACTTACCGAACTTGCGGAGCCTGTCTAAGAAAATTGAGCGTTGCGAAGGCGTTACAATCAAGAACTTTACGACTTGTACAATGGCTTCTTCGATGGCTATGCCATATGTAAAACGTACGAATGATACACAATCTTCAAAATGGCAGCTCAGTAACAAACCTGAAGGAAGAAGAAGGTCATGAATCAGATGGCAAGACAATATTTTTGGTGTCAACGCATTTTTGGATAATCTTAGCGGTGACGCTCAATGGTTTCTATAACCGTAGGTCCTGTTTAGATTTTGAAAATCCTGTATAAACTCAAATAAATGGTGAAGTAATGTTTTTCTTATATTCTCTCCTAATGCAATAATTATACACGGTGATTTAAAAATTAGATGAACATTGTTTGTATAACTTTATATTTCTCGCCTCGCTTATCAGCCTCTGAGGGCCGGTAGTGTGATCAGTAGTAACTTTTTACTAACGCCCCTAGTAAAAATCATTTGCGGGTTGTTGATTGATACGTCTAATTTACAACTAATATATGGAGATATCTATAGACGCGACAAATAATCGTGAAATATGCATTATCTTTGGATATTTTCACGTAGGCGTCCGAAATCTGTCACTTTGGTGGTGAAATATTTTCATATTATGTGCTAATTAGTCTATTATATTATACAACTAGATCATCACAGGACGAACTCTTATCACGAAAATAGCGAGATATTGAATAATTAATTGTCGAGTACTGCAACTTTCAATGTATCAACGCTTAAAAGGATTCTTCTACAATCTCAATTTTGGCCAATCATTCTACCTATAAACAATAGTTGCAACCTCCCCACTATTTCTCCATCTTTAACTCTTCTGCATCTGAATACACCTATGTATCTAAATGTTTTTATGGATTTTCATTATTAGTACCATATGTTTTGTTATAATATGTTTACACCGTAAAAAATCAATTTGTCTGATGACTTTTCGAACAGCTGTGAAAAGTTCTCCATATTTAACTATCAATTTTTTCTCGTTGTTTTAAAATGTCAGAATTTATATTTTTGTGTGAAAATTAGCGCTTTATGAGATCGGTATTTATTTAAATCTGTCGCCATGACGATTACGCACTTCAAAGGTTTGAAATTCCATTTAATTCCATCAAGCAATTATTTCACTGTGGGCTCTCTCTCGTCTGTCTATACGGTTCACGATAATATTTTATTCCAAGTCTATCGAAACGGAAAGAGCATTATTTTTCAACTGCGCACCGCTTCGCGGAAAAGTCTCGGATTGCGACGAGATTTTTTAATGAAACGCCTCGCGCATTTCGTCTCGGTGGATTCAAATTACTTGTCGGCGTGCCGTATTAGCGCCTCGATCGAGATGAGATGTATCATTTAGTAGAATTTCACGGTTGGCCGCGATGCGGGTTATGAGATATTCCGGCCATTTTGCGGAACGTTCTCGACGTCGGCGGTCGGTGCCCCGGTGTTGCGTCCGCACGCGCTCCGAATGGCGGATCGTCGAGTTGAGCGGTTGCGACGATGTTGTCAACTGAGTTTTAATATATTTATTACGCGATCAGTTGGACTCAACGGAGCGGTGCGATCGAATGTGCAGTGGCGCGCGGTAGTTTTAAAGTACCTAGCGAATTTTACAAAACTATTTTAATAAAATGTCCGGCTATGGTACATAAGCACGCCGTTGATTATTTCTTAACTGCTCAGTAATTTGCACTTTTGTAAATATTAATTAAAAAAATATATATTACGTATTATCATATACAGCAAGACGTAAGGACGTAGTATTTTTTTTTTTTTTAATATTAGTGAGATTAGTCCAGTACTATAATATAATATAAGGTACGAAAAAAAAAAATATGTATAATATGGATAATCATGTTATATTGATTAATACAAATTAAATATTAGCTATTTATGACAGAGTAAAGAATGAAGAAATAAGAAAAGAATGTAAAGGTGATGTTAGTATAGTGAGTAAGAGTAAGAAATGATCACTTAAGTGGTTTGGTCATATGGAAAGGATGAATGAGGAGAGAATGGTAAGAAAGATATATGACGCAAGTGTTGATGGAACCAGAAATAGAGGACGTCCGCGGAAGACTTGGCACGACCAGGTAAACCAGATAATGGAGGATGGTTCTGTTAGAAGCCTCAACAATCGGCGAGCTTGTATGACAAGATGTATGAATGTGGATGAGGCGAGAATTGTATGTCAGGACAGAAGAGTGTGGCGCTCTATCCTCTCTGCCTACCCCCACGGGGAAACGGCGTGATGGTAAGTAAGTAAGTAAGTAAATATTAGCTAAATTACTTTGTGGCCCTATACAAATAATAAAATAAAATACTTTGTTAAAACCACTATTTATTGATTTTTTTTTTTTTTTTTTAAAAATAGAGATGCGTACACGGAATACATGTCACATCAATATTCTTACTATTTTCAAACTAAGCTAAATGCTTGTGCTCTGAAAATAGGACTAACTTGCTGGTGTCCTGGAACGAGGCGCGAACCCCCGACCACCAGATCACTAGGCCAACGTCTTGACCACTACACCAACAAGCTACTCAAATTATTCATTATTATTCAACATGTTTCGATACCTTTAGTATCTTCTTCAGGAAACAATGTATATTAAAATTAAAATACAAGCATAGATAAAAACAAAACTTTAAAGTGAAGTAAAAACTAAGTAGGAACTAATATGAAAACAAATTTAAACTATTTGTAAAGGGGATTTGGTTATTTGTAATATTTAGCTCGCTACTAACACTTTTTCGTATTTCTAAAATTTCTAATTTATCTAACTGCAAATCCCTAATATTTGTATACATAATTTCTAAACCCGTGTTAATGTCAAAATAATGGTTTGTTTCCAAAGTGTGATTAGCGAATTAGGTATCGAAACATGTTGACTAATGGTGGTTTAAATAATATATTTTGTCTTATTATTTACATTCGATAATTATTGGCGATAATAACCGCAGTAACACACGTTCCACTTCGTTCCGCCGCTTCAATTTTTAACGACAGGCGTAGCACCAGTCGGTAATCCGCAATCCGTTAAACATTAAACATGCTCTACGTTATATTGATTTTATGCCCGAACCCATAACGAACATTACGCATATTTTAACATTTTTAGAAATAAATAATATTGGATAATTTATATAGCGCCATTTTCGTAAAAATTTTCACCTCAATGGCGTTTACACATAAACATTTTATATTCCTGCATTATCTTTATATTTAAAATTAAAAAATGTCTATTTGTTTGCATATTAGTGTATTCTTAAATGAAGTCTCTGATGCACCGTTTCTTATGACGAGAAGCAAAGAGTTGCACGCTTTTGGACCTGCCATCGCAAATGCTCACTCATTGAACTTCTGGCAACGTCTACTACCCTTCTTGAAATAGAGGCTATCCTGGGATGCAGAGCTCTCGAAGACACAGAGGCGCCACGTTGTGTGTCGCATTGTACATCAACCAGCACAATTTAAATTCAACTCTTTCAGGGAACCGGAGCCAATGTAGCTGATGTAAAAGGAATGTTATGTTATATGATCATTTTATAAAAGCATTTAATATCACAGTTAACAAGAACCTTCCGGAACCACGGGTCCGCGCAGCGCCACTGGGTCCGTATCATTACCCGAGACGCGCCGATCCGAAAACCGGTATTGCCGCCACGGCTGTGAAGCTGCTAGCCGCTCGGCCCTCGTCTCCGGATCCTCTCGCTCTCGGGCCGGGGAACCCACGCCCCGTCACTCGGCCTCCTCGCCTCTTCGCCCACTCGCCGGCCTGGCATCGTCCAATTTCGGCTCATCATAAGCAATCAAATACGACTGTTCAATACGCTTTTATTAAATGCCTTCTTGTACGATGAACCGTCGCATTTCTATTATTTAATTCTTTTATTTCGTTTCATATGAGTAAAGAGCGAAGAAATAAGGAAAGAACGTAAAGCTGATCTTAGTATAGTGGGTAAGATTAAAAATAAAAAAAATATTTTAATTTTTCGATTCATAGTACAGTACAGTGTAGCAAAGTGAGACATATATTTGGATACCCTGCCTGCTACACTAGTATTTGACTGTATCAGAAGTGCCTTACCGGTATAGTAATAAACAAAGTGTAGTGTTCAATGTACAAATAAATATATATAAAGATGCGCATAAATACGTTGTAAAACTTGACTTAAAGTAAGTAAATGCATTATTCAATGTAGAATAATATATAAATCAAATAAAACAAGGTGCAATCAGATAGCATATAAATACAGTGTTCAACGTATATAAAAAGTAAGTAAAATATTATGTAAAGAGAAAAACAGGATGCAATTAATGGCATATAGTAATATAGAAGGGATCATTTAGGTGGTTTGGTCACATGGAACCTATGAATGAAGAGAGAATGGTAAGAAAGATATACGACGCGAGTATTGATGTCATCAGAGGTAGACGACCTCCGCGGAAGATTTGGCACGACCAGGTAAACCGGAGGATGGTATTGTTAAAAGCTCCAATTATCGTCGAGCTTGTATGTGAAGATGTATGAATGTGGATGAAGGGAGAACTGTGTGTTAGGACAGAAGAGTGTGGAGCTCTATCCTCTCTGCCTACCCCCGGGAGGAAACTACGTGACGGTAAGGTAGTTGGTTAACAATCAGAACACACCTTACAATGAAAGTATTTATATCGCTGGATCGAATTTGGAGGAGACACTAAATATTGTATATCTGGGTCGCAATATAAATGAAAGATGGGATTCTTATGTTGAAATCAAATGCCGCATTGAGCAAGCTCGTGCAACCTTTATCCGCATGTTCTGCAGTCATGATCTCAACCTTAGTTACGAATGATCGGATGAGGCACGAAAAAAATAAGAAAATTATGTGGGAAAATGAATTAAAGTACTGGGTATTTAAAAAAACACAGAAATGAAGCCTCAATATGAGAAGATGTATGAATGTGCGAGAACTTTGTGTCAAGACGGAAGAGTGGCGCTCCTATCTACCTGCCCCCGCGGGGAAACGGCGTGATGGTAAGTAAGTTTCATATTTATTTTAAACTGCGTTAAAAATAGCGCTTTACAAAATTTTTGAAAATTGTATAGGAGGTTCGCGGGTGGACTGTATATTGTAATGGGTATTTAGTATCGTTATAGTTTTCAATAAAGGTGGAATGTGTAGGAAGAAATATAGTCTATACAGGAGTGGTAAGATTATCACCTATATATAATATACCGTTTACATCTCTTCTTTCATTGAATTATCGCCTATCGATAATAGTATTCAATTTATGATTCGTGTATGTCATGTTCAAAAATACACTGGCCCATTTCCAAGCATATTTTGAAAGAGTACAGCCACATACCACACACCAAATAGATGGACATGAAATGAAGTGTATATATTGGACAAGGGTTTAGAACATTGTTTGTTGGACGAAGCGGATTCTACGCACATTCATTTGTGGAAACATTTATTTAGGTCTTCTTCTTCCAGTGCCTGTCCGCTTACCGAACTTCATCTTTTTTCAGCAACATTGTTTCCCTTTAGGTATGCGATTCATAGCGCACTCAAAATAATAAAGCGCACATTTTTGACTCATAATTTAATCAGGCATCCCTACCCGTAAAATATTGTGAACTCGACTTAATATACCGTGAGAATAGATACAAAGAGATTGGTTGAAAACTTTCGGGTCACTTATCGATTTAGGTATTTTCTTGTGCGCAAATCTTATACAAAGTGCGACGCCCTGAGAATTACTATTATTCGCAAGAGCAAGCGCAAGAATCGAGACATTCGTGCGGCCCTGCAGAGATCTAGCATTTTTAGATTCGTTTTTGTCACTAATTTGTTCCTGCCGTTGATTCAACCATTGTTTCAGAACGGTACCAGCTCTGTGCGAACGGATTGTGGACACTGTTTGAGAAAGTGCACCTTACACATTCATTGTTCGTTCAGGGATGTTGGATCACAAGCTATTCTTTGAAGACGCGCCATAAAATGGAGCACATTCCTTGCTGCTTTGTTGCAATCCTCGCCTTCCAGCATTCTTTACTTCGGTCTTTCACAATGCATTTTAACATATGAAATATATGGCGTATTAAAGATGGCTTCTGGCTTGAGATTAGCATAAAATATTATCCATTATGGAAATGGTGTGTACGATAGCGGAGAATATGAAAATATGAGAGAACTTAACCACATCTGGTTATCAAACATAGTCTATTGGTCTATGATCTAGTATAAATTATTATCTAAAACATACTTACCGCGGGGGTAGGCAGAGAGGATAGAGTGCCACACTCTTCTGAGCTGACACAATTCTCGCCTCATGCACATTCATACATCTTCTCATACAAGCTTGCCGATTATCGAAGCAGTATCTGGTTTACCTAGTCGTGCTATGTCTTCCGCGGACGTCCTCTATTTCTGGTGCCATCAACACTTGCGTCACATATCTTTCTTACCATTCTCTCCTTATTCATCAGATCCATACGACCAAACTTTAATTTTACTCACTATACTAAGATCAGCTTCACATTTTTTACTTATTTCTTTATTCTTTATTCCCTCTTAAATGGATCTGCCACATATTGCAGATTTACTTAGACATTGACTCCATCGTAATAATATCAGACGTAGTGGAAATTGATGAAATAGTGAACATCGCATAAACGGAAACTTGGTAGAAGAAGAACCTTCCTACAAAGAAGAAGTCCACCTTTCTACAATCACATAAGCCCAGCTCCTACAAAGGACGATGCCACGAGGCATATTGAAGGCCTCAAAGCATATTTGACTAGTATTACCAATGTACCACCAGAATCCATTAATTTAATTCATAATTTTGAAAGAACTATTTAAAAACATGCGCCAAAAAACATTGTTAGATTTTTTAAATAATAAATAAATGATCAATTTTTTTTAATACCCCAAATTTACATTTTCCCTCCGTTTAAATTTTTTTTTGTTAGTCCTTTCAAAAACTTAAAATCGAATTTTCACTGTATTAGTAAGAACGCCATTCGCTGTACGTAAACAGTGCCAAATCGCTTTATTAACAATAAAATAAATATAACATATTTGTATATTAAGTAACAAGAAAGACCGAATAATAAGATGGACAGACTGTATCCAAGACGTGATTAGAACCTCGCTACACTTCTCACTAAACAAGAACCACGAAGCTCTGTCATGGGCACATCGCCGAGAGAGAGAGAGAGACATAGAGAAGCTGTTGCCAGTGTATTATTATCTATATAATACATATCGTCACCGTCAGGCAGCAACACCGCATATCTCAATGTTTTGTCAAATTAAGATATTTATATCATATCACTAGTTACACCATAGCGTCTGGTAGGGGTGTTCAAATCAAAGAAATGTAATCTCTACATATCATCTGTAACCTCCCTGTCAACTGCGCACAAGTCAAGGGAATCATACCTAAGTTTAGTTTAGTTTTAGGCTCCTTTTACAACTCTAGAAAGGTAAGTAATACTTGACTAATTCTACAAAAATCAAGTACACAATTCGTATATGAAATGCGGTGTTGGTGCTGACGATGACGCTATACAGTTTTTGTGTTTCTTTCATCTTCATGTTCTACCTCTTGAAGCTGTTTCTTTGACTGCACTGCAAGTCGAGTTCTTCGACGTGTGTCATTTCCTGAAACAACGCACTCAACGATATGTTACACCAGATATGACGGTATTAAATTGTTAGTTAAAACAATTATATTCTTTTTTTAATCAAATTACATGAATCACTAAGAAAAATTCACATATTACATATGAACATAGTTATAACCGGGTCTCGGATTTATCTTGACAGTAAATGTGTTACCAATTACACTATATTAACCATATAATTTCCTTTCGAATTTTCAACTTTATGTGTGTTCTTTCTATATTTATAGACAACTCTTTATTTTTATACGAATTAAATGAATAAATTAGAAAGACATACAGAAAAGTATTTAGTTGCCACCGGGATTCGAACCTCGACCTCTTCCTATCCGGGGAAGCGCGTTCTCCGATTTCGCCAAATAACCAAATGCATCTTGGATTATTTCCATTTAAAAACTGTCTGTATTTGCAATGAATCTCAAAAACTTTCGAGAAGTACATGCTAGAGGTGTTTTAAAATTGCGACTTTATATATATTTTTTTAAATATATTTCATACGTATTTTTTAGCGTAAATATTTCAAAATCTAAAAAAATATATTACGCATGTCTTTTAGAACTCTTTAAAAAAAAATTCTAATTCGTAAGCATAAGTTGTCAGTGAATATTTTCTGGCGTTATTAATCTATATAATGAAAAACAAGTTAACAAATCGCTTCCCCTCGGTACACAATACGTCCACCTTCGTGTATAATTAGGACCACCTAGGCGATGGTTTTTGAAATAAACCCTTTTTAAATGAGTCACTTTCGTGTCGGTTACAAATTAGTGTAACCCGTTTTTAGGCTGTAATCATTGCGCCGACTTTTTTCTCTTCTTCCGCATTTTTAACTTATGTTACACGATAAATGCATGGCTTAGTTACTTTAACTTACCATATTCATGTTAATCCTACAATTCCAAATTTGTCAACATTGCAACTACATATTAATTCAACAATTTTTAATTTGTTAACATTGCAACTACACATTAATTCAACAATTTTTAATTTGTTAACATTGCAACTACATTAATTCAACAATGTTTAATTTGTTAACATTGCAACTACATTAATTCTACAATTTTAAGTTTGCTAACATTGCAACTACATTAATTCTACAATTTTAAATTTGTTAACATTGCAACTACATTAATTCTACAATTTTAAGTTAGCTAACATTGCAACTACATTAATTCTACAATTTTAAATATGTTAACATTGCAACTACATTAATTCTACAATTTTAAATTTGTTAACATTTCAATTACATTAATTCTACAATTCCAAAATTGTTTTTATTTCATCGACATGATAAGAAAGATATATGACGCAAGTGTTGATGGCACCAGAAATAGACGACGTTCTGTTAAAAGCCTCAATAATCGATGAGAAAATGTATGAATGCGAATGAGGGGACAATTGTGTCAGGACAGAAAAGTGTTGTGCTCTATCCTCTCTGCCTACCCCAGCGGTGAACCGGCGTGATGGTAAATTAGTTACATTTATTTTACAATTGCAAATTAAATTTGTGTGTATCTTTGTGTTAATATTATATTGACTTCCCATTATTCGTATGTTGTACATATTTCTATAGCTATTTCAATATTTATAGACATCGTATTTTATTTTATTTAAGTGTTTCAGATTTTACACTTAATCTCATAAAAAATTAGGAATGAATTTTTTATTAGTGTAATTTACAAAAAGAATTTATAATAGGGTGAAATAAATTTATAACCATCATTTAACTACCTGTTGATAATGTTCTTTGTAGGAATAAAATATTTCCTTTGTTTTATTTGAATTGGCCTATCTATATCATATTAAAACTTTTAATTATGTAGAAGAATTACATCACAACTGAGTAGAAATTTAAGGGTTTTTTTTTTAAGTTTTCAGTTTTTCTAAATTTGATATCATTTGAGTTTAAAATTATAGATTGAAATGTTTTTTTTATCGTTAATTGTATAATAAATTTTTACGATTTTGTGTGTTTTAAATAATATTAATTATTACTATGTAATTCGACTAATCTCATTGAAGACTATTAAATTAATATAAGGAGGAAAGCAAGACACCGTGCAAAATATAATTGTAGGTAATGAATGTTTGGAACAAGAAGATGAGTTTGTGTATTTGGGAAGTATGTTTGATAGAAACGGAAAGGCTGAGAATGATGTCGAAAGGAGGGTGACTGCAGGAAATAAAGTGAACGGCGCTTTGAATGGAATTATATCTAACGGGAATTTGTCAACCGAGGCAAGACTAGCGGTTCACAATGGAATCCTGATACCGACATTGATGTATGGAAGTGAACCCTGGAGCTGGCAGAAAAGTAACGAAAGTAGACTGAATGCAGTGGAAATGAGATCACTTAATCGTATTTTTGGCAAATCTATTTATGACAGAGTAAAGAATGAAGAAATAAGGAAATAATGTAAAGCTGATGTTAGATAGTGAGTAAGATTAAGAAATTATCACTTAGTTGGTTTGGTCATATAGAACGGATGAATGAGGAGAGAATGGTAAGAAAGATATATGACGCAAGTGTTGATGGCACCAGAAATAGAAGACTTGGCACGACCAGGTAAACCGGATAATGGAGGATGATTCTGTTAGAAGCCTCAATAATCGGCGAGCTTGTATGACAAGATGTATGAATGTGGATGAGGCGAGAATTGTGTGTCAGGACAGAAGAGTGTGGCGCTCTATCATCTCTGCCTACCCCCGCGGGGAAACGGCGTGATGGTAAGTAAGTAAGTAAATTAATTAATATAACTAAAATTTAAACCAATGAGCGTTGATTAGGCCGTCTATTCGACATATCAGAAATAAAGTAGCCATCCGTGATCTTTAAGCTATATAACACCATCAATAAAAATTCTTAGTGTCCATTTTCTTTAGTGCGGTGTTACGATCAATTATTATTTACTCATACACATATAGGCGGTGTAATAAAAATATTTAAAATAAAACGAGCGATAATTTTTTAATGATCAAGTTTTTTTTTCTTTTTTTTGCTTTTCTTTGTTTATCAACATACGAACGAGTTGTTTTATTTATTATTTGGAACAATATCACATCACATCGGGCATCTGTGACACGTTAGTCAAATTTAAACCAACACCCCATCAATAATAATAAAATCTTAATGATCCCGAATATAAATCGATCTCCCTTCTTCGGCATACATACACGAATAGATCAATACGGCCGACCTCTTTATTACACTTTACATAATTGTGACGCCCGTATAGAACATCTATTAGCTATCAGGTAGGTACTGGCGTATAAAGCTGTTGGAATTCGGCCTTCTCGTCGGCTTCGGTAATGCAGAAAGTATATATTAAAGAAAAAATAATAATTTGTTTTATTTAACGATCGCGATTTGATGACGCTTGCATAATAATATTTAAACATTTTTATAGCGCCATTTTCGTAAAAAAATTCAATACAAGTTCAAACTGTTTAGTCCTATACTAAGAGTAGTATTTAAAAATTAAATTTTAATTTATAGTATCTTTTTATACACGAGGGGTGGGGAATTAAGGAATGCAGGAAAGGTGGTAGAAATTCGGGAGAGGAACAGGAATAGAGGGCGGCTGAAGGACTACCCAGAACCAGAAAACACGACCCACCTGTGAAACGCTCCTTCCGGTACCTGATGTTAGCACTTATAATGAATAAGATTGACAAAAGATCCCTTAGGTAGTTTGGTCATATGGAACGGATGAATGGTAAGAAAGATATATGACGCAAGTGTTGATGGCACCGGAAATAGAGGACGACCAGGTAAACCAGATAATGAAATATGGTTCTGTTAGAAGGCTCAGTAATCGGCGAGCTTGTTTTAGAAGATGTATGAATGTGGATGAGGCGAGAATTGTATGGCGGGGAAACGGCGTGATGGTAAGTAAGTTAGTTAGTTACACTCATTTTACTTACTTACACCTTAAAGTCCATTTACTAATAATAAATATATTTATATATTTTCCTTGTATATAAATACTATAATGTATATGAAAATTTGGGCTATATGTGTGCTGTGTATTGTATCTTTTGCGAGTTTTCCTAAACCGTGTATTATCGTTAATTAAAAAAAAAAAGTTATACATATTTTTGGAACATTGTGTTACTCACGCTAATCCGATTGAATCCCTAGATGGAAATAGTTAAACATACGTTTTTGAAATGATTATATAATTGTGAATCCATTTTTCCGTATAAGAAATTCAGGTGGGGCGTATCGGTGAAGTTTTTTCATCCGAACGAACTGTTCCCGTCGCGGGCCGTGAACGTTAATTTGGATATTTAGTGTCGGTAGCCCGGGCGGCTGATTCTGGCCCCGGCTTTGTGCTGCTATCGCCCGTTTTTTACCTCTCTTTTTATTCTCACGTCTTCGTTCAGAACTCTCGGTCCAGGGGCGCAGCTTCCGTCGCGCGATAAGTCTGCAAGATCCATTTGTCTTCCCCATTTCGCTGCGGTTCGAACCGCGTGTTTTTGCTATTGTCTTGGTTATGGAGAAGTTCGTGTCTGTGTTGATTATACGAGGGTTCGTTTATTTTTTTTTATTTGTAGAAAATCAATACTTATCATTACAAATGTTTGTCGCTATCTGATTTAAGATGCACGATGATATATATCATGATAGATAACTGAGTTTGCTGAATACTAATTAACGTTGATAGTTAGAAAAATAACAATAATGGAGATTGCTGACATTGCAGCTAATAGCCTCATAAGTTAATGTTTTCGTTGTCGTGTGATAGTTCAGAGTTTAGTTTTGCAGAACATGTCATTTTATTTATTTTAAATTGTTAACTTTGTTTTATTAACCACTTAATGAATTACGTAAAATACGTCTAACGATTTCGAAAACTCATCATATTCTTCTTCAGGATGTCAATAACTAATCAAAAACATATGTTATTGTTTCTTTAACAGAATCTATTTTTAAAAAAAATATTAATTATTTAGAAAATATTTTTAATACCTATCTTAAATTGTTACTTGATGATGCAAAATGTTAGAATTGGATTTGTGGTTAAATTTAGTTGGTTGTTTATAATTTTTTGATTAGTTTTCCAAATTATTTAATTTATGACCAACAGACAATTCCAAATGTTTATCAAAACCAAAACCATGACCATTTTTTATCAAATGATTAGAAATTCTGAAAACTCACTATTATTCAAACATTTTAAATACTTTTTGTGTGCGGGAATTCAAGTAGTACAATACACTTTATTACAGATCTCACAATTGTAACTACAAATATATTAGATGTGTTCTGATCTACGATTCCGGTACGAGAGATCGCGCGCCCATGCGCGACGCTCTTTTATCCCTTCCACGCTTCCATTCTTGCCAACATGCGCGCGTCACATATTCGCTACATCATGATGCATTACATTCACTGCATCAATTAGAAATATATACGGGAAAATTCAATTTATCGAAAAATTATTTTTATTGCTACCGGGATTTGAACCTTTCTAATTCATTCATTTAATTAGTAAATATTAGAAATATTACAGAACTATGTTCTGAAAACTGTAACTTTATAATGTGTTAAATAGTTTGTTTTAATTGTTATTATTATTATTATTATTAAGTTACTTTTACAGAGATTGTTCACAAAAATACCGAATACCTCTAACATATTGGTTTGACAATGTTCCTCCACATTTTTTCAGCAGCTCACAATTAGGATAACCGTTGTAATAAGATAGCCAGTAATAATAATAATAATAATAATAATAATAATGGATAATTTGTATAGCGCCATTTTTAGTAAAAACTTTCACCTCAAGGGCGCTTTACAAATAAACTGTTTATAGTTCTACAATTCCCTTTGTTTTTAAAATTAAAAGCTTTTTGAATAGGTGCGTTTTTAGTTTCTTCTTAAATAAAGTCTCTGATGCACTTTTGGTAGTAGCGTTTTGGATCTGGTCAATCCATTGAATTCTATCTATCTGCTCTTCCATCTTTCTAATCACCACCAGTATTTTTTGCGAGCGTTGTGCCTGAAAAATCTGATCATATTTTAATATGTCCTTTGATTTAATTATTATATTACATACGGTACACGTTGCGCCCCTGTCTCGTATGTTGGTCTATTGAGATCATAGCCTTAGGAGGCTGTGTTAGCTCCATTGTTGGTTCCAGTCATAATCTTGTGTAGGATAACAGGTAATTATAAACTTTAAATAGAGTAGTTTTTTTTTCTATCATCTCATTTGTGGATGATGGCACTCGGAAGCGAAGACACCAAGTCTGGAGAACAGACAGCCAATCTTTGATGAGTTTGATGATTATCTGGATGGAGGTATTTACATTTCACAGTGACGAGATAATTACATATCTATTTTTAATGTTTATAGCGTTAACTTGTGGTTAACCATAATTATTAATTTAAACTTATAACTTTGTATTTACTACGTAATTAATTTTTATGTAGATGACGTAACTTTCGTAAAATTTCATCGCATATTTTGAAACTACTTTCTGGTTTCCTTCGTTTTTTTTTATCATGTTCTATACCATGTATTAATTATACCGTATAATTTTTTTTTTAAATAATATTTTCTCGCTATTTTGTTTTTTGTGACAAAAAATGACAGCATTTTTTCTGTTCTAAAACATCAGTGTCGCCATTTTCCTGTTCCTTATAATTTTTCCTAATTTTTGTGCTTAAATAATGGAGTGTCAAACGTTTATCCATCTATCCTACAGTTCCGAACTCGATCCGTCAGATTATGACATTTTTCGGTCGCTCTCCAATCAAATGCTTATCGTTACGTTCAACAACGTTCTTAGAAATTGGCTCGATAACTGTATCGATACCAGACCAGCCGATTTTTATAGAAAAAGTTAAAAGATGGTATGAAATCCAAACATATTGATCAAACCTATAATAATTATCGTCACAAATTTCCAAAAATAATATATAGAAAGTCCACTTCGTAATTGATTTTTATACATACACCTTATGTGTAGTGTATAAGATGTATGTATAAGAGGTAAATTTTAATTTCGGTCTGATACTGATTTATTGTACAATTAATTGTAAACTAGTGAGACGGGTACATTCCAAAAATTATACATATGTATTAGGAGAACACATTCTTATTGTGAAATTGTAATTATTCAGAACATAAGTTTGTGATATTTTAAATATATTCATTAAAAAGATATACATACAAAATCAATTTTATCGAAAAATATTGTTGTTGCGCTACCGGAATTCGAACCTGGATCTCTTTCCAAACTGGGGAAGGTGCATTATCCAACTATGCTACAGCGACGATATTTTTAGCGACAAATTTTCGAACCTATATGTTATCTTTTTGATATTAATATATTTAATCGTTCCATTATTCTTTAAAATATACATATGTATTACGTAGTTTTAAATAACTAAATAACAGAGAATATTGAATAAAATGATTTCATTAATTCTTCAATATCAGCAAAATTACTTTGTTGCTACATATTATATAAATAATTAATCAAAACACCTGACATACTGTGAAAACAAATTTAAAAGTAAACAAACTATTCTTTTGACATTAACAAGAGTTTAGAAATTATACATTAAAATAGGGGTTGAATAAATTTTAAATTTTAGAAATTTTATCAAAAACCAAATCCTTTTTGCAAATGGTCACTTTTTAAATTAGTTATCTACCACTTATACTTTATAGTTTTATTTTTATCTATGCGTGTATTTTTAATTTTAGTATACTTTAATTTCTGAAAAAGATATCATAGATATAGAAACATGTTTGTTGATAAATCAATAAATAGTGTTTTGTCTTATGTTTTCGATTAAATTATTGTTTAAAAATTTGAATTAATGATAAATAATTGTACAATATCGCTAAGACTTATTAGATAATCCTTAGTTATTATAACTAATGTATTTACTGTATTTTTTATTATACCATTTCAACTTGTGTATGGCATCTATATCCAGATTCCTTAAGCTATGTAACTGATCTGTTGCAAATAATACAGAAATAAAAACAATACCAATAAATATACGAACTGATCTAGTGTGGTGGCCAGGAAACACATAATGTATTTAATTAATTCATTTGAACTTTACTTTATTTTGATTTTAACAGAAATATATCATATTTACATCTTTACACACATTTAAATACATTGCCCAATTAGGCTAGCCTGTTTTTGGGCAAATTATATATACAATATATATAATATTTTATAAAACCAAATCTCATCGAAGGCAAAACGCAGTAAGATCGAATACATACATAGCATATAATGTGAAAATATTTAAGGAGAGAGAAAAAAAATAATTAAAAAAATGTATATATATAAAATATAAAAATGTGAATAAAAAAGAGAGAAGAGAAAAAAAAAAATAATAATTATACCAATAATGTAAGCAGATATAAGGTAGATGTAAATATACAAGACCAAAACACACAAAAGTAGTTATACAAATTATATCATTATATAAAAGAGTTTACTCTCTGTATCTGCTCTTCCTGATTGCAACAACCAATTTGAAATATCCTTTTTAAAAGTCTTAATGTCAGTTAAATTTCTAATTTTATTTTCAATTTGATTATATAATCCGGGTGCTTGAAAGGTAAATAATCTTTGCCCAAAATTAGTTTTCATTCTTGGAACTATTTAAGGGTTGTTTGCTCTTGTGGGATAATATATTTCAGTCCTCACAGATGGAGCCCTTATTTTCTTATCAAAGCTAGTTAAATAAATTGATCCGAATATAACGCGATTTTTTAAAAAAAATTACGTTCGTATTTATATTCGAGACGTAACGTATTACGCGTTCAGTCCATAGATTGTCCGTGTGAGTGCGTCTTTGTCAAAGGGCTGAGAGGAAGAGGAAAATCTCCAACCCGTTGGACCGACCGAGTGGAAAAAGCAACAGCCACTTCTCTAGTGACAGTCCTCAAATCCGCAGGATGCCGGGAAAACTGGAGGAGGATAGTCAAGAGGGCGGGGGGACTTCATAGAGATTACAATGGACCCACGTGGATGAATATAAAATAAAGCTATGATAATAATGTTGAAAAGAATTAGATATATCTGCTCGGGTCAGTACAATCATTTCAAACCCACATACCTGTAAATGAATAGACATGAAATAACGTGTACACATAGGAGAGCGGTTTGGAACATTAGTTGCGGGACGAGGGACATTCTACACACATACTTGGTAGAAACATAAATCCGATAGTTAATGACATGTTTATGCAACAGTAAAAGTATTTAAATTAAATAAAATACATCACTTTGTACGAAATCACGAAATTTATTATACGTCAACCGGTTTCGCTTATCTCAAGCTTAATCAGGTCGTATTTAAAACTAATAAGAGTGGACTTATATATACACAAAGGAGGAGATAGAATCTCTGTCTTTCACGTGTAATTTCTCTTTATGTATATATAAGTGGACTCTTTTTGTATTTATGATTAGTTTTAAATACATCCTGATGAAGCTTGAGATAAGCGAAACCGATTGATGTATAATATATTTCGTGGTTTCATACAAAGTGATTGTTATTTTATTTGATATAATATGACAAACCACTAAGCTTCTTAAAAAAAAAGTATTTACTTATCGAAAATTAAATCTTTGTGTAATCAAGACATATTTTTTACGTTAATGCATTTTAAGGGTTTAAATTTTCGTTCCAATCGAGTCATATTTAAAAAAAAGTTGCGGAGCTATTTGATTACGTAAGCGGTACTAAAGTGAAAATATTGGGATCAGGAATATGCGCCAGTTCATTCATGTCTATAGTCTGTGTTCAAACCGAAATATATGTTAATTCATATTTTTTTAAAACTTCGCTGGAGAATTATTATAGAGAAATTGATATGAATCAACATGAGCGCGAACATGACATAAAAGGAAGAGGTGAATAACTGTAATACCTTAAACACATATAAAACGAATGAATGAGGAGAGAACGGTAAGAATTATATTAATGTATTAATTATAAGAATATAAATGGATCTCTATTTCCAATCCGGGGAAGTACACTACCAATTGTGTGTTTTCACAAGAATGTGTTTTCCTTAATAATATATGTTATATCAATGTGTCCAAAATTTAATAAAAATGAATTGATAATTCTGGCGTCCGCAGTCGGTCTTAATCAAAAGTATTTGAGATTCTGTAAAAATAATGTAGATGGCTTTCAAATAATGGAACGACAGGTGTATTAATTTGAAAAAATGTAACATATAGGTTCGAGAATTTGTCAAGAAAAATACTGGCGTTATAACACAATTGGTTTTATATGTATATATTTATAATAAATACATTAGTTTAGTATTTAAGAAATATATATTAAAATATGAATTAAATATATTAATTAGAAAGATATACATATAAAATCAATTTTATCGAAAAATATTGTTGTTGCGCCACCGGGATTCGAACCTGGATCTCTTTCCAAACTGGTGAAGGTGCATTATCTGACGATATTTTTAGCGACAAATTTTCTAACCTACATGTTACCTTTTTTGATATTAATACATTTAATCGTTCCATTATTAATATCTTTCTAATTAATATATTTAATTCATATTTAAAATATCACAGACCGTCTGTTCTGAATAATTACATCTTCACAATAAGATTGTGTTCTCTTAATAAGAAATATATATGACGCAAGAGTTGACGGCACCAAAAATAGAAAAACACACGGCACGATCAGGTAAACCAGATGGTCCTGTTAGAAGCCTCAATTATCGGCGAGCTCGTACGAATGTGGATGAGGCGAGAAGGGGAAACGGCGTGATTGTAAGTAAGTAAGGTTACTGACTAGTAACCCTCAAGTAACTACGAGATTTTGTAACTAGATAGTCTCTATCAACACGACGTATTATATAACTAAATAAGTAATATTGTTTTAGAGCCATGGTCTTGGTTTAGAAATGAACGGTGTTGCCAGCTATGGATAGTCGTTTGTGCGTGTTATATTTCAGCCCTGGGCGATGCGTAGTGAAGCGGGGTTGGTGTTTACACGCTCCTAATTTAACAATGTTGTAACTCTAATAAGCTTTAGTTCCGTGTACTGTACCAACGCTGATTGACACACATACAACAACTCTGCATGTATCGTACGTACTCGATGAGAAAGTTGAACAACGTTACAACATGATTTGTGTTGCGCGGTGTTGAAGCGAAGGAAGCAATCTTTGAAAAATTGACAAAATAACATTTTTTGGGGATAAATCTATTTCAGCCGCAGAAAGGTTTGTAGAATCGACCGACCGTTGCCAAAAGTCTAAATTTAGTGAACGTGTATTTGCGGTGACAGGTTCAAAAGCATGTAACTCTTTACCCTCCGTCATAATAAGGTCAAATACCTTGGCCATATATTCAATGAATGGACAAGACGATAATGATATAGAACGGCAGAGGAGATAGTTGAGCTTTCGTGCAAATATGCTGTCACGGCGTTTCTACCGATGCAGTAAGGAGGTGAAGAGCATCCTGTTTAAATCCTTCTTCACCAGCATGTATATCTGCAAGCTCTGGTCGAAATACAAGCAAGTGAGGTATAACCGTCTCCGAATTCAGTACAACTCATACAGAATACTGTTCGGATTGGCGCGTTATTGCAGCGCATCTACAATGTTTACCGAAGGCCGTATACATGGATTCGTTCCGCTTCTGAGACATCGAGTTGCTGGCGTAAAGCTGCGGCTGGAGCTTAGGACCAACTCTCTGGTGCAAGCGGCGCTCTCATGGAGAGCTAGTTCCCTGACCAGAGAATGGCAGCCCCTACAGAATAGCTACATCTACAATGGCCGTGACTGAAGTAGTTATATATGTAATATTTATATTTTGTGCGTATATATGTGTGAACTTTTTATTAACTTTTTTATTTTTGTATTTAGTAATATTTTCCTTGGTTTTCTTTTTCATAGCATTATATTTATTTCATAACCTTAATATGTATTATCTCTATGGCGAATCGGGTTACAAAAAAAACCTGATCACGCTGGAATAAACACATTATTATTATTATAAGAAAACAGTGCATCAGAGACTTTATTTAAGAATAAACTAAAAACGCACCTTTTCAAAAAAAAAACATTTCCATAAGTTAAAATAACAAATTTAAATTTATAATGATTCTAGGATATAGTTATGTTCAACACGAATAATGTTTTAATGTCTCTCTTGCCGTATTGTATTCTTAGATTGTAAAATTATATAGCTGTTCTTTTCTACAATTTGCCAATGACATTAAATTAGTGTTGAAAATGAACGGTTCATTAGAATCATTCGAAATGTATGGAAATCCTCAAATTCCAACGAATAATGTAAGTTCCTTTTCACCTCGTGTAAATAAAATTGTATAGTTGTCCCCCATCATAGTTATAAATAAATACAATCGTCGAGTTAAATTGTTAGTTTGATAATGCCCTTACAAGGCGAAACGCGTCTCAAGACAATTAAACAAGTAGAATTAAAAAATAAATGTTTTATTTTCATACGTGTATATTTTAAACGTTGAAAAATAAATGTTACCGGCCGCAGCGGCGTCTATCTAACAATCTGCACAGTAACACAGCGGTCAGTGTAAGTTCTGCTGGATTCAGTTTATTTTTTGTCAATTCCCCCTACTTAGAGTGGAGTATTTAACTGCACAATGCTGCCGGAGCTGTGCGAGTTGTGAGCCCGCCCGTAATAAGCGCGCGGCAGCCGTGTTTAGTAACACAAGAGCGATTTTATACGTGTTATTATCCGTTGCTCTCTGACGAATAATTTGTGTATTATTACGTGTAGTATTTACTGACAAAACAGCGTCGGTCTAGTTTGTTAAATAATATCCTCGCAGTATACGGTCTGCGTGTTTTAATTGTCTCATTATCGCGCACGCAGTGCGCCAGTAATAACCTTTTTTTTTTTTAATTTTATTTATTATTAATATGCAATAGTTACATACTCTAATATAAACAATATCATTTTTTTCCCCTTTTAACTATATATTATCTGACATTTTATTTAAAATTTTACATCGTCGATTTCTGAGATTTAGCGTTCTTTATGAATGGCAGTCTTATTCTATCTCTTCGTCTTGTATGATGCTCGTGCTGTTTTGCCTTAAATTTGTCTTATAAACACCGTAATATTAAAATATATGTTCTGTTTAACCTTTTGACTGTCAACTCTATTTAAAATGTAAGACACCGGACAGGGTATGACTTGAGGGTTGAATTATCTATCTAAAGCTGGCAAAATGATTAAAAAATACGATATTAATCCCTGCAAGTTTATAAGGTCCAAAAGTGCGTGTTAACACGCTTATATATATTTTTTTCCAATATTATTCTGATTTATTTATTTTTTAGTACTTCTACACCCGCCTAGCGTACTTTTCGGTCGATACCCCCCAGGAAGGAAGGATTATTTATCGGTGGAAATCTGACCAGCGATGTAGATTGAGAGCTTCGCGACCGAATTGCATCCAATATTGACGCCTATGTTAGTGTACGAATGGCACTTGTAAAAAGCTTGTGAAAGACAAAACAGAGTTTAGTGCAAAGAGGGCTACGATTCTTTGCCTCGCGTATTAGGTTGGTGCATAAGTTATAGCATTTTTATATAATTTAATACACATAGGTGTTGTTTCCGATTCCCAACGTTCTAACAGTTTTGCGAGTTCACGTCTGAAGAAATCCGATAATTTGGAGGTGAAGATGTCGTCAAGCCAATTTTGAAGAGCAGCGTAGTTATTGCTCAGAGATTGTTGGATGGAAAGCAAAAAAAAAATCTGATGGAGCAAGATCAGGAGAATAGTGTGGATGTGGAATAACCGCTCTTTTGTAATGTTAGCAAAATGCGGACGGGCATTATTGTGTTTGGCAATAGACCTCAGAACTGATGGGTGTAGTGGTATTCAATTCATGCCTTAACTCCTCGGTTAAACTCAAACATTCTTATATGTTGTCAAGTATTCAAATAACGCGAATTCGACGAGATACTTACTAATCTTTTATAAAAGTAAAGTGCCATTTCTTTTACGTTATTTTGATTTCTTCTAGTAATGTTCTAGACATAATAATAATTTCGTCTTTAATCCAAGGTGAAAAACAATTCCGAAAATTTTTAATTTAGACTCTGGAGAAGTTTTTTTTTTATACGTATAATTACGTCCTTCGGCAGTCTTCCTCGTAGTGATATGTATATTTTAATCGTATAAAATTAAAAACACGAATACTTCACTTAAATATTTTTTATTATTTATTTAACTATTTATTTCTTATCGTGAAGTTGCAATTTTTCAGAACACAGGTCTGTGATATTTTTTAATACAAATTAAATCTATCAATCGAGTAGCTTGTTGGTGCAGTGGTCAAGACGTTGGCCTAGTGATCTAGTGGTCGGGGGGTTCGCGCCTCGTTCCAGGACACCGGCAAGTTAGTCCTATTTTCATAGCACAAGCAATTAGCTTAGTTTGAAAATAGTAATAATTATTGATGTGACATATATTCCGTGTACGCATCTCTATTAAAAAAAAAAAAATTAGAAAGAAATATTTGATAATTGATACATTTAATTTGTGTTTAAAATATTGTACCGTACTGCGCGGTGTATTTAAAAAAAAAAATTTTTTTTTTTCCCCATTTTTGTGGTCAAATGTGATGATACCCAGCCATCAGCCGGTATGCAATTTATAATTTATTTTCCGGATAGTATTATTAGCGCTCTTCTCACGTTGGAGGCAACGATCTAAAGATCCGTGCCGAATTGTGCCAGCGCGGCTGAAACCATTATGTGCTGTCCTCGGGCCGTGGTGCCAGAAAATCTATTGTCAAATAGCGGCAAAAAGGTGAGTGAATGAGTGAGTAAGACGGAGCATAGCGAATCGGAAGCGACGTCGTTTTGGCCGGAACTGAGGTAAATTTAATTATAAATATACGCTTTATTATATCGTTAATTTGTTATTTGTCATGGGGTCGGTTTTCATACACGTAATTTTATTAATATCGTTTTCAATTAATTATTGACTCTTCTGTGTTTGCGTTATACGTAAGACGTATTACGTTATACGTCTTCTGTGTTATACGTGGAAAATTTTTTTTAAAGTGACACATTACTTAACGCATTTTTTTTTGACAACGTCTCAGACCAGTAAATGAATAGACATGATATAAAGGAGAGGAGTTTGGAAGATCAGTTGCGGGACGAGGGACATTCTACAAACATTATTTGTGCAAACATAAATTTGATGGTTTGTTAAAAGTTTTACTCTTCGAAAATTAAATTTTTGTGTAAACAAGACATTAATTTAAATTTTCGTTCTAATCGAGTCGTGCATTTAAAAAAAGTCGCGGAGATATTTGATTGCGTAAGTAGTACCAAAGTGATCACGTGAGTGACACCCAAATACAAATATTTAAATGAGGAATTTGCGTTAGTTCATGTCTGTATATTTGGTAGTCTGTGGACAACGTACAGAATGTTCTTGATAAACTAGATACTATAATAAGGGCTCCAGTAATCGACCAGCAAGTGTGAAATGATGTATGAATGTGGATGAGGCGAGCATTGTGAGTCAGAACTACAGTGTGGCGCTCTATTCTCTTTATCTACCACCGCGGGGAAACTCGTCTTTATACCAGGTCTCTATTTATTTTTGGTGCTATCGAAAATGGCTTCGCATATCTTTCTTACCATTCTCTCTTCATTCATTCGTTCTACGTGACTAAACCACCTAAGGGACCAAAACGTGCACTCTGAGGAAGCTGGAGCATGATGACAGTGATTACCTCGCTGAACGAATGTCTCTGAAATAATAATAATAATTAATCGTTGAATATAATCGTCAACTATACAGCTCTAAATACACTAAGGAAAAACGCTGTCAATTTCATTCAACTAAAACTATCGGTAATAATATTACGCTTCTGGATGTGGCGGAATTTGTAACTGTACAGTGCATGCTTTAACGTCCGGGACTGTGAGACGCGAGCAGGGCAAAAATGAACGTGTTTTTAATACTACTTATATATTTTCTCTTTTATATTTTTAATAACAGTACGTAAATATATATTTTATTTGACATTAAGTGTGCATTGACTTCATTACGAGTATGAAAAAAAAAGCATATGTTGACATCTGTCATATTTTCTTATCTATTTTGTCTATGGTAAGGGAGAAATCTTACTGACCATTGAAATTGTCTTATCATTTTTGTTTATTTTGACAGCTAACTTACAAAGGTGGAATAATTTTAATTACATCGACATTTTTTTTACGTGTGGTTTGTTTTGGGTAAAGAATGCTTCATCACTGGAATATAGATTCTATTGAGACCTAGACCGCGTAGCGGCCACTAGAGCTTCCCGCAGGACCTAGCAATAAATAGCTTATCTGCTAGTTTTGGTTGATTTTTTTTACTAATGTTAATTAAAATATAAATTTCCCGTCATTGTGGTTATTTTTATAATTTAATCTTATGTACATTATTTCCATTTTTATTTATATGTACTCTTGTATTAATTGTTTTATTTTTTTCTCTTTTCAGGTGAGTGTATACATATATTACACATCTGCATCACGTCCCGCGCAATACTTAAGTAAGTGAGGATTATCTTTTCTGTAATAATGTATTGGCAAAATTAAACATACGGCATAATTTTCACAGAATTTCTGTAGTGAGACGGGCATAGTCCAAACAAATTTTAATATAGTATTATATAGTTACTAATAAATAAATAAATAATAAATAAATTTGTGTGACTGGTATGGAAACCGACTTTTGTCCTACCATTACTTGTGTCTTGTGTCAATTATAATATAGAATGTCGTCAGTGTATTGGCGACTGTTGATGAATATAGCACTTCTACTACGTACACTGCATGTCGATATTGCAACGAGTCAAATATATATTGCTCAAGTCAGCAACGACTTTGTAATTCCTCATAATACATTTGTTGTATTGAAGAATTTTCTATTATTATCTCCTTCTGTTTCTCTTCTCCTATATGTCAGTATTGACATATTGAGGCCTCTATCAGACGAGACTCGGCTTGTAATGCATCTCTTCAATAATTATATGTCAAGCGGAAAATTTTCAAATTTAATATTAAATAAAAATAAAAACTACAATGTTATTCTCATATTTTATTTATAAAAAATGAAGTTTAAACATAATCGTATAAATAATATCGTCTAAATGCCGTTCACTATTCCAATCGTACTCTTAAATTTACGAACACGCGAGAGCAAAGCGTCGGTTCAATGGCAGCAACTTCACGGCGGATATTTTCTTGTAGGGCCTGAATCGTTCGAGGATTGTCGCTGTAAACTCTCGACTTAAGGTACCCCCACAAAAAAAAGTCGCACGGAGACAGAGGTGCCCAGGGTAGGTCTCCGTACTTACTGATTAATTGATTGGGAAAAATTCCCTTCAGCTTCTCCATTGAAACTCTAGATGTGTGTGGAGTGGCCTTGTCAATTATACCTCGGATAGAAATTGCACACCGCACTGTCGTTTTTGGACAATGCAAACGTTTTTTATGGCGTTCCCTCGGGTTATCGGGGCACCAGTATCTCATGTTCTGTTTATTAACATAGCCATCGATATGAAAATGCGCTTCTTCAGTAAACATTTGTTTTCAAGCGTTCGTGTTGTTCGAAAACGTTCCAGCATCGTTATCGCTAAGGTTTCACTTAAACAATAGTCATTTTCGTTGAGAAACTGCACGATTTGCAGTATGTATGGATGTTGATTTTTTTTATTCCAGTACAGGCTGCAATCTTTCTTATCGATTTACACGGATTGCGCATAATTTCACGTTGAACTTGAGCCACATGTTCTGGCGTCGCTGTTGACGTTAATGGTCCCGGAAGAATTTGAAAAAGCGCGACGCGCACGGACCAATGCATCACCGCCCTTTAAATATTGCTCAACCGCGGACACGTGGTGCGCTCCCGACCAGTGACTCATTGCGACTGGCAAATCATCAAATCACGCGCGTCGAACAATACCCCTCCCACTTACCACACCCTGATGGTTTACGAGTAATTACAATTTAATCTTGAAATTTTTCCGCTAGACACCCTATAGATACACAAATTATTTACATTATTACGTACGTATCAAAGCGACCCATCTACTGTAGTTAGTTGTCTTTGAAAACAATACTAACGCTGTTTGTACAATATGTTTATTTTCGTTGTTTTTGTTGTTGAGGTTGAGGAGATTTAAAGAATGGCGTTTAAATTTTTTAAATCGGTTCACCAGAAGCCGAGATACAGCACTGGAGATGAAATCGCGTCACACGCACTCCAGTGTATACCGCCCGGGAAAACGACAAAACGACACTGTTACAGTTTTTTTTTTTCAAATGCTTTTCTTATTTATAAATAGATGGATGATTTACTCCAGACTCTGTACAACGTTGAAAAGCCAGTTAATCGGAATATTCACCGGTTCTAATTAGTTAGGATTAGCAAAGCTCTACACAAATCTGAATACTAAAGCGTCACTAATTATATTATCACAAAACTGTACAATACTTTAGTCTAGTGAAGACAATTATTTTCTTTCTTCAAACAAATATTTGTGTAATTTTTAATGTTGTAAAGAAAATAAATTTGCTTGTAATTAGTTATATATCTTTTCCAGTTAATATTAATTTCAATTAGTTTTAAGATTTTCGAGAATCTGCTGCATTAATCAGTTTGAATTAAATATCTTTCGCGATCTATTTACACGAATATTTCAAATGTTATTTTATATCTGCAGCTAATAAAGTGAACGGTGCTTCGAATGCAGTTATTGTTAACGTATATTTCGTACGGTGTACAATGGAGTGCATTTACCGACACTAGTGTACGAAAAAGAAGCCTGGAGATCTGGCAAAATGAGTTTTTCATATAAAAAATACTTTATTTTTTTAAATTTTTTTATTTTTTATTTATTATCTTAGTTTAATAACCACAATTGAGTTTAAAAAACATCTACCGGTTTCGGAAAACACCTTTTCCTTCTTCAGGATATGTCAAAACTGTTTTTTAAACTCAATTGTGGTTATTAAACTAAGATAATAAATAAAAAAAATATGAATCTTAACCACCAAGTTAATATTGCTAATTTTAAAAGTAAAAAATACTTTGTTTAAACCACTATTTATTAATTGTTCTACACGTTTCGATACATATGGTATCATCTTCAGGAAACAATGTATATTTATTATTGTTGAGGTTGAGGAGATAAAAAGAATGGCGTTTAATTTTTTTAAATCGCTTCACCAGAAGCCTAGATACAGCACTGGAGATGATATCGCGATACCTACTCCAGTGTATACCACCCGGGAGAACAACCCGTTTTAGCTGATAATTTTATTTTCCACTTCAACAGCGTTACAATTTTCCTGAAGATGATACCATGGGTAGAATAATTAATAAATAGTGGTTTAAACAAAGTATGTTGTATAATTATTCATGCAAAATGGAGCCACAAAGTAATTTTGCAAATATTGAAAAAGTTTTCATACATTGTTTAGATTTATCATATTTGTTCACTGCTCGGTTTCTTAACGTCGTACCGTGATGATATATAGCTTAAAACCTTCGCTGGTATCTCACATTCCTGGCGAAAAATATTCGGTCTATGTGCTAATATAAATTCAATAGCGAGATCGTCATCTAAAATAGCGGGATTTTGAATTGATTGTCGTATACTGCAACTTTCCAAGTGTCAACGTGACAGATGTCTTTTGAAACGGCTGTGAAGAGTCCGCCATTTTTAACTAGCGATTTACAGTTTTTACCATCCGATATTATATTATATATTATAGAATGTACATAATTTAGATGGGTAAATATTTTTTACCAACGATGGAACAACTCGTTTTCGCAAAAATATTTACTATAGTAAAAATTTACCACTGATCAAATAATCGGCCTTGAAGTTTTCCAAACCATGCAGTAACACAGGTTTACCATCATAATTAAAACTGTAATATTTCGATAAATACACGCAACATAAAATTTATATTTTAGATAATCAAAAAAAATATATTAGCGCTTAGGAATTGACTAGTGAAAAACCTATTATGAAAAGGGAATCGTACAAAAACAATTATTTTTTCCATTCAGTCCGTTGTAAAATTGATACGTTGGTAAAAATACCATTTATGATATGAAAGACAGAGATCACACACTATTTTCATAGTGAAAAGGACAACAAACATACAAATATAATTATCTCTTTCTCACTCATTAAATGAAGAGAGATAAGAAGGAAGGACACATTGTATAGGACTTAATGAATGCTCTAAATTATGTTATTAATAATTTTTTCAAAATTCAATGCTCAATATTTAAAAACATTTTTTCTAACTGTTATTTACGGTAACACTAGTTGACAGCATGGCTGCGATCGGGTATTTTATGTCATGGTAGGGTAAAGGTTAAACAAATTGGACCCTAAATATGCGAGGTCTTCAATCATCTGGCACTTAATTAAAATCATAATATATAATTAACGCAAGGAAATATTAAAAATAATTAAATATGCAATTTTTTTTTACTTTTTTTATTCTTCACGTGGACTCTTTTCACGATCATGTTAGTTAATGTGCCCATTATTATGAAAGTGGTCTAAGTCAAGAAATGAGTTTATCAATTATTTCGCGACACATTGTTCCAAATTAATATAATAAGATGCAAATCTTATTTTTTTTTTATTTTTTTTTTTTTCAACGCGCTTGTGGGCTTTTTTTTTTTAATACAATACATTTTAATTTAATTTAATATATAACAGTACATTTTTAATTAACATTTAAATATAGCATGAAAAAATAAAAATTAAATATAATTTACATACAAATATTTCTTATATTATATATATGCTATATTTCTTATAACAATTGTGAAAAATTTGACGCTTTATATTCAGTATACTGTTACGACGTTCAAAGGTGTTCCCGCTAGTGCTTCAATCTCAATTTTTTTTTATTTCCTTATAAGGTACATAAGGAAATAAATTTTTTAACATTGTGTTGTTGTAATATAAAAATATTTTTTAATCAATACAAACGCAAACCCTTAAATATCTCGAAACGAAAGAAACGTGACTTAGACCACTTTTATAATAATGGACATAAATAGTCTTGAAATTGAAATTCGTGTGAATTCGGTGACGCAAAAACAATATTATTCGACAAAATTGATTTTATATGTATATATTTATAATAAATACATTAATTTAATATTTAAAATATCACAGACCTATGTTCTGAATAATTACAACTTTACAATAAGAATGTGTTTTCCTTAATAATATATGTTGTATCAATGTGTCCAAAATTTAATAAAAATGAATTGATAATTCTGGCGTCTGCAGTCGGTTTACTCAAAGGTATTTGAGATTCTGTAAAAATAATGTAGATGGCTTTCAAATAATGGAACGACAGGTGTATTAATTTGAAAAATGTAACATATAGGTTCGAAAATTTGTCAAGAAAAATACTGGCGTTATAGCACAATGGTAGTGCACTTCCCCGGATTGGAAATAGAGTTCCAGGTTCGTATCCCGGTGACGCAAAAACAATATTTTTCGACAAAATTGATTTTATATGTATATATTTATAATTAATACATTAATTTAGTATTTAAAATATCACAAACCGTCTGTTCTGAATAATTACAACTTCACAATAAGAATGTGCTTTCCTTAATAATGAATTATAATTGTTCCGAATTTCTTTACATTTTATTTACTTGCTCGACGAGCGATTTTCCCTTTTCTTATACCATTACTGGTTAATTATCTTTAATTTTCCAACTCGTCTAATTAATTTCTCTGCACGTTATTAATTTAGTTCAATTCAAAGTTTTCAATTGAATTTGAATATGGGACTTGTTAATATGGATATAATACCAAAAATGTACGTTTTACCTTAACTTTTGCGAGTGCACAATAATATGATTTTCACTGAAAAGTTTTTCGTTTTGAATAATCTTCGTGAAAACTTTTCTTTGACACGTCTGTGTCGCACGCGTCAGCACCGCCTCTTCAGTGTGTCTCTTAACATCGTGTTTGCCGCGAGAGACTAGACGATCCGCGCCGACATTAAAAATAAAAATATAAACACAATGATTTGTAAATTACTTCAAACAAAATTAATTAATACAGTTACCAGTATAATAATAGTTCTTAATTACAAAAAAAAAAAAACACTAACAAATTTGATATATTATTAAGGAGAACACATTCTTATTGTGAAGTTGTAATTATTCAGAACATAGCTCTGTGATATTTTAAATACTAATTAAATGTATTAATAATATGCATTTAAAATCAACTTTATCGAAAAATGTTGTTGTTGTTACCTGAATCTCTTTGCAGTCGGTTTACTCAAAGGTTTTTGAGATTTTGTAAAAATAATGTAGATGGCTTTCAAATAATGGAACGACAGGTGTATTCATTTGAAAAAATGTAACATATAGGTTCGAAAATTTGTCAAGAAAAATACTGGCGTTATAACACAATTGGTAGTGTACTTCCCCGGTTTAGAAATAGAGATCCAGGTTGGAATCCCGGTGACGCAAAAACAATATTTTTCGACAAAATGATTTTATATGTAGTATATATTTATAATTTATAATTTAATTTAGTATTTAAAAAATGAATTTTTAATTCTGGCATCTGCTATCGGTTTACTCAAAGGTATTTGAGATTCCGTAAAAACAAAGTAGATGGCTTTCAAATAATGGAACGATAGATATATTAATTTGAAAAGTGTAACATATAGGTTCGAAAATTTGTCGTCAAACCACTGTGTTTTTATAGCATAATCGGATAATGCTCGTTCCCCTGATTGGAAGATATCCAGGTTCAAATCCCGATAGCAACAACAATATTTTTCCATTAAATTGATTAGTGTTAACCTTCTTGCCGGTTTTACTCGACAAATCTAAATATAATCTGCGACTTTATCTTATTGTTATTATTTTTAATATTCCTGTGTATAAAATTAAAAATAACATAAAATTGTTAGCAATGTTTCGAGCAATTGCAAATTACCCTTCTATTATATTACTATATTGAATTTTATTATTTTAAGATATATTATATAATAGTATATAATATAATCAAATAATTAGTTAGTAAATAAAATATATGTGATAAATCGTCGCGGGAATCTTGGATATGTCGATACTGTGACCCAGAAATGCTTCGTTGTAGATTAGCCAAACCATCAGCTTCAGGTTCCTCAGGTTCTTCCAGGGAATCTGCAATCTGTCCCTGCAATATGACAATGCGATACTTCCCAGGATGTCTTGAGATATTGAAGTTTTCGGATATTTATTATTTTAAATACTATTATTTATTCCAACTATCCATCCAGCTGATCACATCTCAAATACTTATCGTTTGACTAACTAACTCATCATTACGACTTATAACGCTGTCCTCTTCTGTCCTGGCCCGTCCTCTCCTACTAAACTGCGTCGTCTTCCACATTAAACTAAATTATTTTTAAGATTACATTTTTTAAAAAAAATATAATCTCCGCTAAAGAAATAGAAAAATTAATTTGAAAACTTTGATGTTTAATATATCAATTTGATGTTGATTTAACGTTCATCCCTTGTCAATGCAAGGGCGCGAAATATTTTAAATAATGTTTAGTAAATTATTAATTTCTTCGCGCAGCGTCCTCAGGGTTATAAGCCGGCACTTGATAATGAATACCTTTTTGACGTCAGAGACGGCGAGGAGTGACAATCCAATTAAAATATTTTTTTGCATTAAATTACGTATAATTATTTTCCTTTTGTGTATTATAACACAATTTAAAATTTTCTCAGAATTGTCTCTGGAAAATAAAAATAGCCCCGTCAACGTTATCGGGCCGGCCGTTTCTGCTATTGCCAACCCATTTGTCAAACAAGTCAAAAGTTTGGTAATTAAAATTGTACCGGGAGCATTCCTTTCGCTGTTCTCCCCTGTCAACCCCTTCGAACCCCCGATCCATTTATTTTTTTTGCCTTTTCAATGTTTTATATACGTCTCTCTTAATCTAAAACGACGTGTTCTTATGTGTTTTGTATGTTTCTGCAAAAATATCTAAAATTATAGAAAAACAATTTAGATTAGAATTACTCAGCTAGAAAGATGTACAGAAAAAATATTTAGTTGACACCAGGATGCGAACCTGGACCTCTTCTTATAGCGTTTTTACCATTTTCACTATAGCAATCAAATAAATTTTTGTTTTTTCTATAGATATATTTTTTCTGTATCCTTCTACAATAGTTGATTAATTTAATTCATATTAAAATACTGTAGTATTTTAATATGAATTAAATAGAATAAAGTAGAACTATATTCTGAAAATAAACTTCACAATATAAATGTGTTCTCCTTAAAACAATAGACATAGGATCAGGGCATTCTAAAACTATATATGATTCTTAAGTACCTATAATTTTTTAATTTATTTATTAATATCTACACTGGGCTATTAATAACACCACAAAGAAGAGAAACATAAATATATTTTTTTGGTTAACAGAGCGGTTTAAATATCTTAACCAATTTTACAATTTTGAAGTGTCGTCTGGATAGAATTTTTATATAAAAAAAAAACAGCATTGTTTTCTTATGCAACAATTTGACGCGGTAGTCAACTGGTGGGGCAAAGTTAAGATGATATAGCGCTAGCTTAGAACGTGAGAGGTATTTTTAGAATTTATTTAGGTAGAAACATTTTTGATGTTTGATTATATTTCGAATTTCCCTTTAACTAATATGGTACGCCGCCAAGCAGTGACCGTTTTTTTTTTTTTTTTTAAAATCTCTTTTAAGCTGGTTTTTAAGTATGTGTTTGTGAATATTTCTTGAAACAATATTTACTTTAGGCAGTAGACTCTCCAGATAGCCGGGATCGAGACATTATTAGCGTTACTTGATTACACCAACCAATACACGTCAATATTCTACCTGCAGGCCTTTCATGTCCGTCCCCACCGGTACACACCTGACTAGCGTAAACAGCGACTACGGAGATAAAAGGCGCGCAGTATCTTTAAATTTGTTATATATTTATAGCACAATCACTGGAACCTTTTTACGAAGCACTCAGTTTGCTGGATGAATTATTAGTTATTTTTCGGATGCGTTCTTGTGAGACGGAATTAAAAATAGTATAGTATTGATGAATAATGGTCGCTTTCAAGTGTCCGAGCCGTACTCCCTTTGTGATGGTTACGGGCTCCAGGTTCTGGGATACAGTCCCGTGATGGATGTGTGGTGGACGATGCCTGGGAGAGGCGGTACGGTTTTTTTAAATTTATTTTTATTTAGATTGCTATTTGTAGTCTGCTCATTTTGCATTACAACGAATACCGAAACTAATTTGTATTTATATCTTACAAAAGCGAAGCGTCTCATGTAAATTAAACGAGTAGAATAAAAAAAAATTATCATAGATCGGAAACAGTAAATTGGTATAAAATATACTCAACGGCTGACCGGCAATCGTCGCATTCAGTACTTACCCGGGCGGCACGTGGTCGGATGTGGTTAGATCGAAGAAGATTGTGTGAGCGCATAGACGTACCTACTTGTTTGAAGACTACAATGTTTGACAAGAGCTAGCGCATGCGTAGAAACAAACCATGTCTAGGTGACCAAATTATTTATTTTATGATGCCTTTGTTGTTTTTCTTATACAAGTATAGTAAGTATATATTTTTCCTTATATTAACTATTCGGTCCCCTGAATTTAATTATAGTGGAACTTGACCTATAATAATATATACTAAATGAATTTTCTTTATATTTAGATAAAGCCTGGCTCTATTGTCTATTTCTCTTGATGTATCAATTAGGTAGATACATCTTCTTTTTCTTCATCGTATGCTCAATACTAAGCGTCGTGGTCTCCTGAAATATCTGGAACTTGATGCCCAATACGTCGAATTCCTCCCAGGTTTGAGCTATGTTTAAGTCCATTCTTCAACACTAGCAGATAAGCAATCGGCTACCGCTACGGTGGCCGTTATGCGGCACACGTAAATAAATAAATAAATGAATGTAATTAAATTTATTCCACCTTTGTTCGCGGATAGACAATATGTAACACAAAAATGGTATTTGGAATCAGATGAATGGTTTTCTCTCAAATTTGATTGTAACAAATTTTAGGTCGAAACATAACCAGATTGTTTTGACACTGCGGAAAGTGCTTTATTCTATGGTATACCATAGACAGTATAGATAAGAAAAAATGATATATCGCACACCTAGATCAAAACTAGGACAATTTAAAATGTCATATTTCAGTAGACAAAAAAATAAAAACATTTTTCTACATTTTTTTTACCAATATTATGAAACTAAATAACAATTTTGGTCATAAATGTATCCTAAAATGACATTATTAGAGAACTGGGGCTAAGTTAGTTGCGTTACAATGATAACTGAAAATTCTTTTTTTTTTTTTTGAGTTGTCTTAGTTTTGATGTAGGTGTGCGATATATCATGCATGTTTTTTCTTACTCGTAATAGAGACAATGATTTTGTTTTATTATTATTTTTGCCAAACTTCAGGAAGGTTTTACGGCAGGATTGCCGTTCACATAATAATTTTAAAGTAATTAATATAGTAAATCAAAATTCGTACAAAAAAAACATAAAAATTAGACTAATTAAATATAAGTAACATAATAAACTAAAATTTTCAATCATTAAAATTTTCTTTTTAAATGAAATACAACAACGGAAATTTTTTTTCTTTAGGGTCTTCACTGGGGTCTTTTTATTTTTCATAATGTTTAATAGATCTACTGGTTTTATTAAATATTCGTGTATTTAAATGTACACTTAATTTTAAATTTAATACATATTTACGTACTGTTATTGAATGTATAAAAGAGAAAACATGTTAAAATAGTGATCTTAACCTAGAGATATTAAAAACACGTTCGTTTTTGCCCTGCTCGCGTCTCTCAGACCTTGTCGTTTAAGCATGCACTTTACAGCCACAAGTAACGGTACCGAAGTCGCCACATCCAGAAAGTCATAGATATAGATGGGGAAGCTTATTTATTATTGATTAGTCTGTATCGATTTTTTTTGTTCCTTTTTATTAATGTACATATTACTCATTGTTTGCTCACTGCTAAGCATCGTGGTCCCCTAAAGTATCTGACACCCGGATACATAATACGTCTCCGTGCCTCCCGGTCTTGGGCTGTGTTGTTGGCAGCTTTTAAATAGAATCCTATTAACTTCTTTATTTGATCTATCCACCTTGCATCCATCCATCATCTTGCTCGCTTCTCTCAACTTACCTGTGATCACGAACTTTTCGAGACTCCCGTCGTTTCTTCTTGCAACACTCTTACTGTCCAAAGTCTGTAAAAATTCTTCTCTTGTACGTTGAAAGGAACCTATCCTCACCCGTAACTGTTATGTGAGTCGTTACTCTCGTGTCAGTTCCTCCCAAAAAAGCAAAGCGCTGGTTTTGATGGCACCAGAAGTCTAGTTGTCCGCAAAAGACTTCGCACGATGGTAAACCAGATGCTCCTTTTAGAAGTCTCAATAATTGACGATCTTGTTTGAGAAGATGTATGGATTGTGTGTCACCAAGGGTGTGGCTCTCTACCCTATCTGCCTACCCTCGCGAGAAAACGACGTGATGGTAAGTTATTTAAATATTTTGTTTTACATGTATCAAAGCCTTTTGTCGTGTCGATTTTTCGACTACTGAATTGGACAACATTTATGAAAAAAAAATTTTTTTTCAGAATTTTATAATACACCGGTATTCAAATTTGGCACGTTTCATTTTAGAACACCCTGTGTTCGTTAATCTTTTTACCGTTGTGAAACACACATAAATATTCACAGATGTGTAAAGACACTCGTTGTGTGTAGAATGTACAATAGTGGTAATAAAAGGATTGAAGAATTCTTTGACACATAACCCCGCGTTTTGGATGTACTCAGTCTCCCCTGCGCGCCGTGATTCACATCCGAACGCCTGGAGTTCACTACCGAGCGACCTACGCCAACCCAGTTGTTGTGTTCACGGACGAACGAGCGTTCTTCACTGCTGGGTAGGTGGATCAGGAGAGGCGCATCATTTGAGATTTTCTCGAACGTGTATTTGTGAAGATGGAAAGTTCTCGATTGTAATGGAATGTTAAGATGTCGTTCCGTTGCTTATCGTATTGGTAAACAATAAAATGTTGTGTCGTTTTATGAACGCACACGTATGGTTGATGACAATAGAATTTTTAAATTCATTAACTAGAAAGATATATCGTAAAAATGTTTAGTCGCTACCGGTATTCGAACCTGGACCTCTTCCTATCCGAGGAAACGTATTAACCATTCCACTACATACATATTTTTACAATTGATATATTTATTATTCCATTTTTAAAACCAATCAACTTTATATTGCGTAGAGATGCCAGAATTAAATTAATTAATCCATGTTATTAAATTTGAATAAACTTTGATACAACTTATAATACATATTTTTAAGGAAAGTAAATTTTTGTTGTGAAGTTGCTTTTTTTAGAATTTTGAGAATCGTAGAATGGTCGGGTGACTATATCCTCGACAAGGCTTCCGGTACAGTAAGTCCTCAACATGCGAACCTTCAACTTGCGATCTTTCAAAGATACGAACGGCAGTATACGATTATTTAAACTTATCTGTCTATTGATATCCTACTATTCCCTCATTTCTGCGGTGGATTCTTGATCTCAGTCTCTTCGTGAGAATCCATATTTGATTAATGCCTTTGAAATGTGGTACTGGAGACATACGTTGCCAGTACCGTGGACTGCGAGATGCATAAATGTCTATCAGTGGCGGTCGGTGACTTTTTGTAGAAGGGATGCTGTAAAATAAGTTTATACCTTCTATCAAATATAATATATAATCAAAGGATATTCAATGTTTCAATAATTCGGGTTCAAGTATTCAAGTCAAACTGTCGAAAATGCGCCACAAACAAATTTTTCAGAACAATCCGCTCGTTTCGTAATATGTATGCTATTTTGTGCATTTTACCCATAAGCTTAAAGTTGTTTTTTGTACGTTAGATGCTGTTAACGTATACGTATTCAGTATTCGAACACGTTGACAGGCGGAACTGAATGCATACCCGCGAAAGTTGAATTCTTTAAACTCTGTGGATACGGAACGAATGATAGAATCCACTGTTGCTGATATGAATATGTATACTGTTGAGAATGTATATGTTTTTCAACTCGCTCCGTATGAATATATTTGCAGCAATTTTTGACTCTAGAACACAAGGGATGTGGAGCATCCAAAGCATGTACGAAGCGACCGCGCCTGGCCTCCATTGGACTCTCAACCATTTGAGACGAATCCTTGAATTTTTTGGGCATCTTGCAAGAAAGGAAGATAGCTTGGAGAAGCTCGTTATGGTAGGCAACATCGATTATTGGAGAGAAAGGCACTTTTTTGGTAACAACCTTAAGATAGAGAGGAGCAAGGTCAAGAGGGTGGGAGTTCATAGAGCTCACGAGATAATGAGATCAAAATGCAGTGATATATGCTGTGTAGAGTACAATCCATTCTAAACGTGACAGCAGATAATATATGAAGTTTCTAAATTCTCTCATATAACATCCCTTTTACACGAGCTACATTGACGCCGGTTCCTTGAAAAAGGTGAATTTAAATTGTGCTAGTTGATGTATAAGGCGACACACAACATTGCGCCTCTGTATCATCAAGAGCTCTGCATCATCAAGAGCTCTACTTCAGTCGCAAGAAGGGTGGTAGACGTTGCTGGAAATCTAAGTTCACTTAGCAGGCATTTGCGGTAGCAGGCGCGAAAGCGTGGAACTCTTTACCCTCCGTAATAAGGAACAATGAATTTATTTATTTATTTAGACTTTATTGACATACATATTTTTGTTGTAACAGAGGTTAATATATAATAATATAACATGATCAACATAAGGTACAAATATATTGCAACTCGTAGTTTATTGTGTGGGATGGAGTATACTCCACCTCTGATATATACAGCGCTGTCCTGGCTACTTTGCTAGACTGAAGCCTGTGTTAAAGTAGACAGTTTTTTAGGTGCTGTTGTTGTGTTGATTAATAATGATTCGACAGAAATAAAAATAGAAAAGATAAAAAAAATTAAAATGTAGTGGGAGTGTTGTAGAACTAGTGAATTATTAGTGTAGGCGCTGTGTAGTGGATAGCCATGCTTCTTATTGCTCTCTACCCGATCATTGGATCATATATTGGGTCCATATTTGTGTAATCTTATTGGAGTTGAACGATTTTCAGTCGGAACTGAGTGTGTTGTACAGTTTCGGAGCTAAGAACATGTAGAATCTTTGATAAAATGTCGTTGCATCAGAACATGTAAAATGCATCAGATGCTGTATTTAAGATGAGATTAAAAACGCACCTTTTGTAAAAATCATTTTTCCATAAGTTCAAATAACAAATTTTAATTTTAAATACAAAAATAATGTAGGATTATAAACAGTTCACGTGTAAAGCGCCCTTGAGATTATTTATTTTTTACCTTTATGGCATTATAAAAATTATCTATTATTATTATTATTTAGCAATCGTGAAATCAATCAAAGCAGTTTAAACGAAGCTTGTTATTTAAAAAAATGATTATGTAAGTTTTGTGTTTGAATGTTTCGCCTTAAAATACATTAAACATGGCACAAAAACACTGCCCTCATAAATAATGTATTTTCAATCGGCGGCGCCTCGCGCGCGTACCTTCAGGTAACCATCCCCTGGCAACCAGCAACCGGGTACAATATCGCCCGCCCGGTTGATGTATGGCGACATCTGCCGCGGGACAAATGGTCCAATTTTTCGTTTTCATTTGTTTGTTATTATTTATTGTTTTCAGTGCGAGCGAAATGTTTCAGTTTATTGCGTTTCTTCTCCATGTGTCGTCTGACAAGCAGGCATTCTTAAACATTCTAAATATTAAAATTCTTGAAAAAATCAAATTTAACTTGAATTTTTACTTTTGTGTCATTTAATTCAGAGTACCGGGTCCATTTGGATCCCTTGCTCTTCCATTATGATGTATGCTTATGGGTGCATTAGCATAAATGAGATGTGTTTATTATTATTGTAGATTATTATGCAAGGGCTGCTAACTGGGGCAGGAGATAACCTCTAAAGGTGGACGGTTTTGGGACTTATAATATGCGAGAGGGCCGTTACGTCATAGGTTGACAGAGCGTTTATCGTGAGGTTCCGGTGCTATGGGAGTTTAGCATAAAAACGCTTGGAGAGGTGTTTTATGAATTTTTTTACTAGGGGAATACCCGAGTAGTGATATAGTTGCGTAATCCTGGTCCATTTAGGTGCGCGTAGCGGCAGTGTGACCCCACGAGGAGGAGAGCTGCGTAAAGGAGTATAGACTTTATGACGGTCTTGTATAGGAGGTTGTTGCCGGTGGCAAGGTTGCTATTCCTGCATATTTATTAGTGGGTACGTTGCGCAGAGTGCACGTGTTGCAGCGCTTTATTTATTTAGTATATGTTTGCACCACGGGAGTATGGGATCCAACGTAACACCTAGGTATTTGATGTCGCTGGTCCAGAGGATGTTTTCTCCGAATATTTTTATGCTAAGTTTGTGGCGTTTAATTCTGAGATATCTGCGTGAAAATATAGCGGCGGCGCTCTTCGAGGGATTTATTTAAACTTCTGCCGGATTTGAACGAATTCTGCCCAGTACAGAGAAGTTGGTATTGTTGCATGACGTCGGTACTGGGAGTGAGCTTCGTTTTGCGCACCGGTAGTACCTGCTGGGTGTGTTTAGCTTTGCCGCGCGGTGATGACAAGAGCGGAGACGATATACCTTTTTACTGTCAGAAATCATTATTATTGATACATGTATTTTGACACGAAATTTGCATATTTAGAATTTTATTATAATTACTATACCGACGTACGTCACCTAATTATTCTAAAGTAGTTTTTTATTACTTAATATTATTCTGCCGAACTTAATCCAGTGTTGAATATTATGTTATAACATTTTAATGTTCATCGTATGAAATACGGAATAAATTAAAAATAATGATATTTTTTAAAATCTTTGGTAAAATTATATTTTATTATACTTATTATAAAATAAGGAATAACATGTAAGTTCAAAATTCACTCTTACAGTGGTGTATTGGGAACTCATTCTCCTGCTAAAGGAATGTTTCAGGTTCGAATCGAATATTTTTCTATAGATAGATTTTCTTGTCTATCCCTGTAAGTAATAATAATTACAAAACGTCAAAAAACATATAATTGACGTGCTTGTTGGTCTAGTTGTTGGGGGTGCGAGCTTCGTTCCAGAAAATTTATTAATACATTATTTTTGTCGATAATTTATATTTTTTATCACAGTTTGTTAAATGAGAATTTTTTTTTGGTTTCGTATCAAGCATTTTGTCTACGCATCGACCCCTTAGAATAACAAGGTTCCAACTAACATTTTGGGGTAATTTGAGTTATTGCGTGAAAAGGGTTCCAAATGCATTTAAATACCAAGAACTCAAAGTTCATTTATTTTAATTTATGGATCATTATTGTTAATTTATAATGTTTTTATTTATTTGTAATTTCTCTCATCTCACAGTGGTCATTGATAATACTGAAAATAAGTTAACATTTTAAAACTGATTATATTTGCATACTTAAAACAAAATAAATATACATGAATATATGTTTTTATATAACACTTTTGAGCTCATTATCTCAAACAGTGTCAGTGTCAGATGGAACCTTGTTATTCTAAGGGGTCAACATTTCAACAACCCGCTGAAAGGTGTCTACATGTATGACGCAAATTTTAATATAATCGTGAATTATGTTTCTTTTTCAGATAATCATACCGGTCAAAGGTACTTACTTACTTACTTACCATCACGCCGTTTCCCCGTGGGGGTAGGCAGAAAGGATAGAGCGCCACACTCTTCTGTCCTGACATACAATTCTCGCCTCATCCACATTCATACATCTTGTCATACAAGCTCGCCGATTGTTGAGGCTTCTAACAGAACCATCCTCCATTATCTGGTTTACCTGATCGTGCCAAGTCTTCCGCGGACGTCCTCTATTTCTGGTTCCATCAACACTTGCGTCATATATCTTTCTTACCATTCTCTCCTCATTCATCCTTTCTATATGACCAAACCACCTAATTGATCCTTTCTTAATCTTACTCACTATACTAACATCAGCTTTACATTCTTTCCTTATTTCTTCATTCTTTACTCTGTCATGAATAGATTTGCCACAAATACGTCTAAGTAATCTCATTTCCACTGCATTCAGTCTACTTTCGTTCCTTTTCTGCCAGCTCCAGGCCTCACTTCCATACATCAGTGTCGGTACCAGGATTCCATTGTGCACCGCTAGTCTTGCCTCGGTTGACAAATTCCCGTTAGAAGGTATATTAAAGGTATATTCACAATAAGGTATATAGGTTTAAAGGTATATTCACAATATTCTAAAAAAAAAAAATTATAGGAGTATTCCATAGTACGTTTAAAATTTAGTTTTTCTGACAGATACAGACTGTAAAACCTTTACACCCCGACAATTTTTCTAGCGCTCCCCGGGTTGAGGGATACTGGTTCACAAGTAAGTAAGTGGCGAGGGATGGGGCGATTTGTCAAATTTCAAAATGAATCGCTGGCGCGTGGGGGATGATTTTTAACGTGTTAGAACATTATTGTTCTTATTTTGAAACGACAGGAAGACGATGTATTGATTCATATCATTATTGGTGTACTGTTAACGTATTTCGTGTTAGATAATATATTATACACCGTAGGGGGGTGTGTTAGTGCGCAATATTAAAAGGGTTGACGGGTAAATAAAAATACACGTACCGAGAGTACATGATGTGGTGATTTGTCAACCGGAGAAGCAAATAAACTTTAAAAAATTAAAATTATATTAGAAAAAATATGGTAGTAGCGTTAGTGAAAACAATTTTTTTTTTGAAGATATACTTACGTACGTGGGGGTAGGCAGAGAGGATAGAGCGCCGCACTTTTCTGTCCTGACAATTCTCGCCTCGTCCACATTCATACATCTTCTCATACAAGCTCGCCGATTGTTGAGGCTTCTAACAGAACCATCCTCCATTATCTGGTTTACCTGGTCGTGCCAAGTCTTCCGATATAGATTTGAAAATATAGATTTGTCCTTTGTCTCTTTTATATATATATATATATATATATATATATATAATTTATTAGAATTATTAATGAACTACATTCTAAATATCCGCAACTTAACTAATGAAGTTAATTTGTTTAAAAAAAATATATTTAAAATGCACTGGTGTTCCTGGCAGTACTCAAATGTATTTGAAAAAATTTGCAATTTAAAAAAATATTGTTGGACAATAAAATATGTCCCACTTAAAAAAAGGAACTTTTAAACATCAAATTTGACGAGGTGAATAAGGACGCCGTAGTTTGATCTGTCAAGTATTGTAATGGCAATTAGCAATTGTAATGGACAACTACTTACATATAATTTTTTTTTTTAAAACAAACAAATATATGTATCGAAAAAATATTTGGTAACCCTTGTCTGAGGAATGCAGTAATGTTGCGTCACGTTAATCAATTAATTTTATTTGTTAATTTGTTTGAGGATCTGAAATCTGAACAATCACAATATCACAATTTAAATTTTATTTTATTTTAATTGTACAAATTGTTAGACATATGATGCCGTAAAGGCAAATTAATGTACAATCTAAATTCTACCACTAATGGTAGAACAAATAAAATGCTAATACATGTTAAATTCTACTACATACAATAAATAAATAACGAAATTTCTTGAATAACGAATTATTTTCACGGTCCCGAATAAAATATTATATTTTTCTCCCACATTCAGTACAACGAAAATTTTTACGATCTCATTAATTTTTATAATGTGATTTGACCTGTTTCAAGGTCATTTTATTGGCGTGGAAGAGCCTAGTTGAGGTATAACATCGAAAAAAACACATTAAAACCGTAAATAAAATAAAAAATCCATTATGCATAAAGTACACGTCTAATAATCTCGATATTTAATAATGGTAATAAAAATTTTAATTGCTTTTGAAAACGACATTTTATTTATCGAAATTGTCTCAAATTAAGGGTGTTTTATAACCATCAGAAACTTAATCGCCCACATCATAATATCTAAAAAAAACATTAATTTTTTTCTATTTAAAAAATATCGATTGTATACATTGAATGCAATGCATTCAGGGGTGTGCTATGCATATGAATAAAAAAACTGTGCATTACTAAAAATTCTGAGAAACAAATATAAAATTTTACAATTAGCGCCATCTGTTTACCAGCAGATACGTTAATTGCTTAATTCTAAAAATTAACACGATAACTCACCGCTGTAGTCATGGTGCTCTTGCGCATTCGTCGCATCGAGCTATTCACATTACTCTGTTCAATCTTTAAGCTAGTGAATTACTCAAGTCATATAATTGGCTATTTACTGAATTGAAAATTCCTTTCGGTTGATCCGTTTTGTATGGAGTCGTTACCTATGGTGTTTTTTAATAGAATAACATTAGAAAGGCTTACAACTGCTTGCAAATCATTGAATTGTCTACTTCCTCTTTTACTAATTCGCGAATTTTACTATCTTACTATTTTTAACGTGTTGATTTCATGGCCGTTCTCTGCGTTCGAGGTGCATTTGGTGCATGAATTTGCTTTCGATTTGGGAAAAACAAAAAGCAATTAGCAAAACTATTTCCTGTGTTAACCTTTAATAAAAATAATTATTTCGTTTAGTGATGTATAACGTGAAGGATTTCCAAATAATAAAAGAATCATGTTCAGTCATAAAAAGTGTTCTTAGAAACGTCCATACATTTTTTATATTGATTTTTATATAGGTAAGAAGGTGTTATTTTACGTTAATAGTACTCTAAAATTACAAATAAATACATGGTAGGGTCGTATAACGACGGATTCATTTTGTCTAAAGACGTCGGTTAAACGAAAGTTTATAATTCTGTGTATACCATATATTGCAGTACATGTATTATATATGATTGTATAATATCATTGGTAACAACATAACCTAAATCTCTACCTATTACACAACATCAGTAAAAAAAATACCAACGTATAGAGTATGTCGAACGTGTTTTTTTAATATCTCTAGGTTAAGTTTACTTAAATGTTTTTTTATCCTTTTTAAGCAAATATACAGGGTGTAATAGACCTAGTCCACAATATTTTATAGGTGGATACCTGACTGAATGACGAGTCGAAACTAATATATAAAACTGTTACGTAAAATGCATCCCAAATGTATAATATGAGAACTAAATGTAATATGTATCGTGCTCGCCATAGATGTGTCCATTATTTTATTTTATATTATATTATTTATGTCTCATTTAAAAAATTTTCGTAGTATTTTTCAAGGCCATAAAATATGTGACTCCCTTTGTGACTTTATAATAATATACTATTAGCATCACAAACAAAGCGCATTCAGTTCAGATGAATACGGTTGCTTGTTTGTTGCTAGGCCCCACGGACGGCTGTATAATATGTCAATTTGACATGAGACTAGTTGTCATATTAAATTCAGAAGGCAGCCAGAGAGAAGTATCGTATGGAGTGCGCGCTATGATAAAATATGGAGATTGCTAAAATCGGAACTGGTACTGTCAATTTTTTGCTGATTGTTGCATCGAATAGCAGTGGCAGTCGGTGACTTTTTGTAGAAGGGATGCTGTAAAATAAGTTTATACTTTCTATCAAATATAATATATAATCGAAGGATATTCAATGTTTCAATAATTCGGGTTCAAGTATTCAAGTCAAACTGTCGAAAATGCGCCACAAACAAATTTCTCAGAACAATCCGCTCGTTTCGTAATATCTTTGCTATTTTGTGCATTATACCCATAAGCTTAAAGTTGTTTTTTGTACGTTGGATGCTGTTAACGTATACGTATTCAGTATTCGAACACGTTGACACGCGGAACTGAATGCATACGCGCGAAAGTTGAATTCTTTTAAACTCTGTGGATACGGAACGAATGATAGAATCCACTGTTGCCGGTATGAATATGTATACTGTTGAGAATGTATATGTATTTCGACTCGCTCCGGATGAATTTATTTACAGCAATTTTTGACTCTAGAACACAAGGGATGCGGAGCATCCAAAGCATGTACGAAGCGACCGCGCCTGGTTGCTAGGCCCTACGGACGGCTGTATAATATGTCAATTTGACATGAGAAGAGTTGTCATATTAAATTCAGAAGGTAGCCAGAGAGAAGTATTGTATGGAGCGCTATGATAAAATATGGAGATTGCTAAAATCGGAACTGGTACTGTCAATTTTTTACTGATTGTTGCATCGAATCGTCCAATACCACCACCGCTCATACTCACCGCATTCCACATATTTTCAAGATCAATAAATTGAATACGCTTCAAGACATTTCGTTTCTTTTTAATTGCGTCGTTATTATAGTTTACGTGGAGATTCGTTATTTTTGAATAATTTTCAATCAAGCCTAATTCTCCAATGAATAACCTAAATTGAGCGATAATCCCGTAATTTAATGTCGATAATTCCGTGCGAACTCGCCGTGGCTATTATTATAAATGGGAAATTAAAAAATTCCTCGCGGCCCCGTTACGATCGGTTGTTTTCGCCGACTGTTATGCCCGTTCGTTTATCGTTTTTCCTCCACCTTTGCCGAACTGCGCAGTGAACCGTAGTACACTAGACTAGACCGCCGGCTACCTGGGACCGCTCCTGCGTCTCTATTCCCCTCGCCACTCGTGGGATCGGGGTATGTTTGATGTTTATTAATTTATTTGAGGTTAAATCCCCAATCATCAACAAAAAAAAGTACACTACGAAGCACAGTACAATTAATAGTTTAAATTTTGTACTGCTGTGAATCTAAAATACCTTCGAGTAAAACAATAAGAAATGTCAAAAATAAACAATTAATTCATTTGTATATTTTAGTTCTGTTTACGCGCCTTTGCTCCTTCGACTGGCACATCTGGGATTTATTGTCGTTGTATTGGTCACACGTGTGTATGAATATTGCCGCCTTTTTCGGAGATTTGAGAGCGCGCATAACAAGACGCAATTGAATCCAGTATACACCGTACGGTAAAGTGATCTCAATAATCAGTGCGCATTTCGGTCGATCGGATATCTACCCAGAAAAAGAATAATGACAACGGACCGGCTACGACGTGCGCTCAATCTAAGGTCAGTGGTAGTGTTCGTATGTCATATCTGATAATATTACCGGGAACCACAGCTGACGAAGGCTTTTACGGAAACAATTTCATTTATTTAAGTTCACTGTACCCTTTTAATAATATTCTGATGATAAACGTATCAATTTAAAATAACTTTAGGTGTACGTACATATGTATATAGCATATATCGTTTTACTATTATTTTAATACGTTTAAAATTATCAATATTAACATTGTGGTTAAAATTCATATTTTTTTATTTGTTATCTTTGTTTTATTAATTACTTAATTGAGTTAATTAATAATGATAACAAATAAATAAATAAATACTAATATTTTGTTTTTTCTTACTGGAAATAAAAACAAGGTACACTACATGTTGGATTATTAAAGCAAAATTTTCACATTAAAATATAGATTCCACACAAAGCTGGCACGGTAACCGCCCACAGGGCCTAGCAGCAAGCTGATAATTTTTCTGTTAGTATATTATTATTATATTATGAATACGCGAACATTCTTTTTTTTTTGTGGAGATAACCGCTTAAGAGGGTCTTTAATACGCTCAGCTCACTTTGCTTAACGCGCACTCCTGACGAGTTAAGAGAAAACGAAACGTTGACTAGAATAGGTTGCCGACCCCAGACGAACGGGATAAGGCGAGAGCAAATAAGAAGTTATTAATGGAAATATTAAAATTAATTACTATTAAATTGTTTAATAAATCGCAATGTTATAATTTAAATGAATTAATTAATTTAAATTTTATAATCCCGAGTAAAATCAAATGTTTCAATTACAATCATCGCTAGACTCGCGGCCGTGTCTCGAGAGGCTATCTTTTTAAATGCTTGCGGTAATAATAGCTCAATTAAAATTAAGCGCATATTCATGCTAATGGCGTTGGGCGGAGGGGGGGGGGCGTCCGAGTAGGCAAGAAATAATGCCGGATGAAATTTGTGCTTTTTGTGCAGGCCTGCGACCCACCCCTAAACTGTGCAATTTTAACGCAGCCGTGGTGGAGCGCCCTTACCTAATCGTACATGAGCATGTATATTATTGGGTGTCACGAAATGATCACATGAACAGAACATCCACTGTGTTGATATAGCATAATCGGATACTGCACGTTCTCTGGATTGAAAGAGATTCAGGTTTGAATCTCGGCAGCAACAACAATATTTTTCGATAAAATTGATTTTTTACGTATTACTTTCTAATTAATACATTTAATTTGTATTCAAGATTGTTATACATAATAATAAGTTTTTTTTTTTAATAATTAATATATATATATATATTTTAACATTTGATTCTTCTCTATAAGAGTAAGACTCGTGTATAGAGAGGAAGTATGTACGAGTTAATTAATGTTTCAGTTAGTCTGTGTACATATTTTTTTTTTACTTCAGTTACAAATTTATGATAGTCCGTAATTTTTCTAATTTTGATGAAGAGATTGTTAAAAAATTTGATGCCTTGATAAATGTATTGATTTTGAGTTGCGGTATGTTTATATTTATATCTTGTAGATCGAAATTCGCTTCTAAAATTTAATTGATATTTAATTTTGAAAATTTGAATTATTGAATTTTTTTTCAAATTCAATTTTTACAATACATAATTGTAGCGGTTTGTTTTTCAGTGAACTAACTAACGCATCTAACAGATTTATGTTAATTATTTGTGGTTTGCGACGCTCCACGTCTCGGACGCTTTCGAATTAAATTATACGAAGAAAGTTTGGACATCACCTCTGCGCCCTGGTCGGCTGGAGGCTATAGTCTGAAGGTCGTCGATTTAAATGCGAACTTTACTTAAATTTAGTTTCTCCGTATCGAAATATAATAATATCAGAATCTGCTGACATTGTAAATAATCTAAGGCAAAATGCTAATCGTGATGGATTTCCTAATTCTGGAGTATATCTCTATTTCAAAACTCTAAATTGTATACCTACGTTTATTTCAAAATATATATTTATTAATAAATATCGAGACTATTTAATATTTCTAATTTTGAAACTGTTAATTCTTGGTGAAATTCCATTTTAAGGATTTAATTAAAACACCTTTTTCCACTATTTATTGTTTTTTTTTTTTGATCATTACCAGTTTCAGCCTGGTACATTTTTCTCTTACTTACTTGCTTACCATCACGCCGTTTCCCCACGGGGGTATGCAGAGAGGATAGAGCGCCACACTCTTCTGTCCTGACACACAATTCTCGCCTCATCCACATTCATACATCTTCTCATACAAGCTCGCCGATTGTCGAGGCTTCTAACAGAACCATCCATTATCTGGTTTACTCGGTCGTGCCAAGTCTTCCGCGGGCGTCCTCTATTTCTGGTTCCATCAACACTTGCGTCATATCTTTCTTACCATTCTCTCCTCATTTATCAGTTCCATATGACCAAACAACCTAAGTAATCATTTCTTAATCTTACTCACTATACTAACATCAGTTTACATACTTTCCTTATTTCTTCATTCTTTACTCTGTCATAAATAGATTTGCCACAAATGCGCGTGAGTGATCTCATTTCCACTGCATTCAGTCTACTTTCGTTCCTCTTCTGCCAGCTCCAGGCCTCACTTCCATACATCAGTGTCGGTGCCAGGATTCCATCGTGCACCGCTAGTCTTGCTTCGGTTGATAAATTCCCGTTAGATATAATTCTATTCAAAGCGCCGTTCACTTTATTTTCTGGACTTTATTTTTCTTTTAAGTTAGTATGTTTATACAATGCGATACAGGGGTGTTTTTCAGTGAGTCTATTTAATTTGAAAGTTGGTAATAATTTGACTTTAATTTTCTCTTATATGTTGAGTACTATTACAGGAATTTTTACAAGTTCGGTATTTACTGAGCTATTAAAGTAAATTTCCATTTTTATTTTATTTATTATCTTAGTTTTATTAACCACTGAATTGAGTTTAAATACATCTACCGGTTTCGAAAAATACCATTTTCTTCTTCAGGATGAACTAACTAAAAATATAGCATTGTTTCTTCACCAGAATCTTTTTAAAAAATTTTTAAAAAAAAACAACAATTATTTAAAAAAATAAATTTAGTACCTAACTCAAATTGTTGCTGAATACAAATTTAGTCGAATAATTTTTAGGAAAAAATTTTAGAATAGGACTCGTAGTTAAATTTAGTTGGCTGTTTAAAATTTCCTGATTACTTTTACACGCTTTATTTATCTCCAACGATTCCAAATTATTTAATTTGTGACCAACACCGTTTATATGCAAAATTAACAATCCCAATTTTTATCAAAACCATGACTATTTTCTATCAAATAATTAGAAAATTCTGAAAAACCACTATTGTTCAAACATCTCAAATGTTCCTTTACTCTTATAATAAAATTTCTAACCGTTTTACCAATATAAAATGCAGCACAATCCTTGCAACTAAGTTTATAGACGCCAGAATTGTTAAATTTATCATCTTTGTCTTTAGAATTTATGAGTAAATTTCCTATACTATTATTTGTATAAAATGCCGGTCTAATGTCTCGTGGTAGGTGTTTAGATATTTGCTAATTTTAAATGTATAAAATTTCCATTTATTGGTTGAGTAACATGTGTATTGTACAGATTTTATTATTTCATGGGAAGTCAAAAGTATTTACGTATTTAAGTAAGAATTTAGATACTTTAATTAATTATGTGTCTTCTATACATAGCCTGTTTACTGTGTAATTATATAAAGATGATCTATTCGGCTAGGGCAGGGGTCGGCAGACTTTCTAGGGTGAAGAGCCAAATATAATGTTAACAAAATCTCATAATTTTCAGACGAAAAACGTGTTGAAATCAAGATTTTTATTTTAAACTCAAATTCACAATACAGTAGTGAGTGGGCTACTTAGAAGAATATAATATATGGGAGTTATAAGATTCAGTAGCTCGGTGCACTAAACACTTTTTGGGCTTTGTAAAGTTTACTAGTTAGAACGGCGACCTAGCACGTAACTACTTGTTCAATTTTAGGCACGATTGTAAATTATCGTCAGTTAATTCGCCTCTTAACTTATTTTTTCTTTAATCTACGGATAAGAATGTTTGTTCGCTTAAACAAATGGTTGTTTTTTTATTGTATCATATGTTGCAGGCATGCAATTACATGTATCAAATGTGATTTTATATGAGCTGGAGTTACGGAATCGCAAATGTCTATGAAAAGAACCGTATGCGGCTCGTGAGCCGCGGTCTGCCGACCCCTGAGCTAGGGTGTTTATAAAAACAATGAATAGTAGAAAAAAGTTAAAAAGGATGTTGATTAAATCATCAATACTATGTTTAGTAAAATGCTTCAATCTTTATTATTGCATTATAATCGGATTGTTCACTGCGGCACGGTGCAGCTCTTCAGTTAGCTAGCCACATTCTTCAGCCATGATGTTCGCAGCAACCTTTCTCTGGATTATGAGAGTTTAAAAAAAAAAATTGAACAGCCCACCTCCCATCCTTCCACACAACAAGTGTTCTGTTGTGATGTATTGGAATGAAAAGTTTTTTTTTGCATTATCGCTGTCGATCCTGATGTAACTGTCTGAAATATACCGACAACAGGAGAACGAGCTGTTAAAAAATTCGTCGGCTCTTTTATAACAGATTGCATCGAGAAAAAAATAGGTTTTTTTTTTTTTGTATTTTATAACAACGGCTCACCTCCCATCCTCCCACGCTAGAAGTGTATCTTGTGATGTATTGAAAAAAAATTACGTTATTTCTGTCGTTCCTAATATACTGATTGACCCGTCCTCTGTCATCAGCGTCCGTCACTCTCGCGGCGTGGCCCCCCCCACCCACACCCGCTATCGTGCGTGTCCCGCGAAGCCGCGGCCGGCGGTGAACCCCTGACCCCGCCAACCAGTTTGCGGTGCGGTCCCGCCGGTCGCTTCGGACAACGCCACGGACGCGCCGAATGATGAAACATATATTTTTTTTTTGTAAAATTTTATTACTCGTCTCTTTTTTCCAATACTATCTCACGGCGATGTCTTGAAATGTATGGTACATACGAGTGACATGGTCTAGCCAGATCGATGCCTATTTTATTTATTTATATATACGCCCGAAGAGAAAATAAAAATTAAATATATTAATTAGAAAGATATATTAAATTCATATTTAAAATATCACAGACCGTCTGTTCTGAATAATTACAACTTCACAACGAGAATGTGTTCTCCTTAATAATAATGTTGTATCGATGTGTCCAAAATTTAATAAAAATGAATTAATAATTCTGGCGTCTGCTATCAACTCAAAGGTAAAAATAAGGTAGATGGCTCTTTCAAATAATGAAATGATTAAATGTATTAATATCAAAAAAAAGGTAACATATACGTTCGAAAATTTGTCGCTAAAAATATCGTCCCTGTAGCATAGTTGGATAGTTCAAGGTGTTTTCAAATAATGGAACGATAGATGTATTTATTTGAAAAGTGTAACATATAAGTTCGAAAATTTGTCGTCAAAAGTACTGTCGCTGTAGCATAGTTGGATAATGCACCTTTCCCGGTTTGGAAAGAGATCCATGTTCGTATCCCGGTGGCGCAAAAACAAATATTTTTCGATAAAATTGATTTTATATGTATATCTTTCTAATTAATATTTAAAATATCACAGACCGTCTATTCTGAATAATTACAACTTCATAATAAGAATGTATTCTTAATAAAAATTAAAATTTGATTAAAAGACTTGAATGCCTTGATATATAATTGTCTCAATACAGCATCAAAAATGTTACTCTTATATGAACATAATAATTAATAGAGCCATTGTTTCAACGTCTCTTGGTTATATCTCTATCTGTAGTCCTCTCGCTGTGGTAATCCCGGATGTCGTCCTTGGCTGCTTTGACATTTTTTTAATTTAAATTTTTTATTCATTTGACATTTCTACAAATTTTTTACAAAATTATTAAAAATACTTGGTTTCTTTTCGCTTACCTCTCCAAAAAAGTGACGAAAAGGGTCTGTCATTTCTTATGCTACGAATTAACAATTGAGGAGACCGAACGAGATATTTAAAATTATCGCACAGAAGTGCGTGGGTTCTAAGGTCGTCACCAATCACGTAACACCCGACAGTTCTTGGAGTTACTTACTTATCATCACGCCGTTTCTCCGCGGGGGTAGGCAGAGAGGATAGAGCGCCACACTCCTCTGTCCCGACGCACAATTCTCGCCTCATTCGCATTCATACATCTTATCATACAAACTCGCCGATTGTTAAGGCTTCTAACAGAACCACCCTCCATTATCTGGTTTTCTTGGTCTTCCGGGGACATCTTCTATCTTTGCTACCATCAACTCATGCGTAGTATATCTTTCTTACCATTCTCTCCTCGTTCATCTGTTCCATCTGACCAAACCACCTGTGTGATCCTTTGTTAACCTTACTCACTATACTAAGATCAGCTTTACATTCTTTCCTTATTTCTTTATTCTTTACTCTTTTCATAAATGGATCTGACACATATACGCCTAAGTGATCTCATTTCCACTGCATTCAGTCTACTTTCGGTACCAGGACTCCATTATGTACGTCGAGTCTTGCCTCGGTTAACAAATTCCAGTTAGATATAATTCCAGTTAAAAGTGAATAATACGAATTTGGTTTATGATACTTATGTATTACACGTTCGAACGGCTAAATCATTTATACAAAGGGAATATTATGTACCAAACCGATTTTGTTTCATTCATTCAAATTTCAAGCGTAGATCGTGCTGTGTGTGAGGTGGCAGCTTCCTCTTGAAACCACATGTGTTGCAGGCCCAATCGACCCAATTCAGCCACCGATAAGTTTTTACAGCATTGTCTGTTGCATCCTCAAAGAAAAAGGGTCCAATGATTCCGCTGGCATACACGGTATGCCATTCAGTAATTCTGCGTGGGTGTATAAGTCGTTGGTGGATCAATTGAGAATTTTCGGTGTCCCGATAATGGCTGTTTTGTTTATTAACAAAACTTGAATAGTCTAAATGCGCTGATTTTTTTCCGTAAGTCGGATTCGTGTTCGTTTTAATGACTTCAATATGTAAATTGTAATCAAAAATATTTAATATAGTGCATACATATGTAAATATATATAATATGGTCTTAAATAAATATGATCATTCTATTCCTTTTTACTAAAACTTATCTTGCATCTCATTGAAAATCTTCATCGTCGATTTCTGAGATTTAGTCTTCTTCCTGAATGGTAGTCTCAGTCTATCCCTTCCTCTCGTACGTTGCTCGTGCTCATGTCGATTTGTATCTATTTTTCTTTGTGAATTCCGCTGATATTTTCTTATTAAGAATTTTGTAAATAAATACCATTATATTAAAATATATTATCTGCTTAGAGGTCATCATATTCAGCAATTTCATTTTTTCTGAGTATTATTTTGCAGTACTGATAATTGTTGATACGATATGATAGAAGTACTTACTATTTATTACCAATAATTCTGAATAAATTAATTAATTCATTTGCTAAGTGTACTGAATTTTCGAAAGGCTTCGTTTATTTTTCTCACGCTTGAAATGCGACCCGCCAACGCGCGTGCCAAAAGTCAGAGTCTTCTGAATATTTATATTGAAGAGTTGCGAGAGCGAGCGAGCTGTCAGAGGACTCACTCGCTCACTGTTCGTCTTCTCTGCTAAGCGTAATCACATTTCTCTCGCCGTCATTCACGGAGAAAAAACCCCGAAGATTTTGTCTTACTTAAAAAATATATTTTTTCGTCGCATCTTAGGACAGCTGCCAACCAATTTCAAATTATTGGATCCTTGATCAAACTCGATAAAGATAATATACCGCGGTAGAACTTGTTTGCAACACGTTCTTTAAATCATCTAATTTAAACATGGCGCGTGATCTGTTTTATCATATTAAATTATATTTTAGTTTTTTTTTTCTCAAAAAAAAGAAAACAGTTTTGTTGTGATGTGTAAACGTGTATTTTGCTGTCGTTCGTGATGATCAATGATTTTTCTCATTTTACTTACTTTTACACAATGATAATAATAATATATATACATATATATATATCAACTATTATTTGATTATTATTATTTTTTATTTTATTTTTTATTTATTATTTTTGTTTTATTAACCACTGAATTGAGTTTAAATACATCTACCGGTTTTGAAAAATACTATTTTATTCTAATAACTAACTAAAAATATATATCATTGTTTCTTCACCATGTATATTTTTAAATTTAAAAAAAAAACAACAATTAATTAAAAAATAAATTTAGTACCTAACTCAAATTGTTGCTTAATACAAATTTAGTTGGTTGTTTATAATTTCTTGATTAGTTTTACATGCTTTATTTATCTATTATTCATCCAAATTATTTAATTTGTGACCAACACCGTTTATATGCAAAATTGGCAATCCCAATTTTTTATCAAAACCATGACCATTTTCTATCAAATGATTAGGAAATTCTGAAAACCCACTATCGTTCAAACATCTCAAATGCTCCCTTACTCTTATATTAAAATTTCTACCCGTTTTACCAATATAAAATGCAGCACAATCCTTGCAACTAAGTTTATAGACGCCAGAATTGTTAAATTTATCATATTTGTCTTAAAAAGTATTATTATTTGATTGATTAATAAATGTAAGATATTCATATTTATCCGATTTAAAAATCGCAAAAATCTACATGTACACAGAGTTTACAGCACCGGAACGCACGTTTTTATTTTAGCATCGTAAGGGAAAGGTTAATTGTCAGTAGTATTCTCGCATTCGCAAGCGGCTCTTATCAATATCCAGAAAATTAGTTTATCAATCCGCTGATTGGACCACGGTTTACGCTGGTTAATTAGTTTAATGGAATGATGGTCTGACTATTTTTCGCCACTACCGACACGCAACCTCAATTGTGACAAAGTCCAGGTATAACACGGTAAAATTTGAAACAAGCACATCATTATGGTTTAAAAATAACCTTAAAATCCCGAAATGTAACACCAAACACCACCAGCAAAATTTTATATATTTAGGAATAAAAAATTAAAGAAACAAATTAAAGAAACAAAGGATATAAAAGAGTTTAAAAAGAAACTGAATGAACACTTTGAAAACACATGATTGGACAATAAACAATATTACAGTACACTTCAGAAGTACACACACGGACAACGAATAGAATATATAAGGTATTATGTAAAATTATTGTAGTGTAACTCCCTCTCCGAGCACAAGAGCTGCTCTCTTTTTTGGAGAGGTAAGCGAAAAATAAACCATGTAATTTAAAAAATATGTAAAATACTTTATTCATACTATAAAAAATTGTAAAAAATGTCAAATAAATAAATTTAAAAAAAAAAATAAAAATAAAAATATATATATATATATATATTTAAAATGGCACACTGACTACGGTTGTGAGCATTTATGTTATGTACCTATTTTTTATTATTAGCAAAAGTAATTCGCCTATTGGTTTTTTTTTCGATATTGGCCGCCCCGTAGCCGATAATAATTGTAGCACCATTTTAGATCTGTTTAGTTCTGCACTATCTGTGTATTTAAAATTAAAACTTATACATATGATTTTTTGAAAATATGTGATTTTGTGTCTCTTTTTATTGTTTCTTATGATGAAGGGTGAAGAATATCACGCTTTCAGGCCTGCCACCGCAGATGCCCGCCCGTTCACTAAATATAGACTTATTGACAACGGCTGGTCGATTCTACAACCTTTCCTTCGGCCTGGATAGTTGTCTGGGATGCAGAGCTCTTGAAGATACAGAGGCGCCACGTTACGTGTCGTCTTGTCGACCGACACAATTTAAATTCAACTTTTTCAATTTACTACGGGTCGAGAAGTGAATATTTTTTGCCAACGATCAGACAACCCGTTCTTGCGAATATTTTAATTAAAGTAACATTTTTTAATATAGTAAAAAGTTACTACTGATCACACAATCGGCCATTTTGCTCTGCGATCTCCGATAGTTGAATATGGCGGACTTTTCACAGCTGTTCCGAAAGTCGTGTGACACATTGATACTTTGAGAGTTGCAGTATACGACTGTGAATCATTCGATATACCGCAGTTTTAGTGATGAGAGTTCGTCCGAAGATGATCTCGTTGTTTCATACATAATACCAAAGGTTTTACCAAAGTGACAAATTTCGGATGCTTAGGCGAAAAAATCCATAGATAATGCAATGAAATAAAGCATGTATTGTGATTATTTGTCGCGCCCGTAGACGTCTCCTCCGTCTAACCTTTAACAGTAGTAAATTTGATGTATAAACAACCCGCGAAAGATTTCACTATGGGCGTTAGTAAAAAGTTACCATATCACACAACCGGCCCTTAGAGGCTGATATTAAATGTATTAATTAGAAAGATATACACATAAAATCAATTTTATCGAAAAATATTGTTATCGCTATTGTGATTCGAACCCGGATCTCTTCCATCCGGGGAACGTGCATTAACCGATAGAAGATGGCTTTCAAATACAGGAACGATAGATGTATTAATTTGAAAAGTGTAATATGTGGGTTCAAAAATTTGTCAACAATAACATCTACATAATATTAAAGTCGTAAGTTATATTCGTTGTTGTTTGTATGTTGCGTTGTAACAATATCCGTCACACACGGAAAACGCTGTAGCTTGCGAGCCTGTGAGCCATTTGGGTATTTTTAAATTTTGCCAGACAGCTGGAAATATTTTTTTAAAAATTATTATATAGTGTATTTTTTTTTTAAATATTTTTGATTGTCTGCTATCTTTTATGATATTAATAATGATATTATAAGTTTATAAAAATTAACGCGTGGGTCATTTAAAAAATTTGCAATGGTCAGTGTCTGACCCTTGTGTCATAGGGTCATAGGGTCTAGATTATAACCATTGACGCCTCCCTAAGTATGAATTTTGTGATTTTTGGAAATGTAACATCATAATTATTATATTTAATTCACTATCCAACAATAGTATGCATCATAAACATGAAAGGAAATTGAGCTGTTATACAACAACCCAAAGTCGCCGAGAGTCGAAATTAGTGGCAGAGCTCTCGGCTCTCGGCGCGTTGGCAATTAAAATGAATTTCTCCACCCTAGCCGGAAGGGACGCGGGAGATGTCACACGAAATTACACGACTTTATAGAGTTTACTCCCGAATCGACCTTAAGGTCCCTAAGCACACGACTTAAATCTGCTTCAAGAGATGTTCTGCATAATTTACAGAGTATTAAGAGTGAATCATGGGCCGTTAAATGTATGAGAAACACGCCGTGTTATTTTTTTAAGGGCTGGGGGATAAGAGAATGCGTAATATATATATATATAGTTAATCTTGGATTTTTTTTAAATCTCATACATATTAATGGTTTCAATTTTATACAAGATAACAGTAATATAGAGAACAATGTGGTATTTTTTTATATTATTTATTTAGACACATAAACTATAGGCATTGTACAGTTAAAAAAAATAGTTTCATATATTTTACACAGATTTTAAAATGTATAATCCAACTGGGCAAGCTTGTTTTAAAACCAAATAACTCATTGAAGGCAAAACACAATCAAGTAATGTTCTGTTTACTTCTCTAGTCAGACCTCAGGTAGAATATAATTATTTTGAAAGAATCCAGAGAAAGTTTCTAAGATTCATTAATTTTAAATTAAATATATAAGAATATCAATTATGATTTTCTCTTTAGCCGTCTGAAATTATTAAAATAATCAATGAGACTCACGATGACCGACCTTATATTTCTATACAGGATCGTCAATGGTATGATAGACTGTCCCCAGATTGTTGATCTGCTTGACTTTCACGCACCATTGAGGTCATCGAGACACAATTTCTTCCTCTATTACAGTGGTAATGTCAGTTGTCGACATTTTTATGTAAATTTAACTCTATAGGACTACATTATTACATTTTTTTTGTATCTCAACTCAATGGTGACACTCAATTTAATTTATAACTATTTAATTTGTTTTTAGTGTAGAACGCTGGTTATATAGAATTTGGGATATTTTTTATTATTGATTTTGAAGTATGATTGTTTAAAAATACGATTTTTCTCCACTGCTTCCCACTGTTAATTATTGGTTGTTTGGTGTTTTACGTATGACAGTCAAAGCGTGATAAACAAAAAGTTCAATACTTTGGGTTTGTTGGTGATTTATTTTTCCGGTACAGTAACATCATATTCACTTGATCAGACATGCAAAAGACGTCAGTAACAGAATGGCTTTCTTGTTTTCCGCGCCCGGCAGCCTCGTAGGATGTCCCCCTAGCGGGAGTCCGACACATCGCATCGGTACTCGTCCGTTTGGTGGTAGAACCTCCAGATATATACAAATGTCCGTTTTTTAATTTTATTCACTATACTAAGATCATTTTGCGCAACATAAATCAGTGTAATGTAACTTGGTTACCATCCTTTGATACAGGGCAGCACAGAAGAAGTGACTACAACAAACAAAATTTAGGGGAGGTTTCAGCAACGAGAACCGGAGCTGCAAACCTCGCCCGAACTAGTTATATGAGTAGTTAAAAGTTAGTTAGGAGTTCAGTTCACGAAGCGAGATGATTGGGTGGGCGAAGCGAGGAATATTGCCACTATGTTATTATTATTATGATGCTGAAGAAACGGTCCATTGTCGGAGAGTCGCTTAACCCGAGAAGAGATTAGAAATAACTACATTTGGTAATTCAGAAACGCGGATTGTTATCCGGCAGACGGAATGTACATTTCCGGAAGTAGAGCAGAAACGCAGACAATGGTTTTGTAATGAGGGCTCGCTCTCCCGACTGATACAATGACCTGGCTGGTTTGTAAAAGTTTATATTTAGCACGCAACCAGCAAGACAACGTGCAAAATACTTGTAGATAATGAATATTTGGAACAAGTAGATGAGTTTGTGTATTTGGGAAGTATTATAGCTAATGGGAACTTGTCAATGGAGTCCTGGTACCGACACTAATGTACGGAAGTGAGGGCTGGAGCTGACAGAAGAGATACGAAAGCAGACTGAATGCAATGGAAATGAGATCACTTAGGCGTATATGTGGCAGATCCGTTTATGATAGAATAAAGAATGAAGAAATAAGGAAATAAGCTGATCTTAGTAAAGTAAAATCTTAAGGAAATAAGCTGATCTTAGTAAAATAAATCTCTGAGTAAAATTAAAAAAGGAGGAATGGTAAGGAAGATATATGACGCAAGTGTTGATGGCACCAGAAATGGAGGACGTCCACGTAAGACTTGGCACGACCAGGTAAACCAGATAATGTCTTATGAGAATATGTATGAATGTAGATGAGGCGAGAATTGTGTCAGGTCAGAATATTGTAGCGCTCTATCCTCTCTGTTTATCCCCGCGAGGAAATGGCGTGATGGGAAGTTAGTTATTTAGTTTGTAAGGTATAAATGTGCCTCGCAAGATACGATAAGATGTCAGGTTAATAGTGCTGAATGGAGAATTTAAAATAATATTATATCAGATTACACAATAGAGAACTAAGACACCCTTAAAACCTGAAGCCGATTCTGCGTTACTTGGAGTAGAACTATAGGATATGTGGCGGTCTATCGCTTTCACTCTAGTAATCACCGCCCAGTGATACAAGTGCGCGAAACAAAACTCCTAGCAGCCGTAAACACACCCAGTACTGATTCCACGTGCGTGTGTGTATGTGGCTAGAACAGGTTGGACAAATAAGATTACTTTCAGTTACATATATTATACGATATATTGTTGTCAGTTTGCGGGTCGGTACCAGGTGTCCTTTTAAGATTGATGTGAACTTATTGTTTGTATCCAGTAATATTTAGGATGTTTGCGGATCGTGGATTGTGGTAATAGCTCTCCACACATTCAAATGTTAGTATTAGACCTACTTATTTTTTTGTAACATAAATAGTACATATGAAAAAATTTACTAGACGTAGTTTGTTCTAAACCAAGTACCCGTACAGTTGTTAATGTTAAGAAGTAAGTAAGTATAATGAGTGAGTTATAAAAAGTTATGTGAAAAAAAGTTATATAAATATTATTGTCAGTAATATACAATAGTCGGTGACAAGAATGTGTGGGTAGTTAGGTTAACACAAATGACAAATGTTTCATTTTGCTTTCTTTCCACATCAAGCAACCATTTTGTTATTTTTGAAGTCATTAATCACTTTAGACCCTTTAAGGTCTAGTGGCAATTTATTATTTAAATATTCTCGGAGCACAAAACAAGAAAGTACGTTGAGCGAATTTTGTATTAAATTTAGGCACTGGTTAGTACCTTAAGCGCAATTAGCGCCATACGTGTACCAATAGAGACTTTAATTGCTCATTTCTAAAAACTACCACCCCAACTCACCGCTGCATTCATGGCGCCATTGTACATTACTCTGTTCTATCTTTAAGCTAGTGAATTACTTAAGTCATATAATTGGCTATATACTGAATTGAAAATGTTTTGTGTGGATTAGTTACCTATGCTGTTTCTTAACGGAATAATATTAGAAAGGCTTACAACTGCCTACCTCTTTTACTAATTCGCGAATTTTACTATCTTACTGTTGCTTTAACCTGTTGATTTCATGATTGTTCTTTAAATTTGGTGCATGGATTGGTTTTTGATTCGGGAAGAACAAAAAGCAATTGGCAGAAATATTTCCTACGTTAACCTATAATAAAAATAAGTTTTTAGATTAGTTATTACGTGAAGGATTTTCAAATAGTTCAGTCATAGAAAGTGTTCTTTAAAACGTCCATACAACACTATTAATAGTACTCTTAAAAATTACAAATAAATACATGGTAGAGTCGTATAAACGACGGATTTATTTTGTTTAAAGACGTTGGTTAAACGAAAGTACGTATTGTTATATATGATTGTATAATATCCTCGGTAACAGAATAACCTAAATCTATACCTGCTGCACGCCACTGGATATCATTCGCAAATCGAAGGTGGAGAGATTTCTGCCACTTATTCAATTCACCCATTCTTCCAAGCAAATTGAATATGGAATAGTTAAGTCGAAAAATGCTATATATAGGATACGTAGCGATGTAGATTCCTCGAAGAAACATTCTGTGAAGGCACAATGCAACTTAAAACAATGAAGTCGTAACATTCAATTGGAACAATACAAGGTGCGTCAACTTTCGTGTAGTCCGTCCGCGTTGAATCCGAGAAACTCGGGCCCGACGTGCGGTTATCTCCCTCTGCGAGGCCATTAAAGTAACGCGTCGACAGGGACAGCTAATGTGAGCAATCTCACGGTGCACCGTCGTTCCGTTGCCAAAGGGCGAAGATCCGTATTTTATATTATAGTCCTCTTCGCGCAGAGTCGGGGGATATTATCGCGGCGATAAAATTTTGATTACCATCAAATAAAGTTGAGTGAAAGATGTGAAATCTCGCCGCACTAGAGCTGTCGTTAAATATTTGACTCGGTGTCTGTTAGTCAGATGTGAAGTTGGCTGCGATCAAAGATTATACCGATTTTAGTTCTTTAGTTCCCTGTTAAATCTCCGACCCCATTTCTCCCGGTTTTGATTCATTTTGATGGCGAATCTGTTGAATATTTTATTTTATTTGTGTTGGGAAATGGTGTCGTGTATGTTGACTCGACGGTGACTTATTTATTTATTTATTAGTAACTATATAATACTATGTAAAAATTTGTTTGGACTGTGCCCGTCTCACTAGAGAAATTCTGTGTCGAGAGGGGCATAGTTTACGAGCAATTGTTCAATTAATTAGAATTACAAGTAGATAGAATTACATTTATTACTATATGAAAGGTGTATATGAAGAATAATTTAAAAATGGACTTAATTTTTGGATCACTTTGTAGCAATAATTAATATAGGTATGAGTCAATATGTTTGGGTGAGTGCACCAATACTGGCTCTACCCATATTACGAATCCAAGTTTTAATATATAGTTTCATGTTCTTGAGACAATTCAATTGATTTAAGTCTTTTAGCATTCTATTAAATATTTTTTTTTGTTTATCTGGTTTACGTTAACGTCCTTTCTTTGATGGCATCAACACGTGCGTTTATATATATTTCTTACTACTCTCTCCTCATTCATCCGTTCCATATGACCAAACCACTTAATAGACAAAAGCAAAACTATAAAAATGAAAGTGGTGGATAACTAATAAAGAACTACCGCGAAAATATATTTAAAAGGTGACTATTTGCAAAAAGGATTTGATTATTTATATATAATATTGTACTGCCCCCAGATTGTTGGTGTGCTTGACTTTCACTCACCATTGAGGTCATCGAGACACAATTCATTGTTCTATTACAGTGGTAATGTCAGAATGCATTCTTTCTTTGGGGAATGAATATGCGGAGGTAGTTGACATTTTTCATGTTAGCTTAACTGTTGATACGACAAAATTGTTACAATTTCACCTCAGTGGTGACGGATATAGTGCTTTACTGATTTCGTTGATGAAAAACATGCATATGTTATTTATTTTTTATCTTTGCATTGCGCTTCTCTTGTGATTTTCTTTTTGTTTAATTTGCTTTTTAACACTTAACTGTAAACCTCTGGTATTTGTATGCAAAATTTCTAAACCCTTATTAATGTCAAAATAATGGTTTGTTTCCAAAATAATTTAGAAAATTCAAAATAGTTGTTGTTATTTATAGATCTCAAGTGCTCCTTAATTCTAATATCAAAATTTCTGCAAGTTTTTACCCATATAAAAATAAAACACGTTGATTTATTAATAAATAGCGGTTTATAATTAAGGAAAACACATTCTTATTGTGAAGTTGTAATTATTCAGAACATAGGTCTGTGATATTTTAAATACTAAATTAATGTATTAATTATAAATATATACATATAAAATCAATTTTGTCGAAAAATATTGTTTTTGCGTCACCGGGATTCGACCTGGATCTCTATTTCCAATCCGGGGAAGTGCACTACCTTTGTGCTATAACGCCAGTATTTTTCTTGACAAATTTTCGAACCTATATGTTACATTTTTCAAATTAATACACCTGTCGTTCCATTATTTGAAAGCCATCTACATTATTTTTACAGAATCTAATAATTTATAATTTCTTAGCAATTTTTGAATATGTCCAAGAACACACAATTACTGGATTTTTACCTACAAAGGCACTGTTATTAAATAAATATCAGATATCTCATAGAGACCAAGCTATTTTTATTATATTTAATGAAAAATATATAGCGAGTTAACGTTCTAACATTTGATAAATATCGAGATTGAGGGGTGAGAATTGGTGAACGTTATATGTATAAAGTGATCATTTAAGCCAGCCGAAGACAGGTTGTAAGCCCTGTAATATTTCTATATATTTTCCATCAAATATAATAAAAATAGCTTCATCCCTATGAAATATCTGATATTTATTTAATGAAGTGTTTTCTTATTAAATAGAACACATTCTTATTACGAAGTTGTGATTATTCAGAACATAGGTGTGTGATATTTTAAATATTCATTAAATGTATTAATTAGAAAGATATACATATAAAATCAATTTTATCGAAAAATATTGTCGTTGCTACCAGGATTTGAACCTGAAGAAGATGGCTTTCAAATACTGGAACGATAGATGTATCAATTTGAAAATTGTAACATGTACGTTTGAAAATTTGTCTTCAATGTACTGTGTTGTATAGCATAATCGGTTAATGCACGTTCCCCGGAAAGGAAGAGATCCAGGTACGAATCCCGGTAGCAACAATAATATTTTTCGATAAAATTAATTTTATATGTATACCCTTCTTGTTATTAATATACACACCGTGTCGCCACGAAGTAACTTTACAATTATTGAAGAAGAAATTAAATATTTTTCATCGTACCGTGTTGTAGAATGCAATTACACTTCGAGAAACTTCAATTTTACACGAAATATTTACTAGCATGTCGTTTGTATATAATGCCATCTCGTACGTACGGTTCAAAACATTTAAGCTTTTCAAATTGCGGTTATCTGTTTCTCAGTGGTGTACCACGAAAATTGAATGCATCCCACCCCTAGTTTCGGTTCCGCTAATGAACTAAGTTCGGCATGGATCGGAAGGGTTGACGGTTGATGTAACGAGCCTTTGTTTTCCGCTGTGGCCCTTTCCCTTCCCTCTCCCCTCGCAATGGTGCCCAAATATTTTTTTCATTTCAATCAATACGCGACCGAAATAAGATACAAAGAAACTCCGCATAATTCAATATTTATATATTGTGTTTATACGTTAAAGTTATATTTACATAAAAAAATATATACGTACAATAAGGCAAGCAGACAATGGAATATCAAAACAAATCGGTACAAGGTATACAACATTTTAGAAAAAAAATTGATATAATTAAAAATCATATATATAGTGGCGTGCAGTGTATACAAGCAAAAAAGCTGTACTAACATTAACGGACAATTTGTTACAATTAGTGCCATCTATATACAAGTAGAAACAGTAAAAGTCTTAGTTCTAAAAACTACCACAACTCACCGCTGTAGCCGTAGCGCTGTTGTTGACCGATTCGGAGATTTTAGCTATTCAAATTGCTCTCTTCTGTTTTTAAACTAGTGTCATACTCAAGTCATACAATTGTCTACTTTCAGTTGATCCGTTTTGTACGGAGTCGTTACTTATGCTGTTTTTTAACAGAATAATATTTGAAAGGCTTACAATTGCGTGCAAATCATTGAAGTGTCTACCTCCTCTTTTTTTTTTACTGTCTTACTGTTATTTTCTTAATCGTTCTTTACGTTCGAGGTGCATTTGGTGCATGGATTTGTATTTAATTTGGGAAAACAAAAAGCAATTGGCAGAATTACGTGAAGGATTTCCAAACAACAAAAGAATCATGTTCAGTCATAACACGTCCATACATTTTGTATATTGATTTTTATATGGGTATAAAGGTATTATTTTACGATAAAAATACTTTTTAGCTTTTACTTTACTTTAGCTTTTTACTTTAATATACTAAAAATTACAAATAAATAAATAGTAGGGTCTTGTAAATGACGGATTCATTTTTCCTAAAGACGTTGGTTAAACGAATATTCATAATCCTATTACATGTATTATATATGATTGTATAATATCATTGGTAACAGCATAACCTAATTCTATACCTACTCCACGAAGCTGCATATGAGCAGGAACAATCGACTACATTCACATGTATCGTATGAGTCTTCATGTGTAGACGAAACTATTGGATTATCAGATCGACGTTGAATTTTGTGTTCATCAATTTATTTAATTAATTAATGGATTTTAACATAATAAATAATCATAATATGAAACATACATAAACATTTAAGAATTGAAATTTACAATATAAAGTAACCATTACATCGCATTAGTGAAAGAAGATAAAAATTGGTTGGAGAAAGGGTAGGGAGTTGAAATTATGGTTTAAGTAGAAAGAGAGCTTGTGTTTGTAGGTAAAATGATTGGCTAAAATTGATAATATAATAAAAATGTATTAAAACGTTTAAGTATTCTATTAAACTGTCTATTTATCATTATTAGTATTAGGCCTACTTATGAGAGTTGATCGTTGCTTCTGGAGAAATAGGTCAGTAAGTCTTAATATATATATTTTTAATATCAAGTAATGATACCACCAGTTTGATCATAAATTATCGTGTATCGAAGTTTCAGGATCTCTGGTGGACTTTTTGGTTTCATTTTTGTTTTCCGTCAGTTTGTTTCGCGCGCGTCTGTTGCAGGATTTAACAAATGTTTTCCTCGTTCGACAATACAAGTTGTTTGTAAAATTGAAGTCAATACTTGTTTCCACAATTGGTTTCCGAAGCCGTCTAGATGCTGTTCGAAACAAAGCGTAATTATATCTTGATGCTACTGTACAGACTTCATTAAATTTGTCGAAATACCAGCTCATTCAACAAAATGTAACTTTTGTATTTTTATCTTTATTTTTGATATCGTGTGCTGGTGTTTTGTATTTATCTATACATATATTGTCTTTTTTTTTTCCTGTGGTGCACACACTTCGCTGATACGCACAAAGTGCTACCCGCACCGCATAATATCAAAGATGTACGATTAACATTAGACTTCGTTGGTACTCACGAAGTCACTCACAATAGCAAGGTGAACAGTTTAATCCGACAAATGTGAATGATTAGAGTCATAGATAATACTACACATAATAATGGTCGTGCTCTGGGTATAACGAGGGAGGGAGGGAGACACAGGTAAGTACTAGGACAGGGACTTTGATACTACATAGTGTTACGTTCACGCGTGCGCACAACTACCGCGATCCGTTATAAAGATCGAACACTATCCTTGTATTTTCATTACCTTTTTCTAGGAGGGTCATCATCCCTCATATTGTTCTATTTCAGTACTTGATAACTAATCTGTCTTCGTAATAGCTTTATTTATTTATTTAATACATTAATTATTTCATTCGTTTCCATTTATCCCTACATAATCTGGGGTAACCCACCTTCGGACTGCCTTCTCTCTGGAATTGCTGAGAAAATAGTCTAGATATCGTTCCTCAGACATTTGCAAGACAAGGTTCTCCATCGTGGTACTTACTACTCACTCTGTTCATTTCTGTGACTTCTGTTAATCCTATAATTTATCTCGCTTCGTCAGTCGATTCTTCGGCGCGTAATAATTTTATTCCTCTAGTTCGCAAATCTTTCTAGAAGGATTATGCAATTGCAATGACGTCATCTCAATGATATTGCACCGATTGGAAAATGTACTGGAAATAACGAAAATGCACAGCGGCTCGGAAAATAATCTTCAAAGCGTTGCGACAATTATTATTCTCGTCGCTGCATTGCATCGGTTGCCCGTTTGTCCGTTGTCATAGTTACATTTCCAGCTCGGCGAGCACTGAGGAGGACGATCCATCTCCTGGCCTAGACGTCTGAGCACCCTGGACTGTCTCGTGAAAATACAATTTTCCTCTAGATGCTGCTGTTGTATCGCGAACGTAATTCACCGGAAAAATGTTGCCTTGGTAGATTTATCAGAAGGAACTCGACCATAAAGCAAAGAAATAAGACAATCAAAGGGTAATCATTTTGTGCATTTATGTTTTTTATGAACCTTACTTAGGACGCATTTTGTGCATTTATGATTTTTTATGAACCTTACTTAGGATGCATTTTGTGCATTTATGTTTTTTATGATCCTTACTTGGGACGCATTTTGTGCATTTATGATTTTTTATGAACCTTACTTAGGACGCATTTTGTGCATTTATGATTTTTTATGAACCTTACTTAGGATGCATTTTGTGCATTTATGTTTTTTATGATCCTTACTTGGGACGCATTTTGTGCATTTATGTTTTTTTATGAACCTTACTTAGGGCGCATTTTGTGTTTTTTTTTTTTATGAACCTTACTTAGGACGCATTTTGTGCATTTATGAAGACAATGAAGGCAAATTTTGTTTTGGTAGCTGTGCGGTATCGCCTTGTCAATATGCGTGGCGCTGTCGAACAGTTGTTTAGTAGCATTAAAAAATGCCAACTAGGCGCCGTATGGGTAGGATTGAGATATAAGTCTTAAACTTATTGCATCGGTCCTGGGTAAGCGGTGGGTCTGCCCTTATTGCAGATAGAAGTTTCTAATTAAGCTACTGCTAACACCGTAATGGCGCTCTAGTCGTGACCGTCGCGAAATGCCGATACTCCAAAATTTATTTTCGGCGAAGGCTTTCGACCCTCGCAACCTCGTCTTTAAATATCATTAGTTTCCTGTCGGTATGAGTTCTTGAAAGTTTCATAAACCTATTATTCGTGGAAACTGCAGACGTATAAAATCTATTACGTACACTTGGAATGCTTATTAATTGGTTCGTATAGTTTTGAAAACAATTCCCTTGCATGTCTGTAATTCCAAACACGAAGTTGGTTTCAAATTGAACTCATAATATTATATATGATTTGCTGAATGCCACTTTGTCGAATGCCGACTGTTGATTTGAGAACTTAGAGTAATTAAGATTTGTACAAACCAATGCAAGAATTGCAACGATAATGTTAGATTGAATTATTTATTAACGTTCTTACTTACCATTATAAATACACAATTCTCGCCTCATCCACATTATTGAAGCTTCTAACAGGAGCATCCTCCAGTATTTGGTTTACCTGGTTGTTGTGCCAAGTCTACTTCTGGTGTCATTTACACTTGCGTCGTATACCTTTCTTACCATTCTCTCCTTATTAATGCGTTCCATATGACCAAGTCACCTAAGTGATTCTTTCTTAATTTTACTCACTATACTAACATCAGCTTTACATTCTTGTGATGTTATATATTATCCCTAATACATATGCATATTTTCATGAACGACCGAATTCCCCCCACCTTTTCATGCCCCTTCCCACTACTCGAATACGTCGAATACAATTGAAATGTAGTCACCTGATAATGAAAGGAAATGCACCTATCGAATATATAGTATTGTCGAAATAACCCACTGTTTTTGTAGTACAAATTTTAGCGCTATGCTTTCTAGACTGGCGTGCCCGTAATTGAGTTGTTTACGAAGCAAAACATACCAAAAATGAAATAATTAATTTCATTATAAATAGTTTAGTATGAAGTAAGATAAGATTACTCTAAAGACTATAATCAGAGTTACACCGCCGTGACATTTCGTATCTTTCAGAGCCACTTTTTAGGGAATTTCAGGTTTTGGATATTCTAACTGACTTTCATAGTAAAGTGAGCGCTCCATCTGTGAGGACTACATTATTTCACAACAGCAAATAAGCTTAAAACAGTTCCAAGGATGAAAACTACTTTTGGTCAAAGATTTTTCACCTTTCAAGCTCCCGGAATGTATAATTAGATTGGAAATGAAATTAGAACTTTTACTGTCATTAAGGCTTTTAAAAGTGATGTGTCAAGTTGGTTGTTGCAATTAGGAAGAACAGATACTGAGAGTAAACTTTTATTTATATAATTAAATAATTCTCATAACTACTTTTGTGTGTTTCGGTCTTGCATATTTCTATTTACCTCATATGTGCTTACATTTCATATTGTATTGCGCATTCGATCTTATTGTGTTTCGCCTTCAATGAGTTTTGGTTTTTGTGAAATTTATTTGTTTACCAATTTAACGTAAAATATACGTTACAAATTATTATTATTTTTTTTTTTCAGCTGTACAAATGTTATATATGTCTAAATTTATGAATATAAGGAAAAAATAAAATATCTCGCCTTTCTTTCAAATGATAAGGTTGTTTCTCAAAAAAATTATTGCGTCCCAAATTCATCTGTTACACGTTCTGCGGATGAGTAAAAGTAATGTATATTTTGTGATGATATTTGTTTTCAACAATTGTGAAGCACTCTGATTTCCCGAGTACTACACCTGCATCACCCCACCCCAACCCCCCTCCGCCCGATCTCGCTACCCACCCCTCGGAACACGCAAACAAGGGTGACTTTCCGATAATAAAAAAAAAGTGCTCGACTGAGTTATTAGGTCTCTGTTTTACGTCGCTCCGCAATTGCCACTTGATCTCTGTGACACGTGATCGGGCAGCGGCGGAGGCAGTGCCAGTGCCAGCAAAGTCGGGCGAATTTCGAGGGCTCTCATTGGACGAATGGAAAACGGGCGCTGGTGTTAATGCGGGTCGGTCCGTTACGAAGTTTGGTAGAGAATGGTTGCCGTTATTATTGAGTGGCGTGATGTGAGTTTGTAGAAATTAGTGATATGCCCGCCATGTTCAGATAATTAGTGAGCGGTTGGGTTTAACTTTGTCCCGGTATGCAGTTCGAGTTTTTGTTATCCTGTGTCGGAGGATGCACAAATTAAATTATTAAATTTCAAAAGTTGAACGAGATGCTAAACAAACTAAACTCATTACCTACCATATTATCAATATATTAACTTGGTTATTATATGATTTTGACTAAACTTAATACTTTACGCCAATACATAGTTTAATGGAGAGATGGCGCAACGGAATATATATGTTTAAACAAGGGGTTTGGCAAACGGTATGTAGGAAGGGTGTAAGGAATTTGGCAGACATGATTAAGGAACAGGGGGGCTGAAAGACCAACCAGAACCAGGAAGAAACACTTGATCTTCCACTGGAGCCACAGCTCTTCTGGCTTCAGAACACGAACTCCGTTGTTCCGCACAAAGTACTCTCGAATACACACTTCGAAGATAGCGCGTAGTGTCATACAAGCACAAAGAACAATATTTAGATATACAAATTTCGGCACGCACAGCAAGAAACCGAAACAGTCCACTGTCAGTTCCACACAGCAAGACGATTATTTACACAGTTTTCGTAACGTACCCAATGATAAATGATAACTGTCAACTTCCCAACTGTTTCAAAACTATAAAGAACATCGTAGAGAAAGTCGTGCTCTGGTATAGAAAAGGGGGTAATGGGAGGTAATATACAGAAATTTTATGATTCGAGTGCTAGCCAGGTCAATCAGAACTAATCTTACATTTAACCTTCCACATTACACAAACTCATTTTTCAACCGAGCCCCTCTTTATTTTAGTACCTAAGTGATATAGTAGTTATTAAATGGTACATTACTTACTTCATTTTCAGTATCTATAAATTATTTTTGTATTTCGTATGCTGTCTATTCGTAGCAATATCATTATTATTAAGAATTCTTTGTCGGTTTAGAAAATTAGAATTTTGTAAGCGTTTCCGTTATATTTTTAAATACAGACAATGAAACCTTTCAGTCCAACACCCGGCGTGCCAAAATACTCTTAGCTTTATCTGTAGCCATGTTTTTTTATATCATTAATTGCCGTCTTTTAAAGCGAGGAGTGTGGGCGTGGGCTCCGCAGTGATCTTTTTCGGCATCTGGTGTTTTTCCCAGAATGTTTCTCCGCTGTAATGGTCCACGGTGTTTTATTGTTTTTCTTCTTCTTCTTCTTAGTCGCCCTCTCTTCATCTTCGTCTTCACACCGAACCCGTCTCTGGCCCCGCTCAATCTTATTACCGTTGTAGCGCGCTTGAAATAATACAATTTATATTTGAAAAGTAAATGGTTTTTAATTATTGTAATGCTTAGAGACGAGCTTTGTTTTTTGTGACACTATTAGTCTCGGTGAAATTCTCTCATTTTTATATCGTTTTTTATTTTAAATGACATGGTTACTCGTATTGTTCGATTGAATTAAAACAAATCTACTTTAATTGTCTAGCTGTGTATTTAAATTGAAACATACATCGTAACTTCTAGTTTATATATCTGCTTCTTTTTTTTCTTTAAGGATATTGCCGTCACACATTTGCTCTTAACCAGTGGTGTAGTGGGGCCAGGTGGCATTTATTTTCGAGGCAGGGCTCCACACTGCCACTTTTTTGACACGGAACTTACTTTTCAAGTAGGATTTAAAAAATATTTTGATACAAGATATTCCGCATAGAATTTTGTACATCAAATATCGCGCAACGGATGGATAATACGAACATTTTCAAAACGTGAAAGTCGTTACGAGAAAATTAATATCTTTTGTTTTGTTAAGAATTGGATCATCTAGAAGCACAGCGGTATCCCATTACTTCAACCATTAACCGCATTCTCTTGGAGACGGATGAAATATGTGAATTCAACTTAAATAAACAGACATACCTAAATTTACATGTTACAGCCCGATAGTTGTATACGTATGTATGGTTTTAGCGTTTACTAAAGTTAATTTATTCCTGACGAAATTATTTAGCACTACACCAGGACTTTATCCATTAGTTATTATTCTATGTCAGGTTTATTACTTCTACTAATATTACTCTCAGTAGCTTCTGCATCTTCTTCTTGTGACTTATCCGTTCAACGGACACAAGCTATTCTCATTTTGTTTATTGCAACTTGAAAAAGCTAATTCTTTAGCCGCGATATTTTCCGTCTTCCAGGGGTACGATATTATATTTCCTAAGTAATATGTCAGATACCTTCGAAATGTGGTTTTAGACGCGGATGATGCGTATTTCGTGGACTGCAAGACACTCAAATGTTTCTGTCTCCCAGAAGTTAAAAAGAATTGCAGAAAGACTTTCGAAAACATAAAAATTGAAATAATGAATGTATCAATTGTAAAAATATACAGATATAAATTTTAATTTTGTCGTAATTGTAATCGGTTGCTGTAGTGGAATGGTTAACACGTTTCTCCTGATAGGAAGAGGTCCAGGTTCGAATCCCAGTAACGACTAAATATTTTTTCGATAAGTTGATTTTTTCTAGTTGATTAATTTAATTTGTATTATTTATTTATTGTGACGTCGGTATCGGGCGTGTTTTAGCGGCAGCGATAATGTTTGCGGAGGCGATAGACATCCACAAAACTAAACGGTTTATGTGCAAAGCGCCCGTGAGGTGATTTTTTTTTAGAAAATATCGCTATAAAAATGTTAATATTCGTAAATATGAATTAAATTTATTAATCAGAAAGATATATATATAAAATCAATTATATTGAAAAATATTGTTGTTGCGCCACCGGGATTCGAACCTGAAACTCTTTCCAAAAACCGAGGAAGGTGCATTATCCAACTACGTTACAGCGACAAATTTTTGAACGTTTATGTTACCTTCTTGATATTAATACATTTAATCGTTCCATTATTTGAAAGAGCCATCTACCTTATTTTTACGGAATCTCAAATACCTATGAGTAATCTGATAGCAGACGCCAGAATTATCAATTCATTTTTATTAAATTTTGGACACGTTGATACAACATATATTATTAAGGAAAACACATTCTTATTGTGAAGTTGTAATTATTCAGAACAGACGGTCTGTGATATTTTAAATATATTAATTAAAAAGATATTCATATAAAATCAATTTTATTGAAAAATATCCTTGTCGCGCCACCTTGATTCGAATCTGGATCTCTTTCCAAACTGCGGAAGGTGCATTATCCAACTGCGCTACAGCGACAATATTTTTAGTGACAAATTTTAGAACCTTTGTTACCTCTTTTGATATTAATACGTTTTTATGTATATCTTTCTATTATTTGTTATTATTAGTATTCTGTTCAAACTCAAATTGCATTTCGATATGCACCTTCGGCAGTGCAGTGTCTCCCTGCATTCTGATTGTCACTTGCACGTGTTGAGATATCGTGGAGTGAGATATAGCCGTGTCAGATATGTGTACGGAAGGTTGTAAAGGTAATTTCGCATTCCACGCGTCGCCAGTTACCTTATCTTGTTACCTGAACATGATCAGCATCGATCGGTCCAGCAGTCAGCCAGGCTCCCAGCTACTATCGTGGCTACCGTTATATGTGGATCCTGATCGAAGGTACACTATATTTCTTCCACTAGATTGATCTTAATATGACTTCTTTGGTTTTCCTCGGTACCGTCTCTTTGAAAATTGTATTTCTTCGTCATTCGTCCAATTGTGTTTATTTTTGCAACAAATCACGGATACAACCGTTTATTTTAATATTTTAAGTATATATTTTTTAAATAGATTATATCTGACGATATTGTACAGATATATAGATATTTTTTGTACACGGATAGCTGACATTTAGTTAAAGTAAAATGTCTAATAGTAGATATATTTTTTTTATATATTAAGATTGTTTTATTAACCACTTATTGAGTTTAAATACGTCTACTGGTTTAGAAAAATGCCATTTTCTTCTTCAGGATGTCAATACTAACTAAAAACATATATTATTGTTTCTTTACCAGAAACCATTTTTAATAAACAATAATTATTCAAAAAATTAATTTAAATTGTTACTTATATAAATTTACTCGAATAATTTTTAGAAATTTAATTCGTAGTTAACCGTTTGAATGCTACGCGTCGCAAAAGCGCTGCGATCGTTTGTATCGGAAATTGCTTAGCACTTAAACGGTTAAATTTAATTGGTTGTTTATAATTTTTTGATTAGTTTTACACGCTTTATTTATCTCAAACGATTCCAAATGATTTAATTTGTGACCAACACCGTTTACACGCAAAACTGACAATCCTAACTTTTTATCAAAACCATGACCATTTTCTTTCAAATATTAGAAATTTTTTTTAAAAATAATTATTGTTTTTAAAAATAAGATTCTGGTAAAGAAACAACATATTTTGATTAGCATTGATATCCTGAAGAAGAAAATGGTATTTTTCGAAACCGTAGAAGTATTTAAACTCAATAAGTGGTTAATAAAACAAAGTAAACAAATAAAAATAATGAATTTTAACCACAAAGTTAATTTTGCTAATTTCAAAAGTATATTTTTTCATACTTATAAACTATGATGTTCTAAAGCTTTCTTTCTCACGAATATTTTGACCAAATTTACACGTACGCTTACGAAATAAATGAAATTATATTTTCACTTGTGACTTTAGACAAAAAATAATCAATATTGACAGAAAATGACTTGTTATTAAAACTAGGGTAGAACTTGCTATATTTTTTTTTCAATAATTTCGTATCAGTAAGGCATCCTAATAATTTTAGTCAGATACATTTTTTTGACATGTAAATAATAAGACAAAATACTTTGTTCAAACCACAATTTATTAATTATTCAACATGTTTCGATACCTATGGTAGCTTCTTCAGGAAACAATGTATACTAAAATTAAAAATACAAGATATATAGATAAAAACAAAACTATAAAGTATAAGTGGTGGGTAATTAATTCGGAACTACTATGAAAACAAATTTAAAAGGTGACTATTTGCAAAGAGGATTTGGTTATTATTTGGTTATAATAGTTAGCTTGCTATTAACACTTTTTCTTATTTCTATAATTTCTAATTTATTTAACTGTAAACCTCTAGTATTTGTATATACAATTTCTAAACCCTATTTAATGTCAAAAGAATGATTTGTTTCAAAAAGGTGATTCGCGACTTCAGAATTGTTGTTGCTATTTAGTCATCTCAAGTGCTCCTTAATTCTAATATCAAAATTTCTACAAGTTTTACCTATATAAAATAATTAATAATAATAAACCCCCGATTAATTGTTATTTAATATATATTTCTTTAATTTGTTATTAGTGTAAAAAGCTGGTTGTTGTTAGTTTTTTTTTATCATCCCGATAATGGTAAATGTATTTTTCGTAACGTTTTATTAATAAATTATATTATTTATTTATATTAATAAATAAATAAATTATAAATTTTTCTCTGAATATTTGTATAATTAACTCAAAAGTTGTTAAAAACAAGCTTAATAAATTATTTATTATTAAAATGAATAACCACAATTATTCATTTCAATTGAAAAAACTTTATTTCGAGAAATTTATGACAGAATAAAATATTCTCCCGCAAATCTTCGCCACTCCAATCCTCTGAATGCAGTTTTGGTTATCAGCCGCGTAATACTTCATCCGATGCAACGGCGTCAGCGCCTCTGTGCAAAACTGCAACTCCATGCAATTGGCATCGTGACCAACTGCCATCGTGATGATATTCCCATGGCGGAAATTGCTAATAACATTTCCCCACCCCCGGTATACATCGCTTCATCCTGCCTCCGGGTCCTCGCTTTACGTGAGCCGTCGATTTACGTGAGCCTTCACATTCGAATGGGTTTGTAACTTCTAACTCCAAAAATATCATCCACATATTATTATATACGACTTTAAAAAATAATGTCATTTTTTTTTTTAGGAGAACACATTTTTGTTGTGAATTTGCAATTTTATATAAATTGTAATAAACTAAATGTATCAATTAGAAAGATATACAAAAAATCTATTTTGAAGTATCTATGTGAACTTTTCCTATCCGTAGAAACGCGTTAACATTTCGTCATATCAACCGATTACGTTTTCGACAAATTTTGAACTTATATTTTCTAGTTTATTAATCTGTTATTATTTTTTTAAATACATGGTTCTGTGCATATTTTTTTATTTGATTAATTTAATTTGTATTATATTTATTTTATGTATCGATGACATTTTTTTATTTTTTATTCTCTGTCTAAGAATGCTGTTTACATACCACCGTGACATAAAACGCCACATCTTCTGACGCACGACTCGTCGAGTATATTTTTCATCGATCGATCTTATAAATCTTGCTTAGAATAAAACAAATACTGTAACACGGACGCCGGCACTGTTACTAGAAAAAAAAAATGTTTTAAATATGTCCAGGTATATAAAAACAAGTTATCGAGTTAAATTGTTAGATCAATAATGCCCTTACAAGGCGAAACGCATGTCGAGTAAATTAAACTAGTAGAATCAAAAGACGAGTGAGTTGTTTTCACATATACGTAGTATAAACTTCACCTTTTCTTCATCGAAATCCTTTATATGTTTTTTAAATTCGAAAAAAATACGGTAAGAAAATAATTGATAAACGCTTATATTGAAAAGCGACGTATTAGCTTAGCTTCTATCTCGTTTTAGCTATAAATAATAGTGAACACCCGCGGTCGCAAATCACTCAAACACTTGTGAAAGTGCTGAACGGTCGAGGACGTGCACCCCGGCAGCGGGTCATTCAATATCTGGAGCGGCAAACTTTGTACATATATTAGGGGATTTTAAATTTACAGCCCTCGGCGCCGCGCCATTACCCCCAGCGCGATTAGCCTTCTAAGCCAAACAGGAATCGCCCAAACCGAAATAATTTTTTAAATATTAATTTGGTTTATTTTATTTACTACACGATTTACTTGTGCGCACTGAAACTGTAACTGTTGTTTAAACATACTTTATATCAATTTTATATTAAAAATTGCATTTAATACAAGTAGCAAAGAGCAGATCACTTTTGTTATGTTAGTGTTCGCTTCTTAAAACGTATATTTCATTTTCATTTCAACATTTCCACAGTACAACTTAAAATACGTATCATTTAGAAAGATATAGAGGAAAATTCAATTTTTCGAAAAAATATTTTTGTTGCTACCGGGATTCGACTCAGGATCCTTTCCTATCCGGGGAAATGCGTTAACCGATTACTGTAGTGTGTAGTGCAACAAAAATATTTTTTCTATAAATTAAATTTTCCTCTATATCTTTCTAAATGATACCATTGAACTATGTTCTGAAAAACTGCAACCTCACAATAATGTGTTCTCTTTAATAATAATAAAATTAACCAATTAACGCAGTCAGACATATTCTTAAAACTAATGAAATAATTACGCAATTTACCGTTCCCGCGACGCATGCGTCAGATCATATTCCGAGTCTCGCCGCCCTGGCGGTGATTATTATTATTAGTCTGCTTTTAAATAATCCAATAGAATGTCTTGGCTAAATGTACAACGTCGTGCGATGATCCGCAATACGGTTACTGGCGTACGGGTCAATTGATTCGTTTTTGGCACAATATAGTATGTACACAGAAACAGCCCCGTCTTCACTCGCGACAATTATTTATTCAGCCACTACGTGAGGGCGCAGATAAAATGAAACGATTTTAATGAATTATTACTGCGTGTGCTGTGAATATGACGACACCTTATATTATTAGAAATCAGAACTATCCAAATTATCATCGTCAATAATAATACGCTACTGGGGCGACATTTGCTTTTAGATTTTAGAGATTTTGCAAAATAAATTTAAAAAAAGTTATATTACAAATATACATATATAAACAGATTTTTGTTTGTTGGAATAATTGTCGAAAATAATATATACTATAAATAATAGCGACCATCAACCATTTTACCGTCATGTAAATTAGACATGGAAGGGACACCCGCGGTCCGGCTATTTAATTATAACATTAAAAATAAACATGACAAATTTTAAAACATACCATATTAAAATTTTCAGAATTTTTATTAAAAACTGTTATTTTCAATTAAAATTTCATTTAAAATGTATTTATAATATGATTTTAAGTCGGATTTTTATCCACAGATGGGAACATGACTCTAAAAAATTATGTTTCATCACATGGTTGAAAATTGCGCACGCGCACATTAAAATATTAAAAACGTTTCGTGTTTTCCGTATTTCTACAAAATTCTCTTGTAGAATTTGACTACCCTAATTTTAAAGATGAAAGAAAAATATCCGATCGCAAAGTATTTAAACATTTATTGTATTTTAAAATATCGAATTTTCACCGAACATCGTGACATGTGAAACGCTGTATCTGTGAATGCAACGACTTCACTCAACACAACACTCAAACTGGTGGAAATTAATGAATATTTACAAATTATGAAATTTCTACTTTTTAAATAATTAAATAAAATAATATTTTAGTTTTAAACCACTCTATTATGCACATATACTAAAGTCAACTAGTTTCAGTTGGACTCAACCTTCTTCACGACAATATAGTATATAGACTAACCTGAATACAGATATTTAAATATGAGGTAAAGAAGAGAAAGAACAACAGTGTATCAGAGTGGGACAGAGTATCAGGTAGGTGGCGGGAGAGAAGGGTGGGGGATTACATGGGGACAACTTTAGATTATATTATTAGAATAAAATAACATAGTAGTAGTACTACATTGTCCTGAAGAAGGTTGGGTCCAACTGAAACTAGTTGACTTTAATATATATGCATAATAAAGTGGTTTAAATCTAAAATATTTTATTTAATTATAATGTCAAGCCACAACGTGTTTGCTTTCTTTCAAAACTTTTTATATACTTGAGAACGGATATTTAAAAAAAAAATTTGAAATCGTGGCACTCGATACTACAGGAAAATATTTAAAATAATAATTAGCCAAACACATGAATGTTTTCAGTCTACCCTTATTTTTTGTATCCAAGATTTAATATTATCGTTAAAGGGATGCTTGTTACCTGGAAGGGATGAAAGCCAACATCTCTGTCCGAATGACAAATTCATCTCAAATAGGATTAACAATTATTTATCTCCGACCGGCCCCGCACCCTCGCCGCGATTTGTTATGGTCCAGACACTTTTTACATTTCAAGAGCAGAGAGGATTTGTCGCGAACACTTGTTTAAGGTCCATAAGGCTGAAAATGGGGAAGAGATATATGCCTTGAGAGGGCTTAATGGATTATTTTAATATGAGTGCTCTTTTTACCTTGAAATCTTATACTATTTCACTAATATTTATCTTCAACTAACGGTTTCAAATTTAGTTGTAATTTAAATCAAAGTTGATGTGGGGATCCCTTTTTTTGCGTTGGCCCTGAAGAGTATCGAGGCAGAGGGATGGGGTGAGATGTCCGGGAGAGGGGTGACTACAGTCCCTAGGAATCCTAAATATATATATTATTCCAAATTTAAAATCTATATATAATTTGTTCTCTTTAATAAAAAGTTTATCCAAAATTAAAATAGGAATTGATTTAATTTCTGGCGTCTCTTAGCGAATATCACTCAAAGATATTTAAGATTATCGCAATAAAAGGTGATAGATTTTAAATTTGAAATAACTGTTGCCGTATATATCCTTCGATAGCTAGTCCTGGGTTTTCTATTGGTAACGTTGAATACATTCATTCAATCCATGCAAATATAAATACACCAACCTTTGTGAAACTGGGCTTTTAGATGCCGATGGTCGCTCTCCTTGCAGTCTTGAAACTTCTAAACTCTGCTGGCCAGCCTCCGAAACTTATCACAACCGATAATCCGAAAAAATATAAAATAAAATGCTTACATATCACGGCCGTAAATATATCCGATCGAACCGAAAATCGTATCTAAACAGAAGCAGTTTCGCTTTTGTTTACTGTTTTAAATTTACACAAATATAATGCACATACTCAAAATTTATACCAGGCCTACATATCCAAATATAAAAACGCATAAACAATAACAGATGTATCAATTTGAATGAACTGCAACGTATAATTTCGAAAATTTGTCGTCAACTTACTATGTTTGTGTGGTGTAATCCGTTAACGTATTTCCCTAGATAGGAAAATGATCCAGGTAACCGATAACATAAATTGAAATTTTCTGTATATCTTTCTAATACATTTAATGAAACTTTAAAAAACTTGCAACTTTACAATAATAATGTGTTCTCTTGAATAGATAATTTTTGACTCGCCCTCGTAGTTACTCGTAGTTAAGATACTTAAATTAAATTAATTGCTTTTGAAGAACCAAATTTCTAAACGACTTATGTGTAGTTCACATGTGTGCATGTATCACTAGAATAACCTTGGAGCCTTTGTATCGATCGTTACACCAGTTTCTCTTCACTGAATGGCTCCGATACAAATTGTGCCTACTGGTGCATGCGACGATGCACGGACGTGCTCCCTACGCTTGGGTGACCTCTTTTCCCCGAGGACTGGGATTCCAGCGAACGTCTCGATTGAATACTCACAGTAAGCAGTGAATACGCTCAAAGTTCCCAGATGTTCCGATGCTGCGAACAAACTTAACATTCAGAATTATGGTGGTCGAATTCAAGAGGTCTCCGAAGTGAGGAGCTTTTGTGACTAAATTTAATCTGATTTTAATTTTCACAACATAATTTTGTACTGCACACACTGTTCAATTAGGTTTTATCTCTGCCTATCTGTCCGCCCCCCACTCTTTACCCTGTCAAGCTACGAGCTCATCATACTGACTTGAATTATTATTGTGTTTCGGTTTCTCGCAGTGCGTGCTGAAGATTTACAATCACTATTGGGTGATACACAGTGGTTCGTGCTGATCATCGAAGAAGTTTCCTGAAGTTCAGAAGAGCTGTGAGTACAGCAAGAAAATCCAGATAAGTCGTGCTTCCTGGTTGGTCCGTAAGCCTTTATTGTTCTGTCCCTATACCAAATTCTTACCACCCTTCCTACATCTCGTTTCCTCTTTTTACCCTTTTGTGTAAACACACACGTTGGGTTATTTTCACTACTAGTTTCGAGAGGTGCAGTTCTTCCCATCATCAGGTGATAACTAAACTAAATACAGTATTGTAGTCTCTTCGGGGCTTGAGAAAAGGGGAGGTGTTACGGTCGTTAACGTGAATATGGACAGTAAAAGCGAAGTTTTAGGGAATGTTATGTTGTCAATTAGGGTTTTTTCTGAATTTAAATTAATCTAGCTCACATTCTGTTGGATACCAGTTTTATTTAATTTTCTTAAATTTATCTGTCTTTCTCGTAAATGTTTTATTACATTTTTTTAAAGCGGACAAAATATAAATCCACCTTAACTATCAGACTCTGAGCAAAACTAACGAACGTGTTATTTTTAAAATGTCCAAATTAGGAATACAACAGAGACATGCATCATACATTGCTTCCGGACTGTATAACCAACTGCCAAAATCAACTAAATAAGCAACAGATAAGAATGTGTAATAATTAAATAATTATCTATATTTTTTATTTATTATCTTTGTTTTATTAACCACAATTGAGTTTAAAAAACATCTACCGGTTTCGGAAAACACTTTTCCTTCTTCAGGATGTCATAACTAACTAAAAATATAGTATTGTTTCTTCACCAGAATCTATTTTTAAATTTTTTAAAAAACAACAATTATTTAAAAAAATAAATTTAGTACCTAACTCAAATTACTGCTCAATACAAATTTAGTCGAATAATTTTTAGGAAAAAATTTTAGAATAGGACTCGTAGTTAAATTTAGTTGGCTGTTTAGAATTTCCTGATTACTTTTACATGCTTTATTTATCTCCAACGATTCTAAATTATTTAATTTGTGACCTACACCGTTTATATGCAAAATTGACAATCCCAATTTTTTATCAAAACCATGACTATTTTCTATCAAATGATTAGCAAATTCTGAAAACCCACTATTGTTCAAACATCTCAAATGCTCCTTTACTCTTATATTAAAATTTCTACCCGTTTTACCAACATAAAATGCAGCACAATCCTTGCAACTAAGTTTATAGACGCCAGAATTGTTAAATTTCTCATCTTTGTCTTTAGAATTTATGAGTAAATTTCCTATACTATTATTTGTGTAAAATGCTGGTCTAATGTCTCGTGGTAGGTGTTTAGATATTTGTTTCGAAAAGTTATTTATGTATAAAATCCTACGCCAATTATCATTATTATCATTATGTTTTATCTGTGATTTATATAAAAACTGATTATTATATTCTTTTAATTTATTTTTTAAAATAGTGTCTATCAAACATGTATTATACCCATTATTAACTGCTATTTTTTTAATTGTATTCAATTCAATATTGAAATTGGATGTTGACATAGGAATATTGACTAAACGATGTATCATGGAGTGGAACCCTGAATGTTTATGTGATAATGGATGATTAGATTCATTGTGTATGATAGTATCTGTAAAAGTTGGTTTTCTAAAAATTTTGAACTCAATTTTATTATTATTTTTAATAAATGTTAGATCCAAAAAATTTAGGGTAGAATTATTTTCCATTTCTAATGTAAATCGTATTTTATTATTAAACGAATTAATTAAATTTAGAAATGTAGTTAGTTGACGTTGTGAACCCGATAATAATAATAAATAAAAAATATGAATCTTAACCACCAAGTTAATATTGCTAATTTTTAAAAGAATTATCTATATATTCGAATTTTTTCTAATACCCAAATTCTAATCTAATCAATTTATCAAAAAAATTATAAAATATTGATTTGTTATTTATTTTCACATTGTATTCTTATAGATGTTTTATATAAATGCGGATAGCCACCCCCATAATTATAGATTTTTATTATTTTGGGGTGCACGACACTATTCTTGTATTATTTTTTTGAATGTATATATACACATATAACTCGTACATTATATTTGTATTCCAATCAACAAATGTTTTAAATAAATTAATTAAAAATTAGAAAATATTCACCTCTCCAGCGCAGCTTTTAATTTAGGGAATAGCCAGAAATCCTGGGAAGCGTTGTCAGCTGAATAGGCAGGATGATCCAATTACGTAATCGCTTTATTGGCCAGAAAGTCTCTCACAGTGAACGTATTATATCGACTCCAAATTTCGATCCATTTTTACGCCAAAGTGCACGCGCAGATATCTGTTACCTTCTCAATAGTTAACTAACCGACTTGATCAGCTCGAAATTTACGCACGTATTAGTTCAAACATAAATAATTACGCGAAACGGGCGACAACGCGCCCATTGCCGTAATGAACCTGCCACACCTGATATAATTAGTTTTAAACTGCTTATGTTAATTATCAAAAATATGAATTTAATATGCAGAAATATTTCATGTTTAATTGGATCGGCAGACATGTGTTACTGAAAGGCTGGGAGAGGGAATTTTACATTTTCATGAAATCACATCAAAGTTTCAAATTGCCATTGAGGTAAAATTATAACAAAAATGACTCGATATACATTATATGTTATATATTACGAGGTGCGTTTTTTAAGTTTCTACCTACCGGATTTTTTTTTTAAAGAAACAAAATCATTTTTACAATATTTTATTTTTTTCGGACGCTACACACCTTAAACTATTTGTCAACATAGTCGCCACCATTATTAAAGCAATTGTCATAACGAGGCACCAATTTTTTAAAATTTTTTTATCATAGAACGACACCGCCTGGGATGAAAACCATGTCTAAGAGTGAGAATGGCAAAAAAGTCACTTAACTGAAAAAAAATATATAGGACTGACACGCTAGTCTCCTGGAATGAGGCTCGAACCACCTCCCGTTACATCGTAATCATAAGAGAGTATTTTTATTACCACACCAACAAGCATGTATATTAAATAAATTTATTTATTCATATATATAAATGTACGAGGCGCGTTTTTTAAGAATCGGAATTTTTTTTTAGAGAAACATCATTTTTCCTACACTTTACTTTCTTCGGATGCTGTTATACATACATTAAACTACATATCAACATTATTAAGGCGCTTGTCATAATGGGACACCAATTTTTGCATACTTCATGCATTCAAGAAACGAATCACGGAATGTATCTCACGGTCGGTGGGCTGATCTATTGTCTTGAACATTTCAACCACTCACTACAACATGGCAACACAACTCTAACGTTGCACGTGGTGAGTCAACAAGTTAAGGTAACCATTGCGCATGCGCAACATCACAACCGCAGCCCTGCACCGGGAATATCCGGCAACAACGGTACATACTTTTTAAATAATAATAAAGAAATAAATGTAATCATGCTCCATCACTAGTACTTTATAATGCAGCTCGGAAGAAATAAATGTGACTGAAATATTTCCTCGAGTTAATTAATTAAAAACTTAATTACGAGCCATACGGGCTCGTTCAGATTCTGTGCGTCCGATACGAAACTCGAAGAACCAATGGAAAGCGCCGAGGCGCTGCACGACCTCTGGTTTATGCCATCTCTGGCCGATCGTGTTTACGGCACGGTACCTCTCCGTACGATGGTCGTGGCGATTGCGAGCGCGGAGCGGCCCGCGATTATTGAATTTTCGTATTGCTTCATTGAAATAATTATTGATGTACGATTTGTAATGCGTCCGACTGGCCGAACCGTGTCCGCGTGAGACTATTTTAAATCCAGCTTAACGAAGCCTCGAGATTGCGTGTTTGAAACTTTTGTTCGTCGGCGAGAAACAATCGAGTGCTTCCTCCCGAGATAGGCATGAAGGCTTGTCCCGTAAAATATACGAATATACTCCGGAAAATTTTGATCTACGAGACATATGTCACGAGTGAGACATGACAAGTTACATGAATTATTTTTTTATTGGATTTATTTTTTTGTACATTTTGAATTCAGTGTGAAATATTCCAAATTCTAAACCTTTTAAATTACATGAACGAGTTGATGCGCTGAAATTTGCATATCACGCTATGCCATATGCGTGATTACACTTACTTTTCGGCTTTGGAGAGTCGTAATTAAATAAAATTTTCAATGTACATTCTCGAAATCATTCTGCCGTTTGTGAACGATATTTCCTATGTTTTAATGTCCTATGTAAATATGTATTCGACCTCACGTCAAATAAGGTTGACAATTAAAATATTAATTATAGTAGGGGTTTAAAGTTTCCTCGCTATGGTAGGCAGAGAGGATAGAGCTCCACACTATTTTGTCCTAAAACACAACATCCATCTCTTTCACATTCAACGATTTTGGTCTTGTAGATATATTTCGATGTTTAAATATAAGCGTGATGTTCTGAGTCAAGGATACAATTGATTTTGATGCTCGGCCATTGTGTGTTAAACCTTAATTTTAAATTTTTTCTGTCTTGAACCTTAATTTTTATTTCTTCAATATTTGCAAAATTATTTTGTGGCCTCATTTATTTATTGATTATTCTACATGTTTCGATATCTACGGTATTATCATCTTCAGAAAACAATGTATACTGAAATTAAAAAATACAAGCATAGATAAAAATAAATGTATAAAGTGGTGAATAAGTAAGAACTAATATGAAATATTATACATAACCAAATCCTCTTTGCAAATAGTCACATTTTAAATTTGTTTTCATATTAGTTCTTACGTATTCACGTATGCTTGTATTTTTAATTTCAGTATACATTGTTTCCTGAAGATGATACCATAGGTATCGAAACATGTAGAATAATCTATAAATAGTGGTTCAAACAAAGTATTTTGTCTAATTATAAATTTTTATTGTTTGCTTTGCTTATTTTTCAATTTTTTTTTAAAGCTATGTGTATATGTATATTTTATTAATTTATATATATTTAGCTACTTGTGTAGCTGTTCATGTTTTTTATAATCAACTCTGTAAAAGCCCATAAAAGCGTTAATTCAATATAAATAAATTTTATCATACAAATTCGTCTATTGTTAAGGATTTTAATATCTGGTACGTCCTTCATTTCTGGTGCTATCAACACTCGTGATATATATATAACATTAAATACAAAGATAATGTAGGACTATAAACAGTTTATGTGCAAAGCGCCCTTGGGGTGAATTTTTTTTACTAAAATGGCGTTATTAAAATTATAAAAAATTTTTTTGACGATTTGTGATATATATTTTACATCCATTTTAAATGCATTGCCAAACTAGGCAAGCCTGTTTTAGGGCAAATCGGTAAAAAAATACATTTTACAATACCTAAACTCATTGGAAGGCGACTCAATAACATACAAGGCAAGTAAACGGGAAAAATATATGTGTATATTTAAAAAGGGAAAAAAAATACCAATATGCAATGTAATATGTAATGCAAGCACATATAAGGTAGATGGAAATATGCAAGACCAAAACACACAAAAGTAGTTATAAGAATTATTTCATTATATAAAAACGTTTACTCTCTGTATCTGCTCTTCCTAATTGCAACAACCGATTTGCAACATCCCTTTTAAAAGCCTTAGTGTCAGTAAGTTCTAATTTTATTTCCAATTTGATTGTATATTCTGGGAACATGAAAGGTGACCAAAAGTAGTTTTCATTCTTGGAACTATTTTAAGCTTATTTGCTCTTGTGGGATAATATGTTTCACTCCTCACAGATGGTGCGCTTATTTTCCTATGAAAGCTAGTTAGTATATTCAACACATATAATTGTCTTGTGGGATAATATGTTTCACTCCTCACAGATGGTGCGCTTATTTTCCTATGAAAGCTAGTTAGTATATTCAACACATATAATTGTCTTACATCCAAAACCTGAAAAGTGACTCTGGAGGATACATAAGGTCAGGGCTGTGTATTACTGTGAGTGTAGCCTTATGAACAATGCTCACTTGATATATATGTACATCTGATGCACTCCCCCAACTATCAATACCAATGATACTCAACCTTTTTTTTCTTCGGGCCACATACATATATTTGTAAAGCTACGCGGGCCGCAACACTATACTGGTATGACAAAAAATATCATGAAATCCACCACCCCCGTTTTTTTGGAAAACCATTTGAGATTTTAAAAATAATAAACCAAAACAGAATAATAATACTAGATATCATTTATCATCATATGGTTCGCTAAAAATTACAATAGTGAAAAAAATAAAATAAATAATAGAAATAAATAGTCGAAATTAATCTCAAGATATACGAAATATAGAATGCCAGATTTTGTAAATCATGTTCCTGATGATAAATGTGTTGAGGGCCGCACAAAAAAGCTTAGCGGGCCGCATGCGGCCCGCGGGCCGCAGGTTGAGTATGTCTGATCAATACCATAGCTTAAGATGTATATAGCATACTCATTCTAGATGAACAAAACCATCTAAGTGATCTTTTTTAATTCTATTCTATATATGTTACTCGCAAAAGTTAATAGAAGTACCCAACCAATAAATGGAAATTTTCTTTAATAGCTCACTAAATACCAAACCTGTTAAAATTCCTGTCATATTTATTAGCACCAAATTTCAAATTATATAGACTCACTGAAAAACACCCCCCTGTCTTAAAATGTATAAATATCTTTACTTAAGAGAAAAATGTACCAGTCTGAAGATGGCCGTTACAGGCTGAAACCGGTAATGGTGTAAAATAATAAACAGTGGAAAAAAGGTTAAAAGTATATAAATCATTAAAATAATATAATGTTGTAAAATCCAAAATAAAATTGTAATCTTGATATTTTCGACCGACGTTGAAATAATGTCGTTAGTTTTTCAATTTGAAAATCGTAGGGCATGAACTTTTTTAAAATTCTAATAAAAAAATTAATACAAAATGACGAAAGTTGTTTTGTCCCATACAGCATCTTCTGTAACGCGGGAAAATAATATTAAAATATCAACATTCATTAATTTTCTCTTTTATCAGTACCTAATTTATTTTTATTTTTCGTTTCAGGTAAGCGAAGGCTTTTTTCTCTTTGCGGTTCGTTTAACACAATGCGGCCCATTGTTTTCAAAAGGTCTTCAGATGTCATGACGTCATGGTGAGTATGATTGCGTGTTCAGATATTTCGCATTCGCATTAAAGCGATTTAAGAATTTGGCAATAAAATTTTCCTGCTCGAATTGCTTATATCGGTACCAGTACTCAATTATGCACTGCTGGCGTTGAACGTATTTAATTGAGTGTAAAACACCTGGTGCACAATACATTAGGGGTAGATAGATATTAATGCCTGCCTATGCCTGCCTGATTTATGTCAGATGTACAGGCATTTCAACCTTTCCTTTCCGATGATGTAAACTGCGTTGACATCGCTTCTAATTATGTGAATATATCTGTAAATACACTAAATACAGAGTTCATATTTAAGATATTCCTTCGTAATATATTTATGTATTGGGCAAAATAACTACAATTTATAAGTATTTACTACACCCAACAATAAAGTATGTTTTCTTGAAGAATCTGACGTGTATTTGTACGCCTTGTGAGGTGTTGATGGTGTAGTGTGCGGGCGCCGATCGTCACTAGTGGCGGAGCGTGCGCCGGCCGAGTCAGACGTGTCTGTATGCTGTCGTTCTTGATGACCAATGTTTTTATTCTCATTTTTAACACTTTCACACGTGTGCGGTGCGTGAACATATTTTCGCTTATATATATCTATTAACTGTGATTAATAAATATATACACTGAGTTACACCACCGGAACGCGCGTTTTTACTTTAGCTCCGCAAGAGAAAGGTTTAAAGGGATGCTGTTGTGCGATTATTTAGATTAATTGAATTATTTTATCGATTTCATTCCAATTAAAAGTCAACTTGAACCCGAAGGTCGAACTTTGAGCGGCCAGACTGTTTTTTGTTAGATGATTTAGGGCCTGAAGCAAAAATGTGAAATAAAAAAGGGTAATTTTCTCAAATATTTATTTCGAAGCACTTTCGACGCAAAGTAAAAATTTGATACAATAATATTTGCCAATCGGTGGCGGTCGGTCACTTTTTTGTAGAAGGAATGCAGGATAATAAGTTTTATACCTACTATTAAATATGCAATCTATAGATTAGCTCTTGAACAAGGTACAAGTACTAACAAAAATAGTTAGTCAAATCGGCTCTATAAATCCTTAACGCTCCGCAACATCAGTTACAGATCCAAAATTTTATTTTTTAAATGATGAATTAAATAGATTATCGAAGTATATTCAACGTTTCAATATTTCGGCTTTAAGTATTTACGTGTTCCTCAAAACAATCCGCCCGTTTCGTAATATATATGCTATTCTATACATTATACCTATAAGCTTTAAAGTCGTTTTTTGTACGTTGGATGTTATTAACGATTGAATGAATGAGCATGCGCAAAAGTCGAATACTTTGAAATTTTGTGGATACGGAACGAGTCGTAGAATCCACTGTTGCTGGTATCTGTGTGTTTACGCGATTCATAAATGTTCGAAAGTTGAGAATGTATATGTTTTTCGATTCGATCCGTGCGCGCCGTGTCGTAGCGTGTGTTACGACTGGTCTTTAAAGGACAGGCTGTCCAAAGCATGTATGTAGCGACCGCGCCTGTTGCCGATACGCTACAGAATTTGTACATACTCATTGAACCTTTACTCGTATTTTAGTCATGGCTTTTTTTTTCCTTTTTCGTTTCAGTATTAACATATAGTGGCCTCAATCAGATGAGACTAGGCTCGTAAGTCCCAGTCCTGGGTTACTCTGACAGCTGACTTCGGGGTTCTTTTCAACTAGGCAGGTATTCTATGACCCAAGTGCTCAGGATGATCTTCTTTCCTTTGACGCGTCACGTGGTCGAAGAATTGGAAGAATCTTTTGTTCACTGCTGTGTTTGTATTTGCTGTAAGTTTGAGGCATTCATTTTGTAACATCCTTCACCAGCAACACATTTCGAATGCGTTTATTTTCCGCTTGTCGCTGTTGCGGACTGTCTAAGTCTCGCTGCATGTGGGGAAATTGGAAAGACAAGAGTTTGAACCGACATAATTTTATTTTCGTAGAAAGTAATCACTTTGTGTTATATTAAATTAAATGAAATAAAATACAATCGCTTTGTATGAAACCACCAAATTGTATGAAACCACTTTGTATGAAACCAAATTTCGTGGATTCATACACATTGATTGATTTTTATTTAATTCAACATAAATAATTTTCTTCTTTAATATTTGTAAATTAACTATTATATTATATAAAAAAAATTAAAAAAAGACGTTGTTTACAACCACTATTTATTGATACATCAACATATTTTAAAACCTATGGTTCATTCTTTAGTGTATTCTAAAATTAAAAATGCAAGCATAGACAAAAACAAAACTATAAAAATAAATGTGGTGGGTAACTAACTAACTATGAACTACTGTGAAAACAAATTTAAAAGGTGATTATTTGCAAAAACAAAGTTTTTTTTTTATTATTTATACATCCTTCAATATCTCTACAGTTGGTTCGTAACAACTTTAACTAGTCGTATCCGTTTTTGAAATTTCTACCCATTTTCACCATTATTCGTGATTAGCGCGCCCAAATACATTGCTCTTGAACTACGTCACATTGCTAATTGGGAAGTGTGTTGTGATGCTTTAGTTAGGTATGTAACACCCTGTTTGTCTATTAAATTTAAAAATATTGCGGTATGTATACGTATATCTTTTTCGCTTTTCCCACACAGATATGTATTAGTCTTGAATACATCCATCATTCAGTATTCCTTCAGACCCCTGTCACTTTTTCATTCTTCAACGAAACTCTTTAAACCATTGTAGGATCGTTTCTTGTAAACCGCTGAAAAACGAGTGACGCGTATGTCGTTGCTGTTTTATGTTGTAATATTTTTGAAAATGAGCAAATAGACGATTTGGAAAAAATACAAAATGCACATGACGTCTGAAACTCGTTGTATATAAAAATTAAATCATAAATAAACCGAAAGACGAAGAAGAAGCAAACCATCAATGTGTAGATATGGAGTATAGCATTATACAAAGCCTGGACGATTTATTTTAGAGAAACAGATAGAAATAGTTTGGAATGATGTGGTGCTGGAGAATAAGCTGAAACAGAGAATAATAAATGAGGAGGTTGTTAAGGAGAGTGCAAGAAAAAAGGTGTACAATAGACAAAATCGAAAATCGAACTCTTAATACGAATGTAATAGATATCATCGAATACAACTCAAACAAACTATATATTTTTTTATTTCAACTTTATTGCATTTATATATATATATATAGAGGTTTTATGGGTCGCAGTAAACAAAATTATGATAGCCAACGTCTTGAACAGATAGGGCACAAAAAATCGAAGGTTTTGATGGATACGATAGGCTAGGATTTCTTGACACAATGCATACTTTATTTCGTACATATTACATAACAATTTTTATTTTTTGTCATTTATTGTGTGTAGGATTCCCCTTCAATAAAAGTAATTAACATAGTAAATTAAAGTTAAAATACGTACAAAAAACATAAAAATTTTAATAATTAGTAGTAGTAATAAATATTTAGAATAAACTAAAATTTTATCAGCTACAAATTTTTTTTTAAATGTAATATAATAGAGAAATGAAATAATTAGATAAGAATGTGTTTGACTTTAGATTTGAGTGTTCACAGATGTGATTGGGGAAAAAAGACAGACAGAAAAATTCCAACATAAAAAATGGTCATGGTTTTGATAAAAAATTGGTATTGTCAATTTTGCATATAAACGGTGTTAGTCACAAATTAAATAAAATGGAATCGTTGGAGATAAATAAATCTTGTAAAACTAATCAAAAGTTATAAACAACCTACTAAATTTAACTACGAGTCCCATTCGAAAATTATTCGAGTCAATCTGTATTAAGTAACAATTTGAGTTAGGTACTAAATTTGAAGAAGAAAATTGTATTTTTTGAAACTGGTAGATGTATTTAAACTCAATTAAGTGGTTAATAAAACCATAAAGTTAATTTTGCTAATTTCAAAAGTATAAATACATTCAGCAAGCAATGCAAAAACAGTTCTTTAATATGGAAGAAGAAAGGAGAAAATTATTTATCCAGTATTAAAGAAATTAATCATATAAATAAGATTTATATTTAATTTGTGTTGTACGTGTTTTTGTCCTTAGAGCCGGATTATTCTTATAAGGCGCCGTTATTCCATTAATGATCTACACACTGTAATGGAATAAAATGAAAAAAAAAAACTATGCAATTTCTAAGGTTATCTGTGTAGACAAATTCAAAATACATAAATGTATACCATATTATCGAGAAAACGTTTGATTTTAAATTCCTTCAGACGTAAAAATTAGGCTCGGTCCACATGAGCACGCGCGTTTTAAAATTCCGGTTTGTATCTACGTTAAGTATACATAACAGTCGTCGTTGGAGCGAGATTTATCTCGATCTGAGAAATGTCGGGCAAATAACGAACACCTGTCAGTCGGCACATCAATGTCTACACAACCGGCACGTTAATTATTCAGCCCTAAATATTATTACTCGTGTATAAAATTAACTATCAGTTTACATTTTATCTTAATATATAAATAGATAGTAAATCAATAATAAAATATCGGTGACGTTCAGTTGAAAAATATGAGATGTTTTATGAAGTCGAAGTGACCGAATGCAATGGAGTATTTTTATTTATGTAACATGCGCTCATAAAAGATTTCCACAAGACAAACTTCTAGAATTTGTACATCTGTGCCTGCAATATTACCTAGACAAATTTGTCGCGTCGTATGATTCACATGTTTTGCAATGTTGACGCAAAAAAATATACAATTTGTCATTCATAGGTATGGTTTGTTACGAAGACGTACGTTGTATATTTTTGGATAATTGTAGTACGATGAATTCTTCAGCTCCACAGAATAAACTAGAATTTTTCTATTATATTTTAGTTATCATAAGCTCATTATTACTTTTTTTAATAAATAATAAATATTATTGTTTAATAATATTATGTTTTCTTTGTATTCTGAGGCTGTCTTTCACATAATTTTTTTTTGTACCGTTTATTAGCTAAGATTTAGTCTTTATTAAAATAGTAATTAACGTATGCATAAAGTGAAGGTTTTTTTAAGCAGTCTTGTATTGATTTGTGACGTTCATTCTTTCGCCGCACACCGACGAGATTTATGCCCGTGTAGTCGTGTTTTAACGGGCGAATATGCCGTGTTTTATGGCCGGCCAGTGTTTTAACGGCCCGGCCACGCTGGCCCGGTTAATTTAAGGCGATGGATGTGCTCGCGCGACAGTTTTATGAAATCATTAACCGAACGCGCGGTATATATTTATTATTGTGTTGTGAACGAACGCACGCACGATATTAAACAGATTCGTGACGTCACTGGTTTATTTGCCCAAAAGCACTGAAATGTTAGTGTACCGTGCCGTAGCCGCGCCCATACTACCGAATGCCTTAGCCAGGGGCGTGCAGTGCAAACAAGCAAAAAAGCTGTGCATTACTAAGATTTGTGGGAAACAAATATATATTAAATATATATAATATGGACCGTGAATTTATATTTACGGATTTAGTACAGTGAGCGCCATCTGTTTACCAGTAGAAATTTTAATGGTTTAGTTCTAAAACTACCACGACAATCCACCGCTGCGGCCACAGTGCTAGCAGCCACAGTATTCACATTATTATCGTCTACTTTTAAGCTAGTGAATTACTCAAGTCATACAGTTGGCTCTTGAACATTCCTTTTGGTTGATCCGTTTTGTATGGAGTCTTTATTTATGTTGTTTTTTAACAGAATAACATTAGAAAAGCTTACAACTGTGTGCAAATCATTGAAGTGTCTACTTCCTCTTTTACTAATTCGCGAATTTTATTATCTTACTGTTTTTAACGTGTTGATTTCATGGCTGTTATTTGCGTTCGAGGTACATTTGGTGCATGAATTTGTTTTTGATTTGGAAAAAACAAACCTTTAATAAAAATAATTATTATTTGAAAGATTTTCAAACAATAAACGAATCATGTTCAGTCATAAAAAGTTTTCTTAAAAACGTCCATACATTTTTATATTGGTAAGAAGGTATTATTTTACGTTGAAACTCAAACTTTAAAGACGCTCTTAATAGTACTCTAAAATTACAAATAAATACAGGGTAGGGTCGTATAAACGAAGGATTTATTTTGTCTAAAGACGTTGGTTAAACGAAATTACATATATTATATATGGTTGTATAATATCATCGGTAACAGCATAACTTAAATCTATACCTACTGCACGCCACTGGGCGTAGGTGTTGTATTAAAAGAGCCCAGAACAAAGTTGAAGACGTAAACATTTCCTGTATCGGGCATTTCGTTTCATACATACACTAGTGGGATTAATTGTAGACACTTTTTTTTTAAATTCTTACAAAAATACATTTTATAACTAACCAACTTATCATCATGCCATTTCTTCATACCAGTACTTGATTTATCTGGTGATGCATGGTCCTCTGCTCCTGATGGTGTTTTGAAAACTACAATTCTAAAATTATCGAGTAATCATTACAGTAATTTATATATATATATATATATATATTACAAGTAATTTTTTTACATATATTAGACTTCAGTGACATCTATCGCAAAATGCGGAAAGATTGTAAATAAATATATATATATTTTTTTTTACTATTTTATACTGCCATCTAGCGGATTTCTAAAGATAAAGGACACTAACATTGTTACAATTATATTGCAATTAAGTATATACTCGTAGTTTATTGTGTGGGATGGAGTAGACTTCACCTCTGTTATATACAGCATTGTCTAGATATTTGCTGGAAGTTGTCTGTGTGAATGTTGTGGTGTTATTTAATTCAAGAAAGATAAAGATTTGACAGGAATAAAAATAGAGAAAAAATAGTAATGTAGTGAGAGAGTTGTAGAACTAGTAAATTATTAATGTAGACACTTTATAATGATTATGTTAGAATATTGGGTAGAGATGCTTCGGATTGATATATATATATATACATATATACATACCTTTCTTATATTTATGATTAAGAGAGATTGTGTTTGATTTCACGCCGAGGATCTTCCTAAACCATTGCGCACCAACATTCGTCGTTTCTAGAAAAGCTTTGATCACCGCAGGTTGAAGGACCACCTTCAGGTAAGAAAAAAGTGTTCGCAGCTTGGTACCTACCTACTCGCTATGCTTGTTGTATTTTTTAAAAATATTTCTCGAGTTTTGGAAGACAAAAAAAATCTCATTAATAACGGCCCGTGTGCAAGAGCAGTCCGCTAATTAAAAAGGTATTTTATTTTTTCGACATTACAGTACTACACTATCTCCCCTCTCGCTCGTCTTCTAATGTATTATGAACGACGGGCTTTTCTGCGTTATTTTCTTTATCTCCCTCACTCCCTTCACTTCGCTCAGTGTCCCGTCTCTCTTTGATCTACTCTGGTAGTGTAATTAGCGGAGGTTCCTTCAACCCGCTTATGCCGAATATTAAATAAAAACCCATTTATATTATTAAATTATTGCAGGTTTTTTTTTTTGTACTTTTCCAAACAAATATTAAAAGAAATGCGGTACAAAAATTTTTTTTATTTCGTTTTATTAAAATTAATTTAATCATACGTTTGAAAAATACATTTTATTATCAGTTATTAAGAAAATTACACAATTATTGGTACATGTATACACATTCTTCCTCACTAGATAGTCCTGTTCTGAGGCGTACAATGTAGAATTTTGTATTTCAACTTGATATTATCCAATTAATATCTCTTCCCGTATTTGTGTGGGTTTTATTAATGTGAAATAGTAATGGAGAGCCAGCGGGACCCTATTTATATTAATATGATCATCGTTCATATGTTTTCTATCCACTGCTGGATAAAGGCCTCCCCAAGCGACGCCTATTTTTCCCTGTCCATTGTTATTCGCTGGTACTTATATCTGCAGAGTTTGTCGATTTCATCTGACTCTCTTCTTTTGAGACGACTCACACTTCTGTGTCCCCTTATCGGTCACCACGCCAAATCGCACAGCTACCTATTAGTACATATTTTAAAAAATGCCAACCTGGCGGCGGGTCCTTGGTCCACGCAGCAGCGGGTCCACCCACCCTCATTGGTTATTAAAAAAACCATGCTAATAATCACTTCTTCCAGCGGTTATCATCAAGTGACCCGGTCAGTTCCCCTTCAGCAGTGCTGCTGACTCTGCCACTCTTCCTTTGAGTTTCGATGATGATTTCAGTGTGTTTTAGGATGACCTCTCGGTGTCTTGATTCTCTTGATTGTCCGTCCTTCGAGCTGTATAGCCTGCCATTTTATGTTATTGACATCAATTATATCAACTATTTTTGTCTGATCTATGCTCTGACTGTGCACCTACCATTTTCTCGGCATCCTGCAGATCTTTGGGCTATCACCAGAGAAGTGCCTGTGCCTTTTCTACTTGGTCGGTTCAATGGTTGGGGGATCTTCTTATTCGTTCTTTGATTTGGCCCACTACTAGTAATGAGCTCAAAATCACGAATCGTGAGTCAATCCCTGCTAACTTTGAGTCACACTCACCATCAGTGATTGTGATTGTGGTTGTGAATCGTGTTTCGGCGCATGTACATATGAGACGAAAATATTCATGAATGAATGACGTTATAATTCATGATCAGCGCCACCTAGTATATTCTGCCAAAACGTTTTACGCATTTGACCCAAAACGCTCAGAATTTGACCTGAAAAATAAACTCACATTTATGTTTTTTTACGTAAGTTTGAATAATATTAATAAATACTATAAAAATTGTTTTTTATGTGCTTATTTATTTCGTGTATTGTGATATCGTGCGGCGCATGCGCAATGAAACTGTGATCACTGTCACGGTTTTTAAACATTGATATTATCAAATACCAATCACAATCGCACCAGTGAGTCAAGAGTAGCATTTTTTCTCATCACTACCCACCACAACAAGCTTCTGCAAGCTATTTTATCGTATAAAAAGTTGCCCAAAAAATGGAAGGATTTGTCTCAGGCTGCAGGTTGAGAGTCTCTACTTGATGTTTAGCTACTGCAGAATAGACATTCATGTGTCTCGCCATCCATCGTATGCACAACATAAATTCGTCTTCTCTCCTTCGATACTTTTCTTCTTTTAAATAGGCAATCCTCAATACCTCATACCTTCAATAGTGATTGAGAAAAAAATACAATAATATTATAGAATAGGAAATATTTACATTACAAGTCAATTCCATTGTCCTTCAAAAAATTTGCTATGATATACATTAAATGTGGCGAGTTAGGGGAAAGAAGATGACACAAGTTAACCGGGAGTTGATAATTACCAGTGACGCGATTACTGTAAAAAAAAACCTGTGATCCGCAATGGACAGACAAAAAAGATATGGTCGAGGGTCTCCTCCTAGGCACCACACTCACACATTAGCGAATCTATTAAGTTCAATCTGAGTAAATGTGAGACTACCAGGCAATGCACAATTCTCATTCTAGAGGTATTTGATATTGTTCTTTTGGTGAACCAGGGAGTGCGGGAAATAGATCGTTGAATTATTTAAAGCCGATTATCCTTATGATTATTTGGATCCATCAGTTGTGCAGTTCAAATAGAATTCTTCCGTTTTTTTTACCATATTAAGTCTCATACGTCGGGATATGAAATTGATGGGGGAAAACTCCGGAAAGAACTTGGCCAGTTTATCAGCAAATTTATTTCCATGAATTATTTATGTGCAGGAATCCAAAGTTTAATTCTCAATATACATCTGTAAATGCCTCTTTACTGTAGGTCTTAAGACCTCTATTTTATATATCTTCTTTGGTTTACTATATATTTTTTACTTTTTTTCGCCTAGTGTCTTCGGGTTCGAGAGGGTCAATATCCCGTGCAGTCCGCGAACTCTGCCGCCCACAAACTTAATGAGAAAGTCGAGCCCGGCGATTGCGAAACTGCTCCATAATAACTAAACTCGGAGGAGTCTGAAGTTGTGGATGGATCTTTTTAATGCGATTTCGCTGTTTCTAGTTTCTCGGGACCCGTGACCGGTTTCGCCAGGGGCGTGCGTCGCCGGTCCGCGGCCGCGACCGAATAATAGTATAAAATAAAAATAAATACCGTTAAGTAATGCCATCACTCTTGTTAAATAAAATCTAACTAACTTACCATTACGCCGTTTCTCCGCGGGGGTAGGCAGTGAGGATAATGCGCCATATTCTTCTGTCCTGACACTATTTTCGCCTCATCCACATTCATACAATCTGTTTGATTATTGAAGCTTCTAACAGGACCATCTGGTTAGCCTGATCGTGCCAAGTCTTCTGCGGACGTCCTTTATTTCTAGTGCCATCCACACTCGCGTTATATATCTTTCTTACTCTCCTCTGCTCGTTCCATAGGACCAGACCATCTAAGTGATCTTTTCTTAAGCTTAGACGCTATGATCAGATCAAATCTAGGGTAATACAAATCATATACGTTGCAATCAAATGTTGGTTTGGCTTTCTCTGCCTATTCTCGCGAGGATGGTTTAGTGAATGTTGGTGCAATATAGTTTATACATACATGTTCATCATGTATGTACCTGAAACATGCGTCACATGTAAAAGATATATTATCTATAATTTTTATTATAGTGTTCAAATTTGATCAATAAATTAAATTTTTTATCTTTTATTATTTAGTACTATTTTAAATTTTTGATCTTGTTTCATAATATATCAATTGCAAATACACACCCATATTACGTGCATAATCTATCTTCTAGTTTAAGTTTTAGTTTATTACTGACGATGACGCAGTAAGGGTCGAAAGCAAAATAATTTTATTTAATATTTAATTAAAGTGCTGTGTGAAGTAAACAATTTTGTGTTTTATTTTAAATGTATGTATAATGGACTTGCACAAATTTAATTATGAAATATTACACTCATATTGTATAAAATTGTTTATTATGTGTGAACATAAATTATCATATCATTTTCACATCATCAGAATAATTTCTTGGTTAATATCAAAACATAAATACTGAATAAATTACCTTTCTATTGAGTTTTCGTGTATCTTTTTACTAATAATGTTAACGGTACATATTATAATAAATTTAAACTATGTTTTTATACGCCTCCACATACGATAGGCAGGGGGAAACTTTATTTGGGGACGGGTTTAAAATGGAAATAAACATTTATAAAACTTTTTTAGCTTCAATATTCAGAATAAAACATTTAGTTAAACAAGTCATAAATGTTACATTTTACCAATTATACATAGTTTTAATTTAATTAATTATTTTTCAATGATGATTGTAAAATCAAATTTCATACAGTTTATAAAGGTAGAGGTAAATTTGATCAGAAGGATTATGCTATGATGATAATGGTTCGGCTCCATGTTCGGGCGATATTCTTGTTTGGATATTTTAATATTCGTCTTGGCTACAGTGAAACAATTATAGTATACTACAACAACTTATATTTACAGAATGTAAAATTATATAACTCAGATATTTAGTACTGCTATTGCGAGGGAACGATGGGAAAAGATCCCCGATGACGGCCTCTTATATCCCATGACCCCCACCACTCATCTGACACACACATACAAAAATGACAGTTCGCACAGTTAATAAAGCTATTATCAAGCCTGCATACACGACCTGCTCCCGATAAAAACGCACAGTCCAATCGGTTTTCATTCATCGCGTCCGAATGTAATGCGATATTAAATAATCACATTAGATTAGATCATCTTTTGTTTATTATATCCTGAATATTTTTTTATGAATTATACTTATACCGACGAGTTCACGGCGAACCGCGCGCGCGTAATACCCTCTATTAATATATTTAATGCGGTTTCATAGGAGTGGTGCCTCAGAACAACTTTTGTACATTTCAAATATACGTCAGAAAATTTACGAAATTTGGAAAATAATACTCGCACAGGAAAAATCTTGCAACGTGTGTAAGGCTATATGGGTAGCTTGTTGGTCTAGTGGTTAAGACGCTGACCTAGTAATCTAGAGGTCCGGGGTTCGCACCTCGTTCCAGGAGACCTGCAAGTTAGTCCTATTTTCATAGTACAAGCGTTTAGTTCAGTTTGAATAAGGTAAGAATATTGATGTGACATGTGTTCCGTATACGCATCTATATATATATATATATATATATATAAACATTTTTTTCATAGAGTATATTTAACATATATATTATGTTATTTGAACGAACGAAAAATTTTTTTTTTTTTTATGTACTTTTTATTTTTATTTTTGTAATTAAAAACTAGACTCACAAAACATCTTGCTGGATGTTTGTCTACAGGTACATTTTATAATAATAATAATAAACATAATAAATAACTAATCAGTGTCACAATTTAAACAATTCATTTCATACTTACAAGTAAGACGATAAGCCATTTTTTTATCATTTCTTCCAAATTGGGAGAAAGCGTACTATTTTGTAAAAACTTTTTATACTATAGGTATAGGTGTAACAGAACTAGTTCACTATATTTTTTTTGCTCCATATCTGATTAAATTACAAGTCGTAAATATTCATAGTATGTGCCATTGCGAATAATATTATTATATGAGATTTTTACATAATCGTCTTCGAAATAAATATTTGCAAATTGACCCAGTGTTATTGTCAATCTCTGCTTCAGGCCCTAAATTATTTAACAAAAAAGTAGTCTGGTCGCTCAAAGTTCGATGGCCTTTCTTTTTTTTGTAAAATAATAAAATATTTCAATCAATTGAAATAATCACTAACTACAAATTTTATGCTTAAATCTCTGAGATTACGGCTCACGCAGATTAAACGTTTTCGAAAAAAATAATAGATATCTCATAGAGACGAAGCTACGTTTTATTATATTAAAATGGAAATATATGGAAGTATGGGTAATTACAGGGCTTGCGACGTGTCTTCGGCTGTCTTGAGTGATCACTTCGAGTACAACTACTCTATCGCCATCTAAATTTGATATTCATTTCCCTGAAATAAAATAGATGTCACAATGAGAATCTAATTATTATTATCAAGGAAAATTTGATTTATTATTGGGTGAGAATTGGCGAATGTTACATTGTGTAAAGTGATCACGTAAGCCAGCCGAAGACAGGTCGTAAGCCCTGTAATTACCCGTACTTCCGTATATTTACATTAAATATAATAAAAATAGCTTCGTCTATGAGATATTGTTTAATAACACTGCCTTTGTAGATGAAAATCCAGTAATATTGTGTTCTTGAAACATATTCAAATATTGCTAAATATTTTACATCCAGTGAATAACATCGCTCGGAGGACGGACGATCGTTGGAAGAATGCAGTAATCCAGTGGTACCCGAGGGAAATCAAGAGGCCGATAGGCCACCCTTAAACCCACTAGACGAATGAAATCGTCAAATTCTGTTGTATTTCTAAAGATAGAAACTTTGTATCCCAGACAATTTGAATGGTAGACGACAAACTCTCAGGTCAGCCTCTACTTCAGCTGCAGGAAAGGTTGTAGAACCGACCGACCGTTGCCAGAAGTCCAAAATTAGTGAACGGGCATCTGCGATTGTAGGCCCAAAAGCGTGGAACTCTTTGCCCTCCGTTATAAGAAACAGTGCATCGGAAACTTTATTTGAGAAGAAACTAAAAACGCACCTTTTCAAAAAATTCATTTAACAATTTTTAATGTTAAAAACAAAGATAATTGTAGAACTATAAACAGTTGATGTGTAAAGCGCCCTTGAGGTGAAAGTTTTTACGAAAATGGCGCTATACTAATTATCCATTATTATTAAGTAAACTTAAAATGTGAAACGCTACGTGATAAAATAGCAGACTATACTGAATAAAAATAACACTGACAGCTCAGTCAAAATATTAATAAACATGGCTAATATTCTTATTTGAAATTTTATCACTTTTATTGGATAAATCTGTATACAGGTGTTGGAATTGTGGACACCATGTACCAAGAAAATTAAGCTGTTTAAAAAGTGGATTAGATGAAATATCTGTAGGGTTTTTTTTTTCTGAGCTGTGACTAATGGTGGTAGGTAAGAGATATTATTGCTATTTGTGAAAAACCTGCACGTTCGCAATATCACGTTGTTACTTTTGAAAAATACCGCCTTGTTTTGGATATTACTTGCGACACGGTGTGCACGTTGCTTTGCAATATTAATTTATCGCTTTTTCGTGTATTGTTCTCGCGGTTTTTGATCTCTCAAAAAAATTACAAAAAGCCGAAAAAATATCATTGTTATGCAAGACGTTGAGAAAACATTTTTTTTACTATTATACTGGAAAATATTGTGTTTGCAAAGCTTGGATTGAGAGAAATCTCGGATAAATAAATTGCTAAGTAAATCAATGATGAGGTATAATAAGACCAATAGGGCGCAGGAGCTCAGGAAGATGAAAAGTAAGATGTACAATGTCTTCAAAGGTATGATATCTGTCTTAGAAATCCAGGACTAGTGGAAATAGCATGTAATAAAAACCAATGGAAGAAAATTGATTGAAAGTGATTTATATAGAATTATTATAGAAATAGAATATTCTAAATTTCACGGTAGTTGATAAAAAAAAATATATCTATTATTATTAAAAATTGACTTTTTTTCCAAAAATTGTGTTATACCCTTGATTTTGATTCAACATTTTTTTAAATAGATGTACAGTTGTTTAATTTTGAATTTATATAATTGCTTCTCTTTCTTGTGTCATCTGGCATTCCATTGAAAATCTTATTTATTATTAATATTAATTATTAAGGAAAACACATTCTTATTGTGAAGTTATAATTATTCAGAACAGACGGTCTGTGATATTTTAAATACTAAATTAATGTATTAATTATAAATATATACATATAAAATCAATTTTTTCGAAAAATATTGTTTTTGCGTCTTATTTATTCACCATCACGCCGTTTCCCCGCGGGGTTAGGCAGAGAAGATAGAGCGCCACACTCTTCTGTCCCGACACACAATTCTCGCCTCGTCCACATTCATACATTTTCTCACACAAGCTCGCCGGTTATTGTAGCTTCTAACAGGACCGTGTTTCTGACGTCCTCTATTTCTGGTGCCGTCAACACTCGCTTTATACATCTTTCTTACCATTTTCACCTTTTCATCGCACTGCACATCGTCGGTATCTGAGATTTTGCAGTCTTATTCCGTCTCTTCCGACTTCCAAATTCTGCCGACATTAAGGCCACACAATTACAACAAAACCCGGTCCGTGTATTTCGTGCGTTTTGTCTATTTTGAAAAAATTACAAGACGGCATAAAGAGACCGTGATCGTTTATAAAATCCACCGCAACCGGTCGTTAAAATTTTTGTTACCATAAAAAAAAAAGTATGCCCGTTTGCAGCGCGGTAATAATGGGACTAGGAACTGTAAAACCATTCATTCCGTTCGCGGTGCGAGACGACTAATTCGCCCGGTAATTTATCATAATTTTATCCGAGTCGGTGGACAAGAGCACGCGGTACTGGCGGCCGAGTGTGGGCTAGATGTGTGTGGTTTTTTTCAAAAATAGTTGCGGCCATCACACGACTTCATCCGTAATTTTGCGCTTCGGTTATTCTTTCTGAAACGCGAGGAAACCGTGCCGTACTGTTCGAGGGAAGGCAGCGTTACTCGTCATTACACACTTACACGGAGTATACAGTATACCACAATATTTATAGGTGGATACCTGATTAAATTACCAGTCGAAATTATTCAAGAAATGTGTGCAAATACCGCACCGTCACAGAAAATATTATTATTATTAAGGAGAGCACATTCTTATTGTGAAGTCTGTGATATTTTAAATACTAAATGAATGTATTAATTAGAAAGATATACATATATAATCAATTTTATCGATAAATATTGTTGTTGCTACCGGGATTCGAACCTGGAGCTCTTCCAATCCGGAATAAAGTGGATAGCTTTCAAATAATGGAACGATAGATGTGTCAATTTTAAAAGTGTAACTTATAGGTTCGAAAATTTGTCGTCAATGTACTGTGTGCTGTAGCATAATCGATTAATGCACGTTCCCTGGTTAGGATCCATGTATCTATTTCGGGTATTATTTTCAAAGTTTTATTTTTCATCACTAACAATTGTTGAATATTGTGCCATATATATATATAAGATCTGCAACCTATTTCATCGCGCTGAAGTGAGGGACCAAGCTCCACACGCATATAGAGCGATCGGTTGTATTAGTTTTGTATGCGATAGCATTGTGTATTGTCTTCTAAATAAATTAAACCGCTTTTGCTCTCGATGATAAAATGCGCACTTAATAAAGTATAGACGGGCTTTTATAAAATGCTCGCCCGTACAGGTTTATTTCCGTTGCACAATATTCAATCAGCCCCGCTTTGTTCGCCACCCTATTTTTTCATTGGCCAGCAAAAAGTGATGAAATTGAATCTTGATGTCGTCGATGCTACCGGGGGAACCGAACGGGGTGGTCCGACGGCGGGGGCGGGGCGGCCGGAGGGATGTCACAAACCTCCCCTAGAGAGTTGGCTAGGAATTTCTTAATAATGCCAAATTCTTTCTTTCCTTTCTATCACTCTCAACAAAAGAGGACGACGATGCTTCTGAACATGAACGTCTGCACAGCGTGTTTTATTAGCATTTAATCAGTCAAAATTAGGATAACTGTATAAAATGCTGTACGGTCAACTCTTCATTTAGAATTGAATTTTAGATTGTTTCATTGATTAAATGAGTGAGTTGTGAAGAAGTGTCTTTAGCAAAAATCAGGGTAATTCACAGACCACTAAATAAAGGGTAACTATACAAAATGCTGTAAAAGCGATCACCATTTCATTTAGAATTGAATTTCTGATTGTTTCATTGATTAAATGAGTGAGTTGTGAAGAAGTGTCTTTATTAAAAATAAGGATTACTCACAGACCACCGAGTAGACGGTGACTATATAAAATGCTATAATAGCCGTCACCACTTCATTTAGAGTTGAATTTCTGATTGTTTCATTGATTAAATGAGTGAGTTGTGAAGAAGTGTCTTTAGCAAAAATCAGGGTAATTCACAGACCACTAAATAAAGGGTAACTATACAAAATGCTGTAAAAGCGATCACCATTTCATTTAGAATTGAATTTCTGATTGTTTCATTGATTAAATGAGTGAGTTGTGAAGAAGTGTCTTTATTAAAAATAAGGATTACTCACAGACCACCGAGTAGACGGTGACTATATAAAATGCTATAAAAGCCGTCACCACTTCATTTAGAGTTGAATTTCTGGGTGATAATTATTTAATTGATTAAATCAGAAAAGTGTGAAGAACAAGAAGAAGTGGTCATCTATTATAGAAAAGCACACGCATCTTTTTTCTTTCAATTCTTCCACATTCACAATTTTTTTTTTGCATTCGTTTATACGTTCTTTATGCTTTAGTTCCGACATCGTTGCTTTCAACATTTGTTTTATCGTCTTACCGCTGTACCAAACGAGTGCGTCGTTATTGTGAGTCAACTCTAAATTTTGAAAATAATATCGATAGTATAATATATGGTTAATTAATTTTCATATTATGGTGACTAACTAAATAACTAACTTACCGTCACTCCGCTTCCCCGCGGGGGTAGGCAGAGAGGATAGAGCGCCACATCCAAATTCATACATCTTCTCATACAAGATCGCTGATTGTTGAGGCTTCTAACAGAACCATCCTCCATTATCTGGTTTACCTGGTCGTGCTAAGTCTTCCGCGGACATCCCCTACTTCTGGTGCCTTAAACACTTGCTTCATATATCTTTCTTACCATTCTCTCCTCATGCATCCGTTCCATTAGGACCAAACTACCTAAGTGATTCTTTCTTAATTTTACTCACTATACTAAGATCAGCTTTACATTATTTCTTTATTTCTTCATTCTTTACTAAGTCATAAATCATTATAGTGTATTGTAGCTATAATATCCATGTTAAAATAATTTACGAATCTGCAGACAAGCATCTAGAAGGATTTTGCCAGTCTAGCAATTAAGCATATGTTTCTTAAAGTACCCGGCATTGCCCGGAAATCAGATTTGTTTATAATTTAAGATAGGTGTTTAGGGAAAGGGGGCGTCTTCTGTCTGTCAACTATCTTCATATTATCTTTATCGCTGTTTAGTCTAGGGTGACACACCCTTCTGCACCGCTGTTATTTAAATATTAAATTAAATAGAGATTCGTACACGGAATATACGCCACAATCGATATTCTTTCTGTGTAACTTACTTTCAAACTAGGCTAAATGCGTGTACTATGAAAAAAGAACTAACTTGCTGGTCTCTTGGAACCACTGGATAACTAGGCCAGCGTCTTAACTACTGAACCAACAAGCTACTCAGCTTCTGTCCGCTAAGAAGATACATCTTGATAGTTGTTCCTCGGACATTCATAAGACGTGTCCAAGCCACCTTAATTAATATCTTTCTACATGTTGAAGTAGCGGCCCTGTGCTGAGGATTTCCTTTACCTCTGTATTTCTCACTCGGTCCAATAATGTTACCTCTGAGATAACTCTCTCCCTAAGGATCCGTATTTTTGCACAGCTTTAAAGAATAGTCAATTGGATCTTAACATTTAATTCTGATATTTTGAAGTCCGCACTATAAAGGGGGCGTAAAACATCATTAGCCCCGATTCTTCTCTCTATTCACTCCCCCGTCTCCCCTTGTTAGAGAATTCCATTCCAAGATATATAAGTTTATTGACTTGATTTAGCCGCATTTATTTTTTATGATTTACGTTAAACATAATAATTATTATTAAGGAGAACACATTCTTATTGTGAAGTTGTAATTATTCAGAACAGACGGTCTGTGATATTTTAAATACTAATTAAATGTATTAATTAGAAAGATATACATGTAAAATCAATTCTACCGAAAAATATTGTTGTCGCACTACCGGTACTGGATCTCTTTTCCAATCCACGGAAGGTGCATTACCAACTATGCTACAGCGACAGTATTTTTTACGACAAATTTTCGAACCCGTATGTTACACTTTTTTAAATTAATACATCTATGGTTCCATTATTTGAAAGCCATCTTCACACAATTTCGTCTACATTTTGACGTGCCCACCTTCTGCGTTATTTTTCAAAAAGTCGGTCGCTTATTTCATTTCTGCTTCATCTTCCACCCCCGCACCCCCGACTCGCTCGGGGACGAGAGCCCTCTAAATACGTACGTATGCAGAATATTCAAGAACCATTACCGGTCCCGAATGTTGAATGGGAGAAAAGTCGCGAGCGAGCCAAGTCGAGATATTTGTCAAGTGTAAACATCGCGACACACTTTGGCATACGTCACTCCTGCAACCCCTTCCGGCGGAGTTCAACCCGCTCACCCCCCCCCCCCCAACCCCGAGGGGCGAGCCTACTACGTACCTGTTGTCGCTTGTGACTCGCGTCTGCATTTAGTCTTCTTCCACGTTTTCATTTTGTTACCGGCGCGCTCGCGGGAAATGCAAATGTCCTGCGTCTCGTCGCGTCATCGGACAACCGATATTCTCCCTGCATATCGTCGCGCTGCATATGCTCAGAATTACGCAAATATCACGAACGTATGGAGCGCATTTTGTAACGTTTTGTTTTATAGTATTTATTTTAACCTTTCTTTAACGGTGTTGAAATATAAACGCACGTTCCGGTCCTGTAAACTTTTGAGATTCTTAAGTCTATTACTTATATATGTCAGCATGAAGAAAAATTTGTCATCACGAACGACAGCATAAGACATAACGCATGAGACACGTCTGACTCAGCCGGCGCACGCTCCGCCACTAAAGTGACGTTTGGCATCCGGCTCCCCACGCTCCGCACACTGCGCCTCACCATACGTACGTATGCACGTATGGTAAATACTTATATACCGTAATTATTTTATCCAATATATTACGGAGGAATACCTAAAATATCATATTATCATAATTTTAGACAATGTCAACTCAGTTCACATCATCGGAGATGGAAGGCATTCCATTCTGAATGAATAAATTTTGAATACTAAATTAATGTATTAATTATAAATATATACATATAAAATCAATTTTGTCGAAAAATATTGTTTCTGCGTTACTGGGATACGAACCTGGATCTCTATTTCCAATCCGGGGAAGTACACTACCAATTGTGTTATAACGCCAGTATTTTTCATGACAAATTTTCGAACCTATATGTTACATTTTTTCAAATTAATACACCTGTCGTTCCATTATTTGAAAGCCATCTACATTATTTTTACAGAATCTCAAATACCTTTGAGTAAACCGGTGATGCAAAAACAATATTTTTCGACAAAATTGATTTTATATGTATATATTTATAATTAATACATTAATTTAGTATTTAGAATATCACAGACCGTCTGTTCTGAATAAGAATGTGTTTTCCTTAATAAGAATAAATTTTGATTTGATAGACTTGTATTATTTTAATTTTTTAAATTTGTATTAATTAACTACATATATTGGTTCGTTACTCGACGACTCGTTGGTGGAACCAATTGGCGACGATTGACGTTGTATGACTATATATAATATTTCGAAGAGATTTTAAGATGTTTTTGGGTAAAAATGTCGAACTCTTTAAACGCAAGTTTTGTAACGAAATGGTTCATAATCAAAACCGACGACCGCAACGCACAATCTCGTCCATAATACTTCTGTGCACGTCTTTAGATGAATATTTAATTTTTCGCTACGGTATCAAAATACCCCCAAGTACATGTCCTCGGACCTCGACGGGACAGTATGCAAAACACTTTACGTGTATATTCAGATTCCGTATTTTTCATACCATCAACCCCTAAAGTTTTGAAGTCGCACGGATTATCTTTATTTTATAAGGGCGAGAGGGGTGGTGGCATCACCATTACGTAATAACCGTGATATTAAAAACGGGCCCCGCATAATGCCGTAGTTTACACTTGTGTAGCAGGCACCTCGGGCGGGCCGAATGGGCTAACTTTGCGTGTTCGGGTCATCATGCCGCCTTCTGGGGGCGGTTAGCGGGAGTAATGATACATTAAGGCTCGGGGTAGGAAGGGACCGGCGAACGAGTTCAGCCCAAATTGTAATGCGGAGAATAAAACTATTATTAGATATACACCTTTCCTTTTCTCGTGTTGCGTAATAGGACAGGTATGCGAGTGTACGTACGGTGAGCCGCTTCACTGATATAGCCTATAAAAATATTCCTATTAAGGAGAACACATTCTTATTGTGAAGTTGTAATTATTCAGAACAGACGGTCTGTGATGTTTTAAATACTAATTTAATGTAGATGGCTTTGAAATAATGGAACGACAGATGTATTAATTTGAAATAGTATAACATTTAGGTTCAAAAATTTGTCATAAAGATACTGACGCTATGACACAATTGGTAGTGTACTTTCCCGGATTGGAAATAGAGATCCAAATTCGAATCCCGGTAGCGCAAAAACAATATTTTTCGACAAAATTGATTTTATATGTATATATTCGTAATTAATACATTAAATTAGTATTTTTTATTTATTATATCATATCCTGAAGAAGGAAAAGGTGTTTTCCGAAACCGGTAGATGTTTTTTAAACTCAATTGTGGTTATTAAACTAAGATAATAAATAAAAAATATGAATCTTAACCACCAAGTTAATATTGCTAATTTTAAAAGCATTAAATTAGTATTTAAAAATATTGTTTACTTACTTACTAACTTGCCATCACGCCGTTTCTCCGCGGGGGTACACAGAGAGGATAGAGCGCGACAGTCTTCTGTTCTGACACACAATAATCGCCTTATTTCATACATTTTCTCATACAAACTCTACGATTATTGTGGCTTCTAACAGGACCATCTGGTTTACCTGGTCGTGCCATGTCTTCCGCGGATGTCCTCTACTTCTGGTGCCATTAACGCTTACGTCATATATAGTTTTCTTATCATTGTCTCCTCATTCATTCGTTCCATAACCACTCAAGTGATCCTTTCCTAATCTTATTCACTATACTAAGATCAGTTTTACATTCTTTCCTTATTTCTTCATTCTTTACTATGTCATAAATGACTCTGCCACAGTTCCTCAGTTGACAAGTTCCCATTAGCTATAATTACGTTCAATGTGCCGTTCACTTTATTTCCTGCAGTCGCCCTTCTTTCGATATCTTTCTCTGTCTTTCCGTTTCTATCGAATATACTTCCCAAATACACAAACTCATCTATCTGTTCCAAACATTCATTACCTACAAGTATTTAACATGTTGTCTTGCTTTCCTCTTTCTCGATCTTTCATACTTATATCATTTTCGTCATTCATATTTACCCCAGAGAGCCTCTCGAGGGGTTCCTCATTTGTATTCTCTTCACTCTCATACGTTTCTTGGAAATATTTCATCCGTCTATCTTTATTTCGACCTCATTTATTAACATCTCTCCATTTACTGACTTAATAGCTTTCATACCACTGCTTTCAGCACCACATCATGAATTTTTTGACCGCCTTCGAAAACAATTTTATATTATCCTGGAAATTCTCGGTCATTTTCACTTCACTCCTTCCTCTCTTTTCAGCCGCTCTTTTCTTTCTTTCACACCAGCTTTGACTTTTTTCTTACAAGCATTGTTCAGATTTTTTGCTCTCTAGTATTCATCCGCATTTACTGTCAAAAGATATAGCCACGCATTCTTCTTTTCTTTCACAAGTTTCTTTATGCCATCTCCCCACCACGCGTCGCCTTTCTTCCTTCCTTGGGTAGCTATGCCACAGGTTTTTTCGCTGATTCGCATAGAATATGTTATGCTCTTAATATGTTTCCATGCATTGTCTAAATTCGCTATCAAATTATTTTTTTTAACTAGATTCTTTTAATATAAAAATATAACGTATGTTTTTGATTAGTTGACGACATCCTGAAGAAGAAAATGATAATTTTCGAAACCGGTAGAAGTATTTAATTAAGTGGTTAATAAAACATAGTTAATAATCTAAAAAAATAGTGTTTAACTACAAAGTTGATTTTGCAAATATTAAGAATATTTTTTGGCCAAAGTTGTGTCCGTTTGATTGGTACTATTTCTAGTTGAGAACCTTGTTCCCTTGTTATTAAGGAACATTTGCATTTATCGCCGTAGGGCTTCGCTCGGCTAACCTAAGCCGTTAAGATCCTCAGCTTTTAAGTTGACGGTTTTAACTCGAGCGGGTCAGACGGTTATGTCTTTAGGATCTGGACCGTTTGAACGGTTACAGTGAGGTGATCTTCTTAAACGCATTACACTCGAATGGACCGCTTATCTAATCCATTCGGTGATACTCGACACTTGCTTTTATATAAGCCTTAAATGTAAGGATAGAAGCCTTAATGATTTATGACAGCCTAAACCGAAATATACATATTTTTATTCAGTAAAATTTCTCATGAAAACTGTGTTAGAAATAAGGCTTTAGAACATTTTTACATTCTCGTGAGAAACCGGTAGTAGACAATGTTATTTCTAAGGTCTGCGGATGTGCGCGCGTACACTTTTTCTAGTTATACGTCTTCTATAATAAGTTGGCGAGCATATTGCAGTCATTCTGTCAGTCCCTCATGACTGAGGATCGCGATCTCTATGAACTTCCGCCCTCTTGCCTGTTGCCTTTTTCATCTGGTCGGTCACACGGGTGGGGAATCTTCCTCTTCGTCCTTGGACGTGGCCCATCACAAAAACCTTCCCCAAGCTATCATCCCTTATCATAAGATGCCCAAAAAATTGAAGGATTCGTCTCAGTCAAATAGTTGAAAAGACAAATTATAGATATCTCATAGACACAAAGCTGTTTATATTATATACGAAGTATGGGTATACAGGCCTCACGAGCTGTCTTCGGTTAGCTTAAGTGATCACTTAACACAATGCAACGTTCACCAATTCCACCCACAATCAACCCCACATCTATCAATTTTTTGTAAGTTACATATATGTTACCATGTAGAAATATTTCAAGTATTTAACTATAACTTCGGCTATCGCCATCTATGATATATATATATATATATATATATATATATATATATATATATATATATATATACAGTTAAAAATAATATAGCTTTCATATTTAAAAAAAAATAAGATGTTCATTAGTGACATCTATGCTGTTTCCAGGAAATGAATATCATATTTTAAACCGTACTCATATATTGTTAAAATAGTTAAAAGCCTGTTCTTGATGTTCCGTTCCTGCAGAATGGAAGCATAAGTGTGTTTTACCGTCCATGGTATGTGCAACATGTGTTACCAGCACCATATTTCAAAGGCATCATTCCGTCTTCTCTCCCTTACTTTCAGGGTTCATGATTCCACACCATATAAAAATATAGAATGCATCATTTTGGACATTGAACCACTTTCTGAGGTTATACAACCAAGATAATCTATTTCTACCTACGCACACTACGACTACAGCACAATAAGTTGGGGAGGGGGGGACCGGTTTAGTAGCTAGGGCTTCCTTGTCGGTTCCACTCATCAAAGCTAATAAAAATACACGTAAATAAATAAATAATTCAATACCGTATTCAAGTTTATGTAGCATATAAAACGAAAAAACGAGTTGAAATTCAATGTAGTTATTAGCAATTTTCGCAAAATTTAAAATTTAGACCCTCCAGCATCCTTCAAGTGCTGTCTTTATTAATAAAAAAATTATATATAACATAAATCCATAGAATATATAGTTTTACATATAGATGGAAAGTTAAAGTGCAGTAGTTCAAGGCAGAGACTCAGGTATCCAGTCATCAAAAACACTACCAAAAGAGGAAAAGGTCGGCCCAACCACTTGAGGAGCTCCAACGCGTCACCCACACCCGAATAAATTCCATGTATGAAACAAGATTCGTTCCATTACTAATTACTCATTCATTCGTACCATCGGCATGTAGCTAGAAGAGATGGATGATGGGAATGGCGTAAGGTGATGGGTCTATCTCGAACAAGATGAACAGATCAAATTCGAGGCATGAACGGAGCATCGCTACACATCGCACTACATAATGGCCGGGATCGCGTGGAGGCAAACATGAAGCAAACTATAGAACCACGATGCTCAATCATGAACACGTCGACTGAGAGAGAAATCTTTGGGGAATTAGTTTAATTTACTTTGCGGATCGCCTGTATAGGGTGATGTGTATGTATTTTGCCGAATAGTATGAAACAATTGTCGATGGACTAACTGAAATACCGTCTCAGGAACTAATTCTTGGGTGTTGGGGTGTTGGTAGAAAGGAAACTATGCTAAGATTCGTGGAAATGATCACATCAACAGAACATAATTTCTGTATATTCATAATCTGTTTAGTATTGTGTTTCAATCGTGGGAAAGTGAACATATTTTAGTTATGTAATTAAAATTATTTTATATCCCTGTTTATTTCATTTTTAATATTTTTTGTTTAGATTGAGAATAATAGTTTAATATTTGTATTGATAGATATAACGGATGAACCTGTTTCATTTAGTACAGATTTAAGTCTAGTGAGGGAAACAGTGAACATCTATTACATTATGAAGCTTGAATGGAATTGGTATGTTTGAATGTTCGCGTTATTTGTATGTAAATATATTATTTATAATGTATAATAAGTTGAAATACCTTTAAGCAGAAAATATATTTTAATATTTTAGTATTTATTTATAAACTCCTCAATAAGAAAATATCGACGGAATTTATACAAAAAATCGATGTAAATCAACATGAGCACGAGCATCGTACATGCGGAAGGAATAGACTTGAGACTGCCATTCAGGAAGAAGACCAAATCTTAGAAATCGATGATGTATAGTGCGATGAAGATTTTTAATAAAATGCTACAGAACATAAAAAAGGATGAGAAACTGAATAGATTTAACGTGAAACTGACCAGATATGTAAAAGATAAGTTTTAGTAAAAGAAAATACTTTAATCTTGTTTATATTATAGCTCATATTGAAGTATTTTTATTTGTTAACTTTGTTCTATTAACCACTTTTTGAGTTTAAATACGAGTACATCTACCGGTTTCGAAAAATACAATATTCTTCTTAAATTAAATTAAGTAAATTTGTATTAAGTAACAATTTGAGTTAGGTACTAAATTTGAAGAAGAAAATGGTATTTTTCGAAACCGTTGGATGTATTTAAACTCAATTAAGTGGTTAATAAAACAAAGTTAACAAATAAAAATATGAATTTTAACCAGAAAGTTAATTTCGCTAATTTTAAAATCATATATATGTAATATGTTAAGAATGAAATAAATAAATTTGTTTATTACACGTCATCCGTTAGGAGATGCTGTTTCATTGGTTAATGAGCTGTATAGATATATCAAAAGGATTTGCTTTAAGGTGAGACCTTGGGCCCCAAACTCCTCAGATCTCCCTGCGTGTATTTGATATGGCAGTGCATATGTATGTGCGTGTGAATAGGCTGTGGTTAGAGCAGGGGACTTACAATTGGTGACGTTTATTGTAGCTTGATGCACAAATGATAAATTACAGAAAAAGTTGATGACTAGACGTGCTCACTGGAGATGTATCTGAGAAGCCAGCTAAGAGAGAAGTGGTTGCTTCAGGTGACCTTCTAGAGTCGGTTGCCATGTATTGTTACTAAATTTCGGTCGGTACTAGACGGAATAAAATTCCTGTAAAACGCCTGGATAAACGGCCACGTACTGTGAGGCGCGAGCAGGGCCTCGAAAATTGCCTGTATACTACTTTACCAATTAATCCATGGTAACCATCTAAATTATCCTCGAATTTAAAATATACACACGTTATTTAGATGTATATTTATTTCTGTTGGAAACTATTATCTAACATATACAATATGTCCCAGAAGTCATTTTCATTTTGGTTCATTCGCTGCACCAACGCAACGAGTGTGAGAAAGGCGGGGGGGTATGTCCATCGCTAGCCGCGTCCTTGAAAATTCAGTCTCTATGAAGCGTGTACTTATCCGACGAGGTGACATAAACTGGCCGAGCAGTTTTCATAAATTTGCCTCCCGTTTAGAAGAGTGCCAGCGAAATAACGGATTATATTTAGAAAACATAATTTTTAAGAAATAAATTCTCAAGGACTGTACTTAAATGTAAAATAAACATTTTTTTTAACCTATCCTTTATTTTTTTACAAATGATTTATTATGAAAAAGTCTTTTGAAACATCTTGTATTAATTATCAATTCTGTTCTATGGTAAAATCGCAAATTCAAAATAAAATTAAAATATTAATCTAAGCATCATCTAGACTAGAACCGAGCTGGGTGAGCGTGATGTGTGGTGATGGTCTTCCAGGAAGGTGCGGGTAGAGCCAGGACTTGTAAAAGTTTTCTTGACATTTTGTGACCGTGTCCACCCTACTTGTCCAGTTACTTCCAGGACCCAGGTGGTGCTCGGCCCTGACGCTGTCATCAGAGGGGCCTTAATGGACGCTAGTCTGATTTAAGTGTATCGCTTTTTGACTTTAGGGTTTAAACCTGGATTATTGCAGGATTGATGACCCTGCAGAGAGTTACGAAACAGGGGAAGTTTGTTTCTCCCCTTTTCAAACCGTCGGGGTACAAAATTGTTGATGCGAACTTGCCGAAATATATTTTTGTTTCTGTAACACTTTTAAATTCAACCATTTTATTTTTTTTTTAAACATTTAGAGCAATGAATTTGTTTAGTGAGGATTTTAAAAATTGAAACTATTACATTGAAATATAAATTTCACGGCCGTTAAGAATCTTCTGTGTACAGTTTTCTGGGCTAATCTGCCATGTATATATCTAACCGACGTTTTGGATCCCATTGCAGGTTCCATCATCAAGACTCGTTGACGTGTGACTTAGTATTGTGATTAAGTACTGGCTTGCATTACTGTGTCGAAAACAGGTGTTATGTGAAATGAGTAGTGTTGTGTTATGTATATGTTCCATTTAACTGATGATGGACCCTGCAATGGGATCCAAAACGTCGGTTAGAAATACATGGCAGATTAGCCCAGAAAACTGTACACAAAAAACATTGAAATATATTTTCTAATACAATTTAAATGAAAAAAATATTTAGTTGCTGCCGGGATTCGAACCTGAACCTCTTCCTATCCAAAAATTATAAAATATACGTTCAAAATTTGTTGAAAATGTATAGCTATAGCGATAATGGTAACGCGTTTCCAGAAAATATGTCAATGTCGGTGAACAAATCATTGTGAGCTCTGCACATTCTCACTGTAGGAGAGCATAGTCCAGAATTGGTTCGACTTATAAGAATGCTGAAGGACAAAAAGAATAGACAATTAAACTAGTTTCTAGAGGTTTAAAGTTTATGTTTAAAATTTTAAGTTTTGAAGAGAAAATTATCGTCCAAAATGTCAGATGTTACTTAATTCGTTTATGGTCACAATTTTAGAAATGTTGATTTTTCTTGGATACAATTAATATTCAACCGTCGCGGGCTCTTTTATCATTGTTGAATAATTTATTTATTTTTAAATATTTTTTAAGTACGCTCATTCTTCAGTGAGCGTATTAAATAATTAATTATTTAGATTGTGGAGAATTATTTTCATCCGAGATCGTGGTTGTTTGTTATACATTCCCGGTCGTGACGGACGAGTTGGTCGCTCGCTATATTTCCAACGGAAAAGTATTTAGGGCGACTCGAGTACATTCAAGAGGCTGCTGAAGTAATACGCTGTGTCGCATTTACTTGTATACGATTCTCGAGTCAAATTAAAAGTTTTGCCTCGCATTGAAACATTTATTTGTTGGTGTGTAAGTGCATTTTTTTAAAACAAGTTAGTTCAACCATCTAGAAATGACCACAGGAAAAATCAGGAGAATGACTGGTATTGAAGGTATATATATAAGATACAAAAAAAAGGTTCTAAAATGACTTAAAGGTTTTCAAAATTATTAAATAATTATATATTTGATATCTTTCCAACTTCTAATTTGATCAATTTCAAATTTTTTCATATCACCTAGAAATGACCACAGGAAAAATCAGGAGAATGACTGGTATTGAAGGTATATAGATAAGATACAAAAAAGAGGTTCTAAAAAGACTTAAATGTCTTCAAAATTATTAAATAATTATATATTTGAAATCTTTCCCAAGTTCTAATCTGATCAATTTCAAAATTTTTCATATTTTGTTAATTTTCTCATTGTAGATAATTCACATTCACACGTAGATGTATATGTATGTATTTATTAGTTGTAAACACACCCCTATATTTCAAGATCTCTCTTATTTGGTGGTGCATAACTCTGTTGTTTGATATTGTAAAAAAATCTTATCAAATAAATAATAAATTTAATATACATGGTGCCTCTGTGTCTGCAAAAGCTCCGCATCGGGTCGGCCTCTACGTCAACCATTGGAAGGGTTGTAGAACCGATCATCCGCTGCCAGAACTTTTCACTGAACCTTTAGCGCATTTTATATGAAAGCCCCCTCGAGTTTAATATTTTTACAGAAAATATAAAATGGCGCTATACTAATTATCCAATATTAATAGTTTATTTTTAACACAGCGAGGTTAATACTAAAACACGTCCTGGGATTTACAAGATCGCTGAATGAAGGAGTGTTTGATTCTAGACGGTGCTTGAATAGTTGAACAGTCGGCATTTTCTTGCAATAGAATAATTGACCAGCACGTGTTCTTCGAAACTCCAGTGTATTTATGCTGCGAAAAGTTTGATATTTCTAGGTCAAAGAATAAATATATGAAATCTTACAATAAGATAACTTGCGTTGCAACTCTTAAAAGTTGAAAAATGTGTCGGAAAAGGACGCTATTTTGAAAATAATATAATAGACACATAAGGTTGGATATTTTTCAATTATTAATAATAATAATAATAAAAAAAATAAAAATAAATAATAATAATGGATAATTTGTATAGCGCTATTTTCGTAAAAACTTTCACCGCGAAGGCGCTTTACACATCAACTGTTTATAATTTTACAATTATTTTTGTTTTTAAGATTAAAAATTGATATTTTCAAATGTATGCCCGTTCACTAAATTTCCGTTCTGTAACCCTTCTTGCGGCTGAAGTAGAGGCTGACCTGAGAGTTTGACGTCTACCATTAAAATTGTCCGGGATACTTATTGACCTATTGTCTTAGCAACAGTTGTGGCGTTTCAGTATCATTTTAATGGTCATAATTACATATTTTTTACGACATTAACAAATAGGATAATTTACTCTAGATTTTATCATACAAAACAAATTAATTGTGTTATTAAGGAGAACACATTCTTATTGTGAAGTTAGGTCTGTGATATTTTAAATACTAATTAAATGTATTAATTAGAAAGATATACATATAAAATCAATTTTATCGAAAAATATTATTGTTGCGCTACCGTCATTCGAACCTGGATCTCTTTCATTTCAAGGTATTTGAGATTCCGTTATAAACAAAGTAGATAGCTTTCAAATAATGGAACGATAGATGTATTCATTTCAAAAGTGGGAAAAAAAATATATATGGGTTAGAAAATTTGTCGTCGAAAGTACTGTCGCTGTAGCATAGTTGGATAATGCACCTTCACCGGATTGAAAAGAGATCCGGATTCGAATCCCGGTGGCGCAACAAGAATACTTTTCGATAAAATTGATTTTATATGTATATCTTTCAAATACAATTAAATTAATTTAGACAGAACTGTCGCGTGTCACGTGAACATTAAATTAATTGTTGATATTTGTAGCGTTAACTTTGCGGTTAGACATAATTAAAAATTGTATTACCGGTTGACATAAATATAACTCACTTACACAACGTTAAATATAGAAACAATTTTTACTTCATTAAACTTGGAACCCACGCACTTGTGTACATATGCGATAATTTTTAATCCACGCAATCTCATTTGTGAATATGTAACATATATTTATTAATACTATTATTATTATCCAATCTGCCTCGCTACAAATTGTATTTTTTCTAATGAAACAATTTTATTTTGGATTGAAATGAAAAATAATTAATTTTGTAGAATTCGCTGTACATAGGTGGTATTTTAGTAGACATTTCAAAACGTTAATTTTTTCTTTATGATTAGCTAAAATATTAACGTTATATTGTTCGTAATTATGGAATTATTGCAGGTTCGATTGGGGCGGTAACCTGTATTACTGCGTGGTTAGAGAAGGGTCGCGTTCTAAGAAATTATTATATTATTATTAGGAGAACATATTCTTATTGTGAAGTTGTAATTATTCAGAACATGGCTCTGTGATATTTTAAATACTAATTAAATGTATTAATTAGAAAGATGTACATATAAAATCAATTTTATCGAAAATATTGCTGTTGTGCCATCGGGATTCGAACCTGGATCTCTTTCCACACCGGGGAAGGTGCATTATTCAACTATGCTACAGCGACAATATTTTTAGCTAAATTTTCGAACCTTTTTGATATTAATACATTTAATCGTTCCATTATTTGAAAGAGCCATCTATTTTATTTTTAATACAGTGTTTCAAGTTTATTATTCAACAATTCTTCGGCAGTTGGTTGTGTGTAACTAAGAATTCGAATGTATTGTAAGGTGCGATACTGCATGACCCAAAAAGGTTTTTAAATGTTTAAAACATTGAGATGAACAAGATAATGGTTATGTAAAATTTTAATATAAGACTAAAGGAGCATTTGAGATGTTTGAACAATAGTGGGCTTTCAGAATTTGCTATCATTTGAAAGAAAATGGTCACGGTTTTGATAAAAAATTAGGATTGTCAGTTTTGCATGTGAACGGTGTTGGTCACAAACGAAATAATTTGGAATAAAGCGTGTAAAACTAATCAAAAAATTATAAACAACCAACTAAATTTAACTACGAGTCCCATTTTAAATTTTTTTTCTTAAAAATTATTCGAGTAAATTTGTATTAAGTAACAATTTGAGTTGGGTACTAAATTTATTTTTTAAATAATTGTTGTTTTTTTAAAAATAGATTCTGGTAAAGAAACAATAATATATGTTTTTTAGTTAGTATTGATATCCTGAAGAAGAAAATGGTATTTTTCGAAACCGGTAGATGTATTTAAACTCAGAATAATGATTAATAAAACAAATTTAACAAATGGAAATATTAATCATAAGCGTTTTTCTCAGATAATATTATTATTAAAATATTTTTAATTCTATAATTAACTGACTAATTATTTTTGTAGCATGGCTCATTAGCGCGCCAAGTCATTCGTAAATGTTACGTATGTGGGTTCGTATATATAGTTATGTTTTTTTTACAGCACGCTTAGAACCGGCGACATTATTAATTCGTTTATTAGGCAATTCTTTTCCATCATTGTCGGCGGGCGTGATTGATGGACGGCATTCCGGGCGCGGAGCAGATTCTTCGTCTCTTTTCTCCCGCTGACTCTTCGTCAGGGGTCTGGTCAACCGGCGGTTCCAGTTGGTATTATTTGTTCAATTATATTGTTCATTCATTTTATGTCGAGAATTTTATACATGTATTACTTGAACAATTTCCACTCGTAATTTATTCAGGTATCTATCTAACAACTAAATAACTAACCTACCATCACAAGAGGATAGAGCACTACATTCATCCACATTCATACGTCTTCTCATGCAAGCTCGCCGATTATTGAGGCTTCTAACAAGACCATCCTCCAGTATCCGGTTTTACCTGGCCGTGCCAAGTCCTCCGCGGACGTCCTCTATTTCTGGTGCCATCAATATTTGCGTCGTATATCTTCCTTACCATTCTCTCCTCAATCATCCGTTTCATATGACCAAACCACTTTAGTGATCCTTTCTTACTCACTATACTGATATCAGCTTAACATTCTTTACTTACCATCACGCCGTTTCTCTGAATGGATAGGCAGAGAGGATAGAGTGCCACACTCTTCTGTCCTGACACTGTCAGGTATCCACCCGTAAAATATTATGTACTAGGTCTGTTACATCCTGTATATTAGACTTTCACCCACGAACCTCATATAAAATGTTACTTTTTTTGCTAACGCCTTGTTTTATATGTAAATACTTCCGCTCGCCCCTCCCCTCCCCCTTCCCCTCCCCAACAATAATCCCCAGAGTAATGTTACAAAGAAGTAACCAAGAAAATGCGTCATATTTGTTACTAGTGACTGCATATTTTATTTAGTACCCATGCGCGTCAATCACATATTTTGACAATTTTTAAAAATTCACGCATATGAAAATGAAATATAATGTTTTCTTACGTGTTTCCTGGCAGTGGGTGGTTAAAAAACTTCTTTAAAAATTCAGTGCTCGCGCGGTTCTTTACTAAAAAAAAAAATTTTTTAATTATCAACTTACCTGCAAATACTGCACCGTTACAGAAAATATTAATTGAAATTTTTACAAAATCATAGCTCTAAGTCTACTACTTACTTCGAAATAATTTTTTGCAAATTGCTAAAATATACCGCAATTCAAAATCAATGTATTTATCAAGGTATCAAATTTTTTAACAATCTCTCCATCACAATTAGAAAAATTACGGACTATCATAAATTTGTAACTGAAGTAAAAAAAATATGTACACAGACTAACTGAAACATAAATTAACTCGAATATACTCCTTCTCTATACACGAGTCTTACTCTCATAGAGAAGAAACAAATGTTAAAATATTTATATATACTTTCACTGATTATTGAAATTGTATTATATTTATAATATTAATAAAAATAAAAAAAAAATAAAAAAAAAATATCTTTGATAAAACAAAAAATAGTCTATAATTTTTTTTAACCAATATATAATTTAAAATGAATAAAATATTTTAATTAATCAAAATAATCACTTAATTAAGATTTTTTTTTAAATGCGTTTACCTCTGACATGGTTGAGGTTAAGTACGTATTATTTGAACAGTTTTGTCTGGAGTAGGTCTGTTACACCTGTATATATTTATGTATGCATTATATTAATAATAAATAAATATATTAAAATTCAGTGAAAAAAAAAAAACAAAACTCCCCAAACTTTTAGACTTTAAATTTTAAAACATGTTTTACTAAGTGTCCAGTGGTAGTTAGGTCGGTACCGCGCTCTTAGCCACATTGTCAGAATACCAAAGAATGTCCATCCCCTTTAATATTAGTGCCGCTAGTACGTCTGTTTCGATCGAACGTCGAAGACGTTTATTTTTTTATTTTATTAATAATTTAATATACCGAAGCGTGAATTGTATTCCGCTCGTTTCATTGAAACGTGTCGCTGGATTTGTTTTTCGTTTCTTTCTCCCCTTTGTAAATAATTTCAAATATTTGCATTTTTTTTCCCGTCCCCCCGTGTCGCGCCCGTCCGACCCGCGTAATAAATTCTCCGCGACGCTCAATTTCAATGGACTTTCACTAATGAAATTTTCTCGAAATGTTTATCGTTCCGATTTATTATGTCGTTGATTCGGGTTCTCGGGAATTTATTGCCGTCAAATTGGAAAATAAAGAAATAGTTTTTATTTTGTAATATTTTTGACCCGCTGTTTTGTAATGTTGCACGATTGTGGGCAGGATAAGCGTCGTCTATTATTCTAATTCTTCAATCCCCATTATATTTTCTTTAACCCTTCCCAAACCATGCAGTAACTGCCACTCCCCTAAGATAACTCAAGTACCTTAAATATGTGAAAATAAAACACTTCTTTATAATAATACAATGCTCCTAATTATTGTATTAGATTGTAAAATTATATAGTTGTCCTTTTCTATAAATTACCCATGATATTAACCCTTCCCAAACCATGCAGTGACACAGGTCTACCATCATAATTAAACCTGTAATTTTTCGGTAAATACATGCAACATAAAATTCATATTTTAGATAATCCTAAAGAAAATATTAGCGCTCAGGAATGACTAGTGAAAAAACAATTATGAAAAGGGACTCGTACAAAAACAATTATTTTTCCATTCAATCAGTTGTAAAATTAATACGTTGGTAAAATTACAATTTGTGATGTGAAAGACAGAGATCACACACTATTTTTACAGTGAAAAGAACAACAAACATACAAATATAATGTTCTCTTTCTCACTAATTAAATGAAGAGAGATAAGAAGGAAGGACACATCGTGTAGGACTTAATGAATGTTCTAAATTATGTTATTAATCATTTCTTCAAAATTGAATGTTCAATATTTAGAGTAAATTCGTGCCATTAAAGCCATTTAAGCTAATCAAAACAATTTTTATAACTGTTATTTACGGTAACACGAGTTGACAGCATGGTTGCGTTCGAGTATATTTTATCATGGTATGGTAAAGGTTAACAACATAAACTTTGTCCTATACATACTATAGATTTTTTATCCAGTTGCAGTACATCTCGTCATTCATGTTAACATATTCGGGTTGAGCATTCTGCAGGGGGGATTCAGTCGCTAATGTGAATTTACAGAATGCTTACAGAATGCTTACAGAATGCTTACAGAATGCTTAAAATAAGCTGGATGGATAGAGTTACGTATGAAGATGTTATGCTTCGAACGAATAAAAAAAAAAACTAAATAAAACATTCAAAATCTAAAAACTTCAATATCTCGGATATGTAGTGACATATTGCACCTCATAGTGCAGGGAAATATTGCTGGAAGTCGGAGCCCCCGGAAGAAGGAGAACATCATGGCTGAAGAACCTGAGACAATGGTTTGGCCACTCTACTGTAGAGCTGCACCGGGCCGCAGTAAATAAATTTATGATAGCCAACGTCCGTTGAACGGATAGGGCACAATACGAAGAAAAAGAATGTGAATATGGACAGTAGGGATGAAGAATATGGGAAATATATTTTTTTAATATATTTCGACGGTCACTAAGTTATTTGTTATTAATCCTTTATAAGGTAACAATTTCAATAATTCATAATACTGATGAACAGGAGTGTGCAGTGCATACAAGCAAAAAAGCCGATTGTTGAGGCTTCTAACAGAACTATCTTCCGTTATCTGGTTTACCTGGTCGTGCCAAGTCTTCCGCAGACGTCCTCTATTTCTGATGCCATCAACACTTGCGTCATATACCTTTCTTACCAATCTCTCATTATATATGATTGTATAATATCATTGGTAACAGCATAACCTAAATCTATACCTACTGCACGCCACTGCTAGTGAACCTATATGCAGTGGTGCTCTGCGAGAGAAGCACGTTTGAGAAGTGACGCGCCGAACGGAACGCCCGGCGATCCAATCTCTGACAGCCCTGTGTGCGCTTACCATACATACCTATAAATACACATTCGAGTATCATAAAAACTAAACCCTGTCTTTCTTATTATCCATTAATTCTTCACTGCACTATATTGATGTAGTAAATGGAATAGTGAGTAGTTTCGTTCTCATTGTTGACTCGGAGCGAAATTTTATTAAACGAATTCTCCACGTCACTGAAAATGGTTATAACATGTTGGGAGTTATTATTCATGTATCGCAGGGTAGTAAAATTATTTTACATCCCCTAATATATAACGTTCATAACATTCGCGAGTTTCCTTCTGTTTTATAGTTGTCAGATTTCTCATAGCATGTAAATATTATCGCGCACGTCGCTCATATTCAGATTGTTAATATGATAATATGTCATAATTATTTGGCGCCACTGGCGTTCTAGGTCTAAAGTTAATTCCTCCCCTGTTTGAAATCTGGAGTCTATGTGTTTGTTTCTTCGCAGATATTCTTCCACCGTCGCACCCTTCCCGTCCTTGAGCATCTCATTATTGAGCATCTGAAGAGTAAGATTTTTTTTCTCGTTTTTCATCCCTCAATCATCTGAGGATATCGTCTTCCCGGGACCCCCGTCTCACGGGCTTGTCGGCTTGTCTGCCCGGGACGCTTCGGGTATTACTCACCTCCCTCTTGTCAGTCAGATTGCTAAACGTAATAGGTTTCACCGTAAAGGGGTGACTGCGGTTCGCATCTTGAGATTTTGGACCTGTATTGTACACATTGCACCCTTGAGATTACGGAATCCAATCCCGGCCCACTTTACTGTATTTATGTATCTAAATTTCGAGTTTAATATTTTGGATTAATTTTGAGATATCAAAATTAGACCAAGACTAAATGAAGAAATACTCGATGATTTGTTTCGTTAAATACACAAAATAAATATTGGAATAATTTCTTCTTCAATATTTGCGAAATTACTTTGTGGCCTCATTTTATATGAATAATTATATAAAATATAATAATGTTTATTAATTATTTAACATGTTTCGATACTTATGGCATCATCTTCAGGACACAATGTATATTTAAATTAAAAATACAAGCATAGATAAAAACGAAACTGAAAAATAGTTATCTTTTAAATTTGCTTTCATATTAGTTTTTTATCTATGCTTGTATTTTTAATTTCTGCATACATTATTTCCTGAAGATGAAACCATAGGTATCGAAACATGTTGAATAATCAATTAATAGTGTTATTAAGGAAAACACATACTTATTGTGAAGTTGTAATTATTCAGAACATAGGTCTGTGATATTTTAAAATAATAAATTTATTAAAAATGAATTGATAATTGTGGCGTCTGCAGTCGGTTTACTCAAAGGTATTTGAGATTCTGTAAAAATAATGTAGATGGCTTTCAAATAATGGAACGACAGGTGTATTAATTTTAAAAATGTAACATATAGGTTCGAAAATTTGTCATGAAAAATACTTGCGTTATAACACAACTTCCCCGGATTGGAAATAGAGATCCAGGTTCGAATCCCGGTGACGCAAAAACAACATTTTTCGACAAAATTGATTTTATATGTATATATTTATAATTAATACATTAATTTAGTATTTACAATTAATAGTGGTTTAAAGAAAGTATTTTGTCTAATTATTAATACAAAATCATTTAACTACCGGACAGGGGCGCAGTCGTGTCGAAAGGGGGGAGATTATGATATTAAAATTAAGAATAAATTTAATAAAGAGCTATTATTATATTCAATGCATACATCAACTAAAACAGATTAAAAGTGTTTGGAAACATATACCCCCTGACACAGTAAGTCTACTCATTGTGGTGTCACGTGTGGATTACTGTTAATAGCATTTATGCTGGTTTGCCAATGTTTCATCTGGGATAGGTTACAATCTATTCTAAATGCGGCAGCACGGATAATACATGGAGTATCTGAATTCTCTGCGTGAACCACATTGGCTCCGTTTCCCTGGAAGAGTTATATTGTGATGGTTTATGTACAAGGCACCGCATAATATGGCGTCAGACAACTTGAATAGACGTCAAACTCCCAGGACAGCCTCTAAGAGTTGTAGAACCGATCAGAAACCTTAGTTTAGTGAACGTGTATTTGCACTCCGTCATTAGGAACAGTGTATCGGAGACTTTGTTTAAAAAGAGACTTGAAACGCATCTTTTCAAAAAGTCATATGCGTGAGTTCAAATAACAATTTTTAATTTTAAATATAAAGATAGTGTAGAACTAAACAGGTGAATTATTTTACGAAAATGGCGCTATATGAATTTTCTAATGTTATTATTTGAAAAAAAAACGTGGTTTGTTTCTAATCAATAAAAAATAAATATTATACCTACGTAAATGTCGTCGATGTATTTTTGAGTGTTTGGATAACAGTCACAATGTTATTGATTTAAGAATAATTTCTATCAATGCGGCTATTACGGTAAAAAATAATCTCATTGTTTTAGTGAAGATCCGTTATTAGTTCGTGTTTACGTAAATGCCTTCGATAGCTGGTTCCCGGGTTTCCGATTAACTATAAAGGCACATATGATACATGAACACTGCACTAACATGTGTACTTGCTTACTTACTGTCTTACTTGTCGTCTTTCTGGTACGATGTTGTTGTTCTTTTGGCCGAATAGATATCGACCGACCGAAGTGCGCTCTCCCGACGATCGATTTTTTGTACCTTTATCTTCTTCATTCACCGAAAAAAGGCGGCAATACTCACACATGCATAATATCATAAAGCAAGAAACCCAGTGGTGCCAATCGATGTAACAAGGCGCGTCAACAGTTACTACATATTTCCTTTATTTTTAATATGATTTAACTATGTATTTTTTTCTATTATTAATTTTTCTGTGCACAATTGCGTCCGTTCTCGTTTCTAAAATAATTCAATCTAGTCACGCAATTTTCTCTAAATGTAGAACATCCGCATTTTTCATTTAACCTAAATAAAGTACTACTTGAGTGCCAGAGACGGTTTCCGAGCCAGTCGCAGTCTAAATAATTCATTATTGAATCTTCAGTTTAGGTTAGGTCATGCGAAGTAAGGTCAAAGTGTTCTCGAGAAGCAAAGACTCCTCGGTAATTTAGACCTTAGGGAATTATTTATTCAGAGCAAGGGCTTTGTGCCTTGACATGCCCCGAACGTCGGCTCCGTGCAAATCCGAAAGTATTCATTGTACTACATTACATACATTACTAATATTGTATACATATAACATGGCTATGAAATCTTTCGGTTTTGTTTTTTAAGAATGGTGAAAGATTTTAGTTCACTGAAATTGCTTAAAATCTTGTACCCAACTTTAGTTCGCAGTAACTTTGAATATAATTCGTCAATTTGGTCCCCATTTTATAAAATTGGAAGAGGTCCAACATAAATTTTTATATTATTGATAGAAACGGCGTTAACTTTGTAAAGTTTTATTATTATAATGGATGAATATAAATAAATCAAGGTTATTTATTACTCTGCTTGAGTTTATTTGCACTACTAGAGTTTCGAGAGAAACAGTAAGTCCCATCGACAGGGTGTTGCTATGTATATATATATAAATAAATACGATGTTTGTAAAGTTTACCTTGTGGTTGGACACGATTATTAATTTTGGACGGGCACACAGTAACTGATCCACAGATAAAATATTCAAAGAAAATAATTGTCATGCAGGAGTTACGTGTCTACCCCCCACTTCCGCCAAAATTGAGGCCACACCCCCGTCCGAAAATTGATTTTTAGCGTATTTTATAGTGATGAGCTCAAAATCACGAACCGTGAGTCAATCACGGATCACCATCAGTGATTAAATATCTGGAAGTATTGTGATTCACTTTTTATTTTATTTATATTTGATTGTGAACCGTGATTCAGCGCGTGTGCATATGAGACGAAAATATTCATGAAGGAATGACGTCATAATTATTTATCAGCGCCATCTAGTAGATACTCCCCAAACTTTTTACGCATTTGGCCCGAATAACCTTTCATTCTCTTTGTGATGATATTAAATTAGAAATATATGAATTATTAATGCTAGAATATGTTTATTACGCAAATTAAGTTTAAATAATATAAATAAATACGCTCAAAATTAGATTTTTTTTTTTAAATTTTTATTTCGTGTATCGTGATATCGTGCGGTGCACGCGCATTAGTAATGAAACTGTGATCACACGTCACAGTGATTTTCAATCACCGACATTATCGAATACCAATCACAATCACACCAATGCATTTTTTTCTCATCACTAGTGTTTATATTTACGGATCAGTTAGCGTGCGCCACCCGTCCTGAACCGGAACCCAGATCTGCCTGTCTCTTGTCTCGCCATTATTGCCCCGCGATTCTGATAATTTTATTAATATTAACGCGGCTAGGGGATGATTTATTTCCCGGGAATTGTAACACCTAATATTTATCATAATTCTCGGCAATCTTATCACACCGGCGCGCCGGGGGCGGGACTAACTTCAGTGTTGAACAATTGTTGTATTTTCTGTGTACAGCTCGTGAATTATTAAAATTTGTACTGCTCGCTGGTCGGACCACCATCCCCGCTTTATATTTAATGTTTACGGGGGCAACTTTGACGGTTATGGTAATAATTTGCCCTCCCTAATGCGTATTATAAATCTCTGCAAGATTTTAGCCAACTAAGTTGGTGAACGTGTATTAGCTAAATCAGTTAGCATCGATCGAGTAATATTAACCAGTACACAACCGTAATGTCACGTTGTTCATACGTTTACTTTGAATATTGATAAATAAAAATCTTCATAGATAGCCGTAGTGTAATGGTATCCGAAGTATTTCCACATATGTATACATGTATACACGGAATACATGTCACTTCAATATTCTTACTATTTTCAAACTAAACTAAATATTTGTACTGTGAAAATAGAACTACTTGCTGGAGTCTACTAGATTATTAGGCCAGCGCTTTAACCACTACACCAAAAAGCTACTCATTTGATAGATATCGAGGTTGATCGGGTGAAATGGTGAACGTTACATTGTGTAAAGTCATCACTTAAGCCAGCCGAAGACAGGTCGTAAGCCTGATGACATATTTTTCCATATTTTTCCATTAATAAAAAAATGCCTCGTCTCTATGTACTGTCTATTATATGTTTAATTGAAATATTGATAAATATGATAATATAACGAAGCATTCATTATACATAATCTTTTTATATACATTGAATATTGTATTTATATGCTATGTAAATGAATTTGTATTTTACTCTTTATACACATATTCTGCTTTAAGTTCTAATTTAATTCTACTTTAAGTTAAGTTTTACAATGTGTTTATATGCTATCTAATCGCATCTTGATTTACCCTTTATGTATATATTTTATTATTAAGGAGAACACATTCTTATTGTGAAATTATAATTATTCAGAACATAGCTCTGTGATGTTTTAAATATGAATTAAATGTATTGATTAGAACAGTGGCGCAACAACATTATCATTATACAGTGTCTACACTAATAATTCACTAGTTCTACACACTCACTACATTTTTTTTTTCTTTATTTTTATTCCCGTCGAATCTTCCATTTTTGAATTAAATAACAACACAACAATACGAAAAAAACTGGCTACTTTAACACAGATAGCAGTTAAGCAAAGTAGCCAGGATAATGATCTACTCCATCCCACACAATAAAATACGAGTATATACTAATTGCAATATAATTGCATCTTATGTTTATCATGTTATATTATAATATATTCATATTTTTATTTGTTATCTTTGTTTTATTAACCACTGAATTGAGTTTTTAAATACATCTACCGGTTTCGAAAAATACCATTTTCTTCTTCAGTATTTCATTACTAACTAAAAAAATATATTATTGTTTCTTTATCAGAATCCATTTAAAAAAAAAAATTATTAAAAAAATAAATTTAGTTCCCAACTCAAATTGTTACTTAATAGAAATTTACTCGAATAATTTTTAGGAAAAAATTTTAGAATTTGCTAATCATTTGATAGAAAATGGTCATGGTTTTGATAAAAAATAACAAATAAAATAATTTGGAATCGTTGGAGATAAATAAAGCGTGTAAAACTAATCAAAAAATTATAAACAACCATCTAAATTTAACTATGAGTCCCATTCTAAAAATTTTTCCTGAAAATTATTCGAGCAAATTTGTATTAAGTAACAATTTGAGTTAGGTACTAAATTTGAAGAAGAAAATGGTATTTTTCGAAACCAGTAGATGTATTTAAACTCAATTAAGTGGTTAATAAAACAAAGTTAACAAATAAAAATATGAATTTTAACCACAAAGTTAATATTGCTAATTTTAAAAGTATTATTATATATTCACTTATGTTACAACAAAAGTCTAATAAATATAATTATTATTTGCCTTTTCTTTTACGTATTTTAAATCTCTTGTCATGGTTTATGACATTATTTATTGTAGGTTTACGTTTATATAGAAATTGTTATATCAATGGCAACTTCGTCAGTATGACATGAATGTTAAACAATTATTATTATTATTACCCTTTCTTGTACATTTTATAAATCTCTATTAAAGATTTTGGACAATTACTGTTGCCGACAATCGTGAATATATATTCAGTTCGTATAATCTAATTAACAGAGGTGAATATATTATAATATAATATTTTTTTATGTTCTGTTTAATATTGGGAACGGTACCATCGCGGTAAGTTGTTGGGAATTATATTATTCGAATTATTTTAATTTTATTTAATTAATATTATTATCGTAATGTTTTTACAGATTCATTTAATTTTCCACATTATTTATCTTGCTTCGCGTGCGTCTATTACTTGCGCCACACGATCCGGAATAGTTCAATGGGCGGTTCCGGATGCGGTGGGGAGTCTCGCAGGAAGCCGGAAGGAAATGCGACGCGAAGAGTAGAGTTGAGCGTATTAAATGTATTGAATCAGTTCCGCGGTTTGCGGTCTAGCGGATTGCCACTCGGCGAGCGGAGGAATCTATCTGGAGTAATTGGTTTGAAAATTTAAATAATGACTTTGTTTTTACTATAGTGTTGTATAAATTGCCTATTTACGTAAAAAAATCTTTTAAATTTTTTACAGCTTTATTACAGCTTACTAGTTGCGAGCTATATTTTTATTTTGTGAAAAACTGATGGGAGCTGTGTTGCCGTAATTACCCTTCGACAGCTAGTACTGGGTTTTCTATTGGTAATGTTGAACACATTCATTCAATGCATACAAATAAAAATACACCAACCTTTGTGAAACTGGACTGTTACACGCCGATGGTCGCTCTTCTTGCAGTCTCGAACTTCTAAACTCTGCTGGCCAGCTTCCGAAACTTCATCGCAACCGATTAATCCGAAAAAAATACAGTAATAAATGTTTTTATATCACCGCTGTAAATATATCCGATCGAACCGAAAATCGTATCTCACAGAAGCAGTTTCGCTTTTGTTTTAAATTTACATAAATAGAATGCTCATATTCAAAATTTATACCAGGCCTACCTGTCGAAGTATAAAAAGTTTATCTAACTAACTTACCATCACGCCGTTTCTCCGTGGAGGTAGACAGAGAGCACTGAGCGCCACACTCTTCTATCCTGACACACAATTCTCACTTCGTCCAAATTCATACAAGCTCGTCGATTATTGAGGCCTGGAAACCTATTCAAAACATGCTTCCAGTATCTAATTAATGAAATCGTGACATATATGCTGTTTCAGAGAAATTGAATTATCAAATTTAATCCATAGATGGCAATAATGTAGTAGTACTGGAAGTGAGTCCACATATAAACATATATACAACTTTCAAAATCTTGACACATATGGAGATCGATTAATAGGTGAGAATGGTGAACGTTATATTTACATAAAGTGATCACAGAAAGTGCCAACCGATGACAGGTCGTAAACCATGTAATTAACCCATACTTCCATATATTTCCTTTAAAATATTACAAAAAAATTAGCTTCGTCTCTATGAGATATTTATTATTTGTTTAATATCAGTGCCTCTGTTGGTGAAAATCCAGTAATTGTGTGTTCTTGGACATATTAAAATATCTAGTATCTAGTTTATTACCTGTTCGTGCCAAATCTTGCGCGTATGCCCACTATTTCTGGTGCCATCAATATTTGCATCAAATATTTTTCTTACTATTCTCTCCTCATTCATCTATTCCGTATGACCAAATTAGGCTTCTTCACGAAAACCATCTACAAAAATCTAGCCAAGAAGAGATATCAATTCCATAATTATCTGATATATAGTCCTAGAATTAAAAATAAATTATATGTTCGATATGTAGTTACGCCACTCTGCATCAGCGCAATGCAATATATAACATATATATTTTCGTAAAAAGTAATCACTTTGTGGTTTGATATATAATATTAGATTAAATAAAATAACTTTGTATGAAACCACAAAATTTATTATATGTCAACCGGTTTCGCTTTTCGTGCTTCATCAGGGCTTAATTAAAACTAATCATAAATACAAATTACATATGAAAAAGAGATACATAATACATATGCAGTTAGATAGAACATCAAGGGAGACATAATATAAGATTATATGCGAAAAGGAGAGACAAAATATATATACAGATAGACGGAACATCAAGGGAGAGGAAAATACAGTGTTAATGGATATTAAATTGATTTTAAAGGAAACACTTAATATGGGGCTAATGAATAAATTAATTTGATTATTAAGAACCACTATTTACTGCCTTTTTTATGGGAGATATTGACCCCTGTGCTATTTCATTTCATTTTCATTACAGTTCCGATAAATCGGCGTTTATTTTTATAACATTATTTTCATAGTTTGCATCAATATAAAAATCCTTAGTACAAATATTATAATTCATTTTAATTATATGCATGCCTGTTGGCCGCTTCCTACCTCGCTAGGTACATACAAAGTACTTGTTCCATATTCGATAATCCTGCACAACAGCCTGCTCCATTGATTCACATGACCAGAAGGCGTGCACAGACGCACAGCCGAGCTCTCAGCGAGCTCCGTGAGCAGTTCAAAGCGAAGTCAGCAGCGCATGTGACGGCTTCCAGTTTATCACGCCCGAGATGCAGCCAGGCGAGCACTTCAAACTGCAGCGCTAATTCTGCAATTGTGTGAAATCCGACAATGCAAGATGAACGTCCCCTGACTTGAATCTGTCTCGAGTGCCACTCCCTTTACTATAACACTACGGAAGAGGCTGTGCATATTGCTACAGTAAAAATCTACGCCGGAGTAAGTGCATCTATATCTCTTGATTACGTTAGTAATTGGATTCCAGTGCCATGTTATAAATCAATATTTGAAGAGACAGTCCAGAGATGGTGCAAATCCAAACGTTAGTTAATTTCTAATTCTGACAATTGTTTGATGTCAACTTGCGAGTTATTTATTTTTTTATTTATATATATTTTGACATCCATATTTTTGTGTTAACAGAGGTGGATACATAATAAACATACATAATACATAGTTTATTGTGTGGGATGGAGTAGATGATATACACAGCGTTGTCCTGGCTACTTTGCTTGACTGAAGTCTGTGTTAAAGTAGCCAAGTTTTTATTTTCGTGCTGTTATTTGGAATAAAAAGAGAATTCAAATATGAATAAAAAAGTAAAAATAAAATAAAAATACATGGAGTGGGAGTGTTGTAGGACTAGGAAATTATTAGTAAAAGAATTGTATAAATTATATTAAATTGTTGGATATCCATGCTTCTGATTCAGTTGTGTATGCCTTTTCAATCTTTCCTTTATCTCGATAATCTTTTGTGCCAGGATGCTGATATTAGGTGAGTACCTTTATTTTGAGTTGAAATTTATGATGTGTAGACAGTTCTAGTATTTTTAAAAAAAATAATTAACTAATTTCAAAAACAATCACTGTGCGCACTTACCCCAAATTTGGGGTAAGTGCATCTACTCGTCCAATTTTCATAAATCAGCTATCCTAGACGGATTTTCATTCCGATTATTAAAAATTTAAATTAAGATACAGTTAATGAAACTTTTATCAAAGTTTCAAAGTCACAGCATCATCTAATCAAGTTTGAGAACAGTTCAATGTTTATCTCGGTGATTTGTACGTATGTCGCACTCACCCCCATTCACCTTACCTCAATGCGGCAGAACAGTATCATTCAAAATAATAAACTACATATTTATTTATACAAGTCACATATGTAATAGTAAAAAATTCAAGTCGGATATATATTATATTTAAATATTTGTGAAATACAAATTATATATATATTAATTAGAAAGATATACATATAAAATCAATTGTATTGTAAAATATTGCTGTTGCAACCGGGGTTCGAACATGGATCTCTTGCAATCCGGAGAACGTACATTAACCGATTATGCTACAGTACATTGACGATAAATTTTCTAACCTATATATTACACTTTTCAAATTGATACATCTATCGTTAAATATTAGAGATTCCGTAAAAATAAAGTAGATGTCTTTCAAATAATGGAATCAATTCGAAAAGTGTAGTATATAGGTTCGAAAATTTGTGGTCTATGCACTGTGTTGCCGTAGCATAATCAGATAATGCATTTTCCTCGGATAGGAATAGATCCAGTCGAATCCCGGTAGCAAAAACAGTATTTTTCGATGAAATTCATTTTATATGTATATCTTTCTAATTAATGTATTTAATTAGTTATAAGAGAACACATTCTTACTGTGAAGTTGTAATTATTTAAAACATAGGTCTGTGATATTTTAAATATTAATTAAATGTTAATTAGAACGGTGGCGCAACAACAATATTTTTCGATAAAATTGATTTTATATGTATATCTTTCTTATTAATACATTTAATTAGTATTTAAAACATCACAGAGCCGTGTTCTGAATACTTCGCAATAAGAATGTGTTCTCCTTAATAAATATTTGTTATTGATCGCTATTGCCTGTCTGGTGTGGAATCCGGACCTCATTCCAGGGGAAGAAATGTGTATCGTTAATAATTAATTCTTCATGTAAAGTACTTCCTCAGAAATATCCTGTGGAAGTCCTCAGGTGAGAGGAAAACCACCCCCGCCCCCTTCCGCCGGTGATAGGAAAAGTGGTACGAACTAATTTTCCCGCAAGCTGTTTTCAATCTCCTCAGTTAAATTACTTTTACCGTATACATTATGTACTCTGGAGGCTGCGCCGTTGGCTCGCTCGCGTCGTGCACACGCGACCCTCTCTCTTGCACCGCAGCTTTGTGCTGTGACCTGACAGGAAATGGGCTACGCACGCCTGCCGCTTCCTCCGCTTTGCGACGAGGATAGAACGCTAACGGTAACACAATTAAATTAGTAGCCATCCTGTTTGTCAGTGTGATCTAATTTCGCCTGTTTTTGAAGAATTATTTATTTTTACGGTATTGCCGAGTAAACGAATGTGAACGTCATCAGTGGCGTACATATGTAATACATCATGTAAAAAGGGCCTCTAAAGTAAAGAAATGCCTATTCAATTTGTATGTGGTTAATTGTGTAAAAGAACTGGAATATATTAATGTAGGAGCGAAAATGGGTGATTTGATTGTATGCTGTTTTTTGTACGCCGATGATGCAGTACTAATGGCGAATAATGAACAAGAATTACAGTCTAGTGAGAAGAATGTACGATGTATGCAAGGAAAGCTTTCTTATTATGAATATCAACAAGGAGGAAAGGAAAGGAAGACAACGTGCAAAATTCTTGTAGGTAATGAATGTTTGGAACAAGTAGATGAGTTTGTGTATTTGGGAAGTATGTTTGATGGAAATGAAAAATTGAGAAAGATATCGAAAGGAGGGTGATTACGGGAAATAAAGTCAACGACGCTTTGAATGGAATTATAGATAACGGGAACTTGTCAACTGAGACAAGACTAGCGGTTCACAATGGAGTCCCGGTACCGATACTAATGTATAGAAGTGACGCCTGGAGCTGGCAGAAGTGGAACGAAAGTAGACTGTATTCAGTGGATATGTGACAAATCTCTTTATGACAGAGTAAGGAAAGAATGTAAAGGTGATGTTAGTGTGCAGGCGGCGGTGCTGCCCTGTGGTACTGTACGCACCTGGGAATCTGCTATATTGAGGCCTGTACAAAGTCCTGTGCATAGACCGGAAAAGACTGCAAAGTAAGAGAGAGCTTCAGTAGCATCCTTGTAAAGAGAGACCACCGAAGACATTGTATTGGGACACTCTGTATACGTTTATGAAGATGTTATCGTTCTATATAAATAAATAAATATATACAGCTTATAAAATAATATAATTTCCGAATCATAGTAATGTATAATGACTAATTTTGCTGGTGTATTATATTTTCCGATTTGTTCATTAAATTATTTACTATTTTCGTGGAAATCAAAAGTGATGAGCGAAAAATTACGAACAGTGAGTCAATCACTGATATCTTTGTGTCACACTCACTATCAGTGTTTGAATATCTAGGAATATCGTGATTCATTTTTTAAATTTAATTTATTTTTGGTTGTGAACCATGATTCGACACATGCGCATATAAGACGAAATATTCTTGAAGGAATGACGTTATAGTTTGTGATCAACGCCGTTTATTAGATTCTACCAAAATTTTAAGTATTTAACCCGAAACGCTGAGAATTTGACCCGAAACAAACTCGCATTTAAGTGTTTTAATTCTCTTCGTGATGATGTTAAATAAAAAATATATTTTAATTATTTATGCTAGAATGTTTTTATCACGCAAATGAAGTTTTAATAATATAAATAAATATGCTCAAAATTTATATTTAAAAAAAATTATTTCGTGTATTGTGATATCGCGCAGCGCGTGCGAATAAGTAATGAAACTGTGATCACAGTCACAGTTTTCAATCACTGATATTATCGAATACCAATCACAATCACACCAGTTAAGAGTATCATTTTTTCTCATCACTAGAAAGCAATAATTTTGTATGAAACCGCAAAATGTATTATACGTCAACCGGTTTCGTTTATCACAAGCTTCATCAGTACGTATTTGAAATAGTTTCTTATTATTTATTTTATTTAATAAATTATTTACTGTTCACGTGATATTTATTGATCACACGTCGGGCAATCTTTTCAATTTCAATCATTTGAAATTAATTTAGATTCCGAGACTTTTCTCTCGCGAGGGTGATGTCGTGTCACTCTCGCCCCACTTGCTGCTGACATCCAATTACACCCTTTTCAATTATTATTCGCCGCAGGGGTTTCCAGATACACACCTTTTCCGGGCGAATTTCCTTCCTTCGCCGGTGAGATTCTCTTTTCGATCGAAAAATGACGATTTTTTGACGAGCCTAGTAATTACCTTTGAACCACTCCCTTATTGTCGGATTTCTGGGTATTCTGTCAATTCTCTGTCTTAGGCCCTTTGCACGCAGGGGTTTATTTATGATTGGCCTATCAGGCACATAGTCCTTAGGCGCTAATTGGGTGTACAGAAAAAAAGGGATTTTGCAAATGATACTGTTTTAACATCATCGTCGGGTATATCTCGTGCATGAGGAACACTGTCCTTCACGATCGCTGGATCCATGAATTTTGGGGATATCATCATTATCTCGTCTACCCAGCTTAGTTAGTCTATTCAGTGTGGACTTTGTTCCACCTCATCTTCTCTTTCTGCCCCATGGGCATGAAGCTCCATCGTTCTCTCTAAGGATCATAAAACGACTAAAACTTCTCCACTCGGTACCTTATAAAGGATTAATAATGAACAATTTGGAAACCGTTGAAATACAAAATAATTTAAATTCGGAATTAAAACACTAATCATTAACATAGCATTCCCTAACACTTCGCCTTTACTATCCATTTTCTCGTTAACGACCCGAATAGACTACTGTATTTAGTTTAGTTATCACCTGATGATGAGAGGGACTGCACCTCTCGAAACTAGTAGTGACAATATCTCAAGTTTAGTAATGAAATTTAAAATTAAACCGCTATATCAATTAATGATACCGTAAAACGTTTACACGCACCGTGTAGAATTCTCCACGCATCATTTCTCCGCTAGTACTATTACACATTGTTTCCAAGATTTTAAGTACAAAACTTTCGACCCTGGACCGTAATAATTGATCGCCATTTACAGCACTATGTGTTGTAGACTTCGTAATTTATGGGTTCGGTACCTAATAATGTCTGTTTTTTATTTTATTGGTAGATTGGCAACCATCCGCCCTCCATTATAGTCAGTTTATTTTAGACTCGCAGCGCTTGTAATAGACCTTCTCAATTCTCCTTCAATTTTGATGTTGCGTATCCACTCATTGCGCTCTCGGTGTCTTCTAATGTATCCCAGCATTCATCTTCAAGTACCTCACTCTGTCGCCTGGAACAACTGTGAGCTTTGCTCTTGACGTAAGTAAGTGTTCAGGTCTTCCGCATGTGAGAACTGATATCATGCATATCACCGAGAGTTCAAATTGGTACGTTGCTTGGAAACATAGAATTCCACGCCAATTTGTTTTCTTTTCTTGTCATTCATGGATTGAGATACATTATATATACCAAGTTAGTGTTAAGCCAGGCTCTCAACAGCCTTAAACACTTCTGGTACCGACATAAGGCGACATGCCAAAATAACATTAACAAGCGGCAACCGTCGGGAAGACACTCGCCTACCTGCCGTCTTCCCTACCACAAGCTGTAGATCAGCCTTCAATAGCTATTCGCACTCAACTTTGTCAAACAGTGTCGAATAGATCTAGTGTAATTAATAAGTAAGTAATTTCTATTCTTATTAACTGCTCCATTCCGCCATCATACATATTTCTCACACTCCGCGATCACTCGAACATAGTGTAGAACCGGGAGATATAGGTCCCCTTTTCTCGCGCTTACAACCTTCTGATCAACACCGCACACAATCCACACTTTCTTTCGCCATTAAAACACCTAAATCTGATAACCCCATATCTGACGACACACGCAATACTTATTTGTGGTTTAACATGCCAAAAACTAACCCTCTATATACCTGTATAATATTTATTTAATTGCTATGTGTGCGTAATTATAGATATACGCTCATTTCCGACTGTGAAGCAATCTCGTGTAATAATATATTCAAAAGGGAAATATCAACGGGTCTCTTGGGAAATTAAAGCAAGGCAAGCTGTCTTCACTGTCTACGTTGTGCTTTGCTCAACACGATTGTCAATACAAATTTAAATGATAAAAATACACCATATTCAGCAAAAATTTGTTTATATTTTTTTTTTTATATTCATACTGTATTCGAAACGTAAATCCGGATCGATAGGATCTGAATTAACGAATTGCGCGATCTTTGGATCGTACGTTCCGCCAAAAGAAATACGACAATTCCGGTCGAAAATCGGAGATCACCGCAAGGTATGGGGAGGGAAATAGGGAAACCGTGGTGCAGAATGAGACCGCTGAGGAGATAAGGGTTCTAGTCGAAAGATCAGTGATCTCGGGAACAAGGATTCGGAAGGACTACTCGCCTTACCTTGTATATGGCGTCTCCGTAATCCCCGCAGATGCCGCCGAGATCACACAATGGCACGCGGATGAGCCGATCTTCGATCCCAATTGAATACGGCGATATTACAAGTTCACCCACAACAAACAATACGTGATCAAAACACAATATCACTAAAATACAGTGCAGCTGAAATGTCCACAGCGCGAATGCTATCGCGATGTCGAGACCGAACATGTATCAAAGGGTGTTTATGAATTATTACGGAACACATGCTTTAGATTTTTCTAGATGTTTTGTCTTCAGGTTTGTCAATACTCTTGGTCTTGTAATACATATAGCCAAAAATGGTGTCAGTCTCGCATTAATTAGATAAACAATTATAAATACCACAATCATTAATAATCTTGTATCTATTATTGTTTAATAAGCTATCATCATATTATCCACTGCGTCCCAGAAAATTCTACAGTAGACTGGCTAAACCATTGCCTGAGTGTCTTCAGTGATATGGTATTTTAATACAAATTAATAGTAGCAATTAGAAATAGATACAGAAAAACAAATTTATCGAAAAAATATTTGAATTTGCTACCGGCATTCGAACGAGGATCTTTTCTTATCCGGAAAACTCGTTTCCATTACGTCACATCAACCGTGTAAGTTGACGACACATTTTAGAACCTATGTGCTGCGGCTCTTTCAATTGTGTTACTCCATTTTTAAAAAGCTATCACCTTTTTATCGCGACGAATCTTAAATTCCTTTGGGTAATTTACGCTATGAGACGCCAGTGATTAATTAATCAATTATTTTTTAATAAATTTAGATAAACTTTGATATTTACATTTATTTGTGGTAGACAACTAACTTTTTTAAAATTCAAATTAGATGTATCAGTTACAAAGATGTACAGAAAAATTTAATCTATCTAAAGATAATAATTGGTAAACATATTTTCCCGAATAGGAAAAGATCCAGGTCCGGTAGCAACCAAAATGTTTTGATTTTTTCTGTATATCTTGCTAATTGACACATTTAATTTGTAAACAATTTATGGATATCTCGTAGAGACGAAGGTATTTTTATTATATGATATTTAATAGAAAAGTAAGGAAGTATGGATAATTACAGGGCTTACGACCTGTCTTCAGCTGGTTTAAGTTATCACTTTATATAAATATAACGTTCGCCATTCTCACCTATTAACCAATCTCCATATCTATCAAATTTTCGAAAGTTGTATATATGTTACTATGTCGTTGTTGTATATATATATATATATATATATATACTGGTCGTAAGCCCTGTAATTTTTCATACTTCCATATCTTTCTATTAAATATTATAAAAATAACTTCGTCTTTATGAGATATATATAATTTGTTTAATAACAGTGCCTTTAGTAGATGAAAATCCAGTAATTGTGTGTTCTTGGATATATTCAAATATTGCATTTATTTTTTATCTGAATCCGTAGCCCTATCCATCCAGCTATCGAGAACACGTAGCACCTGCCTATTCGCATTCACAATCTATGGTTGAAATCATGACTGGAAAACATATTTTTCATCATGTAGTTTGTTTTTAAGTAAGATATTAAATTCGTGTGTACGGGGACTTGAAATGATCAATTTCCCGAGTGCGCAGTGTATACGAGTATAATAATAGCTCTCATCTCACTCCATACAGCATCCGCTTCTCAACTTGTATCCCTTCCAGAATGCTGAGCCACGTGATCAATCTATTCAAACGTTTTCCGCGTCTTAGGGCCACGTCCAACCTTTATCCGAATTTAAGTTCTCCGCGCTTTCGAGTGGCGGATCGAGAGCCTCTTACTCCCTTCCCTCGCCCCTCTCGTCCCTCTTTTCCTGGTCCATTTTCTCCGCGGTGCCGGATGGAAGCGGTTGAAAAGTTCCCGATATTCATAGTCAGGAGACGGTCATTATTCAAAGTGTTGAACTTTTCGCATATCGTATAATCCACACGCTGGGAAAAATGACTCTTAAGTCCTCAACCGCCGGGGCCCCGGGTAGAACGGTGCATGAAAATTCATCTACACTTGGCAGTTCGCGGTTTACGCTGTTATAACTTTTCTACGTAGCAGTTTAAGCATCTTGAAGGGAATGGATTGAGTTTAACCCTCGTGTCACGTTGACGGTTTTATTTATAGGTAGAACGAATTTTATTTTTCAACCACTTTTTGAAACCCGTCATGCGACTAGTGCGAAACAAAATAATTTTATTAATTGCCTAACATAACATATCAGCAGTATAAGTTACTGTTTTTTGCCATAGAAATATACTTGTTTTTGCTTATAACCATGTTGTTTGATAAATATACTAGTTGCAATCTCAGCAGCCTCCATATTTTTTTATTTGAATAAAAACGCAAATAACTAACCGGAGCTTGATGAACAATGTATTTATGAATGCAGTTCTTGTTATAATGTTAATAATGGATAATTTGTATAGCGCTATTTTCGTAAAAACTTTCACCTCAATCCTCATAATATTCCCTATAATGTAGTTTAAAATGCGAAATAAATATAACACTTTCTTTCAGAAACAAGCTAGTTTCCATATTGGCAACCATTTAAATTTCAGGGTGGGGAAGATTATTGCTATTTGTTGAATTCTAATATAAACGTCAGCTGGCAACGAACGCCGATTTTGAATGACCAATTTATACAATGTGTAAAATATATATATATATATATATATATATATATATATATATATATATATATATATATAAGAAGACAACTGTTTTATCCATTTTAACACCATCCCCACCTCCCGTACCACCAGACACCTTTAATTACTGTCTAATTGTATTGTATTGTAATTTTAGTTGAATCGTATTATTGATTTATTGGTAACTATATAGTACATATGTAGAAATGTCGTACTGTGCCCGTCTCACTGGAGAAATTCTGTGTCGAGACGGGCATAGTTTACAAGCAATTTTACTAATAAATTAATATTACAAGTATAAAAAACCATTACAAAGTGGACATACAAATTTGAAGAAATTTGTGACAATTATTAAAGGTTTGAATCAATATGTTTGGGTGAGTGCACCAATACTAGCTCTACCCATATTACGATTCCAAGTTTTTTATTTTCAGTTTCATGTTATTGGAACAATTTAATCGAGTTTAAATCTTTCAACATCCTATTAAATAGTTTAGGCCCAAAATATTTGTAGTTCATATGTTGTATGTGCTTTAGGGTTGTGCGTATTTGTCCGTGTATTAATTATATTTAGAGTTGTTTTAAAATGTGTCTGTTTGTGTTTATATTAATATTAATAAAGGTAACATATTGATTCGAAAAAATGTCGCTAAAAATATTGTCGCTGTAGCATAGTTCGATAATGCACCTTCTCGGTTTGGAAAGAGATGAGATTAAAATGAGAAAAATATGAATTAAATGTATAAATTATAAAAATATACATATAAAATTAATTTTATCGAATAATATTATTGTTGCGCCACCGAGATTCGAACCCGGATTTCTTTCCTAACCGGAGAAGGTGCATTATCCAACTATGCTACAGCGACAATATTTTTAGCGACAAATTTTCGAACCTATGTCACCTTTTTGATATTAATACATTTAATCGTTCCATTATTTAAGGTGACATATAGGTTCGAAAATTTGTCGCTAAAAATATTGTCGCTGTAGCGTAGTTAGATAATGCACCTTCTCCGGGTAGGAAAGAGATCCAGATTCGAATTCCGGTGGCGCAATAACAATATTTTTCGATAAAAATTGATTTTATTTGTATAGCTTTCTAATTAATCGATTTTAACTAATATTACTCTGATCGTAAAATACCCGCGCTCGGTCAATACAGGGTTGAGCCACTCGGCTTCTCGCCTTGCATGCGGAAAAGGATTCCAGCCCCACTTGAGTCTGAGCGACCTTTTTTTCTTCTTCCTTTTTTGCGAGTGTCTCGTATCTCCGTCGTGCGCTCTCCGCGCGCAGTAATTTACTGGGGGTATTTATTCCGTTATTTAGCGAGACAGTATTGTATATCGCGGGGCGGGCGTCCCGAACCAAGTTTAAAACTTTACGCGGTTTATTTACCCGTATCTTAAACTCTTCGAGGAATAATGCCGTGTCTTTAATCATATTTTTTGCGTTTTTCATTTTTTATTTGATACACTGATTTATGAATTATCTCTATCGACAAATTTTAATAAAATTGTATTTTTTTTTGTCTTATTTACTGTGTTTTCTTGGTTGCATATCCGCTCATTGCGTTCCTGATACATTCTAGAGCAGTGATGGCGGACCTTTTGGGCTCTGCGTGTCAAAATCTAACTTGACTTTGCTGGCGCATAACTTAATGTATTGGAAAAAAAAATCCTAATTTAACAGTATAATCAATATGTAGCACAGATCAGTAAATTAATAGACGTGAAATAAAATGTACATGTAGAAGAGTAGTTTGTAACATTAGTTGCGGCATTCTACGCACATTCTTTTTGGAAACATAAATCCGATAGTTTATGACACATTTATGCAACAGTGTAAGTATTTACTTACTTAATTACCATCACGCCGTTTCCCGCGGGGGTAGGCAGAGAAGATAGAGCGCCTCACTCTTCTATCCTGACACACAATTCTCGCCTCATCCGCATTCATACATCTTCTCATACAAGCTCGACAATTATTGAGGCTTTCCTTAGTGATCGTTTCTTAATCTTACTCGCTATATATGATCAGCTTTACATTTTTTCCTTATTTCTTCATTCTTTACTGTCATAAATTTATTTGCCACATATACGCCTAAGCGATCTCATTACTATTTTAATTTTATTAGTAACTGTATAATACTATGTAAAAATCATTTTCACAAAATTCAGTCTACTTTCGTTCCAACTCTGCCAGATCCCGACCTCATTTCTATTCAACAGTGTCGGTTCCAGGACTCTATTGTGAACCATTAGTTTTACCTCAGTCGACAAGTTCTCATTAGCTATAATTCCATTCAATGCGCCGTTATTTTATTGTCAGCGTTTAAATTTTCGTTCCAATCGAGTCATATTTAAAAAAAAAATCGCTGAGCTATTTGATTGGTTGGGTGACATCAGAAATTTTCGTTATTTCATGTCTGTGAATTTATGTGTTTTATTTAATGCAATTAAAAATAAACCACCATTGAATAATCAACTTGTTGTGTCGAGCTTTTAAGGAAATCTTTAGTATCGTTTAGTTTTCCTTCGATCGTTGGAGGGAATTCGTTCGATCAGTGTAAATTAATATAAATTAATTAACCAAAACAGGAAACTTCGGCCGGCCACCCTGCCATCCTGCCACCCTGCCACTCTGCCTCCCTTCCTCGGGGCATTTTGTTTCATTGTTTCGTCGTGCTGTGAACACTGAAAGCATTTCTGCCATTTCTCTTCCATGTTTCCGTGTCCCTGTTTGCATTCAAATGATTTGTATTATATTAGCTGTGCTAATTTGTTAATCTCGTTTTCTTTTGCAGGTAAGAGATCAGAATCATCTTGACTGTTTGATAAACGGATGCTGCAAAGATTCGACGGCGATCGGTGAGGATTTCAAAATATTTTTTACGTACAGTTATCATTGAAGCGTGTACTTGTCTATATATTTATTTATTATACCGCGCTGAGGCAAACGTCTTACGTATAATCTTAAATATTCACAATTTAAATAATGTAACAAATTAATTAAAACACCAAATAAGTCCAATATAAAAATTTAATTATATATATATTTTTTAGGATACACTAAAACTTCAGGTAGTGGATAGTATTACATTTTATTACAATTTTTCAAAATTTTCGGAAGACCATTGTATTTTATAAAATTTATAAAATAAAACACACTAAATTAATTAAAATTAAAACGTTTTCAATGCTCACTGCATAATCTTCAGTATTAAACTAAAACATAAAACTAGACGATATTTTATCGACTACATGATACGGGGAACGGTATGAGAACGAGGTTGGGGAGAGGGGTATTTCGGTGAAAAGTAAGTGGTTGTGGGCGGGACTAATATCGTCAGGAGGGGCGGTGTAATAGGGGGTATTGAGAGATGCAAAAATAAAATTAGACATTAGAAATTAATATTGACAATAATGATGTACTTAACATACAAACATCCCCTATAACATCTTCCCTCCTGTCCATATTAGCCCCGCCTATAACCGCTTTCACTTTCCACCGAAACCCTCCTCTCTCCAACCCCGCACTCATACCGGCCCACACCATCATGTAGTCGATAAAATATCTTCTAGTTTTAAGTTTTAGTTTATTACTGAAGATGACGCAGTAATCATCGAAAACGTTTTAATTTTAATTAATGTTTAGTGTGTTTTATTTTATAAATTAATTACATTTTCTAAAAGTTTATTCTGTTACACTTTAAAATTGAAGACAAATTTGTCTTCGGCACTGTGTTGTTTTTACGTCAACCGGTCTCGATACTGACGTCCTTTTAACGGATGAGGCACAAGAAGAAGAAGAAGAAGAAGAAGAAGAACTCCCTGTAATGTTTAAAAAAAAACGCGATACGAGGTTTCACTATTGCGGTGACTGTACACGTTAGATTACAACTCTTGGAAGATGTTAACTGTTCTATTTTCGATAATTAAATTTTACACTTAATTCCCGACTCGTGTTTCTGTACAGAAACTACACAATGTTAATATCTTGTTACAACTTTCACCAAACACAAACCCGGCCCGCCTTAAAAGCTATTAGACGGATAGTGATTTCGAAATCTCATAACCTCTGTTTAAGTAACGAAGCTTATTTGACTTGGGTGCTAACTCGCTACCAAATTATATTACTGCCTCTTCTCAGAAAGAGCCTTATTATTATTATTATTATTACTGTTAATATCGTCCTGGGTATTTTCGGCGGCGTACTGTGATATTGATATTGTGCGTGTTCTAAGAAACGTACGTCCTCAATGTGTATTGAGAAAAAGAGGTATCTATGTGTGCTGGTGGATTCCGACGAAACCCGGGGCGAAAGAGCTTCCGGAAAAAGTCTAATGAAAAGGCTGCTTTCCTGGTTTGACTTTTCCCTTTAATATTAGTTAACAATGTAAAAGAAATTGGTTTATTTGATCAATTTCGTGTTTTATTTATGTTTTCTTCTTACTCATATTCCTTCAGACAATGTTGTATTAACAAGGTAGGATTTTTTAATCTTATGTCAATATTGGAGAAAGAGGAAAGCGAGACAGCGTACAAAATACTTGTAGGTAATGAATGTTTGGAACGAGTAGATGAGATTGTGCGTTTGAGAAGTATGTTCGATAGAAACGGAAAGATACCGAAAGGGGGGTGACTGCGGGGAATAAAGTGAACGGCGCTTTGAATGGAATTATAGCTAATGGGAACTTATCAACTGAGGCAAGATTAGCGGTACACAATGGTGGTAACGAAAGTAGACTGAATGCAGTGGAAATGAGATCAATTAGTGGCATATCCATTTATGACAGAGTTAACAATGAAGAAATAAGCAAAGAATGTAAAGGTGATCTTAGTGTAGTGAGTAAGATTTAGAAAGAATCACTTCGGTGGTTTGGTCATATGGAACGGATGAATGAGGAGAGAAGAGCAGAAATAGAGAGAATGGTCCTGTTAGAAGCCTCAATAATCGTCGAGCTTGTATCAGAAGATGTATGAATGTGGATGAGAATTGTGCGTCAGGACAGAAGAGTGTGGCGCTCTGTCCACTCTGCCTGCCCCCGCGGAGAAACGGCTTGATGGTAAGTAAGTAAGTATATCAATTACTGTCATCAACAGCTCCTCTATCTCCACGAACGCCGTTTCTCTATGGAGGTAGGCAGAGAGGATTGAGCGCCACACAGAAGAGTTGTACCAAGTTTTTCGCCGACTTTTTTTATTCTGAACCCTTCAACATTTTCGTCTTATATATTTTCTACCATTCTCTCTTATTCCATCCGTTCCACATGACCAAATCACCTAAGTGATCTTTTCTTAATCTGACTGCATAATATGTGCCAGAAAATTAAACTAGCAAAATTACACGTCACAATTGTATATAAATTATTATTTGGGCTTTATTTATGTTCGCAGAAATTATTCAGTTTTTCTTTCCACTTAACGTTTTGTATAGTTTGTATCAGAGTTCTGATACAGGGAAACTTTTCTGAATAAATCGTCTTCGTTCAGTGGTAATTAAAATGGCACTGGCAGGCTTCGTATTCGTATTAACGCTTCTGGGGTCGTACTTGTAGACTTCTTATCGTAGATATTCAAATATCCAAGATATGCTCCGTTATTTGAGAAACTTCGCACGTACGCAGGGCCGATACCGCTACACCTCATTTATTTTGTAATAAGACGAAAGATTTTTGATAGGTCCTTTAATAACCCTTATACCGTGTTTTACACAGTGAGGAAGAAGCTCAATCATTATTCAGAATAATACAGTGTTTTTGGTACTTATTTTAAAATCGAGGTTCCTGAAGGTCATGAAATGTGTCGCGGTAATTTCCTCGTTCGCTTCTCATTGCTGCTGTTCAAAGATTAAAAAAATAAACCACTTCAGCCATTAAAAAGTATCTCAATCGTCATCGAAAATAATGTGTCAGTTCTACTATTTAGAGAGTTTTGTTAGTTTATATTTGTACCTGTAAAACACCTTCGATAGCGATGAATTCTGATCTTGTATTTTCTATTGATAATGAGACCGTGTCGCTCTAGTAAGACATATCATCACATATCAGAAAAAACTGCCGACAGCGGGCAGATTTCGACGTCGGCGGCTACCACCAACACAAAACCCAGAGCAACCAATCGAAGCATATCAAACACGCGCAATATTTTTAAATTGGAGTTCTTCAGGGTCGTGAAATATGTCGCTGTAATTTCCCTTTCATTTCTTTTTGCTGCTGTTTAAAGATTGAAGGAATCTATCACATCTGTTTTTTTTTTGTATGAGCCCTTGGTGGGCCCCGGAAGGACCCACCTTTTCCCTGAGGCTGTAGGGGTTTTAAACTACCTTTATCGGTTCCACTCTATGCGATTTTGTACTATTTTAATATAAAAGCAAAATAGAGCTTAATGATTAGTCCTTACGTCACAAATTTCCGGTACCCTTAATGTGCTGTTTTTTATTTATTTATTGTAGTAACAGATATATGCAAATAATATTAACATAAAATATATCACAGAAAAAGCAAACACAAATATCATATGAACGAATTACACAAATAAAAATCATCTGGCAGCACTTTTAGGCATTTAGATAAAATTAGTGGCAGAGACACAAGACAGCCATTTAAAGGCCAGGCATTTAGACATTCTCAAAGGTAAAAGAACGGGATACAATTACGACTTGTGTCTCGCCAATCACGGCGCAGGCACGCGATGTTGTTATTAAACATAATTCATTCTGTTGTTCTAATAATTATTAGAGACCTTGGTTAGACAGAGATGTACAATGTATGCAAGGAAAGCGACCTTATTATGAATGTCAACATGTCGAAAGTGATGGTATTCGAGAAGGAGGAAAGCGAGACACCGTGCTAAATACTTGCAGGTAATGAATGTTTGGAACAAGTAGATGAGTTTGTGTATTTGGGAAATGTGTTTGATAGAAAATGAAAGGCTGAGGAAGATATCGAAAGGTGGGTGAGTGCAATGAACAAAGTGAACGGCGCTTTGAATGGAATTATATCTAACGGGATCTTGTCAACCGAAGTTATACTAGCGTTTCACAATGGAACCGGACGAAACTGATGTGTGGAAGTGAGACCTGGAGCTTATAGAAGATAAACAAAAGTTGACTATAGTATAATGAGGAAATAATGGCAAGAAAGATGTATGACACAAGTGTTGATGGCACCAGAAATAGAGGACGTCCGAGGAAAAGATGAGACACCACCACGTAAAACAGATACTGGATGATGGTCCTGTTAGGAACCTCAATAACCGGCGAGCTTATATGAGAAGATGTATGAATGTGGATGAGGCGAGAATTGTGTGTCAGGACAGAAGAGTGTGGCGCCATATCCTCTCTACCTACCCCCATGGAAAAACGGTACGACGGTAAGTTAGTTTTGGTTAGATCGGTGTGCCACAGGGTCGTGAAATGTGTCGTATTTGTCCATCGTTCTATTTGCATTTTACGTGTCAAAAGTCAAAACTCGCATTATTAGTTGATATTTTGATTAATTATCAAATGGAGTATATCTATTCGTGTCGTGCCCAAAATGGGAGTGGAGACGCTTCTAGCGTGCAAGTATTATTTCAGTATAATTCACATAAAATTTTATTCATATGAATTACGAGCAACAGTTTGCCTTTTACATATTTTTGTGTTAAGTAAATTACTGTATTTTACTAAATCATGGAAAAATATGTAAGAAATAACGTGAAAGATCTTCATTAATTTTGTTTATTGTCAAACCAGTTCTCGTGATTTATACCGCATATAAAATCCAGCAAAGAAATGCTTTATAGTAGCAAATAAAATACTCAAATTGAGATCATTTACGGAGTTTGCCACTGTATGGATGTGTAACAGAACGTGACATAACATGAACGTAGAAAAGAGACAAAGCGAGACTGAAAACCGTTGAAATATGGTACTGGAGGAGAATGATAAACGTAAGCGGAAGAAATTGAGGAAAACAGGTTTATCTTGATGACGAAGAAAAAAAGACGACCGACCAAGTCCGAAACAAGCATCATACACTGTTACGGTGCCTTTAGGCCCTATAGGATAGAAATCCATAGGAGCCGCCACTGATCTAGCTCAGTCTAAGTCCTCAAGTGTGTGTGTGTTCTCTGGGGTCACCTGTTACACCTCTGATGCGATGATAATTGATTCAAAGGCAACTCTAGTGCAACACATTACACACATTTGCAAAACACAATTAATCCCTACATTGGATTCACGTCAAATGTTCTTTAGATTTTTTTTCTTCAGGTCAACTTTCCTCTGAGGGAGGTCACTTTTATTTATTTTATCTATTCGCCAACATCAGTCAATGCGGCCGTGGGATGCCTATGCACCTGAGGACCCGGGATGCCACACGCCGCGCCAGGATCTCTTGTTCCAGGAGATAGACCGAACACCATCCCGTCTCAGCCTTGTCCATAATGCCCATCCATCAGCCATCGTTCGCATGCCGCCTCCTTGCTCATTGCAGCGGGGTCTCTCCTCAATCCGCGGGTGAACCAGGACCATACATCTCTGGGTCCACCGCGGTGATCCCACTTAATCTACGCGATCTGTTACCGTCATATTCCTCCGGAGCGCGGCTCCACCGACCCGCTGCTCTTTTTTCGAACGTTTCCACCAAAAGTGACGTCTCGTTCCGCTGCCCGCCAATGTCGGATTCTCGTCTCTGATTCTTCTATTTAGACAGGCAATTATTATAAGTCGGCAAAGTAGGTTACCCATACGCGAAGGGTGGATGTAGTTCACGCTGTAGAAGCATTCTTAAAGATCACAATGCTTATACATGAGCACATCGACTGGGAGAGGGAGATCTGAAAAATAAATCTTTCCAGTCGTAAATAAAATGTGAGATATTTTGAATTAAATTATTGAAATTAATTGTTTGTAGTATGTTTAATGTGATAAAGTAGTGTGTTTAAATTCTAAATGCACCCTTCGTTGATTATCATCCCTACGGTTAATATTAATTCCACTGATGGCTTAAAATTGTCAAGTCATTGGGAGATAATAATAATTCAAATATTTCTACGACAGTCATTCAATCCAATTATTTCAGAAAATGAATACGTGACCTGTTGACCAAAAACTCTCTCTCTTTGATTTCAAACAGTGCAGAATTTAATTCACCTCATTTTGATGGACCTCATTCAGATGAGACTCGACTTGTAATGTATCTCCGTAAATCCCGGTCATATGTTGCCCTCACAGCTGACTCCAGCGTCTCTGGTACTGTCTGGTCTGTGGCACTCTTTCAGGACTTCTTCGGCTAATGTTGTGCCTATGTGTTGACGCATAATGCGACCGATTTTTTCAGTGTTGTATATTGTATATTAGGCTTATTGCGGTTGGATTTGTTACAGGATTGAGACATTCATGGGTCGTGCTGTTCATGAAATACGTAACATGTGACATAATATTTTTATATGATGAATAGGCCGCGTTTCAAAAGGGAGTCAAATCTCACATCCTTTCTCCTCTATTCAGAAGGGTCCTTTCGCTACCCTAATTTAAATTTTATTCTCCTTGGCATTTGTTAGTGTGGTGAATCACGGTGTCAACTATAATCCGGCTGCGCCAATTGTGATGTCTTTGTGATGTCAGCATTTACCGCTGCACAAGGAGATTGTTTCTTCTTTTGAAGAATATAGGTGACTCGGTTGCGTGAATAATACTCGTCTTCATGTAACAATACAGCATTTGTTCACGATCACCTTAAGTATAAATTACAATATATATATTTTTTAAATTATTAAGGGATTTTGACAGCGTAAGCATAATAGAACTAACATAATAAATATTTAAGATGATGTACTAATTACAGAAATATTTAGGTACATAATATAGCAGAAGATAAAGAAAAAGAAAAAAGATGGAAGAAAGAGTGGGGAGGTTGCAACTATTGTTGTGGTGAAGGGAGAGTGAGATGTGTTTGTAGGTAGATTGATTGGTCAAAATTGACATTGTGATGGTTCATAAAAATAACTCTTTAAGCGTAGTAAGGCTAATGTTAAAATAGTAAATTTTTATTAATTTCTTATTATGGTATTTGCATGACCGGTGAATGAATGAATTTTGTATGAAAGATGTTTTACTTCTAGGAATGTAGAAGAGTTCCGATTGCCGAGTCGATGTAGGTATTATGTGGAAAGATATTAATTTTAATTGGCTAGGGCAAGCAATTTGGTTTCGCAATAGTTTAAAGAGAAGTATTTGGTCAGCACGTGTTCTTCGATATTTTAGAGTTTTCATATTGTGGAAGTTTGCTGCATCTAAATAGGAATTAAATGGTAGATTAGATCTAACATTATGATGTTGAAGAAATCTTTTTTGTATTCGTTCTAATTTCAGAAATATATGCCATGTGTTTGATTGCCAGATTTGAGATCCGTACGAGATAAGTGACTGCGAAGGAATGCGTAGTACAGTATTAAAAGCAAAATGGATTTTGTTTGGATTAGTGTTTACAGGTTCAAAGTTTGAATCCTATCATTCTATAGGCCTTGGAGGTAATTTAGTCAATGTTATTCTTGAAAAGAAGTTTGTTATCCAGGATTATTCTTAGGTATTTAACATCGCTTTTATTTTATGTCTAGTTTGTAAGTAAAATAAATATATAATAGAATGATCTAACTATTGATGAGCTCAAAATCACGAATCGTGAATCAATCACTGGTATCTTTAAGTCACTCTCACTATCAGTGATTGAATATCTGGGAATATCGTGATTCGCGATTAATTTTATTATTTTATTTATATTTAATTGTGAACCGTGATTCGGCGCATGTACATATGAAACGAAAATATTCATGAAGGAATAACGTTATAATTCGTGATAGACATCATCTAGTATATTCTGCCAAAATGCATTTGACCTGAAATGCTGAGAATTTGACCGAAAAATAAACTCACTTTTTTTTTCTACGGTATTCATTCTCTTTGTGATGATATTAAATTAGTTATATATGCTAGAATATATTTTTTTACGCAAATGAATTTTGAATAATATAAGTAAATATGCTCGATATTATGTTTTTTTTTTCTTAATTAATTTATTTCTCGTATTATGATATCGCGCGGCGCATGGGTATTAGTAATGAAACCGTTATCACAGTCGCAATTTTCAATCACTGATATTATCGAATATCAATCACAGTCACACCAGTGAGTCAAAATAGCATTTTTTCTCATCACTAGATCTAACTACATTGATGTGACGACTTGAAGCGAAAAAAGCGCGATCTTCCGCGCGTATATACACCTGTACTGACCCTTTACGAACCGACAAACCATAGACATCACAGTTAGATTTACATAATCGTCCTTTTGACTGCGTGCCCATTTTTCCATTTAACCAAACCAATGTGACATTTTTTATTCATTCTCATATATTGTTCCTTTTTTATAATATACTATCTTTTCGTCTAGATCAACGCTGTCCAACTTCTCGTACGCCGCGGGCCATTTTTTCTTATCCAAAAGTAGGTAATTGAATAGTCAGTTTGCGCCATTTCAAAAGTTATTTTATTTATACGAAAAAATAAAGTAAAATATAAAAAAAAAAAATACTGTTTCCGAGGTACAACTCCATAATCACATGTGTGAAAATAAAACACATGTTTTTTTTATTCTATTTATTTATTTATTTAGTTAGTTTGTTTGAGACGCGTTTCCCCTTGCAACGGCATTATCCCGAGTTAAACAAGTAAATGAAATTAAACATTAAATAATTTAATTAAGGAGAACACATTTTTGCTGTGAAGTTGCAGAACTATGTTCTGAGAATGCAAATAATGAATTTCATATATCCACATAAAGGATATAGCCCCATACTTCAAAAAAATAGTCTCAGCTTCGGCGACATCTATACTGTTACTTGAGAATGAATATCAAAATTTAAAAAAAAAATCCATAGATGGCGACAGCATAGTTGGTGATAATAAATAATTGAAATTTTCCAACATGATAACATATATACAACTTGAAAAAATTTTATAGATGTGGTAGCATGGGTAAATAGGTGAACCTTACATTGTGTAAAGTGATCACTTAAGCCAGCCAACGATAGGTCGTAAGTCCTGTAATGTTCATACTTCCCATTTAAAAATAATAGCTTCGTCTGTGTAAGACATCTATATCTTGATAATAATGTGGTCTCCTTAAAATATAAGTTTTATTAATGTTTCCAAATTTAATCAAATGGATTCATTAATTTAATTCTGACGTTTTACTCGAGGATATTTGAGATTCTTCGTAATATAAAGTGGATTGCTTTTAAAAATTGAATAATTTAATTTAAAATTTGTCGATAATTTATTCGGTTGCTATTGCGAAATCGAAACGCGCTTCCATAGATAGGAAGAGGTCCAGATTCGAATCCCAGTAGCAACTAAATATTTGCTTATAATTATAATTAATTATTTTTTAAAGCTACATTATTTTTACTTTCCGGATTACCTTTGTATTATTCGTAACTCCGTTTATATTGGACCTAGACAATAAAGTAAAAACATGCTTTTACACACGGTCAAAATCTACTTGATTCTTGCGGCCAGTGTCGGGAGGCTGTTTTAAAATTTAACGCCGACTTAATTAAAACGGATTCTCTCTCTCTCTCTAGTGTAAACTTATGGCTAAACGTCGTGGTCTACTAACGCCCGCTGTTAAGTGAAACATGTGCTCGTGTCTATTCCTCACTCTACAGGGATTTGTTCAAAGTTCAGAGCAACTTGTAGCAAGGCATTTCTTGAACTTGGTCAGTCTATCGTGCTGAAGATTGAAGATCGATCATACAAATTCCCAGTTCTTTTTTTAATGTAAACGCGTTATTTTTTTCCTTATTATTGTTAACCTTTCCCTTACGGTGTTAAAATAAAAACGCGCGTTCCGGTGCTGTAAACTCAGTGTACATGTAGACTTTAACGATTTTTAAGTCGGATAAATATGAATATTTCACATTTAATATATATATTTTATTTTATTTTTATTATTCATTAAAACGTTTAACTCTGCAAGCGCACACTTTGCCACTAAAGTGACGTTCGGCACCCCGCGACCTTGCGTCGTCCACGCCACTCTTTTCGTACACATACACGTATTGACAAATTCACGTCAGGTTCTTCGAGAAATATTGTTGCGTATGGTAAATACTTATATATTGTTATTATTTTATGCAATATTACGTAAATATATTAAGGAGAAAAACCTAAAATATGAACTCTGTATTTAGTCTCAGTCTCATCTACTCAGTTTACATCATCTGACAGGAAAGATTAATTTTAATTCTAGCCTGAAAATAATACAAATATAGTTCATATAATATGCAGAAATCATAGCAGACAATACAGTATGAGAAGATCTACAAAATAAGTATATTACACAATTTGAAAACCATTTGTGTTGAAAAATACATATAAATAGTGATAAAATAACATATCTATCTGCGAAATTGATTTATTTTGCTTCACGTGCCTTATCCGTTAAACATCATTCTCATACATCACTTCTTGAGACTCTTTGAGTAGCTAGTCATGTAGTGGTCGGGGGTTCGCGCCTCGTTCCAGGAGACCAGCAAGTTAATCCTGGAGGACTAGTGAGACTTGCGCGCATTTGAAAAAATATCGATGTAACCTACGCAAGTGTAATGATGGAATCGGGCGGGATGGAATGGGGAGAGGAATTTTTAGGGATGAGGGAATCCTTCGGTAGCGCACTAAGTTGGCTTACGGGATAAGCAGAACAGTTCGACTCACTTGATGATAACGCCGTCACTGGCTTATCCTGAAATTCATCACAACGAACAAAACTCTGATGAATCCGTCCATATAACACCAAAATTACAGCGTTGTATGACACTTCCACTTTGATTCCACTAGGGTGTGGATCTTTCGCTGGGGGTTGCTGGGATGGACGACGCCGGAAAGAGCATTCTATCGGTTCTCCCTCGCACCTCTTGCGACCTGGACAGGGTGAATTTCTGCCGGACTGTGACTGCAACACATAAATGTAACGTCTACCCTCCCTTTTAGGGGGTGCATGATTTTTTATAGCTTCTCTCTGGCTGCCTCCTGAATTAAATGTGTCTCACGTTAAATTGTACAGGTATGATTCTGGTACGATGATACAGGAACCAACCTATGATGATAATGTTAATAATGACTGAATATAATAAAATAAAAAAATATGTAATTATTACGAATCGAAACGAGAGTAAACAACCCTCAAAACGATTCGGGATAGAGTGTAAATAAATAAATACTACTGATTCTCGACGAGGTTCACAAATACAAAAAAACAGTGATCCAAAAGAAATGATCACACGAGGATACTCCTCTCCAAATCTCGACGAATTTGATGAATACAGTACAAACTAGTCGAGCTGAAGGAACAATGTGTACTGGGGTGAATGGGCTAAGTCATAGGACAAACAAACCAAAAACTGGTGACAGTAATACTACATACATTTAACAATAATATGTAGTAATTATGTGTTTACCTATCTAAAAAAATAATTACGAATACGAAACAATCGATATGTCTCAATATTAAAATTGTCACGTCGATCGTCAGAGAACACATTTGCCTCTTCCTGCTAAAATTCTGGCATGGTAAAATACTGACACCAAGACTCCGATCAGTCAACCTACCACCGAGACCAAACTAATCTTTTACATATTTAACATTAACGGACAAAATTTTCATTTCTTTCACGTTTACACAAATACATCTCGGCTCGACGTAATATTTCATTCTGTTCTTCGCATTAGCGTTCCCCGACGCGGAGAATTTAGCGCGCGAGACGTGAGCGCGCCATAAATTCAGGGACATTTCCCGTAACGTCCACGTACGTGCCAATTGCACAATGATTCTGTCGCGCGACACAGCCTGTCCCCTGCAGTGGCGTGCTGGGCGGCCTCCTGGGGTCCCGGATTTTATTTTAATACAAATTAAATGCATCAGTTTGAAAGATGTACAGGAGAATTCAGTCTATCGAAAAAATATTTTTATTATCGGAATTCGAACCTGGATCCTTTCCTATCTTGAAAAATGCGTTAAACGATTACACCACATCAACAAAGTAAATTGACAACATATTTTCTGAAACATTGTATCGATAAATTATATGCTGCAGTTCTTTTAAATTGATACATCTATTATATCGCACAGGATTACTCGCCGAGGAGGCGCCAATTAATTGATACGATAAGACACGTGTCAATAATTTAAAGGTATAAAGGCGCCAAAAAATCACAGCGGGGGCCTGTCGTCGAGTAGGTACTTGCAAATATGATTGCACGTTATGTTATGTATCTGAATAAAAACACGAGTATTCTACTAGCGATTGTATCGCGTTGCCGTAGTGTACCAATATTGAACATCTTTTGTGTTTCGTTTCCTTCCAAATATAATTAATTTTTATTTCTGTGATAGCTTTTGAAAATTTGTCGATGTCTTACGAAAAGTTCCGCTAGAGAATTAGCGGTAATTTCAAATCGGCTATCTCTTGTTTAAACACTACTGTAACAATTCGAAGTTAATTTAATATTATTTGTGTTTAGAAAAACTTTAACGTTTATATTTCCCCAAAATTCATGCCCAATCGCGCCACTGGTACTCGGCTCACCCCGCGCGGCAATTTATCCCGTGACGTCACACTGGATTGAAGACAAATTATTCTCCTTCCATTGGACAGTCGTCCTCGCATGATGACATTTGTAAGTTGTATATCGGTTACCGTGACCACGTATTGGGCCGTGTGATATTCGGCTCATGAGTGACCATGACATGAACTCATTATTTTGAACTATGTTCAAAACCTTATAAGGCTATTTGTGATACGAATATACCACACCCGCCGCTTACCCAGGACCGTTTATGAACAAAAGTTCCTATACTCATTCGCTGACTCGTTGGAATTTTTTTAAATGTTGATAGGCAGCTGTGCAACTTTTCGCACATAGTGTCAAGACGGAGCCTCACAGTCCCCGTACTCTTTTTTATTCGCGATTAAACAAACAGTTACGCGGAAAGTATCCCAGTGTAAGAAAACATTAACCGTGTTAATGTAAATAATAAGTTTAATCAAACAAAATAAAGTAATAAAGAAATTCAAAAAATGTTAAGCTTATATAATATTATAAGTCAGGAAGTCGAGGGGAAAAAGCAACACGCCCCCGAAGAAGGGGGAAAAAAAGACAGAAACAAAATTAAACCGAACTGACCAGTCATTCGAGAACCACTGCCGGCAGATAACAGCGCAGAGACAAACCAAAGAGTTCAGAAGCAAATCAAAAGTATTTGTTACTGAAAATGAATACAAATACAAAATGTTGTAGAAAAACGACAAATGACAATGTAATGAAAAGGAAATCTTCTTAAAAGCTCCTATCTGGACACCCAGACTCTTACAAATTGTCTGAATAGCTCCAGATTCCTTTTGTAACTGAGTAGATAGGAATTTTGGATGGAATGCTTTCATACATGCCTCCCCAAATTACCTTCTGATGTTGTCTGCAAAACTATACAGTACTTACGTACAATAAAACAAATACCCTCAATCCGATCTTCCGTTTCGCAGGTACTCGAATGTCAAAAAATTTTGCCCGTGCGATTATTCCATCTTTCGATGTTAAATTACCTCTAGTTTTACTCTTTTTAATGACCTTATTAGATCAACATTTTTATATATGTAACTGTTGATATATTAACAGATAAACTAAGAGATGAAAACTCATATACTACAAAAACAGCTGAAGTCAAAAATATGTTCAGAAAAACAAGAAAACTGAAGAGAGGTTCAATTTTTACATGTTTATCTACTTTCAAATAAGCATTTAGTGTATCGCCAGATATGGGGTCATCAAATTTAGGTGTTTTAATGGCGAAAAAAAGTGGGGATTATGTCGCGGTGTATGTGTGTTGATCGAAAGGTTGTAAGTGCGGGAACTGGGGACCTATATCTCCTAGTTCCCCGCTATGTTAGAGTTATCGCGGAGTGTGAGGAATATGTATGATGGCGGACTAGAGCAGATAATACGTTTGACACTAAATTCATTTAACACATTTTTGTAAAGGACAGCTGGAAGGGGATGACCCACCTTATCCCGGGACCGGTTTAGAAGCTAGCTTTCTTGTCGGTCCCATTCATCAAAGCTTATAAGAATACGGGACTTTAATTCAATAACATATTTAAGTTTATGCAAAACGAAAAAAGAGAAGAAATTCGATGTGGTTAGTTATTAGCAATTTTCGCAAAAATTTTAAAATTTAAACTCTCCATAAACATATAATATAAATTCATAGAATATAGTTTTACACTCATTCAACACTGTACAAAGTTGCTTGCGAGTAGCTATTAAAGGCTGATCGGGAAGACGGCAGGCGAGTGTCTTCCGATGGTTACCGCTTGACATTATTGTGACATATCGTCTGACGTCATTACCAGGAGTGTTTATGGCTGTTGAGAGCCTGGCTTGACAGCCATGTTACTGTGAGGCGCGTTCAGGACCTCCACAAAAAAAGCAAACGTCAAAAATCTAAGCTCTAACAATGAAAAATGATAAAACACTAGATGTATCGTATTTGATTGAAGGATCCTTAGTACAATTTTATCACCAGTAATTTTACGACCTGCAAGTTGAACCGAAAGTCATAAAATTCACAACATTATGGTGGCTCTGTTGGCAAGGCCATATAGAGCTTATGATGCGCAACCTGAAAGACGATGAAGAATATGTAGTCCCAATTTAAATACTTGATTGATGAAAGGATATTCTTCAGGAGACCAGGACTCATACCTGGTTGATAAAGATAATTTTTCTTTATGTAAATCGATTATAATTTTATTAACATTTACTGATTAATAATTTATATTGAGGATGTATCAGCGGGGTATTAGGTCAGCGTTGTGATATTATTACATAGAAAATTAATTTTTTGTTAGATTTTCAAGTATTTCGAGAGATACGAAATAATATAAAGTAATCGTTTCTGAGAATAAGATGTTTTTATTTTATTGATAATATGATTATATAATTCCAGTAAAATAATTAGAAATTCCATAGAAATTGTTATTTTGCTAAAATACTTGGTGTAGTTAATCCTGGTATAATTTATATTTTTATTAAAAATTAATTGCAAATAAACGTATTTTTTATAGCTTTTTCGAAGGATAAATACCCAGGTAAAAACGATATTTTTATTTTTTTTACTCAAATCCTTATGAAAACATCACGCCCACGTTATCCGAGAAAAATTATACGTTTTAAAAATAATTGTATTGATATTGGAAAATAATAGGATGACCTTAATTTAACTTCAAAAAAGACAATTAAAAAGTACGTTGCATTTTTTTTTGTATATTGTATAAGTATGTTGGTTCTACATTTTCTAATAGAATCTGTGTAGTACAAAAATTCCGATGGTTTCAAGTTTTATATTCTAGTGAAGGTAAAATCGTTATTTTAACTGTTATTGTGTTCGATTGTAGTAACGATGATTGATAACTGATTAACGCAATAATTTGAGTAAAGTCTGATACACTAGAAAGTAAGCCTCCGACAGTTAAATCTTTGTTATCAATCATCGACACAATCACAGTCACGTATTCCATATTATGCAACCTTTAATATATTATCATCTAACATATTATCGGATTATAAAATAGATACGTTATTCAGAAATCAGATTCTGGGAGATCTGGTTCAAATCCCCGTCTAGCCAGTTTTTTTTAGAAAATCGTTAACTGATAAATTTCACTAGATTTGAAATATATCCTGTAGCCAGGCAGCGTCGCAGTTGTGACTAACTTACCAACATGTCGTTTCCTCGCTACACTTTTCTATCCTGGTGTACCTGTATTCTCGTTCACTTTCATACATACTCTCAAGCACGCCTGTCTATTATTGTTGAATCTTTTAACAGGACCATCGTCATCTGGTATTTCTGATCATTATTTTATAATTCACAATAAAACTATTATTTTAACTACTAGTTTCGAGAGGTGCAGTCCCTCTCATCATCATGTGATAAGTAAACTAAATAAAGTATTGTAGTCTATTCGGGGAGGTTTCGCTCGTTAACAGGAATATGGACAGTAAAGGCGAAGTGTTAGGGAATGTAATTAGTATTTTCTCCGAATTTTAATTCTTTTGTATTTCAACGGTTTCCAAATTGTTCATTAGCAATCCTTTATAAGGTACCAAGTGTAGAAGTTTTAGTCTTTGACTATCGAAAGAGTGGTTTGTTTCAATTATTTGATTAGAAAATTCCTAGAAGTTGGTTTCATTCACCGTCTTCGCTCATACGCATACGTGTCCAAAACATACAAAGTCAGACTAGTTGTGTACCGGAACGGTAAATTACAACACACAACAATACAAACACATTATTACACATTAGTTTCATCAAAGATTATCTAAAATTGAATACAAAAAAATAAGTATTTATTAGTCTTCTTACGAATTTACTTAAAGGTAATGGATGGATATATATATGAAACAATGTTATTACTCTACTTGAGTTTATTAGCACTACTCGAGTTTCGAGAGAAACAACAGTATTAATACTTCACCTGTCGATGAGAGTCACAGTTTCTCTCGAAACTCGAGTAGTGCTAATAAACTCAAGTAGAGTAATAACATTGTTTCATTTATATCCATCCATTATGATGAAAATCTGAAAAGTCAACGCAGATTCTATTAATAAAAGTATTTGAGATTTTCACAATAAAAGGTGGTAGCTTTTAAATTTAAAATAATACATGTATTAATTTGAAAGAACTACAGCATATAAGTTCGAAAATTTGTCGTCAACTATGTTGGGCGTAGTGCAGGGGTCGGCAGACTTTCTAGTGAAGTAAACAGACTCAACATTTTCGAAATCAATTGTTGTGTTTGAATTGGGGAGTATTTAAGTTTTAAATTAATGTAGAGGTATAGAAGTAAAATATAAATATAGAATTAAATTATTAAATACATATATATAAACATAATCAATTTGAACTTATAATTAATTGCTGTCGGAATTTTCTAATCTTAGTTTGATTTGCGATTTGAAGGCTTTATATTTTTTTTCTGTTTTGATTTTATATGGGAGGGCATTCAAAAATTTTATTCCTTGATAGGCGTAATGGTGTTAGGAAACATTCATTTTAAATTTGGGGATTTCTAAGTTGCCACGCGATTTTGGGCGGTCGCTTATTTTTGTGGAAATTGTTGAATTGAAATGGTCTCTGTGAATTAGTTGCAACGGGTTTTGAACATTTTATTTAAACTGAGAACTCTTAAAGAGTTAGACAGCTGTGAAGTTGGAAATATTGATGGTTTTCGAAGGATGACTTTCAAAACCAGCCTCTGAACCTTTTCTGCAGGTATAGTTTTGAAAATCCTCCCCCCCCCATAACCGATTATACTCTATTTTAAAATAGTATGGCAAAAGAGTAATAATTTGTTTTAATTGTATTAGATGATAGGATATTTCTCAATTTAATAATAATGTAAATAAGTATCTTAGTGCTTTACTTATAAAATAAGAGAACCTATATAATTAAACAGTAATAAAACACTTTTTGGACTTTGTAAAGTTTACTAATTAGAAAGGTGACCTTGACCTTGCATGCTATGTTTGGCAAGTAACTGCTTGTTAAATTTTAAGGCTTGATTGTGAATTATCGTCTGTTAATTTGCTTGGTAACTTATTTTTATTCGATTCATGGATGAGAACGTTTGTTCGTATAAATAGATAGAACCAAAGATTGTGAGACTTGTAGATAAAAATATGAGCCGGAGTTGAAGAGTCGCAAATAGCTATGAAAAGAGTCGCGGTCTAGCGACCACAGGTGTAGTGTAATCGCTTAACGCATTTCTCCGGATAGGAAAGGATCCAGGTTCGAATCCCGGTAGCAACAAAAATATTTTTTTCGATAAATTGAATTTTCCTGTATAATCTATTTAATTTGTGGTAAATTACGTATGTCTAATTGAGTATTTGCGGTAGACAACTTCCCTTTTTTTGATTAATTATATTTTTTACATTGAAAAATAGAGACTACGGAATCCTGGCCGATATATTTAGAAGAATTTTTTTTTTTTAGAGAATTACAAATATGGGTGGGCACTCTCAAATAAAATATTATTATACATTTATATTAGATTTTCACCTGACGGAAATAATAAATTCCTCCCTTACGGGGGGTCTCTCTGTTTCGTACAATTATGGTTTTGGGAAGTCTCGCGTCTGCCGCAATATTTACCAAATTGTATACAGTGTACACAGCCAGGCTAACCACCCACCGACCTGCCTGCTAGACCCGGTTCGAAATCTCGCGAGGCCTCACCCAGTCTATGGCCTATCGTTGAATCTAGCTTTGGGCGCTGCGCTTCCCGGCGTCAACCCTCCGCAGTCCCGGGCCGAGAGAGATCGGGACCCACCCTGTTTGTGCGCTCTGATATATTATATTAACCTACGCCTCGCCTCCCGGGCAATTTTCATCCCCTACCCCTTCTCCCACCCATCCGTATAAGGGTAATTCTTGTTTTGTTGCCGCGATAATGGTAGTCACTTGAGACTGTTTGAATGCCGAATTTATTTAGAGGCACTCGAAGGTTGTTTTGTTGAGTTATCTTACCGGTTCCGCAGAATTGTTTAAATCTATTTGAATATGAAAATTATTTCGGTGTTTTAGAATGAGTACATTTCATTTAAAATTTTTTTTTTTTGTTATCTGATCTTTTTTGTATTTTTATTCTTGTTTGCTTTCTAAACGATGTTGAGCTTCGTCCCATTCTTAAAACAATCTCTCAGAGTTCTGCTACATCTTACAAATCAATTCTGAAACCTTGTGTTTGCGCAAAGGGTTGCGAATTTTGATTTGGCGCAAGAAGGAGTTCAAGGACCAACCGGACGCCGGGCAGGACACGACCTACCTGCATTAGTGCTGCTCTGTCTGCATTTCTATTTTACTGTGGTCACAAGAACACACATTTCATTGATCTGCACGATGCATTATCCGCACCACACGCAATAGTCAGACGAAACTGATTTCGGTACGCCCAATAACGTAATGTATTTCATCAAGTCATAGACGAAACACGCAGAGGTTTGGTATATGTGGTGTAGTTACTAGGACAGGGACTATGATGTCTTAGTAATGGCGCATTTAGATACGTGCACGATGACCATGGATCTGTCATAAAGATACCTCAATAAATCTGTCATCTACATCATTTTCTAGTGATCTGTGACAGGGTGAATTTCTGCCGGACCGCAACCGAGTTCTGCGACTTTAAATATGACGTCTACCCTCCGCTTTTAGGGGTGCATGACTTCCATACCTTTTCTCTGTCCTCCTCCTGGAATCGACATGAAAACGAGTCTCACGTCAAATTGAATATGAATTGAATGAATATTAAATACTAAATTAATGTATTAATTATAAATATATACATATAAAATCAATTTTGTCGAAAAATATTGTTTTTGCGTCACCGGGATTCGAACCTGGAACTCTATTTCCAATCCGGGGAAGTGCACTACCGTTGTGCTATAACGCCAGTATTTTTCTTGACAAATTTTCGAATCTATATGTACATTGTGGCTTTGGTACGATGATACCGAAACCAACCTATATCAGTCAATGACCAAATATAATGATTGGGGGATTCTATATATACACACACACACACACGGGTAGTTTTACTGCCTCTACTCCCCAACATCCCTTCTAAACTGTCTCCGCGCACGTTAACACCTTCGCAGGATCCCGAACGGGATAAGTCGTCGCTCGCTGCCGCCCGCGGGTGGCGATAATCTCTAACTTCGAGAATTACGGTGTCCTGCCTTCTGTGGAGGGTGTCACAGAGGGTGTGAATTGTGTCTAGGTGATATGTTCTTTGATAAAAAATATGTGAATTTAAAATATGGCGGTAATTCTAACCGACCGATTTACCCTTTACGTTGTGAAAAATTATCTTATTTTTGAGAGAAACAAACAGTACAATGTTAATAACTGATGTATAAAAATAATAATAATGAAATCATAATTGAGTAGCTTGTTGGTGTAGTGGTCAAGACGTTGGCCTAGTGATCTTGTGGTCGGGGGTTCGCGCCTCGTTCCAGGACACCAGCAAGTTAGTCCTATTTTCATAGCACAAGCATTTAGCTTAGTTTGAAAATAGTAAGAATATTGATGTGACATGTATTCCGTGTACGCATCTCTATTTTTTTATAATTTAAAAAAAAAAAAAATACCTGTGAAGTTTCTTCGGAATTAAACAAGGCACATACACAACTGCCATACTCTTCTATTTTGACACAACATCCACGTTCATACATCATTTAAGGGTAAAGTATTCGCTATGAGAATATTCATACATTTCAATAAAAAGACGCGTATACTGAATACGTTTCACGTTAATATTCTTACTAATTTCAAACTTAGCTAACTTAGCTAAAATAAGACTAACTTGCTGGTCTTCTGGAACGAGGTTCAAACTCCCGATCATTGGATCATTGTCACAAGTCTGGGATAGGCCTCGGTTGTCCCAAGAAGATCTCTCTACTACTCTCTGTTCTACGCTTTGGTTCATCAGACTATGACCTCGAGAGCATGCAGGTTCCTCTACACCCCATGTAGTCAATGGGGTCGCGGTCTACCGATATTCCCTCTCTCCCTGGTTTATGAAATATTAGGTGCGGACATCTTCTTTCCGACCCAATAAACGCCCTGTGGTGACCCTGCATGTGCCACACTGATATAGCCGTATTGGGACGCACCTATCAACCATATAGGGCCCGAACCAGGACAACCAACCAACAGACGCAATTTAACATTTAAACACCAGAGACAGATACTGCCAAGCATTTACCGACCACTTCTTTGCGGGCCGTCCTATCACCAACATCGCCATTCAAACGCGTCTCCAGTGAGCCACTCCAGAGTTCAAACCGCGTATTTAAAATATATTAATTTATCACCCCAATAAACGACACTTTGTATGTGCTCTTTCATTTATATACTCTGCTCTAGTTACAACACACACTCTACACTGCGACACAACCGATAGGCGTGAGACAAGAAGAAGTTAGGAGTTTCTGTCTCACAGCATCTCAACCTTCTGACACAATCTCGAGTCAATCACGTATATAGCCCCCATAAAAGTTGTTGGCTTTTAATAAATTTGACGAAGTCAGGCTAATTCGGAGTTCTCAAGATTATATTATATTCATATTATGATTTAAAAATACTAAATTACATTATTGTGTGGTAGGTGTTTTAGGGTGATTGTGTTGAACAAAGTATAGGAAGTACGGGTGAATGTCGGCGGTATGACACTTTATTTGACGTGTAGAGCCTAGCTAAGAAATCACAGCTGCTCTTGACCCGAATTATTCCGTGTTTTTGTAAGTATGCCGAAGGGATTTTTTATTTTTGAAAAGTAAGTTCTGACGCCTTGGCCCCACTACACCACTAGATAGGGGACAGTCGGCTTGGATATTAACCGAGGTTGCTTGGGCGTGTCCATGCGAATGCTAGAGGAGTGATTACCAAATCGGCCAATGGGTCGCCCCAGACTAAGCTGGGATAAACAGCAATATAGGCTTTAAGACAAATTGGGATATAATTGGTTATCGAGTACTGACACACCCCTCAACGGTGGAAGATGGAAAAACCTTATCGAGACTAATGGGATAAAGATCATGGGCATGAAGCCGACGTCGATGATTTATGGTATTGTAAGCGGAGTCGGAGATGTCGAAAATTGGTCGAACTCCTTTTTTTTTTTTTAAATTATGGCCTATTTTAATTAGTACAATCTGTGTGTTTTAGGTATTTTATAAATGAACAATGTGTACTTCTTAATTAATACTTAACTAACTTAATCTCTAGTCATCAGTTTTCTCAAAAATTATCAACTTTTCATTCCAAGCTTAGTAGATTAGTTAATATTCCTTTATCCATAAATAATTTCAACAAGGAATTAAATATTATTAAACAAATTGCAAATAACAATGGTTATAATGTTAAATTAATAGATAATTTGTTAAAAAAAAAGTACAAGAAAAAGTTTATCAGATCATGTGAGTTACCCGCCTATTATTGATATTGGGAAGCTGTGGAGAAAAATTGTGTTTTTAAATAATCTTACTTCAAATTCAATTATAAAAAATATTACAAATTCTACACAACCAGCTTTTTACACAAATAACAAATTAAAGAATTATATATTAAATAACAAGGATGAGGACGTTATCAAAAAAAATCGGCGGTCTACAAATTAATTTGCAATGATTGCAATTATTTTTATATAGATAAAACCTGCTGAAATTTTGATATTAAAATTAAGAAGCATTTGAGATGCTTAAATAACAATAACTATTCAGAATTTTCCAATCGCATTTTGGAAACAAACCATTCCTTTGATTTTAATAAGAGTTTAGAAATTTTACATACAAATACTAGGGGTTTACACTTAGATAAATTTTAAATTTTAGAAATAAGAAAAAATATTAATAGCAAGCTTAATATTATAAATTACCAAAACATCTTTGCAAATAGTCACCTTTTAAATTAGTTTTCATATTATTTCTTAGTTATTCACTATTTTATAGTTTTGTTTTTATTTGTGCTTGTATTTTTAATTTCAGTATACATTGTTTTCCTGAAGATGGATACCATAGGTATCGCAACATGTTGAATAATTAATAAATACTGGTTTAAACAAAAAACTTTTTATGATTATTAATATAAAATGAGGCCAAAAAGTAATTTTGCAAATATTGAAGAAATGTGTTTGCTTTATTTAGCTTTACTCGCAATCATTTCCTAAGACGAATTCTTAAATTTTTCGAGCATCTTGCAAAAGGAAAGCTAGTTTAGAGAAGTTTGCTGCGGTGGGCCACGTCGAAGGACGAAGAAGACGAAGAAGATTCCCACCCATTGAACCGATCAAGTGAAAAAGGCAACATGCACTTTTCTGGTGCCAAAAAAAATTCTACAGTCAAGAGGGCGAAATGATGTGTGCTTCAGAAATCTGAGGCGAGAGCGAATCATCGAATGTATACAGGTCATTCTTTCGCAAATTACATCGCGTTATCTTGCTAATCGTCGCCGCATTTGAGAGCTGTCTGTAAAGAGTGTTTATTCAACAGACAAAAACAAATTTAATTTAAATTAAAAGTTATATCAATGTGTCCAAAATTTAATAAAAATGAATTGATAATTCTGGCGTTTGCTATCAGATTACTCAAAGGTATTTGAGATTCTATAAAAATAAGGTAGATGGCTCTTTCAAATAATGGAACGATTAATTGTATTAATATCAAAAAGGTAACATAGGTTCGAAAATTTGTCGCTAAAAATATTGTCGCTGTAGTATAATTGGATAATGCACCTTCCCCGGTTAGAAAAGAGATCCAGGTTCGAATCCAGCTGGCGCAACAACAATACTTTTCGATAAAATTAATTTAATATATATATCTTTCTAATTAATATATTTAATTCATATTTAAATATTGTGGTTGAGATCTTGATGATGCTCACTGTGTCTGAATTCAAAAACATTGTACAACAAAACCAGAATCAAAAATACGCGGCTCAAAGATTTACAATAATCAGCTCTAAAAATTGAAACAGAATTTCTTATTTCAATCTCTTTTTAAATATTTCGCGAAATACAGAAAGGTCTTCTGAAATTGGACCGCCTTTAATAGATTTTAGATTTGTGGATTTTTTGGTCGATGTCAATATTTCTCAATAGTTGTTAATACAATTTAATACAATTCGCCTTATTATTCGTCTGCGGGTACGATACCGAAGTGGAAAATGATGGAATCAAATCATCTTCTGCCTTTGATACGAATCCAGCTTTAATCACGTGGCGTTTGTTGGTAACGACGCCAACCTCTTAGGTTAATTCGTGTGTACCGCAGCACAGCGGCTCATTCATTAAAATCCTCCCTTACATTATTTAACACCTAATCTTATCTTCCACCCCATCCGAGAACCCGGGGTAGAGCACACTAGCGAGCGTATACCGAATAGTCTGAAGTACAGTGTTACTCAATGTAATATGGTAAGGTTCATTTTCGTAACCGCGCGTTCTCAAAGGTGAACAAATTCCCCCTGAATGCTATAAAAAGCGACTATCGATCGGACATGCGTGTGGAGGATGAATATTGGGGCATCCGACACTCTCACATTAAGCATCCATCATTTGAAGCGTCTCTTGCATAATTCTTCTGATTCGCATCGCGAGCTGACTTGACAGTTTACACCTGTTTTGACAGCTAACACTTAACACATATTTTAAAATGACGATAATGTAGGATTATAAACATGTGATGTATAATGCGGCCTTAAGGTGAAGTTTTTACGAAAATGGCGATATGTCAATAATCAATTTATATCAAAAAGAGCCAAGTTTGATTGTTAATAAATATGTGAGAAGAAAAGTACATTAAAAGATAAAAATGAAGGTTTCTGACTTTGCAGCTAGAAACGTTGACAACCGTCATTTTTAATGTATTATTTTTCTCAAAAACAACTATCCCAAAACCGTCACACACTACCGAACTACCCTGTACACGAGTATATACCGCACCCGATTCTAATCAACCCCCAAATGCCTTCACGAATTCAGTTTGCGGGCTGGCACTTTGCACTCCATCCGTTTTTTTATGTTGCGCCCTACACATTTCGTGTTTTCCGATCCGATTTCGTTAACCCCTCGAGAACTACCCCAAACTTTTTGGGTTCCCGTCTGATCCGAATTATACTTGATGTTTTTTTTTCTGACGGTATTTGACTCGGTAACCATTACATTCTCACTAAATGCTTCGACCTCTCTCTGCAGGATTCAGGCAGAGGAGAGGACAGACCTCACTCTTCCGTCCCGGTGTGTAACCCTCCTGAACGAGGTTTATCGATTGCCAAATACTTAGTTTAGTTCAGTATTTAGCTTATCTTGTATTCGAATTTATGGTACGCAAAATTCATGTGTTTCTAGTGCAATCGACACCCATATTTCATTATTTTTATTTTTTAACCTTGTTTCATTAACCACTTATGTAGTTTAAATACATCTACCGGTTTCGATAAATACCATTTTCTTCTTCAGGATGTCAATACTAACTAAAAACATATGTTGTTGTTTCTTTACCAGAATTTGTTTTTTATTAGTGCCTAAATCAAATTGTTAATTAATACAAATTTATTCGAATAATCTTTAGAAAAATATTTTAGAATGGGACTCGTAGTTAAATTTAGTTTTACACGCTTTATTTATCTCCAACGATTCCAAATTATTTAATTTATGACCAATAATACTGTTTTACTTTCTTTTTTCGTCGTCTTTATTCTTTTATAATCATATTTGCTAATGAAATTGAAAAAATACCCACTGGGATTCGAACCCGAAACTTTCTCTTGCCAGGAAAATGAATCACTAGTTACACTATGTTATTCATTTACTTTCACGTCGAACGTGTTATTTCTATAATATTGTTTCAAGTATCATCGATAATAATATTACGCTTCCCCGTCTATATCTATGACTTTATGGACGTGGCGGCTTCGGTAATGTAATTATGGCTGTATAGTGTTTGATTAAACGGTCTGCGAGACGCGAGCATGGAAAAAACGAACGTGTTTTAATATCTCTAGATTAAGATTACTTCAATGTTTTCTCTTTTACATATTCAATAACAGTACATTTTGTTTGAATCGAAGTGTTCATTGTTTTTATTACGAATAAGAAAAATAAATATTTTAGCGAAATCGTGTATTGACACTTTCTGTCTATGGTAAGGGAGAAATCTACAATTCTTACATGTTTTAATAATTTTTTTAATTATTTTTAGAGAAACAGATAATAACACAATATATAAAAATAAAACCAGTGAAGTTTTTGCGGAATTAAATAACTAGTACATAATAAAGTAAAAAATAGTAACTCAAACAAACTGATAAACAAAAAGTCTTTTATATTAAAATAAACATAATAAACTAAAAAATAGTATGTATGTATTAAAAGAAATAACTGAAAAAAGAAACTGAACGTATAAAGTGGAAAGGGTAAGGAGGGGAGGGAAATGGGATGCAATTTATACAATTTATGTTAATAGTTATTGAAAAGTTGGTGTAGTTTAATTTTAAAGGGAAGCAATTTATCGTTGAAAATGACTAAGTTATTAGAAGAATTTACGATATTATATTTTGACGTAGAGCGGATCACAAAACAATGTCATTTAGATGTCATTTTTGTTCGTTTATCTTACAAATGTAGTGTTTACGCGCCATGTTACTCCGATTGGCATGTGTGTGTGTGAGTATTGCTGCCTTTTTTCGGAGAATGAAGGAGACGGTAAACAACAGACGTATCAATTACATCCCGTGTTTCGACTAGTACATAGGTCCAAATAAACCGATCGTCAGGAGTGCGCACTTCGGTCGGTCGTAATCTATCCAGCCAAAAGAACAACAACATCGGACCAGGAAATCACCCCGTTCAATAAAAAGGTTAGCGCTGTGTTTATATATCATAAATGGCCTTATTGTCAATCGTAAACCTGGGAACCAGCTGACGAAAGCATTTATGTAAACAGATTGAATCATTTTAATTATATTGACATTTTATTTACTTGTAGTTTGTTTTGCGAAAAGATCAAATCATTGAAATTTAGATTCTATTAAGACAGTTGCTTGTCTGCTGGTAAAACTATGTACTAAAATTGCAACGTCACAATAAAAATGTGATTATTTTTTTCACACAACTTTGATCTACCCCCAACAATTTTTCATATTGTCCAACTGTCAAAAGTGTAAGTTGTCTAAATGAAAATTTGTGAAATTTAAGCTTACTACACGTACGTGCTTCAACTTTGCAAGCGGCATAACCCAGACACGTGATAGTCGTAAAATAGATTTTTATTTATTTAATAAATAATAATAAATGATTCTTGAATTGTGACTGACATGAGCGTCACGCATTATGAACGGAGCTGTCTTCAAATACGTCAAAATGGAGATAACTTCATTTTCCCCATTTTGACATGTTTGACGTGCGACCTCTCAACAGGGGTGTTGAAAACTCACTTCTTGTTTGTCATCTTGACTATTTTTATAATCTTATATATATTAAAAAAAAAATACATTCAACAATCATCTCTTATTTCATATGTATTTTCTTTTCATGAAAGTTTATCAATTATTAGATTTTTTCTCAATATGTAGTGTTGTCGATCGTACCGCGTCGCGGATGACCTCAATTTTCATTGTATACGTTTTTAAATCATTATTTTATGTTCAACCCTGTAGTAGTTCATTATAAATATGATTTAAAATAATTCACTTTGTTTTAACACCATTTTATTTTTACTAACACCAACCGGTTCCGAACCACCGTTCCTTCTTCAGGGTGTACAAGATACTAAATTAGTGTTACAGAATATGGGCAATTACACGTTATCGTCAGGTGTTAAAGTGGTGGTGGTTTTACTGGGGGAATGTGGAGGGGGAAGGAAAAGAGACAGATGATATGGTAAAAGGGAACATGTTTGATAGGACTGTAGGTTATTTGTTATTGTTAATTATGCATTTATTATTATGTATGGACTTGTTGATTTCTAGGGCTTCAATAGTTATCAAGGTAACCTTTATTATCAATGTGGAGAATACTGACTTGTACATTTTTATCGACGCTATAATTATTTTCGATAACGTGATTTGCAAATTCGGAAAACCATTATTATTTGGTGGCGCAAACCGGTTGGTGTTAGTAAAAATAAAATTGTGTTTAAACAAAGTGAATTGTTTATAATTACATTATTTAATCATTTACCGTACATTCCACGTGTGTAACTTGCTGGATGGTTTAAAGGTATGGTACTGGAGGTGGATGCACGTAGCCTGTGGACCGCGAGGGTCACAATTCTATCCTCCAAGAATTGATTATTACCGAAAAGATTTCGACATCCTGCAGGAAAAGGATTCATGGTGCTCAGCATTGAGCTCACAATTTAGAATAAGACGTGATCCAAGCATGTCTCAATCGTGATCATTATTTTAAATTGCGATATGAATGGTTAAAAGACAGAAAATGTAAAGAAACGAAATTTTTTTATATATAGTTATTAATGTATATAATGGAAGAGACCCTTATCACAGTAATTGTAGCAGCCAATTTTCGAAGTGAACTATCGGCATTAGGCAGGGTGTCCTAGGTGTTTTAGCGATCTAACCGATTCTCCCTCGAACCACTAATATTTCCGTGTTGTATTTGCGGTTTGTGATCTGGCATCAAAGCGCACACAAAAAAATATAGCCCGCACACAATTTTTAACAAGACTTCTTCTTCATGTTCCGCCCTCTATCGAAGTTTGCCAACCGTGATGCACTAGTGTTGATTTATCCTATATAAGATCATCAACATTTTGGACATTGAACCACTTTCTGAGGTTATACAGTCAAGATAATCCCTATCTACCTACATCTCTGCTATCTTACATCTTCCCCTGCATAATGAGTTGTAAAATATTGATATCAGCTTACCTTGGTAGTTGTTATTTAATTCTCCTGCCTTAATTATGCGTCTTAATACGTCTTCGTTAGTAAGTTCATACTGGTGTGGTAATATTTTTAATATTTTCTCCCACAGATCACAAATAATAGTATTGGTTCTTAAAATTGCACAAAAGATTCCGCCTTGGTGCAAACTGCTAGCGGAGCTGACATGTACACTATAATGTCCGGAAGGCAAATGACGCGATCGGGATCAAATTTTGCACACGTGACTGCAGTCTTATCAAGGCAGTATGACAACCTTAAAGGTGTGTTATGTGTGGCGAAAGTGTAGATAATTTTTGACTCGCTCTCGTAGTTGTAAGTACGTGTATTAGAATCGCCCCCTCCAAGAAAGCGTTGTCACAATACCGTGCGCCAAATTTTCAAAGGGCAGCTCGTCGTACAAAATTGTTCTCTTATGTCACAAAATGACAATCAATTTCATTTTTGTCCAAGATGACAATCGACCACACTTTGTGCGCGGCGTGTTCAACTCAATTGTCTCATTCAATTGTTAATATTTTACCAGGATTTTCGTGCACTTGTGTTTATTTTCATTCTTTGGATAGGCCGTCGTCAAAGTGTTACCAAGGCACCCTCACATTTCCTGCCCTGCCGAAAAGGCCGGGGGTGTAAATGTTTACCGGGGAAGTACCATTCTAACGAGCCTCGCCCCCTGCCCCTCTTCCGTTTCTGCCATTCTTCTCCGAATGGCTTCTCGCTTATCTTCCACCCCCTGGTCGCGTCTATCCCTGCTCGCGCTGCTGAAATTTTGACCTTCTGTATTTTGTGAATTGTGGAAAAATATTTACATCGAAATACAAAAATTTTCTCTCATTTTCTTGTGTAAAAATAGAAAAACAATGCTTCGTGAATAATTAAGACTTTACACAAATTATTATGCCTGAAGTCTCAGGATGTGGTTCGTCGCTTGGGGCTATTATTTTAATTATTTTATTGCTCTGCACCTAACTTATTGTATTCCTGTAATAAAATACTATTATTACTTCTCATAAATACTTCTAGTAAATTTAATTTACTTCTGTTAGGCGGTACTCGCGTGATTTTTTCTAAAATCAAGGATATTGACAGTTGAGTTTCTGCAAACTGCCAATCGTCTCTTAGGCTCTTGACTCCCAGAAGCATATTTCCCTAACTGACTTACCACCGAGCCGACTTCCGACGATAGAACGCCACACTCTTGTGTCCTAGTATATCTTCTTCTTCTTGTGCCATATCGGTTCCATTGATGTTGACTATTATCGCCTGGACCTCTTCCTATTCAGGTTTGAATCCCTGTAGCGAGTAAATATTTTTTCAATAAATACATTTTCTCTGTTTATCTTGCTAGCCAATTAGTTAATTTTGTAAACATATTTAAACTAAAAATTGATATCTTCAATGTTAGCAAAATTACTCTGTGGCCTCATTTTATGGAATAGTTAGACAAAATACTTTGTTTAAACCATTATTTATTGATTATTCTACATGTTTAAATTGAATCATAAAATTAAAAATACAAGCGTAGATAAAATATAATAAATATCAGTATAGGTTGTTACCTGAGGAAGATACCATTGATATCGAAACATGTTGAATAATCGATTAATAGTGATTTAAACAAAGTAATTTGTCTATATATTATATTATTTGTAGGTAAATCTTAACCTTTAATAGTAACACACAGTAGTTACAGAATATTGTAAAGCTATGATCACTTAGGTAGTTTTGTCATATGGATGGGATGAATGAGGAGAGAATGGGAAGAAAGATATATGACGCGAGTGTTGATGGCACCAGCAGTAGAGGATGTCCGCGGGAGACTTGGCACGACCAGGTAAATCAGACGGTCGTGTAAGAAGCCTCAATAATCGGCGAACTTATATAAGAAGATGTATGAATATGGATGAGGCGAAAATTGTGTGTCGGGACAGAAGAGTGTGGCGCTCTATCTTCCCTTCTTACCCCCGCGGAAAAACGGCGTGATGATAAGTTAGTTTTGGTTAGATCGGGGTACCGCAGGGTCGTGAAACGTGTCGCTGTACTGTAGACATCGTTCTATTTGCATTTTACGTGTCAAAGTCAAAGTTCGTATTGTTGGTTATATTTTGATTACACCAGAAATAGAGGACGCCGGCGGAAGACTTGACACGACCAGGTAAATCAGATACTGGTTCTTTTAGGAGTCTCAGTAACCGGCGATCTTATATGAGAAAATGTATGAATGTGGATGAGGCGAGAATTGTGTGACGCTCTATCCTCTCTACCTATCCTGGCGTAATGGTGAGTTATACGTAATTACGTGTCTAATATAGGTACGTGATATGTATTTTTAGTAAAAATTTGCAAATGTAAATAATAATCGAACTTGGTCTATTGAAAACTTGACTTTTGGGAAATTGACTTATCTTAGAATCGGTCCTTGAAATTGACCTTGTCCAGCAGATTGGACCACACATCAATGGATGGACTCGGATGACCCGCGAGGCCGCAAAAGAAGAATGAGATGATCAAACATTAAACGGCCCGGAACAATTATTACATATGATATGGTACAGTTTATTTTCTTGGCACATTTGGGTTGAAATCAAATGGGAATATTTGCGGCGCGTGTGCTTGCGAATCGGGGTCATTGAATAACTTTTGGGCCCGCAGTCCATATTGGATTATTTGTAAATTATTCGGGGTTTAATTAAAAGCGTGTCTAGCCGACGACCTTCGCACTGATTTTCACACCGCTGTATCGGACAGTGTTCGCACGCAATCATTTACTTGGGATTGATTAGCTATTTCACGTGTAGGAAATACGTTGTGTTTTAATTAAATTCTTCTCATCGTGCGTATGTGTATATTTATAGAAAACTTCATAAGCTTATTTGACTGTGCCTAGAATATTCTCGTTCGTGCATTTCACTATTAAATCGTAATTTCATTCATTCATTTAAATATGTATTTACATTTATTGACAAAATTAGCTTGTTTATTTATACATATATATAATCTACGCTCTTGTGGGCTGTAATACAGTTATGAGTACATATATAACATTACGGTATTTAAGAACAGAACTAGTATATAATAGAATCTATATTTCCCTAAAACAAAACACACGTAAATAAAATGTCGATATGTTTAAAATTATTCCATCTTTGTAAGTAAAACGAACAAAAATGACATACAAGAATCGTGAATAGACAATTTCTATGGTAAGTAAGATTTCTCCCTTACCATAGACAGAATAAAGGATGACAGATGTCGATACGATTTCTCTAAAATGTTTTTTTTTCTTTTTCTCGTAATTAAGACAATGTACACTTTATTTCAAATTGAATATATATTTGCGCGCTGTTGAAATCTTAACCTAGAGTTATTAAAAAAAGACTTCGTTTTTTCAATGCTCGCGTCTCACAGACCTGGCCGTTTAATCAAGCACTATACAGCCATAATGACACTACCGAAGCCGCCACATCCGGAAAGTCATAGATATAGACGGGGAACCTTAAATTAAAAAAAAATTTTTTTTTTGGTTAATTACAAGCTTGCATCTTAAAAATTTAATTTTTATCATTACATAATCAAAAATATTCCACAATAAATAGTTTTTAAGCATTAAATATTGAAATATACCGCCAAGACTAAGATCGTTCCCAGGCATGTTGAGTTTGTATAAGTGTTGTTTATAAATGCCTTCGATAGCTGGTTCCCAGGTTATCGATTAACATTAAGCACACATATGATATATGAACTACGTACAGTTCAACTCGACCTAACCTAACCTAACCTCTTTAATTTTGCTGTCTTTCTGGTCCGATGTTGTTGTTCTTTTAGCTGGGTTGTCTTCTTTAGATTTCGACCGACCGAATGCGCACCGGTGGTAATTTGGACCGCCGAACTGGTCGAAGCACGGAATGTAATAAGAATGACGCCGCCTGTCGGTTACCGTCTTCTTAGCTTCCGAAAAAGGGCGGCAATACTCACACACACACACACACACACATACAATGTCCATTATTATAAATCATGAAACCCAGTGGTGCCAATCGAAGTAACGAGGCGCGTAAACAGGTGTATTGCTATAAAAATTGTATTTGAAGTATTTACCGGAACTGCGTTAGTGGTCTAATACTTCGAGCAAGAGCACAGTATTTACAATTGTAGTTAGTTTCTAATTTTTTTTGAACTTTCAACAGTTTACATTTTATTAAACGTTAGAAATAAAAAATCATAATAATAATTTGTGCACTAACGTTGACACGAATTTTAATAAGATGGATTACGCCCCCCCCTCTCTCTCTCTCTCCCTTTGTACATTAATATTATTAAAATTTACTGTAATAAAGTTACACCGTAATCTAAAACGACCAAATTCAATTTCCAATGCGATCCATCTGGGATGATTTTTTTGCTCCGGGCAGCCGACCGAAGCCACCTTGCTCCACGTTTCATCTGAATGGATCCGACGACTCCTGAAGCGGACGGGGGTGTGATTATTTATTCTGGCTCCTCAAGAACAACATGCAAAATCACCGATAAACTAATTTGCTCTTTGGCACGAACCACTATTTTGGTACAAAGTTAGGAACTTCGTAAATTCGCCCGCTAATTAAAATGTTTTATAATTCCCAAAATTATGATAATTTAAGTTCAGCGACTGCAACACTGTGACGTCTACCCTCCCCTTTTGGGGTGCATGATTTCTATAGCTTCTCTCTGGCTGTCTTCTGAATTTAATGTGATAACGAGTCTCACGTCAAATTGTGCAGGTACGGTTGCGGTACGATGATGCCGGAACCGACCTACGATGGTAATTAAGATGTTGACAACTGAATGTAATAAATAAAATTAAAAAATGTAATATTGACGAATCGAAACGGTAACGGGTGTAAATAAATAAAAAAATTAAGAATGTTATCCATACATTAAAAAATATTTCAAATAAGGTTCTTTTATTGCTGCGTACCGTTCTCTGCTTTCATTTTTGAATAAAATATTATCTACGATTTCTCCTTTGGACAACGGATATTTAATAATGTTTCATTACAATAACCAACTAACTTATCGTCATGCTGTAGTCATAGAGCGCCACACTCATTCACATTCACGTTCTGACACACAATACAAGCTCGTCGATTATTGAGGCTTCCAACAGGACCATCTTCCAGTATCTGGTTCACCTGGTCGTGCCAAGTCTTCCGCAAACATCCTCTATTTCTGGTCACACTTGCGTCATTTATGTTTCTTATCATTTGTTCCGTATTTGCGAAACACAATTTAGCGCGTTTGTAATATCGGGCGCGAAAATTATTGTTGTCACATGCCCGCGTCCAAATTTCTTACCCATGACCTATCCCAATACTTGCCCATAAGTTTTAAATGTGACCTTGATGCCAACGGACGTCAACTTGACCGATATTTTTATTGTGTTCGTCTCAACTTCGCGATACCATTCGGGGTATGGCCGTTCAACTTCAATGCATCAGCACTATATTTTGTGATCTTGTGATTTGTATGCACGGTGTTATTGTTTGTGTGCGCCGTGGATGCACATTGACATCGCCGTCTTTAGACGGGAGCAGAGATCGCCACCATCCTCGTGCCATTATTGTGTGGTTTCGGCGGCGTCATATTTAAGGTGCTTCTTCTGAACCCATATCCCCTCACCGACCGCTCGCTGTACCACGTTTCCCCGCTTCCTCCCTATCTTGCGATGATTCCGATTTACAACCAAAATTGTCTTGATCCATTCCGCAAAACGTTGTGCCCCGAAGATTGCACAATTCACCATTCTCTCCTCGATCATTCGTTTCATATAACCAAGTGATCCTTTCTTAATCTTACTCACTTTGCTAGAATCAACTTTACATTCTCTCCTTATTTCTTCAAAGTGGTCAATATCGCATATTTAAATAAATAGCTTTAAAAATGACCATCAACAAATTTCATATGTCTAATAATTTTAATATTATTGCTGTTCAAAAAAATGCAAACTCGCCCGCTTCACAGATAATTAACGATAACAACACGAACTACGAAATGGCGTTGAATTATTGCATGAAATTTTACACCATGAAGAAAAAAAAAACGTTTTGTCCGTAGAATTAGTAAAGGGTACCGTTGCGCGTAGTTTTCATTCAAAATAATCTTGACAATAGTAAAAAAATATATATATTTTACTTACTTTTGTGCCATCATATAGTTAATGATTTCTAATCGGATGGAGCGAAAATCAACCACATCATAAATATATATTTTTATCTAAAATATTTTCCAAATTAGTTTCGTATAATGTTCCAACCTTGCCGAAGCCGTGATTTATAGCAGTTAACGATCGGGTCCACGTACAATATTACGGATTAAACCATTCCGACCATCTCCTTTGTAATTCCCACAAAGATAATGAAACCTTTATTATGTTGCGTGATGTACAATGTATAATGTAATATGACGGTACTTCAAATTTCAATCAGAGAAGAACGCCGCTCCCTTCCGTGTCAGGAGGTGATCCATCACCAGCTCCTCGAGTCCGGCGCGAAGGGAACAAAAGGACCCTCGGCGGACGGCGGCAGCGGTGGTGGCGGTGGCGGAGGCGGACCGCCGTACGGTAGTCGATAAATAATGAGGCTTCTATTTTTCCCCATCGCTTTCCCAAACCCTCGCTAGGATTTACTTATTTAATTGAACTAAAACACGTTTTTATTGTGAAGCTCCTGTGATATTTAAAATAAAATTTCACGAATCAATTAAAAAGATATACAAGAAAAATCTGTTTATCGAAAATATATTTGTTTACCGCCTGGATACGAATCCGGTACTTTTCCTTGCCGGAGTTATAATTTTTTTACCGCAACTTTTCGTCTTAGATACTTTTTCTTTAGTCTTGTCTTTACGTATTATTTGTTATCTAACGTACGTATATAGGGGCTTGTAAGCTACCTTTTAACACTTGTTTCGTCTCGATCGTACTTACGGTTCACAATCCACGGCGTCCCGAGACGACTGAACGCGCCAATTCGTGTCTCTTATGTAAGCTTCTCGCGCGGAACGCGATAGGGGTGGGGGGGAATCTTAAATTTCTCCTCAATCTTTTGGCATCTTTACCGTCCACCTGCGTCATATACTTCAGATTTTTGAACGTGCACTCCATACATCGAACTGATTTTAACCCTCAGTATACCGTGATAGAAAAAACCCGTATACAGCCAAAATGTTAACGTAAGGAATACGTGATTTTTAAGCATTTTATATAAGAATAAATTATTTTATTGCCTGTAAAATAGTTAAACTTAATTCTTTTACTTTAAATATTGATATACGTATGTATTCATCGTGATGAACGGGGTTAACCCTCAACATACCGTGATAGAAAATACCCGTACGCAACCATAATGTCAACTCGTGTCATCGTGAGGAATGTGTAATTTTGAAGTATTTTAAATGAGAAAAAAATGTTTTGAATGGCTGTAAAATATGTGATTGTGATCATGTTTTTACTCGAAATATTGAGCATTTAAAGTGACATATGATAATATATAGTTGGGCGGCAAGTATCGATCTATACAGAGTGGTAGACCTGGAAGGGTTAAAGACGTATTCATGTCAAAAAAGGATATGTTAACGTTTTGACACAACATCACATAAATAGATATTACATTAAAATTTTCAGTTGAATGGTAGCAACATGGATGGGACTATGAACGAGTTCGCGGCCAGGGGCGCTTTGTATTGAAACAGTGCACCAGATAATAATAATGGCTAAAATATATTATAACAAGACCGTCTCTCCACGGAAGCCGGGAGCAGCCCCCCGTTCTATAGAACAGAAGAAGAGGGCGGAAATAAATTATGGCTTTGTCCTTATTTGGTCTGACGTAGATTGGTTCCCTTTATGGCCAGAGTAGCTCCGAGGTGACCCGAGATAATATTATTTTGTTTAATTATTTTTTACTTTGCGCCCGGCGAAGTGATAATCACGTTGTTTGTGTAGGGTCCAATACCTGTCACTCAAGGGAGTTATTACGGTCTAATTAACTGTTATTTTCCTTAACAAAAGTACTAGTATTTCATACTTTAATTATCTCTTTGTGTAGATACCCCGTTGTTATTATTGTTGCATTGTCGTCTGAGTCTCTGATTTTAGAATTTAATCTTATCTCGAGTATCGACCGCGCACATATTAGATTGTTCTGAAAATATTTGTTGTTGTTTATAATTGTTTGTTAATAACTAATATTAATAATTATTAGCCACTACCTGCCTCGTGAGGTGCGTATAAAGTAAGTACGTCTAGGTTATTGTAACAAATTGTGTTTGATATAATCACTGATGTAAAGTACATATAATTTTTTTTTAAATCTATGTGTGGAAAATGACACTATTTAAATGACCTCTATTTTTTTGTTGACAAATAATTGCTCTTTCTAACGTATTTTGCATTACATTACCGGAATTGTTGCCGGTTTGTTCATGTAAACTCGGCCTTTTAAGTAGCCCCACAAAAAAAATAATCAGGCGCCGTCAAATCTGGGGAACGGGGAGGTCAAACGAACTCTGCATTTTTTTTAAATTAGACGGTCACCGAAAATAGATCGTCGCGAAACATAATAAAATTCAATAATTTTAACGCGCTCTTGTACTGGGTATGTAGCCATTATAAACTTTTATAAATTCTTTATTTTCTGCAAAAAATATATAATTACAAATAAACTTCACTAAAGTTATAAATTTTTAAAAACAGTCAACCCAAGTTGGCCCACCCTTTATAGAATTAGTGTGCGGTGACATGGTTGCAATAAACGAAATTTCGCAATTAACGAAGATTTAAAAAAAAAAAATTTAATTCGAAAAATATTTTATTAATAAAAATAAACATATAATAATATAATAACAAAAAAATGTCATACATAACATAATTCATAATAAATTCATTTTGTTCCGCGTTGCAAAAAAAAATTTTGATTCCCTCGTTTAGCCTCTTTTTGCCGGAAACTGAAATAATCCGTTACAACCACGCTTTACAGCACTCACTCGCCCGTAATCTTCGTCGTTTTCTTTTCACAACTCAATGCATAAGCCCTGTAATTACCCATACTTCCATATATTTCCATGAAATATAATAAAAAATAGCTTCGTCTCTATGAGATATCTATTATTTGTTTTGTGGCTGTGTAAGTGAAAATCCAGTAATTATGTGTTATTGGACATATTCAAATATTGCTTATTTTGAATTTGTTTGATCAGTTTTCAAGTGAAATCTGCATTTTCACTTAGTGTACTAGATACTGTATAAATGAAAGTCAGTAAATCAAATGAAATGTCAATTTATTTTTAGATAAACGAATTTTGACGTTTTTATTTTCTCCTGTCTATAAAGTAAGTCAGTTATATATTTCTTAATTCTTACAGCGTTTTAAAATAGAATACAACAGTAAACAATTGTTTTCTTCCTTTTGTCCTCTGCCTGTCTCTGACTGACAGGGCGTGATGCTAAATTGGATACATTCTTGGAAGGTTCTCTTCTCGGGCGGTACCTTCGCACCACGGCGTATTGGACTGCGATACAGAAGTACCGCTGTACAAATAGCTCTGCGTATAATGGTATAATAGGTGTAGAAAAGCTATCGAATATTTTGACAGGGGTGCGGGCACGATTGACAGACCGCAGGGTTTGATTAAACCTCTCATTTATCCTCGTGACTGATTCAATTGATAAGGGTCGCAGAATCGTACTAGTTCATTTTTTATTATGTTATTTGATTTATTTGTATTAAGCCCTTCTGAGTTGGTGGTATACATGCATAGCACCACCGATTGAAAACGATGAAAAACGCACGAATAACGCCAAAATAATTCAACGATAACTTCTATATGATGATGACTACGTTGTTAAGAGTCTGACACCAGATTACTAAAACACGTTACTGCTTTGCAAATGATGTTCTTCAATGGTAAACAAGAGAGAAATGAATCCGTGAGCTGAACTTGTCGGCTTACACGTCGCCCAACTCGGTATTTTTCTACAAAAATATGCACGTCTTGAAATCATCGCGACAGCCTAGAGAGCGTTTCACTAAAAGCAATGTTCAGATTGTTCATTTTTGTACCTTTTTTCCGACGAATAAAGCTTGCGGAGTTCAGAGCACAGTCTGCACGGGCGACCTGCGTCTCTATTCGGACTCAAACCCATTCTTGCGTAACCTTTTATGTGATGAAGCGGTCCTGGGAATTATTTGAGTGAAAATGTTTGAATAAAATCGTGTCGGGCGTAAGGACGTCCGTGTATGATTGAGTGAACCCATGTAAGTATTTATGATTCAGCCGGATTTGCGAGTGACGGACGAGCCAGACGTATATTTGATTTACGCTCGTTGTCACGTACATTTTGTGGATAAAAGGGATCTGTTTTTTTGGTCAAATTCCTCTGGTTTAAATTGGTTTCTCCGGCCGTTTACGAATGGCAAAATAGAACGGTTTGCGGTTATTTTTATTATTATTTTGGAACCCTTGTCTTTGGTAAGAGTTAGGTAATTAAAAAAGGAGGCTTCTCGTTCTGAGTACTGAGAAATCATTAGTTAATTAATAGCTTGTATTTTATACGGTTTTATTTTTTGTGTACTTAAATAGGGTACATAAAGACGTTTGAATTTTGTTGCGAAGTGACTTAAGTAAAATTGTGAAGTTTGGTCTCTTATCTTGACCCAAGAAACCAGGTTCCTGGGCCGTAACTCTGCTGGCAGTCCTCTTTGAATTTCCGAAACTTAAATGAACTGACAAACTGAAAAATATTATGCACAATTATGTTTTTTATATCGCCGACGTAAAATATATCCGTCTTCGATGCTGTCTCCGGACAGAAGCAGTTCAGCTTTGTTTTCCTATTTAAATCTACGCATTAAAATGTGTGCGTGACGATACCTACAATTAAACGTCTAGTTAAAAAGAAGCGACAGATAATTATGCATCAAATATTATTTCAACGTCAGCATTATTGGCTTTTCAATCCCTGGTGGATCTATTTTCACGTTTCTCTCCAGTTTATAATCTCCAAGATAGATATATCTTTGAGGACATGCTAGGTCTACCCATGTTCTGGTCTGGTCTGGTACGGTCATCCTCTCCACGTGGTCCAACCACCGAAGTCTTTCTATTTTAGCAAATTTTGAGATAACAAAAATATAGAGCTCATTTTGCAGCATCTACGCGAATTTTATTATTCATAAAACTAAAATTGACGTGCATTTTAATTGGCCAATTTGCATTCAACCCAATTTCTTAATTAATGCGTTTAAATTGTATTTAAATTAATCTCGACACGGGTAATATTTTTCTCCTGTCTGGTTCCTTTTCGAGGGGTAGCTTTTCCGAATAAATGTATAACATCGTATTACTTTAATCCTAATTAACAATAATCCCACTTCCGGCGTTCCGAATTCGAACATCCCATTTCGCCCCGTTTCCAGCGCCACCTGTCCCGCTGGCGGTAACAAACCGCCCTCATTAATCTCTCCCTAAAGGGCGGGGGTTGCAAGAACAAGAAGTAGGCGCCCGCTCGGACTGTTTCCAGCTTAGGCCTTCCTACTGCCTTTCCACCCTGTTGTTTACTAACCCTCGCATGCAGTGTGCAGTTTTTCTAACTTTACTAGCTCTGTTGGGCGAGAGTTTTTCTGATTAGCTTTGTTTTATTATGGATTTAACAGGTTTTTTTTCCATAGGTATATGTTTTTATTTATTTTTATTTTTAATAATCAATGCATGTTATTTATTTCGAACTGTATATCTTAATTATAAAAAATCAATTATATTTTGCTTTATTATAGGAGAACACATTTTGTTGTAAAAATGTTGCATTTTTCAGAACATTGTTCTGTGGTATTTTATTACAAATAAAATAATCAACTAGAAAGATATACAGAAAAAAATATATGGAACAAATATTTTGTTGCTACCACGATAATATTACTCTCTGTTTTTGATTAATGATTTTTTTATATATTTTATATAAACAATCACATAATTATATATATATTTTTTACATTTATTTCTTCTCTATGAGAGTCTGAGACTCGTGTATAGAGAAGGAGTATAGTAGGTATAGATTTATTTAGAAAAATTTATGTCTGCTAGTCTGTGTATATATTTTTTGGTTTCAGATATAAATTTATAATAGTCTGTAATTTTTCTGATTGTAAGGGGGAGATTATTAAAGAATTTCATGCCTAGATAAATAAAGTGGGTTTGGGTTGCAGTATATTAAAGTTTTTGGAATATCAATTTTGCCTCAAAATCTTATAGATCGAAAATTGCTCCTAATATTTAATTTTTTAAATTAGAATAGTTACATTTTTTTTGTATTATTTTTATCTATTATTTTTGGTACTTTAAATTCTGTTAAGAATTGGGCACTTGAATAGTCATTTTTTTTAAGAATTATTTTTATCATTATTTTAAAAAACCTTGTGCTGTTATCTATGTGTGCAGTTGACTTGTCTGCACCACTCTTGTGTACAGTTGTCATAGAATTTGTATTATAAATAATTTCTTATGTACAAATGTTTTAAATGACATTCGTTTGTTAATTTTTATAAACTAACAAACTTTGAAAAAGCCACCTTGAGTAATTTAACGTCGACCAGTTTCGATTCCACTGACGTATACTAACTTTATCGGTCTTGAAAATTTTTTTGTTTATAAAAATTAACGATCATCGTCAACTACAAACATTCGTTGAATTCACCGAAATAAAATTTAAATTATTCTCCCATGCAGCAGATAGTCGTATATTTATTCCACCCAAAATAAATCACCAACTTCGGGCGAGTTTTTTAAAATTGATTTCTCCACAATCTATCTTACAGTAAAGTCGTTTAAGAACTGAAATTGCCCGACGGGAGGCTCCCCCGCGCGCACGTTCACCCGTAACCCCCGGCAGCCCCGCCGTACCTGGCCATCTCGGTCCACTCGCCCCCCGCCGTCGAAGCCTCCATAAATCAGGGCGGAAAACAAACAGTCTCGAGAGGACCGGACGGATGTTATCGGAGGTTACAATAGAGGTGGTAGCGGAGAGAAAAGACTCCTCTCCCTTGCGCAACTCGCCGGGAAACACGTTCAGCCACCCCTTCGCGGGGGTGCCGCACTTTTCTATCCTGGTGCTCAATCAACACTTCCTCCGCAGCGTACTCACTCACATACACACACACACACACCACATACGTCTGTACAAGAGTCCTATAATAATTCCGGTTGCTACTCTTTATTTATCTCTAGTAGGTCCTGAAGATTATTTGTGCGGAACTCGGACCATGAATTAACTAGATTTTGGATGAATCTGATAATTAATTATATCATTGAAAATTTGCTACAGATGTATACACAGTGTAACAGACCTAGTTCACAATATTTTATTCGTGGATAACTGACTACATTATGAGTCGAAAATGTTCAAGTAATATGTGCAAATTACTACAAACATTATTGCATGATGTATAAATAAAATATTAGTTTTTTGATTCTACTTCGTTTAATTTACTTGAGACGCGTTTCGCCTATAACATAACTATTTACTAATTACAGAATACCAAAAATGTCTCTCTTGCCGTATTGCCTTCTTAGATTGTAAAATTATATAGCTGTCATGACATTAAAATACTATTAGTGTTGAAACTGAATGGTTACTTGGAATAATTAGAAGCATTCGAAATGTATGGAAATCCTCAGAATTCCAATTAATAATGTTGTTTCTTTTCATCTCATGTAAATAAAATTGTATAGCTGTCTTCCGTTATAGTTATAAATACAAGATGTTGAGTTAAATTGATAATGCTCTTGCAAGGCGAAACGCGTCTCATGTAAATTAAACGAGTAGAATAAAAAAACAAGTGTTTCACATAACGCCTCAGAATAACAAGGTCCCATCTGACACTGACACTGTTTTGAGATAATGAGCTCAAAATGTGTTGATTAAATTTCAACATATATTTTGTTTTGAGTATGCAAATATGATCAATTTTAAGGTCTTAACTTATTTTCAGTATTATCAATGACTACTATGAGATGAGGGAAATTAAAAATTAAAAAAAAAAACCATTGTTAATTAACAATAATGATCCATAAATTTAAATAAATAACTGATGCCGTTGGAACGTTGAGCACTTGCTATTTATTTCCTTTAATATCCGTTAAATAAAGTTAGTGTGCATGGAAGAAATAAAGAATAATGAAATAAAGAAGAATTATAAATTTGGAATCCTTTTCACGCAATAACTCAAATTAGCTTAAAATGTTAGTTGGAACCATGTTATTCTAAGGGGTCGATATGTGATTATGGAGTTCTACAAAACTTACCTGAAAACAGAAAATATTATTGTTTGAAATTTTTACAAAATCATGTTATCCTTTAAGTCTGCGTACTTCGAAACAAATACACATTTGCAAAATTTATTTTATATTATATTATATTTTTGCATTAGACCTTAAATTATGTAACAAAAAATAGTCTAGCCGCTCGTAATTCGGTAACCTTTATTTTTTGTATTCAATATATAATTTAGAATCAATTAAATATTTCAATTAATGGAAGTAATCCCATAATTACTTACTCACGCCGTTTCAGCGCTGGAGTAGGCAAAGATGATAGAGCGCCACACTCTTCTGTCCTGATACACAATTCTCGCCTCATTCACATTCATACAAGCTCGTCGATTGTTGAGGCTTCTAACAGGACCGTCCTCCAGTATCTGGTTTACCTGGTCGTGCCAAGTCTTCCGCGGACGTCCTCTACTTCTGGTGCCATGAACACTTGCGTTGTATATCTTTCTTACCATTCTCTCTTCATTCATTCGTTCCATATGACCAAACCACCTTAGTACTCTTACTCACTATACTAATATCAGCTTTACATTCCTTCCTTACTTCTTCATTCTTTACTGTACTTTTTACTTTCATACTGGAGGGGACGGTCCAGTTAGAAGACACAACAATAGGCGAGCTTGTACGAGAAGATGTATGAATGTGGATGAGGCGAGAATTGTGTGTCAGGACAGAGGAGTGTGGCGCTCTATCCTCTCTGCCTACCCTCGCGAGGAAACGGCGTGATTGTAAGCTAGCTAGCTAGCTAGTTAGTTAGTTTTGTTCCAATATTTTCATTTTGGTGTCACCCACGTGACCACTCTGGTACCACTTACGCAATAAAATAGCTCCGCAACTGACGCTGACAATATTAATATGCATTAATGTTAAGTCTTCTTTTACGCATGTTTTACTGTTGCATAATTGTGTAATAAATGTCATTTATGTTTCCACCAAGAATGTGTGTAGAATGCCTCTAGTTCCGCAACTGATGTTCCAAATCCCTCTCCTATATGTACACTTTATTTCATGCCTGTTCTTTCATGTCTATGACGTTTGAAAACATATAGTATTTTTTAGAAGCCGGAATTTTATTTCATGTTAAACGTGTTCCACTGTATTAATTATTTTCCTTACATACAATCACTTTAGCTAAATTGCCGCACTTCACAGAGCACAGGGTACGGATCACAACTGCACATAGCTTCCCACGTCAATCGCATCGCATTGTGTAGATTTGAAACTGTGATTTTACAGAGGTGTGATTTTTTTTTTACACCCTCGCGCGGGGCGAACGTGACCCTAAATCCCCCACCCCTCTCCTTTTCCGGGAGATAGACTCGCTCAAACAAACATCTCGTATTCAGGTTCTTCGGAGAATGTAAACTTTATCGTGTGTCTCGTAACATTCTTGTTTTTGATGTAAAGTAGATTCTCGTTAATAGTATGTTCCTTTAACGTTCTTGAGATTAGTGTTTTTCTTACTTAAATGTGAAAAGATCATTTTATTTTGCAGTATGTAGGTGGTCTGTATATTTAATACGAATTAAATGTATTAATTAAATATTGTTGTGCCTGGATGTCTTCCTATCCGGGGAAATGCATTAACCGATTATGCTACACCAACACGGTGTGTTGACGACAAATTTTCGAACTTGTATTTTGTTTTTGGCTAACGAAGAAGAAATCCAACAATAATTGTCGGTGTTGCAAAATAAAGCTTTGAGAATAATACTCGGAAAAAATAGATATACTCGAATCAGTGCAATGCTGAAAGATTTAAATATGATGATCTTAAGCAGAAAATAAATTTTAATATAATGGTATTTATTTACAAAATCCTCAATACGAAAATATCAGCGAAATTTACAAGAGGAAGGGATAGACTGAGACTGCCATTCAGGAAGAAGGTCAAATTTAAAAAATCCGTGTATGTTGAAATTTTTTAATGTAATGCCAGAAAACATAAGAAATGAGAAGGAATTGAATAGGTTTAAAATTAAACTTAACAAATATGTAAAATTAAGGAAAACACATTCTTATTGCGAAGTTGTAATTATTCAGAACATAGGTCTGTGATATTTTAAATACTAAATTAATGTATTAATTATAAATATATACATATAAAATCAATTTTATCGAAAAATATTGTTTTTGCGTCACCGGGATTCGAACCTGGATCTCTATTTCCAATCCGGATTGGAATTAGTCCAATTAATTTAGTATTTAAAATATGTAAAAGATAAGTTTTAGTAAAAGAAAAGACTTCTGAATCTTGATTATATTAGAGCATATATAAGAGTGCTTATATATGCACTGTGTTAAGAATTAAATAAATAAATGTGTTGCACTTTCGAATTGATATAACATCTATCGTTCCATTATATTAAAGCTATCTTCTTTATATTTACGGAATCTTAAATGCCTTTGAGTAATCAGATAGGAGACGCCAGAATTAATTGATATATAATGTCTATTAAATTTTGTAAATATTGATACAACTTATATATTTTTAACTAAAACACATTCTTATTGTGAAGTAGCAATTTTACAGAACATAGTTTTGTGATATTTTTAATAAAAACTGACTATCATATTGGCTATGATCACTTTGTTTACTGCGGCCTGGAAAAGATTTACAGTAGGACTGGTCAAACCATTGGCTAAGTTTCTTCAGCCATGAAGTTCTCCTTCATCTAGGGCCCTGCCTTCCAGCAATCTTTTTACTTCTCTGGATGTTTCATTAGATATTAAAGTTCCAAGATATTAAAGTTTTCGATATTTTTTTGTTTTAAATACGTATTTTTCTGTATTCATCTGAACCGTAACATCGTCACTTGTAGCTGTATCTATCCAGCTTATTTTGAGAATTCTGTAGATTCACGTCTCAAATTCTTCAAGTCGCCTTATCATTTCTTCGGTACGTCTCTATACTTTCAAAATAAAAAATGCACTATAATACCAAATTTTTTGGAATCGGGATGAAAAAATTTAGAATCTGTATTTTAAACACCTAATCGATGTAGTCGAAAACTAGCCGTCCCGTTAATGAAAACCTCATTGGCTCAAATACATGCATGGTTTATAGGACCGCGGATATACAATATTCTACCACAAGAGATGGCAACGGTGTCGTATCCTCAATTCTGTGTTCTTATAAACGAATGGCTTTTCAAAATTGGAACAAGTCAGCTGGAAGAGTTCCTTTAATGATAAAAGCTACTCATTTTATATAATTCTTTTTATCGTTACATCTTACCTCGTACTTATCATGTTCTGTTTGCTCCCTGCTTGTTTCTTATCTTTTACTTCTTACATATCTTTAGTCTGTGTCAAAAATTTACTTCGTTCAATTTACTTATTATCTCTATTTGTCTCCTATTGATTTTTCTGTTTTTTACCATTCAATTTAAGTTATTACCTTACTTCCAACTTATATTCTAGCTAATTGAACCTTATGGCTACCTACCTCAGAGCATGTACTTTATACCTAGCGAGGTAAGAAGCGGCCAACGGGCTTACATGTAAATGAAATGAATTATGATATTTATACTAAGGATTTTTATACTAATGCAAGCTATAAAAATAAATGGCATTGAAATGAAAATGAAATGAAATAGCACAGGGGTTAATATACCCCATAAAAACGGGTTTGGCCTCCGGTTGGACAATTTAGAAACCCTCAAAATAAAAAAAGCAGTAAATAGTGGTTCTTAATAATCAAATAAATGTATCCATTAGCTCCATATTAGATATGTTTCCTTTAATATCCATCAATACTGTATTTTCCACTTCCTTAATGTTCCGTCTATCTGTATATGTATTCTGTCTCTCTCTTCCTTGATTTATCGGCGCTGACATTAAATGAAATGAGTCTGTGAGATTCTTGCTAGTCGATTAACCGACAATTTTTCATTGAAAGAATATTGAATTATTTTTGATTGATTTTTTTTTTTTTATAAATATATTTTTAAATTATATTTTTAATGTTAAACAGAAAATTTGTCACGATTCGGCGTAATATGGTTTATATTTAGTTACCACCATAGAATTAAAATATTTTTTAATTGGATTTATTTTGCTTTTTTGTATCGTTTAATTTTTCCTCCTTTCGCATCACATAGTATCTGAGTTAGCCTTGTTTTATTTTTTCTGTCACCCTAAACGAATCACGAACGTAAACATTTTGAACTTGCGTCTTTTTCGTATGTTTCTTTCCGCTCGCCAAATACTCCGAACCGTTACAAGCTTAAAAGTCATAATCGAAGATTAGTAAGAAGTTTGCGTGAAGAACGTTATGTTCAAATTGATATTTATGAAAATATCGCAGTGAAATGTTTAAACGTATTGATAACATAGGTTATGAGATATCAAAAAGTTATGTATAAGAATCCGAGTAACCCCAAAAAATTTACACCCGGCACTTAACTGTTCGTTTGAATTATAAGAGCAAGATGAACAATAAAAGACTACTCACAATAGATCGATGTTTATCGATGCGCCTTAAAATGCAGTTATGAATACAAGTGTAAGTAGCAAATGATCTACAACGTGAAGCGTTAGATAATGAACTCGCCTGGAAGGCTGCAGTAAGAGAAGTGCTGCGGTTGCGTTGTTTTGTTGTCTATTTTTCGGTTGATGACAGCTATTCGAAAGGTGTGTTCAGGTTGCGGAGGCGATCGACGTCCACAGTTACGATGCGTAGTAAGCGCTGCGAGCTGCGAACGAAACATTTTTTAATTTAAATTATTTTGTTGATGTTTTATGTTTGTATTATTTTTACATGTAAAAGATTATTATATAAATACTAAATTAATGTATTAATTATACATATAAAATATTTTGTCGAAAAATATTGTTTTTGCGTCACCGGGATACGAACCTGGATCTCTATTTCCAATCCGGGGAAGTGCACTCACTACCTTTGTGCTATAACGCCAGTATTTTTCTTGACAAATTTTCGAACCTATATGTTACATTTTTCAAATTAATACACCTGTCATTCCATTATTTGAAAGCCATCTACATTATTTTTACAGAATCTCAAATACCTTTGAGTAAACCGACTGCAGACGCCAGAATTATCAATTCATTTTTATTAAATTTTGGACACATTGATACAACATATATTATTAAGGAAAACACATTCTTATTGTGAAGTTGTAATTATTCAGAACAGACGGTCTGTGATATTTTAAATACTAAATTAATGTATTAATTATATGTATATATTTATAATTAATACATTAATTTAGTATTTAAAATATCACAGACCGTCTGTTCTGAATAATTACAACTTCACAATAAGAATGTGTTCTCCTTAATGATTATTATATATTTATATTCATATTTGAGAATACCGTAAAATTTATTGAACCAAAAGTTTCCTAAAATTTAAACAGTATTTACTAACTAGTTACAGGCTTCTACTATTTATATTTAATATTAAAATATAGACAGCAACTAGAGGATTTTATTAGGTAGGAAGGGGTCTATTAAAATTTTAGATTTGATTTGTTTACTTAAATAGATTTTGTTTTTCTTTCCTCTTATAGGATTCTTCTCCGATGTTTAGTAAAATTTAACCTAGTGGCAACTGGCTATCGTCGAAATTGGAATATTTCAGATACTGTTTAAAATTGATAACTTTTGGGGGTTACGGTCGTTTGATAATATTATGGACGTAAAATAATACCTGATCCGTATGATCGTACGCCAATGAATCTTTAAAAAATCGTCCACGTTATAAAACTATTAAAATTCTTTTACTTAAAATATTTTTGCTTGTAACTCTATTTTGGTTTTTTTTAAACATTATGCACATATGGTATATCAAAATTCAATTATTGCATTACCATATAGTACAGTGCAAAAGTAAATTAAAAATATACAACAAAAGAAGAAGAAATTTTATGCCTAATAATTAAAAATTGTGTGTATATTTAAACTTTGTATAAATCACTGTGAGTTATTTTTACGTTAACCGTTTTCGATACTAACGTATCTTTGTCAGGACTGGCGAACGACTGAACTGTTTCATAAAAATAAAATAATAAAAGCAAATAGCCAATTCACTGTCTTCTCAGTGCAATTCCTGCCTTTATTTATTTAAATTAATATACATAATTATTGTTTTGAGAGGGGAACATTACAATATATATTATGCAAGTATAACTCGCCTAAATCATACTGAAGGGGCGATTTCAAATGCGAATTACGGGTCCCTAAATGAAAACGACATTATTCAGCTAGGGCCCTGTGGACGTGTGGGTTCCAAATTAAACAGTACTTTACTGTATCTGTTAAAAGAAAATGCATTGTATGTCTCGGACATATGTATCATACCGCTCCAGCGTGGAGAATATGTTTTCCTGGATCGACAATATTATTGATAAATTCAGTTAAATAATATACCGCAAAAACAATATTTTTCGATAAAATTGATTTTATATGTATATTTTTATAATTAATACATTGATTTAGTATTTAAAATTATTTTAATATTTTTTCGATAGATAGATTTTTTCTGTATATCTTTTTAGTTGATTAGTTTAATTTGTACTAGTCGTTAGTTTGTCTTACTCCTCGTCTGGCGGCGCTACGAACCATGTTGGTTGCATGCCAGGTATACCGGTCCTGAGCTACTTCATCCCAGCCGGTAATGAATGATCACTTGCCGGCCTTTAACTCGATCCAACCCTACCCGCTACGATCGCTGCTCCATATGAAGAAACTCCAATGTCAAACGCTCGTGAAATCCTCGAAACGTATGTTCTAACCTCATTTCGAGGGTCTCCGCCTAAAACGGATAAACAGCGTCCCGATCCCGGGGCATTTTTCTAATCCCGCGATTTTCGCACTCGTCTTTTCGAATCCGAGATGGTACGAGCGTGTTACAAAGACTGCCGTGGGCCATCTGAAAACAATTCCGCACGTCGTCGCTTTGTTTCTTGTCAAACTTTTTACATCTGTTTTTGAAAATCACTCATACATTTAATATTACCCGGAATCGGCTGAAACTCGGAAATTTGGAGAAAAATAACATTTAGTATTACGTATATTATACCAAATTTTCTATATTATTCTATATTAACTGTATATGTATTCTGTCTTTCTCATTCATATATAATTTTATATTCTATCTCCCTCTTTATGTATATATAAATGCACTCTTCTTGTATTTATGATTAGTTTTAAATACGTCCTGATTAAGCTTGAGATAAGCGAAACCGGTTGAAGTATAATAAATTTCGTGGTTTCATACAAAGTTATTGTTATATTAATTAATACATTATATATTTATTTTAAATTCGTAATTATATATATATATATTGAGTATGCCTGACGCGTGTAGTCACCCCCCTCTCGGACATCCCCACCTCGATTTAAATTGCAATTAAATTTGAAACTCGGGCAACGCCGTGCACGGACCGATAAGCGAAACCGGTTGGCGTATAATAAATTGAGTGGTTTCATACAAAGTGATTGTATTTAACCTAATATGTCAAACCACAAAGTAATTGCTGTCTACGAAAAAAAAATATTAAAAAAGGATCGCTTAGGTGGTTTGGTCACATGGAACGGAGAAATGTGGAGAGAATAGTATGAAATATATATGATGCGAATTTAGATGGCGCCAGAAATGAAGGACGTCCATGGAATATTTGGCACAACCAGGTAAACCAGATGGTGCAGATAGAAGCCTTAATGATCGACGAATTTGTATGAAAAGATGTATAAATGTGTACGAAGAGAAAATTGTGTGTCAGGACAGAAGAGTGTGGCGCTCTAACCTCTGCCTGCCCCCGCGGGGAAACGACGTGATGGTTAGTTAGTTAGTTAGTTTCCAGTATCATGTTTACCCGGTCGTGCCAAGTCTTTCGCGTACGTTCCCTATTTCTGGTGCCATCAACACTTGTGTCATATGTATTTCTTACTTACTATATGACCAAACCTATGTCCGAAGGACAATGAACAGAGAAGAATGGGGAGGCCTTCATCCAGGAGTAGATAGAAAATGACTGATATGTATATGAATTTTTATTAATTTAATGCTTTATTAATATTATTATGAAATGGTGAGCGGTGACTTTTCAAACTAGCATTCCCTCCGTCCTATCGTGGCTGTTCCCCTCTTCATGAGATTCAGTATGAGTACAGTGTCGCCCTCTTAGTGCCGTTCGCCAATTTACGTTGGTCGGACAATAGAAGTAACGATGAATTGTATTATTTATTTTCTATTTTGATTTCCTTCGAATACCTTTCGCAACTTTCACGAAATAGTAAACTTATTTTTTATAATGACAACAAAAAAAATATTCTATAAAAATGTATTCCCGGGATTGCTGTATCCCGGGTCCAATAAACAATTGAATCAATAATGTGATATAACCCAATTACTGTTACGGCCCGCTTCCAACATCGCTCAAGGTTTGTGGCCAATTTCATTTGCAGCTATTTAATCGTAAACTTTTTGCAGGCCTTTTGTACGTTGTACAGCTTTATGGGCCATTTCGGAACTACGCAAGTTTCTACACACAGACCAGCGCATACCTTCCTTCCTGGGCACACCCCCTGCGGGCGTGCACACTGACGCCACACGCCGCACCGTTGCCACACTGTGTACAATAATGTATATTAAACACACCGCGTGAAGTCTAAATAAGGGAATAAAGGAACATCGCCGCTTTCTTAAAAATGACACTTTCTCGGAATTTTCTAATCATATAATTCAAACAAATCATTCTTTTGATAGTCAGTCACACACTAACACTTCTCCAAACCGTTGAAAGATTTCAAGACACATCTGGCGATTTGAAGTAGACATTAGTGTCGTGTATAGCTGGTCGCTTTAATAACAAACAATATATATATATCAATGTCGGTGAATAAATTATTAAAAGCTCGGCTCATTCTCTCTATAGGAGAGCCTTATCCAGAATTGGCTCCACTTGTAAAAATACTGAAAAGTCTGTGTGATTGTGATACTCTTAATTAATGCGTTTATTCCAGCGTGATCGGGTTGTTTATGACTTATTTTTTCGTATAGATAATACATTCAAGTAACAAAATAATATTAATTTTAAAAAAAGATGAAGAAATTCAAACACATATATAAATAATACAATGTGGCTACTGTGCAGTCGATGGCATTCTCTGGTGCGGGAGCCAGCCTCCCACGAGAGCGCCGCTTGCACCGCTTATCCAAGACCGATGTAATAAGCTCAAGGCTCCTATTTCGGTCCTACAATGTCCTTTAATGCAAAATGGGCTACAGTAACGCGCCAATCCAAACAGTATTCTGTATGAGTTGTTGTACTGAATTCGGAGACGGTTACACGTCACTTGCTTGTATTTCAACCAGAGCTCGCAGGTATACATGCTGGTGAAGAACGACTTAAACACGATTATCTTACTGCATCGATAGCAACGCCACGACAGCATATTCGCACGAGACATGAACAATTATTTGCTATTAATTATTGAACACATTCTTATTGTGAAGTTGTAATTATTCAGTACATAGGTCAGAGATATTTTAAATACTAATTAAATGTATTAATTAAAAAGATAAAATCAGATTTATTTATTTAAAATATTATTGCTGCTACCGAGATTTGAACCTGGATCTCGTCCAATCCGGGGATCGATCGATTGATTGATCCAAGTGGATTGAAGGCAAATTTTAGAACTTGTGTGTTACGCTTTTCAAATTAATACATCTATCATTTCGTTATTTGAAAGCCATCTTCTTTATTTGTACGGAATCTCAAATACCTTTGAGTAATCCGATAAGAGACGCCAAAATTAATAAGTCATTTTTATTAAATTTTGGACACATTGATACAACTTATATATATTATTAAGGAGAACACATTCTCATTGTGAAGTTGTAATTATTCAGAACGTACATTTAATTTGTATTAAAAAATATTTGCTTATTTCATACCATTCGTGAACCTGCAAACCTTAATTATTCCGATAGGTGCCGCCAGATGTTTTCTTGTTTTATCCCTGGCTCGCGGCTGCGTCGTGTCTGCGGCTCGTCTCTCCAGTGCGCCGTCTCGCTTACCCTGTGTCGTGCCAAGTTACAGGGTTGGTTTATTACTCTCCTCCCCCACCCCTTCAGTTTGTAAACATCCAAGTATCCCCTGGTACTAAACGACTTTCCAACTATGTTAATTTTGCAAATTGTTTCTTGAAGAAAGTGTACCAGCCTTGATTTGTTGATAATCCACACCGCTCACCTACATCTTCACAAGGAGGCTAAACAATTTTTAATAATCTTTTTCAGTTATTCACACGACTGAATCTATTTCATAATTACAATAAAAATAATAAGAATAATACGTGCTGGAAGTCTTAGAGTCATCGACGTGCTTGCGAGATAGTGGTATCTCGTTCATAGCGCAAGTATTTAGCTTAGTTTGAAACTAATAAGAATATCTACGTATTCCGTGTACGCATCTCTATTTAACCTTTACCATACCGTGATATAAAATACTCGTACGCAGCCGTGCTGTCAACTCGTGTTACCGTAAGAAATTAGAGTTCTATTATAAGCCTTTAAAATGTGAAAAAATGTTTAATGCCATAAATTTACTTATAAAATGCATAAAAAATATGTAATATTATAATTCGGAGCCTTCATAAGGTTCTGTATAGGAGGGGTTGTATTGCTTATAATACAATCTTCCTTTTTTATCTATCTTCGTTTAATTAGTGAGAATGAGACACCATTATATTCGTATGTTTGTTATTGTTTTCACCGTGCAATTAGTGTGATTTCTTTCTGTCTTGCCACAAATGTTATTTTTGTCAACGTATTAATTTTATAACTGAATAATTATATTTGTAGAATTCGCCTTACATAATTGATTTTTCACTAGTCATTTCTGAGCGTAAAAATTTTCCTTAAAAATAACTAAAATATGAAATGTATGTTGCGTATATTTACCGAAATATTACAGATTTAATTAGAGCGGTCATGGTTTGGGAAGGGTTAAAAAAAAACACAAAATATCAGAGCAGCGAACTCATTCTCACCTACATGCCCTACACAGTTCCTATTATTACAAAATTAATATTCATTAACTCGAACCGATACTGAATTACGCTCCCTTATAGTGATATATTTTATGTTTCATTACCAATATTTAAAAATCTAATTAACAATATTCTTCGATGCAATACGTAAATGATTTTTCCTTGTTTTTTGTGTTCATAACATTTTTTACGTATGAAATATGTTAGGCTGTTAGTAAATTGTCACCATTTTTTTTCCTCATGTTCAATACTCTTCAATATTGTGTGTTATTTTCAATAAATAAATAAAAAAAATTTTGTTCTGGACCATAATGCGTCTCTATACTTGTGGTAATATTAAAAAAATACAGGTGTTCGGTACCCGATAAGGTCTATTATTTATTTTATTAATCATTTATCTGAAAACTAGACCTAAATAATGTATATGTATTCTGTCTCTCTTTCTCTTTCGCATGTAATTTTATATTCTGTCTGCATTCTTTTTATATTTATTGTTAGTTTTAAATACGTCCTGACAAAGCTTTAGCTAAGCGAAACCGGTTGATGTTTTAATAAAATTCGTGGTTTTATACAGAGTGATTTTTAAAATTTTTTAATTTAATTTAAAAAATTACGATGACGCGAAGTAAGTGAAAAATTAGGAGAAACACTGGCTGAAGTATTGGCATCTCGCCTGCAGAATGACACACGGTTGCGACTGCTCTGATACGAAGAATATGTCGATCGAGTCGCATTGAATAATCAAACAAGAAACCGCGTCCCGCGATCTAGCGCGCTGTTCAGAGCAGCGATTCTTAAGCTTGTTCAAGAAGAGATTTAGACGCGTAGATACGTGGCAACTCGCTTAGCAACAAATTGGTGTTAGATTTTAGTTTTCACTTTGCGAAAGTTTTCTTGGAAATTGGTTAAAACTTCACAAATCGACGCCATATGGTGTGGAAAAATATTCAACCCCTCATTCTTTCGACGTGAACGGAAACTTTCCGGTTTTAAAGATTCACACAACACCCTCCAACTGCTCCACCTGCAAGCCAGTAGACAGAATCTGATTAAAAAAATTGATATAAATATTAATTACAGTTGTACGCCAGTCCTGATGAAGATACGATAGTATCGAAATCGATTGAAGTAAAAATAACTCGCAGTAGTTTATACAAGGGATAATGTTTTTATCGTTTACCAAATTATTGTATCTTAATTACGGGATTGTGGTTAGTGGTTACGATATTCGCCTAGTGATCTAGTGGTCGGGGGTTCGAGCCTCGTTCCTGTAGACTAGCAAGTCAGTCTTATTTTCAAAGTACAAGCGTTTAGCTTAGTTCGAAAATAGTAAGAATATTGATGTGCCGTGTATTCCGTGTACGAATCTTTATTAAACATAAAAAAATAATAATGAAAACATCTTAACTTCTGCGACTATTTATGTCAATTCGCCATAAAAATGGTAATTTGAAATAATAAAATGCAACGTACAATACAATTAATACAATGTGTAAACATGTAATAATCAAAATTCATTATATTATAAAATTAAACATCAACCTTGATGATAGATCCTGCAATGGGATTCGAAACGTCGGCCAGAGAGATCGGCGCCGCGTGGCAGAGTACTCCAGAAAATTCTACGTAGAATCCCGCCTTATTACCAGAATATACTACAATTTTGTATTGATGAGAGGGACGGTACCTATCGAAATTATCACAGTATCGTGTGTAGTACAAAGTATCAATCTTAATGATTCCTCACCATATAGAAATATTGAGTGCACCAGAGACTAGACAAGCCTAACCAAAGTTGTTGAATATATATATATATATATATATAGTATCATTTGAAATCACGCGCGCAGACCTAAAGCGACATCTACCGACGCGAGCAGATGCGGCCAGTAGAGCGAGGTCGCATGAAGGAGGGGGGACTTCGTTACGAGCGCAGAGAGAGAGAGATCGTGTCGGTGGCGGACGCCCTGCGGCGCCCTGCCGAGTTCGGCGGATTAAGGATCGAGCAATGGCGCGAATGAAGACGGAATTTTAATAAACACGAAAGAACAAGAGGTATTTGGGCCTTGTTCTGTCCGTGGGCATACCGGAAGGAAGGACTATTCGCCTAGTGGTTCAGTCACGGCAGGAACAAGAGGAATTTGGGCCTTGTTCTGCCGGTGAATGTAAATAAAAGTACTCTTAAGAGGCTGCGAGCAAATGCGGAAGCGGGACGAGCACCTATGCATGACGAGCACGTCATAGCACGAGCGCTATGACGACAGGATTGGTCCCCAGGAAACCTCCCGACGACGAGACGATGCTGTGGCCCGACCAAGGAATGTTAGGAATCCCTCTGCGTGTAATGAAAGACAATTCTACCCTGTTGTGTAAATAAAGTTCAATTAATGTGATATTAGTGTTATTATTGTCTGAGACCTCCCCCACACATCAGAGATAGGCATTCTGACACCAACCCTAAGGTACCCACAGACTGAGCATAGCTGGTGGCGTTGTGCACGGCGTTACAATATATATATATATATTAAAATGAAAAATAATACCCACTTATAATTAAATTCTCTCTTTTATTATTGCTTTACATTCCTTCAAGACGAAAGCTTTTAGAAAATCTTATTATTTTTAAAATAATTTAAAAAATTATCTTAAATCGCATTCTGTAAATTTTAGTATTCACAGGGCCGTATTGAATTTGGGGCACCTCATAAAAAAAGTATAAAGCAGAAATAATTGAATTCCCTCGCATTCTTTTGAAGTCTTTTTCCAGACTCTTATAATATTGAAATCCTGGAATTCCCGGAGTATTTCAACAAAGCTGGATGGCTGTTTAGCGGTAAAATTTAAATGATTCCCCGATAATATTGGTTTTGTGAAACCGCGCTGTACCGTTCAGGAGTTGAACGGAAAAGATCCTTTGATACTTGTGTTTAGAATAAGTAGAACAGGGAGGGAAATACTCTCGGAGAGGAATCCAGACGCTCGAATAATCGAGGCTTTTCATCTAACCTACCTAATCTCGCTGTAAAAAATAAGGGTGAAATTGTGTGACTCATTTCTGAAATAATCATTCGATTGAAAACGAATCCCTCGTTTGTGGAACATGAACCTCGATATTCTGTTGCTTTTGCTAAAAATTCTTATTATAAATTTAAATTATTCTAAACAGCGTCTTACAATATTCTAAAAATTCTTATTGCGAATTGAAATTATTATAAGTAATGCTTTATTTAGTATAATTTCAAAATACATGATTAATTATTTTAAAACTGTTGTTTATAATATAAAATCCCTATATATATTTGTACTGGATGTAACAGACCTAGTCCATAATATTTTACAGGTTCAATGTTCAGATTTAAATGTTCAAGGGATATGTGACCAATCTCAACCATGTCAGAGATATAAGCATTTAAAAAAAAAACGTAATTCCAAATTATATATTGAATACAACAAATTAAAGGTAAACCGAATTTCGAGCGATTAGACTATTTTTTGTTAGATGATTTAGAGTCTGAAACAAAGATTAATAATGGAACAATTTCGAAGTACCTTAAACATAACATAAAAATTTCAAACCAAATAATATTTTACATAACAGTGCAGTATTTACATGTATTCTTTGAACATTTTCAACTCGTAATTAAGTCATATAACATTGTGGACTAGATCTATTACACCCTGTATATGTTTGTCAACATAAATGTGTTCTAAAAAATATATAAGTATCTTTCTTGTTGATAAATTTGATTTTAATTTAAAATACCACAGTGCTTTGTTTTGAATTTGCAACTTCACAACAAAAATCGTCGTCCATCTTTCAAAGAGGCGTATCGTGAATTTGTTGATATTACATAAATTTTGTAGAATTTTTCACTGTTGAAAAATAATAACTTATTAATTTTTTTTATTTAAGACAGTGTGAGGTGTATTTTTATTCCATAAATATGACTTATTACTGTCAATTGTAAGAATGACACATCGAAATATGAGTGATTTCGTCAATGTATTTATGTAATATTACCCCATTGAAATATAATATAGATAAGCCTTTTTTTAGAGACGACGAAATGTGCCTCTTTAAAAATATATTATAATAATTATAAAGAGGCCATTTAGACATAACTCTGAAAAACTCTTTAAATCCTTTCAAGTTTTGCATATAAGACAACTGTTTACCAGATCATTCTTAAAACTATTTTAAAAAAATATATATATTTCAGTGTCGAAAATGAATACCAAAGTCGGCCAACGAACTTTCTTGTTTTGTGCACCGCGGATATTTAACAAATTGTCACTAGACCTTTAAGGTCTAAAGTGATAAAACGATTTTAAACCAAAAATAAAAAGTGGTTGCTTGATGTGGGTAGAAAGGAAAATGAGACTAATTTGTCATTTGTGCTAACCTAACTACACATTTAACACATTTTTGTCTTCAACTATTGTATATTACAGACAATAATATTTTTATAATATTTTATAACTCACTTCACATTATGCTTTATACGATTGTACCTTAATAAGTACAACATTTAAAAATTGTATAGGTAATTGCTTTAGATGTACTATTTATGCTACAAAAATAAATAAATAAAAATCATGTTTTAAAAAAAAATAAACGATTTTTTAACCCCTCAGGTAAAATGTATTTCTTAATTAATGGGTTGAGACATCTTTGTCGTGCTCGAGCCAATAAATTATTCAAAAACTCTCGTAATGATAAAAAGTATAATTTTTAAAGTACATAGATACGGATTAATACGGCAGTCGGGTAATTTTTGCATCGCATTAATTCCGTTCACCTTCCTTCTGTGTTCGCGAGGTAATGAATGTCTCGGCAATATTTCCTGCCTCCTGGCAGAAAACGGGGAGATTATAAATGTGAAATTTTCCCCGTCACGGACGGCCAATAATAAAGTAGCGCGATAATGTAACAGGGCGTAGCGAAAAGAACGCTGCACTCGTTAAATAATGAAGTTCAAATTAATCTTTGTACCAGTGGCGTGCACCACTGTCATGGACTTAGGTTATGCCGCTGATAAAAGTATATTACGATCGTTTTTGTTTATCACTGGAGCTTTGCGTTCATCTGAAAGAGATTGATAGTACACACAAAATATTTGTTCATTAGCAAACATGACGCAACTGACAATGACATTGACCCGTGTGGCTGGACGGCATGAAATTGAGCGTTCAAAATAAAGTCAAATATCTTGGTCATATATTCAATGAAGATGGACAAGACGATGATGATGTAGAACGGCAGAGGAGACAGTTGAGCGTTCGTGCAAATATGCTGTCGCGGCGTTTCTACCGATGCAGTAAGGAGGTGAAGAGCATCCTTTTTAAGTCGTTCTTTACCAGTATGTATACCTGCGAGCTCTGGTCGAAATACAAGCAAGTGACGTATAACCGTCTCCGAATTCAGTACAACAACTCATACAGAATACTGTAGCGCATCTACAATGTTTACCGAAGGCCGTATACATAGATTCGTTCCGCTTCTAAGACATCGAGTTGCTGGCGTAAAGCTGTGGCTGGAGCTCAGCACCAACTCTCTGGTGCAAGCGGCGCTCTCATGGAAAGCTGGTTCCCTGACCAGAGAATGGCAGCGCCTACAAAATAGCTACATATACAATAATGGCCGTGACTGAAGGAGTTATATATGTAATATTTATATTTTGTGCGTATAAATGTGTCAACTTTTTACTTTTTATTAACTTTTAAAATTTTTTTTGTATTTATTAATATTCTCCTTGGTTTTCTTTTTCATAGGATTATATTTATTTCATAACCTTTAATGTATAACATAATATGTATTATCTTTATGGCGAATCGGGTTATAAAAAAAAACCTGATCACGCTGGAATAAACACATTATTATTATTATTACCTCTATATTCGTTAGCCCCTATATTATTTTGGTTCGATATTCGTCACACTTTGATAACAAAACAAATGTTTCAATATTCGTCAATATTTTCTACATTTGTTACTGTAGTGCTGTCTATCTGGGCCAAAACGCAGAATATAGTCGAAAAATGGCATCCAGATGTTGCCATTGCCAACCAAAATATAAATGGATTCAATGATAATGTCATGAAGGTTTTAAAAAATAGCCAGAAACAGGCAAGTTCTTTGTTAAATGGAGTGCTACTGAAAACCACCACCAGAATTAGAGTTATCTGATGTTTAAATTGTCTTCTTCTAAATATTAGTAACTTTCCTCCTCTACCGCTTTTACCATCAAGTCTTCGCAGTACAATAATGGGGGCTAAGAACGAATTAATTGAATTTCAGTTATTAGCTATGGGAAAAACTGTTTCTATATTCATCAGGCCCTCGGGAACGAATTAATGACGAATATAAAGGTTCCGCTGTATTCATATTGCTGGAAATAAATTGGTGAACATACGAGTATTATATACCTCGGTTGCAATATAAATGAAAGATGGGATCCTTCTGTTGAAATCAAATGCCGCATTGAGCAAGATCGTGAAAATGATGTTCTGCAGTCATGATCTCAATCTTACATAACGAATGCGAATGGTCAGATGCTATGCGTTCTTGATATTATTTTATGGAATAGAAGCGTGGATACTTACCGTATAAATGAAGCATTTAAAATGTGGATTTACAGAAGAATGTTATAAATAAGCTGGATGGATTGTGTTACGAATGAAGGTTCGGATGAGTAAAGAAAAAGAAACATTTAAAAATTTAAAATCCAATAACTGTAATATCTCAGACATGTAATACAAACTAATAGTTGAGACTCGTCCAATTTTTCCATCCTAACAACAACTCACCCCGAGCAATAAATCACGGACACAACACAAGACAAACAACGAACATCTACGCCACGCCAGTTCAACGTCATTTTATCAAAGATTCTACATGTTCTAGCTCCGAAACTGTACAACACACTCAGCACCAACTGGAAATCTCTCACTTCCAATAAGATTACTCAAATATGGACCCAATATATTATTTAAAAAAAACATTATTTTTTTCTCTATCTCTATTTTTATTTCTGTTAAATTTTTATCTTAAATAAAACCAAAACAGCACAAAAAATGGGCTTCTTTAACACAGACTTCAGTCTAGTAAAGTAGCCAGCACAACGTTGTGTATATCAGAGGTGGAGTCTACTCCATCCCACACAATACATTACGAGTATTTAATAGCAATGTAATTGTATGTTATGTTTATCATGTTATATTATAATATAATCACTTCTGCTACAACAAAAATATGTATATCTAAATATATAAATAAATAAGGCAGTAATGCAGGAAAAGATTGCTGGAAGAAGGATATAGAGATCAAATTGATATTCCAAAACTAAAATACACCGCAACTCAAAATCAATATATTTATCAAGGTATCAAATTTTTTAACAATCTCCCCATCACAATTAGAAAAATTACGGACTGTCATAAATTTGTAACTGAAGTAAAAAAATATGTACACAGACTAACTGAAACATAAATTAACTCGAATATACTCCTTCTCTATACACGAGTCTTACTTTCATAGAGAAGAAACAAATGTTAAAAAATATATATATAATTGTATTATATTTTAAATATTAATAAAAAAAGAAAAAAAAAAGGAGAACCTGATGCAATTGGTTTGGCTAGACTATTGTAGAGCTTTTCAGGGCCGCAGTGAACAAAGTGAAAATAGCCAACGTCGATTGATGATTGGACACAAGAAGAAAAATAAAGAAATGGAATGTTTCAGAAGCATATGTTCCGTTTTTAAAAAATATTCTATGGAAATTATTTGAGTCTTAACATATTTTATGATATAACATATTCCAACGTATCGGAACGCGTATATTGAAGCCTGCTTCAAATACATAATTGCGGTGTTTTGCAACACGTCCGCTTAAACGAAGACGTGTATTCTGAATAACGCGCGACGTTACATTTTGTACTCCAATTGAAAATTGAAATGGGATATTTTGTGATAAATGCATTTTCTGTAACTAACCGACTTATCATCATGCCGTTTCTCCGCAGGGGTAGGCAGATAGATTGGAGTGCTGCACTCTATGTGCTGATACTTATATCATCCACATTCATGCGTGTGGCCATTATTATGAAAGTGGTCTAAGTCATGTTTCTTCCGTTTCGAAATATTTAAATAAATGATTTAAGGTTGAAATTATTTAACTCCGTTAACCATTGAACGTCTTAATATAAATATTAAATTTTTCACAATTGTTTCAATTTGCATCATATTATATTAATTAAAAATAGTAAATAATTAATAAAAACATCTTTAAAATTCTTGCAATATTTGGTTAACATGGTTACCTCAAGTCTTCTTTTTTTGTAGACATCAACACTATCGTTATTCATTCAAATTTTTAAAATCTTGTTAACTATGTTGAAAACAGCTTTATTTATAATTTGTAAATCATTTATTCAGTTTTTAATTGATTTGCCCCATTTACGCCTGATTGACCTCATTTCCACTGTATTAAGTCTATTTTCGTTTTTCTGTTACTATGTTCAGGTTTACTTTCGATAATCAATTTTAGTACCAGGTCTCCATTATGTACCGCTAGTGTAGCCTCGGCCGATAAGTATCCATTAGCTGCTTCTTTAATGCGGAAAAATATTGTTAATATATTATAAAACCAACATTCATTAATTTTCTCTTTTTTTCAGTATCTAATAATTTATTTTCATTTTTTGTTTCAGGTAAGCAAAAGCTTTTTATTCTTCACGGGTCTTACATCACAGTACGGGTCGAACCAGCCTTTTCAGAGGTCTTCAAGTATCATGACGTCATGGTAAGTGAGATTCGCTCCTAATTTTTAAACTTTCAAGTTTTTTGGCCATAATGCAAAAATTTTAATCAGTCTTCAAGGCCATCGTCACACGCAATTTGAAACGATTGAAAGATGGTTGACATTTGTCCCGCTGTTCAGTTCGGAGTAATGCCAACATTAGAATTGCAGCATTTTCTTATCAAATGTAATGTAAAGAAATGTAATCGTAGTTTAGCAACGCGTTGCGCGCGTCTTTTAGTGTCCTGGTCTCTACAAACCGTTTCCATTTTCCCCTGTCTTGCGCCGCGTCGGTTCTTGTTGACGATTCGAGCCCCAATTTGTCTTCCTACAATCTTTCCTGTTTATCGCAACTTCTTAGAAAGCAGCGAGCCACGAGTTATCACGAAGATACGTTGTTGGCAGTTATTTCTCTAGCATTCGCAAGACGTCTCTTTGCCACTTTGATTGAGATCTTTTTATACGTAGATGTAGGAGCCCTATGTTGAGGGTCTCTTTTGTCGGTACTTCTCCGTCGGTCGTACAAAATGATACTACTGCCACTTCCCTAAGATAACTCAAGTATCCTAAATATGTGAAAATAAAACACTTCTACATAATAATACAATGCTTCTAATTATTTTATTAGATTGTAAAATTATATAGCTGTCCTATTCTACAAATTACCCATGACATTAACCCTTCCCAAACCATGCAGTAACACAGGTGTACCATCATAATTAAACCTGTATTATTTCGGTTAATACATGCAACATAAAATTCATATTTTAGATAATCCTAAAGAAAACATTAGCGCTTAGGAATGACTAGTGAAAAACCAATTATGAAAAGGGAATCATACAAAAACAATTATTTTTTCCATTCCGTTGTAAAATTAATACATTGGTAAAAATACAATTTGTGATATGAAAGACAGAGATCACACACTATTTTCACAGTGAAAAGAACAACAAACATACAAATATAATGTTCTCTTTTTCACTAATTAAATGAAGAGAGATAAGAAGGAAGGACACATTGTATATGACTTAATGAATGCTCTAAATTATGTTATTAATCGTTTTTTAAAAATTGAATGCTCAATATTTAGAGTATATTCGTACCATTAAATCCATTTAAACTAATAAAAACATTTTTTCTAACAGTTATTTACTGTAACACGAGTTGACAGCATGGCTGCGTTCGGGTATTTTATAACACGGTATAGTAAAGGTTAAAATACTATTAATGTTGAAACTGAATGGTTACTTGGATTAATTAGAAACATTCAAAATTAGTGGAAATCCTCAGAATTCCTATGAATAATGTTATCCCTTATCGTCTCATGTAAATACATTGTATATCTGTCCCCCGTTATTGTTATGAATACAAATTGTTGAGTTAAAAGTGTAAAATTGATAATGCCCTTGCATGGCGAAACGCGTCTCAAAAAAAAAAAACAAACGAGTAGATGAAACAAGTGTTTTTTTTTCACATATGTGGTTATGAAGTTTTATAAACATACATCGGAAACAGTAAATAACTCAAATAATTTGTTATTTTCAAGCATGTGTTTGTAGAAACGTTAAATAACCTTTCTGGTGTAAGATAATTAATCTGAATCTGTACAAATGTTAATATAATAATGACAATTTCCCGAATGCCAGGTAAATCTTTTTAGTCTGTGTCATTTTATAGCTACCCGTGTATAGTGTACATTATATTTTATTATACACGTAAACTGGACATTTTGATAAATATTAATACAATTTTGAGACCCTTCCTTTAAAAGGCTAATATTTCTCGACCGGCCGAATAATGTACCCATTTGTTTTAGACCGAATTCGTTAACCCACCCGCTCGACCCTTTCGGGGCGGCCGGCCCGAGTGGGTTATTTGCTTTCTTTTTATTTATCGCGCAGCATTATTGTCAAGTTTTACTACCCTTCCCGGGGGGGCGGTTAGGCCGTGGGAGAGGTTAAGCATCCCTGCATTACCTATCGAACACATTAGCCACAGGGGCCGGCAACTGTCACGGGAGAGCCTCCGTTCACTTCGGACGGACTCTTTTTGATGTGTAAACATGTAAGTTCACGCGCCGCCGCGGCCACAACCAAAAACGTCATTCTCGTTACCATGGTGACCACATATTTTATTTAACACGCATTAACATTAGTTTTTACACTGTTTACACAAGAGGGTGGCGAAATAAGGTATGCAGGAAGGGTGGAAAGAATTCGGGAGAGGAACAAGAATAGTAGATAGGTTGTGGCTGAAGAACCACCCGGAAACTGAAAACACGACCCACCTGTGAAATGCTCCTTTTAATATCTTCTTCATCCCTTGCCGTTAAATTGCCATGCAGTTTGGCAAAAAATTAAAATTAAAATGTATATTTATGTAAAAAAGAAGAAAAAAATAAAGAAAAAAACATACACTTTCGATGATAGCAAGATGTACAGTACTAAATCGGTTCGCACGGTACCGAGAAACCGATTATACACAAACAGATAACAGCTCCACACTGCAGGATGATAATTCATCGCAGTCAACGCACCCAAATGGTAAACACTATCCTGTCAGTTCGAAGGTTCAACTTCAACTCCAGAACCATAGAGAACACACCATAGAATCCACATCCGTGGTAATAGACAATAATTATATCTACGCGTTCACGTGCGCCCGAGACGGCGTTTACCGATCGATACATCATAAATACCAAACGGACACTTAGTATATTTATGCCTTCCTGAAAATTTCGTTTTGTGAAATTTGTGCTAAAATGCTTAAACGATTGCTTCGTTCTCGTGAACGTCAGATTTATATTTTATGTGTAATTAAAATGAATAGTTTCGTGTATAAAGAACTTGTTTGTGAATTCTGTACTTACTGTAACTGTAACTCCTAAAAATTTTAATAAAAAAATAATGTATACTTTAGTAACCTGCCTGCATAGTGGACAATGCTGAGCAACTCCGAATTTTAAAAATAAATGTAATAATTTTTTTTTCATGTTAATCACACATTAGTAAGTGAATAAACATGATATGAAGTGTATATTCTTATATATATATATATATATATATATAAGAATATACAGAATATAAGAAGGGTTTGGAACATTATTTGCGTGGCGAGGGGTCAAATTGCTGTATACACTTTCACCGACGACGCTCGCCCATTTACCCTGTTCTTCCATTGTCTCTTTCTAGTAAACAAGCGCTTCGCTTTATGCGCTTAATCTAATCTTAAATCGCGCATTAATTTGTAACTCTTTTTAATGAATCATGTGATACCCTGTAAGTAATTTTTACTCATGCATTACTTTGTCCGTTTACTTCATTTCAACACAATTGTGAGGCATAATTGCGTCACCTCTCCGTGGGAATCTTCAAATACCCACATCTTTATATATGTTTACGCACTTTCTTATTCCTTCGACTGGCACCCCATTTTTTTTTGTTGTTGGTATGATTAATTTATGTAGTGTGACCGAAGTAGCTGTCAAACCGCGGTCGACAACTGCTGTTGGTACCTCGTTAGATAAGCATCCCTAATAAGTAGCCCCGGAAGTGCGCATTTCGGCCGGTACAAGAAGATCAATACATCGAACCAACCCACGATGGCTGGGAAACAGCTATTGTCAATTAAGGTTAGTGGTGATTTTTAATTCTGCATATTAATAGGAAACCCGGGAACAACAAGGCATTCACGGGAACAATATACACAACTTAAGGAGCACCACTTCCTAAAACAGTTTCGAAGAAGTGGTAGGAAAGTTCACTGATGATTTTAGGGACGGTTGTGACAAGTTACCTACCTTTACTAATCATCTCCCCTTTGCTACCCTGCTTCCTTCATTTCCCTATCGTTGTCGAATCCTTTTGCCACCCTTTTCACACTGCTGCTGCGTTATTGAGGGGATTCATCTTCCGCTAATGTTATTGAATAGATTTATCTCAATTTTAAAACAATCTTCCGCCCGAATGGCGCTCCGGAAAAGATCCGATACCTCTGCCTTTGATCTATGGCTGCTACAGATTGGTCCATAATGCCGCTGCTCTTCTCTTATTGATGTCGGAGTTATCTTATTTCTTCCTAAATGTGCCCACTGGTTTATTGGGGTATTATGCCCCGCGAGCGCTGTGGATACCCCTCGGTGGAATTACTAAGCGGGCACCGGTGGTATCGCGATGGTATGGAATCATGATTTGATATTGTTTATAGCAATTTACAATGATCTACGTGTTCAGCTATTTATGAGGGTTGTGCTGCCTCTTCGTGCAGTAATAATAATACAACGTTTGTAATAATTTAAGATGGTTCTACGTAAACTGACCACATTTTTTAAAGACAAAATAAGTTTTCTACAAGATGTAAATGACTCACAGAGACTCATTTTTACACGGGAATTTAAGTATGGAAAACGTAATGCCCATTGTTTGGGACATATATTTATTTGTGTAAATAGATATTTATTCTTGAACAAAAATAATGCACTGTGCCTTCCCCTCTTCCCTTCCCTTATCGATCTCGCCGCCGAACCAGTCGTTTGGAGACCTTGAGCTAGTGCGGTTATACGTGTACGGAAAGGATTACAATATAAATACAAATAACCTACAAACCCCAAGAGCTCATACTACATTTTGTCAAAAGAACTACAAATATAATATTTTGGACCTAAACTATTTAATAGAATGATAAAAGACTTAAAAGGAATTGTCCCAAGAAAATGAAACTATATATTAAAACTTGGATTCGTAATATGGGTAGAGCCAATATCGGTGCACTCACCCAAACATATTGACTCATACCTATATTAATTATTGCTACAAATTGATCCAAAAATTAAGTCCATTTTAAAATTGTTCTTCATATACACCTTTTATATGGTAATAAATGTTATTCTAATTAATTGAACAATTGCATGTAAACTATGCCTGTCTCGACACAGAATTTCTCTAGTAAGACGGGCACAGTCCAAACAGATTTTTACATAGTATTATATAGTTACAAGTAAATAAATAAATATTATACTAATTCTAGACTTCGCGTCTATACTGTGTCGGAACCTTTGACGATATAGTGAATAAACAGTATACAGTCCACATTTTGGAGATGTCTGCAGAATTCGAATTATGGTGAATGCCTATTCCTTCCGTATCCTAAATTCTTCCGGCATCTATGATTGTGCGCAACACTCATGTAAAAATAAATGTGACACATCTATATTTTGATAACTTGATGAATCCCAGTAATTGGTTCCTACAAAGATTTGAAACCGAGTGCCCAGAACAATTTATAAAAAGGCACCGAATAGTTTACGGAGGTGAGAAGAGTGATGTCGGTGCTGGGAGACTTTACGGCTGTTAGGCGTTTTGATTTCACGCACCGGTATCTTCAGTATGCGTTCAGGATCGTCGGCGGTGATGATAACAGTGGAGGTGATTGACCTCCACACAGTGTTACAACCGAAATCACAACTAATATTGAATACAGATTATTACTAAGTCGTTAATAACCCTGATGTGACATTGTACAATGTAAAAACTTTTTGAGACACTTAGGGGAATAATATTCTTACCCTACGTAATACATATTCTTACAATTATAAGTAAGAATCACTGAAAAAAATATGAATAAAAATTAATATTTGATTATCTTTGTTTTATTAACCACTTGAATTGAGTTTAAATACATCTACCGGTTTCGAAATTGTAAAATTTTTTCATAAAAATTATTCGACTAAATTTGTATCAAGTAACAATTTGAGTTAGGTACTAAATTTATTTTTTAAATGATTGTTGTTTTTTTAAAAATAGTTTTTTTTTTTTTAAATAGATTCTGGTAAAGAAACAATAATATATGTTTTTAGTTAGTTATGACATCCTGAAGAAGAAAATGGTATTTTTCGAAACCCTTAGATGTAATTAAACCCAATTCAAGTGGTTAATAAAACAAAGATAATAAATAAAAAATATGAATTTTAACCACAAAGTTAATATTGCTAATTTTAAAAGTATTAATATTTGAGGCTTACAAAGTTATTTATACCTGTAGATCTAAAGTCGAGCCGATTAAAATCTTTTTCATTCCTTCTTCATGTCAGTATTGACATATAGCGGCCTCAATCAGATGAGACTCGGCTTGTGATGCACCTTTATAAGTTCCGGTCTAGGTAAGACTAGGCTTTGATTGTCTTGATTTATCTATCAAAAGCGAAATTTGCATGGTCCAAAGTACATGTTGACACGCTTATAGTATTTAAAAGGTTAATAATGATGAAAATAATAGAATATTTGGTATTATATTCCAAAAAGTGTATATATTTATCAGTGTTCCTTTTATCTTTTGTAAAATATATTATGCATGTTCAGTATCGCTCGCTTGGAATGAAATAACGTGTAGAATTTTCCAATTTTCATAAAACTAGAGACACCGCCGTCGCAAAGTGTCGTGCGGGAGCCGGCTCTTAGTTCCACATCCCAGACCGTCCGCTCCCAAACTTGCGGTCCGTGTCCCATGCTTAAAGTGACGCCAATTTGTTATCTCTCAAAGGATCCAACAAAACTACCTTTGACACAAATTGAACCGTAATTTGTTCCCTTCCTCCAGTAGATCCTTTCTGGAATCATCTTCCATCCTGTGTTCGTATTTCCTTCCTTTTTCATTCCTTAATGTTCCCTATCCATCAGTGGCGTGCACTCGGCATAAACTAGGTTGCGCTGTTGCCGACATTATTAGCCATCAAAAATATCGAGAAAATTGTGAATTCGTTACGCCAAAAAAGGAACGTTCTTTTATTTTATTTATTTCATAGACACGTATAATATATATTGTATAGTTAGAAACAATACAAAAAATTAAATAATCTATATTTTTAAAATTAAAAATCAATTAAACTTTAAAAGCGAATTCCGGTCCAAATTGATATTCCAAAACTAATATACACACTATATTTATCAAGGCATCAAATTATTTAACAACCTTTCCGTCACAATTAGAACAACTACAGACTACTATCAATTCGTATCTGAAGTAAAATAAATTTATACACAGACTAATCGAAACATAAATTATCTCGTACATACTCCTTCCCTATACACGATTCCTACTCTCATAGAGAAGAAATAAATGTTAAATGAAATATATAACAAAACACAATATAAATATGAAACGAGATAATAAAAATCCTAATATGCAATACAATATGTATAAATAAAATGTTAGCTCATACAAGATACAGGAAAATACACAAAACAAATAATAGATATCTCATAGAGACGAAGCTGTTTTTTTTAAAATTATATTTAACGGAAGGATATTTGAGTATGGGTAATTAATTACAAGGCGTACGACCTGTCTCCGGCTGGCTTAAGTGATCACTTTATACAAATATAACGTTCACCATTCTCACCCATTAATCAATCTCCATATCTATGAAATTTTTGTAAGTTGTATATATATTAATATGTGAAAACATTGCTAAAAATATATAAGATTAAAAATAATAATGCAGTATAAAGTACACATTATTATCTGTAACGTTCAATTAATTAATTTTTATTTTTTAACTTTCCAACGTCCCTTAAGTGGTGTCTTTATTCATAAAAAATCATATTACATAAATCCATAAAAAAAAGCATAGTATTACATGCAGATGGAAAATTAATAGACAATTAAGGTGCATTCATCAAAAACACTCCCAAAAGAGGGACAGTGAAGAATATAAGTACTTTTAAAATTAGCAATATTAACTTTGTGGTTAAAATTCATATTTTTTTTATTTATTATCTTTGTTTTATTAACCACTGAATATAGTTTAAATACATCTATCTACCGGTTTCGGAAACCGGTAGATAATAAATAAAAAAATAAGAATATAAGTATTGTTGGATTTATATTTTTTTCCCATAATTCTTAAGTATTGTTTTTTTTTTTTTGGTAGTGTGCAGTGCACGCCACTGTTATCTATTGGAAATCCTCTCTCAGCCGAGCCAGGGTACACCCTGCCGCGCATCGGGGAAATCGGATGGTAAACAAATGAAAGAAACCACCTCACCGGCAGGATCGTGAATACTGAAATTCACATCCATATTTACTTCGATTGTCTACGATTATTGCGATCCGAGTGCGTATTGTAGTATCGCCGACTGGCAAAATGTATTCCCATCAATTCTGATCTAATAAATATTTGAACACAGAGTGTAGACTGTTGTGCGGTACTTTACTGGAAGCGAGGTAAATTTATAATGCTCTGGTTATTTTCACTTTAAATCTTTTACTTGTACAAACTTCGGATCCGGTGGCGCAAGCAGCATCAGAATATAAATTAATTCATAATAAAAATGCTAATCTTTCTCTCGATAAAAATTGAGCCGCCTCCGGGACTTGAATTCAAGATCTCTCTATCGCCGATAGATCGTTCTCCCAGCTGAGCTTTATCAGTGTCTTTTTAAGGCGTGACTTTCAATAATAATTTTCAAATTTTCGTGTTTTTTTTTTTTTATGAAAATGTGTTTTTATTATTTATTTATATCAGAAGTTAAATACTAGATTTGAATTTAGATAGGACCTTTACACTCATTTAAAACTATTAAACTGAATGTTATTTATCATAATTAAGACAATACAAGCATTGTAAGAAAGACCGAGACTATTAGATGCATTTTCCGCGTGCCACAAAATTGTCTTAATGTGGAAAATTCTTGCTTAAATGAAATATATTTTCTTATAATCTTAAAACAAAGATTACGAAGGATTATCGATAGTGACGAAGATTGTTAACAATCAATTGTAGTATTCTTTTCACTTAGTTTGAAACCATTGATAAAAAAATGATCGCTTAGGTGGTTTGGTCACATGGAACGAATGAATGAGGATAGAATAATAATATAGACATCTTATTCGGCGATCCCTCGTTACGAGAATGACGTCTGCCATGGTTTATCGATTTTGAGTCCTAGTGCGGCTTAGGAGCCCTGTTACCGCATACCATTCCACATGTTGTGCAAAAGACGAATTTTCCTCCTTTTCTTTCCTCTTTTTCCTTTTTTCGGTAATTGCATCAGCCTCTTTCGTTCGCAAGTTTCCGCTCGTCCATTTTTACGCCAAGGTACGCACGCAGATATTTATTAAGGGCTAATTGTGTGATCAGTAGTAATTTTTTACTATGGTAACTTTTTACTGACGCCTGTAGTAAAAATCCTTTTTGGGTTGTTGATACACCAAATTTACTATTGTCATATATTGAGATGTCTATAGGGGCGATAAATAATCATGAAATATGCTTTATTTTATGCATTATCGATGGATTTTTTCGCCTAGACTTTCGAAATCTGTCAATTTGATGGTGAAATCTTTTCGTATTATGTGCTAATGAATATTCAACAACGAGTTCATCATCGGACGAAATCTCATCACTAAAATAGCAGGATATTGAATGATTAATTGTCGTGTACTGCAACCTTCAAAGTATCAATGTGTCAGATGAATATTTTTGGAATAGCTATGAAAAGTCCGCCATATTTAACTATCGATTCTCGTTTTTAGTTTCATAGAAGTTCATAGTTTTTTACTAATGATCAAACTATCCGTTTTCGCAGAAAAATTTACACACAACCGGCCCTAAACGAGCAGAAATAAAAAACATGTGTTTTATTTTCACATTTGTGATTTTTTTTACGCACGTATTAGTGCAAACACAAACATTGTATTTTTGACACTTCGCAGCCATTCCGCGAATTAAATTGTCACACCTAATATTAGGGGCGGCCTTTTCGAGCTTGCACAAGGGTACGTCTAGGGACAGCCCTAGGAGCGGGGCACCGATTCCTTTTATAAAAGGGACCATATTTTTACGAATCAAAAGTAAAGTGAAATTCTCTCCTTTTTTTCGGCGCAGATAAAGAAGACATTACACAGAATTGAACGTTGTAGTAATGTAAATTCCCCGGGCAGGATTACTCCCCGCCGCGGAGCAACAAAGGCCGGAATCTATGACGTCTGAATAATTCACCAGTCCCACTATCTCTACGCGGGACGTGATAGCAAATCTAATGCCTCTGGTGCCAGATGGGAGAGTCATGGGCGAAAATTAAACATGTATATTTAAGAGGATTTTTTTCTGCGGCCCGAACTACGAAACGAAATGAGACGGCATTTTTGCTAGTAGTTTAAGTGTTCTAGCAACATTTCTGCTTTAGAAAATATTGTAACATTTTTGTTAATTATTTTATTAGCTAAACGAGCTCTCTACTGTATAGCTATTCCCTCCTTTAGACTGTGGTGTCAGATTGCCTTATTTTTTTTTTGTTACAGTTTAAGGCATTGATACACTTTATTATTTATATATATTTAACACCAAATTGTAAGACTTATTTTTTATTAAGAGAACACATTCTTATTGTGTTGTCGTACTTATTCAAAACATAGGTCTGTGATATTTTAAATATTAATTATTCCATAATTTGAAAACCATCTACTTTGTTTTTATAATAAGAATGTGTTCTCCTTAATAATATGTAAGTTGTATCAATGTGTTCAAAGCTTAATAAAATGAATTGTTAATTCTGGCGTCTCCTATCGGTTTACGCAAAGGTATTTGAGATTCCGTAAAAAGAATGTTGATGGCTTTCAAATAATGGAACGATAGATGACATTAAAATTTGAAAAGTGTAACATATGGGTTCGAAAATTTGACGTCAAAAGTACTGTCTGCTGTAGCATAGTTGGTTAAATGCACCTTTCCTGGATTGGAAAGAGATCCAGGTTCGAATTCTGGTAGCAACAACAATATTTTTCGATAAAATTGATTTTATATGTATATATTTTTAATTAATACATTTAACTTGTATTTAAGACTTATATATATATATATATATATATATATATATATATATATATATATATTTATAGATTATTAAACTTTCTTTAAATAACCACTTGATGAGTAATTTTAAAACACCAACCGATTTCGGAATTTATAATATTTAAATATCAAATTAAATAATAAAAAGATATTTGTCACGTTATTTTAATGTTTTTTAAAAATCTATTTCTAATCATTATTTAAAAAACAAATCTCGTAATAATTAACGATGTCAAATATGTGGAAATTGAGTTGATACAAAATTATTAGAAATTTTTTCAGAGCAGTACTTGTGGTTACAATTTAGTTGGTTATTTATAACATGCCGGTTAATTATATTTATCTTTAATGTTTCTAAATTATACAATTTAATCAATACAAACATTATTTGTATGTTAAACGGACAATACAGAATTTTACAATCATTGGAAATTCTGAAAAACCATTAGTATTTTAACATCTTAAATACAGTGGAATCTCTATATTCGTCATTTATCCATTCCTATTTTTTTTGTGTATGTTCGTGCGCGTCTTAGTATGTTTGTCACGTTTTTAGTATTTGTTTGTGGTCTTGGTCCAGTGCATCTATAAAGTATTCTCCGTGATAAGAGCTTGGTTTATGCTACACCGCACTTTCATGTACAGATAACCCCCGTTTATTGCGACCCCGGTGAGTGCGGATTCGATTTAACGCGTTATTTAAAAAAAAAATTCTCAACACTTGTCCGGCTTCGACACATTCCAGGAATCGTCATAATGTGCGGTTGCACGATCGAGCTATGTTTCTTTTTCGTTCACTCACATAATACACGTGTGCATATATACGTAAAATCACGAGCGCGAGTGAGACTAAACATGTAACGCTAGTACGGCGGTTCCTGGTTAGTTACGGTTTTTCCTTCAACTTCAATACTTCAGTGTAATCTCAGCTGAGTGTCGAACGCATGTTCAATATTTTTATCCCTTTTTTAAAATCACACGGCGAACCCTTAACTAATGAAGAGCTGCGGGACATGAACTGTCATACTATGTCATAAGAAAATGAAGACTCGAAACCTGTTTCCGTGCGAAAATTAAGTGTTAAAATAATCGAAAAGGTTCTTTCTTTTCACAATCGTGCATGCAGTTGTTGGAAGAAAATGACGGAGCTTATGAGCGAGTGAGTGCTGTAAAGCGCGATTGAAATAGATTGTTTGACGGTTATAGACAAATTTTACACAATAAATGTAGAGAGGGCAAACAAGGAAATCTAGATTGTTTTTTACAAAGCGGAAAAAATAAGTAAATAATGAATTATCTTTTATACGACATTGTTATTTAATGTTTGTTTGGAAAATAAAACTTTTTTTAGAATCTTAAAACGATTTTTTTTAAATTCCCCGTTGATAGTAGAATTTCGGTTATCGCGGTCATGTCCAGAACGTATCTCCCGCGATCGACGGGGGTTACCCGGAGATGTAATTTATTACTGTTAATTGGAATAACGTTGTATTTTTAATTTCTATTTCCGGTTAACATCTATGAATGTTTATTCAATTTTATTAAAATATATAATATATTGTACTTCGTATATGTAAGAAATATCTTGCGGTATTTACGCGTTCAAAGATTAGTATTATATTATATTGTTTTTGGTATAATTATTATGCAGAACCTCGCTCTTCCGAACCTCAAAATTCGTACAAAATTCATTCGGGCATAATGGAATCGCATTGAATATAATAATAATCGTTATTATTACTAGAACACATTCTTATTGTGAAGTTGTTATTATTCAGAATATAGCTCTGTGATATTTTAAATATTAATTTAATGTATTAGTTAGAAATATATACATATAAAATCAATTTTATCGAAAAATATTGTTGTTGCTACTGGGATTCGAACCTGGATCTCTTCCAATCCGGAGAATGTGCATTATCCGATTATGCTGTACCAATACACTGGATTAACGACAAATTTTCGAACCTATATGTTACACTTTTCAAATTAATACATTTGTCGTTCCATTGTTTGAAAGCCATTTACTTTGTTTTTACGGAATCTCAAATACCTTTGAGTAAACCGATAATAGATGCCAGAATTAACAATTCATTATTATTAAATTTTGATACAAATTATTTGTATTATTAAGGAGAACAAGTGAAGTTGTAATTATTCAGAACATAATGTTTTTAATACAAATTAAATGTATTTTTAATAGGTGTACCGGAAAGGAATGTCGTTTTTTTAATAAAACAATTTGGTGCATTTAATTTATTTATTTATTAAAACTTAGTTCAAAATATAATTGCCATCGTTTGATATAACCTCCTTCCACCTCTCAGTCCATTTTTTAATACCACGTTCGTAAAATTCAGCTGGTTTCGATGTAAAATACTCAGATATGCCTTTTGGGACATCCTCATAATGTTTGTATTCTTTTCCATTTAAAAAGTGTCGCATTGACCGGAACAAATGGTAATCCGATGGAGCAAGATCCGGTGAATATGGTGGGTGACGTACAGTTGTCCCACCTAGGGCTTTAATTTATTCTTTCGTAATTTTTTTGGTATGCGGTCGTGCATTATCGTGCACTTTCTTTCTTCATGAAATGGTAAAGCATAATATTTCGAATAAATTCCTCATTCGGTGCAAAGCTCTCCATTGTATACAGGTTGTAATTTTTTTTGTTTTAAAGTCCTAGTACACTCCAGGTATATAGAGAAACAACACAGAACACGTTGTAAAAGTTCGACTGCCGAAGCACAACTGACCACTCAAAAGCAATAACAAAAAAAAACGACATTCTTTTCCGGTACACCTATTATTAGAAAGATATACACATAAAATCAATTTTATCGAAAAATATTGTTGTTGCAACCGGGATTCGAACCTGGATCTCTTCCAATCCGGGAAACGTTCATTATTCGATTATGCTATACCAAGACGACAAATTTTCGAACCTATATACATTTAATTAGTATTAAAAAACAAATGTGTTAATTTTAGTATATTAAATATATATTTAGTATGTTATATGACATTTCATTAAGAAAATGTTCACAGAAATTATAATATAATATTACACTAGAGCAATTCCAGTTTTCCAGAATTTCTCACGCATTTTTAATACGGATTCTATTTTTCACACCAATTTTCCAATTTGTTATTTTGTATAAAATTGACTCATATATTTTTGCCATAAATCAGCTGTCAAACAGTTGCTGTGCTGGCTGGAAAATAAGCGCTGAATTCGATTATTTGAAAATTTTATCTGGAAGAATTAATTTCCTTTGTATTTTTCTGAAGTATTTTATAAATAGCACGCATTCGATTATATCAAAATATTCGTTGATTTTATCAATACGAAATAATAATATTTTCAATGTTCAAATAAAGAAATATAGGGTGATTCTAAAGTATTATTAAGGAAAACACATTCTTATTGTGAAGTTGTAATTATTCAGAACAGACGGTCTGTGATATTTTAAATACTAAATTAATGTATTAATTATAAATATGTGCATAAAATATCAATTTTGTCGAAAAAATTTTAAATATTGACTTTCCAGCGTCCGTTAAGTTCTGTTTTTATTAATATAAAACATATAATTTAAATCCATAGAATACATATAGATGGAAAATTGATGGTAAATGAAGATGCAGTAGTTCAAGGCAGACACTCAGGGATCCATTCATCAAAAACACTTTTAAAAGATGAACAGTGGACGAGACACAAAATGGTGTGAGTCACGGACAGACTAACGGAGTTGCAAAACACGTGGTATGGAGAGTGAGAGAAGTAGGTGCGTAGGTGGAGGTACTTCCCACCCACGTAGGCCGGTCTAACTACCTACCTAAGGAGCTCCAACGTGTCACCCATACCCGAATAAATTCCTCATTTAAAACAAGAATCGTCCCATTGCTAATGAGGTCTGCATTCCTAGGCGGGCGGTGACTATTTTCAGTCAAACCACCAATCATACGTTCGTATCATAAAATTTCGCAAAATATGCTTAGACGTCTGTTCCACCTAGACTTAGTTGTAGCATCAGAGAATCGACTCCACAGTACGATATATGACTAGATAAAGTTGATGGTATTTTAAATACCCTCAGGGTAGAAAGGGTTATTATACAGGGTTATATAAATTATATATATATTAATTTAAAACTGTTTTATATATTATATGATATTAAAAAAAATATGATTATATCGTATTGACATTCATTATTTTTTTAATTAAAACACATTTTTGTTGTGAAATTGCTGCACAAGAATACAAAATAAATTGATCAGAATGCTATACAGAAAACACATTTGATTGCAATCTGAAATTGCAACTTAACAACGAAAATATATAATATTTAAGAAAACGCATTTTTGCGTTCTATATGTTTCAACGTTTCTGCTTAGTTAGTACTGCTCTGAATGATAATATTTTAATAGTTAACGTATATATTTTTAAAAAAAAGTTGTATGTTCATGATCTGTCATTTAGTTCGTGTATTTTTGATCCCATTACGGAGAATTATTATCTGTCAAGACAGTAGCACTTGATTTTTGAGGTTTCGAACAATTACGTTGTTGAATGACGTCACTCCTCCCGCTGTAATTGTAGCGCTAATACATCGCTTAAGGCTCGATTAAGCGTCCCGGAATAATTGTAATTATTGTAATTATCCCGCTTCGGTTAACCGCGACTCCATTAATCGGAATTCCGCTGTATCCACATTTCGCTTCGAAGTGTATAAATCGATAACGCCCTTAAAATACACCGTTCCGGCATTCTTTCAACACGGCCAAGCCTATCGCAGACCAACAAATACATTTTTATTGTGTTAGCCCCACTTTCTATAGTGTAAGTTTATAATTTTTTCTTAATATTTTTGGATATATTAACATCAGTATTATTACCTATTGGTATTTTCAAACTAAGCTGTACGCTTGTGTTATGAAAATAACACTATCTTGATGGTATCCTGTAGCGAGGTTCGAACCTTTTGAGTTCGGCGTGTCAAAAATTTAGAAAATAACTTTGCTGGCGTGTCACCTCCCCCCCCCAAAAAAAAAAACAATTTAAATACTTATTTATATATTTTTTATTTAAATTTAACTGAAAAAAGTATGGAACCTGATAGAATTTGATTTCATGTCAAAAATAAAGTAATAGTAGTAATTGTGTGTTCTTGAATATATTTAAATATTGCTAAAATAATATATCGGTCAAAATAAGAAAAATATGTAAAAATTGAAAAATTTAGATCTATCAGGCGTATCCTATATAGTATAATGTGTAAAAAAACATTTTACAGATATAGAATTAAAATAATTATCAAATTTGGTCGATAGATGGCGATGTTGTAGTGGTACTCGAAGTGAGTTCATGTACATTTATAGAATTTTTAAAAATTTGATATATATGGAGATTGAGGGGTGAGAATTGGTGACGTTATGTATATAAAGTGATCACTTAACCCAGCCGAAGACAGGTCGTAAGCCCTGTAATTACCCCCCATATTTCTATATATCATTCCTTTAAAAATATAATAAAATAGCTTCGTCTGTATGACATTTATTTAATGACAGTGTCTTTATAGGTAAAAATCCAGTAATTATGTGTTCTTGAATATATTTAAATACTACTAAAATTAATTCATTGCTTATTTGACAAAGTGTTACCCAAAATAGATACATATGTAATATGTACGTAGTGATCAATTCCAACGTTGTTGTCGGGTAGACACGTGTTCTTTGATAACTCTTACATTAGTGAACGCTGGCGTGTCGCCTAAAACGCTGTGGCGTGTCACCTTTGACACGCGTGTCTTAGGTTTGCCATCACTGCACTAGACCATCAAGCATGTTATTGGTGGACCGGTTTCCTTTTTTTGTTCAATTATAATTTCAACGTTGAATATTTTATTTTACGGAAATCATGGCCACCGTAATGGTTACCAATACCCAGCAAAGCAATAATGAAATATTATATTTTACTGTATTGCGTATTCGTTTGTAGTCTCTCACAGAATTAGAACGAATACAAAATAGGTTCTTTCGATATCTTAATGTTAGATCTAATCTATCATTCAACTCCTATTTAGATGCAGCAAACTTCCACAATATGATAAGCCTAGAATATCGAAGAACACGTGCTGACCGAATATTTCTCTTCAAACTTCTGCAAGGTCATATTGACTGTCCTAGCGAATTAAAATTAATATCTCTCCACATACGATCTAGATCGACCCGGCAATTCGCACACTTCCATATCTTTAGAAGTAGAACACCTTACATACAAAATTCATTCATTCACCGGTGATGCAAATACCATAATGAGAAATTTACAGATATTGACTTTTACACATTAGCCTTAATACACTTAAAGGGTTATTTTTATGAACCACCATAATCTCAATTTTGGACAATCATTCTTCCTGCAAACACATCTTGCTCTCCCTTTACCCCAACAATAGTTGTTTTTTTATTATTTTTTTATTTATTTGACATTTTTATAATTTTATATAACATGAATTAAGTATTTTACATTTTTAAAATTACATGGTTTTTCTTTCGCTTATCTCTCCAAAAAAGGAGATCAGCTCTTGTGCTTGGAGAGGAAGTTACACTACAATAATTGTATATAATACCTTACATATTCTATTCATTGTCCATTTGTGTGCTTCTGAAGTGCTCTGTAATATTGTTTATTTTCCAATTATGTGTTTTTGAAGTGTTTATTTGAAATGTGAGTGTGATTTGATATTGATTTTTTTTTATGCCTAAATTTATAAAACTTTGCTGATAGTGTTCAAGTTATTTTATGAATACACTGTCAAAATCCCTCAATAAAATAAAATGAAAAAATCACCACGTTATTAACATTATTAACATATTTTAAAAATTAAATCTTTTTATTTACGAACTTCATCCGCGTCATTACCTCATTGTATATTGTAAAAAATTGTAATTGTATCATATTCGGTCGGGTGAAGACCGACCTCTGTCGAACGCCGTTCGGTAAATGGCGCACGCGTTGATAACGCACCCAGTTTATTTACATCTTAAATTCGAGCTAGATTCGAATCTCTTTGTGAGCACCGAAGAGCACGCCTTCGAGGGTCGTTTTTCCATTCGGCCCCCGGATCGTCCCGTTCGGGGTAAGAAATTGTGTAAATAAATTTATAGGGTGTGTGTAAAGTATAAAGACGCCGGTCTCCTCTGTCGGGGCGGCCCCGGGGCCCCATTGCTCACTGTAACGGATGGACACCCCTCCCACGAGACGGGCCCGGGAGAATAAATAGGGCGAAGAAATTTGGTGAAAATATAAAATGCACGCGAAAAAAAAAATGTAAGCGAAATTATTCGTTTTTCGATGAAATGCGGTTTTTAACCTTTTTTTATTTCAGCGATGTTGTACCAAACATATGGCCCGAAATAATAAAAACATAATTTTATCCATACCTTTGCTTTGTTGATCTACTAAATTTCATCTCAATGGCACTTTACACATAAACTGTTTATTGTCCTACAATATCTTCGTTTTAAAAATTAAAAATTGTTATTGCAACTTATGGAAATATTTTTTTTGAAAATGTACGTTTTTTAATCTCTTCTTATATAAAATCTCTGATGCATTCATTGTTCCTTATGACAGAGTTCCACGCTTTTGGGCCTGCCACCGCATATGCACGTCCCTATTTTCTACAGTATATTAAAACCACATTTAACACCATTATAACTAACTTATCATCGCGTCGTTTCCCCTCTAGGGTATTCAGAGGATAGAACGTCACACTCTTCTGTCCTGACACACAGTTCTCGCCTCATCCGCATTCATACATCTTCTCATACAAGCTCGCCGATTATTGAAACTTCTAACAGGACCATCTCGTTTACCTAGTCGTGCCAAGTCTTAGATTTCTGGTGCCATTCTCTCTTTATTAATCCGTTCCATACGACCAAACCATCTTAGTGATCCTTTCTTAATCTTACTCACTATACTATGATCGGTTTACATTATTTCCTTCTTTTATGTCATAAATGAATCTGCCACACATGCGCATAATTTCAATAATTATAATATGTTTTCTTACTGTTATTTACTATGTTAAATAAGTTAAAAACAAATGATCTGCCTTAAAACATTACATAATACCACTTCTATTTTATGAGGGTTCACCAAATCTGTCGATTAGGAGGAATTTTTAAAAATAAACCCCTTGCTAAAATATATATAAAATATAAATAAATTAAAGCAGTAAAAATAATAGTCTCCCGAAAAGTTAATCATTGTGACTACAACCCATTTTCCTTTATGGCTATATATAACCCAATTTTATTAAAACTGAAATTTCTTCAGTAGGTTCGTAATGTATTTAATAGCAAGCTTAAAATCTTGAAACAAAATGTCAATAACGACAAGTCAAAACTCTATATGTAAAAATATATCAATAGCATAAAAAAAAGTCGACAAAAAGTGTTAGACCAAAATAGAAAATTTTATCCGGTAAATTTGTTTATTTTGAAAAATATTTTGACATGGGTCGTACAGAAAACACAATATATACAATTACGAAAAAGCTACGAGATTGACAGACAAACGAGCCTAAAATATAATTCCAGTAATGTTGGCCTCTTAGGCGCAATCGTTCATAACAATGTTCGTAATTATGAATATTATAACTAATAACATTATTAAAAATTATAGCATAATTTTGCGTTTATTTTCAATTTGATTTGAACTGCGAATGTGTGACTTTTTTTGTTTTGAAATATGAATATTGAAACACCGTTAAGCCAATATACTGTTGGTAATAAATAGATGATTATTTTTTTTAGTAGATTATTTTTTAACAGATGATTTTTTTAAACTTTTTTATTTATATGTGAATTCTCTTTTTATTCCAAATAACACCACAACAGCACGAAAAAAAAACTGGCTATTTTAACACAGGCTTTAGTCTAGCAAAGTAGCCAGGACAACGCTGTATATATCAGAGGTGAAGTCTACTCCATCCCACACAATAAACTATGTATTATGTATGTTTATTATGCATCCACCTCTGTTAGTACAAAAATATGGATGTCAAAATATATATAAATAAATAAATTTATATAATCAGTATTTTTGACGCTAATATAATGTAGATAGGTAACGTTCGCGTATTTTATATGAGTGGGTACTAAGTATGAATTGGTGTATTAATCTAAATTTTTACTTTATTAAGGAGAACACATTCATATTGTGAAGTTATATTTATTCAGAACAGACGATCTGTGATATTTTTAATACAAATTAAATGTATTAATTAGGAAGATATACACATAAAATGAATTATTAATTTTGGCGTCTCCTATCGGATTGCTCAAAAATATTTTTATTAAAAAAAGATGGCTCTCTAATAATGGAACGATAGATGTATCAATTTGAAAAGTGTAACATACAGGTTCGAAAATTTGTCGTTAATCCACTGTGTTGGTATAGCATAATCGGATAATGCACGTTCTCCGGATTGGAAGAGATCCAGGTTCGAATACCGGTAGTAACAACAATATTTTTCGATAAAATTGACTTCATATGTATATCTTTCCAATTAATACATTTAATTTTTATTTAAAACATCCACAGACCTATGTTCTGAATAAATACAACTTCACTTGTTCTCCTTAATAATATAATTAATGTGTATAAAAATTTAATAAAAATGAATTGTTAATTCTGGCGTTTACTACCGGTTTACTCAAAGGTATTTGAGATTCCGTAAAAACAAAGTAGATGGCTTTCAAACAATGGAACGATAGATGTATTAATTTAAAAAGTGTAACACATAGTTTCGAATATTTGTCGTCAATGCATAACGTTAATATAACATATTCGGCTAATCGATTTTAGTGAGAAACTATAGTATTTATCGTTATTGTGTTTAGTTTGTAGAACTCCATGTTTATTTTTAATTAAATTTAAAAAGTAAAATAATAATGAATATTATTATTGAATTCTGCTAGTTTGCGTAAGCATTATTATATGTAACAGCTGTTTCGGCGGTTAATAAACCACATACAATCGACTTCTTTAACTGATTTTAGTTATCCCTTCCTCTGTCGATAGGTAATTAGGTGGTTTCGGTGGTATTTGAGGTTCCGTAAAAACAAAGTATATGTCCTTCAAATAATCGAATGGTAGATGTATTAATTTGAAAAATGTATCACATGGGTTCGAAAATTTGTCGACAAAGGTACTGTCTGTTGTAGCATAGTTGGATAATGCGCATTCCCCGGATTGGAAAGAGATCCAGGTTCGAATCCCGGTAGCAACAACAATATTTTTTCAATAAAATTGATTTTATATGTATATCTTTCTAATTAATACATTAAAAATTTTACGTTTCGGAATATATGTCACATTAATATTCTTACTATTTTTAAACTTAGCCAAAAATAGGACTAATTTGCTGGTCTCCAGGAACGAGGTGCAAACTTCTGACTGACACTAGGCAACAAGACTAGCTAACATTTTTTAATTTTCGAACCGTGTGAATTTCTAAAAAGTGTCCGAAACGTTTGTAAATTTGACGTTTATGGGTCCTGATCAAAGTATGTAGTCACCATGGTAAAAAGATAAAAAAATATACGTATAAATAAGGAGATGAAAAATCTAATTTAAAAGTAAAACGTTGTCGGTAAAAAATGACGAGGTAAATAAAACGTTCAACTTGCTACGGCAAAAAAATATTGTAATAATATTGGCGTTGGAAACTTCAAGCGCTCCTGGGACAAAAGTCATGCTTCACGACAGACGCAAAACTAGTTAAAAAATTCATAACATTTTTTATAAAGTGGTCCGAAGTTCACAGTGTTCCCTAATTTATTATGGTTTTTTACGGAGTATATTACATAGCCCTTTACTCACAAGTTTATGACCTTGGTAAGTGGATTTTTTTGACATAGTCTGTTCCTTTGTAGTGAAAAATTGCATTAGTTAACGCTTAGCTGAATTGATGCTAGATGACGCCATATAGTTACAAAACAGGTATATAATTTATTTTATATTTTTCGATAAAAAGGTTATGTTAAAATAGTTCCTTCTAGAAAAAATTATATTATATATTTTCTTTACAGATATGTCTATCGTAGGTATATAAATTACGTAAGAAACCCTTGTTATTGTCTATTTGTAAAATGTGGTCATTTGTAAAAAGGTCATAAGAGACTACGAAAAGGTTAAGAAGTGTACGTATATATGAGGACAAGTCAAAAATCAGTATTATCGAAGTACATTTTTCGTTTTACAAATTATTTACACAAACTTTACGGAGACCGAGCTCTATGTGGATGATTTGATGGGCAGAAAGAACCATGATTGATGTTCAAAAGAGATGCTACGCCTATTCGCCAGAACCATCTCTCGAGTTTGCCGAATCTTGTCACCCGCGGTGGAGGTTGACGGGAGTTCAGTTCCCTGTTCGTGCGTCACACTCGTCCGGCCACTTTTAAAGTTCTCGATCCACAAAAAAAACCCACTTTTCCTTGATAAAGCACAGTCCTCGTATTGTGATAAAAGTCTACGATGAATTTCGACTTCTTTGGTACCTTCCGAGAAATCGGATCTGTAAATCGGTAATACTTGGAAGGCAAATAACACGATCGGGATCAATATGACAACCTTGAAGGTGTATTTAACTCGTCCTCGTATCTATGTACTGTCATTTCAAAACATGGAGGAAACAAAGCACAAATCGGAATGTCAAGATCAGCGATGATTAGTCTGACGAAGGTATGGAAAAATCGTTTCATTCTAAAAAAGAACAAAAATCAACCAACCTTCTGGTGAAATCTCCGGTACTTTCCGCAACACTGTAAAGAATAGAAAATGAGGGCAGACCCACGGCTTACCCAGTACCGATGCAATAAGCTCAAGGCTCCTATCTCGTTCCTGCTCATTCGCCGCCTGGTTGGCATTTTTTAATGCTACTAGGCAGCTGTTCGATAGCGCCACTCATATGTGACAGGGCGATACCGCACAGCTGCTAAAACAAAATTTGCCCTCATTGTCCTCGGCTGACTCACTTTATTAGTAAATAAGATATGATAATAAATAAATTAGATATAAGGAAATAATTGTATTAGGTGCCTTGGAATGTGATGCTGGAGGCGGATGATGTATATTCCATGAACCGCCAGACGCTCAGGTGTCTATCCTCCGGGAGGTAAGGATCACCGAAAGATCTTCGATAACACGCAGGAGAACGATTCTTGCATACTTTGGATATGATGATTAGTTAAAGAAAAGCTCTATTTCAGCAACATGAAGAGTTGCAGAACCGACCAGCATTTGCGCCTAGAACCGTCTAGGGCCGTTTGCGGTGGCAGGCCCAAGCGTGGAACTCTTCACCCTCCGTCATAAGAAACAGTATTTAAAAAAGAGACTGAAAATGCACGTTTTCAAAATAATTATTTTCATAAGTTGAAATAATAATTTTTCATTTTAAATACGTAGTAATAATGTAGTACTAAACAGTTTAGTGTAATTTTTTTTTACTATATTAATTTAATATATTAATTTTAATTAAATCTAGGATGGGGAATGGTCTTTTACAAAATGGATATACCAAATGTGCCCATTACAATGAAAGTGGTCTATGTCAAGAAATAGAAAAAAATGAGTTTATCAATTATTTCGCGTCACATAGTTTTAAATTAATATAACAATTGGGAAAAATTTGAAGAGGTATATGCAGTGCAGACGTTTAATGGTATTCCGCTAGTGTTTTTTTTTGATAATAGAATAAGTCATTTCAAACTTTAATTTTTTTACAAGCTACATGCAACATTTATATGTCGAAATAAATTATAAATCTAGTAGACTAAATAAATTTTGAAACATTGTGTTGTTTAATACGTAAATAATTAAATAATAACTTAGACCACTTTCATAATAAAGGTGCTAATAGGATCCTCTTTAAACGCTTCCATCGACACAGCTCAAGACTGAGAGGAACGGGAACGTTTCAGTGTACGTAACTACCAAATTCCAAACCTATCAGGGGACCGTAATTGAAGAAGAAGAAGAAATTAAATTCTTATCGTGTTTAAAAATATTTATCTGGCAATATTAAGTCTTTCAATTTGTAACTCTTGTTTAAAATATGTTTTTGAAGCAATTTAATTAAAAATATAGCATAGCCGCTCTGGCTATAAAATCACTTACAAAAACGTTTATCTCAATTTCGTCAATTGGATAGGGGCGGTTTGCACCCGCGAACCTTTCATATACAAGATACGCACAATTTTTGCACGTTCATATAAACACTGTAATGAAAGACATAACTAACTATTATACTGTGCTAAAGCACGTTAGCGCGTAGCCTAACTGCTGAACGTTGGCATACATTAGAGATGTGTTGTCCTTGTATTCCGGTTACTATTGAGTCACCGGAACACCTAGTTACTCTGTATTGTGCTAACCGTTACTGGAAAACCGCTCGAGTAGGGTGTTGAAATATCGGTGTCAGCGGTCAAAATTAGCCATCGGTTACCGATCACCTTTTAGAGACAGGCCACAATTTCTTAAAAAAAAAACCGCCATTGAAATTTTACACATTTTAGCCTTAGATTGGATAATTTAGAAAGGCTAGACATCAAAAACTTACTCAACACTTGGTTCAATGTAATTTTCATTTTTTTGCTCAAGTACATATATGCTTTCAAGAGAAGTACAGCAAGAAAAAAAATTAATTGTATTGTATTGTTGTACTTGATCAGATATAAATATCAGATTAATAAATAAATAAAAAAATATAAAATATTAATACCCAATCAAACCAAACAACCTGTTATTTAATATTATATATTACCTATTTCAATGCCTCCCTCTCAATCACCTCCTCACTATTACCAAGACTCCGCCTACACCCCGTAATGGATGTCGTTTAAATTTTATGGAACAGTTCAGTTGTACGCCAGTTCTGACGAAGATATTTCAATATATGCAGTTAACGCTACAAACATCAACAAGATCCAATAGTGACCTGGAACTGGAACCGGTATTCACCCGTCGCTATCGTACATTAATAATCACACGTCAAGGACGCCGCCATCCATTCCACCCCCCACCCGTCACATAACTTACAACTTTTTCAGCGAGAAGTCAAATAACTCCGGTTAATTAAAATTTCGACCCGGTTTGACCTCTCCAAATAATTAATTCGGTAAATTCGGTAAAATAAAACAGTGTCACAGGTAAATAGGTTCTGTCACTAACCCATATCTCTCCCATAATTCCCACGCGGGGTAATTAAAGTTTCTCCACATTGGAGCCGGGAAGATATACGGAGACGGGCCGCTACAGGGGTGGACCGTTAATTTCAGATACTGCTGAATGTCCCGACAACCCCTTGGACGCCAGACGTTTTGTTTCATTCAATTCATTTAGACTTGGGCAAAATAAAACCACTCCTAAGTACTTTAATGTTAATGTCTGATGTTAGTTCTCGTGTGGATCTCCAGACGGGAAATCCTCCGGAGAACTGCTGCTGCTGAGTAGCTTCATCATTATTATTGTATTCTTCTACCTTCTGCCCAAATATGATCTGCGATGTACTGTTCTTGTGTGTTAAATCTGCCGGCAGTGGTGCGTGGAGGGTGAGTCTCTTATATGTTTTTCTGTTTCCCGGAAGGGAGTGCCTCTTCACTTCTCCTCTTCTCTCCGGCGTTGTTAATTGTATTATTTTTATATTATTTTTACGTAATGTGTTGTAAATATTATTTACTAATAAGGTGAGTCAACCGGGGACAAATTTTGTTTTGGTAGCTGCGCGATATCGCCTTGTCATATATGCGGGCCGCTAGTGAACAGCTGCCTAGTAGCAACCAGGCATATCTGATATTTTGTTTAGCTTTAAAGTTTTGAACATTAATTTTTCTGTTTCTTCGGCGAAGTTTGGATCGTCGCCTATGATATGATTTTTTTTACGAATAATGTCGCCGTATAATTAAGATTATAATAAAGCACTTCGATTCCTGATTATATAATTTTTATTTATTTATTTATTTACATTACATACATAAAACATTACATAATTATATTAATCAGATAACATTTCTGAAATGATGATTGCATTGCCCCACTAGGCAAGTCCGTTTTGGTGCAAGTTGGCATTTATTTATTAAAAACAGTATTACCAACATATGTATAGGATATATATCAATTATGTAGATTGCTAAAAACAAGGTATGTACTCAGATATGTCGACCAAAGAATGCTAACTAGTGCATTACAAGTATATACAACAATATCTGTGATATTTTAAATACTAATTAAATGTATTAATTAGAAAGATATACATATAAAATCAATTTTATCGTGTTCTCCTTAATAATATATAAGTTGTATCAATGTGTACATAAATTTAATAAAAATGAATTGTAAATTCTGGCGTCTGCTATCGGTTTACTCAAAGATATTTGAAATTCCGAAAAAACAAAGTAGATGGCTTTCAAATAATGGAACGATAGATGTATTCATTTGAAAAGTATAACATATGGGTTCGAAAATTTGTCGTCAAAAGTCATAATGCACCTTCCCCGGTTTGGCATTGTGCATGCGCAACATCGCAACCGCAGTTACCGCTGCAGGTGTACCCACCTGAAATATCCCGCGTTGTCAGAATTTTTTTACAAAAAAGTTAATTTTGATCAAAGTTTTTCCTGGATTGTCTGGCGTTCTGCCATGTGTATCCGACCTCATTGGCCACCATTTTGGATCCCATTACAGGGTTCATCATAAGGATTGATGTCGCTGATGCTATGCGCGAGTGTGACTATCGATACCGTGTTGAAAGCAGGGTGTGTAGTTGCTGTCGGTTTGTTCGAGAGGTCCGATACACGCGACAGAATAGGACAGAAAACTCGACGCTGTTGTTCCAAAGTCAAAGTTCAATATTTAATAATATATTTGTGATGCAATTATCAGTTTCACCAATCGATGATTTCATGTCTCTAATGCGTTTGCCTCTAAAATGTATGTTAGGCGGGTCGTGCCAAAACCACTCAAGTCAGAGTTCACGATTTGTTGACTTGTCGCACTCGATGCTCCCTCGAATTTCTATCAATACATCAGGAGCTCTTACCTTACCCCTTGACGACAATAAATGTCATGCAGACGTGGGTCAATAAATATCTAAATATTTTATTCTTATTTTCAAAATGTATCGTCAATTATATACGCAGGGATAATCCAGAACGTAAAAAAATAGGAAAATATTTTCTAATATAATTTTTAATACACAATACATTAATCACCTCCTATATTTATCGTATTTATAATTGTTTCAAGTCCCGCTGTTGTATTTGTCCATCGCCAACTGCAAGCTGCAATTCGTCACAAACAAAAGGTGCAAGTCGCTTGAAGCAAGGTCCGGACTGTTCGGCAGATGATAGAAAACTTCCTAATTAAATCAGCCCAGGGATTTACTTGGCAGTTTCAGGAATAATTGGATTAATGGACTAGCGGTAGACGAGTACCACAGAGAGACTTTCAAGCTCGTGAACAGATATGCTTAAATGTAGATGTTGATCGTGTGAAGAAAGAGATTACCTTTCCTTTACGGTGTTAAAATAAAAACGCGCGTTTCGGTGCTGTAAACTCAGTGTACTTTTGCGATTAATTCAGATTGGAAAGTTGGCGGGTTATCGGGAGATAAAAGACAGAATGGCACTTACTTGTTGGTCTCCTATCTCTGGAAGCTGGTTCTTTTCTCCCTGGTCCACCAATTCACAGGCGACGCAGAATTATGTCACGCACTTGTTGACACTCGCGTTAAAAAAGTAATTGTTTTAAGTTTATTAGCGGTAGTATAAAATGATATATTAGCGGTAATTAAGGTTAGCGGTTGTAAGCGTATTTACAGCGACGGCAACGTACCGTGTTCAGTTTCAAAAGCGGAGTAGTTCGTTCAGGCGTATCAATCAGACTGCTTCTTCTTCTTCTTCTTCTTTCTCCTTCGTGCCTAGGGACTAGGATTGGACAAGAGTAAAAGGGAAAGGACATATTTCTGTAATCCAATGAGATGTGCGCGCGTATACGTGCGTAGTACATTTAATGGCGCTAACACAGATCAATATTAACATTTTACATTTTTTACTTACATTAATCATTAGAATAATAATCGACATATATATAAGTGAATATTTATATCAATTACTGTTTAAAAGTGCTAAAATTGAGAAAGCCCATTGATCATCACGAACGACAGCATAAGACACGTCTAACTCGGCCAGCGCACACTCTGCTACTAAGTGACGATCGCCATCCGGCATCCTGCACGCAACCACTCCGCACGTGCACATACACGTTTTGACAAATTCACGTCAAGTTCTTTGAGAAAACATTTTTTATTGTATTATTGTATTGTAGTTAATTTATCTAATTTATAAAAAATATATTACATAGGAATACCTAAAATATGAACTCTATGTTTAGTATATTTACAGAGATATTCACATAATTAGAAGTAATGTTAACTCAGTTTACATCATTGGAGAGGAAAGGTAAAGATGGTGTGTAATTTTTTAAAGCCATTTTTTATTTCTGTATTAATTAATAACAATATTAATAATTTTCGCAACCTGAGTGATGTAAAAGATGATTGGTGTATTTATGATTTTAATGTCGAATATTTAACAAGTGAACATGTTTCTATTTGACTCATTAATCATAATTATTTCTTTAATGTTAGATTTAATGTTTGCCAATCTACATTTATTTGACTGTCTAAGCTAAGGGATGAATGTACAGCTGTACATGCCGTCAGTCTTAATTTCACTGTAGATATTGTGTACTACTGGAGACCATTAGCATCACGTGATGTGCAACTTCCGAACTAATATGCTCGTTTTAAATATTTTGGGAAATAAATTTTACAAGTGATATTTTCTGCTTTGGCGTATTAAAGCGAACAGTAGAGTAGAAGCAGAAAACAGTAAACGAGGACTAGAAATACGAGTGTATAAAAAAAAACGATAGTCGTCATCTTCGATCGACACTTCATTATGATAAAACGAAGAAGTTGATGAATTTAGTCGGTCTCAATTCAAAACATGCAGGTTGTGAAGCAGAAATCCGAAGACGGATTGGAATTGGAATATCACCGATGATGAGTCTGTCGAAGATATGGAGAAATCCTAAAAATAAACAAAATCTTTGGTATTCTTCGTAGCACTGTATGAAATGGACCAAATTGTCGAATTATAATTCTAAATTGCTTCCAACTAAAACTGATGTTTCGAAATTTATTTATGAGGGCATTATAAATCTTAACCATTTTAAATTCAACAACTTGTACTTGTATGAAATCTATTAAAAAAGGGGCAGCTATATAATTTTAAGTGCTTAAGGTGATAATTGGAATTTTGTGTTTTTATATTTTGGCACGATTCTAAGAAACAATTCAAACACTAATGGTATTTTAATGAAAGGTAATAAATATATGAAAGAGGATAGCTGTATCCATTATATGTAAATGAAATAGAGACAACATTAGTTGTGTTAATTCTTAGGGTTATTGTGATCTAATGTGATTAATATCAGCTATTTTCTGCATAACTACGTCCAGTTGATGATTTTGTTCCGTACCTCAGGTATGCCTATAATAAAGAAAATTTATGGCACCATCAAATCCTACAAAAAAGTATTTCTTATTACAGGTTTATAAGAGATCTATATATATCGAATCAATTTATTATTGATTTATTGTGATTTAGGAGTTCTACAAACTTACCTCCGAAACAATAAATAATTTATTTATTCTCAGTATAGTGCATACGTAAGTATATTTATATGTGCTCCTATATAAACAAGATCAAAATCATTCCTTATCATTCACATATTTGCTTAGTTTCTCCTCCTTTCTTATGTCTTCTGGCATTTCATTAAAAATCTTCATCGCACTGTACATCATCGATTTTTGAGATTTAGCCTTCTTCCTGAATGGCAGTCTCAGTCAGAGGCGTGCACTCCATACGATCAAAAAAGCTGTGCATAATTTCTGCTGAATAGATTCACGCGCAAATAATTTATGTTGACGTTTTAACTAGAATAATCTAGCGTAAGTGACAAATAAAGCTGCGCATGCCAATTCTGCTTCAAACATATACAAATCAAATGCAATATTTGTGTGTTTCGCGCCGCGCAGTGGTCTGAATACACGTCTTTGCTTGAAAAGACGTGCTGCGGAACAGGGTAAATATGTATCTGAAGCGGACTTGAATGTACACGTTCAAATACATTTTGAACGTGATGTTATTTTATATTATGAATAGCCATTCACTTAAAACTTTGAATAATTTCCCAAAAATCGTCACATATGTATGTATATTATACTTTTTACAGAAATATGCTTTCAAATGTTTGTATTTTAGTGACATCCCATCGTTATTAACAGCATAACTTAAATACATGTATAGTGCACGCCACTGGTCTCACTTTATCTTTTACTTAAAGAAATTGTTTACTTGGTACATAATTACTCTACTTAAATGAATTGCAATTTATTAGCAATATTTAAATATGTCCAAGAACACACAATTACTGGATTTTTACCTGCAATGGTACTGTTATTAAACAAATAGATGGCGATGGTGTAGTGGTACTCGAAGCGAGTTCACATACTACCATATATACAACTTTCAAAAAATTGATAAATGTAGAGATTGATGAGTGAGATTTGGTGATCGTTAATGAGATACCTGATATTTGTTTAGTATTACAATTTGACTGAAGTTCGATGAAGACGCGATATCGCTCATACAAACGAAGTATTACATGTATACGGTGATAGGAGAATGTAACGTCGCTCTCGGTCAATAAACTGGCCTTTGGAACTAGCCGGCATTTGTTCGCTCGCGCGGCACAAAGCGGCCGTACAAAGGGTTAAATGGGTTTTTTCGTCTGAATATTCATCTGGAGCTGTTGTCAGTGAACAAACTTAACCGTTTACAAGTACCGCTGTCGGCACGAAAAGGGTCGAATCGTCCACCCTTCTCCCCCCACCTCTCCACCCCGCCACCCCGGCACTAAACACACTATCGCACTTCCACAAGAATGGCGTTTGTGCGACCCTCGCTACTTTACAATTACACATTTCACTTGGAGTACTGTACATATCGTGCTTTACATAAACGCTGTTTACCTGAACGTTACATAAAGCAAGCTGTTCAGAAATTCCCTTTGAAGCCCCCCCCCCCCCCCCCCCCTTCACCACCTTCCCGCGCTTGCAAGGGCGCGAGGGCATTTGGAAAAAAATATATTCTATTGTTTTTCAAAATTGAAATATTTGCCTGTAGATTTGAAAGCTTTTCATTTGAATAAGAAATCTCATAGTCAATCTGCCTCGGATTTCTTTTATATTAAATTCAGAGTGAGTGAGAGAGAGACCAAACCAATTTAGTGAAATGTTGGAGTTTTTTTTTTCGTTTCGTTTAAATTATCTAAAACATTTTTGAATATTTAAAATGTTATATATTAAACAAATATCAGATATCTCATAGAGACAAAGCTATTTTTTAATTATATTTAATGTCAAATATATTTTTTATTTACATTTACATTCTTACATATTATACATTATAAAAAATTCTTAAAGTATATAAAAAAGGTGAACAATCTTCATAATGTAAGTGATGTTCACTGCCTCCTTAACTAGACCGAAGTCTGTACTAAAGGAGACAGGTTCATCCATTGTCAGTCATACAAATATGAAATTATTTTTTTAATTTATTTTTTTCTAAAACAAAAATACCCATGATTGAAACACTATGCAAAAGGAAACAATGAATATAAAGAAATGACTGTTCTGTGATCATTTTCATGAATCTTTGCTCAGTTTCCTTTCTGCCAACACCCCAACACACAATAACCAGCTCCCGAGATGGTGTTTGAGATTGTCCATCGAGAATTGTTTCGTACTGCTCGGCAAAATGTTATAGGCTTTGGGGGCCAGAAGCATATGGAAGAATTGACCAAAGCTTGTTTTCTATATGGAAGTATGGGGTAATTACAGGGCTTACGGAGGAGAAAAAACTACTGATTTTGCAAAAAAACACCGATTTTGAATGACCAATTTACATCAAAAAGCGCCAAGTTTGACTTCATAAATGAACACAACGTGTTAAAACTCTATGTGAAGAACGGAGATTGCTGACTTTGGAACAAATATCTTCATTTTATCGATGGACAAACTCAAATACTATCTCAGGAACTGGTTATTGGGAGTTCGCAGAAAAGAATCTGAGCATTACATGAACCGAACATCATTTCTTTATTTTATTTTTATTTTTTTTCCTTTTCTTACTAACTCCCTTCTTTGTATTGTGTTTCAATCACAGTTTTGTCATTTAAAAATAATTTGTCGTTTAAATTATTTTACAATTTTGATTAATCAATTATCTTATTCAAATTATATAATATTTCTGGTTGACCTGTCTCCTTTAACACAGACTTCGGTCTAGTTACGAAGAAATTAAACATCTCTTACATAATGTACACAAATATTAAATTTGCTCGGCCAAAATGTAATACATTAAAAAACGATATATTAAAAAAATTATATATCACTTTTTAATCGGCTATGAATTATAAAGCATTCGATCATAATTAAATTCGCATAGTTAAGCACCCACATTTCATTATAGAAATATTTAAATTGCATTACGTACAGGGTGAATATTATGTTTCAGGCCGATGTTGTTTTTGAATAACTAGGAAATGAAAAACAATTTTTAATTTGTTTTTTTTTTTTAATATGATATCGGCCAAGTGGTGGTCTCCGGCAGCGGCATAAATGCATGCTCCTTTAACCATATTTTCGGTTTTTGTTTCAGGAATTTTATTTCGAATATTGTCCTGCAGCATTGGAATTGTTGTTGGCGTTGACCCTTCCTTTCAAGTACCCCCACAGAAAATAGTCGAGAGCCGTCTAATCAGGTGAACGATGAAGCCAGTCGATATCATCTCTTTTTGACATTTGTCATGACAAATTTCTCGCAAAATTTCAAGCATAGCCTGTGCTGTGTGTGAGCAATGATTACAGCATTGCCATTTTATTATTTAGATATAATGTTAAAATTACTTCAACACGTTGTTGAGACGTTAGATGCTGCATAACAAATTGTAATCAACTACTCTCCACGATTAACAAATGCGAACTGACAAATGCCTGCCAAACCGAAATGGCGTTCAAACAAAATCGGCCTGAAACATAAAATTCATTCTGTTTATAATATAAGTCCTATTCCCACAAGCAGGTCGGAATTTCTTTTCGTACCGAAAAGCCTCTGCCACGAATGGGACATTTTGGGGTCATGAATATTATCAAGTGTCTTCATAAAACGTCGCTCCGAGTAATCTGTCATCCGTGACACGTTAACTCCACCCGCGTCGCTGCGGTAACCGTAGGTTCTCGAATATCGTATTTCGATGATTGACTCGTTAAAAATATACTCAGATTCTCATATATAATATGTTTATTTTAAAATTATATTTTATTTTAATCATTTTCTCTACATTGCCACTTATACACCAACTTCTGTCTCATTTCAGTTTCGTCTGCATTCCATTTTTATGCCAATGATCACAAATTTTTCAAATAAATATCAGATATCACTGAGACGAAGCTATTTTTATTATATTTAATGAAAAATATATAAGAGTATGGGGTGATTATAGGGCTTACGACCTGTCTTCGGCTGGCTTAAGTGATCACTTTATATATATATGTATATATATATATATATATATATATATATATATATATATATATATATATATATAACGTTCATCAATTCTCACTCTTTAATCTCCATATTTATCAAATTTTTGAAAGTTGTATATATGGTATTACACGGACTCGCTTCGAGTACCACTACACTATTTCCATCTATGGATCAAATTTGATAATTCATTTTTCCTTGAAACAGCCTATATGTCAACTCAATAAGAATCTGATTTTTGTTGAAAATTATTTAAAGCGATATTCTTTATCTATAAAATATATACGCCTACTATACTAGAATACGCCTGAAAAAGTAATATTTTTCAATTTTTTTATATTTTATAAACAATATTTAAATATGTCCAAGAACACACAATTACTGATATATATATATATAAAGCCCTGTAATCACCTCATACCCCTATATATTTTTCATTAAATATAATAAAAATAGCTTCGTCTCTATGAGATATCTGATATTTATTTAATAACAGTTCCTTTATAGGTAAAAATCTAGTAATTGAGTGTTCTTGGACACATTAAAATATTTCTACAAGTTTTTCATTTTGACTGGTGTCTACAATAAAAATTAATGCAATCTCAGTCATAGGACACCGTTCATTCCGAGATAATTAGACGATTAACCCTTGCTATGCAATGTTTTAGAGTTTTAACATATTGTATATCAATTTCTAAATAACCGCATATGTAGTCGTGTATTATGCAAACCAAACGCAAAAATTTAGTGAGTATAAATGGTAACGAAGCGAGTCGGGTCCGGATGTCGCCTGTGTCGTTGGGCAGCTGGGAGTGGCGATTGAATTGCCGCCTCCACAAATATAATAAAAACAACCTAAATATAATATAATTTTCAACATTTTTGTCGCTGCCGAGATACGAATCTGGATCTTTTCCTATCCGAGGAAATGCGTTAACCGATTACACAACACAAACACAGTAAGATGACGACAAATTTTCGAACATATATGTTGCACTATCAAATTGATACATCTGTCCTTACATTATTTGAAAGTAATCTACTTTATATTTACACAATAATAATGTGTTCTTGAAAATGTACAAGTTGTATTAATGTTTCCAAAATTTAATAAAAATAATTTTTATAATTGTAATAGTTTTGTATTAATTTTTTTTTTGTCTTTTATTTGCAGGTAAGAGATCTCGTAGTCACCTTGTTATTCGCGACAGTGAGGCGATCGGACGTACCAGCTTCGAGTGATATTGGTGAGAAATTTCTAGTATATATTCATCAAAGTTTACTGAACTATATTTGACTATCAACCTCAATCACATAGTTGAATTGAGTTTACCAATATTGTTAGTTTCAACGGGGTAACTTTACCGTCGGGGGCGATAGATGCCGTTTCTTCAATGTGTGATTTGTCTGAGACGGGCTTTTCAGTAGACAGTTAGCTTTTCCATCCTTCTCAGTCTTCTTGCAGCATGCTTCTCGATTCTTTTGTGATTCTATGAATGAAAACACACATAGGCAAACGTTCCAGCTAATGGTGGTTTATCGTAATGTGATTGATATTGTAACGATGATTGGTAAACTTATTTTCATTTAAAAAAACAATAGTATTAGTGTGTGTAACAGCCCGTTTCAAGAACATAATACTTTAAATATTAACATGTATACGTAGTTCCAGTAAAATTATAAGAAATAGAATACTCAACACATACAGAACCTAAAATTTAATGTTTACTGTTTTTTTTGGCGATATCATATATTTTTTATGTTGTGTATATGTATTAGAAATAAGATTTAGTATATTTATGTACAGAGAAAAATGGTTTATTAGAACGTAGGAATATTATTAAGAACACATTTTTATTGTGAAGTTGTAATTGTTTTAAATACTAATTTAATGTGTTAATTATAAATATATACATATAAAATCAATTTTGTCGAAAAATATTGTTTTTGCGCTACCGGGATATGAACCTGGATCTCTATTTGCAATCCGGGGAAGTACACTACCAATTGTGTTATAGCGCCAGTATTTTTCATGACAAGTTTTCGAATCTATATGTTACACTTTTTAGAAATTAAAACATCTGTCATTCCATTATTTGAAAGCCATCTACATCCCGGTAGCGCAAAAACAATATTTTTCGACAAAATTTATGTATATATTTATAATTAATACATTAAATTAGTATAGGAATATTTATTTTTAATATACGACTTTTATAGTGTAACTTGTACCTAGTTACATAACAATGGAAAAACCAACAAATGCATTCGACTAAGACGAATGTTGGTAATGATATAAAAATACAAAAAGACAACTAATATATTTAAAACATAAATATAAACTTCACTAATTTACAAAATTCAAACATTCCACCTATATATTGTTTTTGGATGTCGTATTTTTAACTAATTTTCAAACGACAACCCCGCTCACTGAACAATCAGAATACTAAGCGGCATCAATACAATGCTCATATTACGTATAGTATTACTCACACTAAGATAATTCTTTCTAAATGAAAAGGAGTATAACTCAGATTTACCGACGATTGTAATTAAAATTTAAGTGTTGAGGGTTTACTTTACTATAATAATGATAATAATAATAATAATACTTTATTCCAGCGTGATCAGGTTTTTTTTTACGATTCGCCGTAAAGATAATACATTTAAGTAACAAAATAATATTTATGTTAATAAAAGAAAAGCAAAGAAATATAGATAAAAAAAATAAAAATATTCTGTAGTCGTTGCCATTCTCTGGTAAGGGAACCAGCTTTCCATGAGAGCGCCGCTTGCACCTGAGAGTTGTTGCCGAGTGCCGAGCTCCAGCCGCAGCTTTACGCCCGCAGCTTGATGTCTCAGAAGCGGAACGAATCCGTGTATACGGCCATCGGCAAACATTGTAGATGCGCCGTAATAACGCGCCAATCCGAACAGTATTGTGTTATTTATGGTGTACCGGATAATTCTTAATTGCGAATAATTAGTTACAAATCGAATACAACCACAGTCACAATAATGGTTTAAATAACGATTAAACGATTCTCGATACGCTTACTCCCTATTTTAAGTAACACTCCTTTTAAAATAGATTTATTTCATTGATCGAATTAATTTATCAGGAAAGAAAAATAATTATATGTAGTACTACTAACTACATTCTACTATAGATGCACTAGTGAATATACGTTGGTGACCGAAAAAGATGGGTGATACTCGGGGATGCCTTCACCCAACAGAGGATAAAAAAGGGCTAATGTTGATGAGAAGATGCTGGAACACTGCACAATCTCTACAATTTACTTATTCTATTTTATTAATTATCATTGTATCTTACGGCAACTTCATATCCACCGATCACTCAATATTGTGGAGCAGGTGCGCAATTCTTCCGCTAGTCTCTGATACATGACAATGGGCTGCATAAAAAATTCCGCCAATGTCCATAGTTATCTATAAATGTCTGGCAAATTTTTATGGAGAATATGTATATTTTATGTATAATAAAAAATTCAGTGCCTATCTGCAACTTATTCAGTTTTGAGTACATTACTATTAAAGGAGACTTCAATGTTTCATAATAGCATTCATGACTTAGCTTTTCCTAACAACATTTTTGGCCATCCGGCTCGAAGGACCAATAAATTGGTTTCGTGCCCCTTTCTGTGTTTAAATTTCGAACTGCTCTATATACAACATCAGTACTATATACAGCCACTTGGCCAAGTGTATAAGCGTATATCACAAACTGTTTCTCTGCGCCAACTGTTTCGAAAGCCTCCTCTAGGTAATCTCTCCCCGCGATCTAACCATTTGTCAAAAAAAGGAGCTTTTCTTTTTCCGCTCTCGCGACACCGCCCGTGACGTATGCGCGGCCTCGAGTATGCAGACATCAAAATCAATATTCCAATCTCGAGAGCGACGCCGTTATTCAAATATCTACCTGAATTCTTGAAACGGAAATTGCTATCAAATCGAATGGGGGATGGACTTCTCAGGAGCGATCCAATCTTATTCCCATTTCATTAATTTTTAATATTTTTTTTATATTCTTCTTATTAATATTATTATTAACTAGAAGTCTACGCCCGGCGTTCTTCGATATTCAAATCAAATTTAGTTATAATTTTAAATATGGGTTTATGGGGGTGTATTAAATTTGGTTCAAACGTGGAGATCGTGAGATATCTCCGGGGGTTTGCGGATGTCTGTATTTTCCTCAAGGTTCTAGAATGTAGCTGAGGAAAATTTAGAACTGGTGACATTGAATATAATACACGTCTGCATCCAGGGAGAATTCTCACGTATTTCATTGGTTTTTATAAAATTTATCAGTATTAATCACAATTTCAAATTAAAATTTGAAATTAAATTTAGTATGTCGGCTGGAGGGGTGGAATTGGTGGAGTGACCAGAGGGAGGGTGCCTAAGTTTTGCGCAGAATCTATAGCCCGGTTGTACGATCAGTGGTAAATTTTTACTATAATAAAAAAAATTACTTCACTCTTCACAGCTGTTTCGAATGTAATCTGTCACATTGATACTTAAATATCGCAGTATATACGACAATGAATCATTCAATATCCCGCTATTTTAATGATGAGAAATCGTCCGATGAAGATCCCGTTGTTGAATTTACATTATTACACATTTTTCGCTGGCAGGGTGACAGATTTCGAAAGCAGGTGTGAATAAAGCGTACTATTATATGTTTTGCCAATTAAATTGTCAAATATTTGATAATTATTCGCCTTTCATTGGGCGAGATTATCTTTAAAATACAAATTAAATGTATTTTTTAGAAAGATATAAATATATATACATATATAGAAAAATATTGTTTTTGCTATTCCGATCCGGAGAACGTGCATTAACCGATTATGCTACGGCACACAGTCCATTGACGACAAATTTTCGAACCTATATGTTATTACACTTTTAAAATTGATACAACTATCGTTCCATTATTTGAAAGCCATCTACTTTATTTTTACGGAATCTCAAATACCTTTGAGTAATGTGATAGGAGACGCCAGAATTAACAATTCACTTTTTTTAAATTTTCGACATATTGATAAAACTTATATATTATTAAAGAGGACACATTCTTATTGTATTGATTTTATATGTATATCTTTCTAATTAATACATTTAATTAGTTTTTAAAATATCACAGACCTATGTTCTGAATAATTACAACTTCATAAGAATAATGTATTCTCCTTTGACTATAGTAAATTTGACGTACGAACAACCCACATACATTTTTTACCACGTGTTTTTACTATAGTAAAAATTTATTACTGAACACACAACCGACCGTTGTATTCAAAATTTGGTTTGGATTAATCACAGGGTATAGGATTGTACAGAGTATCGATAGACAGACAGACAGACATTCAGTTTTATATAATACAAACAGGTCATCGGAACTCCCGGAATGATGGCCTATTAAGAAATAAAAGGAATCTCGAACATTTCCGGAGATTTATTTGGGTGTGGGTCTCTCGCTGGGGGTTGCTGGGAAGGACGATGCCGGGAAGAGCAGTGGCTAGAAAGATCTAACGAAGCATTCTACTGACTCTCCCTCGCACCTCATGCGACCTGGACAGGGTGATCTTCTGCCGGACTGTGACACAACACATAAATGTGACGTCTACCCTCCCATTTTGCGGGTGCATGATTTCTATAGCTTCTCTCTGGCTGCCTTCTCAATTGAATGTGATATCGGGTCACATGTCAAATTGTACTGGTATGGCTCCGGAACGATAATATTGGAGCCAACCTATGATGGTATTATGATGATAATGCTAATAATGACTAAATGTAATAAAATAAAAAATAAATGTAATTATGACGAATCGAAACGATTCCGGATAAGGCGTAAATAAATAAATAAATCAATAATACATATCATCACTTTACCATTTATTATTAAAGACTTCTTAACTCTGTTTGAAAAACTTGTCCAAGACAAGAATAAAACTCAATCAAAAATTTATTTTGAAAGGTAAAAATACAAAATAAATAGGTTTTTTTTTAGTTTTTCCGCATAAAAACACGGAGATGATAGTCGGAAATTGAATTTTCGTAATCGTACAAAAGGTAAAGTAGTTTAAATCTTTACCGTTAACCTTTCTTACATTCCTATTCGTATTTTTTTAAAAATGTAATCTAATCTTATTCTGAGAATATTCAAACGCAGGATACGGGTAACTGATTGAAATGTTGAATGTGGAATTCGCTATGGATGTTAGAACAATCATTTTATTCAATTTCTCATTTTGATTGCACGCTCCCGCGCCAAGGCAGACAGTTATATTACAATTTCCATCTATACAATTTCCTTTCCGAAATATAAATAGTTAGAAGTACGTCCCAAGTTGTACATCTCGTAATAGATTGTTGGTGGTCTTTCATCTCACAATCATCTTTATTACACGTTAAATATGTTTAGTCTCGGAGCCACCCTTTTATCCCCGCTCACACACACACACACTCAAACATATACATCTCACTCCGGTGGTGCGGGCGCTCTGACACATATTTTCGATGTCAAGGACATCACAATAAATAATTAATTACATTCGATTCCTATCTATTATAAGATAAGAAATACATTAAATTCTTAATAAATATATTTTTTATACTTGGACATACATGGTGGCCCAAAAAAAATGTAGGACATGTCGTTACGCATGATATAATTAATTATGATTCTTAATGTAATTTTTTTTTTGCACAGTATTTAGCTAGTCAGAAATCATCAGAACACCCCATATTGCATAATATGCTGGGTTTAAATCTGGACTGTTCGGTGGCCACATGCCTGGCTCGATGAAATTAACATTCTCACGACGAAGAAAATTGATTGTATTTCTGGCTGTGTGAGATGGAGCTCCGTCCTGCTGTAATGTCTAGCTATACTCCAGGCTTTAAAACTCTTTGATCATTTTACTAATACCCCAACGTTTTTCAATTCGCAAATTTTCATCAGAATACGGTCTTCTGCAGTGATTTTTGTCATTTTGGACAACAATTTGAAAAAACTAAATATAAACAAGAAGAAAATTAATAATCAAAGGTGGCGACCGGAAATTGTCGATATAAAACGTAATGTAGGTAAATAGGTGAGTAAGAAAATTAGTAAACTTTTTAAGCTATTATTAAACTAATTTTGATATAACTATATCACATTTTAAGAAATGTTGTCACTTTTTTGGGCCATCCTGTATATATATTTGAGTTAAATATGCAGTTTTGTAGATTTTTTTTGTCAGCAACAAACAGAACACATTGTTTCCCGCTAAAGTCACTTAAATAAATTGATAGTGCACGTTCAAAATTAAAGTTAGTTCTCGAAGCAGACAGAGTATAAGTTGCTATTCCCCCTAAAATGAAATCAGCCAATCCCAACGATTCTTGATAATCACATAATCTAAAATCCAGTATGGCTGCCAGAACAATATATACAGAAAAAAAATTACATTTCAAAACAAACATTTTGAACATTTACTTTCAAATTGTACGTTTTCATCCATAACTGAAAAATACTTGAAAGTCTTTTTAGGGGGTTTTGGAATTAGGCACTATATATATATATATATATAAATGACGCTTGAATGCCTCAATGCTGCAAAAAAATCCAATCACATCAAGGTTAGTTGATAAAATATTCTTCCAATTTTTCGGCTACAATACGACAGTCTACAATAGAAAATATCCTGGAGACAACTGTAAGGATGAGGAAATTCTCGAAGAGGACCACAATAATAATAATAATAGATTTGATAATTTGTATAGCGCCATTTATATATAATTTCACGTCTAGGGCGCTTTACACACAAATTGTTTATAGTCCTTAACATTCTCTTTCTATTTCAAATTAAAAATTGTTTCTTGTTTCCGAGGTAAGTTTGTAGAACTCCATAATTACATATGTGAAAATAAAACACTTGACATAGAACGGCAGAGGAGACAGTTGAGCGCTCGTGCAAATATGCTGTCACGGCGTTTCTACCGATGCAGTAAGGAGGTGAAGAGCATCCTGTTTAAATCCTTCTTCACCAGCATGTATACCTGCGAGCTCGGGTCGAAATACAAGCAAGTGACGTATAACCGTCTCCGAATTCAGTACAACAACTCGTACAGAATACTGTTATTTTGGATTGGCGCGTTATTGTAGCGCATCTACAATGTTTACCGAAGGCCATATACATGGATTCGTTCCGCTTCTAAGACATCGAGTTGCTGACATAAAGCGGCGGCTGGAGCTCAGCATCAACTCTCTGGTGCAAGCGGCGCTCTCATGGCTGGTTCCCTGACCACAGAATGGCAGCGCTTACAAAATAGCTACATATACAACAATGGCCGTGACTGAAGTAGTTATATATGTAATAATTATATTTTGTGTATGTGTGTGAACTTTTTACTTTTTATTAACTTTTAAAATTTTTTTTTTTTATATTTATTAATATTTTCCTTGATTTTCTTTTTCACAGCATATTTATTTCATAACCTTTAATGTATAACATAATATGTATTATCTTTATGGCGAATCAGGTTAAAAAAAAAAAAAACCTGATCACGCTGGAATAAACACATTATTATTATTATTCTACTCGTTTAATTTACTTGAGACGCGTTTCGCCTTGTAAGGGCATTATCAATTTAACTCAGTAACTTGTATTTGTAATTCCCCCATTATAGTTATATGCGCAGTGAGCGGGGCGAGTTATTAAGTGGCAGAACGTGCGCTGGCCGAGTTAGACGTATCTTTTGCTGTCGTTCGTGATGATCTAATTTTTAGCAACAATAATTTATATATATATATATATATATATATGTCACTTATAAATATGTCAACTATTAATATGAGTAATAAAAAGAAAATATTCATATTTATCAGAATTAAAAATCATAAACGCGTGTATTTATTTTATCACCGCAAGGAAAGGTTAAATTATTGTGGATTATGTTACAATCTGTATATAACTCACATAAAATATATATCTGTAACATAATTAAAATGTTATTATATAACATTCAATAATAAATTCTAGCTTTCTCGAATCCGTATTTGTTACCATAATATCGCAAGTTTCAATAAAATTTTATATAACTTTAATTGAGAAAAACGAGTGTCAGGCTTCGAGGTGCTCTCAATTAGTCAGAATGTTAAATTAATTAATATAATGAAAATGGAATCGTTAGTTTTTATCATAGCTACTTAAAATTGTGTTGGAACTAAGCTTGCTCTAAGTTATACAAACATTCTTACAATTTAAAATTAAATTAATTTAAAATTTAAAATTAATTTAGCTTATTTCTCAAGGTAAAGTTTTGTACTATGTTGGATGGGTTCTCATATCTAATTTAAAACTAGCTTACCATTAAGGACGTTTGTATTTTATGACTGTACGAGATTTATTAATAATTATTGGAGGACGTGTTAGTATTATTCGTTGTTTGTGTTACTTTTACTATAGTAAAAAATTATAAGTTAATTTATTACGTTTATTTTATTTGTTCTTAACTGCACTGACACTGACTGACACTGACTGACACTGACGTTTATGGGCTGATTCACTAAGCGCGTTTAAATATTCACAATCGTTTTTTAAAATTTATTTCTGTGATTTTCGAAGGTTATGTGTCGAAGACGATGGCGTGTGTTACCGTGCCGAAACGTCGGCGTAGGTTTGCTTAAGGAGACCATCTACAATAAATTGATCTAACCTAGAAGAGACGTCAGATGGGGGAATTTGAAACAAAGTTGTGTGGTTATCGGAATTAAGACACTTCAGTCCAGTGTATTTCTTCCTAGTGATAGAAAACATGCTACTTTTGACTTACTGGTGTGATTGTGATTAGTATTTGATAATATCAGTGATTGAAAACTGTGACTGTGACTGTGATCACAGTTTCATTACTAATATCCATGCGATATCATAATACGTGAGATTAATGAATAAAGAGATAAAATATAATTTTGAACATATTTACTTATATTATTTAAACTTCATTTACGTAAACATATTTTAGCATCTATAATTAATGTATAACTAATTTAATATCATCACAATGAAAATGTGAGTTTATTTTTTGGGTCAAATTCTCATCATTTCAGGTCAAATGCGTAAAATGTTTTGGCAAAATCTACTAGATGACGTCTATCACGAATTATGACGTCATTCCTTCAGGAATATTTTCGTTTCAAATATAAATAAATGAATAGCGAATCACGATACTTCCAGATATTCAATCACTGACAGTGAGTGTGACTTAAAGATATCAGTGATTGACTCACGGTTCGTGATTTTGAGCTCATCACTATTTCTTCCTTCTCGAGGGTTGTTTGGTTTCCTGGGGCGAGGGTAGCGAGTTCTCCTGCCAGGGTGGCCGAGTCCCGTCCGGTGTGAGGACGCCGGGGTGCCGGCGCCGGAGGATTACGGCGTCCGTCCTGCCCGGGGCGGAATGCGCGGCTATTTTTCATCGCTCCTTGTCCTGGGCGTCGTTCCTCGCAAACGTTTTGTAGTTTTTATTCGTCCTTCGCGACGCTTCAGGCGCTGTTTTTCGACGCCAGTTCAAGTAGTGTTACATGTTTTAACATTGTCTTGTTAATCAGCTCGTCATATAGCGGGAGACAATTATGGAACTATACAGAAAGAATTAAACTATGACTTAAATAATATATCAATATGGCTGAAGAAAAATAAATTAAAACTAAATGTAAACAAAACAATTCATGAAAATTGGAAATTAAAAAATACCAATCACATCAAAACTTATCATAAATTGTGAAGGTCTGAAGGAAATGACTGAAATAAAATATTTGCGAGTCACAATAGATTCAAAATTGAATTTATCGCAAAATACAAGATATGTGACTAAAAAGATTGCTAAGAAAATATCACTTCTGGGAAGGATCAAAAGATTTATTAGTACTGAGTCTTGTAAAATAGTTTACAACTCTGTTATTATTCCTCACATCAACTACTGCAGCTGCATTTTATTATTGGCTAATGAAGAAGAAATGCAACAATTGTGAGTTTTGTAAAATAAAGCTACGAGAAAATAGATATACTCGGATCAGTGTAATGCTGAAACGAAAAATTGATGCAAATCAACATGAGCACGAGCATCGTACAAGGGGAAGGGATAGACTGAGACTGCCATTCAGGAAGAAGACCAAATCTCAGAAATCGATGATGCATAGTGCGATGAAGATTTTTTAATGAAATGCCAGAAAACACAAGAAAGGAAGAGAAATTGAATAGATTTAAAAAGAAACTGACTAAATATATAAAAGATAATTTTTAGTAAAAGAAAATACTTTAATCTTGTATATATTAGAATATATATAAAGATTGCTTATGTATGCACTATGCTGAGAATTAAATGAATAAATACTTTGTAATCCGTAGACTTATATGTTTATTAATTTAATTATTTATTTCGTGATTTCGTTATCTTAAATGCGAAGTCAATTTGTATGCTCGTAATATGCAGAGTAGTTTACGTATATATGGGGAACAGGATTGTTAACAATATAAATTTTAGTGTTAGTTTAGGCAGAGATACACAATTCTCACTTCATCCACATTCATATCATATGTGTGCTTATTGTTAATCGTTAACCTAGGAATCAGCTATCGAAGGCATTTACCTAAACAATGACTTTTAGCAATACTTTAACGGTCCTTATTACATTTATTACTTCTCGTTCTCTCAGCCGTCTAAGTATGATCTTGGCTCAGCGCAAACTTGGATAGAAAAAAATCACCCTGGACCGGTCGCCTTCTTCTCCGTAGGCCGCTTCTTCAAACAGGGGTGGGATGTGCCGCACATTTGTTTCCCTCATTACGCCCAAAGGGGATTTATTTACCCGCGATCCGCGTACAATTTTGATATAAATTTTGTTTTTTTTTTTGTTTGTTTCCTGGTGGGGCTGTATCATGACGGGCAAAATACCTCGAGAAAGTGTAATGTCAATTGTGCTTGATTCTGTTTTGGTAATATAAAGGTGAGATTCATTAGCTTCTGTGTATAGTTTTCTGGGCTAATCTGCCGTTTATGGCCGACGTTACGGATCCCATTGCAGGGTCCATCATCAGGGGTGATGTGATGCATGACTGTTAGTGTTGTGTTGGTCTGTCGTTTATTCGGTATGTGTACACGGCAGATTAGCCCAGAAAACTATACACAAAAGATTCTGAACGGCCGCGAAAATCTAAGAACATTTTTATTACATTAATTGTTTATGTAAATAGATCGTATTGTGTGTACAAGCACATGTTAATTTTGTGTTTTTAATATTTATTATTTATATTTTGTGGTTAACTAATTTATCAATTTAAACGAATTCAGCTTGTTTTAATCGTGTCAATTCATTTGATGTTGAACGGTTTATAAAGGGTGTTTTTTTTTTAGAAGTATATAAATTTAAAATGAAATAAAATACATGAAAATCATGGTAATGACCATGGAATTGAGTTAATTTGAAAAATATTTATGCCATTAGTGTTTAAATATGAAGCCGCGGCTGACTCGAATAAAGCTCAATCTGTAAGTCCAATTTTCGATCTGTTTTTGGAGCAGCTTGGGACGTATATCGGCAATAACGCGACAAATGTTAGCTTCCAAGTCGTCTATCATCTCTGCTTTATCGGCGTAGACTAGCGATTTTACATATCGCCACAGAAAATAATCCAAAGGTGTTAAATCACACGATCTTGGAGGCCAATTCACAGGTCCATTATGCGCTCATCGAATGTTTCCTTCAATAGATAGATTGTGGCGCGCGCTGTGCGGCATGTTGCGCCGTCTTGTTGAGACCACAGCTCTTCCATGTTAATACCATTCTATTGGGGAACGAAAAAGTCAGTAATCATGGATCTATTCCTGTGCACGATGGCTAATCGACTCGGGTTCTCCTCAATACTACGCTCCACTGAGCAGCAACTTCGGTGCGCACTGCACGACGTCTCTGCGGATGCGTATTATCAATTAGAGTATGTGGTGTGAAAACGATCCACGGTTATTCGAATTACTATCTGCTGTTAAATTGGCTGCCGCTGGAAAAAGTGTTGCCTATTCGAAAAACAAACCTCTAAAAAAACACGCAGCCATAAAATAAATTTAAAAAAAGTTAACCTTAGTTTAGATAATTTATAAAATTATGTAATACTAAAGCAAATATTATTAATTGGCTAACAAGTTGCACAGGTAGAAAGGTTTACTTTTTAGATAGTGACGGTAACCATTATTATGACTGTTAATTGTGTTCGGTTATACTAACTGAGATTTAACTCTTGGAGGCTTAGTTTCTAGCCTACGAATCATTCATGTTTCAATCGAATAGAAGAACGGTTTAAATAACGGTTTAAATAATAGATTAAGTAACGGTTTAAATAATAGTTTAAATAACGGTTTAAATAATAGTTCAAATAACGGTTTAAATAATAGTTCAAATAACGGTTTAAATGATAGTTCAAATAATGGTTTAAATAATAGTTTAAATAACGTTTTAAATAATGGTTTAAATGATATTTTATATAACGGTTTAAATAATAGTTCAAATAACGGTTTAAATAATAGTTTAAATAACGGTTTAAATAATAGTTTGAATAATGGTTTCAATGATATTTTATATAACGATTTAAATAATAGTTTAAATAACGGTTTAAATAACAGTTTAAATAAGGGTGTAAACATCACTATTTTATAAATTTTTAAATCAATATAAAATTAAACCCTTTCCGCGCATCCATTCCTACACCAACCCACTGGTGAGCTTATGTTATCCGCCGTGAAAAGATACCTCTAGGACACCCTTTACTGTGTTCTTAGAACTTTGAGTTAGGCGGCCGCGCCTCCTACCAACAGCAAATGTTTTTATTAAAGTTACTTTGGTTTATTTTGCTTTGTGAATAGGACATTATCAATCTAAATAATGTCACTCAAATAGCTTGTATTAATAATTAACACTTTGACAAAGGAGAAAGTTGTGTGTAAACACCAGCGGGTTGAGACAAAGAGATAAGTAATTAAAACTAGGATGATATTTATGCCATTACAAAAGCAGAAATTTTGAATTAACTAATTTATATTTTCAATCTTTGGGGCTTACAGAGTACGGATGATTGTGTGGGTAGATGTTGGTGTATATTGACTTTAGATCAAAAGTGTTTGAAGATGTTTTGATTTGTGTGAGGGATCGGATGCCCCAATATTTATTTAAATACCCTCGTGTTCTTTTGTGTCGAAATTCATGAGAACATGAATATGTCCAAGAACTAACAATTACTGGATTTTCACCTACAAAGACACTGTTATTAATCAAATAATAGATATCTCATAGAGACGAAACTATTGGAAAAATATGGAAGTATGGGAAATTACAGGGCTTACAACATGTTTTAGGCTGGCTTAAGTGATCACTTTACACAATGTAACGTTCACCATTCCACCCAATCAACCTCCATATCTAACAAATTTTTGAAAGTTGTGTATGTGTGGAATCACTTCGAATACCACTACACTATTGCCATATATGGACTAAATTTGATATTCATTTTTCCTGAAACAACATATATGTCACAATGAGAATCTAATTATTTTATGAAATTATTTAAAACTGTATTCTTTATACTACATAGAATGCACCTGAAAAATCAATTTTTATATATTTTCTTATTTTGACCAGTATATTGTTAGCAACATTTTAATGTCTATTTTTACCCACAAACGCAAATGGTATTATCCCAAACCGGTTGGTATATTAAAGTTAATGTATTTTAAATATTAATTAAATATATTAATTAGAAAGATATACATATAAAATCAATTTTATCAAAAAATATTGTTGTTGCGCCACTGGGATTCGAATCTAGATCTCTTTCCAAACCGGGGAAGGTGCATTTATCAAACTATGCTACAGCGACGATATTTTTAGCGACAAATTTTCGAACCTATATGTTACCTTTTTTGGTGGCGCGATGTATATTTTTCTAATTAATATATTTAATTAATATTTAAAATATCACAGAGCTATGTTCTGAATAATTACAACTTCACAATAAGAATTGTGTTCTCCTAATAAGTTTAATTTATTTGATTTTTGTCACATTTTAATTTTATTACATCGTTAATGATTAATACTGAATCAGTTGTCCAGCGGGCTGGGGTTGATTTCTTTCCATTACTCCCAGACGGTAAATACACTGTTCACATTACGAGGCGAACAACGTTATTTGATGTTTTATTCCGTTTATACATTTTAGCCGTAAGTAAAAATAAAAATGTTCCAGACGTTAGCGGAAAAACCGATTCATATTTCATAAGTTTGAAATAAATAATACTTAAGGCGGGGCACTCGGATACATCTCGGAGATTTACCGTGAATATTAAATCTCTCCTACTGTAAAATATTCAAACTTTACGCATTTTACTGTGTGGTTACGTGATGGTTAAGATGTAAGCTTTTGCTTAGGGATCTGCTGCCTGGCCTGTTTTCACGTCGGCGCTACGTACCGAAGAAACAAAAAAAAAAAAAAAATTGAATTCATCAACAGGTGCCATCGTCGTTCATCGTTAACTCAGAAAATTTTATCACAAATAAATATTAAATGTGAAGAAAATTGTAAATATGTAATCCTGTAAATGTCGACTACCTCCGCATATTCATTCCCCGAAGGATGCAATCTGAGCGCTGCGGAGTTAGCTAATGCATGTCTTATGACATTATCACTGTAGTAGAACAATGAATTGTGTCACGATGACGTCAATGGTCCGTGAAAGTCAAGCGGACCAACAATCAAGCAGTTCATAATACCATTGATGATTCTTTATATAAATATATGGTCGGACATCGTACGTCTCACTGATAATTTTAACAATTTCATACGGCTAAGGAGATAATCATAATTGATATCCTCAGAGAGTAAATTTAATTTAAAATTAATGAATATGGATAGTTATTTGCAACAATGCAATTTGTGGTGTCACGTGTGGACTATTGTAACAGATTAACTATTATTAAGAGAACACATTCTTATTGTGAAGTTGTAATTATTCAGAACACAGGTCTGTGATATTTTTTATATTAATTAGAAAGACATACATATAAAACCAATTTTATCGAAAATATATTGTTGTTGCACCGCCGGGATTCGAACCTGGATCTCTTTTCTAACCGGGCTACAGGGACAATATTTTTAGCGACAAATTTTCGAACCTGTATGTTACGTTTTTTGATATTAATACATTTAATCGTTCCATTATTTGAACATAACATATAACGTATCACAGTAATTAGGGCCTACAGAATCTTACAATTGTTTCTTTCTTAATCAAATTTTCGAACTTGTGAGCTTCCAATTTCTAGTGTAGGTCTGTAAATTGTTCTTGATATTTTGCATTCAAAAACTGCTAATTTATTTTCTTCTATTTGAGTAAGGCTGCACGTTATATATATTAGTTTGCTTTATTTCCTTCGACCCTAGCGGTTGTTTACATGCACATACGTTTCTATTGTATTTCCAGCTAGAAGTCGGATTGTTGATTCATCACCATATTATACAATAATTAACATCATATAATTTATATTAATAATTATCTAATAATTTGCGTTATAAAATTATATTCGTTTACAAACGTTTATTCTGTATATTTAGCCAAGACACAGACCGCTTTATTTATTATTTCCAAATATCTGTAAAGCTTAGCGGCGAATCCCCGCGAGAGGTACACTTTGCACGAAGAATAAAACTGGCATTTTGTACCTAAACATTGAAGAGGTTTTTTTTTTCAGAAAACTTCTATATTACGATTTTTTACATTGAATATGTACAAGGTAAATTACTATTATACAGGACACTTACTCAAATAATAAAAGTTGTATAATTTTCCACACGCCAAACCCGCGTTGAAAATCCGCCTAAGGGCGCGTCCACCCTTCCCTCCGCGGCCCTGCGGTTTCACCTCTCTCCTTCTTATTCCCCTTTTTGTTCTGTTTGTTTTCCTTTCATATTTTTCACATATCGCCGCCGCCCCCCGTGGGGTTTCTTTGAGGGCTTTTTTCTCTTCATTTTCGTCCCCGTCCCCAGCCCTGGCGCCCTAGCGCCCCTGCAGCCCGCGGGCGAATGTTATTTTCCAAATTGAATATTAAAAAATATTCGGGAGTCTTTTTCGTCTGCCGGGTCCGGGTCGGTTCTCCGGTATTGGGCTGGTGTACTTTCACGTTGCTTTATAAATAATTGCTCGCATTGTTTATTACCGGCCAGAATTTAAGAGGGGTTGAGGGGGTAGGGAATGCTTTTGTTTTGGCTCAGGCCTGATTAATATGTGTGCAAAATTTACGCGGGATTATGTTCGATAGAAACGGAAAGACAGAGAAAGATATCGAAAGGAGGGTGACCGCGAGGAATAAAGTGAACAGCGCTTTGAATAGCATTATAGCTAATAGAAACTTGTCAACTGAGGCAAGACTAGCGGTTCGTAATAGAGTCCTGGTGCCGACGCTGATGTATGGATGTGAGGGCTGGAACTGGCTGAAGAGGAATGAAAGTAGTCTGAATGCAGTGGAAATGAGATCACTTAGGCGTTTATGTGGCAGATCCATTTATGACATAGTGAAGAATGAAGAAATAAGGAAAGAATGTAAAGACGATCTTGATGAAGAAAGGATCACATAGATGGTTTAGTCATATGGAATGGATTAATTAGGAAAGAATGGTAAGAAAGATATATGACGCAAGTGTCGTTGGCGCTAGAAATACAGGACGTCCGCGAAAGACTTGATACGAACAGGTAAATCAGATACTGGAAGATGGTCCTATTAGAAGCCACAATAATCGGCTAGCTTGTATGAGAAGATGTATTAACGTGAATGAGGCGAGAATTGTGTGTGTGAACAGAAGATTATAGCGCTCTATCCTCTCTGCTTACCCCCGCGAGGAAACGGGGTGATGGTAAGTAAGTAGTTGAAAATAAATTTTTAATATAGAGTTAAAGAGCACTTAAAATATTAAAATAATCTTGATTTTTCAGAATTTTCTAATGAAAAATGTTCATACTTTTGACAATAATTTGTATTATTATAGGGGCGAGGTTCGGTAGTCAGTTAACTCCTCCCCCATCATATATTACTGTTTGAAAGTATTTTTAATTTTAATCGAATTATATTAGCGGAAGACTTGGCACTACCAGGTAAACCAGATGCACCATGTAGAAGAAGATGTATGAATGTGGATGTTGAAAGTGTTGCTCTCTATCCTCTCTAATGATGGTAAGTAAGTAAGTTAAAATATTACATTTATTTAATCTAGACGTATCCGATACCGGAGCTTACCCCCCATCTTTTCATGGTACAATATTCCTGTTGTGTCTTCATCCCCGCGTAATAAGTTCATTATTATATTGTGTTTCGGAGGGTTTATATTATTTGTTTTATGTTAATCCGACAATAAAAAATTTCAAACACGACTTAACCACCGAGACATTTAATAATTCTGAATTCTTTTCAGTTTTTATAAAAAATATATTTTTCTTGTGAAATGGTTTTGCACGCGAGTTTTACATAGTTTATTTATACAGGTCGCCCGAGTTTTCAATGCGAAATTAGTCACCAAGTGGATTGTGTATTATAAGATAAGTCTAATCTTATATTATAGCTGGTAAAAATTAGTATAAAAATCGTTAATAATATTTGAATATGTCTAAGAGTACACACTTACTGGATTTTCACCCACAAAGGCACCGTTATTAAACAAATAATATATATATATATCATAGAGGCGAATCTATTTTTTATTGTATTTAATGGAATATGGATATATAAATATACTTCCAAATGAGATATCTACTATTTGTTTAGTAACAGTGCCTCTGTAGGTGTAAATCTAATAATTGTGTGTTCTTGGATATATTCAAATATTGCCAATAGTATACTGGTCAAAATAAGAAAATATATTTAAAAAATTAAAATATATTGAGTTTACAGATAAAGAATATTGTTTTAAATAATTTCAAAAAAAATAATTGATTCTCATTGTGACATATATGCTGTTTCGGGGAAATGAATATCAAATTTAGTCCATAGATGGCGATAGCTTAGTGGTACTCGAATTGGTTCCACATATTAACATATATACAAGTTCCAAAAAATTTTAACGTTATATTTATACAAAGTGATCACTTAAGCCAGCCGAAGACAGGTCGTAAGTCCTGTAATTACCCATACTTCCATATTTTGCCATTAAATATAAAAAAATAGCTTATTCTCTATGAGATATCTGTTATTTTTTTAATCTTTTCTTGAACCGTGATCGTACGATATCACGTCTTCAGGCGTTGTTCTTTATGGTCGATGGCCGTCTCGTGTGCACATGAACGCGACATGTAGAATGGTTCCTCTTAGTTTACCAGTTGTACGGTAGGCTATGAAAACTGTGTGAATTATCTTTCTGCCATGTCGGAATGATAAATCGACATAGAATGTATTGTGTGCGTTTCGGTTTATCGCTACCGTGCGTGCCGAAACCTGTACAAATTAAAAAATGTGTTTCATTTTCTAGTTATTCAAAAAGACCATCGGCCTGGAACATAATATTCATCATGTATAATCAGAATAAATTTTCAGCGTGTATGTTATCTATTGTTTATTAGCTCTTCGATAAATAATAAAATATTGTATACAGTCATGTATGTGTCATAAAACGGGAGGAATCATCAAAGGCGTCTTGACCTTGTTTCACTCCATTTGCTTCTGCATTATAAATATTTATTGCTTTTAAACAGATTCGATAATCATTACCGACGGAAGCTATCAACACTTAACTGGGTTATCAAAATACAGACGAGTTATTCTCGCATGTTTTGCAATACATTCCATAGAATACCAGGCGATCTAAATCTGTTTTTTTTTAAATATAGAATAATATGTTAATTTGGCGGGTATTTTAGAATTGTTTTTCACAAAATTTTATATATATTAGAAACACGTTATAATATTTAGAAACATTTTTATTTGCCGTGTTTGTATTTTATTTTCATCGGTACTGGTAATAGAATCGACACCAGACGGCTCCGAAACATTTTTTATATCAATAAAGTATCGAATTTGGATATGCAGTGGAGCCTCTATCTATCGTTTTTGAAGGGACCTATTGAAATAAACTATGAATGCGGGAATATAGAATAAAGTGATATTTTTCATACTCAAATGTTTAATACGTATTTTTAAAAATATGTATACATATTTCACATGTTTAAATAAAAATAAAATTAGAAAGCTACACAGGAACAAAAAAAAATTTTTCTTATTATATTTAGAGTTTTAGTTTGAATGGAAATATTGTATGAGACTCAACATATAAATATAAAGATTCTATTTATATGTTGAGTCTAATGTACTTAAAATACTCATTAAGGACGTTTCCAAAAAAATCACTTTTCTTACAATCCTTTTGAAACTTTGAATACACATACTTATGAGTGTCTTTTATACGTAGAAATATTTTTCAATAGTCCTTGCGGTAGTAAATTAGTAAATATTGACTATTAAAATGTGCATATTTAAAATACGAACGCACGCTCGTTTAATTGAATAGCAATAGTAATTTTCTTACCATTGTTTTGGAAAACTGAGAATCATTCATTGAAAATTTAACAAATGTCTTTCTGTATAAATAACTAAAACAAGCGGTATTCGTTTTGTTATAAAAAATGATAAAAGTGAGCTACTTTTGAATGGTTTTGACGTTTCATTTTATAATTAGAATAGTGAGAGATTTTTGAACTTCTGCGCAAGTGAGCGTAAGCAAAGAAGTACACTGTACCTCAACTATTTTTTGTTCTATTCATAGTAGTTTACATACGGGGGAATCTACTTGAAGATTGAGTACGACTGGTTTTTGAAAACGTCCTTAAATAGAAAATCTGTTGAATGTCTAAAAGTATTGTCATTTATTACCCTAATAATTGTCTTTTGTGCTCTTTTTACCGATTCTAATACTGTTTTTGCTGCTCCTCCCCAAACTAAAATCGCATACATAATAGTTATAACTCTCGTATATTGTATTCTTTTAAATAGCCTGTAACTGTATTGTGAGTTTAAGTTTTAAATAAAAATCTTGATTTTATGTCGTTTTGTTTTCATCATATAAATGTAAAATTTTATGTTGCGGCTCTATAAAATTTTTGTGATTCTGTTTACTTAATACATATTTGACTCTCGGCCCTGGCCTAGGCGAAGTATTACAATTTCCATATTCTGTTTAAAAATATTTTTTAAAAATGTATAAAAGTGAATATTTTCTAATTGTGTTTATTTTGTTGTATTTATAGGGGCAGATTTAATTTAATTTTACGTAGCGATCCTATTTTAAATACTAAAGTACTTTGTTTTTTGCTTTTATATTAGTTGGTTTTTATGTGATTAAATCTGTTTTACCTTTTACCACTGTTTCCTTTTATCGGCCGAAGCCTCCACTTAAAGCCACCCCCAAATCACGAAATCTTTCACTGTCACAAAAGTCTTTGGTTTTACTCATTAATCTAAACATTTCTTTGTCCATTCGAAAACATTAATTTTAAACATTTCAATCGTCAATTTAATCGTGCTTAAAGTTGTATAAATTGTTTTCATTCATAATTTAAATGACGCTCTTAACGAATGGCGTCTAGCTCACGTGAAAGAATTTTAACAAGGTAAATGATTAATTATTATAAAATAATATAATGTTTAGTTTTAAACCACTGTGCCATGTACACACGTTCAAGACAACTAGTTTCAGGTAGATGTAAACTTTTTCAGGACAATATACATGACATAACATAAGCTAACGTAAGTACAGATATTTAAATAGGAGCCACTTCGCGGCCACGTAAATCCTTGAACTGCTATCGCCGATTGTTTTTCTGTTAGTGTCTCCCTGGAATTGTACAAACGGCGTTCTTATGTATTAATTTTGAAATATATATATATATATATATATATATATATATATTTGAAATGAAAAAATTCTTGAAAAATATGAACAAAATATTAATATGTTAATAATTAATATGACAGTGCTACCATAGTTAAGGAAAGAAATCATAGAGTGCGACACGATATGACCATGAGATGACAGGATGATTTACTGGCAACACTACATTACACTATATCCAAGACGTCCAGAAAGCCGTAAAAATAGATGGGGAAGCGCAATATATAAAAGGATATCCTATAAAACGGTGGTCAGATTCCATTAGGCTATTAGGCAAACACCACGTTATACTTTTTAATCATCTTCTTTTGTATTTTACGTTCAGTGTTGAATATATTGGTAACGCATTATTCTCGTTAAATGCCATTATTAACACACTATTTCAGCAATATAATGCTCCGGGTTCGAGTCTAGGTAGTAACAACGTATTTTTTTTCATAGATAGATTTTTTCTATTTTGCTTCTAATTGGTTCTCTCTCTCTCTCCATAATGTGTTATGCAATCCCTCGACGATGCTGGAAGATGATCACTCTTAACTCACTAGGTAGGTGGAACCGGAGCGTAATCGAAAAGTAAGACAGTTTTAGTTGCTTTCAGTAAGGCGATCAAATTAACACTGTTTGCGCCGCGCTGATGGGCGAGCAAGTAGGTAACCGAGTAAATGGAATCTCTATAGGTATTAACTTTCTCTAACAGATACGATATAAAATAATTGTTAATAAATAAATTTTCTTTTCATTCGTGATCGTCTAAGGACGGTCGGCCAGCGAGTAAACAAATTTCACGGTAAAATTAATGTATCCAACTAGGTTTGGTAGGAATGTCTATCCGATCGTAATGTGTAAATATTGACTTAGGTTGGATTGTGAATCCGGCCGATATAATCGCCCGAGCCCGCGAGCCTTTCAAAAAATAGGGACAGATGTTGCGCCGATTAGCTAGGCCATTGAAACCATACATCCGGACCCAATGTAGGTATGTACAACTTTGCTATGACGTAACCGTGTATGTTTAATTAAATTAATTTTTTACTTTTAAAATTAGCAATATTAACTTTGTGGTTAAAATTCATATTTTTTATTTATTATCTTTGTTTTATTAACCACTGAATTGAGTTAGTTATGACATCCTGAAAAAGTAAATGGTATTTTTCGAAAACGGTAGACGTTTTTAAACTCAATTCAGTGGTTAATAAAACAAAGATAAAAAATTTAAAATATTAATTATTTTTTTATTTAGACACATATAACATGTAAGTATTGTACGGCTAAAAAAAAGTTTTTTTTTTTTTTTTAAATAGGGCAAATTGGCAAACAAATATGACATAAAATATTTAACATACAAGGCAAGTAAGCTTAAAAATATATTAAGTGAGAGAATATAAATAGTATTGTGCAATACAATATGTTTAAATATAGTGTAATAAAGAGAGCACATTATTATTTGTGAAGTTGTAATTTTTTTCAGAACATAGCTCTGTGATATTTAATACAAATACGAGTAAATATATAGAAATAATATTTGGATAAACGCACTTCCCCGGATAGGAAGAGATCCTGGTTCAAATCTCGGTGGCAACTAAAATATTGTTTTTTTTTTTAGAATAATAGAGATGTGTACTTACAGTCACCTTAGCAATGACAACTGTCATACAAAACAATGGAATTTATATACGAGATATCTTACATTTTTTAAATTCAAATGAAATGTATTAATTAGAAAGATATACATATAAAATCTATTTTATCGAAAAATATTGTTGTTGCGCTACCGGGATTCGAACCTGAATCTCTTCCATTCCGGGGAAAGTGCATTAACCGATTATGCTACACCAACACTGTAGATTAACGATAAATTTTCGAATTTGTATGTTATTCTTTTCAAATTGATACATCTATTATCGTTCCGTTATTTTTACGGAATCTAAAATACCTTTGAGTAATTCGATAGGAAACGCAGAATTAACAATTCATTTTTATTAAATTTTGAATACATTCATACAATTTATATATTATTAAGGAGAACACATTATTTTTTATTGTGATGTTGTTATTATTCAGAATATAGGTCTGTCATATTTTAAATTAAATTAAATGTATTAATTATAAAGATACACATGTAAAATCAATTTTATCGAAAAATATTATTCCAACCTGGATCTCTTCTCTTTTTTTTTTCTCTTAATATACTTTCCTCGGATTGCATGAGATCCAGGTTCGAATATCTGTTGCGACAACAATATTTTTAGATATAATTCATTTTATATGTATATCTTTTTAATTAATACATTTCATTTGTATTTAAAAAATTTAAGATATCTCGTATATAAATTCCATTGTTTTGTATGACAGATGCCATTGATAAGGTGACTGTAAGTACGCATCTCTATTATTCTAAAAAAAAACAAAATATTTTAGCTACCACCGGGATCTGAACCAGGTTCTCTTCCTATCCAGAGAAGTGCGTTTATCCAAATATTATTTCTATATATTTACTGGTATTTGTATTAAATAACACAGAACTATGTTCTGAAAAAAATTACAACTTCACAATAATAATGCATTCTCTCTAATAATTAATTTTATTCTTTACCTTTTCTGACAAGACTTGTATCTCATACTAATAGGTGTATTAATTATCTCAAAACTACTAGTTTTGAGTTGTTTCCATCTGATATTATATATCTGTAAGCAGTTATAATAAACCTTGTGCTACACATTTAATTATCATAATTCCTTCGTATTCTCGTATCTATTCAATTCTGGTTTCCTTTTATAGATACTAGAGACGACGTCGCGTATTGCTCTTTTTGTTGAAGAGATCTGCGGAAATTCTTAGACTTGCGATTGCTATAAATGGATACAAATCAATTCTTCTTATATTATATATTCACTGGTAGGTACGTACATTGTGTGGGATCGACATTCTACGCGCAATATATTGTGTAATTACTGAAGTATGTAAGCTGTCGGATGTGATAGAAATGGATGGAAAATTATTGGATATTTTTATAAACAAATAAAAAACAAAGATAAAGATCATTAATAGACGTAACCAATATAAGGAGTTTCTCAATTCTCTCATATAACATCCCTTTTGCACGAGCTACGTTCATTTCACTGAGACTCAAACATACTCTCACTCTAACTAACTAACTTACCATCACGTCATTTCCCCGCGAGGGTAGACAGAGAGGATAGAGCGCCACACTCCTCTGTCCTGACACACAATTCTCGCCTCATCCACATTCATACATCTTCTCATACAAGCTCGCCGATTGTTGAGGTAGAAAGGATCATTAAATGATCCTTTCTTAATCTTACTCACTATATTAACATCATCTTTACATTATTTCCTTATTTCTTCACTCAACCCTCGACTCAAACTCAAACGACACATACACGATTTACCTTCTAAATTATATTTTTAATTTATTTCTATCCCAAACGCGTCCATAAACTATCTCGGCCTACATGATCCCTCATTCGATCCCCATCATCTTCGTCCCATGTCACTGCTTTACCCTGTTCTTGACCCTATTGAACAAATTTTGTAAAAAGATTAAAATCTTTCACTGAAAATAAAAATAAATTGTTAAAAATCAACAAAATCACACCAAAAAAGAATTAACAATTTTCGGTGGCAGGCCCGAAAGCGTGGGACTCTTTGCCCTCCGTCATAAGGAACAGTGCATCTGACACTTTATTTAAGAAGATACTATAAACGCACCTTTTCAAAAAATCATTTCCATAAGTTACAATATTTATTTTTAAATACCGAGATAATATACAACTACAAATAGTTTATGTGTAAAGCGACCTTGGGGTAGAATTTTTTACGTAAATGGCGCTATAAAAATTATCCAATATTGTTGTTAGCGCCGTTTGAAATTGATGAAATTATATTAAGTTGTTTGGAGTTTGACTTGTTACCTTATGCATACATTCAATTGGCGGTTTACAAATTTTATCCTGCGTATCTCCATCCCTTTTTTTTCCTCACCTATCCTTAAGCACAAGGAAGAAAGAAGATGTCGCAGTAATTAAAGCCTTCCAACTGCAGCAAGTTCAGTGCGCTTTTTTGTACGGATAACTACCGTCGCTTTACTCCGTTTTACTCCGCTAACGGTTATAATTAATCTTACTTATACATAATAATCCTTTTCGCGAGTGTTAGTATACACGCCACAATGCTTGTATTTATGGTGGAGAGGAATCTATCAATGAACCAGTCGAAAAGTAAGTGCCTTCCTTTTTTCCTCATATTTCCTCCAATTATTATTAACCAACTTTCACAAACATAATTACCGATGACGGTAATTGCGATCTAGAAATCGAACAACACTTAGGTATAGATAAAATGTTTTAATGGCTTCAATACGTTGTGAGGGTTAAATGCTCCACAATAAATTAATAATAAGTAATCAATTACTCTCTACGACTACCAAATGCGAGCCGTTTGGCGCCATTTTGTTTTAGCAGACAAGTGTCTGCTAAACCAAAATGGCAGGCAAACAAAATCGGCCTGGAATATAATATTCAATACAAATTAAATTGTATCAATTAGAAAGATATTCAGATAAAATCATTTTATTAGACATGTTGATGCAAATTCATGTGCATTCCGTCGTTTCGATAAATTTTAATATACCTTTCCCGCTCTGGCCAACTAATTCTTAGGGATTTCGGCCGACGCGGGACAGATTGCATTTCAACGCAGACATCAAAAGTGTCACCGTGCGTAAAATCCGGACCAAAAAGAGCGGTTTTCTACAGCATCCTGAAGTGCTGTGATATTTCAGTTTTTCACCACAAAAGTGCAAATCTATTGGAGGTGTAAATTGCCGTCCAACACTGGACTGAGATCAAGGTAGGCCAGATCCATCGCCATTATTCCTTTCTTGCTCCAATTCTGCAAATTGCATCAACTAAACAGTAATTTAAATTTAAACTTGAAAACTTGTAAAATTGCAAGTTCACAATTAGAATGTGTTCTCCTTAAAAATATAATATCCACCCTGTATTACAGAATATAAATTCAAAAAATTGACAAAAACATAGCCATAACCGTAACCCTGGTTAAGAAAAGATCCAGATTCGAATTCTAGTAGACATCAAATTATTTTTTAATGGATAGATTTTACTGTATATTTGTTTAATTTTCACTATTATTCATATCGTATAATATCCATCCACAGCATTCTAGAATTCCTGTCATGTGCGCCATCCGCAACAATACTTGAAATTGCTCTGCAAATGCAGTCGGTAGTTTGTGACGACCGGTAATTTGTTTGATGAATTTGTATCGCGTCACACCTACGACGGTGCATCCGTAGAATGATAAGTTTTCCGTTACCTAGACCTACAGAACATTACTTTCTGTGCAATTAAGAAATTACTTCTAAGTGATATCATTAAACCATACAAATAATCCTTAAAATGTAATGGGAAATCAACAGTTAGTACAAATAAAATTAATTTATATAATTTATAATTTATATTTAATCTGCGAAAATAGAATAGTAAAATAATTTACGTATGATATTCATAATAATATTACGCTTCCGTATATCTATGACTTTCTGTATATGGCGACCGCGACGGCTTGTGGCTGTAAAGTGCTCGCTTAAACGGCCAGGTCTGTGAGACGCGAGCGGGGCAAAAATGAACGTGTTTTTAATATCTCTAGATTAATATTACTTAAATATTTTCTCATCATGAATGTTTTATTTATATTATTCACGAATGTATTTAAGTGGATATAAATATATTTCAAAATTAATATCTAAGACCACTAGGGCTTATCTGCTGGTTTAATTTTTAAATTAGCGTATGTCAATTTTTCAATGAAATTGCACTTTTTTTTCCGTACATGTACCCATAGATGGTTTGGTCATATGGAACGGATGAATGAGTAAGAGAGTGGTAAGAAAGATGTATGATGCGAGTGTTGATGGTACCACAAATAGAGACTTGGCACGACCAGGTAAATCAGTTAGAAGCCTCAATAATGTACGAGCTTGTCTGAGAAGTTGTATGAATGTGAATAAGGCGAGAATTGTGTCTTGACAGAAGAATATGACGCTCTATCGTCTCTGCCTACCCTCGCAGGTAAACGGCGTGCTGGTAAATTAGTTAGTTAGTCTGTGAATATGTGTTGAGGTTACTTAAAAAGTATGCAAGTATCCACTTATTACGTGTAATGTCGATCAGAAAGTTCCACATTTGTTTTTATGAACATACATATTATCAACAGGTTGTTAATTACCCTGATAGATAGTCCTACAATGACATTAAAGAACAATGTGAAAATAAGATAACAATACATAAATGGAGAGTTTTTGTATGTTTTATGTTGCTGTGAGACATGTGAATGGGTGGACGGACATACGCAATTTATATAAGTATAATGTATTGTTAAGGTGTCTTTGTGGCTTAGAGGATAGGAAGCTAGCTCAGTCTGGGTCCTCAAGTGTGTGTATGTGTGCTCTGGTGTCAGATGGAATGATAATTGATTCAAAGGCAACTCTGCTGCAACATATTACACACTTATTCACGAAACACAATTAATCCCGATATTGGATGGAAGTCTAATGTTCTTTAGATCTTCCTTCTCCAGGTCAACGTCCCTCTGATAAAGGTCACTTTTATTTATTTGACCCGGGCCGCCACACGCCCGCGCCATGATTAATCTCTTGCTCCAGGAGATAGGCCGGACACCATCCCGTCTCAGCCTTGTCCATAACGCCCATCCATCGGCCGTCGCTCGCATGCCGCATTCTCAGTTTTTCCTCAACCCGCGGGTGGACCAGGACCATCCATACCTGGGTCCATCGCGGTGATCCCACTTTCAATCTACGCCATCTCTCGCCGCCATATTCCTTCGGAGCGCGGCTCCACCGGCGAATGTCTGTCCTTTAAAGAATACATTTGACTAATATAAACCATGTGTATAACCATATGTGAGTAAAATAATGACAACTTCTCCATGGCCACCCCACCGCCTTTCCTCCGATTTAAATGTGTATTATATTGAACAATATCTAAATTTTGTCCAGTTGTGCTTTAGGATACGAAAATACATTCAATTCCTCCGGACATCTCACCGTCTCCCTGCTTGGACCAAATTTTGTATACACCCCCACTCTCCCTAAATCCCCACATTCAATTAAATGGAGTCGCGTACAAAATTACTTACTACTCGGTGCGTACAATGTTTTGATAAATACTGGCGTACAAAATTCATTAAAAACTACATTAACAAAGACAATAGCAAAAAACCAATCTGCGGCAAATTAAATCGGAAGGGATTCTTTTATTCGTTACTTCGTTTTACATCGCTCAAGTCACCGCACAAATAAAACCTTTCGAATAGCGTCCTTTGTGTAATGAACACAATCGACAAAAGATAATAAATGATGGGGTAGTTCGTAATCAATACAACGTGTTATTTTGATCGATTGCTTTTTAATAACAAGTTCACGATCCTCTCTATCTTGTCTTACACGTTATCCTCGTCCTTTTATTGTAATTTTATCTCTTTGTGCCCAGTGGTGTAGTGCTAAATAAAAAATGTACCCGGGCGGTATTTGATTTTAACCGCCCCTTACCATTTTTCTCCTACAAAACTTCCCCACAGAGGTAGGCAGAGATGATAGAACCACACTCTTCTGTTCTGTCACAATTCTCGCCTCATCCACATCCATATCGCTTCTTATATAGGCTCACCGATTATTATCTGATTTACGTTCTCTATTTATGGTATCGTCAACACTTGATCTTTATTTAATCTTATTCACTATACTAAAATCAGCTTTACATTCTTTACTCTGTTTTAAATGGATCTGCCGCATATAAGCCTAAGCGATCTCATTTCCACTACATTCAGTCTAATCTCGTTCCTCTTCTGCCGTCAGCTCCAGGTCTCACTTCTATATAGCGGTGTCTGTACCAGGACTCCATTCTGTACCATTCTGTTGCTTGTCTTGCATCAGTTAATGAATTCCCGTTAGATGAAATTCCACTCAAAGCACCGTTCACTATATTATGGCAGGAGGAAAGCAAGACACCGTGCAAAATACTTGTAGGTGACGAATGTTTGGAACAAGTAGATTATATGATCATAATGATAGGCTGAGAAAGATATAGGATGGAGGGTGACTGTAGGGAATTATTTTTGCCACCAATAAATTAACAAGTGCATGCGGTCAATGGTTGAAAGTATGGGATACGTCGCGCGCCCAGGTGATCCAATTTTTAACAACAATAAAAAATTATAAATTTCCTCCTAATGACTTTCACAGTTTTCGGTCTTTTATAACTTTTTTTGCATTCTCGTAACATCATTCTGCTGCACGGATATTTGATGTACAAAATCAAAATATTTTTAAAAATAAGTGAAAGTTTAAAAGAAGTGCCAGAGTGGCGCCCTGGTCTAACTACACCACTGTTTGTGCCGTACCCTTCCCGTTGAAATTACCTTCGGCACACCCCTGCCCTCGATCACGCAGCGTACAAATTACGGTCGTGTGATTGGCTGCATTTCTAACAGTCACCTCGTCCCGGTTTCGTTCGGAAGGAATTTCAATAACAATCCGGTGTAAAACTATCGGAAAACTACTTCCATTTCTCACGGGCTCGCTCCGGAGCACGCTCGCATCAATAACAAATTAGACCTTGCAGTCTCCTGAAGAGAAATTGCAGTCTTCTGTTTTGCCGCCGGTCCCTGATGTTTTCTCGAGTAGCTGGTTCACATTTTTAAATCTTGCGATTTATTCGCATACAAAATAACATTCGTCGAACTTGGGTCAGGTTAGCGCGGTCAATCAACTTTGCGGTTAAATTCAAGTTTTTAAACATAAATTTTATTTAAAAAATAAATTAAATATCGCACTATTAAGGAGAACACATTCTTATTGTGAAGTTGTAATTATTCATACATACCTCTGGAATACTTTTTTAAATACTAATTAAATGTGTTGATTAGAAATATATACATATATAATCAATTTTATCGTAAAATATGTTGTTGTTGCTACCAGGATTCGAACCCGGACGTCTTTCCAATCCGGAGAATGGATTAACCGACTATGCTATAGCATAGCATTACACATATGTAATATTTTTCAAATTAATACATCTACCGTTCCATTATTTCAAAGCCATATACTTTGTTTTTTACGGAATCTCACTTATGTTCTGAATAATTACAATTTCACAATAAGAATGTGTTTTCCTTAATAATATATAAGTTGTATCAATGTGTCCAAAATGAATTGTTAATTCTGGCGTCTGTTATCGGTTTATTCAAAGGTATTTGATATTCTGTAAAAACAAAGTAGATGACTTTCAAATGATGGAACGTTAGATGTATTAATTTGAAAAATGTAACATACGGGTTCGAAAATTTGTCGAAAAACGTACTGTTTGTTGTAGCATAGTTGGATAATGCATCTCTCCCGGATTTGAAAGAGATCCAAATTCGAATCCCGGTATCAACAACAATATATTTTTCGATAAAATTTATTATATATGTATATCTTTCTAATTAATACATTTAATTAATATTTTTCAAAATATACATCTATCGCCTGTGAAATAATCCTCCCCCAAGGATAGTCAGTTCTCTCTGTATCAATTTATCTACTAACAGATTGTTTACTGCTAGGCCCTGCGAGCAGCTATTATATTGCCTTGGATGAAATATATATCCTATTCTATAAACGTGAAAAATACGAACTAAACATTCATGTCACATTTGACAGCGACATAGATAAGGGAAGAAACCATAAAGTGCGACGCGGTATGACCATGAGACATAGATGAGATGACAGGAGTCTCACATACCTGGCCGTTTAAGCCTATCGAAGCAAATGACACTAACGAAGTCGCCACATCCGGAAAGTCGTAGATGTAGATATAGACGGGGATGCGTAATATTATTAAAGCCACTCTTTTAATTTTATCAGTCCATCGAGCTTTACACTTTTTATAGTACTGCTAGACCTTCAAGGAATTTTATTCCGCATAGTCCCATCATCATGCGTCACTACTGTAACATTATTTCGTTTCGTTTGTAGGTTTTTGATGATTTACCCTCTACCCGGCGCGTCCTTTGACATTTCACATCAAGACAAAAAATCCACTCAAAAATAAGGGAAAATTAATACTTTCAGAAATTTTCCCTCTATTAAATCTTTTCTAATCTTGAAGGGTGAGTAATTATTATCTCTTCAAAGAAATGTGAAATTGCTCATTTTAAAAGTTTAACATTCCGAAAAGAGTCGATTAATATTACATAATAGATAAAGGTTTCCTTTGGGACTTCTTGAAAGTTAGCATCGTAATCAAATTCCGAGAGGCTGATAGATTATTTTGTTTGTTTTTCTTCTTAAATTGTATTTTTTTTTTCTTTATCATATTAGGCAGAACCGATAAAATAAGTTTTATTGTTATTGGATTCGATGTAATATGACTTTGTTGTTTCGTAATTGCTACTTTGGATGGGTTACAGATGTACGATTTAGTTGTTGATGGGACGGTCGTGGAGAAATGTGCGGGTGTTCGGATAATTTTAATAAACCCTTAATAGTCAATTATTTACGAGTTTTTGACATAGTTTAATAATAACATCTTTAGTTTCTATCCTCTGATTACTGTCTAGTTTCTTGGGTCCCGATTCATTGTAAGTGAAACTCAGTCTTTCAAGGTAACAATATTGTGTTTATTAACGTCAATATAAATTATACACTTCAGAGATAGTCTTGTTATTGAGAAGAAGCTGAGAAGGAAGAGAGCTCTTTCTTCAAAAGCGGCCCCTTATAAGACTCGCCTCTCCCCATTCGTCCTCACACTTTAATGACACACACACACACGCACATATATACACAAAGTGACAGTTCTCTCAGTTTTACATTGTTATTATTTAAACTTACGGATATGATTTTTTGAAAAGGTGCTTTTTCAGTATCTTTTTAAATGAAGTCTTTCCTGGATAGGAAGAGATCCAGGTTCAAATCACTGTAGCAACAACAATATTTTTTCGATATATTAATTTTATATGTATATCTTTCTAATTAATATATTTAATTTGTATTAAAAATATCCCAAACCTATGTTCTGAATAATTACTTCTTATTTTGCTATGTTTTAATATCATTGCTAAGAGATAATTATTTTTTGTCATTTTTCAGTTGTTTAAATTTAGAATTAAGTTCGGATAACGTGAACACATCGCGTCTCTCCAAAAGCCACGAAAAGCTGGAACAACGTGCTCATTTATTATCAAAGCCTGCCATCAATGTCGAGTTCACTCCGTGTACTTGACTACGGTTGGAACATCTCCAAGCCATGTAGGCAGTGCACCTCAATCGTCCGTGCAGGTTTACAAGTCTCGCGAATATATTTTTTTCCTCGCATTTGTGTCTGGAGTGGAACATTGTATCGGGAGAGGGATTTGCATGTTCGATCGGCGCAGTGATCCTAGATAGATTGATACTTGTAGATGTAAGACCCACGGTATCCGGGATTCGAGTCTCGGGTTTTCTTTTTGGATACGACGGTAATTGACTATCAGATGTATTTATTTATTTTTGTAGACTTGAAGCCTTCGAAACGCGGTGCCGTAGTAGGATTATGAAAATTAGTCAAATAGTTGAAAATAAATAGTGAAAAGTGTTCACTCGCCGAGGAGGCGCCAATTAATTGTCACGATACGACACGTGTCAATAATTTAAAGGTATAATCATCGATTTGGTGCCAAAATACTCGTGGAATAGATTTCAGAAAAACAAAGACGACAACTGAGATCGGCGAAGCACCCTTGTCTACATTCTTGTTTCCTGTACGGAACACGATGCATGCTTTTAGTGAAGAGAAACAGACAATACAAGTCGATATAATATAATGCTCTAAGAAAATGGGCAGGCCACATCGCTCATAGGACAGACAGTTGTTGGAGAAACGCAGTCATCCAGTGGCACCCACTGGATTGATGTAATCATCGAACTCTGCCGAAATACTTGGGAGGCTTTCATCCAAAACAGTTGATGTTGATAAAGATTTATTATATTTTGTGGACACGCTAACTCCCATTGTTTTTATTAGGTTTCGATCAATCATTTCAGAAAAATTGACCTTGTAAATATCTCGGCTAAATTCGATAAATGTTATTTTCCTTTCATAGACTCTAAATATATCCGATTCTTGCGGTCGATGCCGGAAGGAATTTTTTACTTAAAGTGCGTCGAAACACCCCTCCCACCGCCATACATACAAATGCGGCGAAGTTTTTGAGTGTCTGTACACGTGCAATTTCATCTTGGAATATGTTCTATGACTGGCATCACCTAGAATCAGACCTTTTACGTGCGTACATTACGTTTGCAATAAAATTTGTTAACATATTTTATGACACACCTAGAATCGTAGAATTAACATTATGCAGATTATGGTGAAGATTGTGTGCTTTTGCTTGTGTACCTAGCCCTTCGAGCGTGCAATAAATGCTAATCATACAGCCGAGTTTGCGCATCACGTATTCCCACGTCGTTAACCTTGTAACCCATGCGCTCTGTACCTATACGGTAGTTTTGTATTATTTTTTAACAAAATTTTATTATCTTGTCTTTATTGTTCAATATTTCTATCTTCATATTGTTCTTTAATACGTCTCTGACAGTCTACTGGAGTCCTTAAGGACCTGTTGAAAATCAGACTCCTTGAAATAAAAATAAATAAAACCAAAGGATATAAATGACGTGTATGAATTATTATTTTTACTTGTTTAATTAAGGGATTTTAACTGTATATACATACAGATAATGTAATAATAATGTCACAGTTACATTTTAAAGTAATATTAGTAAGTGAAGGCATTATCAAAAATAAGTGCATTAAGTAATGTTATATTTACAAGATAATATACACGTAATAAAATAAAAAATTTAATTGGGAGGAGAAACGGTCGGGAGGTTAAGGAGATATGTATGTAGATAAAATAATTGGCTAAAACGATAGTATAATATTATTAAGGAGAACACATGATAAGGTTTGGTGTTGGAATGCCTATCTCAGATGTGTGGGGAAGGTCTCAGACAATAATAACACTCGTTTACTACATATTATTTACACTTTGATCACTATAATATAACAACCCGACATTCTACACACGATAACTGTCTTTGACATCTTCTTTCTTCACGTTAACTCTCCTCCTAGTGAGGACACTAATGTTGCCGATTCAGCACATCTAGATCTCCACCCTGTTAGCCACGGGGTGCCGCGGCCTTGGTCTCTCTGAAGTGATCTCGTCCTCCAGAATGGATGGGTTCGGAGTAATTAATCCCCGAACCCATCCGGTCTTTGTGGAGTCCGTCCTTACATGAATTGCACGGGCAGAACAAGGCCCAAATCTCTTGTTCTGCCGCGAAAATAGTCCTCCAATTGTCAATCTCCGTCGCCAATACTCAAATCTCGGCGGAGCGCCGCTTGGCGTCCGCCCACACGCACCGCTCAGCTCGGCCGCTCGCTACCAAGTCCCCCTCTACTTTTCTCCGACTTCTCTCTGCACCGTCGCACCTACTCGCGTCGGTAGATGGCGCCCTCGGTCTTGGCGCGTATTTTTGAAATGTTACAATATTCTTATTGTGAAGTTGTAATTATTCAGAACAGACGGTCTGTGATATTTTTAATACTAATTTAAGTATTAATTAGAAAGATATACATATAAAATCAATTTTATCAAGAAATATTGTTGTTGCTGTGGGAATTCAAATGAATTGTTATTTCTGGCGTGTCCTATCGGACTACTACTAAAAGGTATTTGAGATTCCGTAAAAATAAAGTAGATGGCTTTCTATTTTCTGCTTTCAAATAATGGAACTACAGATGTATTAATTTGAAAAGTGTAACATGTAGGTTCGAAAATTTGTCGTCAAAAGTATTGTCGCTGTAGCATAGTCGGTTAGTGCACCTTCCACGGATTGGAAAGAGATCCAGTTTCGAATCCCGGTGGCGACAACAACATTTTTCGATAAAATTGATTATATATGCGTATCTTTATAATTAATACATTTTATTCGTATTTGATAATATAATGGTTCATTAAAAAATATTTCTAGTGTTACTACATTTACTAGATTGAAAAATTAATTTCAATGAAATAAAGTACGTACAAATCATATTTTTTAAATTTTTTTACGAAACGGAAAGGCTGAGAAAGGTATCGAAAGGAGGGTGGCTGCAGAAAATAAAGTGAACGGCGTTTTGAATGGAATTATATCTAACGGGAACTTGTCAACCGAGACAAGACTAGCGGTATACAATGGAGTCCTGGTATAAGGCCTGGAGCTGGCATAAGAGGAACGAACGTAGACAGAGTAAGGCATGATGAAACAAGGAAAGAATGTAAAGCTGATCTTAGTATAGTGAGTAAGATTAAAAAAGGATCACTTAGGTGGTTTGATCATATGGAACGGATGAATGAGGTGAGAATGGTAAGAAAGATGTATGACGCGAGTGTTAATTGCACCAGAAATGTAGGACGTCCGCGGAAGACTTGGCATGACCAGGTAAACCAGATGGTTCTATTGGAAGAGGTCCTATTATAGGAGGTTATATGAGAATGTGTATAAATGTGGACGAGGCGATAATTGTGTGTCGGAATGTGAAACGGCGTGATGGGTAGTCAGCTAGTTGAAGAGAATCAGCCATTAAATATTTTCTTTGCAGCGGTGATGTAATCTGACTACTCTGTGAGAAACAACCTCCGCATTACGGAACATTATGTGTTATACATATCAATTAATTTATCTCTCTGGTAAATTGAATTTTTTAATGATCGTGTATTCTCGTGTTCGCGTTCTTCGAGCCCCGGGGCTTGGCGCGAATCCGCTCCTAATGATGCACGATGGTTAGCCCGATGTACCAATACGCGAGCACAAGCAGACGAAGGATCTAACGGGGCGGACCGGGGTCGGTACACATTACTCTCTATCCGGCCCCGGTTTCATCAGCAGCTCACGCGTCTCACTCCTCTTCATCGAGATGAGTTAAAAGTAATAAATTCTTAAACGAAGTCTTTTTTTTTCAGAATGCTATTTTGATTTTTTGTGACAAATAATGACATACCATTCTATAGCGTTTTTTCTACTCTAAAACGCCAGTAACGGTACACTGTATCTTACAGTTTTTTTAATATTTTTGGGCTTAAAGAATGTACTGTCAAATTGAGAAAAATGTACATTTTTGACACACTTCATTTCGCCTTTAATCAGGGTTAAAATGGTCAATTTCTGCCTCATCCACCCTACAGTCTCGACTTCGCTCTGTCAGATTATCACCTTTTTCATCGCTCTCCAATCAAATACGTGGCGTTACGTTCAACAATGACGACGACCTCAGAAATCAATAGAACAGCATCGACAAACTGGTTGAAAGATGAGATGAAGTCCTGAACAATAACGGAGAATACGTCATTGATGGAATGTTGTAATTTTTGTATTAAAATTTTGATTTAAAAAAGAAACTATTTTTTTGTACTAGTCAAAATAAAAAAATATATAAAAAATTAAAAATATTAATTTTTCAGGCGTATTTTGGTATAATGTGTTAAAAATATTTTAATTTTAATTTACATGAATTTCAAATTTATTCCACGGATGGCGATAGTGTAGTGGTACTCGAAGTGTTTCTACATATTAACATATATTCAACTTCCAAAAGTTTGATAGATATGAAGATTGATTAATGGAAGAGAATGGTGAGCGTTATATTTGCATAAAGTGATCAATTAAGCCAGCCGAAGATAACCCTGTAATTACCCATACTTTCATATATTTCCATTAAATATAATAAAAAAATAGCTTCGTCTTTTTGAGATATCTATTATTTATTTAACTTATTAAATGACCCAATACATATCTTCGCGACATACCTCCATCGTACATCCGAAGTTACCTTTCTTATATCATGTTCATCACAATACACACGCACTACATCTTATTAGAGTTAGTATACTTCACAGATCACACACCAATCATTTCTGTCAATTCAATCAATCATATCTTCTACCTACACACACATCAACTCTTCCCTGGACGTCATCATCACCTTTTATTCCCATCCTGACTGGTTACTGTCAATAATATTACCTCTAAACATACGTCAATTCATGAAAAAAAAATTTTGAAATGCAAAAGTTTGATAGATTATAATGGTCTTTTATGCTTGAGGTACCGGGGTATTTTTTTTAAAGAAATATTACATCATTTTTACACTTTACTTTCTTCGGACGCTACACACCTTAAACTACTTCTCAACATAGTCGCCGCCATTATTAAGGCACTTGTCATGACGGGGCACTAATTTTTATTTAAGTTCCTTCATCATAGAACGACACCGCCTGGGATTAAAACCATTTTTATACACCGTCTTTGAGTCGAACGGAAGAGATGGAAATCACTTGGTGCCGGATCAGGACACACTTGGCGATGATTGTCAGCTGATTTCATGTTTCGTGCATTCAAGAAACGTTTCACGGACCGTATCTCGTAGTCGGCGGGCTGATAATTGTCTTGAACATTTCAACCACTCACTGCATGATCTAACGTGCGGTGAGTCAACAAATGAAGGAAACCATCGCAACCGCAGCGCTACATCGGGAATATCCGGTAACGGTACGGTGTATTCTCCTCTTAATCAATGTTATGCATACATATGATTGTAATTAGAATATGGTTTTTGAATTTCCATGAATTGTTATCTTTAAATTACATTTTAATCCTGCCTTATTTTCGACCCCTTATCCTTGGAATGTACTTTAGAGGATGAGAGATCAGACAATTGTGTGGGGGTTGTTCCTTTATTGTTTTATTTGAGGTCTGTCTCTACGTTTTTTTTTTCTTAAAAGAATTTAAATTATATTTTCGTAGAAAGCAATCACTTTGTGGTTTGACGTATTATATTAAATAAAATAACAATCACTTTGTATAAAACCACGAAATTTATTGTACGTCTACTGGTTTTGTTTAGCTCAAGCTTCATCAGGACTGATCATAAATACAAGAAGAGTGCACTTATAATATATATATATATATATACACAAAGAGGAAGATAGAATATCGCAAACATACTTATCCAGACATTACCATTCATAACTCCTCCAACCATCCAATTTTACATGTGTTTCACACATGTGAAACAATTCCTGTATTAAATATTTATTTCTCGAAAGAATTAGAAATAATCAAACAAATATCGATAAACAATGGGTATGATATGAACCTTATTAATACAATTATTAATAAGAAGCTTAAACAGATAGCTACTAATAATTTCTTGTTCCCTAGTCCTCCCGGTAAAAACATGAATAATGACGTAAGCTACCAATGGTGTAGAGTTCTATATATTAATAATTTTTCTTCCCTTTGCGTGAATAATCTTCCTTCTGTCAGGCCAGCTGCCTACACAAACAACAATGTAGGAAAAATTTTAATAAACTCAAATTACAAAATATAAATTAATTAGCGATAACTGTCCCTCATTCTACAATATATAGACAAAATTGCTCGTAAAATCAATAATCGTATCAAAGAACATCTTAATGGTTTCTCAAAATTTTCCAACCATGTTAATGAAAATGATCATTTTTTTGATAACACCACAGGTGTCAATATCCTCCATAAAAATGAGTTTGGCCTCCGGTTGGACAATTTAGAAGCTCTTGAAATAAATATTGGTACGCCAATTCTCAATAATCAAATCAATTTATCCGTTAGCCCTATATTAGTTATGTTTCCTTTAAAATCAACTTAATATCCATTAACACTGTATTTTCCCATTCCTTAGTGTCCCATTTATCCGTGTATGTATTCTGTCTCTCTCTTTCGCATTTAATTTGTATTCTGTCTCCCTTGATGTTCTATCTAACTATACTATACTATATACTACAAGCTTGAGGTAAGCGAAACCGGTCGACGTACAATAAATTTCGTGGTTTCATACAAAAAGTAATTGTTATTTTATTTTATATAATTAAAATTATTTTGTACTAAGCTTCTATTTTTCTTTTTTTGCAGGTAAGAAAACTAATTCATTTCGGCATGGTGACAAAAATCTTCTAGGCGAGCAGCAGAAGTTTGATGGGTGAGAATTTCTATATCTATGTGTTTGTCGGTGTAATGTTCACCATGAGAACTTGGTCCAATGGTAATGGTGGTCCGAGACGGCAAAAGGTTTTGGAGCTTAGGTCAACTGTGCTCTACGAATCAGAATGTTAAACGAGTACAAAGAAATGAGCAAACAAGATGCAAACGTGCACTAGGCATGGGTTATGCTGTTAATATCGATGGTATTATCATTAGAGGTTGTATTCATCATTCACTCTTTCAGAAGCATGTTTTTTTTATAAATATACTTGTATTATTATCCAGTCTTGAAAGATATTACTATTATTATTGAAAAGTTTTTAAAGTTATTAACTAAAGGAGTTATTTAATTATTAAGTATTTTGTAATATAGATTAATACTATGTTTAAAGTGTATTGCAATGCATACATTCAAGTTCGCTTCAAATACACACTTGCGCCGTTTTGTAACACGTCCGTTAAAACGAAGACGTGTTTTCAGAACACCGCGCGGTGCGAGACTTGCGTTTAGTTTGTATACGTCTGGGACAGATTTTGCGAAAAAACACATGCGCAGCTTTGTTTGTCAATTCTAAATTTTTCCGCTTTTGTTACGCATGTAGTAGAGATGAAAATGCTAAGATAGGCTTTTTTTAGACTGTATTCGTAAAAAATAATATATGGCCTGCACAGTATGGAGGTGTGATAGAGAAAGGTTTATTTGGGAAGAGACCGGATAGATTTAGTTAGTCGTGATTTTTTTTTAGAACGTGGCCAAGGATCCAGAATGATTAGGGTAACCAGCCCTAGGATACGACGAGGACAAAGACGAAACATCTGTACGTTTTTGTCATGCTGAACCCGCTCACCGGGCATTGTGCGGCGGGTGGGGCAGAGGTGGCCAGGAGATGCAGCGATGGTATTCGGAATCAATATCGAGAATTAACCTGAGCCGAATCGTGCGAGCGCACCTCATTTCTCTCAGCCGCGGCTCTTTGAAAGGGCAAATCCGATTCCTTGCGTCCACCTGCGTAGTCCGTTCGAGACTTTAATGCCATAATACATCACGCAATTGTTTATTTTATATTATTAAGAACAACATAAAATAAATACAACATTGATTATGTTCACCTAAAACAACAAATAACAGTAGCATGTAATATTAAAGTAACATATCAAAACACAATGTAGGTCTGTTGAAATATATTTTTTAAATAAATAAATAATTAATTCATTTTAAATATCATAAAATACAATTTGCGAAATAATCTTTTGTCGGACTTGGGGTGGCGGGGGTGGAGGTGCTTATTTTTTGCATATATTATTTTATGTAAAGAAGAATTTCTTTACCCATTTTATTTTATCGATCAGTTAGTGTGCATCCGTCCTGAAGATGGTAACAGTATCGCATTGAAACCCTCGATGTTGAATTAATCAAAGTGGCCTTTATAAAGTTTGTTAAATTTTTAAAATTGATATTATATATCGTCATTAGGTATTTGTTTTATATGTACTTATTTTGCCTTCATAAAATCTCGCAAGAGTAGGCAGAGTGGATAGAATCCCATACTTTTCTATCCTGACACACTATTATTGACTGGTCCACTTTTATACACGCTCTTCTTAAACAGAGCCGTCCTTCGATACTTGGTTTATCTGATCAAGCCAATAACGTTATTTCGTATATTTATTAACATTGAATTCTTAAACCGACGCGCACGAGTGCTTGAAACCAACTATACCGCTCCGGCTATCGCGCAGTGATAGATCGCCTTGTATCGTGTGCGTGCGCCCCTTGCGTACGTGCATCTGTACGTATTGCGCGCGCAGCTCTCCGGTATATAAATCACCGTCCGATCCCGGGGCCCCGGAGCGGCCCGTACCCGGCCGGATGTGCCTGGCTTGACCCCGGCGCGGCGGCGATGAGACTCGCGACCCGCCCCGACAGGTCGAGCCTTTCTCATTCGTGAAAACGACTGTTCTGGTTTCTTCCGTTTCCATATCATTCGATGATAATACCCACCAGTACAATAAGATGCCGTTTGGTCTGAAAGAATATTTTAAAATGATCAAAATTGCATTTGCAACAGATCGTGGTCTTGTGGATATGGACACCATTGATTTTCATATAATCGACTAGCAGATAAGCAGCTTTTACCAAAACAAACAACGGGGTAAATAAAATATCGATGTAATTAAAATTATTCCATCTTTGTAAGTAAAACAAACAAAAATAATATATGAGAATCATGAATAGACAATTTCTATGGTAAATAAGATTTATCCCTTACAATAGACAGAAGAGAAGATGACAGATGTCAATGCACGATTTCGGTAAAATATTTTATTTTTATTACTCGTAATAAAGACAATCTATACTTTATTTAAAGAGGAAAAAAAATTATTAATCTTGATCTAAAGATATTAAAAACACATTCGTTTTTTCCATGCTCGCATCTCATAAACCTGGCCGTTGAACAAAAATTATATAAGAATCGTGGATAGACAATTTCTACGGTAAGATTTACCCTTCTATACACAAAAGAAAAGATGTCAGATATCAATATACGTTTTCCTTTCTAATTGAACATATATTTACGTATCTACTATTATTGAATATATAAAAGAGAAAACACTTAAGTAATCTCTCCTGCCCGCGTCTCACAGACCTGGCCGTTTAAGCAAGCACTATACAGCCATAATGACACTACAGAAGCTGGGTATCCAGCCAGACCTATCCAGTCATGGGTGTAGACGGGGAAACGTAATATTATTATGGATATTTAACAGATTTTGTGGACGTAATAACTCCCGTAATTTTGTTTTATTTTTTTGTAGCATAGGTAGTACATATAAAAAATAAAGGTAATTGCTTTACTAGACGTAGTCTGTTATAAAGCAATTACCTGTACAGTTTTTAAAAGTTGTAAATGTAAAGAGGTAAGTAAGTATATTGAGTGAGTTATAAAAAGATATTGAAAATATTATTGTCAGTAATATACAATAGTCGGTGACAAGAATATGTGGGTAGTTAGGTTAGCACAAATGACAAATGTTTAATTTTGCTTTCTACCTACATCAGGCAACCACTCTCATCAGATTTCCATCAAACTTTTCAGAAAAATTATCCCGCTAAATATTTCAACCATTTTTCGTTATTCCTCGATTTGACATGTTAACTCGATTAATGTTGGTTTTAGATATATTTGATTTTAGTTATTAGGTTTTCGAAGAAAAACATAATTAGCTAAATACTGCTCGGATGGTTTACAAGCATACACCGGGGGAAGATTCTTGATTAAAAGTAAGTGAAATATAATTACAGGTGAAAGAAATGACGGGGAAGAGACAACCACTGTCGCCCCAGGGAAATTAGCCCTCCTCGCGCCAACAGTATGATTGTTATACGTGTGTGCGGGGGTGCGTGCGTGCCGAATGTAAACTGACACGCCGGGTGTGTGCGTCCTGGTCCCGCTCGACCTCTGAGCTGGCTTTCAGCGAGGCGAGTCACCGGCGATCTAGCACGTTTCTCTATTAACATTATACATGATAACATATCGTGTCGGAGATGCCGTCGCCGCCGTTAAACGCTCCCGCTGTAACTATCAGACCGGGTCGTGCGAGACTGGCGAAGAAATTGGTTATTAGTTTGTGGAGGTCTATCGCCGATGATTCTGAACGGACCTTGCGTGTACCGGTGCATAAAACAGAGCTCCTGACAGTCGTAAAAATGCACCTAGTACCGATACGAATGAACCCGTAACCGTTCAGAACTTTTTTACATTCTAGATTATATCGCCTCTGTAACTCGTCGCGTAAATATATTTCACTGTACAAATGTATCAATCGTTTCATCTTTGGTTTCATAACTTGCACACGTGATATACCCACACAACCATAATTCATAAAATCATAACCTTTTTTACCCCGAACCACCACTACCTAAATTATATTATTGTATTAGTTATTATCGAGCCTTCCTACGTAAACTGCACTAAATAGCTGAAAAAGTACCTCCAGAAAGATTTTAGATGTAAAGTGGGAAGAGCCAACATTTCCGTAATTACGATCCTGGACTATTAACTATGTCGGAAAAATAATTTCTTTACGATACGGATGATGTACAGAATGATACAAATACTTCTCATATGAAGAAGAAATGCAACAATTGTCAGTGTTGCAAAATAAAGTTTTGAGAATAATACTCAGAAAAAATAGATATATTCGAATCAGTGTAATGCTGGAAGATCTGAACACGATGACCTTTAACATTTCCCTTACGATGCTAAAATAAAAACGCGCGTTCCGGTGCTGTAAAATCAGTGTACATGTAGACGTTTGCGATTTTTAAGTCGAATAAATATGAATATTTTACATTTATTACTTATATTAATCATTAAAATAATAGTTGACATATATATAAATGAATATTTATATTAATTACTGTGTAAAAGTTCTAATAATAAGAAAATACATTGATCATCACGTCTAACTCGGCCAGCGCACGTTCTGCTACTAAGTGACGATCGGCATCCGGCACCCCTCGCCCCGCGTACTGCGCCGTTCGCACCGCTCCTCACGTACACGCACACGTATTGATAAATTCACGTCAGGTTCTTCGAGAAAACATATTTTATTGTTGCGTGTGGTAAATACTTATATATCGTAATTATATTTTATCCAATACATAAATATATTACGGAGGAATACCTAAGATATGAACTCTGTGCTTAGTATATTTACCGAGATATTCACATAATTAGAGGCAATGTTAACTCAGTTTACATCAACGGAGAGGAAAGATTAAGCAGAAAATAGTTCATTGTCATGGTGTCTATTTATAAAATCCTCACTAAGAAAATATCGGCAGAATTTATAAGAAAAATTGATGCAAATCAACATGAGCACGAACATCATACAAGAGGAAAAGATAGACTGAAACTGCTATTCTGGAAGAAGACTAAATGATGTACAGTGCGATGAAGATTTTTAATGAAATGCCAGAAGACATAAGAAAGGAGGAGAAACTGCATAGATTCAAAATGAAACTAAGCAAATATGTGAAAGATGAGTTGCAGTAAAAAGGAACGATTTTGATCTTGTTTATATAAGAGCATATATAAAAATACTTATGTATGCACTATATTAAGAATAAATAAATAAAAATACCTAAGTACATATCACAAGACATAGAAATCAAAAACATAATGTGAAGTGCAGGCTGCGCTTTTGGTAAAATAATATCACATGTTCTTTCAAATAGCAATCACCATTTAGAATTAATTTAATTCGGGTATGGTCATTTTTTTATTCATACTCAAAATGTATTATATCATAATAAGCGATCAGTGCTCGCCGTTGCTCGGGATTCAAATCAAATAGCATTATAATTAGAGATAGGTCCTAATTTATTTTTTTTGTTACAGAAAATTTTCTAAAAATATTAGGACTAAATTTTCTTCATATCCAGGGATTACTATTGCCGGATATTGCCGGATGTTGCGCATGCGCAATGATTTCCTTCATCTGTTCACTCATCACATGCAACATTAGATAAAATTAACATAGTGTGGCTTTCTTGTAGTGAGTGGTTGAAATGTTCAATACAATAGGTCAGCCCGCCGGCTGTGTGATTCGTGTGTCCTTGATTCGTTTTTTGAATGTACGAAACATGAAATTATTCGTCGCCAAGTGTGGTGCTAAGTGATTTCCACATTTTCCTTCTTCTGAAGTGGTTCCTTGGGTTGGTGGGGTGGTTTTGATGACAATGATGATTTGAAATACGTTGTTCATACATGGTTTTTACCCCCAAGCGGCATCGTTTTATTACGAAGCCTTGACAAGTGCCTCAATAATAGATGGCGACTATAATGAGATGTAGTTTGAGGTGTGTAGAGTTTGAAAAAAATGTTAGGAAACAGTATAAGAACTCCGTACAAAATGGATCGGTTGATCCATTTCTTACTTTCAATTCAGTATGTAGCAATTGTATGGCTTGAATAGAACGATAGATTTAAACAGTGGCTAGCAATTGTAGTAGCAATAAATGAAGAATAACCCGGATGAGGACTACAGTGCTCCGGTGGCGTCGCGCGGTAGCATCCAGAACTACGCAACGGCGCTAGCGTAATTATAACGTATTATGGATTATGTAATTTATTGTAGTTACCCAGAATTTTTGTTTGTATGCACGCCCCTGATAATAGCGTGCCTGGCTTACAGTTTCGCAAATCCTGACATTAACACCTTTCGCAGATTTCGGCCGCCATTAATGTTGAGTGCCAGGTTCTTAACCTTCCGAGACTTATCAAAGTCCGAGTATCGTAATGGATCATGAAAATAGATGCTTAAAAAAAACTTTTAATAATTTATCAGAGATGATTTAAAGAACGACACAGCGACCGAATTAATCAGTACAACACCGGCGAATCTCGCTGATCTCGGCTGCTGCCTTGTGGTCCATCGCTAATGGCATTTACCGCTGATGAAACACCCGGGTCAATACAATTAATCAAATTACATTTAATCGTTTCATATTTGACATTAAAAAATTATTATCCTTTTCGACTTTTTGTAATATTTTTTTTTTGACCGGTAAACATTTTAATTTAAACAAATTAAAAAGGCGCGAGACGGAGATGTATTATATCTTCCTTCAATTATATTTAATTATTATTATATCTTCAATAAGTTACTCAACGGTTTGTTATAAATTTTGAATAACCTGCGTTGTGCAGACGATAAGGTACTTCTGGCAACTAATATCGAGGATCTACAACTTCAGCTGAACCATGTAGTGAAGACGTGTGAAACTTTCGGATTTGAACATAATACAACTGAAATAAAATGTTTTCTCATTAGGAAACAGAACACAAGTGACGGTGAAAGTATTTATATTTATTTATTTATTCATATTATACACGCCCTATTTAGGCATTAACTTTTTTTTTAAATAATAGGAAATTTCATCAATACACACAGATGAAAATCATATAATATCAGCGTATTTTTACATAATCAAAATTAAAAATAAATAAAAAATGTGAAGAAAAGCAATTTATCCGTCACCATTGAGTTGAGACACAAAAAATTGTAATAATGTAGTCGTTGACGCAAGTTGAGTATCCACTCCCTGTGTACCTGTATACCTGTCCCGCTCTGGCCAACCCATGACTTAGGGATTTCACCGACGGGGGGACAGATTGCCTTCTGACACCGAATTGTTAATATTTTGTTTATATGTTCTTTTTCTACGGTTTTCGCCGTGTGTGACGCTAGGACCACGAAGAAGCGGTTTTCTCAACAGCTCCGGAAGTGCAGTGATCTCTCGGTTCTTCACGGCAAACGTGCTAGTCAACTGGAGGTAAAAATCACATCAAACCCAGGACTTTAGAGCGAGGTAGGCCAGATCTATCTTCGATACAGTCCACGGGATCTTAATCGATGCAGTCTTAGATCTCAGATCTTATCCCACCAGTAGTCCTATAAAGAATACTACCTCCGCATATTCATTCCCCGAAGAGTGCAATCTGGGGACCGCGGAGTTAGTTAATGAGTTAGTTAAGTGTTCTGACACTACCACTGTAACAGAACAATGAATTCGGCCACACTTGAATTTATTAAACTAATAATTTCATGATAATTATCAAAAGTGCATGATCCTTATAAACGGCGCGCTACTTCACTTTGATTTCCTCACACATCTTCTCATTCGAAAGAAGGAATCGAATTACTGACTGATATTGCTATTTTTTCGTGATTGCCAACGAACGCAAATTTGCTCACTTTCATCAGCTATCAAAATGAGTAGTTTGTTAGTCTGGCGGTCGGAGATTCGAGCCGCCTCGTTCTAGGAGGTCATCAAGTTAGTCCTATTTTCGTACTACAAGCGTTTAGCTTAGTTAGAAAACAGTAAGAATATCGATGTGACATGTATTCCGAGTACGTATCTCTATTTAAAAAATAAAAAAAATGGATAAGAGGAGAGAAATAATCTAGATTGTTTTATTAATTATATTATTCATTACCTACTTACCTTTTAAAAACAACACTAAAATTTAAATATGTCCTTTCATGTTCCTGTCTATCTCTCAGTCATGACTCTGCATCATACCCCTTTGATCTGCTTCTACAGTTCGAACTGCTCGCTTGGTCATGTAGCGGGGCACCGGTCACGTTTCGAACGCGGTCTGTCCATCATGTTCGGGATCGACCTCTCCCCCTCCCCTCTTGTACGTTCCTCGTGATCGGCAATTTCTCCATCTCTTCTAGAGCAACATGCCCGTAGTATGAAAGGATTCTTTTCCTGTACATTGTGAAAAGGAATTCCTGAAGTGTAGAGGCATTCCTCCATCTCGGTGAGTAGGTATAGATGTTCTTTGTGAATTCGATACCTACACATACTTACATAAAGTACAACGCGACGCAACCAAATTTCTAACAAATCAAATTTTGAAATGTCAAAAATAAATAAATAAAAGTAATAAAATTTAATTCTTTCCTTCCTTCCCAGTGAACTGTATACCCACATACGGTATGTACTTACCTAAAATTTTAAATTGAATAAAAAAAAAATATATATATATATATATATATATACCTTATTAAGAGAACACATTCTTATTGTGAAGTTGTACATAAATGTAGAAAGATATACATAAAAAATCAATTTTATCGAAAATATTATTGTTGCTATCGGGATTCGAACCTGGATCTCTTCCAATCCAATCTTTCTGTTCTGAATAATTACAACTTCACAATAATAATGTGTTCTTCTTAATAATATCTAATTTGTATCAATGTGTCCAAAATTTAATAAAAATGAATTATTAATTCTGGCGTCTGCTATCTGATTACTCAAAAGTATTTGAGATTCTGTAAAAATAAAGATGATGGCTTTTAAATAATGGAACTATAGATGTATTAATTTGAGAAGTGTGACATGCAAGTTCGAAAATTTATCGTCAATCCACTGTGTTGGTGTAGCATAATCGGTTAATACACGTGAGGATTGGAAGAGATCAAGGTTCGAATCCCGGTAGCAACGATAATATTTATTTTATATGCATATCTTTCTAATTAATACAATAAATTTGTATTATTATGTACAATACTAAGCAACCACTTTCTCTAACTCGATTATAATTTTAAAATGTCGAAAATAAATATATTCTATCTACCTCAGAAGGGGTACTTTATATGCACCTAGCGAGGTAGGAAGTGGCTAACAGGCACGCATTCAAATAATATTTATTATTTATTGTAATTACTGATACATTAATTAAGTAAAAAAATGTTTATATTAGTAGAACACATTCTTATTGTGAAGTTGTAATTATTCAGAACAGACGGTCTGTGATGTTTTAAATATATTAATTAAATATAATGGAACGATTAAATCTATTAATATCAAAAAAGTCGAAAATTTGTCGCTAAAAATATCGTCGCTATAGCATAGTTGGATAATGCACTTTCTCCGCTTTGGAAGGAGATCAAGGTTCGAATCTCGGTGGTGCAACAACAAAATTTTTCGATAGAATTGATTTTATATGTATATCTTTCTATTTAATATATTTAATTTATATTTTTTAATGTTTATATTAATGCAATCTATAAAATAAAGTTATTTTGCTAATAATTTATCGGCACTAAAGATCGATCGTGTAATTAATACCTCCTTTCTTTTCCAGTGAACTGTACAAACAAACACATACTTGCCTAAAAATTCAATCTAAAAAAGAATACATACTTAGTACGTACAAACGTTTTCTAATAAACTAAATTTTAATGTGACAAAAAAAATTGTATTAAAATTTTGTTCCTTTCTGATAAACTGTACACACGTACGCACACAAGCTTGTGAATTATTTTTTTTACGTTACTTAAAATAAAATTTTAACATCATTATTTTTTAATCAATCTAATTTAATATTATAATAATTTATTATCTGAATAATTACAACATCACAATAAGAATATGTTCTCTTAATAATTAAATATTATTTGATTTGATTTGAATAGTTGTATCAACATTGGAGTCGATCTAATCAAATATCTGGTTTCAAATCCGACCGGCTTCTATATCCGATAAATAAAATGTTTCTTACCTATACGAAATGAAGCATTGTACGCGTATTCGTTGCAGTGTATAGAGTCAATTTACAATTGAATCGAATAACAAGGCAAATTTAACTTGCATTATGAGAACAACCGCTGTCGGGGATAATACTACGTACATACAATGTTGAACCCTGCACGTGAACCGGTGTACCTTGCAGCCTGGCTTGCTGTAGTCGGTCTGCGAAATTATTCCATATACGGTCGGGATGGTAAACAAATGTAACTAATAAATAACTAACTAAATAAATACAGGGTGAATATTATGTTCCGGGCCGATTTTGTTTGGCAGACATTTGTCAGTTCACGTTTGGTATTTATGGAGCATCTAACGCCTCAACAACGTGTCGAAGTCATTAAAACAACTTATCTACACAATATTTACAATGCAGTAATCATTAATGGTGATAGCCACTATTATATACAATAACTATTAACATAAACTGTATATATTGCATCCCATTTCCCTCCCCTCCTTACCCTTTCCTCTTTGTATGTTCAGTTTAAAATCACTCTTTTATTTTTTTGTTTTTCTTCTTTCAGTTTATTAATATTATTATTTTTTTTATTAATATATACTAGTTTTTAGTTTATTATGTTTACTTTTATGTAAAAGCATTTTTGTTTATCAGTCTGCTATTTTTTAGTTTATTATGTATTTAATTATGTACTATTTGCTATTTTTTAGTTTATTATGTACTATGTATTTAATTTCCGAAGAAACTTCACTGGTGTTATTTTTATATATTATGTAATTATCAGTTATTATTGTTACACTGTTTGTTTCTCCAAAAAATAAAAAATAAAATAAAATAGCTATAGTCATATGTTGAAAAACTTCTCGGTGGCCGAATTGAGTCGATTGGGTTTGCAACACGTGTGGTTTTAATAGAACGGTGCCACCTCGCACACAGCCCGAGCTACGCTTGAAATCTTGGAAGTTTCACATAATGTCAAAAAGTTGTGATATCGATGGCACCCTCGATCACCTGACTGTTTTCTGTGGGTGTATTTGAAAATACGCAAAATAAGCCGACAACATGCCAAGTGGTAGGATAAGATCCCGTGGACTGTAATCTAAAATGGTTTTAAATATTTGACACAACTCGAAATGGAAGTCTGAATGAGACTAAGGCAAATGGATATGGCCTACCTTGCTTTGAAGTCTTGGGTTGGGCGTCGATTGCACCTCCGGTTGACGAGAACGTATATTAAGCCGAAGCGAGATCTCTATAATGACACTTCCGACACCGATTCACTTCCTCTGCGCGGTCCAAGCGATACGCACGGCGTGATGGTAGGGCGGCAGGAAGTAGCACAAAAAAACTGAATGCTTCGTGGTCGAACCACAATCGGAGAGTGGTCCTCGGCGGCGAAATGTAAGGTAATCGGCCAGAGCGGGACAGGTATAGATGATTGGATGGACGAAAGAGGACAGGGAATGAGAATTCGACTTGCGCCAACACGAAGTTTGCTCGAGAATGTTATGAAAAATATGGTTAAAGGAGCACGCATTTGTGCCTCTGTCAGAGACGACCACTTGGCCGATGTCATATTCTATACATAACTGTAATAAACAAAATAATCGATAAATAAAAACCTAACTAAAAAATGGTGTCACGTTTACTGGTTATTTAAAAACAACGTGTATTCTTTCGGGAAGTTGGCTGTTGGGATAATGACCAAACCTTATAAAATTCTTTCACTTCAACTTTATTACTCGTGTTTATACTTTAACCTTTGATCCTAGATTATAATAAAAAAATATACATATATGTGATGTATAGCCCTGGTGAGATTCCAGAGACGTAACCTTGGAGACACCGACTCTAGTGTCAAAACGTATTGTGAAACATGTCATTAATTTTACTACAATCTTTTCTCGCCAGACAGGCGTGCAATAGCACTTATCAAACGAACATTAACATGGTTCCTTCAATACTATTAAAATTATTCAATTTTGTATTATTTTGCAGTAGCGTTTCGTATTTTGTTTCAATATTTCTGAATTTTATATTACAAAGGATAATGGTTTGAAACTGATGTTAAGCTAGAGCATTTTGTATACGTGCTGGACGACCTAGAACATGTTGCTCACCCGTAAGTATCCATCGGTATAAAGACCATCCTTACTAATAAATTGGACTGAAAAATCAACGGAACCAAATAATTAATACTCCGTTGCTCCCAAATTTGTAAATTTTTTGGACCTTTTGCTTCTTTTGTGCGGCTTTCCTACCGACTCGCCCGATGAAGTCGCGCCTTTAAGGTTGAATGAAGCGCTTTTATCAAATCACTCTTAAAGGATAATCGCTAGAGACTGAAACCCGTGCACGAAGTAATTGGGATGAGATTATTTGTTCACATCAGAATGAGGTAATTCTACTATGGATGGTCGCTTTCGCTGCAGTGGTGGTTTTCAGTTTGCTCCGGTTATAAGAATCAGCCGTGTATTATGATAAATTTACAATATATGGCAATCAAGCATTTTATTCGGTTTTTAGACTAAGGTTTTCGGTTAATAGAATCAGGATACTCGTAATAATTCGTATTATTAAAAATAGTTTGAAAATAAATAATACAAAGCATTAATATTATCCTACCTTTTTAGGTATCTCATTTCTGACAGCGTGTAGCTAGTGATTATTCTCATCAATTTCGTGTTGCAGACGCCGACTGCCACTTTATTTTCTTTACAATTGTATGTTTAATATTGCTCTTCTTAACCCTAACATTTGACATAAATGAATTTGCCAATATACGCCCAAGTTATCTTGATAAGTCTATTTTCGTTCTTTTTCTGCCAGCCCCAGGTGTCACTTCCATGCATCAGTGTTGGTACCGCTAGTATTTCCCCCTTAGAAATTACTGTATTATATGCTTCGTACTTTAATCTCTGCAGTTACACTCTTTTTGATATCATTCTCAGCCCGCAATATTTAAATAATTTATTTGTCGGATATAATATAATCAAAATAGTCAATGGCATTTGCGATCATAATAACCGGCGCCTATTGCCTTATTTTTAATCGCTGTGTAAGGTCGTACCAATGTTGCGGAGACCCGATGTTGGCGATTGCTGATATCGTCCGGGAATGGGTTGTGTTCCGATTTCAATACCTGGCGGTGCCGGACGACCGCTGCTGGTACGGTGCGTATCCGATTAACATCATCATGGAGCGCTCTTGGCTGGAATAGCTGGTTCTGCCACGGAGAATCACGAAAGCGTAATACTGTAGCGGTAGTTGCGGTCTCGGCGTTCTGCTACCGTGCGAAATCACAAATAAATAAAAATATATGTACACTTAGACAAACGATATGTACAAATTTTTTTTTGTAAAAATAAACCTACAAATTTGCAAGTTGTAAAATATTCGCACTTTTAAAATATATTTGCTTTATCAACTTCTGTCCTATCTGTGATTAACGACTACGGACGGACGTGACACTAGATAGATCGAGCGTGGCGTTTGGCCATACGTATTACGCGTATTCCAAGTAAACATTTGACACCAATAGAAAGAACTGGTAGAGTCAGTATCAAACATGTCTGTGAGTGGGATTTACGTGCTTGGGGGAGAATCAAATAGAAGTCATTATGAAATCGTTAAAGAAGGCAGAAATAAAGAAAATAAAGTCTTGGCGAACCTGAAGAGTGTGTTATTTGTATGAAAATCCCCGCACAACCAAATAACACATTTAACAAGGTTAAAAATAAATAATTTAACTGGCTACAAATTAACTTTGCATAAACCGTGCGTATTTTAAAAAAACTATGTAACTTTAGGGATGACTGTTTATTTAAGTTGTGTTCACACGTATGTTGGAGACTTGTGGTCAATGGTTGAAAGTATGGGATGCCGCCGCGCGCCCAGATGATCATAGATGACAAAAAAAAAACTATAAATATCACGTTTTATGAAATGCTCCTATATATACGCAGCACGATATTTCATGTATAAAATTGTACGCGATATATTTCGTATTAAAATATATTTTACATGTGGTTCCTAAACACAACTGAGTTATAACTAGTATCTATTATTATTACAGGGTTTAGAAAGAGTATTACAAATTGATTGTTAAAATTGGGTAGACCTGATATCTTTGTAACTGCATAACGTGGTTTGGGATAAAAATTGGTTTATGAATGAACATATGTATATGTAAGCCTGATCTTGTGTTTGTGTATTTGATGACCAGATGTAAGAAAATACGATAATGTTGGATATGCATGTAACTCACTAGTTTGCGTTCTTTGGTTGACATATCTGAGTACATACTTTATTTTTAGCACTGTACAAAATTGATATATATCCTGTACATATGTTGATTATACTGTTTTTTAATAAATAAATGCCAACTTGCCCCAAAACAGGCTTGCCTAGTGAGGTAATGCAATCATCGTTAAAAAATGTTAATGTAAATAAATATTAATAAAAGTAGATGTTTACGCGCCATTGCCCCATTGTTTTTTCGATTTGGTACCCTTGGTATTTCTTGTTGTTACTGTTGGTCATTTATGTGCGTGAATATTGCCGCCCTTTTCGGAGATTGACGAGCGCGGTAAACGACAAGCGGTCAATTGCGTCCAGCACTTCGCCCAGTAAGGAGGTCTCAATAATCCGAGCGAACAACAATATCGGACCGACGCGACGCCAGAGAATCAGCGCGCTCGATCAAAATATTAATGACTCTCTTCATATTGCATATGTGACCGTATTTATGACAATATAATGAACAATATAATCATTTTAGAATTGTAATTGAATCATGTACTCGTCTATAAAATAATATTGTGGACTCGAAACTGTCACACCCTGTATAAATGTAGATTCTTGCACGGTATGCTTGCGTTTAGTTAGCGTCCATCATTACCAACGCTAATACATTAGACTAGAGTTTCAGATTAAAATTAAACACGATTTTTGATTGAATGGTATCACAGCGAGCTGCAAAGGCTGTATCGTGTTTTAGGATTGTTTCGCGTAGCGCGTCTCGTTTCGCCACATGCCCCGCCGGCCCCGCGCCTCTGGGCCCATTAGCCGCATTAATCTTCAGACGTTTGTTTTGACAGTTGTTGCCTGAGCCTGTTATCCGTGCGTTTGTTACATCAGTTTTGCATTTATTTTTCCCGGAAGAGTCGAGTCGGAATGGCAAAAACGTAATGACGGTGTTGTTATTCTTTCTTGGTATTTAAATATGATTACGGCCGATGCGATTGTTGGTTTGTTTTCTCGAGCATATAATAAATCTTCTGTAATATTTTAAATAATACATACTCTTCGAACAAGGTGGCTGAGAGTTGGGATCTAAGATGGATAGAATTTGGTACAAGGACAAGATAAGATTCAGGCTCATGGACCAACCATGCACTGCGAAACACGACCTACCTGAGATGCTCCTTTATCCGAATTTTTTCTTTTCGCTGTGCCCACAAGTCTTTTGATTTCGCATGAGAATCCGCACCATACACAAATACCAATATGCACAAGCGAGACAACCGATCACACGACAATAGCGTAATGTACTTCTCAGAAGTCATACACAACTCACAAATGTAAAATGCGGGGAAGGGGGGGAACCCATAAGTACCAAAAGAGGGATCACGGACCCTTTAGAGAGAATAAATCGCCACACTTACCCTTCTGATTTACCACCAATGAATGCACAAATGTATCGAGATAATATTGCAGGTAGAGTACGGAAAAAGGGTGCACATTCCGAATGCTTACAGTAGGTAAAACAAAAAGCGATGAACAGAGGTCACAATTTAAAAAATATTAATATAAAAATGTGATGTTAAGAATTTATAAATAATGAAGTGTAATGTAAATAACAATGATAATTAAATTTGTTACATTTAACCACAACAATATCACAATATAAAGATGTATAAAAATTAAGTCATTTACAATTAACCCCAAAAATATCATTAATATTTTAACACAATGGCATAATAAATAAAATATAGTCATTTACATTTAACTGCGAAAATATTACTCGTCTTTGAACTTTCTCAAATCACTAACCCCATTGGCAGATTTATTAGAATTGAACTTATATACATTGAATAATATTTCACGCGCTTGCCCTCGTAGCGCTCGTCTGCGTCCCAAAGAAGATGATGAAGACATTGTGTAAATATAAAAAATTCCGTAATTCTCGATTAGAATGAGTGTTCCTGCACTAAAAAGCAATCGGAAACGTCCAGAGCACACAAACTCCTTGAAGGGCAAGCGGTGACTAATTAAAATGAGAGCTAATTGGTGACACTGAATTAGGCTCCACCCCTTCCCCAAATGCTTTTCTGCGCAGATTTTTTAAAGCGCAAACAGACTGGTCGTACTCTACAGATGTAAATATAATTTCTTAGAGTTTGCCACGAAAAGTTGAACATTTTGTCGTTGTCTTACCGTCCCAAAAAATCGCTCATGAGAATTTTTTCTTAGCTCAATTTACATTTTACGATGGTCGATCTCGAGCTTGCGAATCTCACTCGTCTACCTGCCGTATGGTTGTGAGTCTGATTTTACGACCAGGTGAGGCGCGTTCAGGGGCTCCACAATAGCATCGCTCGTATCCCCCGAAATCGCATCACGACCAAATACTATCTGGCCTCATCGTCAGTCAACGTCAATTACATTTGTATGGATGGTGTCTCTGCAGCGGCATGGCATGTTTGGGGTTATTGCACCGTGCGGTGTGCCCGCAAACCACAGTCCGATATATCATGACAGCTCACGACTGTCGGCGCAAGACCCCGTTTGTAGGCTAATTGATTTGTTCCATGAATTATTATAATCAGTTTCTATGGCCGTTTAAGACGACCCGGCGACAGCCTGGGAGGATTTAGTGGTGGAGTTGAAATGTACACCCTGAATACTAATGTGCGCACTTGCTCCATGGACCGCACGGTATTGTAGTAAACAATGTACACAACTGACGTCATTCGTCTCTCTTAAGGCTCTCATTTCAAAACTAATTAATCTATTTTTTATTTATTATTTTTATTAACCACTTATTGAGTTTAAATACATCTACCGGTTTCGAAAAATACAATTTTCTTCTTCAGGATGTCAATACTAACTAAAAACATATATTATTGTTTCTAAAAAAACAACAATTATTTAAAAAATAAATTTAGTACCTAACTCAAATTGTTACTTAATACAAATTTACTTAATTTAATTTAAGAAGATTCTGGTAAAAAAACAATAATATATGTTTTTAGTTAGTATTGACATCCTGAAGAAGAAAATGGTATTTTTCGAAACCGGTAGATGTATTTAAACTCAATTCAGTGGTTAATAAAACAAAGATAATAAATAAAAAATACGAATTTTAACCACAAAATTAATATTGCTAATTTTAAAAGAATTAATCTATTCGCGTATATTGCAAACATGTAGGTTTTTATTATTCATTTATATCTGAAATTATACTCTGGATTATACTCTTTTTTAATACTATTACTGAGATAGGACCTTCGCACTAATGTAAAACTAATGAACTGAATATTATTATATTTGCCATAATTATGACAATATAAGCAATATAGGAAAGATATATGATGCATGTGTTGATGGCACCAGAAATAGAGGACGTCCGCGGAAGACTTGGCACGACCAGGTAAACCAGATAACGGAGGATGGTTCTGTTAGAAGCCTCAACAATTGGCGAGCTTGTATGAGAAGATGTATGAATGTGGATGAGGCGAGAATTGTGTGTGAAGAGTGTGGCGCTCTATCCTCTCTGCCTACCCCCACGGGGAAACGGCGTGATGGTAAGTTAGTTAGTTAGTTAGTTAGAAAAGACCGCGACCATTAAATTTGTTTTGAGTGTGTCAGAATATTAAAAAAATATATATGTATATTTTTCTCTCGGGTTGAAAGCGATGGTTTCGAAGATAAATGTGTACTTATGAAATTATCAACATTTTAAAATGAACAGTGTTATAAATTGTTACATTTGCATGATATTATTTATTATTATTTAGTGGTTTTAAAATGCTTTCTACACCTACATGTATATATAAAAGTGATTTTAAAAATATACTGTATTTACAGGGTTTCAATTACTAAATTATTATTTTTTTAATACTGATTAAATGTATTAATTAAAAAGATATACATACATAATCAATTTTATCTAAAAATATATTGTTGTTGCTACCGGGATTCGAACCTGGATCTCTTCCCAATCCGGGAGATGTGTATTATTCAACTTTGTCGATAAATTTTCGAACCCATGTATTACATTTTTCAAATTAATACATCTACCGTTCCATTATTTGAAAGACATCTACTTTTACGGAATCTCAAATACCACCGAAACCACCTAATTACCCATGGATAGAGGAAGGGATAACTAAAATCAGTTAAAGAAGTCGTTTGTATGTGGTTTATTAACCGCCGAAACAGCTGTTACATATAATAATGCTTACGCAAATTAGCAGAACTCAATAATAATATGTATTATAATTTAATTAAAAATAAACATGGAGTTCTAAAATCTAAACACGATAACAATAAATACTATAATTTCTCACTAAAATATATTTTTATTGTGTATTTTTTGCTATTTTCTATGCCGCCTCAAGTTGGCAAAATAACCGATATTCTATTTTTCTAAATTCTCTATTTGTTTTTCCTTTTTATTTGTACGTATTTATTTATTTTTAATATACAGATTATCAACAGATCGTTAACGACTTGAATAGTTTCAAATGAATTATTTCAAAATTTATTATCTACTATTAAACTTACGGGTTACGTATTAAAGTTGCTGAATGGAACTGCACAACTCTTAAAACGGGACAAGAAGAGGTCCAGGTTCGAATCTCGGTAGCAACTAACTATTTTTTCCATAGATAGTTTTTTTATCTTTCTAGTTTGACTAACAGAAAATTAAAACCTTGCGTGAAGTAGTGTTGGAGATCTCATGGATCGGACAGGGGTATTTAAGTCTAGTTGTAAAAAGTATTCAGGGATTGTCCAATTTGTTATTAATTATTTTGTAGTGTTCTTAGATCCGTGATTTATACTACATTTCGACTACATTGGCCCCTTTGCTCTAAAAGAGTTGAATTAAAATTTTGATTGTTGTTGTGGAGCATTTTCAACATGCTCTGCATCCCAGACAACTTGAATAGTTGACGTCAAACTCTCAGGTCAGCCTCTATTCCACCCGCAGGAAGGATTGGAGAATCGACCAGCTATCGTAAGTTTAGTGAACGGGTATTTGCGGTGGCAGGCCCAAAAGCGCGGAACTCTTTGCCCTCCGTCATAAGGAACAACGCATCAGAGGCTTAGGGTTGAGGTTAGGTTATGTTAGGTATTTATTATTGAACAAAGATATATTTATATAATGTTCATTTTTCATTATGTAGTCAAATATATACACATATGATTCTTTGTACCAATATTTTCTTTTTGGTGTCACCCACGTGATCACTTTGGTACCACTCACGCAATCAAATAGCTCCTCGACTTTTTTTTTTAAATATGACTCGATTAGAATGAAAATTTAAACACACAAGGATACATTTACACAAAGATTAAAATTTGGAAGAGTAAATACTTTTATTTTACATAAATGTGTTATAAACTATCGGATTTATGTTTCCACCAAGAATGTGTGCAGAATGCCTTTCATCCCGCTACTAATGTTGCAAACACCTCTCCTATATGTATACTTTATTTCATGTCTATTCATTTACTGGTCCGTGTATGTAATGCGAAAATAATTCGTTTTATGGAACAAAGTATTTATTTTATTGCACTGTTAAAAACGTACTATTACACAAAATCATATTCATTAGATTTTTAGTACTGAAATAGTATTATTATACAGAGGTGAATTTTTTTACGATAATGGCGCTATAAATAATATATTTTTATTTTTTATTAATATTAAAAATATAATACAATTTGAATAATCAGTGGATACATATATATTTTTTAACATTTGTTTCTTCTCTGTGAGAGTAAGACTCGTGTATAGAGAAGGAGTATATTCGAGTTAATTTATGTTTCAGTTAGTCTGTGTACATATTTTTGTTACTTCAGTTACAAATTTATGATAGTCCGTAATTTTTCTAATTGTGATGTGGAGATTGTTAAAAAATTTGATACCTTGATAAATATATTGATTTCGAGTTGCGGTATATTTTAGTTTTGGGATATCAATTTGATCTCTATATCTTGTAGATCGGAATTGATTTTTAATTTTGAAAATTTGAATTATTGAATTTTTTTTTTTGTATTTGTCTACTATTTTTGCTACTTTAAAATCTGTGAAAAGTTGTATACTTGGATAGTCTTTTATTTTTTTTTTTAGAATAATTTTTATTATCATTTTTTAAGTGATTTATAATTGTGACATTGAAGTTTTATACGCACCTCCCCATCCAATAATACCGTATTGCTAATTATATATTATTATTAAATGCTCACGTATTCAAGATGTTTGAACGAGTATGTTATAGAAATATATATAAGATTATCATACAATCCCGGTTCTGTAGTTTCCTCAATTCATGCGCCTTTGTGATACCAGTTCGTTCCCTCAATGAGCGCTGACTGCCGCCGAGGAACCTACGCCTCATTACGCAGTAATCCACAAAGTGCGATAAGCAGTCGTGCAGTTTGAGCAGACAGGTATTGGCACTTACCCGCCAAACCACCAAACCGCCCCAAGTGGAGATAATTAGTTACGGCAACCGATATCGATCAATGTTCATTGTGAGAAATGTCGATATAAAAATAAAATCGACGTCTGAAACATCCCTGTTTGGTTTTGCTAAAGATCAAACCTTTCAGGAATATTACTTGTGTAATAATAAATTCTCATTGTTTCAGTACTTACATAACAAATTGGCAGAAGTGTAAAAGTAATATAAAGACAATAATAACAATAGTAAAACATGTTTCAAAACGATACACCTCTAATAGTAAAATTATTATAACAATTTGATAAAAAAACATATATGGAATATGTGAGTTGGACACAGCGTAGAACGCACCCGGCAGCGCGGTATCGCACCACCAATTTTTGTAAATTTCAAAGATCCAACAACAGTTTAAACGATAGACAGTACTTCGAAACACATGTATTAATCAACTAGAATACAGGCAAATTACAAAACCCACTGACAACAATATTGAAAACCTATTAAACATTAAAAAATTCTTCTAATCCGTTATTTATTGTACAAATAAATAATAACAATTTAATATTCCACATAACAGAATTACTACATGCCAAACATTATGTCCTAAACGTTATAATCGTACAAAGTGAAGGTTAGTGATTTCAATTAGTGCTGAACTGCCGGCCTGAAAATACGTGTTCTACGATCGTTTCATATTGACACTTCACCGATAAGATGGTAAATTTACCCGACACGTTGGGACAACAATGGTCCTCTTCAGGACCAACAGATGCGACATAATCAAGAAAATTCCTTTCTTATAACATATATATATTATATATATACGAGTATATGAAATTGGTGTCTCATGTAAGATAGGTCGGCGTTTCGGCATTTTCATTTTCCATTTTCGAGGCTTAGCCTCAAATGTTATAGTATGACAGTACTTGTGCGCGGTGCATATAAACCTCCCACAATTGAGTATATGTGGGAGATACTAATGTTCAAACCATATTGTTCCCAAAATGGAATAATTAAACGGATTCCAAAAACTTTAATAAATAAAATAATTAAGATAAAAAGATATTTATATTTTTAATGTTGTAATATTTACGTTTATAAGTTTTCTTCGTTTCATTGTAACGGGCAATTTACTAATATAATATATAGCGTTATAGATACATTTTTTAATGATTGGTATTTTTGGGACATTTAATCTAACGAGATCTTCTACGATACAAGCTTCGTCAGGACGTATTTAAAACTATCCATAATTACAAAAAGAATGCACTTATATATATATATATATACATAAAGAGGGAAACAGAATATAAAATTATATGCGAAAGAAAGAGACATAATACATATACAGATAAACGGAACATTAAGGGAGGGGAAAATATAGTGTTGATTGATTTTAAAGGAAACATACCTAAATGAGGCTAATAAATAAATTTATTGGATTGGTTGACCGGTTGACGTATAATAAATTTCGTAGTTTCATACAAAGTGATCGTATTTTAGTTAATCTAATTATACGTTTTGTTAATAAAAACAATTAAATTCAAAATATTTATAGTATTTTGTATTTTGGCGTATGTATATTTGATCAACTCGGGCACTATTAAAGCGTCCTTTTTGAGATCTGTCCTGCGATCGGATTGATGTCATTGTTGAAGTGGTTCAACGTGTTTGTATAGAAACCGCCACGCACACATACACACGTGCACAATAAATCAGAGCTTACATTATTCGAGATGCGAACATCGCAGCGGCTGATGTATACGGTTGTACTCTAGAAATGGCAAAGGCATTGATCACTGCTAGACAACAGACGGGCTCGGGCACGTATCTATCTGTAAAAGGAATTAATGTTTGAGACATTGGACGCGTAGCTCGTAATCCGATTTCGCCGGGATGGTGTCTATTTATTTCGTTGGAGTTTTTAATTACTGGCCGAAGCTTTTTAAATAAGATGAAATTTTCAATCTACAGAATTTTATGTGAGGACTCATTTTTCCTAGATATAAGACAAATCTTTATGTTGAGACTCGTTCAATATTTCCATGCTAATATATAATAAATCATGGACACAACACAAGACAAACAACGAACATCTACACACACCAGTTCCGAGAGCAACAACGACATTTTATCAAAGATTCTACATGTTCCTAGCTCCGAAACTGTACAATACTCTCAGTACCAACTGGAAATCATGTAATTCCTATAAGATTACACAAATATGGACCCAATATTATGATTCAATCAGGTAGAGATGAATCAGAAGCATGGCTATCCAATATTCTAATATAATTTATGCAATACCTACACTAGTCCTACAATACTCCCACTACATATTTTTTATTTTTTTATATATTTTTTTTTTATTCCTGTCGATAATTTAAATGACACCACAACAGCACGAAAAAAAAAACTGGCTACTTTAACACAGACTTCAGTCTAGCAAAGTAGCCAGGACAACGTTGTATATATCAGAGGTGAAGTGGACTCCATCCCATACTGTATTAATTATGTCTATTATGTTATTATGTCTTATGTCTATTATGTATGACCATTCGGCCACCAAGAAGTTTTTACAGCATTGCCTCTTGCATCCTGAAAGAAATCGGGCCCAATGAGGCCCATATGGCGTACCATACAGTAACTCTGCGTGGGAGTGAAGGTTGTTGGTGTATCAATTGAGAATTCTAAGTGCCCCAATAACGGCTGATTTGTTTATTAACAAAACTCTCTAAATCCAAGTGAGCTACGTCGCTAATGATGTATTTTTACCAAACTCAGGTTTTGTGTTTAGATATTCTATCGACTTCAACACGTTGTTGCGGCGTTAGATGATCTATAATAAATTGTAATCAATTATTCTCTACAACTACCAAAACGCCAACTGACAAATGTCCACCAAACTAAAATGGCGACCAAACAAAATCGTTAATCGAAATCGAGCATTTAGCTACGAAGAAGAACGATCTATGCCATTTATTTTTGAGTGTTTTGTATGAAATTAATTCGGGACTGGAAGAAATAATTTTTTTTTAAATTTCCGACAATATATTTTTTATTTACTATTTTGTGAAAATTCACCTTCAGCACAGAAAGGTAGTATGTACACTTTTAAAGCATTTTGACACTTGTCTTCAATGAAATATATAAAATTTCCATTTGTAAAGAACATGTGTTAGAGTACTTTAGGAGTTTTATTTATCAGAATTGTTTCAATTCAATTTATTTTATGTGCAATAAATTAAAGGTAATAATGGAATGGAAGAAATTCATTTTAAATGTTTAAAAAAAAATCATAATTGTACACCTACTTAAAAAATAATAGCGACAACATACCGCAATGATGTAAGAAAAAAATATAACTATCGTATCTACATTAGAAACAGGCTTGAATCAATTATCCCGTATTTGGTAGAGTGCTATTATATTTATCTATTATTACAAATGTCGTCATGTGCGTTCTTGGTATTGAAACATGTGCATCATCTCATTTTCCGATGTATGTAGAAATTAGATCGTTGGTCACGCCCGCTCAACATTTACAACCGACTATACCCCCTCTTTATTATAATTTTAATTTATACAGTTCACTATCCCTACAAAACAAATTACTCTTGTACAAAGCAATCATCCGTCCTGTACTCACATACGCGAGCTCCATCTGGGGTTCAAGTAACACAAACATTTTAGAATCCAAACAAAACCTTACATTCTTAGCAGTATCACAAACACAATCATTCACAGAGACTCGAACATTCCCTCACTCAAAGGACACATCCCAAACCATTCCATAAACTCTTGATATTGTTGATGTCTCACAGAGGCGAAGCTAATAGCTATTTTACATGGAAAGGTAAGTATGGAAGTCTTGGGCATTACAGGGCTTACGATCTGTCATCGGCTGTCTTAAGTGATCACTTCACACAATGTAACGTTCACCTATTTACCCATGCTACCACATCTATCAAATTTTTGGTAGTTGTGTATATGGTATCATGTTGGAACATTTAAATTATTTACTACCAACTATGCTGTCGCTATCTACGATTTTTATTTGTATCTGTGAGACATCTATAATATCTTGATGACAGTCCCTCGGGGGATAAATCCCAGTAATCGGTTCCTACATAGATTTGGACGTACTCAAAATATTAGGAATTCTGTCCGTTTCAAAGCTGCATCGTGAAATGTACTCGGTATGGTCCACATCTTTCAGTCTTTGATGTTTTGAGATTTGTTCAATATGCAATTAGCCATCACGTGCACTCGATATTTATTTATGTGATAGATTCTCTTTTATACTGTTTTTTTTAAATTTATTTTCGCTATGTTCAGTCTAGGATTTCGCAAATGTTTGCGTAACATGTTTTCCTTCAACGTAAATCTATTCTTGTCTGTGTACGAGTATAATGTTCTTCGGTTTCCAAATCCCGGAACACAGACTTTTGTATACGTTTTGTTTTGTCTCCGTCGAAGGGTCGATACTTTCTCATTCTTTGTCGGGTGTACGAAATATAAATAAATGATTTATTTTACAAGTATGAAAATAAAAACCCTCTTGTTTTTTTTTTTACTTCTGCTCGTTTAATTTCGCGAGACGCGTTTCGCCTTGTGAGGGAATAATCAATCTAATCTATATTATCGTAGAAAGCAATCATTTTGTGATTTGACATATTATATTAAATAAAATAACAATCACTTTCTATGAAACTACGAAATTTTTTTATACGTCAACCGGTTTAGCTTATCTCATGCTTCAAAATCAATTTATTATCCATCAACATTGTATTCCCCTCCCTTAATGTTCCGTCTATCTGTATATGTATTCTGTCTCTCTCTTTTGTGTGTAATTTGATATTCTCTCTTTATGTATGTATAAGTGCACTCTTTTTGTATTTATGATCAGTTTTAAATACGTCTCGATTATTTTTTCTTATTTTATTTAATAAATAATTTTAAGTACTTATTTATTCTTAATATTGTGCATATATTAGATTTTTATATATGCTCTATTATAAACAAGATCAAAATCGTTCCTTTTTACTACAACTTATCTTTCACATATTTGCTTAGTTTCATTTAAAATCTATTTAGTTTCTTCTAATTTCTTATGTTTTCTGGCATTTGATTAATAATTTTTATCGCACCGTACATAATCGATTTCTGAGATTTAGTCTTATTTCTGAATGTTTTCAGTCTATTTTTTTTTCATTTTATTTTAAATAATTTACGTATAAATTCTGCCGATATTTTCTTAGTGAGGATTTTATAAATAAATACCATTGAATTGAAATATATTTTGTAGCTTAAAGGTCATCGTTATCATATTTTCCAACATTGCACAGATCCGAGTATATCCATTTTTTCTGAATATTATTCTCAAAGCTTTATTTTGCAACACTGACAATTGTTGCATTTCTTCTTCATTAGCCAAAGGTAATAATGTGATTTTTGTTTTTTTTATTTTGGCAATAATTCTGTTCAAACACTGATGATATTTTAGTGAAAGGTAATATATGAAAGAGGATAGTTATACAATTTTATGTAAATGAGGTAGAGACAACATTATTCATGTTAATTCTTAGGGTTATTTTGTATGATTTTAGTTAATAATTGTGTTCTAATGTGATTAATGATATTTTATGGATGCACTAGTTTCAAATTGCTGTCGCATCTGCTTTCTTCACAACTGCGTCCTGTTGATGACTTTGGTCCACATCTCTGGTATACCTATAATAACGATATTATGAATTTAAGGCGAAATTAAACGAGTAGAACCAAGATACAAGTATTTTTATTTTCATGTGTGTGATTATGGAGTTCTACTAACTTACCTCCGAAACAATAAATAATTTATTATATAAAGATCCCCATATCGATGATGCAGCTCTGTATGGTTACATAAAAGCAACATGACACCTTGGTCTGGTTCGGAGGTCTGGCACGGCCCGCTTTCCACAACGCTAATGACACTTTACACTAATGTAATTTTTTATCGACGTTTAGAACTCGAACATTGTAGATTTTTAATAGTTTAGTCTTTAGATTATCAAAGAAACCAAAGACAAAATGGATGTATTGGGTCATCATCTAAAAGTCGTTGACATAAAAAAATAGCATTTTTTCTGTCAGTGTCGCGTTATTTTCCTGTATCTTATAATTTTTTTTTTTTCATTATTGGCTCAACTTTTGGCATTTTTGGCTTTTTTTTCATTTTTGTCTATTGATAATTATGATGATAATTGTTGATTTTTTTCTTAATTAGCCAAAAATAAAATGTTGCTGCATTAGTTGATCTAAATAATGTGTTTTGCTATTATCGTTGATTATCAATCTCTTATTCGACTCTCTTCCTCGCCATCTTCCTCAGTGTTTCACTGCGCACGAGAGCTAAATTATCGTCTAGTTTATTAAAATTTTTCTTCACTTTTTTATTTACGAAGGATTAAAAAAATTTGTACTAATTTTTTTTTTTTTTGCAGGTAAGATTTCTCGTTCACCTTGGCAGTGCAACCAAAATCGTCTAGTCTAGCAATGGTTTTATGGGTGAGAATTTCCAAATCTTTAATACTTTTAAGATATCATTTTGTTTACGTGAATGCCTTCGATAGCTGGTTCCCAGATTTACGATTGACAATAAGGGCACATATGATACGCGAACACTGCACTAACCTTTTTATTGTACGTGCTGATTTTCTGGCCCGATGTTGTTGTTCTTTTGGCTGGGTAGATTTCGATCCCCGACGATCGGTTTATTTGGACCTCTGTACTGGACAAAGCACGGGATGTAATTGATCCGCCTGTCGTTTACCGTCTTCTTTCTTTTCCAAAAAAAGGCGGCAATACTATTATTATTAACCGGGAAACCCAGTAGCGCTAATCGGAGAACAAGGCGCGTAAACACATTTCGTCTAGCATTATTTATTTAACATAACTAAAAATATTCGAGTAATGTGTAATACTGTTAATAAGATACTTTGGGGTATTTATATCTCGTCTTGAGCGTACCAATTTAGTACTATTCATTAAATCACAAGCGCTTAACTGTTCTTGAAAAATAGATATATTTTAATGCGATAATTTCCGAAATTTAACATTGTTTGTTTGGGTATTCTAACGTTTATCTCTGACCTCTGTGGCCTATATTTTGGATCTCATTACAGGGTCCATGTCGCTGTAATAATGTGCAACACGGTAATGCAAGCCAGTAATTGACACACCCTGCTTTCAACACGATATTGGAAATCGATACTTAACATAACTCCGACACTAACATGTTGCATCAGCATCATGATGATGGGCCCCGTAATGGAATCTGAAACAGAATAACCCATAAAGCTCCACACAGAAGATTCTGAATGTTCGTAAAAACCTACGAACATTTTTAATTGACCAAGATGTGTCGTTTATTTCGTCGCTCGTGTACATATTTTAAAGTTTAAAGTAGTTCATTCGTACGTACTCGTACATGAAACCAAATACTCCGCATAATTGTACAATTACTCGTAACATTGAAAACATAATTTTTAAATTACAGTATCAAAATATTATTTCATTCAAGTGAATATTACACATCACATTCACAATTATTATTTTATGAGTTGCATTGATCGCTCTTACGGCGCAGTGTTGACACTGCGGCGCACATCACATGACACGTTTGAAGTCACGCGATGTGCGCGTATCTGTTTCTTTGTTCACCTCGTGTGTATTCAAATTTTAGTTGTTTTTCCTATATGTACATCGGTTTTTTTAGACCTACGGCTATTATACTCTTTTTAAATCATAGTATAAGCATGTTAAATGTATAAATGTCCAGTTAGAACTTTAAAAAAATATAATATCTATACTTCCACTACCTACTTAGATAAAAGGCAGTAACATTGTTATTTTTCTCCATATTTTAATGTATTTAAAGAGGAACTCCTATTCCATATTTTGATGTATGTAAAGAGGAACTCCTATTCCATATTTTGATGTATTTAAAGAGGAACTCTTATTCCATATTTTGATGTATTTAAAGAGGAATTCTCTCATTCCAATCAATTATAAAAAATGAAAAAATACAGATGCAATGATTTTTAAATTTTTTATATTATTTTAAGCAAAAAATAGTTATTGATTTCTACAAAATATGCATAAATACACTACAGCATCATTTTTTCCCTCTTAGTGTCGTTTTTGAAGTTACTGTCCATTACCTAAGCAGTGCAGTATAGTTCCTAGTATAGCTATCTTAAAACTATTGCTTGGAATCGAATTAAAATTATCTACATATCACATTTCAACGCCATAATAAGGATATCTAAAAAAATCAATTATCCTTTAATGTACTCGTATATGTATTGATATGTATCGTTGTAGTTATATGTATTGTTAATTTTCTAATGTGTTTCTCATGTAGTCGAGAAAGCTATTGTTTAGCGAAGCTACCGAAGCTCTCTTATCCCCTGGTATTTATTCGCTTACCTCCTCTCACCTACCCTGTTTCCTTCATCTCCTCGGTGAGAAATGGGTCAAGTTTCCCGTCCCTGCGGTACCCGGGGATCGCCTCCACTTCCGGCCTCGCCGTGGATCCAGCAACAAAATGCCGGATTTATTTCCAATCGCCGAGTTTCTGTATGATGCCCGTTCGTTTGCGGCTCCAGGCGATTTCAAATCACCCCTAAGAGGGAGAGAGCCGGGCGCAGTAAATCCGAAACATAAACACATTATCTGTGATGTTTCAATCGTTCTTTGTGTACATCTTCCAGTGCATGTCTGGTCATCAAATGTTGGTGATCGCGTTTGTTATTATTATATTATCCATCGACAGTACGACGCACGAATGCCTCAATAGTGCAACAAATCCAACCACAGCAAGTCTTATATACAGCAATGAACTAAAGATTCTTCCAATTTTTCAACCACGTTATGCGTCAAGGTGACAATATATAAAAAATGATTGAGTTATATTTAATACACCGACCGATTTTGGAAAATACACTCACCTTCGTCAGGATGTCAAATAAAGTAACTAAAACCATATGTCAAATTCTTCTAATGTTTTTAAGTTCAATTAAAAATATGTATATGTATATTTAAATATGTATCTTAAATTTTTACAATGATGTAAGACGTAGAAATTGATTAAATAATCCAAAATTATTGGTAATTTTTTAGGATAGGAATTTAGTTGGTTATGTATAATATTATGTTTATATTTATGTAAAACAGATAATCCCAAATTTTTATTAAAAGTACTATCGTTTTCTAATAAATGATTCGAAAATTATCATCTACAGTCTTAAGTTGTTTACAAAATGTAAGCAAACAGAGCGACGTCTCGACTGTAGGTGTAGGCTGAACTGCGACTTCTGCTGGCAGCAACGTTCATTGGGTTTCGGTTGAAATTCCACCCTCCACGCGGTTAGTCAGTAGCACATCGTTTCACTAGCATGGAGGCGTTTAAGACACCGTTCGATATTCAATAGTCTTGTAAGTAATAGTGCCTCGCCACACAATATCATAAGACTGGACAAAAATTCTTTTATAACATATCTCGGTGCATAAGATAGTATGCTACATATTCTGGTAAACTTCTATCCAATTTCATTTTGTTAGTAAGTTGGCGGCGCAAAGTTTCAAACAAAGTATTACAAAAAGTTTTCACAGACGTTTTGCAAACTCTGGAGTATCAACTAAATGTAAGCACGTGTTGTTAGGGAATACTCCGAGAAACTTCTACTTGGGTGACAGAGTTTTCAGCGAGACACAGTTTCACACTTGTTTAATGCTCGGGATTAGCCATTACCTTTCAGGAGTCCGCCCCCCTTTCGATATTCACTTCGTAGGTGACTTGAATCACGCTTGTTTCTTGTACAGATTATATTTTTTTTAATACAGCTCACATTCAGCTACTTTAGTGCTCAGTTGTAACATCAACATCGAGAGATTTTAATTTATTTAAAAAAATATATAGAAGTGTATATGGAATTCATGACTGTCTCACCGTTTTTAATATATTTTATTTAACTGTTATTTATATGTTCGTGTTTCTTATGTACTATGTTTTTGTAGTCAATGATTTTGTCTAGACATTACGTTTATATAAATTCCTTCGATAGCTGGTTTCCGATTAACAATAAGCACACATATGATACACGAACTGCACTAACTTCTTTAATTTTGCTGTCTTTTTGGTCCGATGTTGTTTTTCTTTTAGCTGGGCCGTCTTCTTTAGATTTCCACCGACCGAAGCGCGCACTGGTGGTTTATTCGGAACGCTGGACTGATCGAAGCACGTGATGTTATAAGAATGACGCCTGTCGGTTACCGTCTTCTTAGCTTCCGAAAAAAGGGCGGCAATACTCAGACACGTACACACATGAACATTATTATAAACCAGGGAATCCAGTGGTGCCAATCGAAGTGACAAGGCGCGTAAATTTTAGTTAGGCGCGTAAATAAAAGACTTTGTTATGTTTTCCTCAAATGTATTCTGTTTATTTTTATAAACGAATTAAAGGTCGGGGATAATGAGGGCTTGTGACGGCGGCTGTGCGGCTCAGATGGAATTACTGGATCGAGTTAATTTTTTCCACCATATTCACGTTTTTCCATCTTGGTCATCTAAGAAAATCTTTTTTATTCTTAATTTATAATAGATAATAATAATAGCCAGAAAATAACGCGCACTCACTTAGCGAAGGTGTAGTATTCAAACTCTCAAAAATCTTGTGCCAAAAATAAACAAAACGCAAAGATTTCACTTGTTTCCAGCTCCGAAAATATGCCTGAAAATCTTTAACCGTAGCCTTACATATTTTATAGCATAAATGATGTTCTAGGATGCAGGATTTTTTCATTTCTCGTGTAGAAAAAAGAATTTACAAGAGTATTATTTATTGTACACATGATTATTTTGATTTTTTTTATGTATTCTAAATGAAAACTGCTGTCTGCTCGGTAAAAAGAGTAAAAAAAAAAAAACTAGTATAACAGACAAGGCACTGAATGAAGTGCTTTCTTTTACACCCGAAACCCTCGGTAATTATGCTACTGAAATTAATAATATGTAATGGTACATTAAATTAGATGTATGAATGTGGACGAGGTGAGAATTGTGTGTCAGGACAGAATAGTGTGGCGCTGTATCCTTTTCGCCGATCCCTGCAGGAAAATGGCGTGATGGTAAGTTAGTTAATTATATATGTAATAAAACAGATGTATCTTTAGACAGGCGTAGACGCTACAATAATGATAAACTTTGTATACTTGAGATAAGAGTCTCAAAGTGTATTAAAATATGAAGTCTTCAGAGTTAGGTCATGTGAAGAGAATGACTGAACAGCGTTGAAAGTTCTTACTGAGCAGGGCGCAGGAGCTTGGGAAGGCTAAAGCTAAGATGGAGCGACAATATCTTCAAAGACATATATCTTTGTGTAATCTCCGGGTTGCACGTTCCTTAGAGAGGACATAATTCTGGTTGTAAATCAAAATTACTGCTAGGTGGGGATGTAAATCGGGTTATGGGTGTAGGAAAGGGTTAGTGAGGGGAAAGAATTCTCCCTGTAGTCACCATGCTCCCAAATGAAGGCAGCGATTTCACCCACGGCACACACAAACAACAAAACAATAATCCATAAATCGAAACTAAAATTAATGCATCACAGCGCTGTAGATGGCTGGTACACAACGCGAAGGATATCGTCGATATTTAGATCAAATTTCAATATTGATTTAGTGGCGCCCGATAGCGCCAAAAGCCAAACTCAAACTGGGATCTAGCATTAGGAATGAATTCAGGGCAGGCGTATGAACGCATATATGTGACAATAACATTCTTCGGCCGCCAAAAGTATGTTTATACGAACACAAGACAGTCTTAGAAATCTAAGACTCGTAATAGGGATCAATGAATTCTTGAAGAAGGCCAAGATCTATCAGGGGTTGTATAGCCAATAGTGATGATGATGATGATGAAGATATGTAACACCCTCTCAAAAATACTAGAAACTTATAAACAAATAAATATATAAAGTATTATTTTATTAGTTACTATCTGTTTATATTTTATTTATTCTGTTCATGTTTTTAATATACGTACATATTATACATTTTTATAAATTATTTTTATTTGTTAACTTTGTTTCATTTCAAAAAATACCATTTTCTTCTTCAGGATGTCAATAATAATAGAATAAACTTAACGAATAAAAATAATGAATTTTAACCACAAAGTTAATTTTGAATTTGAATAATAATGAATCTTTGCTCAGTTTCCTTTCTGCCAACACCCAATAACCAGCTCCTGAGATGGTGTCCATCGAAAATTGTTTCATACTGCCCGGCAAAATGTTATAGGCTTTGGGGGCCAAAAACATATGGAAGGATTGACCAAAGTTTTCTTTCATTTTAGGATTCACTGTGAGCCTATTTTTTTTTTTAAGTACGTATTGTTTTTATTGTACAATTTTTCTTCGATACTTAGAGTTACTTTATCTTCACAACATTAGTAGGCTGCTTTTCGTTCCGGATGAATGAAAAGATAAAAGGGAACAGATAACCGGTGGAACTTCGCATTTTCCGAGAAGGGTTTAATTTTAATCAGATTGAGATTTTTTCCGGGCTGGATCTGAAAACACCGATTGGCCGCGATTCCCTTTTGACCGATCAACGAAGTATCTTCGGATGAAGCATTTAACCCGGCCGGGATTAGGACGGTCAAGCGCGCAGCTTTTAATTTTACCGAACTGCTTATTAATTATTTCATCCCTCGCGGTCCACCCCGCCGGGCTGCCGGGCTGCCGGGCTACCGGGCGTGCCGGCAGGGCTCGCAACATGGTCCTTCGAGTCGGATACCGCGTTTCATTTTGATCCTTCGAACCGGATCGCTGCACGCCATACGATCCTTGTGGAACGCTGTTCATTTGATTGTTTATTTTTATACTTTTAAAATTAGCAATATTAACTTTGTGGTTAAAATTCATATTTTTTATTTATTATCTTTGTTTTATTAACCACTGAATTGAGTTTAAATACATCTACCGGTTTCGAAAAATACTATTTTCTTCTTCAGGATGTCATAACTAACTAAATGTATATATATATATATATATCATTGTTTCTTCACCAGAATCTATTTAAAAAAAAAAAAACAATTATTTAAATTATTATTAATTAATTCCTAAAAATTGTTCAACTAAATTTGTATTAAGCAACAATTTGAGTTAGGTACTAAATATATTTTTTAAATAATTGTTATTTTTTATTATTTAAAAATAGATTCTGGTAAAGAAACAATGATATATGTTTTTAGTTAGTTATGACATCCTGAAGAAGAAAATGGTATTTTTCGAAACCGGTAGATGTATTTAAACTCAATTCAGTGGTTAATAAAACAAAGATAATAAATAAAAAATATGTTTATTTTTATCGCTAAATACTAGTATCACTTTCATTTAAAAGGATAAAACGCCACTGTTCCCGTGAATACCTTCGACAGCTGTTGTTCCCGGGTTTCCTATTGATAATATGGTACTTACTTACTTAATTACTATTACTTAGGATAGAGCGCCACACATCCACATTCATATATCTTCTCATACAAGTCCAACCATCCTCCATTATCTGGTTTACCCGGTCGTGCCAAGTCTTGCGCGGACGTCTTCTATTTCTGGTGCCATCAACACTTGCGTCATATATCTTTCTTAATCTTACTTTACTAACGTCAGTTTTACATTCTTGGCCAGGACTATCTCTCAATATCTGGTTTAGCTTAGTTGATTGAAACACATGCGCTAGTACTGCTGATGTTTCAAATTAAATCAATCCATATGTTGAGCATTCTTCTGCAGTACAACATCTCGAAGGCTTTCGACTTACCATCATAGATAGACTCCACTTTTTACAGCCTTAAAAGTAGGATGAACATCGTAGAATACGAATGGTGAGCCGTAGGGCAAGTTTTTGGCAGATGAGAATGTTGCTAATTTTTGTAAAGGCACTTTTAGCCTCTTCTTCAGTATTATACTCTCATCTCATCTTCAAAATCAATATTTATTTATTTATTTCATTCTTAACATAGTGCATATATAAGCATTCCTACATATGCTCTTATATAAACAAGATTAAAGCATTTTCTTTTACTAATAAATCTTCATTTTAAATCTATTTAATTTCTCCTCCTTTCTTATGTATTCTAGTATTTCATTAAGTTTCTGAGTTTTGGCCTTCTTCCTGAATGGCAGTCTTTAGTCTATCCCCCTCTCATGTGCGATGCTCGTGCTCATGTTGATTTGCATCATTTTTTCTTGTAAATTCCGCTGATATTTTTTCTAATTGAGGATTTTATAAATAAATACTATTATATTAAAATATATCTTCTGTTTAAGGGTCAGTATTATTCTCAATACTTTATTTTGCAACGCTGACGATTGTCGCATTTCCTCTTCGATGTTAGGAAAAATAAATTGTACACTATTTTACAAGACTCAGTACTAATAAATCTTCTGATTATTTCTGATATTGAGGGTTTTTAATAGCAGGTACGGCAAGAGTAAAGTTATTAATTACGCGTATGAAGTTGAAGACTGGAGTGGCTCGCTTGAGATGTCGACGAAAGAATTGTCTGCGGAGAAGTGGACGGCTAGCTCTTAGGACTCGTCCGTCACGATGTATCGACATATGCTTATTGGTCAGTTCGCTTCGGCCCTATATGGCTGTCAGGTAGTGTGGGGGGCGTGCAGAATCACCACAGAATCACATTGATTCTACCATGACTGCACACCATGTAGAATGCACCAGAGACTGTACAGGCCTAACTTTCGTTGTCTTGGAAATAACGCTGTCTGTTCATATTTTATTTGGACATAGAACTTTTCGCTATACATTCGCGTTTTCATTTTTGGCTCGCAGCTACCGTCGTCAGTAAGAATGGACCCGAGATAATTGAAATCCTTGACAATTTCAAGGTCTGGTATCTTTAATTATCCGGTTTATATATTTACATTTAAAAATCCTAACTGTGGTTCGTTCTAGTATTAAAAAGTAATTATATAGCTTGCTTGAATATATCTGCGTCTCTTTCGCGCGCCCCTAGATATGCTCCCCCCCCTCGCCGTCGATAGCCACCCCACCCCGGCGAGATTACTATAATTAACTGTATCCGATAGAGGTCCAGAGGCTGGGTTCCCACGGCGGAGATAAAAAAATCCGAGGATTCGGAACGAAATACCTGATAACTACTCACTTAAGTACAGGCTATTAGCAATTATCTGCAGTCTCTTTGGGAGCATTTAAATTTCACTCGCTCGACTTGGCTTTCTTTAAGGGGAAATATATTTTTTAAATACGTAGTAGTTCTTTTTATCCAAGATTTTATTTTTGCTCGGTAGGTTGATTTTATCTTCCTCTGAGATGGCCCATCTTGGCCCCTCCAATAAATATTCGTGATTAATGTGAGCGATGTATTCGCGTGATGGGACAATTTTTTACAGGCAATTAATTTTAAATAGTTATGTGAAGATATAACTCTTTTTTTAAATTTTTTTATTACAAAAATAAACAATTTACTGACACTCGTAAACTCGCGTTAGGCGCAGTTCGATAGCGACAATATCTCAAATAACAATATTGTTACGTACTTTCGCGATCAGCACTTTACAAGTTGTATATCTCACCGAAGATTGTTGGATCTTTATTATACAACAAACGGACAAACGGTAGAGCTCGGCGCGCCTTATCCTTTTAAGCCTGCCACACGCGCACACACACACACACACATACATCTACAACCGGCGGTGCTGGCGCGCTGACACAAACACACATTCACACTATCTCAAGGACATTACATTTATATTAAAACAATTTCAACAGATGTTGTTGCTTGTATTATATATCGGTATAATATTTAAAACAATAGAATCTATATTTAAATGATAGAGGTTTCCACACGACAAACCACACTTAAATAAAATGTCGATGTAATTAATAATATTCCATTTTTTAAGTTAGCTGTCAAAACGAACAAAAATGACATATAAGCATCGTGGATGGACAATTTCTATGGTAAGATTTCTCCCTTGCCATAGACATATGAAATGATGACAGATCGACCCCTCAAAATAATAAGGTTCCATCTGACACTGACACAGTTTTGAAATAATGAGCTCATAAGTGTTAATTGAATTTCAACATATAATCAAGTATATTTTGTTTTCAGTGTGTAAATATGATCAGTTTTAAGGTATTAACTTATTTCCAGTATTATCAATGACCACTGTGAGATGAGGGAAACTAAAAATAAATAAAAACATTGTAAATTAACAATAATGATCCGTACATTGAAACTGATACAGTTGGAACTTTTGCTGTTTCCTTTAATATCCGTTAAATATTGTTGGTGTGTATGGAAAAAATAAAGAATAACGCATTTGGAACCCATTTCACGCGATAACTTAAATTAGTCCAAAATGTTAGTTGGAACCTTGTTATTCTACGGGGTCAAGATGTCAATGTACGATTTCGTTAAAATATTAACCTTGAAATATTAAAAACATGTTCGTTTTTACAGACATAATAACACTGCATCCAAGACATCCAGACAGTCACTGAAATAGACGCGGAGACGTAATATTATTACGGTTACTACTTAAAACTTTAACGATCCATAGATAGTTTTACATTAAAAAACAACATAAGCTGTAATATTCGAAGAGTTGATAAATAATGGAGATATAAATACTGATCGTCGTCATAACTGTTCAACCAGATCGCCGGGTCCGAACCATGAGAGAACCGATCGCGAACAATGTGTTCAGTGAGAGAACGAACGAATGTGTTGTGTCAAGAATAATTATCAAAATCGATAAAGACTTATTAAACATTTAAAAAAATGATGCAACCCATAAAATTTAAAGTAAAGGAACATAAAGATTAAGATGTCTCATAGAGACGAAGCTATTATTTATTTTTATATGAGAAGTATGGAAGTCTTGGGCATTACAGCTTCAGCGACATCTATACTATTACATGAGAAAGAATATCAAATTTTCAAAAAAAAAAATGTCAATAGATGGCGACAGCATAATTATAACGTAATAAACAAGTGAAATGTTCCATCTTGATTTAATATGTACAACTTTCAAAAATTGGATAGATGTGGTAGTGTGGGTAAATAGGTGAACGTTACATTGTGCAAAGTGATCACATAAGCCAGCCCAAGACATCCATACTTCTCATATAAAAATAAATAATTGTTTCGTCTCTGTGAGACATCTTAATCATGATGACAATCCCCCAGGGGATAAAACACAGTAATTAGTTCCTACAAAGATTTAGATTTAGACATACTTAAAATATTGTAGAACTGTCTAATTTTTTATTTTGTTGTCGTATTATAAAGGATGGGCCAACTTGGGCTGGCTGTTTTTAAAAATGCATAACTTTGGTGGGGTTTATTTTTAATTATATATTTTTTTGCAGATAATAAAGATAATAATAAAAAATAATATATAATTTTTATTTTATTTTTACTTTTTTATACATATTTGTAATTCTCTTTTTATTTCTGTCGATAAATAACACCACAACAGCACGAAAAAAAAAACTGGCTACTTTAACACAGACTTCAGTCTAGCAAAGTAGCCAGGACAACGCTGTATGTATCAGAGGTGAAGTCTACTCCATCCCACACAATGTGTGTTTATTATGTATTCACCTCTGTTAGAACAAAAATAAGTATGTCAATATATATATATATATAAATAAATAAAAGAATTTATGAAAGTTTATAACCCAGCGCAAGAGAATTTTATTATGTTTCGCGACGATCTATTTTTCGTGACCGGCTAATTTCGAAAAATGCAGAGTTTTCCTGGCCTCCCCGTTCCCCAGATTTGACGGCGCCTGATTTCCTTTTGTGGGGCTACTTTAAAGGGCATGAACAAACCGGCAACAATTCAGGAGCTTAAACAAAATATTCGTGCAGAAATAACAAATTTGGAGACAGAAACGCTGTGTAATGCAAAATACTTTAGAAAGAGCAATTATTTGTCAACAAGAAAATGAAGGTAATTTAAATGATGTTATTTTCTACACATAGATTAAAAAAAAAGTTAACAAAGCACACTTTCATGTAATAATATTTTTATTTTAGTAAATATTAAAATTACAGAAGTTATATGCATTTTACATTAGTCAGTCCAAGTTGGCCCACTCTGTATCCATCCACTCATAAAATACTGTGGACTAGAACTGTAAAAATTGTTTGTTTTCGAAAGTTTTTTTTTTTAACTTTATATGTATTTTATTCTTTATATCTTATATCTAGTGAGGATGAGCTTTTACTCTTTAGTTTCTAGTGTACTAGTCATTGCTCCGAAAAATACTAATAATCCGTTACCAATTATCGTTACAATCCAGTACAATAACGATTTAACCATCACTAATATTAACACAAACGTATCATAGACATATCAAATACAATATTTATGAATTATTAAGGAAAACACATTCTTATTGTGAAGTTGTAATTATTCAGAACAGACGGTCTGTGATGTTTTAAATACTAATTTAATGTATTAATTATAAATATATACACATAAATTCAATTTTGTCTAAAAATATTGTTTTTGCGCTACCTGGATTCGAACCTGGATCTCTATTTCCAATCCGGGGAAGCACACTACCAATTGTGTTATAGCACCAGTATTTTTCATGACAAATTTTCGAACCCATATGTTACATTTTTTCAAATTAATACTTCTGTCGTTCCATTAATTAATACATTAACCGTTTGAATGCTACGCGTCGCAAAAGCGCTGCGATCGTTTGTATCGGAAATTGCTTAGCACTTAAACGGTTAAATTAGTATTTAAAACATCACAGACCGTCTGTTCTGAATAATTACAACTTCACAATAAGAATGTGTTCTCCTTAATAATATAAATTGTATCAATGTGTCCAAAATTTTATAAAAATGAATTGATAATTCTAGCGTCTGCAGTCGGTTTACTCAAAGGTATTTGAGATTCTGTAAAAATAATGTAGATGCTTTCAAATAATGGAACGACAGATGTATTAATTTGAAAAAATGTAACATAAGTCTCTACTGGTACATAGATGGCGCTAATTGTAAAATAATGTTTTCGTTTATGTTAATCCAATTATTTAATTTATATTTGTTTCCTAGAATTTTTAGTAATGCACAGATTTTTTTGGCTGGAATACACTGGGCGCTCCTGCTGTTTAGTTTAGGATAGAATAAATAATTTTCTATCCAGTCTAGCACTTTTTTATCGCAAGCATATTTTAATTAGTTTATTCAGTTTTTGTTTATAGAAGGTGCTGTAAAAATGAGAGCTAAAGGATGTTAATATAATATATGCGATTATTCATGCATTAATGAACTCAGTGGCGTAGCAACTGCCCCCGGGAATACACACATACAGTGCCCCTATTTTCCCTTTGGCTCCATCTTGAACATGCATCTTGTTATACCATATTATTATATTAAATATAAAATTATTATCGTATGTGTTAGCACCAGGGGGGTTGGAAATTCGGTACAAAGACAAGCCAGGAGGTATAATTTTGCCAGTAGAAAGAATTAAAATATAACAAGAGCAATGGAAAGTATAAAAATTATAATTATGCGGTAGTTTTTAATATCTTGTTTACTCTCTGCGATTTTACTCTCTGCGATACAATTTGTTACATTGTTTTTGATTTCCCAAACATAAAAAAGTATATTCTTTAACATATTATTTTCATAACTCTCAAAATTATTTTTACCTTAATGTCCATGACCATAAAGTTACACACCAGGGTCATTAACGACCCTTTATTTATTATATTTATAAAAATTAAATATATTTTTTAGAAAGATATACATATAAAATAAATTTTATCGAAAAATATTGTTGTTGCTACAGGGATTCAAACCTGGATCTCTTTCCGATCCAGGAAACGCGTGTATTATTCGATTATGCTATACCGACACAGTGGATTGACGACAAATTTTCAAACATATATGTTACATTTTTCAAATTAATACATCTATCGTTCCATTATTTGAAAGCCTTTTGAGATTCCGTGAAAACAGAGTAGATGTTAGATAGCATAATCGGTCAATGCAATTTCCCCGGATAGGAAGAGATCCAGGTTCGAATCCCAGTATTTTTACACAACAATATTTTTAAATACTAAATTAATGTATTAATTATAAATATTTACAAATAAAATCAATTTTGTTTTTGCATCGCAGGGATTCGAACCTGGATCTCTATTTCCAATCCGGGGAAGTACACTACGTAAGTACGTAGTAAGTACGTTATAACATAATTGGTAGTGTACTTCTCCGGATTGGAAATAGAGAACCAGGTTCGAATCCCGGTGACGCAAAAACAATATTTTTCGACAAAATTGATTTTATATATAATTAATACATTAGTTTAGTATTTAAAATATCGCAGACCGTCTGTTCTGAATAATTACAACTTCACAATAAGAATGTGTTCTCCTTAATAACAATATTTTTCGATAAAATTTATTTTATGTGCATAGCTTTCTAATTAATACATTTAATTTGTATTTTTTTTAAATTGTGTTCTAATGAAGGGACCATTGGTCTTGAAAGGTGTTGATTTATCAATAAATAGTGGTTTAAACGAAGTGTTTTTTAAAATTATTTATAGAATAATAAATGTATCAATTGTAGAAATATACATATATGTGTTCTAAATTTTTCGTAATTGGTTGCTATGGTTTCTCCGCACAGGAATAAGTCCAGGTTCGAATCCCGGTAGAAACTAAATATGTTTTCGATAAATATATTTTCTGTATATCTTTCTAGTTGATCGATTTAATTTGCAGCAAAAAAAAAGGAACAGAAAATATTTTCTCTCAAAGGTGTTTCATATGTGTACATTGTCAGCCACTTGTCTCACGAGACCCGATCAATCTTTCAGTCTCAGTATCGAGTTATAAAATAGGTCGAAAAAAAAAAACAGCTGGTGTTTCATTATATAGGGTATAATTATAATAGTAATGTGGTTAAAATTCATATTTTTTATTTATTATCTTAGTTAGTTATGACATCCTGAAGAAGGAAAAGGTATTTTCCGAAACCGGTAGATGTTTTTTAAACTCAATTAGTGGTTAATAAAACTAAGATAATAAATTAAAAATATAGTTATAATTTTTTTCTTGCTGCTCGTTCGCGTTCATTTGCGGTTCACCGAAATACCGGTTGACAAATCGCATCACCCACACCAATTACGTCCTGAAACGGGTCTCTTCCGCAAGACAAAATGTCCCGGTGCCGTCATCCGACGCGGCCAATTAATCTCCAGCTCTTTCTGGAGCCTCCGTAGTCTGTTCCTTATCCCTTTTCTCGCTTCGTGACCTGCGTCGTATGTTGTAATTTGGGGGCTGCTCTTGTGGGATAGTAGCCTTCTCCGATATCTGTCGGCCGGCAGGCTGTTTCGATGCTATCTACGAAATCGAATTAGGTGACTCTTGGTGTAATTTTATTTAGTCACGTTCCTCTGCTACAGTTGCTTTTCTTTTATTGTATTTTCAACTTATTAATTGGTTCAATTTTATATTAATTATCTACTGGTCTAAATTACGTTTCGATTTTGACTTAGTCTTATTTTATATTGGAACGTATTCTCATATTGGTCAAGTTTGTACTGGCGCGCTTTCATAGAATCTATATTTCAATACAGAAATCCCTTTTTATGTTGCTTTAACAATAGTGCATTGTGCATTTTTATTATATTACTTTTCAGTGGTAATGTCAAAACTCATGCATTGGCTAAATATATGTATATTGTGAGGTGTAACTCGCCACGACTTGGAAGCGCCATTGTGAGGCGTATGCTGGTGGACTATCCTCCACCGAATAGTAACAGGGGAGAACATGAATTTGTGAGTACGTGAATCAGAAGCTACCTACTTACCGTAATATCGAGATTCATCTTGCCATCTTCTGGGAAATAAACTTTACTAAAAAAAAACAGTAAAACATACATATAAGATGATATTTCATAATAAAAGAGAATCAACAAATTTTACGTTAAACTTTATTACAAAAATTGAAAAGAACCGAAAACTACTATAATTGTTATTTTTTGATAAATAAAAATAACAATTTAATTTCGGAGCTACAGAACAGGCGACGATGACAATAATAATTTTACAAGTAATACGTCGATCTGGGGCGATTTCTCTGCTAATGCGGTAAAAAAATTAACATCTTGCATTCGTCCCTCTCGGGATCCACCGCCGTTTCCGAGTGCCTGGCAATTGGTCAGAACACTCCAACCGGCAGCTCATGCACGAATCTTCTTCTACCAGGTGAACCATGATAAGAAATTGTCGACGGGTGATGGGAAGAAGACGTAATTTTAAGTAGTAAAGAAGTAAACAATGAAGGAGATAAAAAAAATCAAAAAAAGATTATTTCCTGCAACAATAGAAATTTTTACGATACAATTAGAGTTCGTAATGCTAGAAATGAGTGCGTTGTGAAATCGATTAATTCTATTGATTTTACCCTTCTGTTATTATCCTTGGTGCGACGTCTAAATGTTGCAAATGACGTGCAGGTCTGAAAAATGTTTTGAATTTTGGTATACTATTAGTTAACTAATCATATGTATTATAATGAGATGATGAATTAGCTTCTATCTTTTGATATCCTTTGTATTCCGTAAATATAGCAGTGTTTGATTTCACGTGTTCCCAGTGTTTTACAAATCTGGATGAAATAATACAGATGTTTTCATAACTCGACGTAAACGACATCCAGATTAAATTATTTCCCTCTGTAATAATGAACGTAGACACTTAATTATCAGAGATACCTCTCGATACGTTCCATTCTCGGCGAGGTACACATTACATTGTTCCTCTCACAATAGGGTTTTGAGAGGCTGCTGGATTCGCGGAGAGAGCAATCATCTGCGAAATGGGATCGTTCATTTCTTGGAATAATTTCAAATGAAATCGTTCAAAGACTCAGATTTTCGCATAAGATACTAAGGGAGATAAAAAATATCTGAGAATGTTTATAGCAGCGATACTCAACTGTATTTTTTATCTATTTTTTTGAGGTCATCGATTTAAAAAATTTCTTTTCACAAATAGTGTATTTTTTACACAATTAATTCAAATACTAAATTAATGTATTAATTATAAATATATACATATAAAATCAATTTTGTCGTAAAATATTGTTTTAGCGTCACCGGGATTCGAACCTGGATCTTCATTTCCAATCCGGGGAAGTGCACTACCTTTGTGCTATAACGCCAGTATTTTTCTTGGCAAATTTTCGAACCTATATGTTACATTTTTTCAAATTAATACACCTGTCGTTCCATTATTTGAAAGCCATCTACATTATTTTTACAGAATCTCAAATACCTTTGAGTAAACCGATTTGCAGACGCCAGAATTATCAACTCATTTTTATTAAATTTTGGACACGTTGATACAACATATATTATTAAGGAAAACACATTCTTATTGTGAAGTTGTAATTATTCAGAACAGACGGTCTGTGATATTTATAATTAATACATTAATTTAGTATTTAAAATATCACAGACCGTCTGTTCTGAATAATTACAACTTCACAATAAGAATGTGTTTTCCTTAACAATTAATTCAGCTATAATTCCATTCAAAGCGCCGTTCACTTTATTCCCTGCAGACACCCTTCTTTCGATATATTTTTCTGTTTTTTCGTTTCTATCGAACATACTTCCTAAATACACAAACTCATCTACTCGTTCCAAACATTAATTACCTCCAAGTATTTAGCACGGTGTCTGCTTTTCCTCTTCTCGAATACCATCACTTTCGACTTGTTAACATTTTCTTGCATATATCGTACATTCTACTCACTAGTTCTTGTTCATTATTCGCCATTAGTACTGCAACATCGGCGTACAATAAACAGCATACAATCAAATCGCTCATTTTTACTCCTACATTCATATATTCCAGTAATATGGTAATATGCAATTTGAACACTATCACTGATTTTGATTGACAGCGCTGGTAGGAAATAATCCTGCCTACCACTGCGAGGAAACGGCGTGATGGTTAATAAGTAATTCAGCTTGAAACTGTCCTCATGGAACCATTTCTGACAGCTCCATTTCTTCTAAAGTAAAAATGCATCTTTTTTTAAAATTAAATTTTTAATACTACAAAATGCCATGAGGCTCGATTACAATAGTGAAATACATCACAAAAATACCCAGGTTTGAGAAAATGACATAGATATGTGAGGATAGGTAGTGAGAATGAATGGAAACGCGCGGCTGGTGTAGAGTCGTTTATTGTGACAGAGGGTAGAACATAGAGTATAGAAGGTATTTGTGTAAAAATGTAGTATAGATAAGTGATAACTGCGAAGAGTAAAGAAGGGAGTCGGCCGTATTCGGTGTCGGCCCTGCAGCGGCAGCGGAACGGAAGATGTGCCAGACTGTGGCGGCAGCACTTTGCCGCCGGCTAGGTATTGAATGCAAATGTCGCTGGTGTCGATACCGGTGGTGTATTTGAACCGCTGTCCCTTACAGATAGATATATTGTCTTCTTACCGGGAATCAAACTCAGAGCCCTCGGTATGCGAAACCAGTGTCGTGCCCACTGGACTACAAGGGCTGCCATAGAATTGTGGTTTCTTTTAAAGTATGAAGCAAAAAAAAAATAAGCTGTTATGATGAAATGCTAGACAGAAAATGTTTAAATTATGGAGAAATCTAGAAAAAAAGAATGATAATACCAATGAAAATAGAAGAGGTTGAATTGAAGCAAAATGTCGTAGAGACAGAAGATCATCGGTTAAATATGGAGAATGGCAATCGTGGCTTCTAACCAGGAACTACTGTTATTTGCGATAAAGGTAACAGGAATAGTTGAAAAATGTTGCACCAACTATAAATTGTTTTTAAATATACGAATCATACTAAGTGCCATAATATATATTACAAACAAATATAGTTTTGTATTTTTTATTTTGCTCTGCGGGCTTCATGTTGGGCACCACTGGTCTATAATAGTAATTGAGAATTATTATTGTCTTATCGAATAATTTTGGATTATTCCAGACAAATTTGAAGATTTTAATTAGTTAATTAGTATTCGCAAATAATTCAACTAATATCCGTTAATCTAATATGTACTCGTAATTTGAAATGTTTATCTATTTTGTTCGCAAGGCCAGCGTCACCCAAACTTGGTATTATATGTAGTATGTCTGAAACATGACCGTTTTAGAAAATTAATTATTCTTCACTTACTTACTTACCATTTCCTCCTACTCACGTAGTTTCCCCGCGTGGGCAGGAGGCAGAGAGGATTGAGCGCCACACTCTTCTGTCTTGATACACTATTCTCGCCTCATCCACAATCATGCACGCTCACCGGTTATTGTATACTTGTAAATTAGTTTTAGTATATTTCTTGTTCTTTTTTCTTTTTTATAAGGACTAGGGCTTCCTTGTCGGTCCCACTCATTAAAGTTAATAAAAATACGGGACTTTTAATTCAATTACATATTTAAGTACAAGCAAAACGAAAAAGGAGAAAAAATTCAATGTGGTTATTAGCAATTAAGATTTAAAATTTAAACCCTCCAGCGTCCTTTAAGTGCTGCCTTTATTCTTAAAAAATCATATAACTTAAACCCATAGAACATAGTTTTACATACAGTTGGAAAATTAAGGTGCAGTAGTTCAAGGCAGACACTCAGGGATTCATTCATCAAAAACACTCCCAAAAAAGGATCAGTGGACGAGACACAAAATGGATTAAGTTACACTTACACGGACAGACTAACGGAGTTGCAAAACACGATGTATGTAGAGTGAGAAAAAGGCGCGTAGGTGGAGTCCCACCCACGCAGGCCGGCTTACCTACCCACCTAAGGAACTCCAACGAGTCACCCATACCCGAATAAATTCCTTATATAAAACAAGATTCGTCTCATTACTAATTAGGTCTGCATTCCTGGGCGGGCGGTGTCCAATCAAACCACCAATCGTACGTTCACGTGCACAATTCCACAAAATATGGCCAGGCGTCTGTTCTACTATCCCACATGTGCATCACGGGGCACCCACAAATCTAAACTCAAACAGTTTACTCCGAAATCGTTCACGCCTCGTACTTTTCTTGTACTGAGGAAAGGAACATCGCTCCCGAAACATGTCGATTTTTTTATATAAAAATTATTCGTTATAAAAACAAACTGTTCTATTATTTTATTTATAAAATGGTGCCACAAAGTGAATTTGAAAAATTATATAAACTTTTACACCGCGATTCTCCATAACGGTTGTCATTTTTCTCGTGAAGTTTTCGTATCATTTTTGACTTAAAATTAAATGAAGAAGACGGCGTCTGGAGTTTGGCACCCCGCAACATGCTGTATAAAAAAAAATCCTCGACGGATCGTAGACCTCCAGCGAAATACGGTCGCGGGAAAGTCACCGAATAGAAAACCTAATGGCGCGAAAAGTTGTCGCCGCCAGTCGTGGAAAAAGTGTAAACAACTATCATTTTGATATTTTCACGACCCTCCGCCCCGTGTTTACGGCGTGTGTTTGCTAATTCAAAAACAACATCCACCCCCTGCGCCAAACGAAGGGGTTGGCTCGAGAATATGTCGCGGGGAAACATTGTTAGCCGAAAATATGTGCGCGGATTATCTCAGACGCAAGAGAGCCTACTGAAATATGAAAATGAAAAAACGTTATTCTGGGAAGGGAGCACTGCGGTGGTTTTATGAGGCCGGTAAATGCAATAAATAGGGAGCCCGCTTCGCGGAGCACATTAGATTTATTTATTTATTTCCTCGGTACTTTAACGCGTGCTTTATTCAGTCGAGAGCGGTTATCGTCGAACCCAGGATACGGCGATTATCATTCATACCACCGCGCCAGAATAGGCGGTGATGGAAACGCTCGTCGTCTCACTTTACAAACTCAGAGCGTGAACTTATTTTCGGTGTCGTTTATCGGTGCGGTGTGCTGTACTGTGTTTTATGACGCAAAGGAGTAATGACCAGATGGCCAATAGAGGTGGGTCGAGAGGGTTCGAAGATACCTTCTTGACCCATATGTTGAGATGACTGGTAGATATGTTTGTTATACCATTTATTTACATTCTTATTGATTTGGTTATCGCTTACTTACTTACTTACCATCACGCCGTTTCTCCGCGGGGATACGCAGAGAGGATAGAGCGCCACATACATACATACATACATCTTTTCATATAATCTCGCCGATTGTCGAGGCTTTTAATAGAATTATCCTCCATTATCTGGTTTACCTGGTCATATGTCCGAGTCTTCCGCGGACGTCCTCGCGGTGCCATCAACACTTGCGTCATATATCTTTCTTACCATTCTCTCCTCATTCATCCGATTCTTTCTTAATCTTACTCACTATACTAACATCAGCTTTACATTATTTTCTTATTTCTTCATTCTTTACTCTGTCATAAATAGATTTGCTACATGTACGCCTAAGTGATCTCATTTCCACTGCATTCAGTCTATTTATGTTCTTCTGCCAGCTCCAGGATTCCATTGTGCACCGCTAGTCTTGCCTTGAATGACAAATTCCGTTCAAATAACTTTATTCCCTGCAGACACCCTTCTTTCGATATCATTCTCAACCTTTTCGTTTCTATCAAACGTACTTCCCAAATACACAAACTCATCTATTTGTTCCAAACATTCATTACCTCCAAGTATTTAGTGCGGTGTCTCGCTTTCCTCCTTCTCGAAAACCATCACTTTTGGCTTGTTAACATTCAGTTATTGTATCTATATATTTAAGCTAATTTTTATTTAAAATTATAATTTTTTCTTTTCTGTCTTAGTATCATGTTCAATACCATCAATAATTTAATGTTTTAATTTTGGATACCGATTACTATGAAATAATTGTAATTATACCCTATACACCTATATAAAATTTAAATCACCCTTTTAATAAAAATTAAATGTATCAATTAGGAAGATACAGATATAATCAATTTATCGAAAAAATATTTTGGCCGCCACCGAGATTAGAACTGAGAACTTTTCCTATTGACGACAAATTACCACAGAAACTATATTTCGAAAAAACTACAACATCATAATATTAATGTGGTCTCTTTAAAATTTAAATCACCTCACTATTATTTAAAATTATGTATCCATTTTTTAAATATCTGACAGTAAAGATCTTTGTTTACTTTTTTGATTTTTTTTGTAAATGAGGTGAGCCGTTGGCGCCGTAGAAGCAAACTAAATTGTCTGATCATGCCGGGTATTTCGCAAACGCCTTCAACATTCAAGGCCTCATATGTTTGATTATATATTCTCAAACCGTCTCTAGGACCCTTTCCGACTTTGCAACAAACTACAAACGACTACAGACCACAAACATAATTACATTTACTCATCATCTTCTTCTTTATTCCTTTTATCCTAATCGGATCGGAGGCCCAACATTTGGACAGCACTCTTCCACTGCTCTGTCGATTACTGATAGTTCCATCTTTCTCGCAGTCTGTCCACTTGCCATCTCCGTGTTCTCCTGGGTCGTCCAGGTCCTCTTTCTTCTGGCACTGGTAAAAAAATCTGTTTAGGCAGTCCCCGATTTTCCGTGTGGAGGATATGTCCAAGCCAACTTAGCACGTCACTCCCACTCTGCAGCCTAGATTGTCGACCGATTCCTCTTCGTCAGTTTCTCAATTCTTTATACTACCCTTACCACAGACCACCAAATGTACAGACACGAACTAACGCAAATTTCTTGCCCCGATATTTTCATTTGGGTGTTACCCACGCAATCAAATAGCACCGCGACTTTTTTTAGAAATATGACTCGATTGGAACGAAAATTTAATCGCTGATATGCATAATGTAAAAAATAAATCTTGTGTACACAAATATTTAATTTTCGAAGAGTAAATACTTTTACTGTTGCATAAATATGTCATAAACTATCGGATTTATGTTTCCATAACTAATGTTTGTAGAATAAATACCCATCGTCCCGCAACTAATGTTCCAAACCTCTCTCTTATATGTACACTTTATTTCGTGTCTATTCATTTAGTCTGTGGCAGTTACTTGTTAATTTTCTTACATGGATTTTCCACACGAGCGACCGAACTTAACATACTTTAGACAAAATAAGTTGCGTGATATCTGATGCCTCCCGTGATACTCACCTTAATGAGTTCTCAGCTTGTCACCCGATCTCGGCAACTTTCGACGCGAGTTATTTCTCTACCTCTTTCGGAATCAAATCACTTTGATATAATACCCCTACGTATTCTCACTGTTTTAATGTAAAGGAAATGCGCTCTCAGATTCTTACGGCTTCAAATGTTTGCGTGGTGTTTTCCGGGATATTCCGTGTGGCTTCGGTACGGTATTTATACATATTGTACATACACAGAGACCCAATATCGCAGCCTTGACACGGTACACCTATCGTTTCGACCTCTTTGAGCTTCTGATCGCATACTTTCTATCTGGTAACTAAATCTGGTGTCCGTAGATCAAAGTAGGTCAATAGTCTACACGTTTTCTTGATTATTGTCAGTTTGATTTTTTTAATCAGTTATAAATAAAGCTATCTATTGATGTTCAGTCTAATTGTCAGGTTGTTGAGGACAAATTTCTCTCGAGTGATATATAAGTTATTCTTATTTTTATTGTTGCAAAATAGTACAAAATTCAATGTGGTGTATTCCGTGTTCGCTTCAATATTTAAAGATTGTAGAACTAAAAATTACCCTTTTAATTGTTCCGTGTACAGTTTTCTGGGCTAATCTGCCGATATCTGACGTTTCCGATCCCATTGCAGCGTCCATCGTCATCTCGTTTCACGCAACACCTGTTTTCGACACGGTATTGCAAGCCAGTACCTAAAAAACAACACATCCTGTTTTCGACACTTAATCACAATACCAACAGTCACACATCACATCAGCCCTGATGACGGACAGACAGACGCGGCAGATTAGCCCAGAAAACTGTACATTGAACGGCCGTGAAATTATATTTATAATTATATTACTGTGTAAAGTTTTCTAGAGCATTCTGTCGTATATAACCGACGGATGCGATTGAAGCGTCCATAATCAAGGGTGGTGCGTCGTGCGTCGGTGTAATTAAAATAAAATGAGTATCTGACTCAGCCTTTTACATTTTTCATATCTTTTCCATTTCCGCTACGTCCATCTTGATCATATCTTGCTCCGACATCTTTTCGTATCTCCGTTCTCATATTTACATATTTATGTTCTAATGTCATTTTTGGTTTGTGCGTAAAGTACGCCTCCCGCGTTTGCGGTAAATTTTGCAGAAATAAGAAACTTGACGTGACGTCAACTCCAAGTTCATCAACCGCGCCCCGCATATGTACGTACGTATAATTTTTCAACAGTCTGCTCACTGAGAATGCCTAGCACGTAAATTTTTAACCGATGCTTCTGCGAAAGCGCGGGGAGAATAGCTTCGGACGAACAACTATAAAAGGAAGAAACGTCGCTCAGGACGACAGCACACATGATCGATCGAACTGTACAACACATGGTTCAGTCGGCACTCAGGTGTTCTTTATTATACAGACCTGTTTATTTGTAAATTTATGATGTTCTAACTTACTAGTAGAAATTCGGCTAGCCGTCAATGTGACGGTTTCGTGACTACGACCAGCGTTTACAGATTTAATAAAACAGAAAAAAAAACTCTATATTTATTTTATTTATTATCTTTGTTTTATTAACCACTGAATTGAGTTTAAATACATCTACCGGTTTCGAAAAATACCATTTTCTTCTTCAGGATGGCATAACTAACTAAAAATATAGCATTGTTTCTAATTTAAAAAAAAAAACAACAATTATTTAAAAAATAAATTTAGTACCTAACTCAAATTGCTGCTCAATACAAATTTAGTCGAATAATTTTTAGGAAAAAATTTTAGAATAGGACTCGTAGTTAAATTTAGTTGGCTGTTTACAATTTCCTGATTAGTTTTACACGCTTTATTTAATTTGTGACCAACACTGTTTATATGCAAAATTGACAATCCCAATTTTTTATCAAAACCATGACTATTTTCTATCAAATGATTAGAAAATTCTGAAAACCCACTATTGTTCAAACATTTCAAATGTATTTAAACTCAATTCAGTGGTTAATAAAATAAAGATAATAAATAGAAAATATGAATTTTAACCACAAAGTTGATATTGCTAATTTAAAAGAAACTTTTTTATACCTTGTTCTAAGTGACGTAGTTGAACAAGTTCGGGGTCTTTTATCGGCAGCGGCAGTAAAACAGTTTTCGTCTTGGCTAAATACGCGTGTACAAATTGTTTTCTGGGCGCCGCCATACTTTTGTCATCAGCACTAAATAAAACGGTTTGCGTCTTGGCTGTATATATTAGAGTGAAAATAAAAGTTAGTTTGCCGCCTGTAAGATTTGAATCTGCGCTTCCAGAGGGAAAGTCAGATCCCTCAACCCGCTCAGCCGCATATGGTTTTGCAAGGTATGTGAGTATTTTCGTATTTGCAATATAATAAAAGTGTACAGCAGTACTAGTCTCATTCGTGAGACACGCTATTTCGGCTAGGTTAGTAGTAGAATCTATATTTCAATGATAGAGCTTTCCCGTAAATAAAATCTCGATGTAATTAAAATTATTCCACCTTTGTAAGTTAGATATCAAAACGAACAAAAATGACATCTGGATGATGTATAAGAATCACGGATAGACAATAATGAACACAAAAATGGTATTTTATCAGTATAATGTGCATTTAAGTAAAGACAGAATTGAATAAGTCGCAATTATAAACAAAAACCATAGATAAGAAAATATGACAGATGTTAATATACTCGTTAATGTATATTTTTTCTTACTTATAATAAAAACAATATACATACATCTATCTTTACCTAGAGATATTGAAAACACGTACGTTTTTGCTCTATTCGTGCCTTACAGACCTGGCCGTTTAACCAAGCTCTATACAACTATAATGAGACTACATTCAATACATCCAGAAAGTCATAGAAATATATGGGGAGGGGCAATATATAATAAGGATATTGAAAATAATTTCAATATCCTTATAATGTAATTGTAATTGATATTTAAAGTCTAAATTAATGTATTAATTATAAATATATACATTAATTTAGTATTTAAAATATCACAGACCTATGTTCTGAATAATTACAACTTTACAATATGAATGTGTTTTCCTTAATGATATTTAAAGGCTTAAAATAGACATGGGACGTAGATCTTTACGTCCGTGTAATTTTTCTATTGGAATATTTCAAAATAAATTATTGATTTTAAATTACATTATTTCTATCGTAATGGCGTGCGGCTTGATTAACGAAATGTTTATGTTATATATTAGAAAAAAAACATGAAACTATAGTCGTGCTAATAATACGACTTGTGTACAATATAAAGTTTGGTTAAATTAAAACATTGATTATATGTTAGTCAGTTGATAATTTTTTTTTTAAATATATCAGGAGTATAATATTGAAAAAGTCAACACTTGTTATCTGGTTCGAGTAACATTTTGAAAATATTGCAGAATAACCCGAAATATGTGACCATTATTATGAAAGTAAGCTAAGTCATTTTTCTTTCGTTTCGAGATATTTAAAGGTTTGCGTTTGAATTGATTAAAAAATATTTTTACATCACAATGTTTCAAAATTTATTTAAGAAACAATACTATATTTTTAGTTAGTTATGACATCCTGAAGAAGGAAAGTGTTTTCCGAAACCGGTAGATGTTTTTTAAACTCAATTGTGGTTAATAAAACTAAGATAATAAATAAAAAATATTTATTTAGTCTACTAGGTTTATAATTTATTTCGACATGTTTCATGTAGCTTATACGAAAATAAAAAAATTAAGATTGTAATTACTTTTATACTACATTTTCAAAATAAACACTAGCGGAATACCGTTGAACGTCGTTACAATACACTGAATATAACGCTTCAAATTTTTCACAATTCTTATAATTTGAAATCAAATCGATTTCAATTTCTCGACTTGGACCACTTTCATAATATTGGTTACGTATATCTTTTAATTTGGGCGTCTTCCCGTTTCGTTTGCTATCAAAATAAATAGTGATACTTCAGCTACTACGACATTGTAAAAAAAATGTATCATTAACGATGCAGCACTCGATCGTTGCACTACACATCTAGGTCTGTTTCTACTACACGTCTTCATTTTATCGCTTCGCTTCTCTTGATCCACTGTAGAGACGCTACATTATATTATCCACAGTTTGTGTCGCGTCCTTTTCGTGCTGGTGCACAGGTTGAGTCGACTCGATGCCTCCTCTCTCTCTCTCTCTACGGCAGCCCTTGTTACGGAAAAAAATAAAAATGCATCTCGTGTCTCTGTCGCCCCGCGAGAGCGATCTGCAGTGAGTGGTGCTCTTCTGGTGCATTGTTCGCTCGGCTGATTCGATTGTGTTTTATTTTATTTCGTTGTTGTTGCTGTTACCTCTTTCGGTTTCTTGTTCTCAGCAGGTTGACCCATTAGTGGAGATGGTATCAGTGGAAGCTTAATTCGTACATAAATTTATCGGTGTAGAATTGTATCCGACGCTGGGGGCTAGCGTAACATGGTCGAGGAATTGGTAAAATTATAAAGTGGGCGTGATTGCTTAATTATGATATTTTTGTTAGTCAATTTTTCTTTTTTTTTTTTCACTGTTTATAATAGTGTACTCGTAAAAGTGTTTGTTCAATGGGTAGTCCAAACAAAATTTGTCACTTTGTTCACTGCGGCCCGGAAAAACTCTGCCGATTGCTACTGGTAGCAACTAAAACAATATGAAAAGTCTAGAATATCGAAGAACACGCGCTGACCAAATACTTCTTCAAGGCCATATTGACTGTCCCTGCCAATTAGAATTAAAATCTCTTCACGTACCATCTAGATCTACCCGGTACTCCGCACTCTTCCTAGAAGTAGAACATCTTGCACACAAAACTTATTCATTTACGGTTCTTGCAAATACCATAATGAGAAGTTTTTTTTATGAACCACTACATTTTCAATTTGAACCAATCATTCTATCTCACATGTTGCTCTCGGTTTACCGCAACAATAGTTGCAACCTCTCCACACTTTCATCCACCAGTTTTGATCTTCTACTAATATTATATTACCTTATATTATGTTCTTCATGACGACTTTGCCTGAACATATCTGTGAATTTTTATAATTAGTTTAAAATCTCATTAATTAATATTTTCTGTGTGTAATTTTCTGCCGTGTATGCTTGATCTTTCTGGCCGGCGTTTAATGTATATTATCAGGGCTGATGTAATGTGTGATCGTTAGTGTTGTGGTTAAGTATTGGCTTGAAGTACCGTGTCGAAAGCAGGGTCTGTCGTTTATTAGGTACTGCCTTGTAATACCGTATAGAAAACAAGTTTTGTGTGAAATGAGTAGTGTTGTGTTATGCTATGTTCCATTTACTGTCGAATCACTAACTGTGAGGGTTCTTCGACTCCCATGGTTATTATCCCAGAAAACTTTACACAGAAGATTCTGAACAGTCGTAAAAACTTAAGAACATGTTTTAATAAATATATTTTTTTTTTTCGATACATAGATTTTTTAAGTATACACAAAAATGCAAATTCTACACTGTTACTTAGTTTTATGCATTATGGTATTGATAATAATTGTTAACATATCCATACAATAATTAAACTGCAGTTTTCCAGAAATGATCAACTGAATTTTATTTGCAATATTTGAATACGTCCAAGAACACACAATTACTGCATTTTCACCTACAAAGGCACTGTTATTAAACAAATAATAGATATCTCATAGAGACGAAGCTATTATTTATTATTGGAAAAATATAGAAGTACAAACATTTTACAGATAAAGAATATCGCTTTAAATAATTAAAAAATAATAATAATTAGATTCTCATTGTAACATATGTCAGAAAAATTATTCTTTATCTTAATGTCAACCACATGACATTAAATACAACTCTAAATATAAAGTTTCGCATAATTGTCAAATTAATCCTCCACCATAAACCTGACTCCCAAAGTCGTAGGTGGTAGGTCCCACCTGCACACCCTGTACAGGTTTTCCTCTATTATGTTAATGTAATTAAAATACGTAAATATGTAACCCTTTTAGCTTGTAATATTTGTACAAATTACACTATTTAACATTGTTATTTACATACTTAAATAAATTTAATGAATAGTTAAGTTGAAGCTTAGAGTGGTTAGAGTTTTTTTTCTCATTTTTGGTAACGTTTTCTCCCCTCCAGTTACTTGTAAGTAACTTTTATTTTAAGACAGCTTATTTATATGACTTCTTCAATATTAGCAAAATTATTTTGTGGGCACATGCGTGTGTTCTGGACATTACCACTGTAATAGAACAATGAATTGTGTCTAGATGACCTCAATGGTGCGTGAAAGTCAAGCAGACCAACAATCTGAGGGCAGTTTGTCATATCATGATGATCCTGTATAGAAATATAAGGTCGGTCATCGTACGTCTAACTGATAATTTTAATAATTTTAACAATTGATATCCTCAGAGCGTATTTACATATTATTTGATTTGTCTAATAGGACCATCTGGTCTGTGTCTATGGTTATTTTACTTCCAATCGAAGGCAAGCGAATTCAAAGAAATCTTCGGATTAGAAAGATCATAATTGAAAATCTCGAGATCTTTCTGATTTATGTCGCCAACACCTGGACTCGAGAAAAATCAAGTTGATTAGTGTGTCACTGGTCCAGATCGCTGGAGATCATTGTCTCTATTATTACGGCGATTACGCAACAACTCGTGAGGCGTTTCGTGTTTCGTATAACATTTTTATATACTCCGCCCTGATTTATAGCATTTTCGGCTGTTGCAATGTGCCTCTTTTTTTGGACAGGCTTCGAAAACAATGGCGCGGCTGTACACCGAGAATGTTCGTAGAAAACCTTCGTCATTACATTCTCACGATTAATTATTGTATTATACATTTCGATATCCTTCTTGTGAGTATTATTTTTATCTTGCCATATATGTCCAGCTCGTTAGTTATAAAATGCATCCATTCTAGACTCATGGTTATGACCTGTTGGACCGAATCGTTTCGAAGACGAATGTTTTTTATTACTGGTGTTTTCTGACGTGTATTTTCGACTGACATGTTAGATCCTACTGCAGAAGAGAAATGCAATGAAGTAAAACCTTTAGTGCGATGTTGAAAATTCCTATCAGGGGAAATGAGTTACCGGTTACACCACGCCAACTGAGTATGTTGACGACCAATTTTCGAACTGCAGCATGTAAGATATGATATCTGATAAATGTGATAAATAAATAGCAGTATAAAATTAGGAAACGCTTGGCACTTTGCTTTACGGTAATTGCTGTCATGGAGATTGTTGTCATAAAATTTAAATTAACGTGTTATAATAATAAACAAGTAAATAAAACACAATCACTTTGTATAAAATTTTACGAATTTTATTACACGCCAACCGGTTTTGCTTAGATCAAGCTTCGTCAGTGCGTATTTAAAACTAACAATAAATTTTATACGAAAAATAAATAAATATTTTTGGTCATCTCTTAGGGTTGGCATACGTCCCATGTGTACGGGACTGTCACCACCATTATTACCGTTTGTCCCGTTTTCTCCCTAAACTCTGTGTGCGAGTCGGTCTCATCTGTCAGTACTCGGTGAAAGCTAATTTGTGTGTATTATTTATTATATTGTTATTATTTCTTTTTCAGGTAACCCAAGTGTCATTTTAATAATGAATATACCAACAATTGGACATTTATAAAAAAAGGACGAACTTTTTCCTTGTTTTATTTATTTAGCACTTAAATGTCCCGTATCAATGCTTGGCAATTATGGCAACCCTATTGTTATTACACGTAGTCTACAGTCATGGATTGAGCCGAACGGTGAAGGTTCACTTCCGAATAATACGGTTCTGGTATTATAAATCTACAAATTTCAACAATTATTATCGTGTAGATAGCGCGCCCCGTCTCTTTATTGTCTGTCACTCCCTTCCTTATAACACATTTGACGTGTTTCATCCCCGGGGCTGTACACAATGCTCCTCTTGTTGTACCCTTGGAGCGGGAGTCTCCCCGAGAAGTTTCCTCGGAGTTTATTCCCGATCAGTCACGTCCCCCCGCCCCCTCGGCGCGTGGGCGTGCCAGAGCAAACTTTACGTTTTCTTACCGCTTTTTACATTTTCACTTAAACGATTCGGCTTTTTGCAGACACTACCCTTAAACGTAATCGTGCACAGAAATCTTCCGATTCGCCCTTTGCCAGAGGTGATCTTGCCCTTGCCCGGATTATAAACCTAACTTTTGATCTAAGGGAGAGTTTCTTTGATTTGTTTTGAAAATGATTAATTAATTTCCCCATCCCTTTTGCCATCGTTTTCAGTTTTATTTATATTGTGTATATTTCTCAATATTTTTACCCCGCTTAAATATTCAGGGATTTTTCTTCACCATTCTGTACTCTAGTTGTTTGGGTACCAAAAATAGAACAAGACTAAATTGTAATGCTTTAATTACGCTTTAGGCGTGTTATTCATAATAATAAAATTGTTTCATAATCTAATTGTTATTATTGGCATTTTTTTCTTTTTTCTAATGTTTTATTAGTAATTAATCTCTTTAAATCATCTTAAGTATTGGTTATAAGACAACTGTTTACCAGATAAATCCTAAATTATTATTTTTTTAAATTAACTTTACATTCTCGATCCAATCCGAAGGAAACTAGGAGCAAAACCGTAGGATCAGGGCCAAAAATTAATACCAAATTTGGTCAACGAACTTTCTTGTTTTATCCACCGCGTATATTTAATAAATTACCACTTGGCCTTAAATGGTCTAAAGTGATTAATGATTTTTAACCAAAAATAACAAAGTGGTTGCTTGATGTGATTAGAAAGCAAAATGAAACTAATTTGCCGTTTGTGCTAACCTAACTATATATATTAATTTTGTTTCCAAAATTTTTTTGCTCAAATTTTATACACAAAAATGTTTTTTATAATAACTTACCTTACATTATACTTACTTACCTTACTTTACAACGATTGAACCTTAACAATTACTACTTTTAAAAAGTGTACAGGTAGTTGCTTTAGATCGGATCACTTCTAGTAAAGTTTATATTAATTATTTATTTCTTTATATTAATATGTATTATTTATGCTACAAAAATAAATAAATGCCCCATCACTAGAATGATCCTGTTTCTAAGTGGGCTATTGTTTAAACGTTATTTGATTGTTTATTTCTTTATTTAATTTTTTTATATATTGCTCTATTACTAGTTCCATTTTTATCGTCTCCAGTCTTTACTGCAGTTTTGGATCGAATTACGAAATCCCGGAATGAATTGGATTTTAAAATATTTTTTATTATTACTTATTTCCTCCTTCATATCATTATTGTCATATAGTGACTTCAATCACAAGAGATTCAGATCGTAATGCACCTTCACAAATCCCGGTCCTGAGTCGCTCTCCCAGCTAACTCCAGCTCCAGGGTCTCTACAGCCATTTATCCACCGCTTTGGCACTCTTCCCGGTCTTCTTCGACTCAAAGTTTGGCCCTGGATAATCGCCTTTCCCCGGCTTTGACGCATAATGTTGTCGCTATTACGGACATCCCCATATGAATGAAGATCTGCAAGTTTAAGAATCAGTGGATCGTTCACACCATGATTTGACATTACAAAGGGTGTCAAGCAGGGTTGTTCAACTTGTATATGGATAATTGTGTGACAGAACTGGAACGTTTAAATGTGGGAGCGAAAATGGGCGATTTGATTGTATGCTGTTTATTGTACGCCGATGATGCAGTACTAATGGCGAATAATGAACCAAAACTACAGAGTCTAGTGAGTACAATGTACGATGTATGCAAGGAAAGTGACCTTCAAGTGAATGTCAACATGTCGAAAGTGATGGTATTTGAGATGAAACAAAGCTAGACACCGTGCTAAATACTTGGAGGTAATGAATGCTCGGAACAAGTAGATGAGTTTGTATATGACATAATGTATAGACATAAGAGGGTGACTGCAGGAAACAAAGTGAACGGCGCATTGAATGGAATTATAGCTAATGGGAACTTGTCAATGTACTGCTCCTGTTGAGTCCTGGTACTGCTCAAAGTGAGGCCTGGAGCTGGCAAAAGAGAAACGAAAGTAGACTGAATGCAGTGGAAATGAGATTGTTTAGGCGTATGTGTAGCAGATCTATTTATTACAGAAAAAGAATGTAAAGCTGATCTTGGTATAGTGAGTCAGATTAAGAAAGGGTTACTTAGGTGGTTTGGTCATGTGGAACGAATGAATGAAGATATTATAATTGTAAGGAAGATATATGATGTAAGTGCTGATGGCACCAGAAATGGAGGACGCCCGCGGAAGGCTTGGCACAGCCAGGGAAACCAGATACTGGAAGATGGTTTTGTTAGAAGCCTCAATAATCGTCGATCTTGTATGAGAAGATGCGTGAATGTAGATGAGGTGAGAACTGTGTATCAGGACAGAAGAGTGTAGCGCTCTATCCTCTCTGCCTACCCCCGCGTGATGGTATGTTAGTTAGTTAGTTAGCTATTGCGGCGTGTCCAAGATCTGATAGATAAGAGTGTGAACCAACATTTTAGTTGTTCGCTTTGTGTCGCTGTCTTGCCATATTCTCGTAAATTGGTTCGTAGCAACTTTAGCTAATTGTATGCGTCTTCGAATTTTCTACCCACTGTCACCAGTATTCTTGATCAGCGCGCCCCATTAGATTTCTTCCTGAACTGCTTCACACCGTGGTGCATTAGCCCGCTCCGCAGCCATTATTTTCGTTATAGATCGATTTATTTCTGAACATAACTTGCTTTGCTCGCGAATTATATTTTTTTTGTAAAATATTTCCAGTTCAATCTCTGCACATAGGCCACAAGCGTGAAATCGTTGCGTTTGACTATTGAGATCCGGCCACAATCCGGCTGCGTCTTGGTCAGACGGTTTGCGTAACTCCCAACGGTCCATTTGACCAGTTTCCATTAATCACGGCGTGTTGCGTACCACCTCGGTGCCTTATCGCTTCCCGCACAACAGCCTTATCGGCCCGCCTCCCTGACCCCGCGATCTCCGCGCTAATGCGCTCTCCGCCGAGTGTCCCGACGGGTCATAATTCATCTCTCGCCGCGCTCGGCCGCGTTGTTCGACCAATCGCGCGATTTATATCTTTACCAATTTCTAAATTTAGTATCCGTTTTTTAAATTACTTCGATCGGTGTTTTCGTGTAACGGATGATGTCTTAATTATTTCTACACGTATTTATAAAATTAATTTTATTGAAATAATTCAACTCGGCAACTAGTGATGAGTTCAAAATCACGAACCGTGAGTCAATCACTGATGTCTTTAAGTCACGCTCACTATCAGCGATTGAATATCTGGGAATATCGTGATTCATTTTATTATTTTTTATTTGTTTGTGAACCGTGAATACGAAACGAAAATATTCACGAACGAATGACGTTATAAGATTAAATTCTGTCAAAACGTTATACGCATCTGACCCGAAATGCTGAGAATTTTACCCGAAAAATACACTCACTTTTTTTTACGGTTTTTATTCTCTTTGTGATTATATTAAATTTGTTATATATTAATAATATATGCAGGAATATGTTTTTTAGTAATTATGCTCAAAAATATACATTTTTTATTTATTCATTTATTTCGTATATTGTGGTAACGTGCGGCGCATGCGTATTAGTAATGAAATTGTGATCGCAGTCTTAGTTTTCAATCACTGATATTATCGAATATCAATCACAGTCAAAAATAACATTTTTTTTCATCACTATTAGCAACCACCGTTTTATCGCTAATAAATTTTCATGTCTCATTACGAATATTACGATCACATCCTCTTTTTACTAATCCAACATTTCGAATCAATTCTCTCCTACCAGTGGAAATTGTTCACCAACATTTATGTATATTTTGTTTTACTATCTATATTTATAATTATAATGAGTATTTTAATATATTCCGACATTAAAAATCCCCGTTGTCCCCGTTGTATCCAATTGAGTCACGTGATGTGCGCCGCAGCGTAAACACTGCGCCGTAAGAGCGATGCAATATTTTAAATATTTTTTGCATATTTTACTTCGTGGTTTTTATGGTTTATTTTTAACCATTTTATGAGTTATATTTGTAGAATTTTAAAAACATTGGTAAAATTTGACATGTATGGCTTTAGTTGTTTTAACATCACAATGAAATAAATATAATTTATGATTTGTTTAAAAAACAAAGTTTTAAATAAAAGGTCCTCCGCGGAGTACCAGGTCGTCGTTGCTGTTCCATGTAAATTTATCATGTACTAATTTATATAGGAGTGCACCCACACAAACACTTCACAGGCTTTGAAATGATTTTGGTCTTGTAGATATACTTTGGTCTTGTAGATATACTTTGGTCTTGTAGGTTCAATGTTTAAAGACAATGCTTTTCTGAGTTAAAGGTGTAATCGATTTTCGTACTCAAAAAATTTTTTTTTCTGTGTTATACCTATATTTTTATTATATTTAATGGAAAATATATGGAAGTACGGGGTAATTACAGGCCTTACAACCTGTTTTCGGCTGGCTTAAGTGATCACTTTAACGTTCACCAATTCTCACCACTCAATCTCCACATTTATCAATTTTTTTAAAGTTGTATATATGTTAGTATGTGGACTCGCTTCGAGTACCATTACATTATCGCCATCTATGGACCAAATTTGATAATTCATTTTTCCTTTTTTTTTTTTAAACATCACTATAAGAATCTGATTTTTTTTTAAATTATTTTAAAGCCATATTCTTAATGTGTAAAATGTTTTTTAACATATTATATTTGTCTCTATGAGATATTTGATATTTGTTTAATAAAAATCCAATTATATTTTTATTGTTTTTTGCTTGACTCGTCATTTTTTTATTTATTTATATCAATTATATCCATTTATTTTTTATATATATTCCATACTACTTGTCTAGATGCACATCTCTTTTAAACTTTTAAATAAATAAATGCCCACAAGGGCGTGATGACATTATAAATAAATAATCTACATTAAAATAATTATCAATTTTTTAAATATTAATTTTAAAAGATTATTTTTTTTTATTTTTTATTTTTTTTTCCTCTGTTTTCATCTTCGTTCAATTATTAAAGTTGATATGTCGGTTGGGTAAATAGGTCTGCACTCTAATATGACGTTCTCTCCGTCTTTACTTAACTAAGGTTCTTCACTAACTACCCTAAACTAGCTGTAAGTACACACTGACGTCGCTTCGGAGTTAATAATATTCTCCTTGAATTGTGCATGATTTGGTTACCCACCGCTAGGCGGCGTCGGCGAACCTCTGACCCCTATGTATAATGTATGTGTTATTACATTAATTTATATACGGTGTCTTTTATATGGTTTATATAGTTTTAATATATTTTAAGTATTTGCAATACTATCGTTTTTAAACATACCTATATAAAATAGTTAGATTTTAACATAGATCGCGTACCCCCGAAAACTGCGTTAGAAATAGCCGCCTGCAGGGCCTAGCAGCAAGCAAAATAATTTGTACACATCCGATTTTTTTAAATATCACCTTATCCTTATTATTTAATATAAAATGCATAAATTTAATATTGGTAGCTGGTAAGTAAATTTTTTTTTATTATTATTATTTATATACAAAATGTCCCAAAAGTCTTTTTCATAATAAAATTTCTTTAATAAAATAATAGATGGGTTTAACAAAAAAATGTTTATTTTGCATTTTAGCCCCCGGAAATTTATTTTATAAAAATTATGTTTTCTAAATGTGATCCGTTATTTCGCTGGCACTCTTCTAAACGGGAGGCAAAATATCCGAGAACTGCTTGACACGTATTCTCCATAATCACCACCATTTATTCTCGGTATATTTTCTTTTAATTAGTCCAGAGAGGCAGGATTGTTGCTGTATACTTTTGATTTAAGTTAGCTTCATGGGTATAAGTCCATTGGTGTCAAGTCGGGGCTACGTGGAGGCCAGTTTATGTCATCTCGTCGTGATACCAATTTTCCAGGGAAAATTTCATCAATTGGTAAGATCACGCTCCATAGCGACTGAATTCCCAAGGACGCGACTAGCGATCGGCATACCCCCCGCCCCTCTTCTGCTCGTTGAACTGGTGCAGCGAATGAACCAAAATGAGAAAGAATTTTGGGACTCACTGTATAATAATATGTTGCCACAAAGTTATTTTACAAATATTGAAGAAGGCTTAATTGATATTTTTAATTTCCGATTTTTTCGAAATTCATGTATGTAAAAGGTTTTTTTAAATAATTAATCAGAGCCTACTCAATTTTATTAATCTAGAAAGGTTAAAGATCCTGTTTTTGAAAAAAATCTTAGATTTTCAACATTATTCTTCACGATAAACATTAATAACTTTAAATACTAATTTAATGTATTAATAATAAATATATACATATAAAATCAATTTTGTCGAAATATATTGTTTTTGCGTCACCGGGAAACGAACCTGGATCTCTATTTCCAATCCGGGGAAGTACACTACCAATTGTGTTATAGCGCCACTATTTTTCATGACAAATTTTCGAACCTATATGTTACATTTTTTCAAATTAATACACCTGTCGTTCCATTATTTGAAAGCCATCTACATTATTTTTACAGAATCTCAAATACCTTTGAGTAAACCGACTGCAGACGCCAGAATTATCAATTCATTTTTATTAAATTTTGGACACATTGATACAACATATATTATCAAGGAAAACACATTCTTATTGTGAAGTTGTAATTATTCAGAACAGACGGTCTGTGATATTTTAAATACTAAATTAATGTATTAATTATAAATATATACATATAAAATCAATTTCGTCGAAAAATATTGTTTTCGCGTCACCGGGATACGAACCTGGATTTCTATTTCCAATCCGGGAAAGTACACTACCAATTGTGTTATAACGCCAGTATTTTTATAACAAAATTTTTCGACAAAATTGATTTTATATGTATATATTTATAATTAATACATTAATTTAGTATTTAAAATATCACAGACCGTCTGTTCTGAATAATTACAACTTCACAATAAGAATGTGTTTTCCTTAATACTTAATAACTTGGTACAGTGCATATTTCCCTTATAGTCATCTTGTGTCAGTCTCTGGTACAATCTTCGGGTACCACTCCCCGGAGACACCATCTTATTTTTCCATAAAACTTTTACGAAAAGTGTCTCTCTTGGTGTCACCGATATTGATAAATTACCACTTTCAACATTGTTTTTTTCTTCCTTGTTTCAGGTAAGAGAAACGCATTTAAAAACAAAAACTGCTTCTTGGATCCTGTATCTGTGATTGAACATCGTCAAGACTACTGGTGGTAGGTAGGTGTCGCACTGGAGTAAGTAACGTAAGAATTACAGAGAGCTATCTCATCATTACAATCTAAATAAGTTATCATTTGGAGCAAGTACTGACTCTCTCAGCCATGTAAGTAGAAAATTTTCTATTAATTTAAATTTTAAACATAGTTTTATAATCTGTTGTGTAGTGTATCCAGATATAATTTATTTTACCGTACTACACCGTGAACGTCATAACGAGGATATTTATAGGATTTTTTAAAGAATTAGATCATCTGTATGCGCGGCGGAATCCCATGCTTTCAACCATTGACCACATGCAGTCGGAGACGGATGAATTAGTCAGCCCTAAATTCACATGTTAGATCGATAATTTTTTTGATATGCACGTGGTTTTACGGCTTACAAAAGTTAATTTGTTGCTGGCTGAAATTATTTATTTTTAACCTTGAACATACTAGTTTTTGATGACGGATTGATGCCTTTGAGATGTGGTGTTGGAGGCACATGTTGCGCATAACGCGGAGGGTGTAGAGAGACGAGTAAATGAATAGATATGAAATAAAGTGTACATATATGAGTGGAGTTTGGAATATTAGTTGCGGATCGAGGGGCATTCTACACACATTCTTTGTGGAAATATAAATCCGATAGTTTATGACACATTTATGCAACAGTAAAACTTTTTTACTCTTCGAAATTTAAATTTTTGTGTAAACAAAACGTATTTTTTACATTTATGCATATTATATTGTGAGCGTTTAAATTTTCGTTCCAATCGGGTCATATGTTTAAAAAAAATCGCGGAGCTATTTGATTGCGTAATAGTACAAGTGGGTGACACAAAATTGAAAATATTGAGACAAAGAATTTGCGTTCGTTCATGTCTATATATTTGGTAATCTGTGGAAAATGTACTAAATTAATTATTAAGGAGAACACATTACTGTGAAGTTACACATGACTATAAGGGAAATATGCACTGTACCAAGTTATTAAGTATTAAGGAAAACACATTCTTATTGTGAAGTTGTAATTATTTAGAACAGACGGTCTGTGATATTTTAAATACTAATTAAATGTATCAATTAGATAGACATTCATATAAAATCAATTTTATCGAAAAATATTGTTGTTGCTACCGGGATTCGAACCTGGATCTCTTCCAATCCGGAGAACGGCATTGACCGATCACGCTATAGCACCACATTGCATTGACGACAAATTTTCGAACCCATATGTTACATTTTTCAAATGAATACATCTAATACGTAGACGGACGTAAAATAGGGTTTTAAATGTACTGAAATGAGACGGGACTGCAAAAGTAACACGCAAAAGGAGCATGTAAAATCGGGGTTCCACTGCATATCTTTCTAATTAATACATTTTATTTGTATTACTAAATTAATTATCAAATTTATTATTATATCGCCTATTATGCGCCAACCGTGGCACGTGTAATGAGTGCAGAGGTCATGCTAGCAATTGGTACATTTCAGTACGCTGTGAAATGCGAGTTATTCGTGTGCCATATTTCTCTCTGACGGGACTTATCTGCGTACGTGGCTGCTATAGTCCTAGCGGTACGTGCATTGTGTCTGACGGAACGTGCATCAGGGTTGTTTGATAAATTTTCGGACCAAATTAGTTTATGCAAAACTAGATGGTGTAGCGTGCGAATTGTGAAACGCCAACATTCGCGCGGCCGTCATAATTGTACAACACTATTAAATTTGTAAAGTTAGACCATAATAATTTTTGAACAGTTGTGTTTAAACCGCGTCCTAGGTCCGGTGCCAAAAATGTATATAGAACGGTTGACGTGTTGGAGAATATCAGGTAAAATTTTCTGGGCTAATCTGCCGTGTATATCTGACCTTTCTAGCCGACGTTTCGGATCATATTGCCCCCATCTGAGGTTCAAGTAACACAAAAAATTTTATAATCCAAACAAAACAACATCCTTGTGAGAATCACAAACTCGCCCTGGTTTTGTCAGAAACGCAATCATTCACAGAGATTCAAAACATATTCTCACTCAAACGACACGTACTATTTTATTATAAATTAATTTCCATCACAAACCCTTCCATAAACTCCCTCGGCCTATATGATCCCTCATCCGATCCCCATAATCTTGGTCCCATTTCAATTCTTTACCCTATTCTTGAACCGTATTGAACAAAATTTATAAAAACTTTAATAAAATCAAACAAAAAAAGAATTAACAAAATATAAAATAATAAAAAATGTATTACACAAAAATACTTTACTCATTTTTGTTACTGCTCTATACAATTATATACAAAGTTAAATTCCTCGAATAGGGCCCCCCTAAAAATGTTACGCTATTATTGTCACCTCATATGTCAGAGACAAGAGGGCTCAGCCCTTGCCCCTCCCCCCTTTAATAATCGAATCAGACAGGATCATATTGCAGAGATATGTGTTTAATATAAACCATCTTGGAGATATGGTTTGTATTAAAATATCGAAAAACATCGTTATTATTCAATTATCTTGATTAATTTAATTTTATTGATTCCAAATTATATATTCAATACAAATAAATATAAGTCATCGAATTTCGAGCGGCCGGACTATTTTTTGATAGCTAATTTAGGAACCGAAGCAAAGATTTGTTTCGAAGTACGTAGATTTGAAAAACCTTAACATAAAATTTTAAACAATATTTTCCGTAACGGTGCTGAATTTGCACATATTTTTGAACATTTTCGATTCGTAATTTTTTCAAATAATCACCCATAAAATTTTGTGGATCAGGTCGGTTACACTCGTATATATAATATATTATTAATTTACACATGACTAAATAACCTCAGCGTTGGGAAGTTAAAACTAATGTACATAGCAGACATGTAAGAAGCTGCAGCGATGTGAATGAATGATCTTCCTACCGCAATGCGGCATCTCTGGTACCAGAAGATAGATATTCATCAGTTCGGAGTGTCGTCTGCTGATGAATGGCCTGTATTAATATTAATCTGGAAGAGTCCAGGAATGTCGTCTGTCTGCCAGACAACCACCGCAAGAAGGGGCGCCTGATGAATATGGATATAGCCAATTTTTTGCAAAGCTCCTTCTGCTATCGTCTTGTACACGCACTTTCTTCCTCGCCAAATCCCAGCAAATATTTATAATTTATTAATTAATTTTCATATCTAGTTTTAGTTATAAAGACTTAAAAACAAGGCCTAAGTGATTCGCTCAATACTCGAAAGAGAATCGAAAATTTTCACGCAATCGCTTCAAAAAAATACAAAAAATCACGGATAAAATAATAAATACCCCTTCGATACGTTTACAAATATACGAGGACAAGTAAAAAGTCATCTACAATTTATTTACACAGACTTTACTTTAGTTAAGCTCTATGTGGATGATTTGATGGGCAGAACCATGACTGATATTCAAAGAAGATGCTACCTCACCGATGGTAACTCGCCTAGTCGCTAGAACCGTCTCTCGAGCTTCCTGAATCTCGTCGTCCGCGGTGGAAGTCGACGGGCGTCCTTCTCCTTCATCGTCCGGCCACTTTTAAACTTCTCAATCCATCAAATCTTCCGTGATAAAGCACTGTCCCCGTATTGTGATAAAAGTCTACAATGAATTTCAGCCCCTTTCACACCCTTCGACCAGAGAAATCGGATCACTTCTCGTTGTTTCTCCCTGGTGCAAACTTCTAGCGGAGCTGACATGTTTACACTTTAATAGCCGGAAGGTAAATGACGCGATTGGGAGTTTCTGAAAAATTAAGATATTCGTTCGCTTCACAGTCCATAGTACACGGGAGCATGCGACGCGAACTCCGCATATCACGAAGGTGTCGAGCGTGTTCTTTTATTGTCTTCTGAGTCGATAAAAATAAATAATTAAAAATACAGAGTTATCCAACAAGGGTGATAGAACTTTAAAATGGAATTAATTTTTTTTAAATAAGTATGATATCAATGATATTTAATTTTATAGGTCATTCGTTGCTATTAAAAATGGAATATAATGGAATATCCTAATATTGAATATTCGAATATATCGAGCATTTTTCTACTATTCGCTACTCGAATATTTGTGCAGCTATTTGAATAGTATTCCTACTAATTTCTAAGCATGGAATATTAAACAATTCTCATCAGATTCTGTTTCGGACGTGGAAGAGACACCTGTTGCTTGTTCGAAGAGTTCATCGACGTCCGAATTGCAGACTGAATTAAGAAGCACTCCTCCTCAAGCAATACAAACGTTTGTTCAAATAATCTAAATAAAGATTTTAGATATTTGGATAATTTTAAAAAAAAAGACAGAAACGTTAGACCTACTATTTAAAACACATTTAACAGTCAAGCCAACGACAATCGCTACTGAGAGGGTAGTTTCAACTGCAGCGACGATAAAAACAATATTAAAAATAAATTTAAAATACGAAAAGTTCAACGCGTTGTTATTTTTAAAATACGTATTTTTTAAACTACAATAAATAAACAGTTTACGGTGAATTAGATCGTTTTCTTATAAATATTGATGTACTTAATAATAATACGATTTATTTGAAATATTCAAAATTAATTTCTTTTAAAATTAGCAGTATTAACTTTGTGTAATGATGTATTTAAACTCAATTCAGTGGTTAATAAAACAAAGATAATAAATAAAAAATAAAATTAATTTCGCACTCCTGTCACACTTAGAAACTATTTGAATAATTTTAGTTATACTATTCGTTGATTAGTTGGAGGTTTTAGCGCAGGCAAAATAGGCTGTATTGTGCCATATGATAAGCCTAAATGTTGAGGAATCGATAACTTTGGATAACCCTTACGGCTTCATTTACGTCGGCATTTTGTCTTACCGGCATTCTCGCATTATTTAAATAATAATTGTTTTCAAACCTTTTCACGATGCGACGAATAGCTCTCGCTCAGGTGGATGATCACGTCGATCACAAAATTCACAAAGTGTATGAAGACTGATTTTGACAATAAGCTTTAATAACTTTTATACGTGGTCCAAAGAATAATAATAACAACTGTAAAAATATTAATACTTACTTACCATCACGCCGTTTCCCCGTGGGGGCAAGCAGAGAGAAACGAGAGCGCCACACTCTTCTGTCCTGACACACAATTCTCGCCTCATCCACATTCATACATCTTCTCATACATGCTAGCCGATTGTTGAGGTTTCTAACAGAACCATCCTCCATTGTCTGGTTTACCTGGTCGTGCCGAGTCTTCCGCGGACGTCCAATATTTCTGTTGCCACCAACAATTGCGTCATATATCTTTCTTACCATTCATCAGTTCTATATGACCAAACCACCTAAGTGATCCTTTCTTAATCTTACCCACTATACTAAGATCAGCTTTACATTCTTTCCTTATTTCTTCATTCTTTACTCTGTCATAAATAGATTTGCCACAAATACGCCTAAGTGATCTCATTTCCACTGCATTCTGTCTACTTTCGTTTATTTTCTGCCAGCTCCAGGCCTCACTTCCATACATCAGTGTCGGCACCAGGATTCCATTGTGTCTTGCCTCGGTTGACAAATTCGTGTTAGATATAATTCCATTCAAAGCGGCGTTCACTTTATTCCCTGCAGTCACTCTCTTTTCGATATCATTCTCAGCCTTTCCGTTTCTATCAAACATACTTCCCAAATATACAAACTCATCTACTTGTTCCAAACATTCATTACCTGCAAGTATTCAGAACGGTGTCTCGCTTTCCTTCTTCTCGAATACCATCACTTTTGACTTGTTAAAAATATAAACATGGTTTTTATTCTTATTTGAAATTCTATCACATTTATTGTAATAACCCTGTATATAATTAATTGACATTTATGATTTTAGTACCCACCAACTTATTTTTTAACCTTCTTTGAACGCGTGGTGACCTTGCATGCGCCCACAACCTAAGGATTCACCTATCAACCATATAGGGCCAAAACTAAAGCAACCAATCAGAAGACACAATAAGTCACACACATCGTGATCGACACTGTCCAAACAGACAGCGACCACTTCTCCGCAGACCGTTCTCTCATCAACATGTTCCATCCATCACTCGAATGAGACACCAGAGTTTAAGGCGCATTTAACTGTACAGTTCTTTACATTAATAAGCGCCAATTTATTAGATACCTTGCTCTACTTACAACAACAGACACCCTACACTGCGACATACAAACAACACGCGAGAGACTAGAAGATGTCAGGACCTTCTGTCACACAGCGACAAAATCATATTAAATAAACACAACCTCTACACAGACACTTCTTACAAACGTAACACAAACATTAGCAATGTTTTGACCGACTGACCTCAGGGTCACTAACTGACCTTTTCTTCAGATACACAAAGTGCATTCAATAGACGTTGCACACACATCCAATTAAAACTTGCATAATTGATGCTTCGAGCGGTGAAAATGGCTGACTACGTCGACCGCGCCGGGACACCTAAATTAATTCAACTTGTATAATGTATTATTTATTTATTTGATATATCCTAACACACCCACATTCGCTAAAGGGTTATTTATGAATGTGTATAAATCAGTTGAACGTCTATTGATTTCACAACGAAAGAAATCGAAACTTCTATTATTTCATTTTTAATCACCACTATTGAATATTGTTATTCGCATGGGAGTACCATAAATTAAGTAATTAATAAAAAACGCTAATAAATAATACATTATTTGTACCGTTCTCGTAGAGGCGTGCAACTTGCTATCCTTCAATTTTTTTTTAAATATACGAGTATTTAGTCGTGACAGATATTAAGTGAATGTCTTCAATTTCTCACTTCACCGCGTTACCTTGCTTCATTTTGTTAATTAGAAAGCTATATAAAATTAAATTGTGCGAATGTGACGTATAAATAATAACTTCTCTGAATTTTGAAATCATTTTATGGAAAATTACAATGAATTTTAATAGAAATTAAAAAGGTTTATTAAAAATACAAATTAAGATGTACAGAGATAAAATCGATTAATCCAAAAAAATATTTTGTTGCCACCGGGATTCGGACCAGGAAGTTCGATTCCTATCCGAGGAAGCGCGCTGACCATTACACCATGTCAACATGGTAAATTGATGACAAATTTTCGAAACTATATGTTTCACTTTCAAATGAATACATCTGTTATTATAAATATATGGAGAATTGTGAATTTTGAAATCGCACCGATTGCGATCTATTACAAAAGTATATATAGTATATTTTTTACTTTTTATTTATTTATTAATCTCATTAATTAATTAATCAATTGCTTAAAAAAATAACACTGTAAAATTTGAAACAAGCATATCATTAAGATTTAAAAATAATTTTAAAGTCCCTAAATGTAACACCCTCCCTATACAAATTAAACGAACTAAAAAATAAATTATTAGAACATTACAGAAGCACACAATTAGATAATAAATAATATAATAGATTACAAATGTATAAATGTCTATATAAATTATTATAGTGTAACTCCTTCTCCAAGCACAAGAGCTAGTCTCTTTTTCGGTGGGGTAAGCTTTTCAAAAATGTGTAATTTTAGTAATGTACGATACTATAATAATAAAAATATGCAATTTAAAAAAATTGTACTACACTTCTCTAAAAAGCATGTACTTGTGAAAAGAAAAGGATTATATATTAATAATTATTGTTTACGATAATTAACTTATAGTAAAATAAAATATAACAAATAAATAGAAACAACGATATAAAAATATTGTAAGTTTCGGGGTACATGTTTATCTTTAAAGTGTTTTTTGATAGCATTGATTATTTTTTTGATTATCAATAATCTTCCTTATGTTTTCGTGAAAGCTGTATTATATATTTTTTCTTTTTTTCGTATAGTGGTGTTGTACAAATATGTTGATTTTTGAGCATTAAAATACAAATTTAAACCTAGTACAATTTTCAGTAATAAAATGATATTTTTGTTTCTCTTTTAATATTTGAAGAATAGAATTTCTTTTAAATAGATCACAAAATGTTGGTACTTTGAAATCGGGTAATCTTTTGGGTTTTTTTTAATAATAAGTATTGACCGGTAATAATAAAATGTCATCTCTGCTCAACTCTGCGGTACGTTCTAAGTGAGTCTGCACAATTTTGTACTCCGGCAGTGAGAATTGTGTGTGTGTGAATGGATAGTACGGGTACATTGTCGAACATAACGGGCAATTGTAATACCTACCTATAAGCGGCTTACACCCAAAATACGGTCAGGGGATACAATGACCACTCTGAATTCCAGATTTATTATTTGAACACGTGAATTTTAGTAGGGATCTGCTTTGAATATATTCATACCGACCCTTAAGGCTTCACACACGGCGTCGCGCGCGTGCGTATGTATACGTGGCTTACGTTTTTCACAACCTTAATACATTTCGGGTAGAAACGTAATATTACATTACACAATACTGTGGATAACTGTGATTATGTTATACCCCCGAGAGTCTCCCTCAAGGTGCCTCAGGGTGGACACCCTCAAGTCAAGCTAATAATTCATACATTTCTATAATTAACCCTTCTCTTGAGGGATACGTACAGCCTGAAATTCTCCCTCAATATTGTGCCATTATTTCGGTTTCCCATTATTTGTACGAATATTGCGCGAGTTTATTTAGAATGTAAATATGCAAATCAAATATTAATTTTACTTTTCTATTTTAACATAGTAGCATTATGATAATTAACAAACAGAATGTATCTGTAAATGAAAATCTTTATATTGCTAAAAGGAAATTTTAAGAAATACTAAATAGTATTTTGATATAAATAATGACAATTGACAAAACATTTTTTTTTAAACGACTACTTATTGATAAATCAACATGTTTCGATACCTGTGGAATCTTTTTCAGGAAACTATGTATACTAAAATTAAAAATACAAGCATAGATAAAAACAAAACTATAAAGTATAAGTGGTACGTAACTAAGTAAGAACTACTATGAAAAACAATTTAAAAGGTAACCACTTGCAAAAAGGATTTGATTATATATAATATTTAGCTTGCTATTAATTCTTTTTCTTATTTATAAAATTTAAAATTTATCTAACTGTAAACCCCTAGTATTAGTATTTAAAATTTCTTAACCCTTGTTCATGTCAAAAGAATGGTTTGTTTCCAAAAGGTGATTGGCGAATTCAGATTACTTGTTGCTATTTAGGCATCTCAAGTGCTGCTTAATTCTAATATCAATTTATTAATTATTTTTAGGGTTAATATACATTGTTTCCTAAAGAAGATATCATAAGTATCGAAACATGATGATTTAATAATAAATAGTGGTTTAAACAAAGTGTTTTATTTTATTATTTATATAATACGTGGCAAAAAAGTAATTTTGCTAATATTGAAGAAGTATTATTATTATTATTACTAAAATTATTATAAATTTTTGCAATAATATTATGACAATACAAATTAAAAGTATCGATTAGAAAGATATACAGGAAAATTTAATTTATCGAAAAAATATTTAAATATATAATATATATTCGAATCTGGATACTTTCCTATCCTGGGAAATGCATTAACCGATTACACTACACCAACATGGTAAGTTGACGACAACTTTCCGAACTTACATGTTCTTTCAAATTGTATTATTATTTGACGAAATTGAGCGTTCAGAATAAGGTCAAACACCTTGGCTATATATTTAATGAAGATGTACAAGACGATGATGATGTGAACGGCAGACAGTTGAGCGTTCGTGCAAATATGCTGTCACGGCGTTTCTACTGATGCAGTAAGGAGGTGAAGAGCATCCTGTTTAAATCGTTTTTAATACAAGCAAGTGACGTATAACCGTCTCCTAATTCAATACAACGACTCATACAGAATACTGTTCGGATTGGCGCTTTATTGCAGCACATCTACAATGTTTACCGAAGGCCGTATGCATGGAATCGTTCCGCTCCTGAGCGTAAAGCTGCGGCTGAAGCTCAAGCACCAACTCTCTAGTGCAAGTGGCGCTCTCGTGGAAAACTGGTTTCCTGATCAGAGAATAGCAATTCAGTTACTTTTATCCATCGTCTCAAGCAAGCCTTCTGACCGAACCGTATTCCTGTATACGAATTTATGTGGTCGTGTCATGTTTTCTGCGGGTGTCCTCTGTTATTAATTATAAATATATATATATAAAATCAATTTTATCGAAAAATATTGTTTTTGCGTCACCGAGATTCGAACCTGGATCTCTATTTCCAATCCGGGAAGATTTTATATGTATATATTTATAATTAATACATTAATTTAGTATTTAAAATATCACAGACCGTCTGTTTTGAATAATTACAACTTCACAATAAGAATGTGTTCTCGTTAATAAGAAATTAGTTATTTTAGCAATATTTGAATATGTGCAAGAACACACAATTACTGGATTTTCACATACAAAAGCACTGTTATTAAACAAATAATAGATATCTCATAGAGACGAAGCTATTTTTTAATTATATTTAATGGAAAATATATGGAATTATGGGTAATTGCAGGGTTTCAAAGAGAATCGTTAGGTTCTCATTGTGACATATATGCTGTTTTATGGAAATGAATTATGAAATTTAGTCCATGTATGGTGATAGTGTAGCGAGTCTACATATTAACATATCGCACACCTAGATCAAAACTAATTGAACTAAAAAAAAACAAGATTTTTTGAGCTATGATTGTATTCGGATACTCTGTCATGTGCGCAACTAACTTAGCCCCAGTTCTCTAATAGTGTCATTTTAGGATACATTTATGACCTAAAATGTTATTTAGTTTCATTACTTTAGTAACATAAAATGGAGAAAAATGTTTTTATTTGCGGACTTTCAAAAAAAATGATAGATATGAAGATTTATGGGTGAAAATGTCGTAAGTTCTGTAATTACCCTTACTTCCATATATTTTCCAATAAATATAATTTAAAAAATAGCTTCGTCTCTTTGAGATATCTATTATTTGTTTATATTGTATTAATTAAGATTGGAAAAAAAAACTAAACTACTGCATTGCATACTTGAACTATATATAAAAAAATTGATAGATATGAAGATTGATTGATGGGTGAGAATCGTGAAGTTATATTTTTATATAAAGTGATCACTTATGCCAGCCGAAGACAAGTCGTAAGCCCTGTAATTACCCTTACTTCCATATATTTTCCAATAATTTAATTTAAAAAATAGCATCTATTATTTGTTTATATTATATTAATTAATCAAGATTGTAAAAGAAAACTAAACCACTGCATTGCATACTTGAACTAGATGTACTTGAAATCTATTACTTTTCGACTAGTCTCCACCGGAAGCGAGCAGTTCGAGCTGATGAAGTAATAAGCCTCCCCGGCTGCGCCAACATTGTTGACCCCATTGTTGGTCCGGAGATGGATCAGGGAGAACAGCACAGACGCCATTCGCCGCTGGGAATCTGATTGTGCGGAAAATGAACGGACTTTATTGGACTTCCCTCAGCGGCAGTGGACTACTTGACCTGACCACTGCACTTCATATATAAACATATTCATTAGTTCGCCAACCCTTTGATGTTTCGGGGATATTGAATATGTTTCGTATCAGAACAAAAAATTATAATGAGAATGATGAAACTCTCCATACTCGACCTACCATTCGTATTCAAGTTATTTTATTATTCATCTTGGTTTGACAGTTAGGAATATGTATTTGAACAGTGATGAGACGTGAACAGTTCTTATATGAGGTACACTGAATTTATTGACCAAAGGTTGTGCGAGTTTGCAATTAAGTTGTTGACAGGCTCAGATTCTGAGCAAAAGTGATTGTGCTCCACAAGACTGTTGAACCCTGACGATACTCCTGCCGATTTTACTCATGCCTCCGACACTAGATGCCGCCCTATGTTCATTGTTTTATTATCATCGCATCGTTATTGCCCGTTTTTTCTACCTACCATCAATATGTATTTTTTAAATTCAAAATAATTGTATTAATTACAAAAATATACATATAAAATCAATTTTATCGAAAAATATTGTTGTTACTACCTGGATCTCTTTCAATTTGAGGAACGTGTATTAACCGATTATGCTACAGCAACACAGTGCAATTTTCGAATCTACATGTTACAGTTTTCAAATTGATACATCTGTCGTTCCATTATTTGAAAGCCATCTCCTTTATTTTTACGGAATCTCAAATACCTTTGAGTAATCAATCCGATTGGAGATGCCAGAATTAACAATTGATACCATTTGTATATTATTAAGGAGAACACATTCTTATTGTGAATTTGTAATTATTCAGAACATATGTCTTTGATATTTTAAATACTGATTAAATAAAAAAATTGTAAGCTCGTGGTACCGGTAAAAGTACGCGTTATTTTTCATTTCGTTGTTTACATGAGAAAAATGTACTGCCATAAATACCCCCTGAAAATCATATACTGTGTTCAAGTTAAAAGTATTTTTTTTGCAACAGAATTAAAAAATAATAATATCTGCATGCAACAATTCCGTTTTTAATTTCCCATTGTGCAATCTGTTCCGATTTCCGATTGAATCGATGCATTTCAAACGACGATCTGTCGGTGAAACAATACAACACACAAAAAATGCCGCAAAACATTTTTCCAATATAAAAAGGCTTCGTTCGGCTCCACCCGAGGGGGAATAATTGTGAAGCAACACAAAAATATGATTACCCCCAAAACAGAGGGTAGTTAGTTATTCAACCGGCGTGTTTATTTATAACACTTTTATATTATTTTGTATTGAATTCATTTTCAAAACATGAATAACAAATTATTTTGTATGATTTCGTTCCAAGTTTCGCATTTTATCCTTTATTTAGAAAAATTCATTATATTAATAAAGGTCTCGGAAAATACAGGTTCAGGGACGTATTGAGCGTTACTCTACATTGTGATTTTTATATTTATAAAAACATGAACAAAGGTTTAAAACCTTCTATCTCAATTATCTTATAATAATGCTTGTCTGAACGAGGGGGCGAGAAAATTTTGGATGCAAGAAGGGTGAAAGGAATTCGGGAGAGGGACAGGAATTGGGGACAAGGGGCGGCTGAAGGATCACCCAGAACCAGAAAACACGACCTACCTGTGAAACGCTCCTTTCGTTATCTGGATCTTCTTCTCAAATACGAATAAGTTAAAATGTTAATATTGTTAGTATTATACCGTATATATATATGTACTATATTAAGAATTAATAAATTAATAAAACCCGCCCGAAATCAAGTCATTTTGCTTTATTTCTTTAAATTATATATAGTAACATTTTTGTAAAAATTTCACTTAATGGGCGACGAACCAAAGTTTGAAGAAATCAAAAAAATTATATATACAAATCTTTGAAACTCAATATCTCATAATTTAAATATTTTATAGAAAACATATTATTATTTGTGAACTTCTGATCTTTCCCAAAGGTGAGATTTTTTTTAGTTATGTGTCGTGTCTTGTATTTTGCAAAAGGTTCAATTTTGAATCTATTATATATATTACGATTCCCAAATATTTTATTTCAGTCACCCCCTTCAGACTCACAAACTATAATAATACATACGATATTAATATCATATTCAAATTCAGATTTAAAACACGATAAGTTGAAGAAAGGCTCATTTTGCTATATATTTTATGTATTTTCTTTTGGAGAATTTAATGCATTATTTCTAAAAGGAAAATATTTTTAACAAGACTACATTATTATTGTGAAGTTACAGTTTTTCAGAACATAGTTCTGTGATATTTAAACTCAATTTATCGAAAAATATTTTTAGCTGCCACCGGGATTTGAACCAGGATCTCTTCCTAACCCTTTCTCAGTATGATGACTATAGATAGATGATGCCGTATTGTTACAAGCGCGCGGTACATCATTAAATGAATTATTTGACTTTTATAAATAATATTATTAATCGTATCGTACGATATCATTTGAATAATCGCGGCCGCACACCGCGCGTTCGATTTACCGCTAATAAAAATCACCCTGTTGAAAAACAGACCATTAAAACAATGCGACCTACACGAAGACAGGAAAGTCTATTGTACTCTGCGATATTTTGCCTCGCGCAATGAAAAGTTTTATTCTGTTTTATACTTGATTGTTATCCGCCCCCCGGGAGCGCCGAAGGGGTTTTGGGGGGTGGGGTGCCGGCCCATTGTGTCCGGACTCCATCCACAACAATATTCGACATATTGAAAATGTTGAGTAATAATTAAATTTTAGGGAGACTTTGATGCGAGCCACGATTTTCTAGCTGTCCACATTTTATCTGTCTTCGGTCAATTTGGATCGAAGGTAAATAAATGTTGAATTAATTCAACATTTATTTGATTTACCATTTTTTATTTATCATTTATGATCCACTTTGATCCACTTAAGGATTGCAGTTCGTCATCATTGTGATGGTATAAACTAGTCCACGCTGCCTGCGTATGAAATCTGCGCAGTACAGCAAACAGGCCAGGTATTATTTTCAAGGCGGTTCGGACAAAACGCGTTAATTCCCTGCGTTCAGCTCCACCCGGGTACTTCGGAATCTTTATAAAAGTCAAAATGTAGTTGAAGCAAGTAGTTACAGTTGGATAGAAGTAAATTATTGGTTTTATAATCATGTGCTGTGATTGATTAAGAAGTGAAGTATAAGTAAAAGTGTTCAATGCGAATAGTTGAGAATATTTCGTGCGCGCTAGGTAAAATATAAATGTCGATACATATTAATTATGTTGTGTGTACTTTGACTGCTACTGTCGGTAGATGGCGGCCTGTGTCCATAGTCACCATATATGTAAGAATTTCAATGATTCATATATTTCTTTAATTCTTAACATAGTGCATACATAAGCACTCCTATATATCATTTGTACGCAGTCAACTTGAATTCGGATCGGTAGTTTGGAACACACATTATTCCACCTACAGCGACCGACTTGGAAATGTCCGACATAAATTTTTTAATATATTAAATTCACGTGCTCGCTTAGACATTAAATCTCATTCAGAAAGTGAGTGTTACCGTAAAATACCCCCCCTCTTAAATAGAAGAAACACTCAAGATTTATCCTACCTCTATAAAATTTTAAATAACTTAGTTGACTCGCCCTATTTATTAGAACAAATAACTTTCAACTGTCCAACGCGACAAACACGATCAAATAATCTTTTTTACCCAAATTTGAGTAGAACTAATTACATAAAAAATTGTTCTATTATCCGCTCTACATCAAAATATAATGCCGTAAATTTTTCTAATAACATGGACATTTTCAACGATAAATTGCTTCCTTTTAAATTTAAACTACGCCAACTTTTCAATAACTAGTAACATAAACTGTATATATTGCATCCCATTTCCCTCCCCTCCTTAGCCTTTCCTCTTTGTATGTTCAGTTTAAAATCACTCTTTTATTTTTTTGTTTTTCTTGTTTCAGTTTATTAATATTTTTATTTTTTTTATTAATATATACTAGTTTTTAGTTTATTATGTTTACTTTTATGTAAAAGCATTTTTGTTTATCTATTTTTTAGTTTATTATGTACTATGTATTTAATTATGTACTATTTACTATTTTTTAGTTTATTATGTACTATGTATTTAATTTCCGAAGAAACTTCACTGGTGTTATTTTTATATATTATGTAATTATCAGTTATTATTGTTACACTGTTTGTTTCTCCAAAAAATAAAAAATAAAAAATAAAAATAAAATAAAATATATGCTCTAATGTAAACAAGATTAAAGTCTTTTCTTTTGTTAAAACTTATCTTTTACATACTCGTATTTGGTCAGTTTAATTTTAAATCTATTTAATTCCTCCTCCTTTCTTATGTTTTCTGGCATTTCATTAAAAATCTTCATCGCACTATACATCATCGATTTCTGAGATTTGGCCTTCTTCCTGAATGGCAGTCTCAGTCTATCCCTTCCTCTTGTATGATGCTCGTGCTCACGTTGATTTGCATCAATTTTTTGTATAAATTCCGCCGATATTTTCTTATTGAGAATTTTATAAATATATAGCATTTATTATATTATTATTAATTATTTTAAAATATATTTTCTGCTTAAAGGTTGCTCTGATCCGAATATATATATTTTTTCCGAGTATCCATGCTAAAATTAGAATAGATTGTAATCTTTCTAGCGAATTGTCGGCAGGCCACCATATACTCGTATACTATTACAGGGAAGATGTCTCCGAATAAAACTGATAAAAGCATTTTTTTAATTATTATTTTTTATTAGAAGATATAATGAGATATAATACATTTTTAAACATAATCAGTAATTATATGTATATATTTAATTTTACATTTTTTTTTTCTTCTCTATGAGAGTGGATTAGGAATATATATATTTTTTTGATTTCAGATACAAATTTATAATATTCTGTAATTTTTCTAATTGCAAGGGGGAAATTATTAAAGAATTTGATGCCTTGATAAATATAGTGATATATATAAGTTTTGGAATATCAATTTGATGTCTTATATTGTAGATCGGAAGTTGCTTCTAATATTTAATTTAAAAAAAAATTATTATTGAATTTTATTTGTAGTATATTTGATACTGTTAAGAGATTGACTCATGGATGGTATTTTTTTTTTTAATTATGTCATCACCGTTTTGTGAGTAATTTCTAATTGTGATATTGAAGTATTATATGCTCCTCCCCATCCAACAATACCGTATTGATTATGAGACTGTACAAACGCGTAAAATATTATTTTTAGATTTGCAAGTGATTAAGATGTTTCAGAGTTTTAAAAATATGTAGGCATTTTTTGTATGATTAATAATATAATATTTTTTTTCCATTTGAGTTAGTTATCTATTGCAGCATGCTCTGATACTTTTTAACGATTTGCGCACCACTTGTTAGAATGTACGCAGATAATTCTTTTAATTTTATGTTTTACGGCCAGAAAAAGAATTGCCCGTTTTTCGCTCCGCGGTGATAAAAGTCGCTTCTCCGCGGCGCGTGCGGACATCTCATAAAAGTAAATTTAAAAAAGGTTAGGTGGATTTAAACGGGCTATAATTTTCACATTAATTCATTTAGATAATAAATTTGGTCCGGCTCCCCGGCATTGCGCGGGCCGTGCTGACTCCCCCCCCCCCGCGTGCACAATGGCGCGCGAGTATTCTGCCGCGGGCCCATTGGTCCGGATTAATTTCATATTAAATTTGTATTGTTTTCAAATTTTACGCGCCATTTATCAAATTTCCCATTAAGCGATATCATTCTCGGGTGCCCTTAATGCGTTTCGCGTATATTATGTATATATTTTATATATATATATATAACAGAGCATTTACAGTTTAATGATAGAACATAGGCTAGGATAAATATTAAAAATATGATCATTAAACCTCCTAAAAATGTGTCTAATCACTGCAGCCTGTATATACTACAGTTCAGTATACTGTACTATATATCTACAATGCAATATGGAATAAGAAATGGAGGAAGGTCCCGTTAGAAGCCTCAATAATCAACGAGCTTGTATGAGCAAATGCGAGAATTATGTTTTAGGGCAGAAGTGTATGGCGCTCTATCCTCTCTGACTACCCCCGCGGGGAAACGGTATCATGGTGAGTTAGTTAGTTACAGTGCAAAATACATGAAAGCGACCTTATGGTGAATGTCAACAAGTCGAAAGTGATGGTATTCGAGAAGGAGGAAAGCGAGACACCGTGCTGAATACTTGCAGGTAATGAATGTTTGGAACAAGTAGATGAGTTTGTGTATTTGGGGAGTATGTTTGATAGGAACGGAAAGGCTGAGAATGTGAACGGCGCTTCGAATGGAATTATAGTCAACTGTGGCAAGACTAGCGGTTCACAATGGAGTCCTCGTACCGACACTGATGTATGAAAGTGAGGCCTGGAACTGGCAGAAGAGGAACGAAAGTAAACTGAATGCAATGGAAATCACTTAGGTGTACATGTGGCAAAGTAAAGGATGTAAAGCTGATCTAAGTAAGATGATAGTAAGTAATGTTAAAAAAGAATCACTAAGGTGGTTTGGTCATATAGAACGGATGTATGAGGAGAGAATGGTAAGAAAGATGTATAACGCAAGTGTTGATGGCATCAGAAACAGAGGACGTCCGCGGAAAACTTGGCACGACCAGGTAAACCAGATGGTCCTGTTAGAAGTCACAATAATCGGCGAGCTTGTATGAGAAGATTTGTGAATGTGGATGAGGCGAGAACTGTGTGTCAGGACGGAAGAGTGTGGCGCTCTATCTTATCTGCCTTCCCTTGCGGGGAATACAGGAATATAAAAATAATTATAAACACCTATTTAGCACCAACATAGCTTTAAGAAAATGTGTTGTTTAAAAGTTTTTTGCAGCTTAGTATTAATATTAATAATAATAATAATGTGTTTATTCTAGAGTAATCAGGGTTTTTTTTAACCCGATTCGCCATATTATGTTATACATTAAAGTTACGAAATAAATATAATGCTATGAAAAAGAAAAACCAAGAAAAATAATAATAAATAAATGAATTAATGTCATTATACAATCTACACATTCGTGAAATCACATTAATGGCCCCGATATTGCTGTGCTAGGCATCTAGTCTGAATGTTTCATGCTTCCTTGATGATCTGGAACATGCATGAAACTTTAGTCCAGAAATCAATGATGAATTAACATTGTATCTTAGTGATCTTTCTTCTGGTTCGGTGATTGTTCCGGTTAAAATATTTTTTTACTATTATATTTAAAAAAAATATTTTTAATGTAAACATATGAATTGTTATATTTTGAATGTAATTTAACCTAACCTCCGTAATAATCAGTGTCCGGAAACATCCTGTCCGGAAAAATCCGAGCACGGCGCTAAACGTGTTCAAGCCACCTTTGTTGGGATTATTCTTTATGTTGATGTACGGTCTCCATGCCGAAAGTCCGTAATTCTCAGTCTGTCCAAGAATGTAACTCCTGCTACGCTCCTAAAATAACTTCTTTCTGCAGCCCTGATTCTTGTACTCAGTCTCTCCGTTAGGGTCCATATTTGATGACCATAAAAACAGAAATCGGATTTCTTTATCCCCGCATTATAAAGGTAACTTAAAACATCTCCAACAGCCTTGGTTCTTCTGCCTATTTCATATGCCTGTCTCCCGTCCGAATTTGTCGAGTTGCTTTAGCTGAGTCTGATCTTGGTCTCTTCCACAACCATTGCCTCCGTCTTTGCAGTACTGATCTTCACCCTTAAATGTAAATAACCAGTAACTCCGTTCTCTACCCTTACTTCAGTCAGTACCTAATATGTATTTGTATACATCATCACCTAAGACTTATTTCCTATATTTGTGTGTATATAGTTTTGTTCGGTATTTATGGCGGTATTTATTTATGCTCCATTAGGTTTTCTTTACCTATCTGTCTCCCCTCTTTACCCTATATGTTGTCTGTGGTGTGGCGTTATTTGTACAGTTACTGTTGTTATTGTGTATTCGGTTTCTCGCAGTGCGTGCCGAAGATTTACAATCACTATTACATGATACACAGTACTTCGTTCTAATCATCGAAGAAGTTTCCTTAAATTCAGGAGAGCTGTGAGTACAGCATAAAATTCAGGTAAGTCGTATTTCTTGGTTGGTTTTTTAACCCTTATTGTTTTGTTCCTATACCATTTTCCTACATCTCGTCCTCTTGTGTAATACTTTACAAGTTTAATGCTTTGAGTTGTGTAAATTAACTCATGAAGAGTTATTACAGTATTTTATGAATATCTATCTATTAAGATGATAATTAGGAAACTCTACAAAGTTAACACCGATTCTATCATTAATATTATCCATCCTTGTTGTTCTTCTTGTATGGACGACAGTCTCGCCTCGTAGTTCGCGAACTATTATTATACTATTGTTGTTTATTAAGTTGACCCGGCAACAGTACCCAAATATTGAGCTATGCAACCAATCCCCACGGCATACAGCTGCGATCCAAAATTGGGTTGACATTGTTTTGGTTTCAGATCGTATTGCATAAATTTGTCACTCGGCCCGCGTGGTGCAAGTGCATATCGTTAGACCGACGACGAATGCACCCAGTTCCGGAATAACACGTTCATAATACATAAAGCCATTCAATGCGCCGTGTCTCGGCTATTGTTTCGAATATTCGAGCCTATTCAACCCCTGCAATATATACTATAGTATAGGGGTCGACAGACTACACTGCGAAGAGCCAAATATGAAGTAAACAAAATCTTAACATTTTCATAGGGTCGCAAAATGCATTTTAATGACGAAAAAACGCGTTGAAATAAAGATTTTTTATTAAGGAAAACACATTCTTATTGTGAAGTTGTAATTATTCAGAACATAGGTCTGTGATATTTTAAATACTAAATTAATGTATTAATCATAAATATATACATATAAAATCAATTTTGTCGAAAAATATTGTTTTTGCGTCACCGGGATTTGAACCTGGATCTCTATTTCCAATCCGGGGAAGTGCACTACCTTTGTGCTATAACGACAGTATTTTTCTTGACAAATTTTCGAACCTATATGTTACATTTTTCAAATTAATACACCTGTCGTTCCATTATTTGAAAGCCATCTACATTATTTTTACAGAATCTCAAATACCTTTGAGTAAACCGACTGCAGACGCCAGAATTATCAATTCATTTTTATTAAATATTGGACACATTGATACGACATATATTATTAAGGAAAACACATTCTTATTGTGAAGTTGTAATTATTCAGAACATAGGTCTGTGATATTTTAAATACTAAATTAATGTATTAATTATAAATATATACATATAAAATCAATTTTGTCGAAAAATATTGTTTTTGCGTCACCGGGATTCGAACCTGGATCTAAAGATCTAAGATTTTTTATTTAAAACTCAAATTCACAATACAGTCGTAGGCTACCCAGAAGAATGTAATATATGGGAGTTATGAGCTTCAGTAACACAGTACCCTATTTATAAAACAAGAAAACTTAAATAATTAATTCAATATTAGCAAAATTACTTTGTGACCTCATTTTATATAAATAATTAGACAAAATACTTTGTTTTAAACATACATGTTTCGATACCTTAACAACTATTCAGAAATTTCCAATCATCTTTTGGAAACAAACCATTCTTTTGATATTATCAAGGGTTTAGAAATTATACATACAAATACTAGGGGCTAGATAAATTTGAAATTTTACCAAAATCAAATCATCTTCGCAATTGTTTAAATTTGTTTTCATATTAGTTCTTACTTAATCACTTATTATTTGTTTTTATGTATGCTTGTATTTTTAATTTCAGTATACATTGTTTCCTGAAGAAGATACCATAGGTATCGCAGCGTGTATTATAATGTCTAAACACAGTATTTTGACTCATTAATTACATATCAAATTATTATAATATTTAGTACCTGACTAAAATTATTAAGATGCTTTAATTATCTAAAATTATTGAAAAAAATTTCTACCCTAGTTTTAATAACAAGAAATTTTCTCTCAATATTGATTATTTTTTGTCTATATAGAAAGTATAGAAAAATATAATTTCATTAGTTTCATAAGTATACGTGTAAATTTGGTAAAAATAAATATTCGTGAGTAAAAATGCTTTAGAATATCATTGTTTATAAGTGTGAAAAAATATACTTTTGAAATTAGCAAAATTAACTTTGTGCTTTAATTCATTATTTTTATTTGTTAACTTTGTTTTATTAACCGCTTATTGAGTTTAAATACATCTACCGGTTTCGAAAAGTACCATTTTCTTCTTCAGGATCTTAATAATAATAAAACAAATAAAAATAATCGTTTTGAGAGTTATTTACCCTCGTTTCGATTCGTCAATATTACATTCAGCTCTTAACATCTTACTACCATCATAGGTTGGCGGCTCCGGTATCATCGTACCAGAGCGATACCTGTACAATTTGACGTGACGTTATCACATTCAATTCAGAGGGTAGCCAGAGAGAAGCTATAGAAATCATGCACCCCCAAAAGGGGAGGGTAGACGTCACATTTAAGTGTTGCAGTCGCAGAACTCGTTCACAGTCCGGCATAAATTCACCAGGTCCAAGAAGTGCGAGGGAGAGCCAGTTGAATGCTCCGTTAGGTATCTCTGGCCACTGCTCTTCCCGGCATCGTCCATCCCAGCAACCCCCAACGGGACAACCACACCTTAATAAATTAGGCATTATTAGGTGTGTTCGCATAAATAGTTTGTGAAAATGAAAAATGCTAGTTCTTTTATTGTGTCGTAATGTTGTAGACAAACTATTCCACGTATCAAACATGATATTGTATGTGAAAATATGAGTTGCAGTCTGCCGACCCCTGTGCTGTACAATACTGCACTGGTGTCGCGTACTTCGTCAGGTAAAGTTATATAATTAATAATGTCACATTGGTCATGTGGTGTAGAAAATACAGCACGTGTGTCGATTCACTTTATTCCGCTAGCTTTATGCGACAATGAATGCGCGGCGTCTGTCTAGCTAGGTCGCGTTCTAAGGTGGACTACTGTTTGTGACCGTCCGCAATTCAAATGCAGTCGCATTGAAATTACTCGTTTGAATGGTTATGTTGACATTTAAATACGAGAGAGATTTAACAGGAACGAGAGTTCGCCAAAAAATTACACATTAGTACATTATAAAGAGAGAAATGGGTTGAAAGCAATGGATTAGTTGGATTTGAGAAAATTATAATTGATGAGGTACGTGAGAAGAGTGTAAGAACACAGTAGACACTGTGAAGATGTGTAAAGTGGCGCTAGAAGAGGGATAGAGGGGGGTGAAACGTGAAATGCACAATTAATAAACACAAAAGAAAAGAGATAGAAAACAGAATCCAATGTAAGAGATTGCAAAAACGAACAGAGATTTAAATATAAACCTTCCTGCGCCCTTTTACGTGCTACCTTTATTTATTTTTTTAAATACAGGTGTATACCGACATTACAAACAGACAGATAATCAAGTGTCATGTGCGGAAGTAAAGAGACCAGTGGGTACAAGGCAGCCATTAAAGGGCTAACTATCAAGTACACTCTCCCGTGAAGAGACTTGGACGAAACACAATGATGTATGAGTCACGCCATACACGGTACAGGCACGCACGATTTTGTTTGTTTTGAGAGTTTGACTTATGAAAAGTGAAGTGTCCGCGTTCTCGCTGACACGATCTTGTCATCATCTGCTTAATATACCCCATCTCGAAGTCCACGTTTTGATGAAATCCCTATTTGACTCTGAACGCACCGTGCGTGCATCGGTGCGCATGCTGTGGAAGTATTAGCTCATAGAACGGTCATGAGTAAGTGATGGGGCACCTCTCATTGAATAATTCTTAAAAAATCCTGTCATAATATATCTATAACACGGTGATCTTACGAACGTTTTCTGTAGGCACAGTCTGGACTAGTCAAAAATAATATTTTATTTCCAATCAATAAAAAAAAAATAGAAATATATTTAAAAACTTAGCCGCTTTGTTGTTATTTCCCTACCACTGTCTACTGACTCATTTTACAATCTTATCTAATGTTCTAGTTCTATTTTTTCTATTTTAAGCGTTTGGCTACGAAGTTTGCCGCATAATTTAAACGATTAATGCGGTAAAATTATGCATACTGGAACGATCCATGCGATCTATTTTTGGGTGTTTTGTATGAAATTATTTCGGGACTGGAAGAAATAAACGATACATGCGGGAAAACGATTATTAAAATTACGATCATTAAGGAAAACACATTCTTATTGTGAAGTTGTAATTATTCAGAACATAGGTCTGTGATATTTTAAATACTAAATTAATGTATATATTTATAATTAATACATTAATTTAGTATTTAAAATTACGATCGATCGAGATTTCACTGTACATTTTTAAAGGAGCTTAGTTTTTATATTCAAACTCACAGAGTGTGCCTCAATTGATCGTATTACTTCCTGAAATTGCGCCCCGTTGACGTTAAAATTGTAACGATAAAAATAAAATTTCCAAATATCAAATTACCATTAAAAAGTGATCTCCAGCCATGCGAATACCCGACGGCATAATAACTGTTCCCCTCGGGGTGGCAGACCATCCCCTACCGAACCAATAGCATCAGCGTGCCATTCCGAAAATCTGTTCGCCCTGCAAGTATGAAAAAATGTGATTCCATATTAAATAAACAAGCATTTCACATTTTGAATGTGTGCAGGGGAAGGGGGATGATTCCCTCTCCCCGCGCACCACCCCTGACCGCTTGACTCGTATTTACTTATTCATACCGTTAGGGCTGTTTCTGGCCCCGCCGCACAGATGTCGCTGTTTCTGCGCGTCTTCGCTTACCCTGGCGGCCCTCTCAAAATCTTGGAAAAATATTTTTACTTATTGTATTTGAATATATTTTATTAGACTCCCCTTGTTAAATCGCGTTAAAAAAGGCGAGTTAGATAAATTGGTATATTATATAAATTCATGAGGATGAGCTATAATACGTAAGAACGTTCTGTGTATAGTTTTCTGGGCTAATTTGTATATCTGACCTTTCTGGCCGACGTTTCGTGTTGTGATTGAGTTACTTGTTTACAGTACCGTGTCGAAAGCAGGGTCTGTCGTTTATTAGGTACAATACCGTGTCGAAAACAGGTGTTGTGTGAAGTGAGTGGTGTTGTGTTAAGTTCCATTTACTGTCGGATTACTATCTGTGAGGGCTTTTCGACTTCTATAGTTTTGAAGCGCCGGATACCACGAGGTTTTTAATTTTAGGTCATCATCCCTATTAATATTAATTAATGTCGGATAAATACAGCAGATTGGATTTAATGTGTGATGGTGATTAGCTACATTAAATGATGCATTGCTTATGCTATCGGCGCCGGATCCCTACCGGAAAAGACTGTAAAATAACGTAGAGCTTCAGTCGTCTCGGACCACCCTCGCCACTGGACCAAGTTCTCCATTATCCCAGGAGTGCATGTGGGCGACACTGTGCAATATCACCTAGACTTTAAATTGACAAAAAATGTACTCAGTTATAAGATGTAAGGAATCCATTAGAAGAGTTAGTGCTAAAATTTCAGTAACCCTTTAACATTTACATACAAAAATAACTCCTCAATACAAAGCATACCGTTCACTATGCGCACTCACCCCACATTCTTACCCCATATGTAATTAAAATTCATTTCGCTGGTTCCGGGAAATAATTAAGATAATATTTGAAAACATGTTGTTGCCCTTGATACGGTTGGTATCCATGCTATTATTTTACTTGAAAAATAAGTAATAAAATTCACACGTATGTTTGCATGGCACCAAACTGTTTGGTACCAGTTTTCATAAGTATTTTTAATATTATAAAAAAAAATAGAGATGCCTATACTGAATACATGTCACGTCAATATTCTTATTATTTTCATTATTTTAGAAGATAGTTAACTTTGTTTTATTAACCACTTAATGAATTAAATACATCTACAAGTTTCGAAAAATATCATTTTCTTCTTCAGGATGTCATTTATTATATTAGCTAATTAAAAAAGCTGTTAAAGAAACAATATAACACATGTTTTTGATTAGTTAATGACATCCTGAAGAAGAAAAGAATATTTTTCGAAACCGGTACATGTATTTAATTCACTAAGTGGTTAATAAAACAAAGTTAACAATCTAAAATAATGGATTTCAAGCACAAAGGTAATTTCGTTAATGTTAAAAATATTATTATTTTCAAACTAAGCTAAACGCTTGTACTATGAAAATAAAACTAACTTGCTGGTCTCCTGGAACGAGGCGCGCACCCCCGACCACTAGATCACAGACCGACAAGCTACTCTTACATATCTTAAAAATAAATATTTTTTATTGCTGTTTTTCGAATCATCTAAATGTGCGGCTCCCGGGGCGGCTGCGGCGCGTTGTATTGTTGTCTGTTGGAGGTCGGCATTAGGCATTTTTTTGAGGTTGATGATAGCTCCGTTTTGCACCCAGGTATATGCAGGGTGCGTGCAGATTGTGGAGGTGATTTTGATACATTGATGATTCCGTAAACTTGTATTGGTTATTTTATTATGTTGCATATTCATCTTAGGATTGTTTCTGGAACATTAGCGTAGACTTCATCATTCACATAACAAGATAGAATCAATTAAATAGTACAATCTGGGATGCTTAATTGATGTCTCCGAAACGAGAAAGTCGAAAGTTACGCGTTCAGAAAATATCTGAAGATCCACATCGTCCAAAGGCAAATTTTGTTTCCGTAAAATTTTCACAATTTTTGTTATGAATTTTTACTTATAAACTATATAATATACCATTAAAAAGTTTTCGTTTATTTAGTGTAGTTTTATCGAACTTAAAATACTATAATTCGCTATTTTATGTTATAAATATAAAGTGTGGAAACGAGCTCCGAGTGTACCGCAATAAGTAGTACCGTTAATCTTGTAAAATACAACCCTCTTTTCTTCCTGTTATCCTGGTGAAATCAATTTGTTTCCGTACACAACTGATAAATAACACCACCCGGTAAACAATGTGTCACGTGCTCCGCTCTGGGGTATGTTTGTCTACGAAACAGGCTTGTGTGCTCTTGGTGACTGGCACAAACAAGCGGTGCCCGTGTGGCGTCGCGACGGATATTCCGTCGTCAGGTGCTAAGTGTCATAATATCATACGTCATTTTTTTGTCTTAAAATTTTTGACATCTTGCTATAGCCATAGATGTACCTACCCTAAGTCCTCGATTATAAAACGCACCCTTATTTGTATATACAAATAATAAAAACATTATGTAAACTATTAAGGAAAACACATTCTTATTGTGAAGTTGTAATTGTTCAGAACATAGGTCTGTGATATTTTAAATACTAATTAATGTATTTATTATAAATATATACATATAAAATCAATTTTATCGCATTATCCCGGTGACGCAAAAACAATATTTATATTAAGTCAATTTAAGTTAATTTTTATTTATATTGAATTACAAAAAAAATTGTTTGTCATATGGTTTTAGTTAGGGCTGGTTGTGTGGATCGGTACTAACTTTTTAATATAGTAGTAAAAAAAGTTACTAAAGTAAAAAAAAATGCGAAAACGGGTTGTTTGATGGTTAGTAAAAAAATATATTTACTTCTCGAAAGTACATTCCGTAGTAAACTCATTTTACTCTGCGATATCCGATAGTGAAAACGAGAATTGATAGTTAAATATGGCGGACTTTTCACAGCTGTTCCAAAAGTCATCTGACACATTGATACTTTGTAAGTTGCACTATACGACAATGAATCATTCAATATCCCGCTATTTTAGTGATGACAGTTCGTCCGATGACGATCTCGTTGTTTAATACGTATTATTACACATAATACGAAAAAATGTCAATCAAAATCCAGCATATTTTATGATTATTTGTCACGCCTGTAGACGTCTCCATCTATGCTTTGACAGAGGTAAATTTAATGTATCAACAACCCGCAAACTATTTTAACCACGGGCTTTAGTAAAAAGCTACTAACGATCGCACAACCGGCTCTTAGTATTTTTGACATCCTAATGAAGGAAATGGTATTTTACGAAACCGGTTGGTGTATTAAATTTAACTCATAAAAGTGGTTAAATACAAAATTTTTAATAATTTATATTGAAATATTATTATTTTAACTTTTTTATAGTTTTGATTATTTAATTTAATTAATAATTTGATAATTTGAATATTTCCAGTTATTCGTTTGAGTTACTTGTGTATTAATTGAGATAAATTGTTTAGATTTCACTGTTAGATATAATGGCCTGTTACCTACAGACTTCGGTCCAGTTATATATATATATATATATATTCAATGAAGATGGACAAGACATGACCGAGTTGCGAACGAGAGGCATCTATTTCTTCCATTTGAGATGGAATTCAATTGTAACAACCGGTTCGTGGGAACCAGTGTGATATTAGTTATGCCGATGATATGGTTATAGTAGCGCCATCTGCAAAAGGGATAAGAAAGCTTTAACAATATTTTATACAATGCTAGCAAATCGGTCATAATGGCGTTAAAATATGGAAAAGGGCCACATAATATCCCTCCCGTGTGGCTGGACGGGACGAAATTGAACTTTCAAAATAAAGTCAAATACCTTGGCCATTCAATGAAGATGTACAAGACGATGATGACATAGAACGACAGAGAAGACAGTTGAGCGTTCGTGCAAATATGCTGTCATGGCGTTTCTACCGATGCAGTAAGGAGGTGAAGAGCATCCTGTTTAAATTCTTCCACCAGCATGTATACCTGCAAGCTCTGGTCGAAATACAAGCAAGTGACGTATAACCGTCTCCGAATTCAGTACAACAACTCATACAGAATACTGTTCGGATTGGCGAGTTATTGTAGCGCATCTACAATGTTTACCGAAGGCCGTATACATGGATTCGTTCCGCTTCTAAGACATCGAGTTGCTGGCGTAAAGCGCGGCTGAAGCTCAGCACCGACTCTCTGGTGCAAGCGGCGCTCTCATGGAAAGCTGGTCCCGTGACCAGAGAATGGCCTGCAAAATAGCTACATATACAACAATGGCCGTGACTGAAGTAGTTATATATATAATATTTATATTTTGTGTGTATATGTGTGAACTTTTAACTTTTTTTAAACTTTTTAAATTATTTTAATTTTTTTTTGTATTTTTAAATATTTTCCTTGGTTTTCTTTTATTAATGCTCTATATAAAAAATATAAAGTAGAATTTAAAAAATGTACACTATAAATAAAAAGCTTTCAGTAGTACAAAAGCATTTATTAAATTAACATCACAATCGTTGCACGAGGTTCTTTCATCTTAATGATGATGGCTATAAATTTTCTCTTCAAATTAAACAAAATGGAAAATATTCAAACAAACTAATTTATTTCATAAACTTAATGTATAACATAATATGTATTATCTTTATGGCGAATCAGGTTAAAAAAAAAACTTGATCACGCTGGAATAAACCCATTATTAATATTATTATTATCACAGTTTTGCTTCATTGAATCATCGAATATCTAGCTAGCGAGTTAAGAGTGGCAATTTATCTCTTCACCCAATAATAAGTACCCTAGCAACGTTTGGACAGCTCACGATAATGCCGTGTATTACTAAAGCTGAACCAGGAATAAGCCGACCGGTCCAATGGGATGCACTACAATGTTCAAGTAGGATTACAACGCAGAGTCGAAAATCGAAACCAATTAAATTGAAGTGTCTTTCGTTTTAGTATCTCGTGCAATCGCTAGATGTAGTTAGCTATGCATTACGGCACGAACGTTCCGAAACAATGTTGAAAAAATGCATGCAATGTTGTATTGGAGAAATTAAACCGTTTCGTGCAGTTTTGGTGTCATGTGTATTTTATTAGTCATTTAAAAAATATATATATTATTAGTTATTTTAAATTGTGAACTTAGTTTTTTTGACCGTCTAATCAAAAACATATGTTCTTGTTTCTTTAACAGAATCTATTTATTAATTTAGTACCTAACTTAAATTGTTAGTATTAGAATGGGATTTGTGGTTAAATTTAATTGGTTGTTTATAATTTTTTGATTAGTTTTACACGCTTTATTTATCTCCAACGATTCCAAATTATTTAATTTATACTTTTAAAATTATCAATATTAACTTTGTGGTTAAAATTCATATTTATTATCTTTGTTTTATTAACCACTTAATTGAGTTTAAATACATCTACCGGTTTCGAAAAATACAATTTTCTTCTTCAGGATGTCATAACTAACTAAAAACATATATTATTGATTCTTTACCAGAATCTATTTAAAAAAAAATAGGTACTAAATTTATTTTTTAAATAATTGTTGGTTTTTTTAAAAATAAATTCTGGTAAAGAAACAACAATATATGTTTTTAGTGAGTTACGACATCCTGAAGCAGAAAATTGTATTTTTTGAAACCGATAGATGTATTTAAACTCAGTTAAGTGGTTAATAAAACAAAGATAATAAATAAAAAATATATATTTAATTTATGACCAACACCGTTTACATGCAAAATAGACAATTCCAAAGTTTTATCAAAACTATGACAATTTTCTATCAAGTGATTAGAAAATTCTGAAAACCTACTATTATTTAAACATCTCAAATGCTCCTTTAATATAAAAAAATATATATTATTAGCTTTTGAGTCAAACAAAAGAAAAATAATAATAATAATGGATAATTTGTATAGCGCCATTTTCGTAAAAACTGTTTATATTTCTATAATTATCTTTGTTTTTTTTTTAAATTAAAAATCGTTATTTTCGAAATGATTTTTTGAAAAGGTGCGTTTTTAGTTTTTCTTAAATAAAAGTCTCTGCACTGTTTCTTATAACGGAGGGCAAAGAGTTCCACGCTTTTGGGCCTGCCACCGCAAATGTAGTACAACAATCATAGTCAAAATGTAGTACAATATCGAGAGCTTAGTACCGTTATTTAGAAAATGTTTATTTCGGAGGCTTTTCGCCGTTTAATGTGTCACGAGACTGTGTCGTAAAACGTGCGTTCAAAAGCGCGTAACATTTTATAGTTCGTATATGTATAGTTCGGTTTCGAAGAAATCTTTTTCACATAACAAAAGAATACTATTTGGAGCTGAAATAAAAACAAACCGAAACAAAATACAATAATCTGTATACGAGTGCGACGGGACGCATCAGAAATGCAGAGACGATTGATACACGTGTCTGAGTTACGTAACGGTTTGAGACATGCAATGCTTTTTTTTTCCCATTATGTATACATATTTGTAGGTATGTTCATTCATATTTATGTATTTCTCTATCGCTTTCTACTCTCTTCTGAGCGTAGTTAAAACATCTGAATATTGGTGATTTTTTTTAATAAAGGCAGTTGGAGGGGGGCACCCTTTTCCGGGACCGGTTTAGAAGCCAGGGCTTCCTCGTCGGTGCCACTCATAAAAGCTAATAAAAATATACGACTTTAATTCAATAATATATTCAAATTATGCAGTATGGTATATAAAACGAAAACAGAAGAAAATAAATTCAATATGATTATTAGAAATCTTTGCAAAATTTAAAATTTAGATCCTTCAGCGTCTCTTGAGCGCTGTCTTTATTCATAAAAAAAAACATTTAACATAAATCCATAGAATACATAGTTTTACATATTGATGGAAAATTAGTAGTTTAAGGCAGAATCACACCTTCACGGACAGACTACCGGAGTTACAAACATGAGGGATGGAGAGTGAGAGAGGTAGGCGCGTAATTGGAGATACTTCCTACCTACCTAAGGAGCTCCAACGTGTCACCCATACCCGAATAAATACCTTATATTAAACAATATTTGTCCCGTTACGAATAAAAAGAAATAGGACAGGCACCTTAGATAAACAGTCAATTTAAAAATTTAAAAAACAATATAATACCTATATAAGCCGTTTTACTTTCACTTAATTGTGCACGGGCCCATTTGGGGGCCACCAAATATGGATCCTTACGGAGAGAGCGAGATGAAGAATCCGGATTGCCGAAATGAGTCATTTTAGGTGAGTAATGTTAATGGTAATAATGTTACTCACCTATATATATAGATATATATATATATATATTTTAACATTTTTTTCTTCTCTATGAGAGTAAGACTCGTGTATAGAAAAGGAGTACAATCGAGTTTACAATTTAGATATAGAAATATTCCAATTAAGGTGGCTTGGACACGTCTTGCGAATGGTACCAACGACTACCGAGATGGGATAAACAACAACAAAGACTGTACGAAGACAGATTGGATTTTTATTGGTCAACAAGATAAGGGAAGGTGAAAGCGCCGTGTCGAGACTCTGAGCCCCCGACTCTCTTTTATAAATATTTTAACCAGTTCCAAAAGAAAATTATAAAATGGTTTAATTTTGAAATTGTAATTTTTGTCTGCTGTATAAATTTGAATGTCTTTTAGTTTGTCGCGAGTAAATATTTATGTTCGTGCCAAAGCCACCGTATTTTCAAGATAGTTTACGCCTTCAACTTTGATGAGATACCTAAGAGTAGCGGGAGTGACATTAAGAGATCAAATCAGGAACGATCTTGGAATGAACCCGCCGCTGGTCCAAATAGAAAATTCTCAGGTAATTTGGTTTGGACGTATCCTACGCACGGGAAACTAAACGTTGTCTAAATATATTTTCTCATCAGCACCAGACGGAAGAAGTCCTGTTGAACAAACCAGAAGAATATGTAAAAGTCAATGCACAGCTCCGACTTTACGCACAGGCGGAGTAGTGCCTGCCTGTAGCTATGATTTGCTGACTAGGGTTTCTATCCCGGGTCGATCCAGGAATGAATTCCCGGGAATACATGGGATTTTCGATGCATTGAGTCCCGGGAATGCTTATGTCAAGTTCCGGGATTCGTAATAATTTTGAAAGAGTGTAAATAAAATAATTTCTTACAAACGCAGTTAAAAAGAAATGTTAAGGTCAAAACAAAAAAAAAGCATACTTTTCAAATAAGTTCCAGAAAACAATAACAATGGGTTCAGGAAACAATAAATCATTTAGTCGCAAAATACAGAGTTGCAAATTTGCTAGCTTTGACGACTGCCGGTGAAGTGCAATAAAAATACGAGTACATACATGAGTGAGTGCTTTGGCTGAAACAAAATTTTTTTTTTACCGAATTATGCCCTAGCTTGTAACGGTTTCGAAGTCATTCGGTATTAGGAATTCCCTGTTGACCATTAAAGTTTTTTCAATTGCTGAAAATATATGTAAAAAATCGAGAAGCAGGCTGTCAGATGTAAATTGAACATTTTTGTATTTTTAAAATGCTATTTTAAATTAATTTGTTTTATTGTGTGTATTTAATTTAAATATTTTATTTTTGTTAATATAATATATAATAGATTTATTGTAAATATGTACATACAATATATTTCATTCAAATTAGATTTTTAAATGTTTTTTTTTAATATTGAGAATTTATTATAAGTATATTTTTTAACAATATTTGTTACCGGGAATTATCCAGAGCTGCGAATCGAATCCCGGGAATGAAAAAAGTCCGGGAATAGAGAAACCCTATTGCTGACTGATGCACACTTTCATTCAAGTCATCAATATAGTTCGACGACCGCTCAATTGGCGCTAGACGTAGACGACGCGACACATTTTATAACATTAAGTGTCTCTTCTGTCGATGATGGGACTCAGAAATTGAATGGTTCTCGTAGTATTGGTAGACATACGATAAGAGTAGTTAAGTGAAAAGTATCTATAATCGATCGTCTTATGACGATTCTACACCACCTTCCTAATATTAAAAATAAATCTAATTGTATAAAAATATCGCTTCATTTTCTTTTTTTTTTTCATTATTTTGAGTATGCAAGGGTAGTTCCGTTCATGTTGTTCATAATCATCCCTTCTGGTTTTTTTCTCCCGGTACATCCTCGCAAAAGCCTTATCGGTGGCTGGGTCCGCAATAATTCCTTGATACATTTTGTTGATTTCTTTCGACGATGCTTTTTGCCGGGACGAATGAAATTGCGCAGTATTTTGTGGACTCCAGTACGAGCGACTGATATTAATGGAAGGTTTGATGAAGATCCTCCAGCCGTGAGGGTTACAAGATTCGGTAGCATGATTTTTTTCTCTTTTCCTACCTACTACACGCGCGGTGTACGGGGCGGCCAGAACCACAGCGGTACAAGTCAATTGAAATTGTTATCTTTTGACTTGTGAAATTGATTAAATTATTATATAAAGTACGTTATTTGTTATATGTGAGATGGGTCTAGAAGGAATTGTGGGGGATGCTCTATTTACTGTGTAGTTTCGTCGCAACAATACGTCAGTCTCCCAATTACACATTTGGACATAATCACGGAAGAACGGAAAGAGAGTCCCAGCCACTGCCGGGCGATGATCAAATCATCTTAGTCGTCAGGGTCTTCTATGATCTCCATATTTTGCCAGATACAATCCAACGTGTCGCCAAATAAAACTTATTCCGAGCCGCGCATACCACCCGCTGTCTGTATTTGCCGCCAGGGGACCGTTCCACGCCTTTTGATTGGCGCGGTCATTTTACAATCCACACTGCTACCGCATTTTAATTTAAATCCTAATGCGGCGTTCATAGTAACGTGATTTGTCACGTGACAATATTTAAGATAGCAATTTCAATCATATTAATATTAAGAAACAGCTGTAGGGGGGAACGGGGGGAACGACCCTTTCCCGGGACCTCATCAAAGCTAATAAATACGTGACTTTAATTCAAAAACATATTCAAGTTTATATAGTATATAAAACGAAAAAAAGAAAAACTCTATGTAGTTATTAGCAATTTTCACAAAATTTAAAATTTAGACCCTCCAGCGTCCCTTAAGTTACTGTCTTTGTTCATATCATATTAGATACACAAGGAGCCATAATATTGTCTGGATTCCACTAAGACCTTGGCCGACTTGACCCGCTACAACAACGAGCCGGGAGGAAAGTTGGAGGGCCGTCGACAGCGACCGGGAAATGCCCTTAAAAACGGTCAAAAAACTACCCCTTACCCCGATCGCGCGAAGGAGCAAAAAGCAGACCGGGGGGCAGCTCCCGGCGGGCCGCGCGTAACGAGCCCCCTCGGCCCGAATTAATGCGCTCTCGGGCCTTTTTGCGTTTCGCCCCCGGGTCCGCCGAGCACGCACGCACGGACGCGCGCACCGCCAAGAATTTGAAAATCATGCTCCATCTCCTTTTCTTTTGTCCCACGATCCGAGTTCAGAATTGTGAAACGGGACCCGTATTACGCTCTTCTTAATTCGTCCGCGGTCACATGATCGTATCTCAGATCCACGGCTCCAGTGTTGCATTAGGGATCCAATTAGCTGAACTGAATACTGGTGATGGTTTTTTCCCAGCTTACCAATAAAATAAACACTAGACTTTTTTAGGTACCGAACCCCTAAAATATGTTGAATTGAATTTCCAAACACGCTGATGGTCCAGCATCAAGACGATCGTATTTAATATTATCGTTTATTTTTAAGTTTCATTTCGGAAAAAATCGATTAGATATTTTAAGTTCATCTTCAATATTATCAAAATTATTTTGAGCCACATATTTAAATATTTTAATGTTCATTTATTGTGTCAGAATGATGCGTGGAGAATTTTGTGCAGCCGCACAGTTTGTAGGCAACACCGTATCTGATTAATGGTATTAATGACAGATCCACAGATCGCCGTGCGCGTGTTGATGTTCCATTATGGTTACTTTACCTATCTGTCCCCCTTTGTATCCTATTTCTCAAAGCATGATTTTTTCTGTTTATTGTCTATGAATTTTGAACTGTTAAGGGGAGTGGTTGTTCTTCTATGTGCTCGTCGCTGTCTTGAAGTTTTGGTAAAGTTACTTATTGTTAGTGTATTCGGTTTCTCGCGTGTTTGTACCGAAACCGCTATTGTGGGTCACAGTGCTTCGTGCTGAACATTGTAGAAGGTTCCTGAAGTTTAAGGGCTGTGAGTACAGGAGCGAAAATCCAAGTGAGTCGTGTTTGTTCCTGGTTTGTCCTGTCTCTCCTGAATTCCTACCACCCTTCTTACATCCCGTTTTCCTATCCCTTGCCCAAATAATAGGTTTTATAGTTAACACTAGTCTTGCCCATGCAGCGGTCACCATTTTTCCGTCGATATTTTTAAACTTTATGACCGATGTACGAACGGAGATAATTAAAAAATAATAATTTCAGTAGATTGTTATGAGCTATTTTTAATGTAGAATTAAAGTGTGTAAAAAAATAAGTATAAAGACAGTACTTATCATGTTGGGGCGGGAGGGGGGGGATGCGCGCCGTATAGCGGTGTCTGGTAACGTTTCGTGATTCGGCCCACGCTCGAAAACAATGGTTTTAAATTTTTTTTCTCTCGTTTCCCTTTTGCGAATCTCGTTTTCAAGTAAATGTCTGAATTTAATGTAATGAGTTTTACCCAAAAAAATACGAGTATTTTTTTTTTGTATTCTCATCTTGCGAAGTTGACCCGTAGGTCATTTTTTTCTCACTCCCCGTGAGTTGGAATAAAACGAATCACTTTGTATAATTAATCAAGTATCTCTTTATTATATACGTAGAAGCCCTTGTATCGAAAACATATCAAATATTTATTTTACCTTTGCGATGTATGAAGTGTATCTTTAATATTCAGCATTATTCAAACATGACAAATGAAGGAATTAAACATGTTACACTTAAAAAATACACTCACGGTTAAATCACATGGTTTATTTTAAAAAGTTGCAACTTAAAACGCGACTAGATTAAGAGTGATGCGTCCTCCCTCGGAGGCGCTAGCGGGCGCGCCGGTCATCGTAGTGAAACGTAGATAATTTCACCAAAAATATTGTCTCATCATAGTATCAAAATAAAGGGTCTTTCAACGAGGACGCTCGATTTTAAAATGTAAGTTAAACAGGTTGTATGTGAGATATTCACTCAATTTTTCTTTCATTTGAAAGTATATTTTATGGCATTAAGTGTGGAATATAACGTTGTTCGAATATCCGCTGCGGCTTTGCTCGGTGGCATATTTGGGAGGTCCAATTTTCTATGACTTTATCGCATAAATCTGGCTAAATTTGCTGGATGGCGTTTGTTATGTTGACTTTGAGGAGGTCAATTGTTTGCGGCTTATTCGTAAAGACTTGCGATTTAAGATAGCCTCAAAGGAAGAAGTCTAAAGGTGTTAAATCGCACGATCTCTGTGGCCAGTTCACGTCACCGTCGCGCCAGATAACCGTGCCCTCAAATCGATTGTCAAATTGCCCTCAAAATTTGATGATTTGCACACGTTGTTCAACCTTCCGTGGTGATTTGCCGTATACTACTTAACAATTGACAATAAATTTGACAGATGTCACTTTAACAACATGGCTGCTATAACCTAACAAATTTTGAGCGTCCCTATTAAAAGACCCTATATGTGTTGAAGATTAGTAAATGGGGATATTTAATATTTCAATATTGTTGATAACTTTGATTGGTTGTTCTGATCCTTTTAATTTGATTAATAAAGCTTTGTGCATCTCGTGGGACCCGTCGACTCCCGCCCACTGCAGCTTCCTTGCTTTCACCTTTTGAATATCCGAGTTTCACAATTCTTGCATTCGAATATTTGTTCATTTTTTTTTCTAATTGACTCAGAGAGACAACGTAACTTGTATAGAGTCGAGTAAGTGCCTAGCCACCTCGACTCACCTCGACTCGCCTCTCCAAGCAAAAGAACTACGCTCTTTTTTGAAGAGGCACCAGCGATATATAAAAAATATGTAACTTTAGTTTGTAATAGAATCAAGTGTGTATATAAAATTGTAAAATTTCAGCTTTTATCACGATGGGAATTAATTTTCAGAAATTTTTCAGTTTATTTAGGATTATTGCCAGTGTGTAATGACGTAGAATGTTCCGGAATTCTAAATACTGTAATAATATATTCGTTATCGAGTAAACATTACCCGGAATATGACTGATTAAATTTCTATTTTATCTCTACAATATTATTTCAAGAGAGTTTTGTAATATGATAATTTAAAATAATTCTTTCGGTAAATGTGTCTTTTTTCAAAAATGTAATAACGATTGATTGAATCCGAGGCACGCACATCCCGAATATTGAATAATTCTCCGTGTTTTTGGTACGACTTAATTTATTCCAAAATTGGAAAAATTGAAACTGGAATTTATTCCAAAATTGGTATATGAAAAATTGATGTCCGCGTATTGTAATTCATAGATTCAAAATTATCCAATATTATTATTTTTGGAATAATTTCCCGGTACCATAGATTTAAATCGTCAGTTTGACGCAATTGGTATATTATTTACTTACCAATACGCTGTTTAGGGAGGATATAAAGTACTTTTAAAATTAGCAATATTAACTTTGTGGTTAAAATTCATATTTTTTATTTATTATCTTTGTTTTATTAACCACTGAATTGACTTTAAATACATCTACCGGTTTCGAAAAATACAATTTTCTTCTTCAGGGTGTCATAACTAAGTAAAAACATATATTATTGTTTCTTTACCAGAATCTATTTTTAAAAAAAATTGGTACTAAATTAATTTTTTGAATAATTGTTGATTTTTTTTTTAAATATCATTTTCTTCTTCAGGATATCATAACTAACTAAAAATATAGCATTGTTTCTTCACCAGAATCTATTTTTAAAAAATTTTAAATTTTTTTTTAAAAAAACAACAATTATTTAAAAAATAAATTTAGTACCTAACTCAAATTGCTGCTCAATACAAATCAATTCAGTGGTTAATAAAACAAAGATAATAAATAAAAAATAGGATATAAAGTCTTCGCAAGTCCTAGTTTTATAACTTAACTATCGGCGATCCAGTCTTGCCGGGTGTTTTTTTGACCCCATTCCGTTATTTACCGTATGTATTGTTAGATATTGTTTACACGAGGGGGTAGGGAAATAAGGGATGCAGGAAGAGTGGAAGGAATTAGGTATAGGGACTGGACAAAGCTCGAGAATCAACCGGGGAGCACGACTCATAGCTCTTGAATTTCAGGAACCTTCTTCGATGGTCAACACGGAGCACTGTGATCCATAATAGCGGTTTCGGCACGCACACGCGAGTAACCGAATACACCAGCAATAAGTACTTTACTAAAACTAACACAGCAGTAGAACATCCACTATCCTTGACAGTTCAAAAGTCATAGACAAACACACAGTAAAAGTAGTGCTCTGAGGGGTAGGGTATAGGGAGAAAGGGGGAGCAGATAAATAAAGCAACCATAATGTAGCATCCACACGCGCACGGTCATCGGCAATCAATAATAACAAAAACTCTCGCGTCGTAAAACTTGCACAGCTTATTCTGCTTGTAATCTCTAGATCAACGCGACTATTTTCAGCTCGCAACGTTTTTCCAATCGTCAGATATGTTGCTTTCAAATATCTTTTATAAATATATTTTTTGTTGCACATTTTTCAACTTTATAATTTTTTGAGTTTTAGACCGAGGGCACGCTAAAGTAAGTCAATGTTGCTCAGATAAATAGCAATCAAACTCGTATCAACATAAAACATGAAAAATAAAGATTACAAACGTGAGAAGCTGTTGCCCGACTCGCTGAACAACAATTGTGAACTCGTAACAGACGGACCATGAACGAACTCAAAATCAAGAGCTGTTGGCTAAATTTAATTTTGATATTAAATTGGATTATTCTAATTTATCTTCGATTGTCGTTGAAGTACTTTTTTTTGTGATGCGCTGATGATTGAAGGCGAGACACCAAGATAATGCTGAGCTCTCAGAATTGACATAGCCACTGAGAAGGAGATAACACGTCGATGTTGTAAAGAAGTTATTAAAAAAATATATGATAGCAATATTTGAATATGTCCAAGAACACACAATTACTGGATTTTCACCTACATTATCAAACAAATAATATATATCTCACAGAGACGAAGCTAAGGAAGTACGGGTGTATCGCGTAGAATTACTCGCCGAGGAGGCGCCGATTAATTGATACGATAAGTCACGTGTCAATAATTTAAAAGTGTAATAGATATCAGGAAAACAAAGACGTAAAACATAAAACGTACAACGGCGGCCTGTCGCCGTGCAGATACTTGCAAATATAACTTTACGTATTGTTATGAATTTGAATAAAAGCAGAGTATTCTGCTGGCGGAAACCATTCTTGATTTTTCCGCCGTAGGGTGCCTATATTGAACATCTTTTGTGTTTCATTTATTTCGATCTCACAATCATATCATCATCATTATCGCCGGTTGAGAGAAGCTAAGATCGGCAAATCACCTTTGTCTACATTCTTGTTTCCTGTACGGAACAATGAGCTTACGACCCGTCTTTTGTGGTGGTACTTGAAGTGTATATACAACTATATATATATATACAACTTACAAAAATTTGATAGATATGGAGATTGATTAATGGGTGAGAATGGTGAACGTTATATTTGTATAAAGTGATCACTTAAGCCAGCCGAAGACAGATCGTAAGCCCTGTAATTACCCATCTATTAAATATAATAAAAATAGCTTCGTCTCTATGAGATATCTATTATTTGTTTAAAGATATGATAAGTTATGGATCGGTACATATGTTGTAAAAATCAGAAGGTTATGTGTGTGTCTGGTTCACGTGTTCGTTTAAATATAATCGCGGAGAGTGTGCGTAAGTATGTGTGTGCCAGAGCAGGTTGACAGAAGTTAATTGTTGCACAGTTACAGTCAGAAAGAGCGTTAGCTAGAGATCATGAGGAGTGGTGTTCAGGGGCCGGCTTCCCGGACGGCTGCCAGCGCATGTTATTGACACACGTTGTTTGCGGCTAATGACAGCCTAGTTTTACACACCGATAAACGCGAAGCGCTTTTAGGAGTCGTCGGCAGTGTTGATGATTGAGGAGGCGACAGACCTCCACAGCGTCAAATTTTTTTTTTCAGGGATTGTGAAAATATACAAATCTAGATCACGGGCGTAGCGGGGATGCTGGCAAATAAAAAATGCAAGAATATTATAAGTCGACTAAAATTTTTGCCGTTCCCTCTAGCGCGATGTTCTGTCGCACTTTATTCTCCGTCTCGGGCAATTCTACGAATATGTTTTCAGAACTTAATCCGACGATGGCAATCGTTATTTTTCGCACAGACGACAGATGGACGGCGTAACAACTCGCGCGTAATGTTCCCGTTGCCGTTCCTCCGCCGCGCTTAACATAAAACGAGCGTTATATCAGCCGTTTTTGCCCTCACGGGAAACGGCACTAAATAACGCAGTAAATAATTGATATTCGCGACGCGCGCCGGGAATTTAAAACAAAAAAAGCTTTTACGTTCGTTTCGCCTCGAAGGGGGAATATTACAGTTTGATGATTTGCAGTACGAATAAGACAATTGACAAACAAACACGATTTTTAAGAAATCTGTATAAAAAATAATATTGAATGATGGAATTGCGAAAATGGAATCATTTGAATAAGGTTTAGGGGTGCCCGATTTAAAAAAAAGTACTATAATTGTAACATTCTTCGGTATGACATCAAATTCTCTTACATTTATTTATTTATGTATTTATACGGTACGGTGTACCATTAAAAAAATGTTATAAAAACAAAAATATTCCTATCCTTACAGACAGATTTTTTAATGAACAAGTCATGCAAAGAAAATTATATAAAGATATTAAAAACATAAACAAATAATCTATTACAATACTGTTTTTTTTTACGTAAAAACTAAAACCAAATATTATGATTATTTTTGATGAGTTGTAAATTGGAAATATATATATAAAAATTAACAGTATATAAATATATGTAGAAATAGTAAAAGTATGCAGAAAAGTTATGAAGAACTGTAGGTATAATTATTATTATTATTTTGTAAAAGAAAAGAGAAAAACATCTTTGATTATACAGAAACTAATCATAAATACAAAAAGAGTGCACTTATATATACATAAAGAAGGAGATAGAATATAAAATTACATATATGTGAAAGGGAGAGACAGAATACGTATACAGATAGACGGAAAACTAAGAGAGGGGAAAATACAATGTCGATGGATATTAAATTGGTTTTTAAGAAGGCACCTAATATGGGGTCAATAGATAAATTTATAAAGAAAATTATATAAAGATATTAAAAACATAAACAAATAATCTATTACAATACTGTTTTTTTTTTACTTAAAAACTAAAAGCAAATATTACGATTATTTTTGATGAGTTGTAAATTGGAAATACATATATAAAAATTAACAGTTACGATATAAAAATATGTAGAAATAGTAAAAGTATGCAGAAAAGGTTATGAAGAACTGTAGGTATAATTATTATTACGTAAAATTTTGTAAAAGAAAAGAGAAAAACATCTTTGATTATACAGGGTGTAACACACCTAGTCCACAATATTTTATGGTTGAATACCTGACCAAATTACGAGTCGAATATGCCTAGTCTCAATCATTTCAGAAAGTAAGCATTTCAAAAATATCTCGATTTATTTAAATATTTTATTGATTTCATATTATACATTGAATACAAAAAAAAAATAAAGGTCGTCAAAATTCGAGCGGTCAGACTATTTTTTGTTACATGATTTTAGGGCCCGAAGCAAATATTTATTTCGAAGTGTTTACGTAGATTTGAAGCTTAACATGATTTTGTAAAAATTTCAAACAATAATATTTTCTGTAACTGTGCAGAATTTGAACATTTCCGTCTCGTAATTTGGTCGGGTATCCGCACATAAAATTTTGTGGACTAGGTCTATTACACCCTGTATAAAGTGATACAAATAAATATTTATAAAAAATAAACAGTGAAAAAAATAAAATAAAGGGGAATGAGAATAAATAAAAAGATTTTGAAAACAAAAATATTTTGGGGGGCACTGATTAAAAAAATTTAATTCATTAACATTCTTCAGAAAGACTCGCTTACAGCTCCCTGCCAAATTATTAGACTTGCTATTAAAAAATCATTTTATCTATTATTCTGTCAACACTTGTGAAATGTTTTCATATTAAAACGTAAAATTATATTGCTACAGTAGACTTTGAATTTTTTCTTTTCATTGAGTATTTATAAATTCACGTGAAAATTTTCATAGTGTTAAAAGAATAATAAAATTCCCATAGTGTTAAAAGAATAATAAAATTTCCATAGTGTTAAAAGAATAATAAAATTTCCATAGTGTTAAAAGAATAATAAAATTTCCATAGTGTTAAAAGAATAATAAAATTTTCATAGTGTTAAAAGAATGATAAAATTTAATTTTAAAATAAATCGAGCGTTTCTCAGAAATATGTGATTTTTACAATCTAATAATTTAACTATGAATTGTAATATAATGTATTGTTCACTGAAAGTCTTAGAGATGGATATCGTAGAAATCCAAAACTTGAAGAAATGTCTCGTAATTGGGGCCAATGGAAGAAAATTCTTGGAAGGCGCAAAGATCCACGAATCATCATCACAATAATATTACGCTTCCCCGTTTATACATCTATGATTTTCTGGATGTGGCTGCTTCGATAGTGTCATTATGGCTGTATAGTGCTTGGTTAAACAGACAGGTTTATGAGACGCGAGCAGTTAAGATTACTTAAATGCTTTTTCTTTTATATGTTCAATAAGAGTACGTAAATATATATAAAATTGAATTTGTGGATGTAGTTGGTGAGAATGAAATGGAAACGCAGAAGGTATGCGTGTATACTAAAATATAGAGAAGCGAAAAATGCGAAGATTAGTAGAGTGAATTGGCGGTGTTCGGTGGCGGGGCAGCGGAACGGAAGATGTGTCGTCAGACTGTGGTGGCAGCACTGTGCCGCCGGCTAGGTATTGAATGTATGTGAACGAATGTATGTGGGGGCGAATGTATTGAATGTATGTGGGGGCGAATTTAGCGAACTTGTATATTGACATCTGTCATCTTTTCTTGTCTATGGTAAGGGAGAAATCTTACTTACCTATTGTCTATCCACCATTCTTATTTGTCATCTGTTGATTTATTATTAAAAATAAGAATTAACTTAGCATGACGCAACTTCTTTCTTTTCAAACATAACCCTTCTTAAGTGTCATTTTGACAGCTAACTTACAAAGATGGAATAATTTAAATTACATCGACATTGGTTTGTTTTGGGGAAAGCTCTATCATCGAAATATAGATTATATTGTGACCCTTACCTCGCAGTAAACCATTGTTTGATGTCAACCTAAAATCAATTATTCTAAAATAACTTACGGATATAATTGTATCTATATCATTTTGCAGATGTCCGACCACTCTGCTTGTAAACGATACGGACAAATTGAGCAATTTTGACACAAACCGTGAAATACGACATGTGCGAGAACTCGAGGATTGCCTCAGGTCGCTAGGCAATTGCGTTGATGAGATTTCCACAATGTCGTTTGTCTATGGTCGACATAACCATTCTTAGCGTGTAAGCCGTCGGATAAAATATTCATCTAGCTAACCGGAATAGTATCTCAGACGGAATGTTCCGGCATCTTAATTCGGTCCCGCGTTTCCCATATATATTATTTTTTATCTTCTCCCGCCAGCCATTAGCGGAGCCCTGGATGTTTTTTGGCCCCACTTCCGCGGTCCCGTTTCCGCCCCGAGGGGTGGGTCCTAGGTGTGCCGCAAGACGGCTAGGGGATGTTGTGAATGTATTATTTAATATATTCAGAATTTACGCGAAGATAAATTAACTATTCGTACGATTCCGTACGAACAGTAAGGGTCGTACGTAAAATGAGCATTATAACTAACTTAACTTACTTACCATCACGCCATTTCCCCGCGGGGGTAGGCAGAGAGGTTAGAGCTCCACACTCTTCTGTCCTGACACAATTCCAGTCTAATCCATACATTCATACATCTCATCGTAGACCGCTTCCGACGGCGGCTGAATGCTTTCTGTCAAGTTAAGTGGCGTCTCTGCCAATACCGAGCGAAGCAGACATACCACCAACACAACCAAAAGCTAACAATCGAAGGAAAATCAAATACACATAAACAAATACATTAATGATCGATATTAAGAAAGGATCACTTAAATAGTTTGGTCATATGGAACGGATGAATGAGAAGAGAATGGTGAGAAAGATATATTCATGGCACCAGGGATAGAAGACGTCCGCGGCGGAAGACTTGGCACGACCAGGTAAACCAAGATGGTTCTGTTAAAAGCTTCAATGATCTTACGAGCTTGTATGAGAAGATTTTCGAGTGTGGATGAGGCGAGAATTGTATGTCAGGATAGAAGAGGGTGGCGCTCTATCCTCTCTGCCTACCTTCGCGGAAAAACAGCGTGATGGTAAGAAAGTATTATATGGCACAATTATTTTATTACATTCAGTCATTATTAACGTTATCATCATAATAATTTCCACACGGACAAATACAAATAACCTACAAACCCCAAGAGCTCATATTACATTGGATCGAAGGAACTACAAATATTTTGGACCTAAACTATTTAATAGAATGCTAAAAGATTTAAATCAATTGAATTGTCCCAAAAACATGAAACTATATATTAAAACTTGGATTCGTAATATGGGTAGAGCCAGTATTGGTGCACTCACCCGAACATATTGACTCATACCTATATTAATTATTGCTACAAAGTGATCCAAAAATTAAGTCCATCTTAAAATTGTTCTTCATATACACCTTTCATAAAGTAATAAATGTAATTCTATCTACTTGTAATTCTAATTAATTGAACAATTGCTTGTAAACTATGCCCGTCTCGACACAGAATTTCTCTAGTGAGACGGGCACAGTCCAAACAGATTTTTACATAGTATTATATAGTTACTTAAAATAACAAATACCAACATAGGTTGGCTACGGTATCATCGTATTAGAGCCATACCTGTACAATTTGACGTGAGATTCGTTGTCACATTCAATTCAGAACGCAGTCAGAGAGAAGCTATAGAAATAATGCACCCCCAAAAGGGCAGGGTAGACATCACATTAAAGCGTTAAATGAATTAATCAATGTATATATGCATATAAGGCCCTGTATAAAAAGATTTTTCATTTACTTTTTTACATAGCCACGACCGCTCACTTGACCCGCTATACTTCTCAAGTTGACTTAATTATTGCCCTCTTTATAATGTATGCGAAGCGGGCGAGTCCATAAATTAGAATCACATTAATTCAGGACCGCGAATGGCGTCTTGAGGAGACGAGCCGCCCTCGACGCGGAGTGGATCTCAGCCCCGTCCCCGGATTTCACAAGCGAAGGTAATTTGCTTGCGAAGAGTCTCACCAAAGCTCCGCTGAAGAAGATGCATTAATGTGAATGCACTTGGATAAGGTCAAGTTCGCACTTTGAGATCGTGCTCGTGAAATATCGATATATTATAAAAAGAATATATTTTTGTAGAAAGCAATCACTTTGCGGTTTGACATATTAGATTAAATAAAATCGCTTTGTATGAAACCACGAAATTTATTATTATACGTCAACCGGTTTCGTTTATAAAGAAGGAGATAAAATATAAAATTACAGTTAGATAGAACACCAAGGGAGACAGAATATAAAATTACATGTATGTGAAAGGGAGAGACAGAATACGTATACAGTTAGACGGAACACTAAGGGAGGGGAAAATACAGTGCTGATGGATATTAAATTGGTTTTTAAGAAGACACCTAATATGAGGTTAATGGATAAATTTATTTGATTATTAAGAATTGGCCTACCACTATTTACTGCCTTTTTTTTATTTTGAGGGCTTCTAAATTGTCCAACTCGTTTTTATGGAGGATATTGACCCCCGTGCATGGCATTTTCCAATAATATGGTTGGAAAATTCTGAGAAACCATTACTGTTTAAACATTTGAAATGTTCTTTGACACGAATATTGACATTACCACCAGTTTTGCCTATTTGTTTACAGAATGAGGGACAGTTATTGAAAGTTAATTTATATATACGCGAATGACTTAATTTTAATATTTATCTTTTGAGTTTATTAAATTTTTTCCTAAATTGTTATTTGTGTAGAACGGTGGCCTGATATTAGAAGGTAGAAAAATAATCATTGCTAAATAAGTAGAATACTCATTGCTAAATGAGTAGAATACTCATTGCTAAATGAGTAGTTAATAATACAGCGATATTTAGCGTAATAATAAATAAATATCTGCAGAATTGAGACAAATCAACGTATGCACAAACAATGCAAATAAAAATGCAACAATGATCAGTTCATAATAATATTCTGGATGTGGCGGCTCGGTAGTGTCATTATGGCTGTACAGTGCTTGATTAAACGGCCGTGTCTGTGAGACGCGAGCATGGCAGAAACTAACGTGTTTTTAAAATGCAACAATGATCAATTCACTGCAAAATACAGCTTTGAGAATAATATTGCGAAAAAATTGTTATATTCGAATCGGCGCAGTGCTGAAATAATTTAATATGATGACCTTAGATTCAATGTTATGTTGTTTATTTTTGAAATCTTCATTAGACAAATTTATTAGAAAAATTGAGGTAAGAGGAAGAGATAGGCTGAGACCCGCCATTCGGGAAGAAGGCTAAATTTTAAAATTCAATTATATAGCGTGGTGAAGATTTTCAATGGAATGCCGTACAATTTTCGACCACTCTTTAGAGCGGCTGGGGACGTATATCGGCAATAACGCGACGAATGTTGGCTTCCAAGTCGTTTATCGTCTCTGCTTTATCGGCGTAGACTAGCGACTTCGAACGTCGATCATCGAACTTCTAGCGATGTTTTGTTAGATGATTTAGTGTGTAAAACAAAAATAAAACAATAATAATTCAAATATTTATTTCGAAGTAAGTGCGCAGACGTAAGTTTAACACGATTTTGTAAAAATCTCTTAAAATAATATTTCCCGTAACCTTACATACATTTTCGTCTTAAACTATAAAAAATTGCGCACTAAGTCTGCGACACCCTGTACCGCAGAAATACAGATTTTTCTTATAACAGTTAGCGATTCTCTTTTTTAATGAACTCTCAGGTCAGCTTCTACTTCAGCTGCAGGAAGGGTTGTAGAACCGACCAACCGTTGCCAGAAGTCTAAATTTAGTGAGCGGGCATTTGCGGTTGCAGGCCCAAAAGCGTGGAACTCTTTGCCCTCCGTTATAAGGAACAGTGCATCAGAGACTTTTATTTAAGAATAACTAAAAACGCACCTTTTCAAAAAGTCATTTCCATAAGTGAAAATAACGATTTTTAATTTAAAAAAAAACAAAGATAATTGTAGAACTATAAACAGTTGATGTGTAAAGCGTCCTTGAGGTGAAAGCTTTTACGAAAATGGCGCTATACAAATTATCCATTATTATTATTATTATTTAACACAGTAAAAATATTCATATAAGATTTTCGCCACTTCATCTCTGTTTAAAATAATATATTTTTTATACATTTAATTCTTTTTTTTTATCCACGCTATCACAGGCGTCACTTATTTCGCTCGCTGCGTAATTTTCGTCGTCTGTAAAGTATCCCGGCGCGATACCTGTCTCGGTAGGCTCGCGGAAGAAAAAAAAATTGAAAACGGTCTCGTCATAATTTCAATATTTCATCTTTCATTCACTCGAGAATCTGTGAAGTTTATCGGCGAATAAACCCCGACGAAATTTGATATTATTTACGGACTGTTTCTCGACGAAATTGGACGACAACGTGAACGATCAACAGCACGCGTCAAATGGGAAGATACCTTTTGGGAATTCGAATTTGTGATATTTTAAAACCATGATTTTTGATTAAACAAATTCAACTTTAGAAAAATATCAAATAATATAAAGTAAGTGCAGGAGAGTTTTTTTTTGGTTTTTGATAAAATAATTTTAAAAACACCGGTGGGAATAGATCTCGTGGACTGTATCGATTGAAACTAGTAGTGATTAGCTCAAAATCACGAACTGTGAGTCGATCACTGATATCTTTGAGTCACACTCACTACCAGTGATTGAATATCTGGGAATATCGTGATTAATTTTTAAAATTTTATTTATATTTGGTTGTGAACCATTATTCGGCATATGTGCATATGAAACGAAAATATTCGTGAAGGAATCACATTATAAGTGCCGTCTAGCAGATTCTGCTAAAACGTTTTACACATTTGATCTGAAATGCTGAGAATTTGACCCAAAAAATAATCTCATATTTTTGAAGGCTTTTCATTTTCTTTGTGATGATATTAAATTATGTACACTTTAATTATACATGGTACAATATATTTTTTACACAAAAGAAATTTGAATAATATAAGTAAATACGTTCAATTTTTTTTATTTATTTCTTGTATTGTGATATAGTGCGGCGCATGCGTATTAGTAATGAAATTGTGATCACAGTCACAGTTTTCAATCACTGATATTATCGAATATCAATCACAATCACACCAGTGAGTCGAGAGTAGCACTTTTTCTCATCACTAGAAACTACTGTTAGTTGAAGCAACCCGAATTGGATTCAGAAATGAATTATGGCAGATGTATCTGGCCTACTTCGATCTCAGTCCCGGGTTGGACGTCAATTTTCACCTCCAGTCGACTCGCACTTTTGTGGTGAAGAACGGAGATATCCACCGTTTCAGAACACCGTTTCTTTTTCGTGGTCAGGACGGCGACACTTTCGATCCACAAAAAAAGCCTGTTAACATGTCCGCGTCGAAATGCAATCTGTCCCACGTCGTGCGAAATCCCTAATTAGTAGCCAGTATGTTTTCGACGAAGTTAAAAAAAAAAAAATATATTTCTATTATCACCACTCACTTCGTTCTTACATCATTCATTCGATCCATGTGTCTAAACCATCTAAGCGATCTTTTAGTTATCCTTAACAATAATTAAAATCTACATGCTTTGAAAATAAATTGTATAATCTATTATAATATCGCTTTTGGATCCATTGCATCCTACATTAGTGAATATTAATTTACAATCTTTACGCATTGTGCAATAAATGATGTTAAATATTTGTTAATAACTGCTCTGAATAATTCGTGGAATCATATCAATTTAAGATAGCTCCTACATACGTATTTAGCATATATCATTTTATTAATATTTTGTTTTTATAAGAAATAAATATAATAAGGGATTTCTGCATTGAAATATTCACTGGTACTACCGGCCGCGAAACGGCCACAATAGCCACCCGCGTATAAATTAATAAATTAATTTTCGTTCTGGTTCCCGTTTTCGGTTTCTTTCCGTCAGATATTGTGATATATTCAGTATATCGTAGACAAAAAATATTATAGAATTCCTAGTAGTAAAAGGTAAGGTAAAGGAAAATATTTGAAAAGAAAATAATTGATGTTATGTATGAAAATGTTTATTTTATCTTTTGACTTTATACTTCTTCGGTTTGTATTTATTAGATTTTTTTTAAACTTTAAATATGTTTCAATAATAATTCTACCTTTCCAATGTATTGGGATAGCATTATAATTTAACATGTTTATACATTTTTCTAGAATATTATTGTACGTTATAAAGAAATTGAAGTTTTTGTCAGTTAAATTAAGTCATCTATTTGATTTTGGCAAAAATAGTACGATAGTAATATAATATGGTATAAATTTTTATGTAATATTTACCGCTGCATGAAAATTTAGCTCATTCAATAATGAAGGGTAATGGCAATCAATACCTTAACTCTTTGGTTGAACACAAAATAAAGGATTTTTAGAAATCTTAGTTTTTTTTTTTTTGTTCTTGACACTTGAGGCTATTATTTGCAAGCACGGTTTGTTACAGTATATCTGAAAAATTAAATTTGAATGTCATCAATAATAATAATGGATAATTTGTACAGCGCCATTTTGGTAAAAACTTTCACCTCGAGGATGCTTTACTCGTCAACTGTTTATAGTTCTACAATTATCTTTGTTTTTTAAAATTAAAAATTGTCATTTTCACTTATGGAAATGATTTTTTGAAAAGGTGCGTTTTTAGTTTCTTCTTAAATAATGTCTCTGATGCACTGTTTCTTATGACGGGGGGCAAAGAGTTCCACGCTTTTGGGCCTGCCACCGCAAATGCCCGTTTACTAAATTTAGACTTCTGGCAACGGTTGGTCGATTCTACAACTCTTCCTGCAGCTGAAGTAGAGGCTGACCTGATAGTTTGACGTCTACCATTCAAATTGTCTGGGATACAAAGTTGTCAAAGTATTATCTACATATTTCGTTCTACAATTTATTTACACAGACTTGACGGAAGCCAAGCTCGTCGTGGATGATATGATGTACAGAAACATGATGATGTTCAAAGAAGTCATGGCATGCATCACAGATTGCTCCTAGACTATATGAGCAGCTGCCAAAATCAACTAAATTAGCAGCAAATATAAAATTATTAAATTTAAAGATCTTCAAAATTATTAAATAATTATGTATTTGACATCTTTTCTAAGTTCTAATCTGATCGATTTTTCAACATTTTTTATATATTATTAATTTTCACATTGTATTATTATAGATGTATATATTTTTTTATAATTTAGTTGTAATAATTTTTTTACATCTAGTAGATCTTGATTTTGTATTATATAATTGTCGATTCAAGATCTTTCTAATTTGGGGATGCATAACCCTATTGTTGTTTTGTATTGTTTTTATAAATAAAAAAAATTAAAAATAATAATAATAAAAATAACGCTACCTTACCGACGGTAACTCGCCTATTCGCTTCTTTATCACAAAAAAACTATATATTATATAAAGTAAATTTAGTTATGAATTGATTAAGAAATCATATAAATAAGTCTTGTATTAGTATATTAAGAGTAGTAAATAGAGTGAATCCTCTATCTATCGTTTATGAATCGACCTATTGAAATAAACTATGAATGCGGGAATACAGAAAAAAGTAACATTTTTCATACTTAAATATTTAAATACATATTCTACAAAAGATACATATTTCACAAGTAAATGAATCTGTTTAAATAAAAATAAAATTAGCAAGCTGTATAGAAACATTTAAAAAAAAAATTAAACTTTGTATTTTGTATAATGTTTCATTCTTTCTTTATCTCTGTCTCTTTCGAATGTTCCTCTCATTGTTTACGAGTGCCGTTAATCGAAACAAATTAATTTAAACGATTAATGCGGTAAAATGATACATGGAGGAACGCTCCATGCGATCAATTTTTGGTTGTTTTGTATGAAATTAATTCGGGACTTAAAGAAATAAACGATACATGCGGGAAACCAATTATTCGAGGAACGATCGATCAAGGTTTCACCGTAATGAATAGTGTCGTTAAAAAAAAATTATTTCCAAAGCACTACGAGCTTATGCATCTACCCAATATATTCTTATTTTCTGGTGCTCTACACAAATAAAAATGCTGCATCTGCGAGTAGAAGCAGTTTTATTAGAAATGATTTTACAACCCACACAGAATGTTTGCAGATGCCCGCGAGCGCACGCCGATGTTATTTTAATTCCGCCCCCGTGATATTTAGCCTTCCTCTTCCTTTTCGGATTGTAGAATGTGTACTTTTGTATATTTATCGAAAGGGTTGGAAGTAAACAGAGCGTCCCCTCTATTTAGACAGTCTCGGTTGGACATGTGTTCGGTTTGTTGGAAGCAAACACTCTCCCGGGTCGGCGAGAGATCGGAGAGCTTCCACTGCATCCGCGGGATGCCAGGATCTGTGACTTTTATTCTTATTTGTATCCGTGCATATTATGTATCTATATATCATTCTATCGGCAGTGAAAGGATTATGATAATTGGATACTTTAAAAATGTTAAATAATACTTAATGTTGCAAGGAGTGAAAAAAATAGGCAGTGTTCGATCTTTATAACTATCCAAGAATCGGCGGTCGCCGTGTGCGTAATATGAACGCAACATATAGAGTGATTTCTGTCCAAAATCTATCTATTACATAATACTACCCCCTCCTCCTATACCAGAACACGAGGTTTTCTGTGGTGTGTTCTCTACGGTGAGCAGTTGAAGTTGTACCTTTGAACTGTCAAGTAAGTTTTTACAATTGGGTGTGTTTATTGCTGTGAATTATCGTCCTGCTGTGTGAGGCTGATAGTTTATTGTGTTTGCTTTTGGTTCCTCGCTACCGTGCGTGCCGAAGCCTGTGCATTGTGCAAGGTGTATTTGAAACTTTCGCGCTATCACCGATAGTCTGAAAGTGTATGTCCAAATGTACTTCGCGCTGAACAGCGTTGTACGTGTCCTAGAGCCGGATGACTTTTGGATCCAGTGGAAGAAGATCCCGTAAGGAGCGTTTCACACGTTGGTGGTGTTTTCTGGTTCCGGGTGGTAAATCAGCCAGCCACTTCCACCCGTTCTGCGTTCTTTATTTTCCGAGACAGATTATCAACGACCCTAATAGATATTCTTACAGATTCACATTAAAGTATAATGCTGTATAAACCATTAGGCGAATAAAATGCGAAAAGTTAGAAAAGAGATGTTTCAATTAACAAATGAAGAGCAATAAACAATGTGTTGAAACTACCTTACTTTAAATCTAATCACTTTTTCCTCCTTTCTTATGTTTTCTGATTTCTGAGATTTAGCCCTATTCCTGAATGCCAGTCTCAGTCTATCTCTTCCTTATGTAAATATGATATTCGTGCTCATGTCGATTTGCATTAATTTTTCTTATATATTCTGCTGATATATAATATTTTTATTACTATTTACCACAACGTTGAAATATGTTTTCTGTTTAAATGTCATCATATTGAAGTCTTTCAGTATTGTACTGATCCGAGTTTACATTTTTTTTTTTTTTTAGTATTATATGCATAGCTTTATTTTGCAGTACTAGAAGTCTTTTTTATTAGCCAAAATAAAATGCAGCTGCAGTAGTTGATGTGAAAAATAATAACAGAATTGTATACTATTTTATTAAGACTCTGTACTAATGAATCTCTTCTTATCCTTCCCAGAGGTGAGATTTATTTTAGTAATCTTTTCTTTAGTTCAATTTTGAATCTATTATGACTCTTAAATATTTAATTTCAATCACTTCCTACAGACTATCACCGTCTATGATAATTTCTGGTGTAATTATGTATGTGTTATTAGTATTGGATTTAAATTTAAATTTAAAACAAGATAAGGTGATGAAAGGCTTCGTCGCACTGAACCTAAGGAATTTAAATATTTGTTTCGAATGCGTTAATTGTAATAGTATTAGATAAATGTGAATGTAATAAATATTAAAATAGATGGATATAAATAAAACAAATATCGTGACTCTTTTTGAGTTATAACATTTTTTGATCCATACATTTTGATAACTCTACAAAGGTAACGCCGATTTTATCAATAATGTAATATTATTAAGGAAAACACATTCTTATTGTGAAGTTGTAATTATTCAGAACAGACGGTCTGTGATATTTTAAATACTAAATTAATGTATTAATTATAAATATATACATATAAAATCAATTTTGTCGAAAAATATTGTTTTTGCGTCACCGGGATTCGAACCTGGATCTCTATTTCCAATCCGGGGAAGTGCACTACCTTCGAATCCCGGTGACGCAAAAACAATATTTTTCGACAAAATTGATTTTATATGTATATATTTATAATTAATACATTAATTTAGTATTTAAAATAATGTAATAGATATTATACAGAGTCTAGTGAGCAGAATGTACGATGGAATGTACAAGGAAAGCGACCTCATGACGAATGTTAACAAGTCGAAAGTGATGGTATTCGAGAAGGAGGAAAGCGAGACACCGTGCTGAATACTTGGAGGTAATGAATGTTTGGAATAAATAGATGAGTTTGTGTAATTGAGAAGTATGTTTGATAGAAACGGAAAGGCTTAGAATGATATCGAAAGGAGGGTGACTTCAGGGAATAAAGTGAACGGCGCTTTGAATGGAATTATCTCTAACCACCAAATATGTAGACATGAACTAATTCAAATTTCTTGTCTCAATATTTTCATTTTCATGTCGCCCACAAGATCACTCTGTGGTACCACTTACGCAATCAAATAGCTCCGTGACTCTTTAAAAAAAATATGATTCTATTATAACGAAAATTTAAACGCTGACAATATAATATACATTCATGTAAAAAATACCCATTGTTTACACAAATATGCAATTTTCGAAGAGTAAAACGTTTTCCTGTTGCATAAATGTGTCAAAATCCCTCTTCTATATATATGTACACTTTATTTCATCTCTATTTATTTACTGATCTATGATACCACTCTTAGTTTAGAACCTCATCGCTAGTTGGCGACGTTGCCACCCTTATTACCCCTTTCCACGACGTTTTCTGGCCGTTTTGCACATAACTAAAGTAATGCAGAAGTATCGCAATTGTAGTTGTGTAATATATACATTCACTGGTGTATACGCACTCGTACAATTACGTAAGGCGATATAACTGTGAGAAATAACCCATAAATGTTTTTTTTCCGTCGTGTGATTTGTGAACGCCGCGGTCGCCACTTTGTCGGGGTGGTGAGCTTCCCGCGGGGGATGATTCCGCCCCCGGGGTGAAGGATGAGCCCACACGGCAAACACACGCGGCTGTACCGCGTTAACTTCTTACACAGCTCCTGATCTCGATACATTAGTGTAAATCTCCCGGATACAGCGGGATTTGTGTACGTGTCCGCCTCGCGCGTGTATCTTGAATCTGTAATTTCCCCTTGAGTATACGTATTATCTTAAATTTTCACCGTGTTTGCCAATAAACGTGGATACACATAATACACAATTATTGGTTTATGGTGTGGTTATGTCTACACGCGAAAATTTGTCACGAAATTGGCAATACTCTACGAGTTTGCGGCATATTCATTTTATTTATTTATTTCTATCGACGCCCTTGTGAGCCTTTACATAACACATACAGTTTAAATGTAAATAAAGTATTTGTTAAGTTCCGCGACTGCAACATGTAAATGTGACGTCTACCCTCCCTTTTTGGGGGTGCATGATTTCTATAGCTTCTCTCTGGCTGCCCTCTGAATTGAATGTGATAACGTAACGAGTCCCACGTCAAATTGTACAGGTATGGCTCTGGTGCGATGATACCGGAGCCAACCTATGATGGTATTAAGATGTTAATTACTTAGTGTATTTAAACTCAAAAACAAAAGAACTCTCAAAACGATTCAGGATAGGGTGTAAAAATTTCAGTTTAAAAAAAAAACATTTTATTAACTAAGTATAATTTCTTCAGTTCAACGAAAAATGTCAATGAAATTGTACCAAACCGATGCATCCGCGGTATTGGCGAGTTACCAGCATAATTATTCCTAAGGGTACCTTACAAAGAACACTTCTAGCTCACTACATAATGCGTTTCACGCTGGACTCCCGACACACATTCACGATGCATCACGCGCACTCTCTGCAATGTACCCACTCCTTGGCAGAAAGGGGAAACTCGCCACTGATAACAGCCTTCTATAAACAGATTACAGGTTTTCCAAAACATGGATAGATGAGGATTACTCAACTCCACCAGGATTAAGGTATTCCTTATTGAATTTATAACGAAAATCCTGCATCGATAGGATCCAGATGAACGACTTAAAATTGCACGATCTCCGGGTTGCATGTCCTGTGGAAAGGAATACGACAATTCCGGTCGTAAATTGGAAACACCGCAGGGTAGGGAAAGGAAATAGGGAAACCTTGGTATAGGATGTTCACTTATATATATTTATCATGTGTATTTGTAAATAAATCAGAGGATCACGGGAGTGAAATTAATAATAAATATGGTAGTATTATTAAAGAGAATTTTAATGAATAGTATAAGTAAAATATTAATATTTATCGTAGAAGTCTACATGTACACTGAATTTACAGCACCGGAACACGTATGTTTTTATTTTAACACCGGAAGGAAAAGGTTAAGATGTAAAAATTGCAGTAAGCAAAGTAGCCAGGACAATGCTGTATATATCAGAGGTGGAGTCTTCTCCATCAAACTCCGAGTATTATACTTAATAGCAATATAAAGTGTCTAATGTTTATCATGTTATATTATTATATATTCACCTCTGTCACAACAAAAACTGTATGTCAATAAAGTCTAATAAATAAATAAATTGTCTATCCAAATATATAATTATACTCAATGTACCGTCAAACATTGCCTAAAACATAAATAATAATATTGATGCAGAAAATTTCAATTTTGAATGGAAATAAACTTTATTTATGAATTAAATATATTAATTAGAAAGATATACATATAAAACAATTTTATCTAAAAATATTGTTCTTGCGCCGCCGGGATTTGAATATAGATCTCTTTACAAACCGGGAAAGGTGCATTATCCAACTATGCTACAGCGACGATATTTTTAGCGACAAATTTTCGAACCTATATGTTACCTTTTTGATATTAATACATTTAATCGTTCCATTATTTGAAAGAGCCATCTACCTTATTTTTACGGAATCTCAAATACCTTTGAGTAATCTCATAGCAGACGCCAGAATGATGAATTCATTTTTATTAAATTTTGGACACATTGATACAACTTATATGTTATTGAGGAGAACACATTTTTATTGTTAAGTTGTAATTATTCAGAACATGAGTCTGTAATATTTTATATACTAATTAAATGTATCAATTAGAAAGATGTACATATAAAATCAATTTTATCGAAAAATATTGTTGTTGCGTCGCCGGGATTCGAACCTGGATCTCTTTTCAAACCGGGGAAGGTGCATTATTCAACTACGGCGCAACAATAATATTTTTCGATGAAATTTATATATTTAATTTATATTTAAAATATCACAGACCGTCTGTTCTGAATAATTACAACTTCACAATAAGAATGTGTTTTCCTAAAGGAAATAAACTTCACGATAATACCCACTTTTTCCTTCAATTGAGTTTAATGTGACGCAGAGGATGCACAATATTTTGGGGCATTGTTAACTCGTCCGGTAGTGGTGCCTGAAGCTGAATGGGTACACCGGTGCGCCACTGCACACTACTTATACATTCATCGATAGTTTTGCTTAATCTGATTGCCAATTTATCGGAAAATTATATTTCTGACGAGCATAATATCATCATTACCTCGAATGTATTCATCATAGTTGAATATTGGAATTGAGTGCCGAATATTGGAAATACAATTGTCCTTAAATTTTCTGTTGGGCACTCTATTATGAACCATTCTACGGTACATATATATATATTTTTTTAAAATATTAATTATGCATTTTTGCGTTACAAATTGCAAATATAATTATCTTTATAGGCCATCGCCAGGAGTCGCGTTAAATTTTCGTTCTAGTATCCAACCGTTCGTGATTGTGTGATGGCAACGAAGAGGACCTTAAACGAACTCGCCGACAAACAACAATTCTCCAGACTCCGGTGGAATTAATCAGGACTAAATAAAAGGCTTCATTAGTAGGTTCTCCTGCCATTAGTGAAGTTTGCAGCCCCGTCAGAACTCTAGTTAATCAAATAGACGGCAAAGTGCCCCTGGATATCTCAACACTGCGACAATTAAGCGAAATTAGAAGATTTCGGGCGAATCGGCAGTTGTTGTTTTACGGCCGGAATACTAAAGAGATACATCTCGTCTCGTGTCTTTTGGAAACTTTGTCCCCTCGGAATCTTTTCTCAATTCATGCAGCATCCTTTTGGAGAGTTCTCTCGCGAAAACTTATCATCTGTATTGAAGACTCTGTGATTCCATTACCTTTTTTTTTTTTTTAATATTCTTCTTGATAAAGTAGCCCGTACTTCTTTCATATCTCTCTATCCTCATTCATACAGTCATACGCATCCAGCTGCTTTTTACAATTATTGTTATGTCATCTGTACAGCGATCTAACACATGATTATTCGCATTTTGGTGTCCTTAATGATACCTATAGTCTCCTTCGGCCAGTTGCCATTTCATCTTGGTTATCTGACGACTATACATTCTTTTACAGCTTACGGCAAGCATATTCCTTCCCACGGCTTGTTCACCGCAAACTTGACGAATCCACCATAGGATGAGATCTGTTTGAAGTGGCTTCGGCATGGTAGTTCAGATGTGAGAGGACCTGTGGATTTGAAAATTAAAACGAAGGAAATAATCTATATTAAATAATATAACAATCACTTTGTATGAAACAATGAAATTTATTATATACGTCAACAGGTTTCGCTTATCTCAAGTTTCATCAGGACGTATTTGAAACTAATCATAAATACAAAAAAGGTGCATTTATCGATGGAGACAGAATATAAAATTATATGCGAAAAAGAGAGACAGAATACATATACAGATAGACGGAACATTAAGAGAGGGAAAAATACTATGTACTAATATTATATACAAATACTAAATATTCTTCCTAAATGTTTCTCTTTATGTATATATGAGTGCACTCTTTTTATATTTATGATTAGTTTCAAATACGTCCTGATGAAGTTCGAGATAAGCAAAACCGGTTGACGTATAATAAATGCCATGGTTTCAGACAAAGTGATTGTTATTTTATTTAATATAATATGTCAAAGCACAATATATTCACGCGCGTTATAACAGAGTTTCATATTTTTATACGCCGACATCTAGCGCAAAAAAAAATCATTATGCATTCAACGTGCTAGTCGGTATATTCGCCATCACCATCTAAGTGATCCTTTCTTAATCTTATTAATTATACTAACATCAGCTTTACATTCTTTCCTTATCCCTTCATGCTTTACTCTGTCATAAATAGATTTTTCACATATACGCTTAAGAGATCTCATTTCCACTGCATTCAGTCTACTTTCGTTCTTCTTCTGCCTCACTGTCATACATCAGTGTCGGTACCAGAACTCCATTGAGTCTTGCCTCGGTTGACAAATTCCCATTAGATATAATTCAATTCAAAGCGCCGTTCACTTTATTTCCTGCAGTCACCCTTCTTTCGATATCATTCTCAGTCTTTCCATTTCTATCATACTTCTTAAATACACAAACTCATCTACTTATTCCAAAGATTCATTACCTCCAAGTATTTTGCACGTTGTCTTGCTTTCCTCCTTCTCGAATACCATCACTTTCCTTACACACATCGTACATTGTACTCACTAGACTCTGTAGTTCTTTTTCATTATTCGCCATTAGTACTGCATCATCGGCAACAAGGCGTTAAAATTAGGTCTGAAATGTGGGAATAAAAATTATAAATTTCGACCTCTTCAAAATTATGCAACTGGGAATTAACTTCACAACAGTAAAACACAAAGAACCTTTTCTCTACAGGAGCAATCCACAATTTAAATTCAGTTTTTAATGGTTTGAGTCACCATGTCGTATTCACTTGATGACTCATTCCACTGCAAACGTCACAAAAGTTTGGTTACTTGCTTATTGGCTTAGTTCCTGATGAAGCGTAGATATTATTATGTCCTCATGTTGTAAAAATCGGATTGAACAAATTGGAACCTAATTGTATTCTCATCTTCGTAATCCCTAACGAAAATTTTTATTGTCATCACATTCCCATGTCTTGTCATGACCGTTACCCAAAAAATACACCTCCGTATCACGAAGGTCGGAGTAGGAAGGGATTTTTACATTTTGTAAACACACAAATACAATGACATAAACCTATAAAAAAAACATGGTAACATGCGTAACACAGATGCCTAATATATCATATTTTTCTCCCTCTTCCTTTCTAAATTTGAAGTCACATTTTGTGATATTTAATTGCACGAACTGTTTGGTGCGCTCGCTCTCGCAAATACACCATAACTATCAGATTAGAAGCAAAACTAATGAACATGTTATCTTAAAAATGTCCGAATTAGGAATGGGACAGAGATATGCATCGTACATTGCTCCTAGACTGTATAACCAACTGCCAATATCAATTAAATTAGCAGCAAATATAAATGTTTACAAAAAAGAAGTTATAAAATGGATTAAAGGTCTACAAAATTGTTAAACTATGTATTTGACATCTTTCCCTATTTATAATCTGATCAATTTCCCAACATTTTTATATATTTTATTATTATAGATGTGTATATATTTTATTTGTTGTAAATTTATATTGATCTTGTATTATATAAATGTTGAAAGCCACCCCCATAATCAAGACCTTTCTTATTTGGGGGTGCACAACTCTATTACTTTTTTTTTATTGTCGAATATGTAAATAAATAAATGAATACTTATATAATATTTCTATTTTGATATAACAGCGTTGCGGTCAAATTCAGATGAAATACAATATTCGAGGTCCATTGTCATCGTCAACCTACACTGACAATAATAATAAACAAATACAAACAGCTCGTCACCAATCAACCGTGATTGATTATCAACAGCGGACGGGGGGGGGGGGTTGGCGACGGGGCTGGATCGACAAATAATTATCATTTCTGTTGAATTGCAAAGTATGGTGCATAAATCGGAAATAGCACATTAAAATATAGGCGAAAATTAATTTATGTCCGGTTTACGTCCGGATTGTTTGAATATTGGTCGAATTCAACCATTATTACTGCGAATCATTCGAAGGGCCATCGCCGTTCACGATTAACGTGTCCGGTTTAACATGGATTTTTTTATTATTTGTTTGATATGCGTAATATGTAATGTAAACACTGATATTTTAAATAAATTCATAATGCGAGCAGATTAAATCCTTTTATTGATAAATATTACTGGTATATGATATTATTTATTAATTTATTCTAGGTTATGAAATGTTTGTAATTCCTTATGATTTGTACAAATGCATATATAAGTTAAATATAATAAGTGGGTCATTATTTCGTTGAAATATAAAATATAACATTTTTATGACACATTATGGAAGAAATGAATGGTGTGATGCTAGATGATGGACTGTGTATTAGATGGATTGCGGTTTGCGAGAGTACGGCTCCCTTCAATCCCGGTCATACTCTCGTGCTCTGGTGCGTCGTGGGAATGTACGGTGTGGAAGTAAGCAGGTAGCAGGGAGTTTTATAAATACACGATGTGATCGGAGTCGATACGAGAAAACTGTTGAAAGAGCGAGACGGTGTGCCTGGCGCGTCTCAGCCGCGTTCAGGTACCGCTTCGCCGGGTGTGTTGAATCTTCTTTGGCTCAATTGAGCGATGGAAGTTGGCACTGTTACGCCATTACTGCCTGTCATCTTTTTACTTAAACGATCTGTACGTACTTTTCGCGACAACTCCGCTTTGGTTACCGTTTGCGTCTCGACCTTCTGACATCGTTCTCAACACAGGACGCGCGCATAACAAATAGTGGAACGGGTTGGCGGCGCCCGATCCGACTCGTGTCTCTCGTGTAGATGTCGCCTATGTCGTCAAGATTCTATTCAATCGATGTCGTATCATACGTATCGATCCTGTTATCTAATTCTGTCCACTCTGCTCGTGTAATAATTAGACTTCGGCTGTTTGTACATTTTAAACTTACAAATATATTAAATACTAAATTAATGTATTAATTATAAACATATACATATAAAATCAATTTTGTCGAAAAATATTGTTTTTGCGTCACCGGGATACGAACCTGGATCTCTATTTCCAATCCGGGGAAGTGCACTACCTTTGTGCTATAACGCCAGTATTTTTCTTGACAAATTTTCGAACCTATATGTTACATTTTTCAAATTAATACACCTGTCGTTCCATTATTTGAAAGCCAACATTATTTTTACAGAATCTCAAATACCTTTGAGTAAACCGACTGCAGACGCCAGAATTATCAATTAATTTTTATTAAATTTTGGACACATTGATACAACATATATTATTAAGGAAAACACATTCTTATTGTGAAGTTATAATTATTCAGAACATAGGTCTGTGATATTTTAAATACTAAATTAATGTATTAATTAAAAATATATATACATATAAAATCAATTTTGTCGAAAAATATTGTTTTTGCGTCACCGGGATTCGAACCTGGATCTCTATTTCCAATCCGGGGAAGTGCACTACCTTCGAATCCCGGTGACGCAAAAACAATATTTTTCGACAAAATTGATTTATATGTATATATTTATAATTAATACATTAATTTAGTATTTAAAATATCACAGACAGTCTGTTCTGAATAATTACAACTTCACAATAAGAATGTGTTTTCCTTGATAATTACAAATATATATTGCTCGATACGAATGTAACTCTGTAATTATAAGTCCTCAATATAAAACGATTTTAGTTCTCGGAATATTTTTTTTGTTGTAGTTGAATCAAAAAATGTTTCATAATTTTACGAAAAATCGAATTACTCAACTTTATTTTGTAATCACGGACAGTTGCTCTTCAAACACTCTTCATAAAAAAATCTCCAATTTACATTTTTTGATTACTTTTTCTTAGATATTAATTTTTCTATCCGTCTCTTAAAGCGCAGAGAATTAGTTTTGCACGCTATTTAAAAAATATATATTATACCACTTTATCGTGCACCGTTCAATGGAGAAGTCTGTTTATTAAGTCAGATTTAATATTATTTTTAAAAATTATAAAAGGTTTCTCGAAATTGAGGAATAATTTTTAACTTTATCAAATCGTTTAAAAATATTTAATTAAATATATATATGCAGCATCCTTGTCATAAATTTAATGTTAATCTTAGGATCTACAGCCTTCCTTTATTGCATCCTATTTTAATGAAATATCTAACGTTTTATAATTTTTGCACGGCGTGCGATCGATCGACACACTGAACACTGACGTACAGACGACGCGTATTGTAAATGGAGAAAGGCGGTAGGGTGCTCCGTGGTGACATCAACGTATTTTATATTTTATTCTGTACATTTTGACGGATGCAAGAGAAGATTTGATTGAAGGCTTGGTGAGAGTGGAGCGGGCTTCTATTCGGAATTCCGATCGATTCAGCAGCAAAAGGAACAGTTCAGGACCTTTGTGAGGGTTTGGGTATCTAGATGGGGACTCTTAAGGGGCTCCTAATTGGGACTCTCAGCATATTAGTTTATTTTATTTTTCTTTACTATATTCTATTATCTTAATTGATGTTTTTCTTTTCATCTTGTTACATTAGTAGAATACATTTTTTTATGTTCGTAGAAAGCAATCACTATTTATATTACATAATATCATATAGGAAAATATGGAAGTGTGGGTAATTACAGGGCTTACGACCAGTCGTCGGCTGACTTAAGTGATCACTTTACACAATGTAACGTTCACCATTCCACCCACAATCAACCTCCTATCAAATTTGAGGTGTTTGAACAATAGTGGGTTTTCAGAATTCGCTAATCATTTGATAGAAAATAGTCATGGTTTTGATAAAAAATTGGGATTGTCAATTTTGCATATAAACGGTGTAGGTCACAAATGAAATAATTTGGAATCGTTGGAGATAAATAAAGCATGTAAAAGTAATCAGGAAATTCTAAACAGCCAACTAATTTTAACTACGAGTCCTATTCTAAAATTTTTTCCTAAAAATTATTCGACTAAATTTGTATTGAGCAGCAATTTGAGTTAGGTACTAAATTTATTTTTTTAAATAATTGTTGTTTTTTTAAAAAATTTAAAAATAGATTCTGGTGAAGAAACAATGCTATATTTTTAGTTAGTTATGACATCCTGAAGAAGGAAAAGGTATTTTCCGAAACCGGTAGATGTTTTTTAAACTCAATTAGTGGTTAATAAAACTAAGATAATAAATAAAAAATATAGTTATATATGTGTTACCACGTAAAAACACTACAACTTCGTCCTGTAATTACCCATACTTCTATATTTTCCCGTATAATATAATATAAATAGCTTCGTCTCTATGAGATATCTATAATTTGTTTAATAACAATGCCTTTGGAGGTAAAAATCCAATAATTGTGTGTTCTTACAAAAAATTGGTGACACTCAAATATTATTGTTGTTATGATTTGTTTCTTGTGATATTTTATATTTTTTATTCACACCACACTTTTCATAAATATTTTTGTAAATTTTTCGACGAATAAAGAAAGGTCGTGACAATGAAGGTTTCTGTGATGGCAGCGGTGAGGTTTCGTCTTGTCGCTTGTATCAGACGAAGTCGCACAGCTGCCTATTTGCATTTAAAAAATGCCAACCTCAGTTCGATTGGTGCTCGCTCGGCGCTAGGAGTAGACGACGCTATACATCTTATAATATCATATTAATTGTGTTCTCTGCTGACAGCGATCGGACGCAGAGATTTGATGGTTTTCTTATAGGTGAGGAATGTTTCTGTTCTTAAAAATCTCGTACTTATTGCTTGCATCTTCAATTATTAATTATTTAATTAATCGAGTTTGAAATAGATTATTATTAGAAGAAAACATTATTATTGTGAAGATGTAATTATTCAGAACGTAGCTCTGTGATATTTTAAATACGAATTAAATATATTAATTAGAAAGATATATATATATATATAAAATCAATTTTATCGAAAAATATATGAATTGATAATTCCGGCGTCCGCTATCAGATTACTCAAAGGTATTTGAGATTCCGTAAAAATAAGGTAGACGGCTCTTTCAAATAATGAAATGATTAAATGTATTAATATCAATAAGGTAACATATAGGTTCGAAAATTTGTCGCTAAAAATATCGTCGCTGTAGCATAGTTGCGACAACAATATTTTTCGATAAAATTGATTTTATATGTATATCTTTCTAATTAATATATTTAATTCGTATTTAAAATTGATTTTTAATTAAATATGATGGTGAATTATATTTAATAATAGTTAGAAGATGCTATGGCTGCGGGAAATATTGACTTAGAACATAATTGGTAGAGGTAAACCTTCAGTGATCAAGATAGATCCAACAAAACATGTTCTCGATGTATTCGTACTCTTATGTACTAATACTGATATAGCGTGGGCTGTATATCATTCACTAAATTTAGATAATATTACAAATTTCTCATAAATACCTTGACGGTGTAATACAAATAAACCTGATGAAGATTAACCCGACCGGGATAGTCGAAAGAAGGCTGGAGACTGCTGACCACAAGAGATCAGGAATACATCAAGATTTGGCGGGTCTTCAGCAGAAAGAATGAACATAATTCCCTTTTACAAGAGACTCTAGGAAGTCAAATACGACAATATACAATGGCGATTAGGCGTCCGTACATGCACACGGTGTGATGACGATAATCGTCCTGGTAAGTGCAGATGTCGGTGTACAGTTCAATGATGTTAACGCTTATCACATACAGAGTATTATAACGATCTGGCTGGCGTCTTTCGCACGTGGAACGGGTGCGCACGAGAACAGGTATGGTGTAGTTGAATATGCACGAGAGCCACGGCAACATTGATAACAAATACAATATTACACTTTTAAATTTATTTATATTAATGGCAAATACTGACGGAGAACACCCGACCTGTGTGTCGTGGACGGCGTGGATCTGCTGAGCGGAGGGCTTGTTGCTCGCCGTGCAGTATGTGCGCGGCTAGACACGCAATAGGCTTGTATAATACTTGGGTTGTGTAGGTACAGAACATTAAAAAATAAACCCACAACAATTGGTAGGCTATAACGGCTTGAACTTGGAGCTGGTTGTTAAACAAGATTGTCATTAAGTGAGTATATAACTCAAATAGTTTATACACTTCCATATTCATGCTTATTAGCGATGGTTCATAGGGTCAGTTTTCCAGAACACCAATTCCAATTCCATACAGATATCGGATCATTTAACCAGTTACTTTTGGAACCCGTTCCAATATTAGAAATGCGTAATCGAATTTAACTAATTCGGCACTGGTTCTTTTAGCTGTTTTTCATAAAAATGCATCTTTGGGACTGACAGAATTATTTAAATTCGATCATGTGTTTCGTTAGTTGGAACCGGTTCTAAAAATAACCGATTAAATAATATTAAACAAATAATAGATATCTCATAGAGACGAAACTATTTAAAAAAATATATATTTAATGGAAAATATATGGAAGTATGGGTAATTTGGCTGGCTTAAGTGATTACTTTATATAAATATAACGTTCACCATTCTCACTCATCAATTTCCATATCTATCAAATTAGTTACGCATACTTCCATATATTTTCCATTAAATATATATTTTTTTTTTAATAGCTTCGTCTCTATGAGATATCTATTATTTGTTTAATAACAGTGCCTTTGTAGGTGAAAGTCCTGTAATTGTGATACCGACATTTATTGGAATTATTAACGATACTCAATCGGTTCTGTGAAACCGGTTATCACGATATCGAGTAACTGGGACTCAAATATCAACAATCGCTCGTTAATAAACCTAAAATATGCGATGATTATTTGTCTACGATTTGTGAATTTGAATTTCCTTTCTTCACATTTTCTGTCCGCGTAGTATACGTGTGAAAGTTTGAATGTGTCGGTGGATGTTTTAGTGTGTGTATGTATGTGTGTGTGTGTATGTATGTGTGTGTGTGTGTGTGTGCGGCACCGATCTGGATCATACTGTCCGGCGGTATTTGCGCAGAATCCTTGATGAGAAATGGAACGGAATAACGGAAGCGAGCTGAATGTGGCCAGAATCCACTCACTTATTTCAATATGTCGCCAAAGTTTTCGGAAAAAGCCATTTCGAAGACGTTTCTGGTAAACTTTACATGTGACGGTGTTCATGCCTGCCTGATGAAAAGTTTATACAGGGTGTAACAGAGCTAGTTCACAATATTTTATGGGAAATTTTTTGAAACTTTGTTTAAAAACTGCAGAAATATCAATTATAGTTGAATTTGATTATAACGAGCATGGAGGACCGACTACATTTGCTCATTATATCAATGTTAGGTTTTTAAATTTTTGATTGAATAGAATACAATCACTTTGTATGAAACCACGAAATTTATTATACGTCAACCGGTTTCGCTTATCTCAAGCTTCATAAGGACTGATCATAAATACAAGAAGAGTGCACATATATATGTATATACATACATAAAGAATGAGATATAATGAATGAGAATGAGAATATAAAATTACATGTGAAAGAGAGAGACATAATACGTATACAGTTAGATAGAACATTAAAGGAAACAGAATATAAATTATCAGGACGTATTTAAAAATAATCATAAAAACAAAAAGAGTGCACTTATATATACATAAAGAAGGAGATAGAATATAAAATTACATGTGAAACAGGGAGACAGAATACATATACAGTTAGATAGAACATCAAGGGAGACAGAATATAAGATTACATATATGTGAAAGAGAGAGACAAAATACATATACACATAGACGGTACATTAAGGGATGGGAAAATATAGTGTTGATGGATATTAAATAGATTTTAAAGGAAACATACCTAATATGGGGCTAATAGATACATTTATTTGATTATTAAGAATTGGCGTACCACTATTTACTGCCTTTTTTATTTCGAGGGCTTCTAAATATTCCAACCGAAGGTCAAATCCATTTTTATTGAAGATTAAAAGAATGGTCTTTTTCAATAATATGGTTGGAAAATTCTGAGAAATCATTACTGTTTAAATATTTAAGATGTTTTTTGACACGATTATTGATGTTACGAGCAGTTTTGCCTATATATTGTAGAATGAGGGGCAGTTATTGCTAATTAATTTATGCTATGTTTATCGTTTGAGTTTATTAAAAATTTTCCTAAATTGTTGTTTGTGTAGAACGCTGACCTGACATTAGAAGGAAGATTATTCACGCAAAGGGAAGAAAAATTATTAATATATAGAACTCTACGCCATTGGTAACTTCGTCATTTTTAATATTTTTACCGGGAGGACTAGTGAAAAGAAATTTTGAAATTTTAGATAGAAGAAAAAGTGTTAATAGCAAACTAAATATTATAAATAACCAAATCTTCTTTGAAAATAGTCACCTTTTAAATTTGTTTTCATATTGGTTCTTACTTATTCACCATTTTATAGTTTTATTTTTATCTATGCTTGTATTTTTAATTTTAGTATACATTGTTTCCTGTAGAATATACCGTACGTATCGAAACATGTAGAACAATTAATAAATAGTGGTTTAAACAAAGTATTTTGTCTAATTATTAATACAAAAAGGTTATTTCATATTGATGTAAAAAAAATAATTTAAACCACTCCTTCTACAAAGCCAAACATATAATATTAAAAATAATATTTAATATAATATTTAAAATAATTGTGTTTTATAAAAAATTACTGAAAACTAATGCAATACAACGCCGCTGCCACAGTGAAATGACAATTATGGTGTAGGTTAACGCATCAAAAGTAAACTTATTTAGCATTTCTATGAATTTGAAATTTCTATGAATTTGAAATTTTTATGAATTTGAAATTTCCATGGTCATCTTTCGAGATTTCCACAAATAATTTATTTTTTGAGTCATAATACACTGTGTTATATTGTTATAATAAGATAAAATATTGCAGGAATGTAAGATATATATTTCGGTACCCTGCCTGCTACACTAGTATTTTACTGTATTATGAATTTTAAATTCATTATGAGGTTGAATGTAAATCTTTACATTTATATTTAGGCATATTGCGTGTGTATGAGAAAGGGTTGTAGGAAAGGTCAAGTGATAAGGGTTAATCACCCTTACTTTTATTTTTCACATAATACATTTGTAGTCTCGTATAGGGGATGTTAGTATTCATTGCGATTCTCATTTGTGATGGTAAATCGTTATGCCACTGTGATTGTGAGGATGATTGAATTTTAATGAATTTTATGATTCATTAAAATTAAATGAGATTTAATGATGATTGGATCTAAGATTTAACAATCATTGCTTGAAGAATAATCTGTTACCAACCATCGTTGCAATTGTAGTTATAATAGCATAAATGTTAATAATAGTTTAAATGACAATTTAAATAACGTCACTCTATTGTATACACGACTCTGCTTCTTGCTGCACATTTAATAGATTTATTGATTATTTAATAGTTTTTTTTAAATTAACAAAATACATAAACTAACCACTAATATGTTATTTCCAAAGTTCTGGGAGTTTTTTGATTCCACGCCTGAAGAAATCAGCTGGTTTGAATGTGTAGAAGTCGTCAAGCCAATTTTGAAGATCTGCGTCTTTAAAAAGGAATATTCCAGAATAAGGCGGGTATAGACTAACCTCCCAATCGAACTCTTGAATACCTGCTTTTGTATTATTAGTAGTAAACAGACGGGCATTATCATGCTGGAAGATCACTTTATGCTGTCTTCTCGGTCGTTTTTTGCTGTCCTTTTCTAGTTCACGATACCGACTGCATGACGTAGTGAACGTAACGCCATTCAATCATCGCAGCTTGGCTCTCTTAGACGTCCATGGTGTGCGTTGCATGCGACGCCAACACCACATCTTGTTGGCTTCGAGCGCGTTCCTTTTTTTCTTCTCACCTCATGTTTCGACCACACACATAGCTACGGAGCATATTAAATTAGCAAAATTAATTTAATATGGTTAAAATCATATTTAATTTGATATTTTTCAGTCAGGAAGAAGTTTCGTGTAAATAATGAGGTGTCATCCGTAACACAATTTTTAATGATATGTCTACGAGGGATCAGATCGATGAGAAGTGTATTTTGTAAGGGAAGACAGCGAATTTATTGCGCCATTTTCGTTCGGTCGTGTTAGGTTAAGCTGCTCGGTTAACCCTTTCGAAAATATCTCCTTTTATATAGTTCAAGAAAAGTCGTTATAAAAGATGCATGGTGAAGGTCCTTTGGGTCACACTGTGTATATTTTTTAAAAATATATACGGCCTTGGCAAACAGATTTTTTTGTTTTGTTTGCATGTTTATTTATGTATATATTTATGCGGTACGATGTACTATTAACAAAAATGTCTACAGGCAGGACGGCAAAAAAAATAATTTAGAAATTCACATTAAGAAAACATGACTGCTTTGTATTGTAAATGTATTGTATGTGAAAAAATAAACTCATTGTAACTAATTATTTACGAAGAACTACAAATATTATAATTTTTTTTTTTTATTTGTTGTGACAGTACTGCCTAGAAATAAGCTAGGTTTTTTTTACCCATCCACCCTGTGATTAAATATATTAAATATGGAAGTTTTGCGATATATAGTGACTATCGAGTCACATAATATAATTTTAGAAGAGATGATAAACTATGTAAATATGAATACTGACCCTCACCATGGCTATTCTTCCATGAGAGTATCGATCGCGAATAATATGTACTGTTACAGAACGAGAGAATGTGTTGTGCCAAGAAGAAGAAGAAAATTTAATAAAATGAGTAAAGAAAGATGAAATATTATAGAAAATAAAGAGACATCTGTGAACACACTCAAATATAAAGTCAAACGTATTCCTATCTAATTATTTCATTACCAATTTTCTTTTAAATATTGTAGATAAAAATTTACTTTACTTTACTATGTACTTAATTGCGTAGATTTGTGTGTACATTTAACTTTAATTTGCTGTGTTAATTACATTAATTGAAGAGCAATCCTTGCTGAAAAATGCTATGCAGTTTGAAAGAAAAAAGTTGGAGTAAAAATAAGACCCGAGGATAGGGAAGAAGGCAAGAAGTTGGCGCTGTAGAAACAGAACGGATGACCACGATGCTCAGTCGTGAGCACGTCGACCGAGAGTAATACACTTTCAACAAGACGTAATCAACAAAAGGCAGAATATAAAATATTTTATTACGGTGAAGTAATGACGCTAAAATAATACATAATATTTTTTTACGGCAACATCCCTTATTGTTTTCCAACGTCACCGGCGCGGGGGCGGGGGTTGTTGTAATATATTACAGTAACTACCGGCCGCCTCTAGGCTACTGTTTTCATTTTACTATGGCCGCGTTCAAAAAAACGGAAGACAATCGACACTAACAACACATTTATCTATTTTAATTTGATGATTATCGCCATCGGCGCACGGGTCCCGTTGCCCGCCCATCCCTTCCCCACCTCCGTCGCCGCCCGGCCGCACGAGGTCTGAATATAAATCGCGACCCCAGTACGGCGAGGGATGAAATGATAATAAAAATACACATGTTGATACAATTCGACTTTCTAACGTATAAAAAAAAATAAAACATTTAAATATTATTACGTGCAAAATTATTGTGATTCGTGCGTCACGTGTGCGCGCGTTGTATGTACAGTTCATCGAGAAGGAAGGATTGAATTTATATTCATTTAATTTTAGATATTTTAAATTTAATTTAGCCCAATTCTACTTTCTAACATATAAAAATTATCTACATTTATATATTATATTTTATGAAAAATCTAGTGAGTGACGGTAGTACTCTCATGAGCGCACGTGTGTATTATGTGACAGTTCACTGGGAAGGAAATAAATGTATACTAGCATTAGAAAAGCAATCGGCAATATGCATTCTTTGGAGTAATATATACAAACGGTGTTCTTACGTATCAACTTAGAAATATGTACATATCCGCTTAAAGATTTTCTTGGAAAAACTGAGATCATATTTACATAAATGATTATTGAATAAACATTCATATGTCATCGCGAAAATGACGATTTTTTTCTTACTGGCAATGACACAAATGTTGAGGAAGCACTATATTATTATGGATTATATTTATTTTTGAAATTTTTAAATTTCGGTTTGTTTGACATTCTATATTTATATATTTTAATAAAAAATAAAAATTGTGATTATTTAATATAATATAATTTGTATCTACTCTCATGGCTGTGTGTAAAATTTTTGACTGGGAAGGAAGGAAGGAATGAGATGTCATTAAAATACACGTATTATTGATATTTTATAATTTGATTTGCTGGAACACTAGCAACCTTAGCATTATTGTACTTTTTATAGGTAGACACTAGGTATATATTATTAAAAATATTTTTTTTCGATATGCACCGTGTGTATGGTGAAACGACAAAGAATGTTCAATGACTTATGGTAACTTGTCAGGTTTTGGGTGTCATTTGTATGCACATGTCAAACCTAGCTGTCACAACGTCAACTGTCAACTGTCAACGTTGTCTACACTGGTTTGTGTTCTTGTTTTTTTCTACCAATTTCAAACTTATCTCAGTATGATCGGTATTGAGATATATCTCAACTAAATCTCTCATCGTGTCTCCTTTCGTGGACATGGGCCTTAATAACGGTCGTTGACTAAATACGATTTAATCGGTTATATCTTTACTCTGAAATTTAAGACCGTACTAAAGTGCTTGCCGCTCGTAGCCTTTTCTACCCTGACGGTACTTTAAATTACCATCAACTTTATCTAGTCATAATTCTTACTGTGGTGTCAATTCTCTTACGATACTATATACTAAAATTATTTAGAGTACTGACATTATTTTTTTGATATGTCAACACTGCGACAGTTGCGCATTATTATAAAGTTAGTTTTGACGTGTTTGTATTTCTTTAATAGTTATTAGGACCTAATTTTGTTTTCTTTAATTTTCAACTATTCTTTTCTTTCCTATTTTTTGTACTATACTTTATTTTTTGTGTACGTCATGTGAAATCTGACTGTTCTTAGAAGTACTACAAATTATAATTAATAATGTTTATATTCCTACCTAGATATTTTTTTTTTAATTTTTCGTCAAATTTGTTTTTTTTTAAGTTTAAAGAATACTTTAAAAAATATACAGTTGATAGGCACTTCAATTTAATAATGGTGATCCTATACGCGCCCCACAGACATGGCCGTGTAGGGACCCATCTGACAGCCGTACAGGGCCGAAGCGAGTTAACCAATAAGCGGATGCCAATACATCGCGATGGACGAGACTTAAGAGCGAGCCACTCCAGTCTTCAACTGCATACCCGCATTTAACTTTATACTCGTCGTACCGCCATTGTAAATTATTCCGCAATAAACACCAACTTTTGTAAGTTCTGTTTTATTTAAATACATGAATAAATCATGTACACTGCGACATGAACCCACACGTGTGAGACTAGAAGATAGTTAGGGGCTTCAGCCTCACCATGCATAAAGTTTTGTGAGACACATATCGATCACACAATTAAGATCCTCGCGAGTCAACAATATTCTACAACCACAATCCCTGCAGGATTAACCTTTCCCTTGTGGTGCCATAGTTAATTAAGATATGTATAATATATATATATATATATCTATTATTAATTATTGTGGTGAAAATGAGAAAATACATTGAGCATCACGAACGACAGCATAAAAGACACATGAGACACGTTTAACTCGGCCAGTGCACATAAAGTGACAATCGGCACCCGGCACCCAGCGCCCCACTCACTGCACCGTCCGCACCTCTCAGCACGTACACATACACGTGTTGACAAATTCACCTCAGATTCTTCGAGAAAACGTTTTTTTTTTGTTGCGTATGGTAAATACTTATGTATTGTAATTGTTTTATCCAATGCAGAATACCTAAAATATGAACTCTGTATTTAGTATATTTACAGAGATATTCTCATAATTAGAGGCAATGTCAACTCACTTTACAGGGAGGGAAGGTTAACCTTTACCATACCGTGATATAAAATACCCATATGCAGCCATGTTGTCAACTCGTGTTACCGTAAGAAATTTTTACCATTTAAAATGTGAAGAAAGCTTTTTTTTTAGTTTAAATGGCTTTAAAATTATTAATTTTATAAACTTAATCTAAATATTGAGCATTGATTGCAATAATGAGATAAATATTTTAATATAATTCGGAGCATTCATCGAGTCCTATGCAACCTTTTTTCTTATCTCTCTTCATTAAATTAGTGAGAAAGAGAGATCATATATTCGTATTATTTTTATTGTGAAATTAATGTACCATCTCTATAGATAAATATCTTACCGCAAATGGTATTTTTTCCAGCATATTAATCTTACAACTGACTGAATTGAAAAATAATTATTTTTGTAAGATTTGCTTTAACAGGTTTTTTACTAGTCAGTTCTAAGCATAAACATTTTATAATTACCTAAAATGTGAATTTTATATTACACTAAAATATTATACTTTTAATTGGGGTGGTAGACATGTGTTACTGCATGGTTTTGGAAGTGTTAAGGAAATCGGCTGTGGAGTTTGTGTGCAGTATTAGAATGTTTTTTTTCCTTCTCTTTAGCTTGCAAACGTTATTAAATTTGATAAGAAAGTAATATAACAGCCTCAATAAATGTTACGACATTCGGCGCACGGCCCTTCCCTAGTTCATTACACATTCCGGTTGACAGGGCTTTGTATCGCGGGGGTGGCCAACCGCCCCGACTGATATATCTGTATTATATTATAATGTCGGGGGTGGTTATTCGATTATATTCCAATATAATCATATATTATGATTATCTTGTCATAAGAACGTTCCGTGTTACCGATGTCGCCTCTGTCAGACTGCGTATTTAAAACAGAAATATGTGTAATATAACTATTTGGATGAGAAATTCATAACACGCTTGATCAATTCGTTCTGTCGCATGTGCGTGACGCACAGCCATTCATTAACAAGTTAGAGTTTTTTAATTTTATTAAGAAATTTTGACAGTGTAAACTTAATATAACTAACATAATACATATTTAACATGTGATACTATTTATGAAAATCTACAGAAATGTTTAGGTGCAGAAGGGTGGGGAGGTTGCAACTGTTGTTGCGGTAAAGGGAAAGCAACATGTATTTATAGGTAGAATGATTGGTCAAAATTGAGATTGTGGTTATTCATAAAAATAACCCTTTAAGCGTAGTAAGGTTAATGTTGAAAAAGTCAATTTCTGTAAATTTCTCATTATGGTATTTGCATGACCGGTGAATGAATGAATTTTGTATGTAAGATGTTCTACTTCTTGGAATGTGGAAGAGTGCGGATTGCCGGATCGACCTAGATGGTATGTGAAGAGATATTAATTCAATAATAACAAGCTAGAGGATATTATAAATATATATAGAATTATCTTCTAGTTACACATGCATAATTTTATTATATTCAACCATCTAATCATCGATCCGTTCGTCTTTTCCATGTCCAAAAATAGAAAATTTTGAACTAAACCAGACTTCGAACCTGACACAATAGTTTCAAAAATTCAGATAATAAAAATTTATTTTCCCGTCATTATTGACGGTTCACTTTTAGTAATAAAATATTATTTGTACACTGCATTCGCTCGTATATTTTACGATGTTGATAAATAAGCACGAACGAAAGATTCGGAAATCAGGGTTGTCAAAATGAAAATTACGATCGTTGTGCGCGCGCGCACATTGCGAATCGCGGAAATTTATTTAATCCATATTATAAATAGCGTGTGCATAAATCAAAATGTTGGCAATTCGACAGCTGTTTCGCCCGATATGTGTATTTTAACGAATATCTTCCCATATTCCAATGTATTTAAGAATCTAGATATGATTTTATTCTTAATAAATAAAACCTAGAATTTTATTTATTCGCCGACACAACACAATATACAACTTATCAAAATTACCAGCATTATATTTTTATAACATATGGAACAGATGAATAAGGAGATAGTGGTAAGAAATATACATAGGTATGACGCAAGTGTGAGCTTATTTGAGAAGATGTATGAATATGGATGATGCGAGAACAGTGTGCCAGTGTGGCGCTCTATCCTCTCTGTCTACCCCCCCCCGTGGGGAAACGGCGTGATGGTAAGTTAGTTCAAACTGAAATATTGAGCTTCAAAGTTTTGAAAAATAATTTTTCGATTTGGAATCTGACGATATTGTAGATTGATCGGTTAAAGCTGTCTACGTACTCTATTATCAAAGTTATTCTTATTTATTTTTTATTATTATACACACCCTCTTCAGGCATTAACATAATAATAGAAAATTTCATCGGAAGTGCAAAGAAAAATTTATATAATATCAGCACGAGTTTTCATAATCAAAATTAAAAATATATATAAAATGTGAAGTAAACCAATTTGAGTTGAGACACAAAAAATTATAATAATGTAGTCATATAAAGATTTAAATTTACAGCAAAAATATAGACTACCTCCGCATATTCATCCCCCAAAGAATAATATTAATTAATTAAGAATATAATTTATTTTAATTATCACGGAACTGTGTTCTGAAATAATGTTACATCACAAATAATTTTTATCTTATTTAAATTTAAAAAATCATATTTCGATTAAATATAAAAATTTATCGAAAAAAATATACTTTTTCTCGTCTTTCCTGGTGAGTTTCGGCTGTATTTGAACGGCGAATTTATTCGCGATAGTTTTTAAACCTCTGCCTCACTCGTACGTGCCCGTATCTGGGGCAACCCCTTCACTCCGGGGGTCGTAAAACGCATCGTGCATGAATATTGTTTTTCGTCGGGGGCGGAGTCTAAATCACCATTCCGCAGCGTAGGGCGCGGGGCACGGGGCGCGGGGCGCGGGGCGCGGGGCGCGGGGCGCGGGGCGCGCGATCCTTTATGGGTGATAAAAGATCAAATGGCCGGACAAATACAGCCATAACCGGTAATAAAATGATAGAAACATACCCTGCCGGTGAACGTTGCATTCGCTTAATGGTTAATAAGGGATGTTCTCGGTCTCTTTTCAATTTGGGGTAGTTCGCTGTTGCAACAACCGAGAATACTAAACGACTATCTTATTAAATATAATACTTCTTTAGAAAATTGTAATGTTCTATTTTCTCTGTTGGTTCTATTTTCTTACCTACACTAACTAACTTTAAAAACGAGGTATCTCTTTCTCATTTACCTTAAAAACACGTCTGGTACCGACCTCTAACAGGTGCCAATTCAACGCGCCGCAGCCGCCCAGGTAGCCGGCCCTAGCTCGTCACTTAGTGTCATTCTCGCAGCTGGTTCCCTTACTAGTTCAGTATATAATGCTTCACGATGTAGAACTTTTATTGCTTGTATGTATTTGTATCCGTAACTGTGTTACAAGCGTCAATAAACATCGATCTACTGTAAACAGTATTTTATTGTTCATCCTGCTCTGGCAGTACACAATCTCAGGAATAATAATAATAATAATATTGGATAATTTTAATAGCGCCATTTTCGTTAAAAAATTCACCTCAAGGGCGCGCTTTACACAGAAACTGTTCATAGTCCCACATTATCTTCGTATTTATAATTAAAAAATATTTTGTAAATTGAGTTAAAACACTGTTTTATTCCATTATATTTTTTATTGTGTTAAATGTTATAATTCATTCATTCACAATAATGTATTACTAAGTGTTTTTCATTTTAGTTGAATTATAATATTGATAATGGGAAGATGTTCCCGAAAACGTTTTACGTTTAACACAATAAAAAATATATTAGAATAAAACTGTTTTAACTCAATTTACAAAATAATCATAGAATTCCACAAGTACGCAAACGTATACTTTTGGCAACGGCTGGTCGGTTCTACAACCCTTCCTACGACTGAAGTAGAAGCTGACCTGAAAATTTGAAGCCTGCTATTCAAATTGTCTGGGATATACGAAGTATGTGGCCTCGTACCTCAACCGGCACAATTTAAATTCAAATCTTTCAGCGAAACGCGGCCGATGTAGTTCACGCAAAAAACTTTTATTCCAAATAACACCACAACAGCACGAAAAAAAACTGGCTACTTTAACACAGACTTTAGTCTAGCAAAGTAGCCAGGACAACGCTATATATATCAGAGGTGAAGTCTACTCCATCCCACACAATAAACTATGTATTATCTATGTTTATTATGTATCCACCTCTGTTAGTACAAAAATATGAATGTCAAAATATATATAAATAAATAAATAAAATAAATAAAAAGGTGATATGTGAGAGAATTTAAAAACGCAATGTATTATCAGTGATCTATACAGATAAAACAGGCCGGCATAAATGCTAATACCGTAGTTCACACGTGGACACCACAATGAGTAGACGGGCTGCCTCAAGAAAATGATGTCTCCGAATACTTTTAATCTGTCTCACTTTGACAGTTTCGTTGCGAATTGATGTGCACGCCCAACAACTTAACTGCAAATTTAGCATTCGCGTATATCGAGATCCAGGTTCGAATCCCGGTAGCAACAACAATTTTTTTCGATAAAATTGATTTATACATTTAATGCTCTGAATAATTACAACTTTACAATAAGAATGTGTTCTTCTTGCTATCGTGTAACTAGTGATATAGAAAAATCAAATCTAATGATATAAATATATTAATAAAAAATTAAGATATGCGGTGTTGCTGCTTAGGTGACGATATATATTATTATTGTTTCTAGTTAGTTACAAGGGATGATAAAATTCAACCTTAATAGAGATCCTCGAAATCATCTCGCCTTTGCGGTTTTCCTCAAAGCCTCAGATCTATTTAAACAAACTTTGATTAACTGTTTATTCTTTTGATATTTCAGTGGAGCCGATTCCCGGAAAGCACCTCCCCTTCGAGGGGTACGAGGCAGAGCTGGAGAGAGACCACGCGCTTCCGACTTCCATGCCCAACGCAGACATCCTGAAGACGAACAGCAACCCCACCTACCACAAGCCCAGGTACGTCCGTCAGACGTCAGCCTTCAGCCGTCACGGCGACAGGAGGGAAACACTTTAAATGTCAAGGGTCTCTCGACGCTACACCTCTGTATTATATATTTTTAAAGCCTCTTATAAAAAAATGTAATAAAAGTTCTCAAAAGTTATACCTACGTAAACTGGAGTAATCGCAAAGACGGTATTTTTTCAATATTGTGATATTACTCATTCATTTTCCGATTTTAAAACAAAAATATAAAAATTATAATATATATATTTTTTAAATTGCCTACGCGTTACATACAGGTGGTACAACAACAAGAGTTATTTCAAAACATAATATAATTAATTATAATTCTTAATGTTTTTTTTTTACACAATATTCAGCTAATCAGATATCATCAAAACACCCCATATTGCATAATCTAGTTTAAATTTGGGCTGTTCGGTGGCCACATGCCTGGTGAGATGAAATTGAAAAAAAAAATGAAACATTCTCACGACGAAGAAAGTTGATTATATTTCTGGCTGTGTGAGATGGAGCTCCGTCCTGTTGTAATGTCCAGTTATGCTGTAATGTCTGGCTGCACTCCAAGTTTTGTTTTGAAACTCTGATCATTTTCCTAGCACCCCGACGTTTTTCAATTCGCAAATTTTTGATCAGAATACGGTCTTCTGCAGTGATTTTTGTCATTCTGGGCAACAATTTGAAAAAACCAAATATAAACAATGGTAAAATTAAAAATCAATGATGGCGACCGGAAATTGTCGAAATAAAACGTAATATTGGTAAATAGGTAAGTAAGTAAATTAGTAAACTGTTTAAGCTATTGGTGATATAGTTAAACTAATTTTGATGTAATCATATAAAATTTTCTCACTTTTTTTGGGCCACCCTGTATATCTTATATGATTGTGTTATATAAACAATAACAATATTTCATTTTTCACTATTGCTTATCTTGTACACTTGCACTGGGAAGAATCAGAAGATTCATTGGTACTGAGTCTTGTAAAATAGTATACAACTCTGTTATTATTCCTCACATCAACTACTGCAGCTGCATTTTATTATTGGCTAATGAAGAAGAAATGCAACAATTGTCAGTGTTGCAAAATAAAACTTTGAGAATAATATTCAGAAAAATAGATACAGAAAACATATTTTGTACGTCTCCCAGAAGCTGCGCTTTATGTGGGTCCAACCGACGTAAATTGGCGAGCGGTGACTTTTCGAACTAACATTACCTCCGTCCGCGCGCGGCTGTTCCCCTCTTCTTCACTACGAGCACAGTGACGCCTCCCGCCGTTCGCCAAGTTACGTCGGTCTGACTAAATCAGGACATGATTTGAATCCCTCGATCGTGTCACTTCATTAAAAATGATAATGTATCGATTTCTTTTTCCATGCTTTAAATCTGCACGATGGATTGCACTGATAAAAAACATTATTGCAACTTAAAACACGCAATTTAAAAAAAAATCTTATTAAATAGATAATTGACACTTCGCTCCGATGTAATGTATCATGTACATGGAAAGCTACGAAGGTGAACATTTATCTATATTCGACTTTATTATTAGGGCGGAACTAACACGTGACATATGTTCTGACCTCGCAACAACCAGGTGTCATCACCTGACATTTATATCAAACTGAACTATTAAATGTCAATTTTACGATTTCATTTTCGTTTGGTATTTTTTTCATAAAAATGTCGCCGTATAATTTTAGAATATGTAGTAAAGTAAGCTGATTCCGTCACGTTATATAATATAAGTCATACATATGATTTTTGTTCAGATCAACAGTGATTGTTGTTCTGAAAAACTATTGCGTTTCTGAAATATAACTGTGTTTTCTTCACAGACTACCAAATTTGTTCTTTCAATGTTCGTATTTTTGTTTCACCTACGTGATCATTTTGGTACCACTTATGCAATCAAATATCTCCGAGACTTTGTTTTAAATATATGACTCAATTAGAACGAAAATTTATTTAAATAATATGCATTAATGTAAAAAATATGAAGATTTAATTTTCAAAGAGTAAATACTTTCACTGTTGCATAAATGTGTCATAAACTATCGTATTTATGTTTCCACCAAAAATGTGTGTAAAATGCCCCTCGTCCCGCAACTAATGTTTCAAACCACTCTTCTATATGTACACTTTATTTCATGTATATTCGTTGAATGGTCTGTGGTTTTCTTATTATCTCTTGAACTACTAGGAAATATGTCATCGCTGTCAGAATTTTAATAAAAAAATGACAATTTTGACCAATGTGTCAGATGATATCTTTGTACCTGTTTCAAGTTCACAATGTTCTAAATTTAAATTGATCGATAGACTTTTTTGTTCTCCTCCTTCTTGTAATCCGGACCTGTGTACCGATGGGCGGGTCTCTTGTGTAGGTTAAAGTTAAAAATATGAACAACATTATGACGTCATCAACAATGTTGCTTTATTAAAGATCATTCCGCGGTATGCTGTACCTGTACTGTACAATTGGGGACACCATGTTTTAAGAAAACACAACCGGGACGACTTTTTTTTTGTTCGTTGGTAAAATAGGGATTGATAAATTGAATTAATGTAGCGCCTAATTCCAAAACCCCTTAACAACTGATTTCGGATAATTTTAGTTAAATATGCAGTTTTGTAGATTTTTTTGTCAGCTACATGCAGAACACACGGTTTCTCGCTAAAGCCACTTAAAATCCATTGATATTGCATGTTCAAAATCAGGGTTAGTTCCGAAATATCCCAAAGCAGACGGAGTATAAGTTGCTATTCCCCCTAAAATGAAATCACCCAATCACAACTCTCGTTGATGATCACGTGATCTAAAATCCAGTATGGCTGCCAGAACGATATATACAGAAAAAATACATTACAGAATTGTCTCTTTAACCTTTACCATACCGTGATATAAAATACTCGAACGCAGCCATGCTATCAACTCGTGTTACCGCAAATAACAGTTACAAAAAATGTTTTTATTAGCTTAAATGGCTTTAATGGCCTTAATAAATTTACTGTAAATATTGAGCATTTAATTTAAAAAAAAAGATTAATAACATAATTGAAAGCATTCATTAAGTCCTATACAATGTGTCCTTCTTTCTTATCTATCTTCGTTTAATTAGTGAGAAAGAGACAATTATATTTGTATGTTTGTTGTTCTTTTCACTGTGAAAATAGTGTGTGATCTCTGTCTTTCATATCACAAATGGTATTTTTACCAACGTATTAATTTTACAACGGATTGAATGGAAAAAATAATTATTTTTGTACGATTCCCTTTTCATAATTGGTTTTTCACTAGTCATTTCTAAGCGCTAATATTTTCTTTAAGATTATCTAAATTATAAATTTCATGTTGCGTGTATTTACCGAAATTTAACAGGTTTAATTATGATGGTAGACCTGTGTTACTGCTGCATGGTTTGGGAAGGGTTAAAAATGGTGATGTAAAAACAAACATTTTGTATATTTGCTTTCAAAATATACGTTTTTATCCATAACTCAAAAACATAAAAGTCGGAGAATCGGAGCCAATGTAGCTGATGTAAAAGGGATGTTATACGAGTATGAGAGAATTTGAAAACTCCATATATTATCTGTACAGCCGCATTTAGAATGGATTGTAATCTATCCAGTTGAAACATTGGCAGCCCAGCATTGATGCTGTTACAATAGTCCACACGTGACACCACAATGAGTAGACGGGCTGCCTCAAGAGGAAGATGTCTCCGAATACTTTTAATCTGTCTCAGTTGATGTCAGCATGTACTGACAGTTTTGCTGATTTGTGTATTCATTGAAAGATCTGAATGAATGTGCGCGCCCAACAACTTAACTGCAGATTTAGCATTCGGGGACATTGATTCCTGTATTAAGTTTTGATTTCTGTCCATTGTAGATTTATTTTGGATGTATTCAATGTAAGTCTATTTTGTGTTATCCACTCGCCTATCGCCTATTTTATCAACGCATCTTACAATTTTTCCTTTTAATACCTCTTGTCTCACATCGGCTTACAGAAAAAATAAATTTGCGTATCGTCTGCATAACAGTGTGGCCACAATCCTAACAATATTATTAAAATTGTATATTTTTCGTATATAAAATATACAATGGTGGTCCGAGAACAGATCCCTGAGGTACTCCGATGTTAGAAGTAGATGTTAGGAGTAGATGAATTTTTTTTTCGCATAAATTAGTCAAAAGAAGTAATTATAACACATTCTCTGCAATGAAAAATGTGATCACATTCAACTCATTATGCAGGGTATAGAAAGTGGTCCAATATCTTATACAGGGTGCTGCATCATGGTCGCCAACCTTCGATAGAAGGCGGCACATGAAGAAGAAATATTTAAAAAAAAATTGTGCGCGCGCTATATTTTTGTATGTGCGCTATTGTGTCAAATCTTTGTATACGATAAGGTTTTTTATCATCACAACCGGGAGTGTTCCCGTAAAACCGGAACGCGTGGAATCCGCGCGTATACTCGCACGTACGTGGGTCGTGCACGATTTCAAATGTTGGATAGATGGTTTCGAAATGTGGTGTATAATTACGCGCGCTTGATCCTTGGGATTGCTCAAGAGTGAGTAATTTCATTTGCAATTAATTGTGTTCTCGTAGGATCTCGGACAATCTGATGTTGCGTCAAACAATTGAAAGTTGTTTGGTAAACACTGGAAATAGCAAAAATAAAATAACCACAGCGAGGCGGGCTCCGGACAGCTGCACGGGTCACATTCCAGGTGCCGTCGGAAAAATCCTCGGGAACTTTGATTCGTAATATAAATTAAATATATCAATTAGATAGATGTACAGAAATAAATCAATAGAAAAAAAAAATGAGTCCGAATCCTGGTACCAACTATAATACTTTTTCAATAGTTAGATTTTTCTGTATATCTTTATAGTTGATGCATTTAATTTGTATTAAAATACCACTGAACCAAAGGATACCTAATATATAGACATTAACTTATGCAAAATTCTTGTTTTTATATTTTCATTTTGGTATCATCTAAGTGATCACTTTGGTACAACGTACGCAAACAAATAGCTTCGCGACTTTAAAAAAAATATATGACTCGATTGGAACGAAAATTTAAACTTTGACTATATAATATGTTTATGTAAAAATACGTCTTGTTTTACACAAAGATTTAATTTTCGAATAGTAAATACTTTTACTGTTTCATAAATGTGCTATAAACTATCGGATTTACGTTTCCACAAAGAATGTGTGTAGAATGCCCCTCGCTTCGCAATTAATGTTGCAAACCCCTCTCATATATGTACACTTTATTTCATGTCTATTCATTTACTGGTCTATGCACAGAAACATATTTTGAAAAAACTGCAACTTTACAATGATAATGTGTTTTTCTTAAAAATATACAAGTTGTATTAAAGTTATAAAAATTTCTGGCGTTTTCTAGCGTATATTATTAAAAAATACTTGAAATTTGTCGCGATTTATCAGTTTGAAAGAGCTGCAGCATATAATTTAGAAAAATTTAATAAACTACAATCCTTTCAGAATAAGATCCTCAGACTAGCCCTGAAGGCACCTAAATGGACAAGGATCACACAACTCCATCACGAATCGGGCATTCCCCCCATTAGGGAATTCATAAAACATCTTGCCAGACGTTTCTATGCTGATCTTCCGAAGCACCGAAATCCTACTATTAGTTCATTATCAACGTACGATATTAGACAACGTTCACGATTCAAACGACCTAAATCTGTTTTATTGTCTCCTGCATCAAGCCGCAGTTAAATTCTCACCATAATAACATCTTTCTAAACTCTATAATAATAACATTAATAATTTTTCGTTAAATAATTTAGTTATAATTTAGTTATAATCTTGTTGTTTTTCAATTAATTAAAACTCCACCATTTTTATATCGGCCCCTAGCGGCTACTTTAGATTGAGGAGCAAGGGGCTCTTAGAGCCCGGCACTCCGTTAATACAATAGATCAAAGTCAAAGAAAAATTGTCGTCAACTTACTCGGTTGGCGTAATGTAACCGGTGACGCACTTCCCCGGATAAGAAAAGATATTTAACTAGATTTATTTTTTCGATAGATAAATTTTTTTCTGTAAATTTTTCTAGTTAACATATTTAATTGGTATTAAAATAGCACAGAACTATGTTGTGAAAAACTGCAAAATCACAATAATAATAATAATGTGTTCTCCTTAAAAATTATGATTGTGACTTCGCTGTATTAAAAAAAATGTGTCATTTTATTATTTTAAAGAATACAAAATAAAAATTAAGCACAACCATTGAACTACGAGAAAACCTATTTAATATGTTATCCTTACAAGGTTCATAATAGAAGTATGACAGAGACGTGCATCGTACATTGCTCCCAGACAGTGTAATTAATAGTGATGAGATAAAATACTACTCTTGACTCACTGGCGTGATTGTGATTGATATTCGATAATATCAGTGATTGTGATCACAGTTTCATTAATAATACGATATCACAATACACGAAATAAAAATAAAAACATAATTATTCAAACATTATTTACGTAAAAACATATTCTAGAATCTATAATTAATATTCATCTTATTAAGGAAAACACATTCTTATTGTGAAGTTGTAATTATTCAGAACAGACGGTCTGTGATATTTTAAATACTAAATTAATGTATTAATCACTTCCCCGGATTGGAAATAGAGATCCAGGTTCGAATCCCGGTGACGCAAAAACAATATTTTTCGACAAAATTGATTTTATATGTATATATTTATAATTAATACATTAATTTAGTATTTAATATACATCTTATTTAAATATCGTTACAAAGAGAATTAAAACCCTTAAAACATGTGAGTTTATTTTTCGGATCAAATGAGTAAAACGTTTTAGCAGAATCTACTAGATGGCGCTTATCACGAATTATAACGTCATTCATTTCATTTGCACATGCGCTAAATCAATAAATAAAAAATGAATCACGAATCACGGTATTCCCAGATATTCAATCACTGATAGTGAGTGTGACTAAAAGATATCAGTGATTTTGAGCTCATCACTACTGTGTAACCGACTACCAAAAACACTAAATTAGCGGCAAACGCAAATGTATATAAAAAAGAGGTTATTATTTGATAAATTTTTATCAATTTTTTATAAAAAGTTATTTTATGTAAAAATATGTTTTTTTATATGGTATTTTTATGTGGTATTTTTAATACAACTTAAATTGATCAACTACAATATAAATGTATTTTCAGTAAAAATATTTTTCTATATATCTTTAAATATATTTAATTAATACTAATATTTCTTAATATTATGTGATAGATATAGATTAAAATAAAGTATTATATATTTCTTATTACTTATGGTTATCCATTATCGCCACTCCGTCACTGCGTGGTCCAACATAAATGTCGTAAAATCTCACGATCAGAACAGAAAAAGTATCAAGTTTCGGAACGTACTGTATCTCAACGACACGCAAAACCGCCATCTTATATATTTTCAGAACGTCTTGTGTAGATGATGATAATAATAATATTCAAACGATTTTCTCGAAGAAAAGGTCAAAGCGTTTATCAATTACCATAAATTACGCGGTGGAATGGTTCGCTTCTTCCTACGGAGTGCCCGACGTTGGTATTTTTTTTTTTAGTATATTAACATAAAATCTGTAGAATATGTTTGCTTGTGGCTTTAACTCGACTCGCTTATTGGTTTTATCCAATTATGATTTTTTAGCCAATTCTCAACGTGGTTTTAAAATCGGGGCTGGCTTCAGAATATTGGAGGCTTAAGTAGGCTTTTATTAATTTATAAAATAAAATTTATAGAACGAAATCATCAACGGAGCATAGTTATGCAGAAAGCAGCTAATATATATACTAATAATAATGTAAAAAACACTAAGAATTAACATGAATAATGTTGTCTCTACCTCATTTACATTAAATTATATAACTATCTTCTTTCATATATTATCTTTAATTAAAATATTATTAGTGTTTGAACAGAATTGTTTCTTAGAATCGTGCCAAAATATCCATTATTACCTTAAGTACTTAAAATTATATAGCTGCCCCTTTTCGATAGATTACACATAAATACAAGTTGTTGAATTTTAAATTTTTAGATTGATAATGCCCTCAAAGGGCGAAACGCATCTCACGGAAATTAAACGAATAGAACTAAAAATAAGTGTTTTTAGTTTCATATGTGGAATTTATAAAACCTTTCAGCGCTTCTTCGGAGATCGTTATCAAAGTGGCAATCAAAGTGTTCCACCAACGTTCTCTATTCGAATTTTCTTTTATGGCTGTCATCACTTTGTTCAAGTTGCCGGAAAAAGCCCTTTAGTACTTACTTACTTACAGGCAGAGAGGATAGAGCGCCACATTCTTCTGTCCTGACACACAATTCTCGCCTCATCCACATTCATACATCTCTTCTCATACAAGCTCGCTGATTGTTGAGGCTTCTAACAGAACCATCCTCCATTATCTGGTTTACCTCGTCCTGCAAGTCTTCCGCGGACGTCCTCTATTTCTGGTGCCATCAACACTTGCGTCATATATTTTTCTTACCATTCTCTCCTCATTTATCCGTTCAATATGACCAAACCACCTAAGTGATCCTTTCTTAATCTTACTCACTATACTAACATCAGATTTACATTCTTTCCTTATTTCTTAATTCTTTACTCTGTCATAAATAGATTTACCATAAATACGCCTAAGTGATCTCATTTCCACTGCATTCAGTCTACTTTCGTTCCTTTTCTGCCAGCTCCAAGCCTCACTTCCATACATTAGTGTCGGTACCAGGATTCCATTGTGCACCGCTAGTTTTGCCTCGGTTGACAAATTCCCGTTAGATATAATTCCATTCAAAGCGCTGTTCACTTTATTCCCTGCAATCACCCTCCTTTCGATATCATTCTCAGCCTTTCCGTTTCTATCAAACATACTTCATAAATATACAAACTCATCTACTTGTACCAAACATTCATTACCTACAAGTATTCAGCACGGTGTCTCGCTTTCCTTCTTCTCGAATACCATCACTTTCGACTTGTTAACATTGATAATAATGTCACTTTCCTTGCATATATCGTGCATTCTACTCACTTGTTCTTGTTCACTATTCGCCATTAGTACTGCATCATCAGCGTACAATAAACAGCATACAATCAAATCGCCCATTTTTGCTCCTACAATCATACATTCCAGCCCCTTTAGTAGACTGGCTAAAAACCATTGCCTTAGGTTCTTCAGCCACGATGGTTTACTTCTTCCAGCACCCCCTAGGATCATAGGATAAGGGGACGAAAATGATAATGATAATGATGATTACTACGTTACAAAGTTCCTGGTATCGGTAAATGTGAAAATAAAATACAAGACAGATATGAGAGATATTACGAAATTTTCTAACGCAATTCTCGACGCCAACTGAAAAGAACAATGACAGTGCCGCCGGCGCGACCAATAAGCGTCTCAATAAATCCCAATAACAATAACATTTGCATTCAGGTTACAATAATTATATATTTTAATATATTTATTTATTATTATTATACACGCCCTATTCGGGCATTAACATAATTTGTAAAATAACAGAAAATTTAATCAAAGAAAAAAATTATATAATGTCAGCATGTTTTTACATAATCAAAATTAAAAATTTAAATATACAATGTGAAGTAAAGCAATTTATCCGTCACCATTGAGTAGGGACACAAAAAAATGTAATCCTATAAAGAGTTAAATTTACAGTAAAGATGTCAGGAATACCTCCGCATATTCATTCCCCAAAGAATACAATCTGGGGACTGCGGAGTTAGCTAATGCACATGTTCTGGACATTACCACTGTAATAGAACAATGAATTGTGTCTCGATGATCTCAATGGTCAACAATCTGGGACCAGTCTATCATACCATTGATGATCCTGTATAGAAATATAATGTCGGTCATCGTACGTTTCACTGATAATTTTAACAATTTCAGACGGCTGAGAAGATAATCGTAATTGATATCCTCAGAGCGTATATTTCATTTAAAATTAATGAATCTTGAAAACTTTCTCTGGATTCTTTCAACCGCCGTCGAGCGAACCATGCAGTGAGGCGACCATATATCTGAATTATATTCTACCTCATATTCTTCTAATATATACATAGATAGTACAATAAGTTAAGACCTTTTGCGTACAGTTGCTCTCATTTTTAAGTCAGTTTGTCTTCCTAATCTGTTTTCTTAGTGCTCTAAGAGTCACGCAACTTAATATCATACATTCAGATCTCGATTTACGAACTTTCTCTATAACGAACATCACAGTTTTAACATTTTTTACGTTAGGCACGAAGTTGTTGAAATGAGTGATCAAATGGAACTCGAACTTGACTCAGCTGATGTATAAGAGTTCTAGGATTTTTATTCTTAGGAAGTAGGATGAATACATAATCGACATAATTTATGAACTGTTCTCAAACTTCATAAGATTAAGCTACGCCTTTTAAAACTTTGATAGAAAGATCATTAACTATTTCCTAATTTAAGTATTTAAAATCGGAATATAATTTGAGTAGCTTGTTGGTGTAGTGGTCAAGACGTTGGCCTAGTGATCTAGTGGTCGGGGGTTTGCGCCTCGTTAAGGGACACCGGCAAGTTAGTCCTATTTTCATAGCACAAGCATTTAGCTTAGTTTGAAAATAGTAATAATATTGATGTGACATGTATTCCATGTACGCATCTCTATTTAAAAAAAAAAAAATTTAGGATAGCTATATCATGCCATATATACATCATAAATTACATCTTAAAATAAAGATACTTTATATCAGCATCCTGATATAAAAGATAGACAGACAGACAGACAGACAGAGTACAGACATCAAACAACTGTCATAATTTGAAGATTGCGGTACTGGAATCCAATTTCTAACGTAATTAGGAACATAGATGCACTTACCCCGAATCACCCTATAAGAAAAATTTGAAACTTCACATTTTTTTATTTATGACAGAGTAAAGAATGAAGAAATAAGGAAAGAATGTAAAGCTGATGTTAGTATAATGAATAAGATTATGAAAGGATCACTTAGATGGTTTGGTCTTATGGAACGGATGAATGAGGAGAGAATGCCAAGAAATGTATGTGACGCAAGTGTTGATTGCACTAGAAATAGAGGACGTCCGCGGAAGACTTGGCACGACCAGGTAAACCAGATAATGAAGGATGGTTTTGTCAATAATCGGCGAGTTTGTATAAGATGTATGAATGTGGATGAGGCGAGAATTGTCTCAGGACAGAGGAGTGTGGCGCTCTATCCTCTCTGTCTACTCCGCGGGGAAATTAATTTCTTTATTACATAAATATTCATTTTAATTTTGATTTTTTGTCAAACTGCATACCAGTTTTACGGCAAGGCTTGCCTTTTGCTTAGTTAAACATTTTTTATTTTTTTATTAATTAAAATAATACAAGGGAAAAAAAATTGATAAGGAAATGTACATGAAATACTTAAAAAAAATATATATTAATAAATATACATATATAGGAAATAGTTGGTTAGTTAGTTACATCGAATGTATTTATATCACTGGATTGAATTTGGAGAAGATACTAAATATTGTATATCTGAGTTGCAATATACGAGGCTTGTCCGTAAAATAAGTTCCACGGACTGCCGCTGGCGCTAGGATCGTTTCTATGCGCGACCAGACAGCAGAGGCAGGTTATTTGGTTCCCCCACTACAATTCCTCACCAAGCCAGCGTCGCTGCGACGTTTAGTCTAGGCCCAGCAGCCGTCAACGATGGAGCTTCCTCTTGCGTCTCCCGCCAGCTGCGAGCTGCGGTCTGTTATTCGTTTCCTGGCCGCTAAGAAGAAATCGGCGAAGGAAATTCACGAAGAACTTTGTGAAGTGTATGGAGAAGAGTGTATGAGCTCCGGGATGGTGCGCAGATGGGTCAGGGAATTTAAAAATGGCCGAACAGACGTCCACGACGAAGCCCGTGCAGGGCGGCCATCGGTTTCCGACGAAACAATTGCCAGAGTCGAAGCGGCAATGCTCGAAGATCGACGGATTACAGTTAGGGAGCTGTGCGAACAGATTCCGGAGGCCAGCAAAACCACAATCGACAAGATTTTGACTGAACATTTAGGCTATTCAAAGGTCTGCGCAAGATGGGTACCAAAAATGCTCACTGCAGATCACCAGCGGCAGCGGGTTGAAGCGGCCCAAGAATTTCTCGCTTTTCACGGAACAACCGAAGAGGAATTTCTGGACTCTATTGTTACTGGCGACGAGACCTGGGTACACTACACCACACCGGAAACAAAGGAGCAATCGAAGCAGTGGAAGCACCCTTCTTCGCCAAGAGCAAAGAAGTTCAAACAAATCCTGTCTGCCGGAAAAATCATGGCTAGCGTTTTTTGGGATCGAAAGGGCGTATTGTTGTGCGAGTTTATGCCTCGCGGGACAACAATCAATGCTGAACGGTACTGTGAGACCTTGAAAAATCTTAGACGTGCAATTCAGAACAAGAGAAGAGGAATATTGACCAAAGGAGTGCGTTTTCACCATGACAACGCCCGACCGCACACCGCCTATCGAACCACAGCCCTCATCGAAAAATTTGGATGGAAAATGGTGTCTCACCCACCCTACAGTCCAGACTTAGCACCAAGTGACTTCCATCTCTTCCCCGAGTTGAAGAAAAACCTTGGCGGAACCCAATTCAAGACAGATGAAGAGGTAAAAAATGCGGTTGTTAGTTTTCTACGCGGACAGGCGGCAGAGTTCTATGACTCTGGTTTAAAGAAGTGGGTGCCTCGAATGCAGAAGTGCATAGAACGCAACGGCGATTATGTAGAAAAATAAAAGAAGGACTGAACTTTCCAAAAATATACTTTTCTTTAAAATTAAACCAGTTTTTTTATGTGAAAAAAATTCGTGGAACTTATTTTACGGACACGCCTCGTAAATGAAAGTTGGGATCCTTATGTTCGTGCAACTTTTATCCGCATGTTTGCGGTCATGATCTCACACAACCTTAGATTGCGAGCGATCGGATGAGGCACGAGAAAAAGAAGAAAATTATGTGAGAAAATAAATTAAGGTACTGCCTTTACTTTTCGGTTTACCCTCGCGCATATTCCATTTTGAAATGAATTCCTGTCGAAAGCGAAATTGAATTCGCCTCATATCGCTTGCCCAACCTCGTGCGCTGGCCGCGCCATGTTTTAAGGCGATTTTGTATGCACAAGTGGGCGTAATGATGCCGCTAACCTGTTCCATGAACATGCGGTCATATTGCTATTTATCGATATTGAACATAGACTTATTGTAATCGTGCCGGTATTGATGGAACACTGCACCGTATACATATTATTTCATTATCGACGAAAGAAAAAAGTTGGTATTATCCCTTCCCAAACCTTGCAGTAACACATGTCTACCATCATAATTAAACCTGTAATATTTTGATAAACACATGCGACATTAAATTTATATTTAAGATAATCCTTAAGAAAATATTAGCGCTTAAGAATAACTATTGAAAAACAATCGTACAAAAACATATTATTTTCCATTCAATCCGTTGTAAAATTAATAAATTGGTGAAAATACTATTTGTCATATGAAAGACTACACACACACACACTATTTTCACAGTGAAAAGGACAACAAACGTATAAATATAATTGTCTCTTTCTCACTAATTAAATGATGAGAGATAAGAAGGAAGGACACATTATATATGACTTAATAAAATCTCTAAATTATGTAATTAATAATTTTTTCAAAATTGAATGCTCGATATTTAGAGTAAATTCGTGCCATTAAAGCCATTTAAGCTAATAAAAACATTTTTTCTAACTGTTATTCACGGTAACACGAGTTGACAGCATGGTTGCGTTCGGGTATTTTATATCATGGTATGGTGAAGGTTAAATGGAATATTGATTTTTGACTGTGTCTGTAAATTAAGTTTGTGATTGGTGTTCGATTGTGACAGTAATTATCAAGCAAGCTCGAGCTGCATTCTTCAGTCTAAATTTTCGAATGAGAATGATATTTTGTAGGTGTTTAGGTGTAGAGGGTGGGGAAATAAGTGATTCAAGAGAGGGACAAGACAAAGCTCTGGTCCTTGAGCTCTAGCCCTAGCCTTTGTAGCGCCCTTGGGCGAAATTTTGACTCTCAGATTCCGTAGCTACAACGTCCTCCTGCTACCAGACCCTATTTTTCGTCATTCAATCTTCCGCTGATGATAAGGTGGAGTTTGTTGTATTATATGTGTCTCTCATATGGGAAAAATATTCCAGTTTTCGAATCTTCTCATTTTTTCTCATTTTTTAGATATTATTAAGATTTTTAAAGGCACCCCATAAGCTATAATTATTTTGATTTAGCTGCCATTCTCTAGGACAACACGGTTGTCTTAGCTTGCTCGGCGCCCCGTCAAGGACCAACCGAGTACCACGTTTCACCTGGATTTTCTTTCCTGTAGTCACGGCTCCTAAACTCCAAGAACCTTCTTCGATGGTCAGAACGTAGCACTGTGATCCACAATAGCGGTTTTGGCACGCACACGCGAGGAACCGAATACACTAGGGACAAGTAACTTTACCAAAACGAGCGCATAGCAGAACATCTACTCTCCTTGACAGTTCAAAAGTCGTGCTCTGAGGGGCAGGGAGAGAGGTTAGTAAAATAATCATAACGGAACATCCACACGCGTTGGCGATCTGTGGATCTGTCATTAATACCGAACAGGAGGATTATCATTCGTGTTCATACATTTCTGTTCAGCACTTTACTATTTCTATTTCTGGCGTCTCCTATCGAATTACTCAAAGGTATTTGAGATTCCGTAAAAATAAAGAAGATAGCTCTCAAATAATGCAACGATAGATGTATTAATTTGGAAAATGTAACATACAGGTTCGAAAATTTGTCGTCAATGCACTGTCTTGCTATAGCATAATCGGTTAATGCACGTTCCCCGGATTGGAAGAGATTCAGGTTCGAGATATTTTTTGATAAAATTGATTTTACATCCATATCTTTCTAAATAATAATTCATGATGCCAGAAACTCATTAGACATACAGATCAGATTTGTAATATTATTGAAATATTGTGCGTTTAAAATTTGATAGCAATAAATTTTATTAATTACCTAATCTAATTTTTATCGAACTGAATGACTTATTATATTTATGTTACTTCTGTTATACACGACATACTTATTTTTCTATAAGTTAATGACAATTCTACTGTTGTGTAAGTCTTATATCTTGAAAGATTATAACTTTGTTAATAAACCTCTTTGTATTTTAGACATTTTTATATAATTGGATCTTCGTGGAATTGCCATTTGAAAGATTCAACAATGCGTTCGTGTTTCATGGATCACGTAATATTTTTGTGAAATTATTATTTTTTTTCTCTAGTGTAAAAAATATAATACTTAATTCGGAGTCGAGCTGTATTTTATATAAAATGTTAAAGTTAAACTTTTTCGCAAACACCCACGTGAAATTCTCGCATGACAAAATTCGTTTATGGAGACTGAAATGTGCCAGGGATGTTAGTGCGACGTACATATTAACCCCTCCTTCTGATTCCACCCTTGAACCGATCAACCTGTGTTTCTTTATCGCTGGACATAGGCCTCCCCCAAAGGATTGCCAATTTTCTCTACCTTCGTTCCTTCTCGTCGCTCCGTCACAACTTGAGGACTGCATTTCAACCACTCCGCGACCTTCTGTCCCCGCATAAGACCTTCGACAGATTCAAGTCTAGGTCGACTTGCAGCATTTTTTCAGGGTAGACCTGATGATCTCTCAGAGATATTACAAACATTATTCTTTTCTTCTACATGTCAGAATTGATATATCGACATTATTGCGTGAAAAGGGTTCCAAATGGATTATTATTTATTTCTTTCATACACACCGACTCTATTTAACGGATATTAAAGGAAATACCAAGAACTGAAAGTTCCAACTGCATCAGTTATTTATTTCAATTTATATATCATTATTGTTAATTTACAATGTTTATTTATTTATTTTTAATTTCTCTCATCTCACAGTGGTCATTGATAATACTGAAAATAAGTTAAGACCTTAAAACTGATCATTTTTGTATACTCAAATAAAATATACTTGAATATATGTTGAAATTCAATCTAACACTTTTGAGCTCCTTATCTCAAAAACTGTGTCAGTGTCGGATGGAACCTTGTTATTCTGAGGGATCGATACAGTGGCCTCGATCAGATAAGACTCGGCTCTTAACGCACCACCGCAAGTCCAGGTCCTGGGTCGCCCTCACGCCTGACTCCAGCGCCTCTATTGCAGGATTGAACGATTCGTGCGGTGTGTCGTGTACTGGATAATAATAATAATATAGTGATGTGCCAGTATAGAAAAGTGTGGCGTTCTATACTCTCCAATTACTATTGTGTGAAAATGGCGTCGGTTAGATAACCATAGCGCTGGTCCCAGGCGTAAGACGATTTCGCTCTCGGTTGAGAAATCTCATATTGGACCAAACTGCCAAATAAGTTATCCAATTTTGAAAAAAAAATTACGTGTGAAAGTATTGGCGTGTCGAAAGTGACTGTGATTACTATCATTACTCAGCCATCTTCGATGGTCAGCACGTAGTGACTATCCAAGAACCATATATTATTGAATACATCTCGATGGTGTTACGACACATGGTGTGATGCCGAGTACCGTATGGCGTGTACCGTGCAGCGTGCAGCGTGCCTGATGTGACCAGATGGACTCGAAACGGTGGATATTGTTTGCTCTTTGACTTTGATACATTATCGACGTTTTTGTATTTTTTTTACATTTAAACCCTTTGAATTATCGACGACTATAATACTCTTTTACAAATGCCACAGCCGTGAATGGCTTCGTTCCTTATGTCGGCTGGTGCTGTTGCAGTACAAATAATTTATTCGTCTAGTTTGATATTCGTCTAGTTTGATATACGTCCAGGTGCGAATCCCGGTAGCGCAACAACAATATTTTTTTGATAATATTGATTTTATATATTTTTTATTTATTATATTTGTTTTATTAACAACTGAATAGAGTTTAAATACATCTACCGGTTTCGAAAAATACCATTTTCTTCTTCAGGATGTCATAACTAACTCAATTCAGTGGTTAATAAAACAAAGATAATAAATAAAAAATATGAATTTCAACCACAAAGTTAATATTGCTAATTTTAAAAGTATTGATTTTATACGTATATCTCTCTAATTAATACATTTAATTAGTATTTAAAATATTACAGACCGTCTGTTCTCCTAATAAGTTTCCATATTCGTTAATATTTTCTATATTTGTCACTTCCACTGCCCGGCAACGCTGCCTGACTGGACCAAAAGGGAGAATGTATTGGATAGATTCAATGGTATTGTGACTGACCGCTTCACGAAGGTTATAAAAAACAGTCAGAAACAGGCAACATTGGACAAGTTAAATGGAGTGCTACTGAAAACCACCACCAGAATTAGAGTTACCTGATGTTTAAATTGTCTCCTTTTAACTATTAGTAACTTTCCTTCTCTTCCGCTTCTACCATCATGTCTCCTCAGTACAATTATAAAGTTTTGACATAAACTTTATTCATTTGTGTACTATTTTGGGGGGCTGGGAACGAATTAATTGAATTTCAGTTATTAGTTATGGGATAAACTGTTTTTATATATTCGTCAGGCCCTCAGGAACAAATTAATGAATACATGGAGGAAATAAAGTAAACGGCGCTTTGAATGGAATTATATCTAACGGGAATTTGTCAACCGAGGCAAGAATAGCGGTGCACAATGGAATCCTGGTACCGACACTGATGTATGGAAGTGAGGCCTGGAGCTGGCAGAAAAGGAACGAAAGTAGACTGAATGCAGTGGAAATGAGATCACTTAGACGTATTTGTGGCAAATCTATTTATGACAGAGTAAAGAATGAAGAAATAAGGAAAGAATGTAAAGCTGATGTTAGTATAGTGAGTAAGATTAAGAAAGGATCAGTTAGGTAGTTTGGTCATAAGGAAAGGATGAATGAGGAGAGAATGGTAAGAAAGATATATGACGCAAGTGTTGATGGAACCAGAAATAGAGGACGTCCGCGGAAGACTTGGCACGACCAGGTAAACCAGATAATGGAGGATGGTTCTGTTAGAAGCCTCAACAATCGGCGAGCTTGTATGACAAGATGTATGAATGTGGATGAGGCGAGAATTGTGTGTCAGGACAGAAGAGTGTGGCGCTCTATCCTCTCTGCCTACCCCCACGGGGAAACGGCGTGATGGTAAGTAAGTAAGTACATTTGTTCCACTGTACTTAAATAATTTTTTTGTGCAATTTTAAGTATCAGTGCTATTATTTGTGCGTTGGGAAAGAAAATAAGAAAAATATTATATACATACCAACATAAGGCTACTGGTGGGGTAATGTTAAATGTTTTGTGGCTTCGATGAATGCTAAAGGACTATTGATGATGTATTAAGACGCATAAATAAGTCAAAAGTCAACTATCAAGGAAAACAGTATAATTCGAACAATCTTCTTTCAATGATCTTTTGGTGTTTTAAGTATGGGAGAATGACAGTCAAAACGTGATAAATAAAAAGTACAATTACTTGGGTTTGTTTGTGATTTATTCGTTCGGTACAGTAACACGATATTACATTGAGGTAGGCATGAAGTATTTAAGTACACGGTAATTTATCAGACACGTGAAAGATACCAGCCGCGAGGACAAATTGGCTCTCTCGTTCCCCGCTCCCGGCAGCCTCGCGGGATGTTCCCCTAGCGGGCGTCCGACACATGGCCTATGGTGCTTTTCGCCACAATCTTTTAAAACTCATTAGGCAGTGGGAGATATACAAAGTGGCCAACATTCGATATTCACATGAAAAACGCGCTATTATGTCGAATCGTGTCAGAAATTATGAAAAAAAAATCACCATAAATAAAAGTTTGAGAATAATACTCTGAAAATGTAGATATACTCGGATCAGAAAATATATTTTAATATAATGGTATTTATTTATAAAATCTTCAATAAGAAAATATCGGCAGAATTTACACGAAAAATTGATGCAAATCAACATGAGCACGAGCATCGTACTACGTACCGGAAGGGATAGACTGAGACTGCCATTCAGGAAGAAGGCCAAATCTCAGAAATCGATGATGTACAGTGCGATGAAGATTTTTAATGAAATGCCAGAATATACAAGAAAGGAGGAGAAACTACATAAATTCAAAATGAAACTAATCAAATATGTACAACATAAGTTGTAGTAAAAAATAATATTTTGATATTTTTTATATTATAATATATATATAAATATGGACTATATTATGAACAGATAAATAATAATTCCGATTAATGTTTTCATAACAAATAATACCTACGAGTGGTCGAATTGTATGTTTTGACAAGATAATATTGCAGGCACAATGTAAGTACAGTCTCTTGGAGATTTAGTTTAAATTTCGGAATATCGTTCGGCAGCTTGTGGACAAAATATGATACAGAGCTAATCCAGGAAAATTTTAACGAATCACTATACAATTAATTAATTTTTTTTGCTTACATGACATGTGGTCACCTCGAGCATATCGCACGTCCATTATCGCGAACATCTCGCGCGGATGACGTCAGCCAGCGGTGTGGACCCGCCCAGCCTGTCCGCCGCACACGATACAACTTTCACCGTTCGGGTCGTGAGCGCAGAGGCCAGAATGCATGGGAACATTGCCGGACGGGCTGAACCTGGCGGAGCCGCATTGGCGTGCAGCCATTCCAGACAAAAAAAATGCTAAAAAATTACATCAAAAATCTTACTTACTTACTTTATACTTTTTTGATTACAAACTCTTAATATCGGTGTGATTTGCATTCTGCTACTCCTTAATTAATTATGCTATTTTAGTTTGGGGAGGAGCAGCAAAAACAATATTTGAGTCGGCTAAAAGATCAGACAAGATAATTCTTGAGGTTGTCCCTTTAGATGTCCATCATATCTTATAATTAAAGAGTATGAAGCCTTAGACATAAAACAAAACTATATGTTGAGACTCGTCTAATATTTCCATGCTAACAACAACTCACCCCAAGCAATTAATCATGGACACAACGCAATCATGGATCTATACGCCAGTTCCGAGAGCAACAACAACATTTTATCAAAGATTCTACATGTTCTTAGCTCCGAAACTGTACAACACATTCAGCACCAACTGGAAATCGTTCACTTCCAATAAGATTACACTAATATGGACCCAATATATGATCCAATCGGGTAGAGAGCAATCAGAAGCATGGCTATCCAACATTCTAACATAATCATTATACAGTGCCTACACTAATAATTCACTAGTTCTATTTACAACACTCGCTATATTTTTTTTCTCTATTTTTAATTATATTCCTGTCACCACAACAGCACGAACAAAACTGGCTACTTTAACACAGACTGCAGTCTAGTAAATTAGCCAGGACAATGCTATATATATCAAAGGTGGAGTCTTACACCACACAATAAACTACTAGTATTTAATTGCATTTAATATGTTATATTATAATATATTCACCCCTGTTACAATGAAAACATATACGTCAATAAAGTCTAATAAATAAATAAAATGGGTCTCGATGACTGTGATGGGCTGACCATGTTGAAAGAATGCCAGATGACAGGACGCCAGAGATCACCAGAGACCGAATGGACACCCCAGTGGAAGCGACCTAGAACCAGGCCAAGGAAGACGTGGACTGACTGTGTGGAGGAGGACTGTAGCAGGATGGGAGGGTTTGGGAACTGGACAAGAATGACCAGAGATATGAGTCGGCGTAGAGCACTTGAAGAAGAAAGAAAAAGAACTTTAGAAGGATTTTAGGTACACATCTACTTTTTAACAATTGCGTCAACAAGTACTGAGCACCGGAGAAACTATCGAACGGAAAAGAGGTGCCGCAACAACTGAAAATAAAGGAATGAAAGGATGAAGATTTGGTAGAATATACCTGTCTCGCGGATATGTCTGCACTACGCGTGGACGGATATGCGGTTCGAGAATAGGACTCCTCAGCCGTATGAGGATACACAACACATAAACCATGCCAGACGTCATCCTCGCAACGAGGGACCACCGAAGAAGAAGAAGACATCTTAAGTATCATCAACGCAAGTTGATATTTCTTGACAGTTTAGGAGCATACACGACCATTGTACTTCATACTTTTGTATGAATTACCATAATTACGCGCTGACTGTCGGAGATGGACTGCCTCTGGCCTCTGATTGGCCGCTCCGTGTCCGTAATGACTGATTGTTGTGTCAGTCAGACCAGGGGAAAAGCTACGACGTTAATTAAGCCATTGAGAAGAGAAAAAAAACCTCAATGCCTCCTATTGTTGTTTATGTTGTCGTCCATTTGACGTGCTGAATGTGCTCGGCTCAGCGGTGCCTATCTGATATTGCGTAATTGCTTAATTTCATTTGATCGGTGGTGTAAAAAAATATTGAATGGGTATTTGTTTGACGCGTTCTGTGTGCTGGCCATCAAGTTGTATTAAATAAATATCAGATATCTCATAGAGACAAAGTTATTTTTATTATATTTATTATATTTAATATACATTGCTTTAAATAATTTTCAAAAAATCAGATTCTCATTGAGTTGACATAAATGCTGTTTCAAGGAAAAATGAATTATCAAATTTGGTTCATAGCTGGCGATGGTGTAGTGGTACTCGAAGCGAGTCCACATATTAACATGTATACAACTTTAAAAAAAAAAGAAGATAAATGTGGAGATTGATGGGGTGAGAATGGTAAACGTTGTGGTGTATCTGTAAAATGTTTTTTAACATGTTATACTAGAATACGCCTGAAAAATCATTATTTTTAAATTTATGTATATATACATTAAGCTCTTTTTATTACATTTAATGGAATAAAAATAGGTTCGTCTCTATGAGATATCTGATATTTATTTAATAACAGTGCCTTTGTAGGTAAAAATTCAGTAATTGTATGTTCTTTAACATATTCATATAGTACTATTAAATTTTTATTTATATTAAAATACCACTGAAATTGCAATTTCGCATTAAAAGTATTACGTAGTTAAATAAAACTTAAGGACGTTCCCAAAGAGCAGTCGTACTCAATCTTCAAGAAGATTCCCCCGTATATAAACCACTATGAACTACTATGAATATAATAAAAAACAGTTGAGGTACAGTGTAATCTTTCGCTTCCGCTCACATGCGCAGAAGTTCAAAAATCTCTCACTATTCAAATTATAAAAGGAAACGTCAAAACCATTCAAAAGTAGCTCACTTTTAACATTTTTTATAACAAAACAAATACCGCCTGTTTTAGTTATTTTTACAGAAAGATATTTGTTAAATTTTCAATGAATGATTCTCAGTTTTCCGAAACAATGGTAAGAAAATTACTATTGCTATTCAATTAAACGTGCGCTACAACATGGATCGGGGTATGGCTCGTATGTTAAATATGCTCATTTTAATAGTCAATATTTACAAATTTACTACCGCAAGGGCTATTGAAAAATATTTCAACGTATTAAAGACACTCATAAGTATGTGTATTCAAAGTTTCAAAAGGATTATAAGAAAAGTGATTTTTTTGGGAACGTCCTTGAATGTACATTCTTAAATATTTAATTGAATCATGAAACATTATATCAGTGACATCAATAATTTATGAATCCACTTTCCGAGTGAATATCATCTGTACATTCAAAGTAAACTTTCATTTTTGAACACGCACATTATGATATCACCTGACACATCTGTGAATTTACGACGCCCATTTTTCATCACCTACTGTCGGGCCACCGAATGTTGACTTGTGCAATTTTCGACATTCAAAAGGTCAATCAATTATCATTGTTCAACCCCGGCGGCGGGGGTGCGGCGCGGAGGGAGGGGATAACTCTTTCATCCGAAAATTGTATAAATTGATTTTAATTATCATTGAAGATCTAATGGCCCGGTTAACCTTCACCATACCATGATAAAAATACCCTAATCAGCCATGCTGTCAACTCGTGTTACTGCAAGAAATTAGAATTTTTTTAACACTTTAAATGGGAATAAAATGCTTTTACAAACTTAAATGGCTTTAAAATAGTTAATGCCACAAATTCTAAAAATATAATAAGAAATAATAAATGTAATAATTAAATTCGTTCATTTTATTCTCAAACATTATTCTTGTAACGCATTCGTCAAAAGACCCATCTAACATGATCTTCATCTATATCTCTCACCATTAAAATTAATGTGTGATCTTTTTCAAGTAGTACAAGTGGTATTTTTAACGTAGATAGCATGGAACGTAACAATTTAAATAGCATTGAATTCAAAAATAATTTTTTATATGATTCGCTTTACATAATTGGTTTTCCACTACTCATTTCTAAGTGAAAATGTTTTTTTTAGAACTAGGTAAAATGTAAGTCTTACATTGTGCATATTTATAGAAATACGATTTAATTGGCTCGGTAGACCTATATTACTGCATGGCTAGGGAAGGGTTAATAATGGCACGACAGTTGTATTCTCGTTGTCTCGACTCTCGTTGTTGAGATTGCTAACAGATATAGTGATTGTTTATCATTGTAACTGGCGTCTAAATTACGTATTCGGTAAAACCTCTATCTATCATTTTTACGCATTGCATACATAAGCACTCCTTATATATACTCTAATATAAACAAGATTAAAATATTTTCTTTTACTTAAACTTATCTTTTACATATTTAGTCAGTTTCATTTTAGATCTATTTAATATCTCCTCATTTCTTATGTTTTCTGGTATTTCATTAAAAATATTCATCGCACTATACATCATCGATTTCTGAGATTTGTCCTTCTTCCTGAATCCCTGGGATGGACGATGCCGGGAATAGCAGCGGCTAGAGAGACCTAACGGAGTATTCCACTGGGTCTCCCTCGCACCTCTTGCGACCTGGTCTGTGACTGAGTTCTGCGATGCAACACATAAATGTGACGTCTACCCTCCCCTTTTGGGGGTGCATGATTTCTATAGCTTCTCTCTGGCTACCCTCTGAATGTAATGTGATAACGAGTCTCACGTCAAATTGTACAGGTATGGCTCTGGTGCGATGATACCGGAGCCAACCTACGACGGTATTAAGATGTTAGTAAGTGAATGTAATAAAAAATAAATACACCGTTTAGTTCTACACAATCTTTGTATTTAATTTTTTTATTTTTGTTACTTTAGTTTATAGATAAGATTTTTTTGAAAAGGTGACAAGTCAGTCAGTTAGTTAGTTAGTTAACATAATTATTATAAGAAAATCAACAATGCTATTAATATATAGGACGGAAAACCCGTGAATCCCATTAAGCCCCGAGTATACGTGACAAAGCGGAACGGTTGGTTAATTATGTATGACGTCGCCGCTTCTAATTCAGAAACTGTGTAACGGGCGGACGAGGAAATATGGTCCAGATCTGCTCCCGACGGCTGCCGAGAGGCTGATGTATAAAGATGGATTAACCCTTTCAGACGGAGACCGGTTTTTCGATGTAGCAGTTTAAAAATCTTATTTATCATGTCACAAACACAAACGACTTGCATCCGTACGGCTGTCTTCGGACAATGCAGATAAATCGTGTCATTATTAACTAAAATTAATGCTGTTTTAACAAAAAAATATTCCCAGTATTGATATACAAAAAAATAAAATCGATTATTGCCATCATACACGATACACGAATAAAAATATAATTTTGTTAGTCACACGCACCCTACGAGAAGTCGGTGGGATTTTAGACTTCCACAAACAAATCTGGTAGAAACACTTAATAATCTATACTATAAAAGTTGAAAATTATTCAATATCTATTAATTAATTAATTTATTTATATATATTTTGACATCCATATTTTTGTACTAACAGAGGTGGATACATAATAAACATACATAATACATAGTTTATTGTGTGGGATGGAGTAGACTTCACCTCTGATATATACAGCGTTGTCCTGGCTACTTTGCTAGACTGAAGTCTGTGTTAAAGTAGCCAGTTTTTTTTTTCGTGCTGTTGTGGTGTTATTTGGAATAAAAAGATAAATAAAATATGAATAAAAAAGTAAGAATAAAATAAAAATATGTGGAGTGGGAGTGTTGTAGGACTAGTGAGTTATTAGTAAAAGAATTGTATACATTATATTAAATTGTTGGATATCCATGCTTCTGGTTCATCTCTACCTGATTGAATCATGTATTGGGTCCATGATTGGGTTGATTTTAGTCTTGCTACCTTTCCTAGGCTAAGTGCTGAATATGTAGTATCTATGTTTGATAACTGATTATTTTTTTGTGTGTTAGTGTTGCAAACTAGATGTAAGAATATTACATAATTTTTACAACTAATTAAAAAAAATATACATACATTATGACGTCATCATTTATTTCAGCGATAATTACGAAATTTATTTACAACTTACCCAAGAAGTGATACTAATAAGACGCATGATTAAGTCAAGAGAACTAACAACTTCTATTAAACGAAGGATAGCTGCGTACTTCGGTATAATAAGGAATGTGATCCCTTACAAGTCATTATCATAAGTTTCCGTTGATCGATAATAAAAGCTGTTGTGCCGTTCGATAAAATTATTTTCAAAATACTTAACAAACGACTTGTGTGTATATCGCGTTATTTTTTTTCTTAACATTTGAAACACGTTTTTTTATTTATTTATTTATTTGACATTTTTACAATTACATGTTTTTTTTTTCGCTTACCGCTCCAAAAAAGGAACTAGCTCTTATGCTTGGAGAGGGAATTACACTGTAATAATTTTATATAATATTTTATTTATTGTCTATTTGTGTGCTTCTGAAGTGTTCTGTGATATTGTTTATAAGTGTTCATTTAATTTCTTTCTAAACTCTTTTATATCTTTTATTTTTTTAATTTGCGTACGGAGGCTATTGAAGATTTTTATCCCTGAATATATAAAATTTTGCTGATAATTTTCGGTGTTACATTTAGAGATTTTAAAGTTATTTTTGAACCTTAATAATGTGCTTGTTTCAAATTATACAGTGTTATTTTCTTTAATTAATTGATTAATTGAGATTTTTTTGTAAATATTTTCTATTTTGGGAACTGGAAATTTCGCAAAAAGTTTTTGTATTGAAAAAGTTGATATTTTTTGTAATCCTACTTTGATGATTGTTATCTGTATTATTTTTACCGATTTCATAAGGTTTAGAAAACATTAATTAATATATTACCATTGTCCATAAGTAAGACATACTCGTAGTTATATCTGATCAAATTTAATTATATATATATAAGTGGATAATATGGCGTACTTTCTGAATTGAATAGAAGGCTACCATTTAAATACATGTGTAATAAAAGATATAATATTTTTATACTATTAGTAACATTAACATTAAATAGAAAATACTGTTACGTTATAATATATATTGATACAATTGGTAGTTTCAATATTAAAATATGAAAACTATTTAAAAATCTTCGGCAATAGTAATTTTTCTGAGTTTTACCAATCATCTTTTAGAGACGCGACACACTTTTGATAATCATTCACGACTGAGGGTCGTGATCTCTTCAACTCTTTCACTTTTCTCGGCGTCCTGCAGTTCTGTCACCAGAGAAGTGCCTGTTGCCTTTTCCTCGTGGTCGGTCCAACGTGTGGAGGTTTATTTCTTGCTTTTCGCCCTTCTACGTGGCCTACAGCTTCAAGCTTCTTTAAACTATCTATCCTTCGTTTGAATTATATATAAAAGGTTAATACAATGTTAGTTATTTGTTTAATTAATCAATTTAAAAAAAATATATATGACATTACGTATAAAAACTTAATATTTAATTCGTGTGAATGCTTTTCATTATCATAAAATGTAAAAAGAATAAATCACATGTATTATTTGAATACATCGTGTCGTTAAATCAAATATAATTAACAAATTGTTAATTATATACTGATACAAAATTTGTATCAGTCTCTTAACTAAATAACGATAGTGATAAATTAATATAAAAATAATAAATTCTTAAATGTTGTAGACTTGTAGAATTCAATCGTGCATTAGCTATGAGATGTATATTTAGTGCGTGTTAGTGAAGTAGGCGACGGTGGCGCTTAAGTGCTTTAACGGATAGAGGTGAGACAGTTCTTGATTTGTAGAGTTTGAACTTCGCCATGTAACTTGAAAACTAATTATTGTCCGGGGTCACTGTACCTTTTGATGTCTCGGCTTTCCTCCCCCTCATCATCACCGTTTCGTTATCCTTGTTACCGCGGTGACTACACATTTTATTAGATACACATAAATTTACGTTTTTACATTTTTTAGAAATTGACACGTTCGAAACGTCACAATATTTGCGAGTTAAAAAATAAAATATGTTTTTTCTCAACCTGGTAGGTAGGTACTTATTTGTGAATTCAGTACTTGCCTACGGAGTACAATGGTTTCCTTCCTTCTCGGTGAACTGCACACAACACAAACACACGATGTTAACACTTCACCGTAAGAATACTAATTGTGCTCACTATTCAATATAGACCAAATGAAATTTTTTAAATGTTGATAAATGTAATAATATAATACTTCATTTTTTCTTTCCTTTCCAGTGAACTGTACATAAAACACTAGACACTAATATTTTTAAATGGTTCCAGTGTCTCTTTTCATTAGATTCTAGCTTTCGCGTAGTATCGATTTATTATATTTACCTTAAAATACAGTTATGTATATATATATATATATATATATATATATATATATATATATATATATATATATATATATATATGAAAATAGTTTTACATGAGCCAGAAATGTGTATATTAATAACATAACTGTGAGAATTGTCACTTTGTAAATGTATGTGTGTGTGTGTGTGTGTGTGTCATGAAAGTGAGTCGATGAGTGAAGTAGGGGACGAACCTTATAAAAGGCCGTCTCTGGGGGAGCAGCTCTCTTCCATCACAGCTTCACCTGAATAACTAGTCAATATCTGAATGTATAATTTATATTTACTGTACAACGTCTTGTATTATAATAAACGTATAATACTGTTAACTGAGTTTCATTTATAAGGAATTGGGACCCAAGTATTTAGACAGTAATCAGAGGATAAAAACCCAAAACAATCTGTTGGTAATCTAAGAATTATCACAATAAGAAACAAAAAGATTAAAGTACGATTATAGAATAAATAAAAAAATATTATTTGGTGGGTGTCCGTCCGTTTTATAAACGTATTATATAGTTTATTTTGAAAAAAAAAAAAACAATTATAAAACGGAGCGGACCGACCCGACAAAAAAGTTATGACGGCGGTGCCCAAAACACACACTCCTCGAAACGTCAGAATGTTTGCACTTTGGACACTTTTCATATTACAATTTCGAATTTCCCCTTTATACACACGTATACATATACGCACGTGTGCTGTACCCTACACACCTCAGGGATGACCCAACGGAATTAAGTGTTTTTAAAAAAATTTAAAAAAATATCCATTATTACGGCGTAACGTGACTGACGTGTGTCGTGTTACCGCCGAAACGTATTTAAATAATTTCAAGAATATGTCTGTTTGCGTTAGTTTGTTGTGTGTGGTAGATCACTTGCCTTTGTTTTGATAATAAATTGTGCTTTTAATATAAAAATAGGTTTTACGTAAGTCGCGCTCTTGTGTCGCGTCATCGCCGAGACGAAAAAATTAAATCATTTTAAGAATATGTCTGGTCGGATTTTTATTTGCGTTAGTTAGTTTATTAAATTAGGTGCCCTTTTTTGATACTAATTTTTTTTTTTTTTTGTGTCGCATCATCACCGTAACGGTACATTACGTAATTAAATCATTTTAAGACAATGGAAAAACATCATGCATGACTATGTCTTCAAATCAGATGAGATTGCTCATAATGCACTTCTATAAATCCTGGTCTGGAGCTGGCAGAAGAGGAACGAAAGTAGACTGAATGCAGTGGAAAAGAAATCTATTTATTACAGAAAAAAGAATTATAGAAATAAGGAAATCTAATCTCAGTATAGCGAGTTAGATTAAGAAATGATCACCTTGGTGGTTTGGAACGTTTTGGAACTTTGGTGAATGAGGAGAAAATGGTAAGAAAGGTATATGACGCAAGTGTTGACCAGGTGAACTAGATGGTTTTGTTAGAAGCCACAATAACTGGCGGGTTTTGTACGAATGTGGATGAGGCGAAAATTGTGTGTCAGGACAGAAGAGTATGGCGCTCTATCCTGTCAGCCTACACTGAATTTAATTATAACTTAAGTTAATTTTTTCTGTTTTTTTTTTTGATAATAAATCATATTGTCGACGTTGAAAAATCCATTTTAGGTGTTGGCACCGATGTGGCCACTACTTATCCTAGTTATTATATAAATTAATAATTATTTTTCCAACCCTGTGCGCGCGTTCACCCCGCGGCGGGGGAAGGCGGCGTAATACGACGTACCCGGGTTTAATTAACATTTTTTTATTGTTTATTTTTCCCGGCTCAGTCTAGTGTATAGGTACGGAACGGTGAAGGGTTGGGAAGCTGGTGGGGCGGGGGGGTACCTGTCAAGATGAGAACGGGCGCGTCACTCGCAGAAGATAACACAATCCCGAAAACAGTTCAACTCCACTTGAAATAAACACGCCTTTTTCGGAGAGTACACCTTTATTGCTAGTTACGAGCACGGCGGTGACGTCATTGCCACCCCGGTTGTTTTTAACCAATCACCTTCCAGCTCTTTCTTCTCGTGTTGGGCATATCGTCACTCGTTCACTGCGGCCCGGACAAGCTTTGCACGTATTAAAATTTTCATAAATTCATCAGTTCTAAACAAGCTTGGAGAATAGGCGGTTCTAGAATCAATGTCCAGAACCATCCATATATGAAAATATGAATCGAAAATGTTCATGCTGTATCTACCTAATCTCAACCATGTCAGAGATAAAAGCATTTAAAAAAAGTCATAGTTACTACGATTATTTTGATTAATTGATAAATAAAATATTATTGATTCTAAATTATGTACAAATACAAAAAATAAAAGGTCATCGAAATTCGAACGGACTACTTTTTGTTATAAATATTATTAAAATAAGATTAAAATAAGAAAAAAACATTTTGTTTAAACCACTATATGTGAGATAAAAATTTTCCGTTTGATACCCTTTATGTAGACTTAAAATATGTATTTTTAAAGTGTCTCCTAACATTTGCACGTGTCTGTACATTAGTCAATATAGCCTGTCTGTTTTTAATTTGGTATCGAGAATCGTGCGAGGTAATCTGATATTTTACGTCATGTGACCGCCGGTCCCCGCCATCCATCACCCTTCCCCCCGCCCGCTAACTCTCCAAGGCGGGCACATCATTTATTAGAAATAAACTCGATTTTTAGTATTTAAAAAAATAATTTCTTCTACGTATGTACTTTTAATGAAAAAAAATTACAGTCCTCGACTACATTAAAAAACCATATATTTTTTATTGCACATTACTACTCTTAAAAAAAGTGTCTCATGTCAAAAATCTTAGCGTCCTATTTGATGAAAAATTCCACATATTAATGAAATTACGAATAAAGCTATGAAATGTCTCGGTTTTATATTAAGAACAGTGAAAGATTTAAATTGCTTAATTGAATCGGACTCTTAAATTTGCGAACACGCGAGAGCAAAGCGCCGGTTCAATGGCAGCAACTTCACGGTGGATATTTTCTTGTTGGGCCTGAATTGTTCGAGGATTGTTGCTGCAAATTCTCGACTTAAGATATCTTTACAAAAAATTGTCGGACGGTGTAAGGTCCGGTGACCGAGGTGCCCAGGGTATGTCTCCGTACTTGCTGATTAATTTATTGGGAAAAATTCCACTCAGCTTCTCAATTAAAACTCTACATTGTGTTCTGTTGTTGAACCGGGGAAACAGCTGTAGTTGCGGTACCAAAAACTCGTCGATCTTTCGGCAATACGCGTCAGCAGTAACTGTCATTTATCCCTCGGGCAGAAATTGCACACCACACTCGTCGTTTTTGGACAATGCAAACGTTTTTTATGGCGTTCCCTCGGGTTGTCGGAGCACCAGTATCTCATGTTTTGTTTATTAACATAGCCATCAATATGAAAATGTGCTTCGTCAGTAAACAATATGTTTCCAAGTGTTCGCGCTGTTCCAAAACGTTCCAGCATCGTTCTCGCTAAGGTTTCACGTAAAGAATAGGCATTTTCGTTGAGAAACTGCACGATTTGCAGTTTGTATGGGTGAAACTGTAGTTTCTTTTTCAAAATAACGTACACTCTTGATTTTATCTTCCTTATCGATTTACGCGGATTGCGCATAATTTCACGTCGAACTTGAGGTTGACGTTGATGGTCCCGTAGAAGTTCGGTTAACCATTGTCCCTTCTTGTCTGAACTTTTGAACCCAACATCGGATAAGTTACGTGCTCGGCCCATCACTTACTCGTCGTATATTAAAGTGAGTACAAAAAGCGCTACGCGCACGAATCAATGAATCACCATACTTTAAATATTGCTCAACCGCGAACGCGCGGTACGCTTCTGACCAGTGACTCATTACGACTGGCAAATCACCAAATCACGCGCGTCAAACAATACCCTGATGGTCTACGAGTGATTGATTACCTCACCCCGATGGTTTACGAGTAATTACAATTTAATCTTGAAATTTTTCCGCTGAACACCCTATAGTACACACCCACACTGGTATACTGACACAAAAACATGCTCCTGAAAGAATGAATGATGAATACAACCTTTAATGATAATACCTATCGGTTTTACACCATCGATATTTGCAGCATAACCTAAGTCCATGCCTAGTGTACGCCGCTGAGATATAGTATATGTTAGGTGTACACCTATATATTTTTTGGTATCATTAAATATTTTAAACATTGCGTTTAAATAAATTGTGTAATAAAAAGATTTCAAAGAAACACGAAGCTATCATTAGTTTAAAAGACCATTTATCACTCGTTTTATAAATCTTATAATGTCGAATTTCCAATCGCACATACCTTTCTCGACCGCCATACCTGTTTACGTTCCATGTGGCTAAACTATTTATCATTTCCTAAACATTTCTCTTTTGCACTCCACCTGAGGAGGTCGGTCTCGCCTCTGCCATAAATTAACTCGATTTCTAGTTCATAATTATCAATTACTTCACTAACGGCTATATATTCACGGGACTGTCAAATAATAAATTATAAGCCAACAGTTCACGAGATGTGTTCTTCACTCGCCAACCGTGACGTCACGAATAATTAGAGAATGATGCAACACTACGGTGTTCAATCGATCATTACAAAAATACACTTAAACAAAAAAAAACGCTAACATATTGGGTCGTCTTATAAATCTACGTTTTTATTAAAAATATTAAAAACTAAAAATGATACTATTCGATAGTATTTTTTCTGCTCTATAACGCCAGTGTCGTTGTTTTTCTCTATTTTATAGTTTTTACTAGTATCAGAAATGTACAGCATGCCATCCCCGCCCCACCCTGTATACAGACCGTTTTATGTTAATGTCTTTAAACATTACCTGAATTTTATTTCAAATTTATTTTTTATTTTTTGATTCGGTGATTACATCGATGCGAAATGTCCGTAAAAAACATTATTATATATTACACCCCCGCGCGCGAACCTCCTATAAAATGTTATTCGCTTTTTAAGAGCCATTTTTTAGCGCTGTTAAATAAAATGAAAATTTTAAATTTTCTCTTGTTCATTAGTGGAAATGTTATGATTCAGACTGATCGTAATTATAAATCAATTCAGTCATATATCTAGAATAAATAATGTTTTTAAGAAAGCTATTTATAAAAAAAATATACCTAGTAAAACCTACCCAGAAAAAACTGCCTGTTAATAATAATAATAATGGATAATTTGTATAGCGCCTTTTTTCACCTAAAGGGCGCTTTACACATCAACTGTTTATAGTCCTACAATTATCTTTGTTTTTTTTTAAAATTAAAAATCGTTATTTTCTCTTATGGATTTTTTGAAAAAGTGCGTTTTTAGTTTTTGTTAAATAAAAGTCTCCGATGCACTGTTCCTTATAACGGAGGGCAAAGAGTTCCACGCTTTTGGGCCAGCTTCTGGCAACGGTTGGTCGGTTCTACAACCCTTCCTGCAGCCGAAGTAGAGGGGCTGACCTGAGAGTTTGACGTCTACCATTAAAATTGTCTGGGATACAAAGTTCTTGAAGATACAGAGGCGCCATGTTGTGTGTCGCCTTGTACATCAACCGGCACAATTTAAATTCGACTCTTTCAGGGAATCGGAGCCGATGTAGCTGATGTAGTAAAAGGGATGTTATATGAGAGAATTTGTAAACTCCATATATTATCCGTGCAGCCGCATTTAGAATAGATTGCAATCTATCCAGCTGAAACATTGGCAGGCCAGCATAGATGCTGTTACAATAGTCCACACGTGACACCACAATGAGTAGACGGGCTGCCTCAAGAGGAAGATGTTTCCGAATACTTTTAATCTATCTCAGTTGATAAAAGCATGCACTGACAGTTTTACTGATTTGAATGAACGTTTATTAAAATTGGAAAAATATCATATTTAAGTTTATTTTTTATATTACTACATATTTGAGGCGGATTATTGTATTTTATATACCAAAATTTGTATTGGGATTTATTATGCTAATATAAATGTTGCGTTATAGCCGGGTTAATGCTATTTCTAACGTCGCTCTAAACGAAATCCACTGAAAATGTTTTAAAAAATATTATTTAATGCTGATTAATCTGTTTTCCATTAACTTTTTGCGTGTTTTTATTTTAATTCGCGCGACCCTCCCTCGATAGAGAGCGATAAATTTTTGGCAAAAAAAAAAAAAAAACGAATAATTGTTTTAAAGTTTTAGCACGATGCCGACTCGGTTGTGTATTCATTTTGACGTCATTAGGCAGATATAAATAATTTATGAAAATTGAACAACGCTGTTAAATATAATTTTAGAATTTTTAATTTGCTCGTTTCGGAAATAGCCGTTTCAATTAGTCTTCGAGCAAATTATTCACCGAACGAATGTCACTCGATAATCTTATCATTTATCAACAAAATTAATTACTCCACGCGTTAAGAGAAAATGCGGAAAATCTTGTACGGACATCGGCGGAGGTTAATTAATTAAATACACGGTGTTAAGTAAGAAGTTAATTAATTTATATTTATTTCATTATTTTCGATGCTGCACACCTTGTGTATTTATTTTATTTATCGAGTACGATTTCCTGCCTGTGTGGTGTTGTCTATGACGTCTGTGAAGTATATTACACTATTAACTCTATTACAATATTATGTGATTGATTTTCTCGCTTGTAGAAGAAATCCAGATAAAATGACACCTTAGGTAGGTCGTGTTTTTGCTGACATCTGGTTGGTCTTCGAGCCTCTCCCATCTTGACCTTGTACCAAATTCCTTCCATCCATCCTACATCTCAATTCCCAATCCCCTTGTGCAAACACTGTTAATGACCCAACTTTATATTTACTAAAACGATATCTAATAATAAGGATCCCGCTTGCCGCACACCACCCTTATCATTTTAAACATTATCCAGATTACCTATCCGCCACGCTGTCATCAAATTGTTTACTGTTTATGACTTTATCTAAATTTACATAAATTGGGTTATACTGCAGATCACCAAATGTATACACATGAACTAATGCAAATTTCTTGTCCCAATATTTTCATTTTGGTGTCACCCACGTGGATCACTTTGGTACTACTTACGCAATCAAATAATTCCGCGAGTTTTTTTTTAAATATGACTCGATTGGAATGAAAATTTAAACGCTGAAAATATAATATGCATTAATGTAAAAAATACGTCTTGTTTACCATATAGATTTAATTTTTGAAGAGTAAATACTTTTACTGTATTATAATTTGTGTTCTAATTTATTGTATTTATTTACTGGTCTGTGGGTTATACAATGCTACGTGGTTCTAGATTTAAAAAAATACAAATCATCTAAATGCGCTGTTTTTTGAGTTGGATTTTTATTATTTCGCCTAACATTTCGGTTTCCGCCCAATCGTACATTACGTACCTTGTCGCTAGAGGGGCGGAGGGGTGGAATGTCTCTAGTCAGTAAATGAAAATATCTTCCGGCTTTCCCCCCCCCCCCCAAGGCTCCTTTTCCGCTTCCTCGGACGTCGCTGATTGCGCTTTCATGCAAATATATATCCAGTGGCGTAATAATGGTACCCGTTGCGATTCCGGTGCTTCGTCCGTCCCCCCCCTCGCCCGCCGCCGCCGAAGGAGATACGCCCATGTTATTTTTTTCGAAATTGAAATCACTCGAGATAGCACCAAATACAGTGTGGTTTCTTGTACAGGGTGGGTGTTTCGGTTCCGCATATTATATTTGTAATAGTTTATTTCATAATTAATTTCTTTGCTTTTTTTAACACCAAATGATGGGTCTCTTGTAAATGCTTCAGGTTTATTAAAATTTTTAATATATATGAATATTTTTTATTAAAATTCAATATTACAATTTCGTCTTAATCGCACGCGATACCAATTTGCTTAAATATATTTGTGGATTTTATAATAATGCTGTGTTAATATATTATAAAACTTCCTTAATTATTTCAATAAAATCACCATCATTCGTTTTATACCCACTGCCGGATGGATGAAGGCCTCCCCGTGTGTCTCTCACTTTTCACCGTTCATTGTTATTCGTTGTCACGTATTTCCGTTGAGTTTTATGACTTCATCAATCCGGCGGCCTCTTGATTCTCCTCGTGTACCACCAGATGACTGTCGATCGTCAGTCTTCCGAAAAATGTGGCCTGCCCACTGCCGTTTAATTTTCGCGGCGTATTATATTATGACTGTACTCACATAGCAATTCATCATTACTGCATTCAGTTACGAAGGTCATACGGATCGTTTTAGATGGTCACAATATCACGTGATAAAGGTAAGGTAGTCATCGAAGGTGTATGATTCTTATAAACGGCATGCAACTTCACTTCCCATCCAAAAGAAGGATTCGAATCACTGACCGATATTGCTATTTTTCGATGGTTTCAAACAAACCCAAACTTGTTCACTTTCAACAGCTATCAAATCGAAACTAATCGTTAAATCTGTCTGAAATTTTGACAGGTGTCGTTCGGAAGATGGTGTTAAGCAATGGAATACAGATTTTTATGTAGCGGCGTCATCAGTCGTTAAACACGTGTACTTATCATACAGCCCTCCTACATTTCTTATACCTAGCATACGAACTTGATAAGATTTTAGACTCAAATACAAAGATAATTTTATCACCTGCGTTTTTTTTAAAAAAGAAAATTGTTAAATGACTAAGAATCAATGATGAAGAGTTGCTACAGTGCTTATACAAGGTACATTACGAATCGAAAATGTTCAAGGAATATGCGAAAATTCTACACTGTTACAGAAAATATAATTGTTTGAAATTTTTACAAAATCGTGTTAAGTTTGAAGTCTACGTGCTTTGAAATAAATATTTGTGAAATTGTTCAATTATCTATAATTAATCTATATCTTTGCTTCAGGCCATAAATCTAGTAAAAAAATAGTCTAGGTGCTCGAAATTCGATGACCTTAAATTTTTCGTATTCAATATTATATAATTTGGAATCAGTGAAATAATAGCATAATTATATCTCTGACATGGTTGAGATTAGGCACATATCTCTCGAACATTTTCGACTCGTAATCTAGTCAGGTATCCACCCATAAAGTATTGTGAACTAGGTCTGTTACACCGTGTATGCTAGAGGGATTTGAAAGGGAAGCATTTGTAGTACTAGTACCTGTGTTACGGCATATATTATTTATTTAAATTTATACCGATTATGTTTCTATATTTCTAGTTTTACTGTGTTTTTTCTAAACTAGAAAATATTATTAAATATGAGGCGATTTTCCTTGGATCAGGCCTAGCCGAAGTTGGAAATTGCCTTAATATTCTCGTAAAAAAAAATCTGTGTATAAAATATGAAAATATAACTCGATTGTGTGTGCAGTACAAAGATTGATTTATTTAAAAAAATTAAATAATTAGTTCCACCGCAGAGTATAATGACTGCCGCGTTAATTAACGATGTGCTATAATTAAAATAACAAATTACGTAGGCTTTAAAAGATTTTCATTGTGTGGACAACCACCCTATTAAAGCATGACGCGACAACAGATGTTCATAAATGGGAAAGGCACCCCCGCTAGTATCTGATATTGTCGGATCCAGTGGATGCTGCCAGGGTTATATTGAATATAAGAGAGATCTGATTGCATAATTGAATATGCGGATTGTGACAACCGCAGACGCACACCCACACAGCGGCAGTGGCGCCTTTGGGCTGAGGCGTCCTATGCAATTGCCAGGGGCATCAGGATTTTAGGGGCTTTAAAAAAATCATTTTTAATAATTGTATACTCAAATAAAATGTGTACGCGCGGATCGCTTACAAGTAGATTTAGTAAAATCGGAAATTCTTCATTATTTATTTTTATTTTTAAAAGAAACAAACTACAGTATAATAATAACTTATATAAATAAAACATAATATATACAAATAATACCAGTGAAGTTTCTTTGGAATTAAACAAGCTAAGAAATAGTACATAATAAACTAAAAAATAGTATATATTAAAAAAACTGATGGTGTTTTTGTACTGAACATATAAAGTAGAAAGGGTAAGGAGGGGAGGGAAATGGGATGCAATATATATATTTATTATTTATCAAGCAATTTATCGTTGAAAATGTCGAAGTTATTAGAAGAATTTACGGTATTATATTTTGCTATAGAGCGAGTCGCGAAATATATTTTTAAGTAATTAGTTCTGTCAAAATTTGGGTAAAATAGATGATTTGATCGTGTTGGGTGTGTGGGACAGTTTAAAGTTATTATTATTATTAGCCCTTTTTTATTCACTGTTGGATGAAGGCCTCCCCGAGCGTCTTCCGTTGTTATTCGCTGTCGAGTATTTCTGCAGAATTTTATGATTTCGTCAGTCAAGCGGGTTTTGGGGCGGCCTTTTGGCCTCTCAATTTCTCTCAGATACCATTGGATGATAATTTTGTAATTAATTATTAATTTATTAGCATATTATACATATAAAACAAACATACCTATTATATTCATGATTCAACATATAAGAGATGTTTAGCCAGTATATATACAAATATGAAACATACAATTATGATGTCATACAAATAATAATTTTAAATACAAAGATAACGTAGGACTTAAACAGTTTATGCTTTAAGCTCTTTTAAGGTGAAATTTTTTACGAAAATGGCGCTTTAAAAATTATTATTTATTAACAAGAGATTGTTAACAAAAATGAATTATCAACAATATTTTATTTATCAGGACTGCAATAGCAGCAGGCACAATTCGTCTATCAGACAACTTTATTAAATTTATCTGCTTCGCCAAGTAGGCACTCGTAATAATAATAATAATAATATATATATTCAACATTAAGAAGTTGATAAATCGAAGGAATTTTGTGTTGAACGCAGGAATGACATATTTTTTTGTGTTTATTACACAGAAAACCGCATACGGAATTATCAATCATTAATTTAATGCGTATGTATGATCAAATCCAACAGAGCCCGGGGGCCCCCGATAGGTGTGAACGCGCCACTGCCCAGCGGGGGGCGAGTCATTTGCATCTCGGCATTTCTATCGGAGATGTATCTCGATATTTTTTTTCTCTGCGGTAAATTTTTAATTCGACATGGTGTGTACGCGCAATCGTGGTAATAAACTTTTTTAAAAAAAGTGTTACGTGTATCAGACACATGTGTCATACCGTCCCTGCATGGAATATGTTTCAATAAGAATATTTCAATTTAATTTAATGATCTAATTGGAGATCACAATTATATAACACACCTAGATCAATTATTGGGTCATCCCATAAATAATGCGGTTTTTTTAATACTTTAGTATTTTTCAAAAATAAGATAAATAAAGTTATTTTTTTAAATCTAAAATATACTCTGCTCCATTTTTTACAATGCTCTTCCATCTTTCTGGTAGACTGCAAGGCCCCTCTTTCAAAATTCACTTCTCCTTGACGAAAAGTACTGCTACAGTAGGTATTTGTTCTGACCTTGTCTACAGAATTCATATTTTTTCCGTCCGAATGATTTTGGAGACTGCGGAATAAATGATAATCAGATGGGGCAATGTCCGGCGAATATGGTGGGTGGGGCATCGTTTTTAAAAAAAGTTCATTCCTGAGACGTGACAGCAAAGAAGAGCACACATTCACTCTCTGCACTAGAAAGTTTGTGCGGAACCCGTTGATCCAATTTCTTGACTTTTCCGAATAACCAAATGCATGCTTGTATGCTAGTTCCTTAACAGTTACGACGGGATTTTGTTTCTCCAGGGTTTGCAAGACGTCCTCGCAGAGCTTTACACCGAGGCTCGTCTTCTAGGCTGTAGTTTCTGGCTCGGAATTTCTGGAACCACCGTTGACACTGACTTACGTTTATTGTCCGATCCGATATATACTGCATTAGTATTCCTCGCACTTTCTATTGCGTCGTTGCCTTTATTGAACCCATGAAGCAAAATATGCCGAATATGCTCCTTTGTCACTTCAATTATAGCTTTGAAAAAAGAACTGTTAATATCGAACTGCACTCTTCATACTTGCACTATATGAATATTACCTGTTTTTATAGCAGGTAATAATTGAGCCTGATGCACCTGATTAGACATTTAGTTCATGTAATTGAAAAAACCGCATTATTTATGGGATGACCTAATACTTTACAAATATATTAAACTTTTCCAAAATCTCATTAAAAAGTTCAATAAAGTAATTATATATATATATATATATATATATATATATATACATATATTTAAATAAAATACTAATACTAAAATTGGATGTTAATGTTTAACTATTAAGTACATTAAAAATATATATCAATGCATTAAATGCTAACAAAAATGTAAATTCGATCCTGTACAATGGAGTATAAATTGACAGTTAATTGGTGGAGTGACATATTCAATAAAAGCATTAGTCATATTCTGGGTGATAGGAAATATATTTTTATTAAGTTAAAAATATTAAATACAAACGCGCTAATTTATACGCAGTTTTCGCTATAATTCAGAATCAGTTATAATTTTACTGACGGGGACACCTCTGAACGTACATGTACGAACGAAAATGCGTGACTTGATTACTGCGTCTTCTAACTTTATACATTGATTATTGAGCCGTCGTCCATTATCTGGTTTATCCTGTCGTAACTGTGCGTATACATGGAAGAGACATTAATCTTTCTTAAAAATAAAATACATACAAAATACAATAGTCGACGAAAGATAGCTATCCCCGCGCTCATCTCGGTGTGAGAGTGCTGTACGTGTCGCATAGTAAAATAAAACAAATACATACTGACAGCTGTCCGTGTTGTATGGCAACATAAAACAAATAATATTGGCAAACTTGCAAACTTGTTTTACGCGCGGTCATCACGCAAAACGGAAATTATTTTGTATTTTTGTCAATTTTTTAAATAAATTTATTTTCCTGTCATTATTAATGGGTTCTAGTGAATAAATAAATGAAGCATCTAAATTTTGGATTCCACAATTAATTCCTCATCACGGGGTCCATCCAAGTGTTCACGTCATGTTCACGTCAAGTTGCTAAGGATTGAAAAAAGACAAGTGTTCACGTCATGTCACATGTTGAAAAATAGTTCTCCTTTTTCTGTCAATGCTTATACTATAAATAATACATCTAATACTAATCTACCTATCGTCAGGTGATAATTGCTGTTGTTTTCTATTGCAGGCCTCCATCCCATCACGGCGCTTCCATTTTGGCTGGAGCGGGGGTGCCCCCTTCGTACGCTCCCCCTTCCAGGACTCACTTCACTCCGCCCCTCCCGCCGGATTTCAAGAACCCCTTCGCCGATAAACCCACACTAAGAGGTGAGTGCGTCTTTCTTCAAGTTGTCTTTTCTACCACACTTATTGTACTGGAGACCAGTGGTAGAGATCTTTCTCTAGTTGGATCCTGGTTGTCGAGAGAAATGCGAAGGATATATTGAAATGTTCCAGGATGAATGGTTAAAATCTGAAGGATTATGGCTTGTGAGAGTACGGCTGCCTCTCTAATCCCAGACATATCCTGGTGCTCAGGCGTATCGCGAAATGTAATATGGGAATCTTGCAGAAGTAAGCTGGCAGCAGGAATGATCAAGATAAAACGCTACTTACAGTTGTATTGAATTTGTTATACAGATTACAATTGAGTTTTAACTAGTATGCGAAATATACGGCGCCAATGCGAGAAAGCTGTTGAAGGTCTGACGTCGGTGGAAAGAGTGATAGTAGTGAATCTTGGAGCAGGAAGCTTGCAGCGGTAAGGCGCCCGCTGGTTGCGTTCACCCAGGTCAACTAATGTGCTGACGTATCTTAGATGCAGTCAGGTACTGCGTCGCTAGATGCATTTAGCGATGTCAACAGCTGTATGCCATATATATCTTTAAATAATCTAGATGCTATTTAGATCTCGGCTCGTCGGGACCTTTGGTCGGGACAATACCAAGATGCCCAATCACTGTGCTTCTGGACACTGCTAGGTTCTTGCTGAGAATTATTATATTGATTCTAGTGATAAGATAAATTGTGATTGGTGATGCATTGTAGTATAACTGGTAACTGGATAATTCAGTAATAAACCACTCATGTTCTTGAAACTAAACCTCTAAATCACAGTTACCAATCATCGTCACAATCAAACACCAATCATTATTTATCTCATTATCAATTGATATTAATGGTTCAAAATTTGTACATACTCCTTGATCATTTTCGCCTCTAATTTAATCAGTTTATCCACCCATAAATTATTATGAACTAGATCCGTTACATCCTGTATAATGTAAAATTAAATTTGATACTTACCATCACGCCGTTTCTCTGCGGAGGTAGGCAGAGAAAATAGAGCGCCACACTCCTCTGTTCTGACACCCAATTCTCGCCTCATCCACATTCATACAAGCTCGACGATTATTGAAGTTTCTAGCAGGACCATATCTGCATCCCAAGTCTTCCGCGGACGTCCTATACTTCTGGTGTCATCAACACTTGCGTTATATATCTTTCTTACCATTTTCTCCTCATTCATCCGTTCCATATGACCAAACCACCTTGATCCTTTTTAAATCTTACTCACTACACTAAGATCAGCTTTACATTCTTTTCTTATTTCTTCATTCTTTACTCTGTCATAAATTAATCTGCCACATATACGCCTAAGTGATCTCATTTCCACTGCATTCAGTCTACTTTCATTCCTCTTATGCCAGCTCCAGGCCTCATTTCCATCAGACATCAGTGTCGGTCAGTTGACAAGTTTCCATTTGATATAATTCCATTCAAAGGGCCGTTTACTTTATTCCCTGCAGTCACCCTCCTTTCAATATTTTTCTCTGTATTTCCGTTTCTAACGAACATTCTTCCCAAATTACAAACTGAGCTACTTGTTCCAATCATTCATTACCTCCAAGTATTTAGCACGGTGTCTCGCTTTCCTCCTTCTCGAATACCATCACATTCGGCTTGTTAAAATTCATCATGAGGTCGCTTTCCTTGCATACATCATACATTCTCCTCTCTAGCCTCTGTAATTCTTGTTTATTATTCGTCATTAATACTACATAATGTCTGGTATTGACCATGTTATTTGCAATTTTTTCAACTTGTTTATAAACTAGTTTGCTTGTATATTTTCAGGGACGAATGCTGATAGCGGCAGCTACCTGAATAGGCGACCAATTCCTCCGCCGTCCCTTGTGCCAGGGCATGAAAGAGTTCCCATAAGGGCTGGACAGGTTAGTAACGATTTTATTTTTGCTGAAAATTACTGAAAATTCAGCCAAATTTACAATCTCAATTAGTATCTAAGCAAAATATACTTTATCAAAATTATTTTGATTATTGTACCATCGGTTTTTAACCCAGGACAGACAGGGAGTCACAAAAATACTACTTAATTACAACATCCAGGATCGGCTTGTGTTGGGAGTGTATAAAAATTGTTTTAAATATGGATTTGGTGTTTCAGGAACCACCTTCTCCTCAAGTCCCTTCGCCGCCGATTCCAGGAGATCCTCATCAGAAAAAGAAAGCTTTAAATACTCCAAGTCATAAGGTAATTTGATCATAGCTATATGAATTAGTTATATTTGGTGATAGATGCAATGACAAGTCATTCCCACATATTTCTTTGTTTCGCTTCTGTTATCTAATGTATCAAATATTTTAATTTCAGGTGAATGCAGATGGAAGCCTGGACTCCTCGGGTCTGTCAATTGATGATCTCCGTTCGCAAGGATCTCTCAGTTCCCCGGAGCAAGCCAATTTCACAGATTTCGTACCAAATTCTCTCAACAGATCCGTCATATCTAGAATCCTCTCAGGATCCAACGGTCGCAAGGACGATGTACCAGACATACTCCTCAGAACTGTCCCATCTAAACCTTCTTCGGGAACCCAAAACTTGGAACCTCCGCGAGTGGAAACGACGCGCAGAAATCAGAGCGCCATTTTGGGAATTGCCGTCCCCAAGGGGAATACAGGACAAGGTATCGAAAGGACGGTAGCCGACAGGGAGTCATCTACGGAAGGCTCGGCCCTTCCGGTCATGGAGCCCGATATGGGAAACCTAGACAGACCGCTGGTGGATGAAAATACAGGAGAATCAAACACCAGGAGGAATCTGCAGTTTGCTACGAACAAGAACTCGGAAGTCACCGACGGTGACACCAATGCCGCCGATGCAGGCAAGGCGAATCCTGGGCAAGGAAGCGCAACACTTACGACACTAGTTTTGAAAGATTTTGATTTGTCGACAGAGAGGTTCCACAATCTGGCCAACGTAAACACCGAAGGCAAGGTTCAACAGAAGCCGACCAAAGCGGGCGGCTCTGGCTCGCACACTAGACAGAACTCGACAGGCGTGACCTGGCCGGTGGCTTGGAACCTGCACATTTATATGGCTACTGCCATGTTCACAATCCTGGCTGTCTATTCAATCTTCAAAATAATTTGTTACAACAAGTTTACTCACCTGTTTACGCAATACTACTTCATAATCCTTCATCTTATTCTTGTTCTCGTCTGCTTGATGCGAATCTTCTATATGTGTTATGACCCCTACAACATTAATGGCTCACTGCCCATGTTCCTGAGTGAGATACTGTTGCACGTGCCAGAAATATTCTTGAGTATTGCATTTTCGGCATCGATCCTGTTCCTGTTGATTAACAGCATAAATTTCAAAAACAGCTGCTACTCGATGATCGTCCGACCTAGGACGATTATCATCGGAGGACTTTTGCATGTGATTTTTTGTATCCTTTTGCACATGATCGAAAATACCAATTCTGTCTACAAGAATCTGGATAACGTGGAAAAAAGAATCTTGGGGCTCGTCTGCCAAGTCATTTACGTTCTCGTGTGTCTCACCCTGGGGCTCCTGTACTTGTACGTGTACCGTACCCTGAAGAAGGTGCTGCAGAAAAAGTCGCACTCCTACATTCACGGATTCCAAAACTTATACCAAGCGATCCACATCAATCTGGCTACAGCGATGCTATTTATTCTGTTGGCGGTCCTGCAAATATATGGAATCTTCGGAATCAATATCCAGGTCAATATGACAAAATTCAACTGGCTTCAGTGGGGATACCAGTTTTCTCTGAGGCTGATAGAAATCAGTATCGTCGCTTTAATATCGTGGGTCATCAGCCTTAAAGTCGGAATCGTTGCTAGTCTTCAACACGAGAAGTCGGACGGGCACAAAATATCAGGCCTGGGGCTATTCCCATGCACGGCTAGTTCCAGCAACGAACAGTTTGAATCTGACTATCCGGCTATCTGCAATACCAATACAAACTTGCACACTTACACGTTAAGAACCGGAAAGCCGATATACGACGCGGGTGTCTTGGGCCCCCATCTGCAGGGTGTTTCAGATCAGTGTTGTTCCACTGGATTGGAAGGACAGCGGTTCCAGATTAACGCTCTCGGTGTCAACTGCGATAACGGCTCAATAGCTGAAAATTATTCCGGACACAGTTCCATCGCCAACGCTGCACACAGCAGCTCTACAGAGTCCAGCAATGCTACGTCCAGCCAGGGTGTGACCAACCATTTGATGAAGGGACATATGCAAGGAAATACCAGTTCAAATATGCAAGGATACATGGATAACATTTCTGCATCCGAGGAACATTACTCCAATTGCGAACCGGCTATTCAAAATATGGATCCATCCGGTGATGCTATTGATCACGAATACAACGTTATTCAGTACGGCAGCAATTCTGATTTCGTAAGAGATATCAATCACAAAAATAACCCATCAGGCGGGGCTTACGGTAACGGTGGTTCGGTTAGAGGCTCACAAAATAATTTCAAACACTTGTCCTTCGATAGGCTGTCTTCTAGAAACAACAGCGGACACAATCTGAGCAACCCCAGAAAGAAGCACAGGAACAAGCAGAGCGCCAGTCAGAAGAACCAGCAGAATTGTATGACGCTAGGTTATGATCCCAACATCCACCATTACCATCATCCACACATGAACGAATCTGGAGAATTTGGCTACCCTTCTGACAACGGATCCTTTCATACTTCGGGAATTCAGACCCTGAACCCGATGAGGAATTATTACGATCCCGCCGTCATGATGCTCCAAGGAGGCCCCGTGAGAGACTCCCAGCGGAGAGCCAGAAACCAATCCCCGACATCTTCCATGATCAACTCGAGCGGCTCCCAGAAACGTGGCAAAAACAGTGGCCACGTCTTCGCAAACCAAGACCGTCCCAAATCGACCGATTTGTACGGATTTTCAGACAATCCGAACGACAGGAACTTCACAAACGCGATGGCGGGCAATTCTCAAGGCGGACGGGGACCAGGCTTCGAGCACCAAGGCTCTTATCTCAATCCCGAGCACGTGACCGAGGGCGACGAGAGGAACGGCAGCATGTTGGTCGCGCAGGATGGCTTCGTGAGGTTCAGGCCCTTGGAGGATCCGCAGACCTGATCCGCGCTCGTCCCCAGCTACGGCGAGCTGGATTTCTGATCCGAGCCCTATTTCTCGGACGAAGACCTAGTGTAAAAAGGGAAACTTAGTATTACTAATTATATAAGAGCGCCGTGATCGCGGTGAATACCAAGTGACTGATGGACTCAATTATACAATTATGTTGCGGGCGTGGTCATGTGCGTAGATAGAAACATTGCCTGTCTACTGTGATGTTTTTAAATTTGTAATATTTTATTCATAATGAATATTATTATTAATGTCTTTCTGAATATATTTATTCCGTGTGATTTGTGTCGACTCGAGGCGCACATCGCGCGCGCCCTTCTCCGAGTGTGTCTCGTATGAATAATGATGTTACTAAATTTTGTCATCGGTGTTTCAATTCGCTGTGTGTTGAAATATATTTTTAAAATGACGTGTGGATATTGAGTTTATATAGTTAGGTCAGAATTCAAGTGTATATTAGAGAATTTTCGTTTTAATTAAAATTTTGACTAAGAAAACTACGTAAGTGTTTATAACTTTGTGTCAGAACGTAACCTTGCCATGACTTGAGTATTGTATATGTGATTTGATATTTTGCATTTTAAACAATGTAGGTTTTTTTTTTATACCTTTATATTTTTTTGTATGAAACGTTTTCTTTAAAATTTACTCTAAACGTTGCAGTTGAAAATAATTTGTGATGGTTATAGAAATGTATAGTACATACATATACGTATTAGTGATTCATTTAAAAATAATTTAATGTGTTTTTAATACGAAAAATAAACCCTGAGAATACTGTCAACCACTGCTGTGTTCAAAGCAAAATATTACAATATTAAAAAAAAAAAAATTTGACCATCACAAATTATTGACATCTGCACATTGAAATCAAAATACATAAAAGTATAAATATTTAATACTGGATTTGATGTGATGATTCCTACCATATACAAGTGCAATAGATTTAAATAAAATACTGTGTTATTTTCATAATTTATATGAAAATATTTAGAATAATATATATATGTATTTTTTTTTTTTTTTGTAACATTTGTGTATGCAAGTGAATTATTTTTTTTCACGCATATTCTTTAAAAATAGTCTAAAAATGTTAATTCAACCTTAAATATAATTAATTCAGTATCATGACAACTTACCTTGGTTCGTGATACAATATTTCAAATATACAGAATTTTTTTTTTTAATTTTCACACAACTGCAAAATTGAATACATTTTTAGCACAACGTCCAAGTACACACAATTACTGGATTTTCACCTACAAAGGCACTGTTATTAAATAAATAATAGATGTCTCATAGAGACAAAGCTATTTTTTGTTATATTCAATGGAAAAATATGGAAATATGGATAATTACAGGACTTACGACCTGTCTTCGGCTGGCTTAAATGATCAATATTATTGGTTAATGGGTGTGAATGGTGAAAGTTATATTTGTATAAAGTGATCACTTAAGTCAGCCGATGAAATCCCTGTAATTGCCCATACTTCCGTATCTTTCGATTAAATATAATAAAAAATTGCTTCGTCTCGTATGATTTGTTGAATACATTTTTGTTTATTTGAAAATTGTGAATTATTTTGAATTATTGTCTCCAAATTCGTTTGCAATTATAATTTTTTCTCATTCTGCATTTTAAAAATTTATTCACATTTTTATACTTGTAGACAACAATACACACATTAAATTAATGGCTTTATGAAAAATAAAATATTAAATTTAACTACATATAAATGTGAAAAGTCTTATGCATTGTATTAATCTCCCATTTTGAAATACTATATATATATATATATATTTACTAGTGTGCAAGATATCAAAAATACATTGACGTGTATTGCCTAATGATAAATGGCCTGTATATATACTACTATACAAAAAAAAACTTTAAAACTTTTTTATAGGTGTACAGTTATGTATGTGTTTATTTTTTGGCAACTTTTATAACGCCGTTTGAAAAATTGAGCATGGTTGCTGAAAGGTTCTAAGGGTACAGTAAAGGGCTTACTGGGGCTATCTTTTCACAGCGGATACCATCAGTCATCTAAGATGAAATGTCACAATGCAATTATTGACCCTGGACCGTAATAATTAATCACGTGACATCTACGGGTCTGCTGTCAACATATTTCAGGTACCTAATAAAGCATATCGTTTATTTTATTGGTAAACTGAAAACCACCCGCAAAATATACAGTTCATTTTAGACTTGTGAAAAGTAGACGTAAAAAAAAACAGTTGTCAAAGTACAACATGCACAAATATTTTATCTTGTTACAATGGCAAGTAAAAAACATTAAGTAGAACTTTGCTATCAGGGGCGGTGGGTTGGGGAGGGGAGGGGTAACTACCCTTACAACGCTGCGTGTATCAGATAGTTGATAATAAAATGAATTAATTTCCTTAAAATAACAGTTGTCAAAAAATGAACCTTTCAAAATATATGAAATATTTGATTCGTGTATGATATAACTGATTTATAATTTAATATAAAACTGTGTTTGCGTGTCGAGAGATGATTGCCATAATCTTACAGCAAAATATGAAAAAATAAATTTATAATATTACCGGTAGATAGAATAAAAAATTATCTATACATTGTAAAAGATAGCCATGTGCGAGGGTGTTTCAAATATTATTACCGTTAAAACCGGGCGGAAGGATTTTATTATTAACTTGGAGACGTGAAAATTATAAGTATTTTAAATTGTATGGATAGAAGAGAATAATTTCTTCACATAACAAACATAACACTACCAACTAATGAATCATTTAGACTTTTTTATGAATAATATTATCAGTGAGTGAAATATCGACAGTAGTCCAATTTTTAATGAAATCCTTTCGCTTCGAGCCAAATTATTTAGATACCTGTCCAATTGAATCAATGTCGGAGTGTTTGCGTTACAAAGACTGCTTTTGAATGAATGACACTATCGTATTAATATCCTTGATGTATAATTTCACCGAAATCAACCGAGTCGATTCTCGGATGATAGTGTTTAAAAATCGCCAAATAAATAAAAAATTGATGTTATTTTTTGTGTAAAAATAGCATGGAATTGCATTACCAAATCATTGATATATATATACGAGGAGGTAATTTTCAAAAGAGGTCAAATACGCTTTTGGACAATGTAAGAAAATGGGACATTTAACGATTTTAAGATAAATTCTCATTTTATCACTTTCATAATGCATAGGATTCTGTTCAATGCTATTTGAAACTAAACCTGCCTAGAATTGTCCACTATTGAAAATTAGTTCTGTATTCGGAAGGTTTTTTTAAACGATTTGACTTTGTTTTTACTTAGATTTTAAATTTTAAATTTAGATTTTAAAATCGCGTAATGCCAAGCACTCTCAAGTGCTAACATTGCCAGTAAAAAAAAAACAATTGACCACTTTTGAAAATTATCTCCTGTTGCATATGGATTGTTTTAAACTTTCAAAAATATCTTCATGTTTAAAATGAGCCAACGCAGTTTGTACTTATGAATGAACAAAAAAAATTGTATAACATTGTCCTACGTATTTTATTATTATAAAATTAAAACATTAAAAATTCAATAGTGTTCAAAATGAAATATCTCGGTACAGATATAAAAAGGGATTGAACATTTATGCTTACCAGTGCGCGGACTAGGAATTTTTTACTAATTTCCTTCTATTTTAGACAAAAATAATGTTTTTGTAATATTTTACAATAGTTAAAAAATGTATAAATGCAAAAGAAGAATTGAATTTTTTGGATTTGAAGATTGTCTTAATTATTTTTTGGGTGTCTGCTCGCGATTGGATGAATTGAAGATTAAACATTTATATTTATGGTGTTCTTATGATGATGTTACATTTTATATACAGACTATGAATATAAAAATTACATTTATATATATATATTATACGATATATTGATATATACCTATAGGATATATTATTACTGAATATATATTAACAATAAAATAGATATTTTACAAAAATTAACCTTTTTAGAGATAGCAATCTTCATGAATGTTTTTATATTAGCTAGCACATTTTTGAATATCAAATTTAAAAAAAAATTATTTGTCTGAAATATCGTTTTGTGTGTTTATTGCTTTTCTGTAAAAATTGAATTTTGAATGCAAATGAAATTAAGTCAGATTTTTTTACATTATAATCATGTATTATAATCTAAACCGATTTAGAGACTTTCCGCAAAACACAGATGTAATCAAATCATGTTCTAGAATGAGAAAGAACAGCTGCAAGACATATGTGATTAAATTCTATTTTGAAACCGGAGAGAGAGTTTCTATAAAACACAATTGTGATTAAATTCTGTTCCTAGAAGCCACAAAAGTCATTAAAAAAAATACAAAAATGCCAATACTGGTATTATGTATAATATTTAACTGTATCTATGTGCGTATTCATACGTATATATACGTGTTTGCGTTTACTTTATAAAGGCAGATAAGAATTATTATTTTTTTATAAAAATAATTTTAAACAAGAATATTATTTTACTGATTCTATGAACAATTAAAATCAACAACTTTTGATATATTTTCACCCGAATGGAATGACACCTCGTCACTTAGAATTTTACTATAAATCAGTAGTATGTATATTATTATTTATTTTTTTGTACTCCTACACGTTTAAATATAAATCTTAAAAATCTTTTAAAAGACGAGAACTGAGTTACTATTTTTTATTAGCTATTAGTTAAACAAGTGAAAACATATTTACTTCTACTAAAAATAATTTACCGTCATCAAAATATATATCACATGTAATATTCAATAGAGGTGATTTTATAGAAAATTCAGCGAATTATTCTTAATTAATAATGTTTATGTATACAAGTTGATTTTTTTTATTTTCATTTTTTCAAGCAGTGATATTTTAAGCATCGATTTTTTTTTTGTACATCTTTCTAGTGCAGCTATAAATGTTTATATTTATTTTTTCATATATTATGTAATTGTTTAAATATTGCCATCTGACTGACATAAGAAAGAGGATAATTTTTTACAAATTGACTGTCGTTTTTAACGCTACAATCTCACTTAATTTTTTTTTTTACTATTTTGTATATATTAATAATAAAATAATAATAACATATTTCCTTCTTCATGTCAGTATTGATATACAATGACCTCAGTCGGATGAGACTCGGCTCATGTCTCGGTCCTCGGTCTTCACACTTGACTCCAGGATATCCAGTCAGATGCAATGCATCTATCCGCTGCTGTGGCACTCTTCTTCGGCAACGATAATCTCCTTTTCTGTGGTTGACGCGTTTGTGCGTCGTGCTGTCCACGGGATACGTAACATCTTTCTCCAGCAGTGCATTTCGAAGACGTCTATTTTCCAACATAATTTTAATTGCTTACTTGATGTGACTATCTTTCCATATTTTCTACAGTTGGTTTATAGCAACTTTTCTGTATTATAGCAATTTCTTGTTCAGTGTTCAGTGCACCCAAATAACCTCTTGAATTACCTCATATCCTGCTGTTTGTGAAGTTATGATGCATTAAGTCATGACGCATTAACAAGATCCGAACCAGTATTAAACTTTAATTTGCTCTTTTCAATTTCTAAACGTCTTTTTTTTTTACATGTTTCAATTTGATGTAAATGTGATTCAGTTTTATTACATGTAAAATTGGATGATTTGCTCATAATTTAAATAATTCTGAGAAAAGTATGCTTATTATATTTTCGTTTGACATGGCGACATTTCTCAGTATATATCCACAAATTTGAGTGTTTTTTCCGGAGTGGAAGATTAATGTGTCAGTGTGCGTGTTACGATGTTGTATATATTATGATGTATGTATTATAAATGAATATCTTGTTAAATTTTTCGGCCTACACATTAAAACAACTGTATCGTCCACACCTTATTTTAAGTGAATCTAGAAATTTAAAAAAAATACCTAGCGTTAAATGAAAATATATATACACAAATACAAAAAATGGTATGTGAATTATATATATATATATATATATATATTATATATATATATATATATATATATATATATATATAATATATATATATGTATGTTTAACTAATAAGTTTGAATCTAACATGATGATTTTTTTGATGTTGTACGCCGGCGATGACAAACTTGTTCTCTCTCTGTTTAGTTTATTTTACATTATTACAAGTATAATTAGATTAATTTCTTCACTTCCTCTCGGCAGGGAAGAAGCTGTAATTACTTTGTTCTCTATTATTTTATATGTGAAATCTGTAAATCTTAATAAATATATTATGAAAATATATTTGCTCTCAAAAATTTATTAGCGTTTTTATTTATCGAACCCCATTCTTGTTTACTGTTTCCGGGGTATGTTTGTTGAACTCCATAATCACATATGTGAAAATAAAACACTTGATTTTTGTTTCTGCTTGTTTAATTATTTATTTAAGACGCGTTTCTTTTTTCTCTTTTCATCTTATGTAAATAAAATTGTATAGGTGTCATTCTAGTTATAAATACAAGTTGTCAAGTCAAAATAGTAAATTGATAATTGCAAGCAATTTTTCCCTGATTAAAAAAAAATTACGTATCTGTTGAACCATTCACTCAGACTCTCAGATTCCGCAGCTACAACGTCCTCCTGCTACCAGACCCTCTTTTTTGTCATTCAATCTTGCGCTGATGATAAGGCGGAAAGTGTTGTATTACACGTGTCTCTCACACGGGCAAAATATTCCAGTTATTATTAAGATTACAGCTGAGGTGAGTTTTTCGATCAGTCTTTTTTAACGGTACAGCTATAATTATGGTGATACTGGAGAATTAGCTGCCATTCTCCTGGGCGACACGGTTGCCCCGTCTTGTTTGGCGCCCCGTCTTGTTCGGGGCCCCGGCTTGCTCGGCGCCCTGCTTACAAAGCGAAACGTGTCTCAAGTAAATTAAATGAGTTGGAACATAAAACAAATGTTTTATTCCAAACACACTTCATTAAATAATAATGACATTGGATCATTTTTATAGTGCCATTTTTGTAAGAAATTTCGCCTCAAGGGTAATTGTTCTCTCCAATTTTTTGTGCAATATTTAGGACCAATGCCATTTGTGCAAAAAAACTTTACTATAACGACGCGCACCTAGATCAAAACTATGACAACTCAAAAAAAAACAAGAATTTTTAATTATTATTGTATTCGGATACTCTGTCATATACGCAACTAACTTAGCCCCAGTTCTCTAATAATGTTATTTTAGGATACATTTATAACCTAAAATGTTATTTAGTTTCATTACTTTAGTAACAAAAAATGGAGAAAAATGTTTTAATTTTTTTGTCTACTGAAAAATAACTTTTTGAATTGTCTTAGTTATTATTTAGCTGTGCGAATTGAGGCCTACTGATTTGATCACATTACTACTATTCAAGGAAAGCTGCATACTCCGGTCACATTCTTCGCAATGAAAAATATTATATTTTACAGGTCATTATGGAGGGGAAGATAGAAGGCAGCAGAGCTAGTAGTGTACAGGTAGAAAGAGATTATCTTGGCTGTGTAACCTTAGAAAGTGGTTCTATGTCCAAAATGTTGGCGATCTTATAAACAGGATAAATCAATACACCGCGACGTGATCGCCGCCGACCTTTGATAGAAGGCGGCATAAAGAAGTCTTTTTAAAAATTGTGTACGCGGTGTGATGCCAGATGGAATATTGCTCAAGGGCATTTTACACATAAACTGACTAGTCCTGTACATACTATCTTTGTATTTAAAATTGTTATTTGAATTTATGGATAAAATTTTTTGAAAACACTCATTTTTAATCTCTTTTTAAATAGAGTTGCAATTGCAAATGTCCAATCACTAAACTAAGACTTCCGGTCAATTCTACAACCATTCTTGTGGCTGCAGTAGAGAGTTTGAACTCTTTTAGTTCACACAAAATGTATGTTATGTGAGAGAATTTAAAGACTAGATATAGATGTCTCACAGAGGCAAAGCTATCATTTTTATATGAGAAGTATGTAAGTCTTATAACCTGTTATTGGCAGGCTTAAGTGATCACTTTACACAATGTAACATTCACCTATTTTACCCACGCTACCACATCTATCAAATTTTTGGAAGTAATATATATGTTATCATGATGGAATATTTCAATTATTTATTACCAACTACGCTGTCGACATCTATGGATTTTTTTGAAAATTTGATATTCTTTATCATGTAACCGTATAGATGTTTTATGCGTATATATGAGTTCATGTCTGTATATTTGATTGTTTTGTGTCAATATATTTTACCCTGCGACACCGTTGGATGGACTAAAAGAAATAAATAATTTTTAATACAAATTAAATGTATTAATTAGAAAAATATACACATAAAATCAATTTATCCCTTCCTATCTGGGGAAATGTATTGAGCGATTATGCTACACCAACACAGTAAGTTGATGACAAATTTTCGAATTTATATGTTTTATCTGATATGATACATTTGTCATTCCATTATATGTTTTGAAAAATTACATCTTTACAATAAGAATGTGTTCTCATTTATAGATAAATTATTATTTGACATGTTTGTTGGTCTAATGATCTAGGGTTTGAGCCCCATTCAAAGAGACTAGCGAATTAGTCCGATTTTCGCTGCACAAGCACTTAGTTTAGTTTGAATTTAGTAAAAATATTGAAGTGATACATGTTCCATGTATGTATTAACATGTAAATATGATTTTTTATCTCTAACTCGTTCTTCACCGATTCTGTCAGACTTAATGACTCTTCATTGACCAGGAGTTCTTTCCTGCAAAGCCAGACCTCCTGAAATTAATAAAAAAATATTTTATGTCTCTCAAATCCTTAGTCTTGATTAGATTGGTGAGTTTTTTGTTGATTTGAATATTAATTAAATGTATTAATTAGAAAGATTAGATATACATATAAAATCAATTTTATCGAAAAATATTGTTGTATTCGAGATTCTGTAAAAACAAAGTAGATGGATTTCAAATAATGGAACGATAGATGTATTCATTTGAAAAAGTGTAATATATAGGTTCAAAAATTTGTCATCAAAAGTACTGTCGTTGTAGCATAGTTGGATTATGCACCTTCCCCGGCTTGAAAAGAAATCCTGGTAGCGCAACAACAATGAATTAATACATGTAATTAGTATTTAAAATATCACAGACCTATGTTCTGAATAATTACAACTTCACAATAAGATTGTGTTCTCCTTAATATAATGTTTGAGTTATATATATATATATATATAGTTAGAATATGATTAATTTTTCAACATTTTTATAAAATATTATTTTGTTATTAAATTTCACATTGTATTATTACAGATCTTGATCATGTTATTATATAAATGTGGATAGCCACCCCTATAATCCAAGATCTTTCTAATTTGGGGGTGCATAACTCTATTGTTTGAGTTATATATATGGGGTTGCATAACTCTATATATGTACAGTGAAACCCTCTTAATACGTTTTCCAAGGGACCGCCAAATAAAATCTTATTAAGCAGGAAACTTATTAACAGTGATTTCAATATTTCCATGCTTTATTTGACCATAACATCTAATATTGTACTATTTAACTAACATTAGAATAATTAAAATATTTTATTTATAAAAAAATTATTAAAAAACAATTTTACTTATATAGATATGTATTTGAAAATCACGGCCATAAATAGGCATACCTAAACGAGTAACAAAAATGAAACAAATGAATAATAACGAAGAAGATTGAATGAACGATAATAAAATGTAACTACAGTGAAACCCTCTTAATACGATCACCTTTAATACGTTTTCACGCCTAATAGGATTACATTTTTCGGTCCCATACAAATTACGAATTTTTTTTATGCATAATACGTTTTCCAAATAATAAGTTTCCCGCCTAATAAATAACATATTTCTGACAGAACTCAGTTTATCCCTACAAAATGTCCCTTGTAATACGTTTTTCGCAGAATTTTTTTTGTTTGACATTTATAAAAATGAAAGTGATATTCTTTCAATGGGTGCAATAAAATGAACTCTCTTTAAATGGGTTTTTCCATGTGTCATAAAAGTTTATCCATTTACAAAGACGGTAATATTTGAATAGGCTAATAAAACATAGTGCCCAAGCAAAATAAATCCCAAAAATCAACAAAACAGAACCCCAGCTGTCATAAACAATACGTTCAGTATGTACAATTCCAGAGCCACATTGGTAATTTTGCTTTATTTCCACTAATATCTACCTTTAAATATTCTTAATTGCTTTGGAGGCAGAAAAACCCTTAGAATAAATTCTTGGAATACACAACAATTTACTTAACTCTTACGATAATCCGCATTGAATTAGGCCTCCTTTTAGGACAAGCATGTCTTTTCAAATAACATTTAGACAAAATATGTAGTACATTGACATTTTTATTTTCATCTGTTTGCCCGTATTACCCTAATTATGTTTGGCCTGAACCTTCAATTTATTTCAAGTATTCCAAGTATTCCAAGTATTCCAGTATTCCAAGTGTCGAATTGCTTCGTCAAATTTTGAGTTTATAATTGAATGAATAAATTTTGTGTAGTCTTATTACGTATACTGAGTGGAACACTATATTTCAGGAGTAAATACATATGGATTAAAAATACAAGTTGAAAATGTTGAAGCTGCATGTGCTGTACCTAATCTCAATCATGCCAGAGATACGAGTGTTTAAAAAAATCCTAGTTTTGCGATTATTTCGATTAATTGAAATATTTTATTGATTCGAAATTATATATTGAATACAAAAAATAACTAATGGGAACTTGTCAACCGAGGCGCACAATGAAGTCCCGGTACCGACACCGATGTACGGAAGTGAGGTCGATAGCTGGCAGAAGAGGAACGAAAGTAGACTGAATGCAGTGAAAATGAGATAGCTTAGGCGTATATGCGACAGATCTATTTATGACAGAGTAAAGAATGAAGAAATAAGGAAAGAATGTAAAGTTCATCCTGAAAGGAGAATTTATTCACGTTTAATTTCTCGTTCTTGTTATACTAAGAAAGTAGGAATTCATGGAGTTAATTATTCAAATTTGAAAAAAAAAATTTAACTGCGTATTTTGAATTTCCGAGAAGTACATGCGAAATGTAATGTGTGCTCAAGAATACACACATCAAGTAAAAATATTATGCGATAAAATTAGCCATTAATACTATTCTGGATAATATACTCTTCCTAACACTTCAAACAATGTAAAGCAGATCTTAATACAGTAAGTAAGATTAAGAAAGGATCACTTAGGTGGTTTAGTCATATGGAACGGATGAATAAGAAGATAATGGTTAGTAAGGTATATGACGCAAGTATTAATAGCACCATAAATAGAGGACGTCCGCGGAAAACTTGGCACGACCAGGTAAAATAGATACTGGAAAATATAAATAAATATAAATATGTTAGAAGCCTCAATAATCAACGAGCTTGTATGAGAATATGTGTGTATGTGGATGAGGCGATAATTGTGTTTCAGGGCAGAAGAATGTGGCGCTCTATCCTCTCTGCCTACTCCCGCGGCGAAACGGCGTGATGGTAAATTAGTTAGTTACAAAAAAAATAAAGGTCATTGAGCTTTGAGCAGCCAGACTATTTTTTATTAGATGATTTATGGCCTGAAGCAATAATAATAATAATGGTTCAATTTCGCAAATATTTATTTCGGAGTAAATTTATTTGAAGCTTAACATGATTTTGTAAAAATCTCCTAATAATGTAATAAATTCGATACTTGGAATTCCCGAAATAAATTGAAGGTTCAGGCCAAACATAATTAGGGTAATACGGGCAAACAGATGAAAATAAAAATGTCAATGTACTACATATTTTGTCTATATGTTATTTGAAAAGACAAGCTAAAATATTATTTTGTTCGGTATATTGTAAAAACATATTTGCGTTACTAAAATTATTTAATCGAGTATCCAATGTACAATAATAATAATAACAACTGAAACGGCATGTATAGTGATATCTGTGTTTCAAATTTGTAAAAAAAAAACACGTAATACATTGCGGCAAATTAGTTTTTAAATTTGATTTTTATTTATAACGATTATTAATATTCTGAAAACGCTATAAGACGCCTTAAATCAAAAAAGTAGTTTCCGTAAATAAAATAAATTCATTTCTACCGAAATATCGTAATACTCTGCGGTAAAAGACGAATTTTTCAATTTTTTGGTCATCTTACGAGAATGGAAGATAGCTTGAAGAAGCTTGTTGTGATGAGCTACGTCGAAAGGCGAAGAGGAATAGGAAGATCTGTTGGACTGACCAATGGAAGAAAAGACAACAGGCACTTCTCTGGTGACAGCTCTAAGATCTACAGGATTCCAAGAAAAGTGGAGGTGCATGATCAAGGTGCATGATCAAGAGGGTGGGAGTTCATGAAGATCAATATCGTCAGTCATGAGGGACCATAGTGGATGGAACTTTTCATAATAGATATAAGGGGGTAGTTTCTAGTGGTGTGAATGAAACGCGCGGTTGGTATAGAGTCGTTTGTTTGGTTACAGATAGAAAAGAAAGAATACAGGAGGCAGCGAAGCGCAAAATATGAAGAGTTGGAAGAGCAAGACGGCGGCTGCTCCTTGCTGCAGTTTGGGTTCTGAAAACATATGTTGCCGGTATCGATGATGAATTTGGATCGCCGTCCTACCACAAATAGTTGTAAGGATCGGATATAGGTCTATGTTCTGAATAATTACAACTTCACATTGAGAATATGTTCTCCTAATAGTAAAGTTAAGTATCAACGTGTCCAAAATTTAATAAAAATGAATTAATAATTCTGGCGTCTGCTATCAGATTACTCAAAGGTATTTGAGATTCCATAAAAATAAGGTAAATGGCTCTTTCAAATAATGGAACGATTAAATGAATTAATATCAAAAAAGTAACATGCAGGTTCGAAAATTTGTCGCTAAAAATATCCTCGCTGTCGGTTTCGAAAGAGATCCAGGTTCGAATTTCGGTGGCACGACAACAATATTTTTCGATAAAATTGATTTTATATGTATATATTTCTAATTAATATATTTAATTCAGGTCTATGGTAGTTTTAGGTGAACGTGTACAATCTCCATTGAATGGTACTCAATTAAATCTCAGAGATTATCTCATCGTGTCTCTTTCCGACACGACACGACCCTTAAAAGAGTGTGTGATTTATGTCTAGTTACAAAATAATCAACATATCGTTGCTAAAAAAAAATATCCAAGTTAAAAACCATAATCAAGTGATTAATTTTCTACGATTCTATATCTGATTTAATTCTATAAGACTTCAATAATATATTTCTCTCAAACCATTAGCTGCACGTGAAAAATACAATCTAATTATTATTGAATTAAATACCAAATGATTTACAAGTAAACATAAATCAGAAGATTATTTCGATACATGAAACGATATAAGTTTTGGGTAGGTATTTTTAACCTTTAGAAAATATATTTTCGAAGCCGTTCAAAGCTTCCCACCCCCTTTACAGATGTTCGAAGGCTTCGTGACAGATAATTTTTCCGCGTCTGCGACAAGCGATCATGTGCTCAACACGTGTGTCGTGCCATCACTGCCATCACCGAATTGAATGTGTGTTGTGTGTTCAGTTAAATGAATAAAATTTAATACAAATTAAATGTATAAATTTGAAAGATTTACCTGAAAATTTAATCACAATTCGAAGCTATCATCTTTTTATTCTCGAAACGAAACTCTCAAACACAAAACACATTCTTATTGTGAAGTTGTAATTATTCGGAATATAGGTCTGCGAATAAGGTAGACAGCTCTTTCAAATAATGGAACGATTAAATGTATTAATATGAAAAGGTGACATATTGGTTCGAAAGTTTGTCGCTGTAGCATAGTTGGATAATGCACCTTCCCCAGTTTGGAAAGAGATCCAGGTTCGAAAATTGATTATATATGTTTTTTTTTCTAATTAATATATTTAAAATTTCAAATTGATACATTTAATTTGTATTAAAATACCACAGAATCACGTTCTGCAAAACTGCAACGTCATAGTAAAAATATGTTTTCTTTAATTCATTAAATTTAAATTAAAATATGCCTGGCAGAAAATCGAATCCCGGATTACTGTGCGACAGGAGCTGATACTAAGTATTTTACTGCCGACAGATACAAAAAAGATTATTTAAATTTTCCCAACAAAACTTTGTATTTACCACAGGTTGGGCTATTTTTACTATTTGTTATAAGAAGTGCAGTCCATCTCATCATCAGGTGATTACTAAAATAAATACAGTATTGTAGTATGTAAGAGGGGGGAGGTTTCGGTCGGTTGGCAACATGCGCACTGGCTACTGCGCACTTGGCACCCTGCGCAATGCCAACATGTGCACTGGCCACTGCGCACATGGCACCCTGCGCAACGACAACATGCGCACTGGCTACTGCACACTTGGCACCCTGCGCCATTCCAACATGCGCACTGGCTACTGCGCACTTGGCATCCAACGCAATGACAACATGCGCACTGGCTACTGCGCACTTGGCATCCAACGCAATGACAACATGCGCACTGGCTACTGCGCACTTGGCATTCTGCGCAGTGGCAACATGCGCACTGGCTACAGGGCACTTGGCATACTGCGCAATAATAACATGCGCACTGGCTACTGCGCACTTGGCACCATGCGCGATGCCAACATGCGCACTGGCTACTGCGCATGTTGCGCAGTAGTCAGTGCGCATGTTGGCATTGTGCATGGTGCCAAGTGCGCTGTAGCCAGTGCACATGTTGTCATTGCGCAGGGTGCCAGGTGCGCAGTAGCCAGTGCGCATGTTGGCATTGCGCATGGTGCTAAGTGCGCAGTAGCCAGTGCGCATGTTGGCATCGCGCATGGTGCCAAGTGCGCAATAGCCAGTGCGCATGGTGCCAAGTGCGCAGTAGCCTGTGCGCATGTTGTCATTGCGCAGGATGCCAAGTGCGCAGTAGCCGGTGCGAATGTTGCCACTGCGCAGGATGCCAAGTGCGCAGTAGCCAGTGCGCATGTTGCCATTGCGCAGAGTACCAAGTGCGCAGTAGCCAGTGCGCATGTTGTCATTGCGCAGGGTGCCAAGTGCGCAGTAGTCAGTGCGCATGTTGGCATTGCGCATGGTGCCAAGTGCGCAGTAGCCAGGGCGCATGTTGGCATTGCGCAGGGTGCCTAGTGCGCAGTAGCCAGTGCGCATGTTGCCATCACGCATGGTGCCAAGTGCGCTGTAGCCAGTGCGCATGTTGTCATTGCGCAGGGTGCCAAGTGCGCAGTAGTCAGTGCGCATGTTGGCATTGTGCATGGTTGCCAAGTGCGCAGTAGTCAGTGCGCATGTTGGCATTGCGCATGGTGCCAAGTGCGCAGTAGCCAGGGCGCATGTTGGCATTGCGCAGGGTGCCTAGTGCGCAGTAGCCAGTGCGCATGTTGCCATCGCGCATGGTGCCAAGTGCGCTGTAGCCAGTGCGCATGTTGTCATTGCGCAGGGTGCCAAGTGCGCAGTAGTCAGTGCGCATGTTGGCATTGCGCATGGTGCCAAGTGCGCAGTAGCCAGTGCGCATGTTGCCACTGCGCAGGATGCCAAGTGCGCAGTAGTCAGTGCGCATGTTGGCATTGTGCATGGTGCCAAGTGCGCTGTAGCCAGTGCACATGTTGTCATTGCGCAGGGTGCCAGGTGCGCAGTAGCCAGTGCGCATGTTGGCATTGCGCATGGTGCTAAGTGCGCAGTAGCCAGTGCGCATGTTGGCATCGCGCATGGTGCCAAGTGCGCAATAGCCAGTGCGCATGGTGCCAAGTGCGCAGTAGCCTGTGCGCATGTTGTCATTGCGCAGGATGCCAAGTGTTACTCAATGTTAATGTCAATGTTACTCTCACCCCCCGGCCCGGAGAAGGTAGGCGGATAACCGGGTTCGTTGAGGATATTCAAGCCATTGCTAGCAATGAAATCCTCAACTGCAACCCGTCGGTCGTGACCCGACCGAGATCCGCCGACCTCATCGTGCCAAAGAGGAGAGCGAGCATTGACGTCTCCACCAATCAAGATGTGGCGTCCTCGGAGAGCACGAAGAACGCCAACTAGGCCCTCAAGATGTGGCTCCACGGGCTCGCCATACCTGAAATACGCTGAGATAAAAATTACCTCAGTATCCCCAAGCACGGCGGAGGCGCAAACCCTATACTCGTTGGAGAGGTGCTCAAGGTAGAGAGGTGACAACCGACCAGTATCCGCCAAAATCCCCGCCGCCGAGCGACCAGTCCCTCCCTCGAGCATAAGAAGAGGCGCCTCGATCCTCGGCGATTTACCCTTGTAGGTATACTGCTACTGCAACAGTAAAATTGAGAAGTTGAATTTGTGTATCACGTGCGTCGCCTCGTATGCGCACTGGCTACGCACGACGATGTGTATCGTCGTGCGTAGCCAGAGCGCATGTTGGCATTGCGCAGGATGCCAAGTGCGCAGTAGCCAGTGCGCATGTTGCCATTGCGCAGGATATCAAGTGCGCAGTGGCCAGTGCGCATGTTGCCACTGCGCAGAATGCCAAGTGCGCAGTAGCCAGTGCGCATGTTGTCATTGCGCAGGATGCCAAGTGTGCAGTAGCCAGTGCGCATGTTGTCATTGCGCAGGGTCCCAATTGCGCAGTAGTCTGTGCGCATGTTGGCATCGCGCATGGTGCCAAATGCGCAGTAGCCAATGCGCATGTTGCCATTGCGCAGGATATCAAGTGCGCAGTAGCCAGTGCACATGTTGCCATTGCGCAGGGTGCCAAGTGCGCAGTAGCCAAGGCGCATGTTGCCATTGCGCATGGTGCCAAGTGCGCAGTAGCCAATGCGCATGTTGGCATTGCGCAGGATGCCAAGTGCGCAGTAGCCAGTGCGCATGTTGTCATTGCGCAGGATGCCAAGTGCGCAGTAGTCAGTGCGCATGTTGCCACTGCGCAGGATGCCAAGTGCGCAGTAGCCAGTGCGCATGTTGGCATTGCGCAGAGTGCCAAGTGCGCAGTAGCCAGTGCGCATGTTGGCATTGCGCAGGATATCAAGTGCGCAGTAGCCAGTGCGCATGTTGCCACTGCGCAGGATGCCAAGTGCGCAGTAGCCAGTGCGCATGTTGCCACTGCGCAGGATGCCAAGTGCGCAGTAGCCAGTGCGCATGTTGCCATTGCGCAGAGTGCCAAGTGCGCGGTAGCCAGTGCGCATGTTGCCACTGCGCAGGATGCCAAGTGCGCAGTAGCCAGTGCGCATGTTGCCACTGCGCAGGATGCCAAATGCGCAGTAGCCAGTGCGCATGTTGCCACTGCGCAGAATGCCAAGTGCGCAATAGCCAGTGCGCATGTTGTCATTGCGCAGGATGCCAAGTGCGCAGTAGCCAGTGCGCATGTTGGCATTGCGCAGAGTGCCAAGTGCGCAGTAGCCAGTGCGCATGTTGGCATTGCGCAGGATATCAAGTGCGCAGTAGCCAGTGCGCATGTTGGCATTGCGCAGGATATCAAGTGCGCAGTATCCAGTGCGCATGTTGGCATTGCGCAGGATATCAAGTGCGCAGTAGCCAGTGCGCATGTTGGCATCGCGCATGGTGCCAAATGCGCAGTAGCCAGTGCGCATGTTGGCATCGCGCATGGTGCCAAGTGCGCAGTAGCCAGTGCGCATGTTGCCATTGCGCAGAGTGCCAAGTGCGCGGTAGCCAGTGCGCATGTTGCCACTGCGCAGGATGCCAAGTGCGCAGTAGCCAGTGCGCATGTTGCCACTGCGCAGGATGCCAAATGCGCAGTAGCCAGTGCGCATGTTGCCACTGCGCAGAATGCCAAGTGCGCAATAGCCAGTGCGCATGTTGTCATTGCGCAGGATGCCAAGTGCGCAGTAGCCAGTGCGCATGTTGGCATTGCGCAGAGTGCCAAGTGCGCAGTAGCCAGTGCTCATGTTGCCATTGCGCATGGTGCCAAGTGCGCAGTAGCCAGTGCGCATGTTGCCACTGCGCAGGATGCCAAGTGCGCAGTAGCCAGTGCGCATGTTGGCATTGCGCAGAGTGCCAAGTGCGCAGTAGCCAGTGCGCATGTTGGCATCGCGCAGGGTGCCAAGTGCGCAGTAGCCAGTGCGCATGTTGGCATCGCGCATGGTGCCAAGTGCGCAGTAGCCAGTGCGCATGTTGCCACTGCGCAGGATGCCAAGTGCGCAGTAGCCAGTGCGCATGTTGGCATTGCGCAGAGTGCCAAGTGCGCAGTAGCCAGTGCGCATGTTGGCATTGCGCAGGATATCAAGTGCGCAGTAGCCAGTGCGCATGTTGGCATTGCGCAGGATATCAAGTGCGCAGTATTCAGTGCGCATGTTGGCATTGCGCAGGATATCAAGTGCGCAGTAGCCAGTGCGCATGTTGGCATCGCGCATGGTGCCAAATGCGCAGTAGCCAGTGCGCATGTTGGCATCGCGCATGGTGCCAAGTGCGCAATAGCCAGTGCGCATGGTGCCAAGTGCGCAGTAGCCAGTGCGCATGTTGTCATTGCGCAGGATGCCAAGTGCGCAGTAGCCAGTGCGCATGTTGCCACTGCGCAGGATGCCAAGTGCGCAGTAGCCAGTGCGCATGTTGCCATTGCGCATGGTGCCAAGTGCGCAGTAGCCAGTGCGCATGTTGTCATTGCGCAGGGTCCCAATTGCGCAGTAGCCAGTGCGCATGTTGTCCTTGCGCAGTTTGCCAAGTGCGCAGTAGCCAATGCGCATGTTGTCATTGCGCAGTTTGCCAAGTGCGCAGTAGCCAGTGCGCATATTGCCACTGCGCAGGATGCCAAGTGCGCAGTAGCCAGTGCGCATGTTGCCACTGCGCAGGATGCCAAGTGCGCAGTAGCCAGTGCGCATGTTGCCATTGCGCAGGATATCAAGTGCGCAGTAGCCAGTGCGCATGTTGCCATTGCGCAGGGTGCCAAGTGCGCAGTAGCCAGTGCGCATGGTGCCAAGTGCGCGGTAGCCAGTGCGCATGTTGTCATTGCGCAGGATGCCAAGTGCGCAGTAGCCAGTGCGCATGTTGCCATTGCGCAGGGTGTTAAGTGCGCAGTAGCCAGTGCGCATGTTGGTATCGCGCATGGTGCCAAGTGCGCAGTAGCCAGTGCGCTTGTTGGCATTGCGCATGGTGCCAAGTGCGCAGTAGCCAGTGCGCATGTTGGCATAGCACAGGATATCAAGTGCGCAGTAGCCAGTGCGCATGTTGGCATTGCGCAGGATATCAAGTGCGCAGTATCCAGTGCGAATGTTGCCATCGCGCATGGTGCCAAGTGCGCAGTAGCCAGTGCGCATGTTGTCATTGCGCAGTTTGCCAAGTGCGCAGTAGCCAGTGCGCATGTTGCCACTGCGCAGGATGCTAAGTTCGCAGTAGCCAGTACGCATGTTAGCATTGCGCATGGTGTTAAGTGCGCAGTAGCCAGTGCGCATGTTGTCATTGCGCAGGGTGCCAAGTGCGCAGTAGTCAGTGCGCATGTTGGCATTGCGCATGGTGTTAAGTGCGCAGTAGCCAGTGCGCATGTTGGCATTGCGCAGGGTGCCAGGTGCACAGTAGCCAGTGCGCATGTTGGCATTGCGCAGGATGCTATGTGCGCAGTAGCCAGTGCGCATGTTGGCATCGCGCATGGTGCCAAGTGCGCAGTAGCCAGTGCGCATGGTGTCAAGTGCGCAGTAGCCAGTGCGCATGGTGCCAAGTGCGCAGTAGCCAGTGCGCATGTTGTCAAAATCGACGTTTCTCAATAAATAATACAAACACGATATGTTTAATAGGACTTGAAAGACGCAAAACACTCTTTTCAAAATATTCATACTATTTTGAATTTAAAAATAATAATAGGCAGCATTTCAATTATCTGCACTGTGCGGCGCACTGTCCTCTACGTCATTTGTGAAAATCAATGAAGACGGTGGCGATTTAAACGATGACGATTATGTAAATAATAATAAAAAGCACTCTTATCGATAAAAGTTAAAAAATTTCTACAGCCGGCCGGCCATGAAGTAAAACATTCAATTTGAAAATTGACTTTTTTATCCTTATGAAATTTCAATATCTTTAAACGTGATTTCAAACGTGCGCTCTATTTCAAAAAAATTTTTACATAAAAAAAAACATTTAAAATTTATGCATAAATTGTTTATTTAAAAAAATATTCTCCACCTTTTTGAGGAAACTACATTTTATTTATTAAGAAATATTAATTAGAAAATCTTAAAATACTCTTTTGTTCGGTATATTGTAAAAACATATTTGCGTTACTAAAATTATTTAATCGAGTATATATAATAATAATATTAACAACTGAAACGGCATGTATCTGTGTTTCAAATTTGTAAAAAAAAACACGTAGTACATTGCGGCAAATTAGTTTTTAAATTTGATTTTTATTTATAACAATTATTAATATTCTGAAAACGCTATAAGACGCCTTAAATCAAATAAAGTAGTTTCCGTAAATAAAATAAATTCATTTCTACCAAAATATCGTAATACTCTGCGGTAAAAGATTGCCAAAAATATGCCTATAGAAAAATGTACATGTCGAAAAATAACATTATACGTATTTAAATAAAAATACTCTTTTTAATTCGGATTTGGCGTATATTTCACTTCATGGTGGTCAATTGAACCGTTACCTATATTCTTTGACGATTTTAAAAACACCGGTTCATACCGCACAGTCTGGAGAGATTGATTTCAAACCTAAAAATGTTTAATTTTTGATGTGAAAATCGACATTTTTGATTAAAATGAAATAATATTAAAGCATAATTTAATAAAAATACTATTTTTAATTCGTATTGTGTTAATATTTTTTTTCAGGGTGCATTAACGTGTAGATACCTCCATCATTACGGTCTTTTTAAAAGACCGGTTCATACCGCTAGTGTATATAGATTGTTTTCAAATCTAAAAATGTTTAATTTCTCATGTGAAAATCGACATTTTTCATAAATCGCAAAGCTTGTCATCGTTCCTTATGTCAAAGACATAAAAGCGAATGCATTTGTTTTTACAATTTACAATTTTTTTACAATAAATATGGCGGACTTTTCACAGCTGTTTCAAAAGTTATTTATCACATTGATAATTTTAAAGTTGCAGTATACTACAATAATGAATCATTTAATATTCCGATATTCTAGTGATGGGAGTGCGTCCGATGATGATCTTGCTGTTTAATTTATATTACCGATAATTTTTTGACATCAAATGACAGATTTTGAACGCGGAAGTGAGTAAAAGTATGTAAACAATGTTTTTCTTTAGAGGTATAGAACTTTAAAATGAAATAAAACACATAAAAATCGTGGTATTGACCATAGTATTGGCTACTTTAAAGAATTTATTGGAAAGATAATTTTATATTATTAGTGTTCTAATATGATTTCACGCATATGGATGCCGCGGCTGGCTCGAATAAAGCGCAATCTGAAGTCTAATTTTCAGCCACTTTTTGGAGTAGCCGGGAACGTATATCGGCAATAACGCGACGAATGTCGGCTTCCAAGTAGTCTATCGTCTCTGGTTTATTAAAAAATTGCCACGGTCAAATGTACTATTTCAATACATCGTGTCATCTGACACATTGATATTTAGAAAGTTGCAGTATACAGCAATTAATCATTCAATATCTCGCTATTTCAAGAATGAGAGTTCGTCCGCTGATGATTTCGTTCTTTAATATATTGATGTACACACTAAGGCATAATACAAAAAAATTTCATGATTATTTGTTGCGCCTACAGACATCTCCATCTATGCTATGACAGTATCAATTTGACATATCAACAACCCGCAATGGATTTTTACTACGGGTATAATCAGTAATCACACAACCGGCCCTAGTAGTGTTATGTTCAATATATAGAGATAAAAAATCTAGAAAAAATGTAATCTTTTCTTATAATTTCCCGGCGTCTTATAATTTCCCGGCGTCTTATAATTTCTCGGCGTCCTATAATTTCCCAGCGACTTATAATTTCCCAGCATCTTATAATTTTCCAGCGACTTATAATTTCCCAGCGTCCTATAATTTCCTAGCGACTTATAATTTCCTGTATAGTGTCTATGTATCAGGCGTTGTTAAATACATTACGTGGAAGTGAACTGTCGATTCCACTGCCGGTGCTCAACACGTGTGTCGTGCCATCACTGCCATCACCGCATTGAATGTGTGTTGTGTGTTCAGTTAAATGAATAAAATTTAATACAAATTAAATGTATAAATTTGAAAGATTTACCTGAAAATTTAATCACAATTCGAAGCTATCATCTTTTTATTCTCGAAACGAAACTCTCAAACACAAAACACATTCTTATTGTGAAGTTGTAATTATTCGGAATATAGGTCTGCGAATAAGGTAGACAGCTCTTTCAAATAATGGAACGATTAAATGTATTAATATGAAAAGGTGACATATTGGTTCGAAAGTTTGTCGCTGTAGCATAGTTGAATAATGCACCTTCCCCAGTTTGGAAAGAGATCCAGGTTCGAAAATTGATTATATATGTTTTTTTTTCTAATTAATATATTTAAAATTTCAAATTGATACATTTAATTTGTATTAAAATACCACAGAATCACGTTCTGCAAAACTGCAACGTCATAATAAAAATATGGTTTCTTTAATTCATTAAATTTCAATTAAAATATGCCTGGCAGAAAATCAAATCTCATCATCAGGTGATTACTAAACTAAATACAGTATTGTAGTATGTAAGAGGGGGGAGGTTTCGGTCGGTTGGCAACATGCGCACTGGCCACTGCGCACTTGGCACCCTGCGCAATGCCAACATGTGCACTGGCCACTGCGCACATGGCACCCTGCGCAACGACAACATGCGCACTGGCTACTGCACACATGGCACCCTGCGCAACGACAACATGCGCACTGGCTACTGCGCACTTGGCACCATGCGCGATGCCAACATGCGCACTGGCTACTGCGCACTTGGCAACATGCGCGATGCCAACATGCGCACTGGCTACTGCGCACTTGGCACCCTGCGCAATGGCAACATGCGCACTGGCTACTGCGCACTTGATATCCTGCGCAATGGCAACATGCGCACTGGCTACTGCGCACTTGGCACCATGCGCCTTGCCAACATGCGCACTGACAATTGCGCACTTGGCATCCTGCGCAGTGGCAACATGCGCACTGGCTACTGCGCACTTGGCATCCTGCGCAACGACAACATGCGCACTGGCTACTGCACACATGGCACCCTGCGCAACGACAACATGCGCACTGGCTACTGCGCACTTGGCACCATGCGAGATGCCAACATGCGCACTGGTTACTGCGCACTTGGCAACATGCGCGATGCCAACATGCGCACTGGCTACTGCGCACTTGGCACCCTGCGCAATGGCAACATGCGCACTGGCTACTGCGCACTTGATATCCTGCGCAATGGCAACATGCGCACTGGCTACTGCGCACTTGGCACCATGCGCCTTGCCAACATGCGCACTGACTATTGCGCACTTGGCACCCTGCGCAATGACAACATGCGCACTGGCTACTGCGCACTTGGCACTCTGCGCAATGGCAACATGCGCACTGGCTACTGCGCACTTGGCATCCTGCGCAGTGGCAACATGCGCACTGGCTACTGCGCACTTGGCATTCTGCGCAGTGGCAACATGCGCACTGGCTACTGCGCATTTGGCTTACTGCGCAATAACAACATGCGCACTGGCTACTGCGCACTTGGCACCATGCGCGATGCCAACATGCGCATTGGCTACTGCGCACTTGGCATCCTGCGCAGTGGCAACATGCGCACTGGCTACTGCGCACTTGGCATCCTGCGCAATGACAACATGCGCACTGGCTACTGCGCACTTGGCACCATGCGCGATGCCAACATGCGCACTGGCTACTGCGCACTTGGCACCATGCGCCTTGCCAACATAGGCACTGACTATTGCGCACTTGGCACCCTGCGCAATGACAACATGCGCACTGGCTACTGCGCACTTGGCACTCTGCGCAATGGCAACATGCGCACTAGATACTGCGCACTTGGCATCCTGCGCAGTGGCAACATGCGCACTGGCTACTGCGCACTTGGCATCCTGCGCAGTGGCAACATGCGCACTGGCTACTGCGCACTTAACACCATGCGCAATGCCAACATGCGCACTGGCTACTGCGCACTTGGCACACTGCGCAATGCCAACATGCGCAGTGGCTACTGCGCACTTGGCACCCTGCGCAATGGCAACATGCGCACTGGCTACTGCGCACTTGATATCCTGCGCAATGACAACATGCGCACTGGCTACTGCGCACTTGGCACCATGCGCACTGGCTAATGCGCACTTGGCACCATGCGCAATGCCAACATGCGCACTGGCTACTGCGCACTTGGCACCATGCGCGATGCCAACATGCGCACTGGCTACTGCGCACTTGATTACTGCGCAATGACAACATGCGCACTGGCTACTTCGCACTTGGCACCATGCGCGATGGCAACATACGCACTGGCTACTGCGCACTTGGCACCCTGCGCAATGCCAACATGCGCACTGGCTACTACGCACTTGGCACCTTGCGCAATGGCAACATGCGCACTGGCTACTGCGCACTTGGCACCATGCGCGATGCCAACATGCGCACTGGCTACTGCGCACTTGCCAACATGCGCGATGCCAACATGCGCACTGGCTACTGCGCACTTGGCAACCTGCGCAATGACAAGATGCGCACTGGCTACCGCGCACTTGGCACCCTGCGCAATGGCAACATGCGCACTGGCTACTGCGCACTTGGCACTCTGCGCAATGGCAACATGCGCACTGGCTACTGCGCACTTGGCATCCTGCGCAGTGGCAACATGCGCACTGGCTACAGCGCACTTGGCACCATGCGCGATGCCAACATGCGCACTGGCTACTGCGCACTTGATATCCTGCGCAATGGCAACATGCGCACTAGCTACTGCGCACTTGGCAACATGCGCCATGCCAACATGCGCACTGGCTACTGCGCACTTGGCACCATGCGCGATGCCAACATGCGCACTGGCTACTGCGCACTTGGCATCCTGCGCAGTGGCAACATGCGCACTGGCTACTGCGCACTTGGCATCCTGCGCAGTGGCAACATGCGCACTGGATACTGCGCACTTGGCACCATGCGCGATGCCAACAAGCGCACTGGCTACTGCGCACTTGGCACCATGCGCGATGCCAACATGCGCACTGGCTACTGCGCACTTGGCAACATGCGCGATGCCAACATGCGCACTGGCTACTGCGCACTTGGCACCCTGCGCAATGGCAACATGCGCACTGGCTACTGCGCACTTGGCATCCTGCGCAGTGGCAACATGCGCACTGGCTACTTCGCACTTGGCACCATGCGCGATGGCAACATACGCACTGGCTACTGCGCACTTGGCACCCTGCGCAATGCCAACATGCGCACTGGCTACTACGCACTTGGCACCTTGCGCAATGGCAACATGCGCACTGGCTACTGCGCACTTGGCACCATGCGCGATGCCAACATGCGCACTGGCTACTGCGCACTTGCCAACATGCGCGATGCCAACATGCGCACTGGCTACTGCGCACTTGGCAACCTGCGCAATGACAAGATGCGCACTGGCTACCGCGCACTTGGCACCCTGCGCAATGGCAACATGCGCACTGGCTACTGCGCACTTGGCACTCTGCGCAATGGCAACATGCGCACTGGCTACTGCGCACTTGGCATCCTGCGCAGTGGCAACATGCGCACTGGCTACAGCGCACTTGGCACCATGCGCGATGCCAACATGCGCACTGGCTACTGCGCACTTGGCACCATGCGCGATGCCAACATGCGCACTGGCTACTGCGCACTTGGCAACATGCGCGATGCCAACATGCGCACTGGCTACTGCGCACTTGGCACCCTGCGCAATGGCAACATGCGCACTGGCTACTGCGCACTTGATATCCTGCGCAATGGCAACATGCGCACTGGCTACTGCGCACTTGGCACCATGCGCGATACCAACATGCGCACTGTCTACTGCGCACTTGGCATCCTGCGCAGTGGCAACATGCGCACTGGCTACTGCGCACTTGGCATCCTGCGCAGTGGCAACATGCGCACTGGATACTGCGCACTTGGCACCATGCGCACTGGCTACTGCGCACTTGTCACCATGCGCAATGCCAACATGCGCACTGGCTACTGCGCACTTGGCACCATGCGCGATGCCAACATGCGCACTGGCTACTGCGCACTTGATATCCTGCGCAATGGCAACATGCGCACTGGCTACTGCTCACTTGGCACCATGCGCGATGCCAACATGCGCACTGGCTACTGCGCACTTGGCACCATGCGCGATGCCAACATGCGCACTGGCTACTGCGCACTTGGCAACATGCGCGATGCCAACATGCGCACTGGCTACTGCGCACTTGGCACCCTGCGCAATGGCAACATGCGCACTGGCTACTGCGCACTTGATATCCTGCGCAATGGCAACATGCGCACTAGCTACTGCGCACTTGGCAACATGCGCCATGCCAACATGCGCACTGGCTACTGCGCACTTGGCACCATGCGCGATGCCAACATGCGCACTGGCTACTGCGCACTTGGCATCCTGCGCAGTGGCAACATGCGCACTGGCTACTGCGCACTTGGCATCCTGCGCAGTGGCAACATGCGCACTGGATACTGCGCACTTGGCACCATGCGCGATGCCAACAAGCGCACTGGCTACTGCGCACTTGGCACCATGCGCGATGCCAACATGCGCACTGGCTACTGCGCACTTGGCAACATGCGCGATGCCAACATGCGCACTGGCTACTGCGCACTTGGCACCCTGCGCAATGGCAACATGCGCACTGGCTACTGCGCACTTGGCATCCTGCGCAGTGGCAACATGCGCACTGGCTACTGCGCACTTGGCATCCTGCGCAGTGGCAACATGCGCACTGGATACTGCGCACTTGGCACCATGCGCGATGCCAACATGCGCACTGGCTACTGCGCACTTGGCACCATGCACGATGCCAACATGCGCACTGGCTACTGCGCACTTGGCACCATGCGCGATGCCAACATGCGCACTGGCTACTGCGCACTTGATATCCTGCGCAATGGCAACATGTGCACTGGCTACTGCGCACTTGGCATCATGCGTGATGCCAACATGCGCACTGGCTACTGCGCACTTGGCACTCTGCGCAATGGCAACATGCGCACTAGATACTGCGCACTTGGCATCCTGCGCAGTGGCAACATGCGCACTGGCTACTGCGCACTTGGCATCCTGCGCAGTGGCAACATGCGCACTGGCTACTGCGCACTTAACACCATGCGCGATGCCAACATGCGCACTGGCTACTGCGCACTTGGCACCCTGCGCGATGCCAACATGCGCACTGGCTACTACGCACTTGGCACCTTGCGCAATGGCAACATGCGCACTGGCTACTGCGCACTTGATATCCTGCGCAATAACAACATGCGCACTGGCTACTGCGCACTTGATATCCTGCGCAATGACAACATGCGCACTGGCTACTGCGCACTTGGCACCATGCGCACTGGCTACTGCGCACTTGTCACCATGCGCAATGCCAACATGCGCACTGGCTACTGCGCACTTGGCACCATGCGCGATGCCAACATGCGCACTGGCTACTGCGCACTTGATATCCTGCGCAATGGCAACATGCGCACTGGCTACTGCGCACTTGGCACCATGCGCGATGCCAACATGCGCACTGGCTACTGCGCACTTGGCACCATGCGCGATGCCAACATGCGCACTGGCTACTGCGCACTTGGCAACATGCGCGATGCCAACATGCGCACTGGCTACTGCGCACTTGGCACCATGCGCGATGCCAACATGCGCACTGGCTACTGCGCACTTGGCACTCTGCGCAATGGCAACATGCGCACTGGCTACTGCGCACTTGGCATCCTGCGCAGTGGCAACATGCGCACTGGCTACTGCGCACTTGGCATCATGCGCGATGCCAACATGCGCACTGGCTACTGCGCACTTGGCACTATGCGCGATGCCAACATGCGCACTGGCTACTGCGCACTTGGCAACATGCGCGATGCCAACATGCGCACTGGCTACTGCGCACTTGGCACCCTGCGCAATGGCAACATGCGCACTGGCTACTGCGCACTTGATATCCTGCGCAATGGCAACATGCGCACTGGCTACTGCGCACTTGGCACCCTGCGCAATGGCAACATGCGCACTGGCTACTGCGCACTTGATATCCTGCGCAATGGCAACATGCGCACTGGCTACTGCGCACTTGGCATCCTGCGCAGTGGCAACATGCACACTGGCTACTGCGCACTTGGCAACCTGCGCAATGACAAGATGCGCACTGGCTACCGCGCACTTGGCACCCTGCGCAATGGCAACATGCGCACTGGCTACTGCGCACTTGGCACTCTGCGCAATGGCAAAATGCGCACTGGCTACTGCGCACTTGGCATCCTGCGCAGTGGCAACATGCACACTGGCTACTGCGCACTTGGCAACCTGCGCAATGACAAGATGCGCACTGGCTACCGCGCACTTGGCACCCTGCGCAATGGCAAAATGCGCACTGGCTACTGCGCACTTGGCACTCTGCGCAATGGCAACATGCGCACTGGCTACTGCGCACTTGGCATCCTGCGCAGTGGCAACATGCGCACTGGCTACTGCGCACTTGGCATCCTGCGCAGTGGCAACATGCGCACTGGCTACTGCGCACTTGGCATCATGCGCGATGCCAACATGCGCACTGGCTACTGCGCACTTGGCACCATGCGCGATGCCAACATGCGCACTGGCTACTGCGCACTTGGCAACATGCGCGATGCCAACATGCGCACTGGCTACTGCGCACTTGGCACCATGCGCGATGCCAACATGCGCACTGGCTACTGCGCACTTGGCACCCTGCGCAATGGCAACATGCGCACTGGCTACTGCGCACTTGGCAACCAGCGCAGTGGCAACATGCGCACTGGCTACTGCGCACTTGGCATCCTGCGCAGTGGCAACATGCGCACTGGCTACTGCGCACTTAACACCATGCGCAATGCCAACATGCGCACTGGCTACTGCGCACTTGGCACCCTGCGCAATGCCAACATGCGCACTGGCTACTGCGCACTTGGCACCCTGCGCAATGGCAACATGCGCACTGGCTACTGCGCACTTGATATCCTGCGCAATGACAACATGCGCACTGGCTACTGCGCACTTGGCACCATGCGCACTGGCTACTGCGCACTTGGCACCATGCGCAATGCCAACATGCGCACTGGCTACTGCGCACTTAGCACCATGCGCGATGCCAACATGCGCACTGGCTACTGCGCACTTGATATCCTGCGCAATGGCAACATGCGCACTGGCTACTGCGCACTAGGCACCATGCGCGATGCCAACATGCGCACTGGCTACTGCGCACTTGGCAACATGCGCGATGCCAACATGCGCACTGGCTACTGCGCACTTGGCACCCTGCGCAATGGCAACATGCGCACTGGCTACTGCGCACTTGATATCCTGCGCAATAACAACATGCGCACTGGCTACTGCGCACTTGGCATCCTGCGCAGTGGCAACATGCACACTGGCTACTGCGCACTTGGCAACCTGCGCAATGACAAGATGCGCACTGGCTACCGCGCACTTGGCACCCTGCGCAATGGCAACATGCGCACTGGCTACTGCGCACTTGGCACTCTGCGCAATGGCAACATGCGCACTGGCTACTGCGCACTTGGCATCCTGCGCAGTGGCAACATGCGCACTGGCTACTGCGCACTTGGCATCATGCGCGATGCCAACATGCGCACTGTCTACTGCGCACTTGGCATCCTGCGCAGTGGCAACATGCGCACTGGCTACTGCGCACTTGGCATCCTGCGCAGTGGCAACATGCGCACTGGATACTGCGCACTTGGCACCATGCGCGATGCCAACATGCGCACTGGCTACTGCGCACTTGGCACCATGCGCGATGCCAACATGCGCACTGGCTACTGCGCACTTGGCACCCTGCGCGATGCCAACATGCGCACTGGCTACTGCGCACTTGGCACCATGCGCGATGCCAACATGCGCACTGGCTACTGCGCACTTGGCACCCTGCGCAATGGCAACATGCGCACTGGCTACTGCGCACTTGGCAACCAGCGCAGTGGCAACATGCGCACTGGCTACTGCGCACTTGGCATCCTGCGCAGTGGCAACATGCGCACTGGCTACTGCGCACTTAACACCATGCGCAATGCCAACATGCGCACTGGCTACTGCGCACTTGGCACCCTGCGCAATGCCAACATGCGCACTGGCTACTGCGCACTTGGCACCCTGCGCAATGGCAACATGCGCACTGGCTACTGCGCACTTGATATCCTGCGCAATGACAACATGCGCACTGGCTACTGCGCACTTGGCACCCTGCGCGATGCCAACATGCGCACTGGCTACTGCGCACTTGGCACCATGCGCGATGCCAACATGCGCACTGGCTACTGCGCACTTGGCACCCTGCGCAATGGCAACATGCGCACTGGCTACTGCGCACTTGGCATCCTGCGCAGTGGCAACATGCGCACTGGATACTGCGCACTTGATATCCTGCGCAATGGCAACATGCGCACTGGCTACTGCGCACTTGGCATCATGCGTGATGCCAACATGCGCACTGGCTACTGCGCACTTAGCACCATGCGCGATGCCAACATGCGCACTGGCTACTGCGCACTTGGCATCCTGCGCAGTGGCAACATGCGCACTGGCTACTGCGCACTTGGCATCCTGCGCAGTGGCAACATGCGCACTGGATACTGCGCACTTGGCACCATGCGCGATGCCAACATGCGCACTGGCTACTGCGCACTTGGCACCCTGCGCAATGACAACATGCGCACTGGCTACTGCGCACTTGGCACCATGCGCGATGCCAACATGCGCACTGGCTACTGCGCACTTGGCAACATGCGCAATGACAACATGCGCACTGGCTACTGCGCACTTGGCACTCTGCGCAATGGCAACATGCGCACTGGCTACTGCGCACTTGGCATCCTGCGCAGTGGCAACCTGCGCAATGACAAGATGCGCACTGGCTACCGCGCACTTGGCACCATGCGCACTGGCTACTGCGCACTTGGCACCCTGCGCAATGGCAACATGCGCACTGGCTACTGCGCACTTGATATCCTGCGCAATGGCAACATGCGCACTGGCAACTGCGCACTTGGCACCATGCGCCTTGCCAACATGCGCACTGACTATTGCGCACTTGGCACCCTGCGCAATGACAACATGCGCACTGGCTACTGCGCACTTGGCACTCTGCGCAATGGCAACATGCGCACTGGCTACTGCGCACTTGGCATCCTGCGCAGTGGCAACATGCGCACTGGCTACTGCGCACTTGGAACCATGCGCGATGCCAACATGCGCACTGGCTACTGCGCACTTGGCACCATGCGCGATGCCAACATGCGCACTGGCTACTGCGCACTTGGCAACATGCGCGATGCCAACATGCGCACTGGCTACTGCGCACTTGGCACCATGCGCGATGCCAACATGCGCACTGGCTACTGCGCACTTGGCAACATGCGCGATGCCAACATGCGCACTGGCTACTGCGCACTTGGCACCCTGCGCAATGGCAACATGCGCACTGGCTTCTGCGCACTTGGCATCCTGCGCAGTGGCAACATGCGCACTGGCTACTGCGCACTTGGCATCCTGCGCAGTGGCAACATGCGCACTGGATACTGCGCACTTGGCACCATGCGCGATGCCAACATGCGCACTGGCTACTGCGCACTTGGCACCATGCGCGATGCCAACATGCGTACTGGCTACTGCGCACTTGGCAACATGCGCGATGCCAACATGCGCACTGGCTACTGCGCACTTGGCACCCTGCGCAATGGCAACATGCGCACTGGCTACTGCGCACTTGATATCCTGCGCAATGGCAACATGCGCACTGGCTACTGCGCACTTGGCATCATGCGTGATGCCAACATGCGCACTGACTACTGCGCACTTGGCACCCTGCGCAATGACAACATGCGCACTGGCTACTGCGCACTTGGCACTCTGCGCAATGGCAACATGCGCACTGGCTACTGCGCACTTGGCATCCTGCGCAGTGGCAACATGCGCACTGGCTACTGCGCACTTGGCATCCTGCGCAGTGGCAACATGCGCACTGGCTACTGCGCACTTGGCAACCTGCGCAATGACAAGATGCGCACTGGCTACCGCGCACTTGGCACCATGCGCACTGGCTACTGCGCACTTGGCACCCTGCGGAATGGCAACATGCGCACTGGCTACTGCGCACTTGATATCCTGCGCAATGGCAACATGCGCACTGGCTACTGCGCACTTGGCACCATGCGCGATGCCAACATGCGCACTGGCTACTGCGCACTTGGCATCCTGCGCAGTGGCAACATGCGCACTGGCTACTGCGCACTTTGCATCCTGCGCAGTGGCAACATGCGCACTGGATACTGCGCACTTGGCACCATGCGCGATGCCAACATGCGCACTGGCTACTGCGCACTTGGCACCATGCGCGATGCCAACATGCGCACTGGCTACTGCGCACTTGGCAACATGCGCGATGCCAACATGCGCACTGGCTACTGCGCACTTGGCACCCTGCGCAATGGCAACATGCGCACTGGCTACTGCGCACTTGGCATCCTGCGCAGTGGCAACATGCGCACTGGCTACTGCGCACTTGGCATCCTGCGCAGTGGCAACATGCGCACTGGATACTGCGCACTTGGCACCATGCGCGATGCCAACATGCGCACTGGCTACTGCGCACTTGGCACCATGCGCGATGCCAACATGCGTACTGGCTACTGCGCACTTGGCAGCATGCGCGATGCCAACATGCGCACTGGCTACTGCGCACTTGGCACCCTGCGCAATGGCAACATGCGCACTGGCTACTGCGCACTTGATATCCTGCGCAATGGCAACATGCGCACTAGCTACTGCGCACTTGGCAACATGCGCGATGCCAACATGCGCACTGGCTACTGCGCACTTGGCACCATGCGCGATGCCAACATGCGCACTTGCTACTGCGCACTTGGCATCCTGCGCAGTGGCAACATGCGCACTGGCTACTGCGCACTTGGCATCCTGCGCAGTGGCAACATGAGCACTGGATACTGCGCACTTGGCACCATGCGCGATGCCAACATGCGCACTGGCTACTGCGCACTTGGCACCATGCGCGATGCTAACATGCGCACTGGCTACTGCGCACTTGGCAACATGCGCGATGCCAACATGCGCACTGGCTACTGCGCACTTGGCACCCTGCGCAATGGCAACATGCGCACTGGCTACTGCGCACTTGGCATCCTGCGCAGTGGCAACATGCGCACTGGCTACTGCGCACTTGGCATCCTGCGCAGTGGCAACATGCGCACTGGATACTGCGCACTTGGCACCATGCGCGATGCCAACATGCGCACTGGCTACTGCGCACTTGGCACCATGCGCGATGCCAACATGCGCACTGGCTACTGCGCACTTGGCAACATGCGCGATGCCAACATGCGCACTGGCTACTGCGCACTTGGCACCCTGCGCAATGGCAACATGCGCACTGGCTACTGCGCACTTGATATCCTGCGCAATGGCAACATGCGCACTAGCTACTGCGCACTTGGCAACATGCGCGATGCCAACATGCGCACTGGCTACTGCGCACTTGGCACCATGCGCGATGCCAACATGCGCACTGGCTACTGCGCACTTGGCATCCTGCGCAGTGGTAACATGCGCACTGGCTACTGCGCACTTGGCATCCTGCGCAGTGGCAACATGCGCACTGGATACTGCGCACTTGGCACCATGCGCGATGCCAACATGCGCACTGGCTACTGCGCACTTGGCACCATGCGCGATGCCAACATGCGCACTGGCTACTGCGCACTTGGCAACATGCGCGATGCCAACATGCGCACTGGCTACTGCGCACTTGATATCCTGCGCAATGGCAACATGCGCACTGGCTACTGCGCACTTGGCACCATGCGCGATGCCAACATGCGCACTGGCTACTGCGCACTTGGCACCATACGCGATGCCAACATGCGCACTGGCTACTGCGCACTTGGCATCCTGCGCAATGGCAACATGCGCACTGGCTACTGCGCACTTGATATCCTGCGCAATGCCAACATGTGTAGTGGCTACTGCGCACTTGGCACCATGCGCGATGGCAACATACGCACTGGCTACTGCGCTCTTGGCGCCATGCGCGATGCCAACATGCGCACTGGCTACTGCGCACTTGGCATCCTGCGCAGTGGCAACATGCGCACTGGCTACTGCGCACTTTGCATCCTGCGCAGTGGCAACATGCGCACTGGATACTGCGCACTTGGCACCATGCGCGATGCCAACATGCGCACTGGCTACTGCGCACTTGGCACCATGCGCGATGCCAACATGCGCACTGGCTACTGCGCACTTGGCAACATGCGCGATGCCAACATGCGCACTGGCTACTGCGCACTTGGCACCCTGCGCAATGGCAACATGCGCACTGGCTACTGCGCACTTGGCATCCTGCGCAGTGGCAACATGCGCACTGGCTACTGCGCACTTGGCATCCTGCGCAGTGGCAACATGCGCACTGGATACTGCGCACTTGGCACCATGCGCGATGCCAACATGCGCACTGGCTACTGCGCACTTGGCACCATGAGCGATGCCAACATGCGTACTGGCTACTGCGCACTTGGCAACATGCGCGATGCCAACATGCGCACTGGCTACTGCGCACTTGGCACCCTGCGCAATGGCAACATGCGCACTGGCTACTGCGCACTTGATATCCTGCGCAATGGCAACATGCACACTAGCTACTGCGCACTTGGCAACATGCGCGATGCCAACATGCGCACTGGCTACTGCGCACTTGGCACCATGCGCGATGCCAACATGCGCACTGGCTACTGCGCACTTGGCATCCTGCGCAGTGGCAACATGCGCACTGGCTACTGCGCACTTGGCATCCTGCGCAGTGGCAACATGAGCACTGGATACTGCGCACTTGGCACCATGCGCGATGCCAACATGCGCACTGGCTACTGCGCACTTGGCACCATGCGCGATGCCAACATGCGCACTGGCTACTGCGCACTTGGCAACATGCGCGATGCCAACATGCGCACTGGCTACTGCGCACTTGGCACCCTGCGCAATGGCAACATGCGCACTGGCTACTGCGCACTTGATATCCTGCGCAATGGCAACATGCGCACTAGCTACTGCACACTTGGCAACATGCGCGATGCCAACATGCGCACTGGCTACTGCGCACTTGGCACCATGCGCGATGCCAACATGCGCACTGGCTACTGCGCACTTGGCATCCTGCGCAGTGGTAACATGCGCACTGGCTACTGCGCACTTGGCATCCTGCGCAGTGGCAACATGCGCACTGGATACTGCGCACTTGGCACCATGCGCGATGCCAACATGCGCACTGGCTACTGCGCACTTGGCACCATGCGCGATGCCAACATGCGCACTGGCTACTGCGCACTTGGCAACATGCGCGATGCCAACATGCGCACTGGCTACTGCGCACTTGATATCCTGCGCAATGGCAACATGCGCACTGGCTACTGCGCACTTGGCACCATGCGCGATGCCAACATGCGCACTGGCTACTGCGCACTTGGCACCATACGCGGTGCCAACATGCGCACTGGCTACTGCGCACTTGGCATCCTGCGCAATGGCAACATGCGCACTGGCTACTGCGCACTTGATATCCTGCGCAATGCCAACATGTGTAGTGGCTACTGCGCACTTGGCACCATGCGCGATGGCAACATACGCACTGGCTACTGCGCTCTTGGCGCCATGCGCGATGCCAACATGCGCACTGGCTACTGCGCACTTGGCATCCTGCGCAGTGGCAACATGCGCACTGGCTACTGCGCACTTTGCATCCTGCGCAGTGGCAACATGCGCACTGGATACTGCGCACTTGGCACCATGCGCGATGCCAACATGCGCACTGGCTACTGCGCACTTGGCACCATGCGCGATGCCAACATGCGCACTGGCTACTGCGCACTTGGCAACATGCGCGATGCCAACATGCGCACTGGCTACTGCGCACTTGGCACCCTGCGCAATGGCAACATGCGCACTGGCTACTGCGCACTTGGCATCCTGCGCAGTGGCAACATGCGCACTGGCTACTGCGCACTTGGCATCCTGCGCAGTGGCAACATGCGCACTGGATACTGCGCACTTGGCACCATGCGCGATGCCAACATGCGCACTGGCTACTGCGCACTTGTCACCATGCGCGATGCCAACATGCGCACTGGCTACTGCGCACTTGGCAACATGCGCGATGCCAACATGCGCACTGGCTACTGCGCACTTGATATCCTGCGCAATGGCAACATGCGCACTGGCTACTGCGCACTTGGCACCATGCGCGATGCCAACATGCGCACTGGCTACTGCGCACTTGGCACCATACGCGATGCCAACATGCGCACTGGCTACTGCGCACTTGGCATCCTGCGCAATGGCAACATGCGCACTGGCTACTGCGCACTTGATATCCTGCGCAATGCCAACATGTGTAGTGGCTACTGCGCACTTGGCACCATGCGCGATGGCAACATACGCACTGGCTACTGCGCTCTTGGCGCCATGCGCGATGGCAACATACGCACTGGCTACTGCGCACTTGGCACTCTGCGCAATGGCAACATGCGCACTGGCTACTGCGCACTTGGCACCCTGCGCAATGACTACATGCGCACTGGCTATTGCGCACTTGGCACTCTGCGCAATGGCAACATGCGCACTGGCCACTGCGCACTTGGCATCCTGCGCAGTGGCAACATGCGCACTGGCTACTGCGCACTTGATATCCTGCGCAATGGCAACATGCGCACTGGATACTGCGCACATGGCACTCTGCGCAATGGCAACATGCGCACTGGCTACTGCGCAATGTGCACTCTGCGCAGTGGCAACATGCGCACTGGCTACTGCGCACTTGGCAACATGCGCACTGGCTACTGCGCAATGTGCACTCTGCGCAGTGGCAACATGCGCACTGGCTACTGCGCACTTGGCACCCTGTAAATGGCAACATTCGCACTGGCTACTGCGCAATGGCAACATGCGCACTGGCTACTGCGCACTTGGCTACTGCGCACTTGGCACCTTGCGCAGTGGCAACATGTGCACTGGGTACTTTGCACTTGGCACCATGCGCAATGGCAACATGCGTACTGGCTACCGCGCAATGTGCACTCTGCGTACTGGCTACTGCGCAATGTGCACTCTGCGCAATGGCTACATGCGCACTGGCTACTGCGGCTTACATGGATTATTAATTTAACTTAATATTTCGATACCCGCAAAGGTGTTATAGGACGTGGAAATCCTGAGAAACCAATTGCCATTGCCATAAAATACCTTTCTTTTGATAATATCACAGGGGTTAATATCCTCAGGGGTTGAACTTAGAATCCCTTGAAATAAAAAAGGAAATAAATATTGGTACGTCAATTCTTAATAATCAAATTAATTTATCCATATTATTATTATAATACCATGGGGCTAACCCCATCTTAGGTATGTTTCCTTTAAAATCAAAATACATAAATCCATCAACACTGTATTTTCCCATTCCTCAATGTCCCATTTATCGTATATTTATTATTTCTCTCTCTTTCACATGTAATTATATAAGTGCACTCTTCTTGTATTTATGATCAGTCCTGATGAAGCTTGAGATAAGCGAAACCGGTTGGCGTACAATAAATTTCGTGTTTAAAATATTAAAACAAAGTTATTGTTATTTGATTTAATATAATGTGTCAAACCACAAAGTGATTGCTTTCTATGAAAATAGGGATTAATTTAATTTGTATAAACTTCAGAGCTGTGTTCCGAAATTGTAATTTACAACATAAATGTATTTTAATTAAAAATAGAATTATTTTATTGTAATATAATAGACGTAGAAATGGTTCGTACTCATTTTCACATCGGTTGGAGACCTGCCTATTTTTCTGCGTCCTTTGACAGAGCCTACAATAACGAGCTTCTTTAAACTGACCACCGTACTCGCAAAATGTTTTGAACAATTATGCAGAATGGTAACATTTTTGTATTGTGTCTCCAACACCACATCTCAAAGGCATCAATATTGAATGCACTAGATAAACGTAAATACTATAATTAAAATAATACACACTTCTTATGAAAATAATAATATTAAAACTGTCACCCCATTTTTTGGGTGAGAATATTAAAAAAACTAGTCATAATATAAAAACATTACATAGATGTCGCGCAACAAAGCATTTTCATTAAAACTACATAATCACCGCGACTTTTGGCATAAAAGTATTCATATTATTCTCATACAAACCAGGGCAAGCCGCTCTTCGAGTGGTAACATTGGCACAATGGCGTCACGAAGTGCATCAGCTGTTTGACAGCTGCATTATTTTTATAAACCTGCGCTCAACCGCCGGTCGGTCGTCGACGGCGCAGACCTCGATCAGATCTTTTCTCAATTGTGCGTACTATACATTATACACAAGTTCTTCGGTTAACTATTCTGTGTAAAGAAGTTTCTAGAAATCTTTGACAGTGTTTAAAATATCGCATACTGTTTCGATCGACCTACACAGTTTGCAAAACATCTGCAGCACGCACAGGTATGTGACATTTTATGACATTTCCAAGCACGTGTTTTGATAACGATTTCAAATAAAGTCGCTCGACGACGTGATTTCACGTAGCGATCTTTTATAATATAAATATTTGGCTCGCGACCGTCGGAATATAACGACGGAAGTTGCGTCATGATCGTAAATCTGTTCAAACAACAGCTTTTATTATCAACACTGATTTGCCTGTGCGGAGATATCCGATTGTGATGTCTCGATTCTACAAAATATGCTAACCATGCTTAAAATGTTCAATTTTAAAATGATACTCTTGCTTTTTTGTTTACATAATCTACTATTCCCAAAGAGCGGTCGTACTCAATCTTCAAGAAGATTCCCCCGTATGTAAACTACTATGAATAGAATAAAAAACAGTTGAGGTACAGTGTACTCTTTCGCTTCCGCTCGCATGCGCACAAGTTCAAAAATCTCTCACTATTCAAATTATAAAAGGAAACGTCAAAACCATTCAAAAGTAGCTCACTTTTAACATTTTTTATAACAAAACGAATACCGCTTGTTTTAGTTATTTTTACAGAAAGATATTTGTTACATTTTCAATGAATGATTCTCAGTTTTCCAAAACAATGGTAAGAAAATTACTATTGCTATTCAATTAAACGTGCGCTACAACATGGATCGGGGTATGGTTCGTATATTAAATATGCCCGTTTTAATAGTCAGTATTTACAAATTTACTACCGCAAGGACTATTGAAAAATATCAAAAGACACTCATAAGTATGCGTATTCAAAGTTTCAAAAGGATTGTAAGAAAAGTGATCTTTTGGGAACGTCCTTAATGAAAAAAGAAAGGTCATTTAATGCGATTTGAAAAATGACCTGGCTTTGCCAACTGATTGCAAGTTTACTGAGAATTTTGTCATGTTTTGTTATTATTATTATTTTGGTCCCCCGGGCCCCTAACAAATTAATAATAATAATAAATAAATCCCGGTAGACCGATGGTGTCGATTTTACTTTATTTTACAAAATTTGAATTCACCTTAAACTGGTTGGTATTATTTTGGTTGGTTTATTTTCATAAAATATTTTATTACACGTGTTGAGAACAATGAATATGCATTGCTGGGTAATAAATAAGTTGTAATGTTGTTGACAGAAGCCTGGAAGTTTTTATATTAATGAATAGGATAATGACGTCATTAGTAATTAATGGAACAAAGTAAGTTTTTAAATAGAAAATAATTATTTTAAGAATGGTGAGTTTTTAACAGGGCTGTGTCATTTAAAAAATTTAATCTAGTGATTATATCTGGCTGCGCCCGCTAGAGCGAGAGAACGCAATGTAATTCGCGAAATAATTCATGTATCCGGTATTGATGATTCGCACTCGCCCCAGATTTGTGAAACACATTTGTTACTTTACAAAATACTAATGACAAATAAAATATAACATAATTGTTTTAAAAAGGCGTCAAGAATCAACACCACAGCCACAGGTTTTTAATCGCTTTTTAGCATCTGACCATTCGCATTCGTAATCTAAGGTTGACATCATGACTGCAGAACATCTTTTTCATGCGGATAAAGCGAGCTAGCTCAATACGGCATTTGATTTCAACAGAAGGACCCCAACATTATTTTATATTGCAACCCAAGTATATAATCCTTTTAAGATAAGATACGCTTTTTTTCCATTTAATGTGTTTCAATCACGTTACAAAAAAAAAAGATTAAAAAATATTTATATTTCTCGAAATTTTAGCTATCCAGCCCTAAGCACAGGAGTGTGAATAGGGTTTCTGGACCCGACCCGGTCGGATAATGATCCTAAAACCCGAATTGCTGCAAAACATCGGAAAACGATCGAATGCATTCGAAGTTGATCAATTTGTTTAAGGTGTTTAAAGACCCAAATTTAAATTATTCAGAAGAAGCCTTAGGTTTGGCTACACAACTGATGAGCAGGCTTTTCCAAAGTTCGGTTTCAGAAGTCAAAACTATGGACAATATAAAAGATTCAATATTAATCGACGATAAGGAAAAGGTATTAACTAGGGTTGAAGAGTTGGATTTCATTTTAAAAGATTCTGAAACGTCTGGGAAATGGACAATTTTAAATATAAACTATAAGAAGCGTACTTCAAATCTTGAGAGGCTAAACGACAGTGAAACCAACTTCGACAATCTCAAATGGAAAGAACATATTACTAATCTCACAAACAAAATAATGAAAACTGCCTACATATTATTTTTTAGATTCAGAAACATCTTATCACTTACACATCTGAAAATAATATATTACGCGTTTGTACAGTCACATTTGCAATGCGGTATTATTGGATGGGGAGGTGCATATAAAACTTCAATGTCACAATTAGAAATCACTCAAAAAATTATTCTAAAAAAAAAAAAAAAGACTATCCGAGTATACCACCTTTCACAGATTTTAAAGTACCAAAAATAGTAGACATATACAAAAAAAATTCAAAAATTCAAATTTTCAACATTAAAAATCAATTAAATTTTAGAAGTGAATTCCGATCTACAAGATATAGAGATCAAATTGATATCCCAAAACTAAAATATACCGCAACTCAAAATCAATATATTCATCAAGGTATCAAATTTTTTAACAATCTCCCCATCACAATTAGAAAAATTACGGACCATCATAAATTTGTAACTGAAGTAAAAAAAATATGTACCCAGACTAACTGAAACATAAATTAACTCGAATATACTCCTTCTCTATACACGAGTCTTACTCTCACAGAGAAGAAACAAATGTTAAAATATATATATATCTACTGATTATTGAAATTGTATTATATTTTTAATATTAATATTAATGAAAAAGGAATATGATAATGAATATAATGACTTATAATAGCGAACATTCTCGGTATCGGAAAATTAGATCAGGATAAGTTCCTAAAATATTATTATATAAGAGATTCTAAAACAAAATAACCTATAAGTCCTGTAAAATTATTTGCAATAAACAAAATAAAATCGTTTATTTTAATGATTTTGGACCCGAACCCGAGGTCGAACCCGCCGGATTTTATAGAAATATTGAACCCGGACTCGACGGATTTGAAAACCCCGGGTTTTCAGAGATCCTAAATGTGAAGCCAAGTAAGAAAATGCATAATCAGGTGACAGACACAGTAGCGAGTCGGTGTGGGACGAACGATGCAATAGAATTTGGCAGGTACCCGCGGTACACATGGTTTACTGCAGGTGATATTTCTGTCTGATGACCTTGGCGATTTACAATTACGACATTTTGACGAACCCAATTCAAACTATGCCGTCGTGCGTTTTGTCAGTAAATGTAAAAAAATGTAAAAAAAAAAGTTTAACTATTCCTAATTTTACATAACCATATAATATATGAAACTGAATGTTTGTCTGTCTGTTTGTTCTTTATGCAAACCTACGCCGTTTGACCGATCTAATTTTGAATTGTAACTCTTTGGGACCTCGGAAAAATATAAACATATTTCTCTCGTATCTTGAACCTCCCCGCCCTCATCCCGTCCCTCCATTGAAATTTTGTTCAATTACATTCTAGGATCCTGAAGAGAATATAGTCATTCTAATAATAATAATATTGAATAATTTGTATAGCGCCATTTTCGTAAAAACTTTCATTTAAACTGTGTATAGTTGTCTTCGTTCTTAAAATTAAAAATTGTTATTTTCACTTATGGAAATGATTTTTTGAAAAAGTGCGTTTTTAGTTTCTTCTTAAATAATGTCTCTGATGCACTGTTCCTTATGACGGAGGGCAAAGAGTTCCACGCTTTTGGGCCTGCCACCGCAAATACCCGTTCACTAAATTAGACTTGGCAACGGTTGTCGGTTCTACAACTCTTCCTGCGGCTGTAGTAGAGGCTGACCCGAGAATTTGACGTCTACCATTCAAATTGTCTGGGATACAAAACTCTTGAAGATACAGAGGCGCCGTGTTATGTGTCGCCTTGTACATCAACCGGCACAATTTAAATTCAACCCTTTCAGGGAATCGGAGCCAATGTAGCTGATGTAAAAGGGATGTTATATGAGAACATTTGTAAACTCCATATATTACCGTGCAGTTGCATTTAGAATGGATTGTAATCTATCCAGCTGAAACATTGGGAGGCCAGCATAGATGCTGTTACAATAGTCCACACGTGACACCACAATGAGTAGACGGGCTGCCTCAAGAGGAAGATGTCTCCGAATACTTTTAATCTGTCTCAGTTGATGACAGCATGCAGTGACAGTTTTACTGTTTTGTGTTTTCATTGAGAGATCTGAATCAATGTGCACGCTCAACTTATTGCATTATTACTTGCAGATTTAGCATTTGGAGACGTTGATTCCTGTATTAAGTTTTGCCTTCTATCCATAGTAGTTCTGTTTTGAATGGATTCAATTTTAGCCTATTTTGTGCCATCTATTTTAGCTATTTTTCAACGCATCTTGCATTTTTTTTTTAATACCCCTGTCTCACCCGGTTTACAGTGACGATATTATTATATATTTTTTATATTTCGTATATAAAATATGCAATAGTGATCCGAGAACTGATTCCTGACACCATTTCCCCGGATATTTCATCTTTCCCTTATCCGGACCAATTTTTGTATATTTTGCTATTTTAAATTATTAATCTTTTTAAATCGGATTTAAATCATTTATTTTATTTTATTTTCTTGACTAGTCATACATAAGCCATCGGCAATATAATATACATATAATATTTCTGCCCATACTTATCGCACAGCAATGTAAATTAAGTTGAAAAAATATTTTTCTATTAAAACATTTTTTTGTTGTGAAGTTGTAATTTCAGAACATAGTTCTGCGGTTTTTTTTTTTAAATACAAATTAAATTAATCAACTAGAAAGATGACTTCTGTAGTTATTATCTGATTATATGCAGGGATGGTATGATCCAAATATCTGAGACGTGGACGAATTTTTCATTTTGCTATAACTACTTCAGTCACGGCCATTGTTGTATATGTAGCTATTTTGTAAGCGCTGTCATTCTCTGGTCAGGGAACCAGCTTTCCATGAGAGCGCCGCTTGCACCAGAGAGTCGGTGCTGAGCTCCAGCCGCCGCTTTATACCAGCAACTCGATGTCTTAGAAACGGAACGAATCCATGTATACTGCCTTCGGTAAACATTGTAGATGCGCTACAATAACGCGCCAATCCGAACAGTATTCTGTATGAGTTGTTGTACTGAATTCGGAGACGGTTATATACTGACGATGCTCGGTAAATAATTCGTCACATTAAAAAAAATTTTTTTTTTTCGTTCCAGAAAATATTCTATGCAGGGGCGATATGATACATTAATATATATGATTACTAGCACATAAGCTAATAATAATAATAATAAGCACGGTCAGGGTCTCATCGGCTGCCGCCGATTAAATAAATCAAAAGTAAATAAAATCTCAATGTAATTAAAATTATTCCACCTTTGTAAGTTAACTGTCAAAACGAACAAAAATGACATATAGATGACGTATAAGAATCGCGGATAGATAATAATGAACCAAAAAATGCTATTATATCTGTATTTAAGTAAAGACGGAATCGGATAAAACGTTAAAATTCAATATGAAAAGTCAATAGCATAGATAAGAAAAGATGACCGAGTTAAAATAATGTACGCTTCATTTGAAATTGAATATATATTTGCGTTAATGTAATTGAGTAATATTAACCTAGAGATATTAAAATCTTCTTAAAACTCGCGTCTCACAGACCTGGCCGCCGTTTAACCAAGCACTATACAGCCATTGTGGTACTTTATATGTACCTAGAGAGGTAGGAAGCGGCCAGCAGGCTTGCTTGTAGTATTAATACTTGTACTTTCTGGTGAATTGGTTACTTTAAAGATTTTTATATTGATGCAAGCTGTAAGGGAATGTTGTTTTAAAAATAAATTGAAAATTAAATTAATAACACCACGTCCGAAGCCGCCACATTCAGAAAGTCATAGATAATAGACGGGGAAGCGTAATATCAATGTATATATATATATATATATATATAATATGATATGTCACATTTCTTCGAATACGTTCGTTCTGGTTAGGACTCTAGTTGGTTAACAGATGTACGTTTATGTAGTTGCGATCGCGAACAGACCGCAGATGTCAACAGCCATCGATTGGTTCACAATTGATGCAAGAGCATTGCGTGCCGCTCGCCAACTGTGTCAAGAACAGACGACATTCGCCCTCTGAATGGCATCCAGCGAAACGGCGCGCGCTCCAAGTGTGCTGAACGCACCACTGCTGACTATAACAGAAGTAAATTAAATATTTATAGCTTTGCAGCTATTTAATTACTTTCGTCAGTTTGTTCATTAAATTTCTTGTGACAGGGGCTGTCACCAGGCCCGACGTCAAGCATTAAGATTCGACGAAACTTGTATTCTGTGTCCACGGTCCAAAAATTGTAATAATGTAGTTCTATAAAGAGTTAAATTTACAGGAAAAATGTTGCGTGAGTTCTGACATTACCGCTGTAATAGAACAATGAATTGTGTCAAGATGACTTCAGTGTTGCGTGAAAGTCAATCAGACCAACAATCTGGGGGCAGTCTATCATACAATTGATGATCCTGTATAGAAATATAAGATCGGACATCGTATATCTCACTGACACTTACTTACCATCACGCCGTTTCCCCGTGGGGGTAGGCAGAGAGGATAGAGCGCCACACTCTTCTATCCTGACACACAATTCTTGCCTCATCCACATTCATACATCTTGTCATACAAGCTCGCCGATTGTTGAGGCTTCTAACAGAACCATCCTCCATTATCTGGTTTATCTGGTCGTGCCAAGTCTTTCGCGGACTCACTGATAATTTTAACAATTTCAAACGGCTAAGGAGATAATCATAATTGATATCCTCAGAGCGTATATTTTATTTAACCCTTCCCAAACCACAGGTCTACAATCATAATTAAACCTGTAATATTTCGGTAAATACATGCAACGTAAAATTCATATTTTAGATAATCTTAAAGAAAATATTAGCGCTTAGTGAAAAACCAATTATGAAAAGGGAATCGTACAAAAACAATTATTTTTTTTCATTAAATCTGTTGTAAAATTAATACGTTAGTAAAAGTATAATTTTTGATAAGAAAGACAGAGAACACACACTATTTTCACAGTGAAAAGAACAACAAACATACAAATATAATTGTCTCTTTCTCACTAATTAAATGAAGAGAGATAAGAAGGAAGGACGCATTGTACACGACTTAATGAATGCTCTAAATTATTTTATTAATCATTTTTTTTAGAGTAAATTCGTTCCATTGAAGCCATTTAAACTAATAAAAACATTTTTTCTAACGGTAACACGAGTTGACAGCGTGGCTGCGGTCGGGTATTTTATATCATGGTATGGTATAGGTTAATATTAATGAATCTTAGAAACTTTCTTTGGATTCTTTCAACCGCCGTCGAGTCCTTTATTAGTTATCGACTCAATGATAATTTACTGTTAAATATTTATTTACATACATATTTTTGTTATAACACAGGTGAATATATATATTTTATTTTATTATATATATATATATATATATATAATAAAATAAAATGAAATGCGAGTGTTGTAGAATTAGTGAATTATTAGTGTAGGCACTGTATAAAGATTATGTTAGAATGTTGGATAGCGATGTTTCTGATTGATCTCTACCCAATTGTATCATATATTGGGTCCATATTTGTGTAATCTTATTGGAGTTGAACGATTTCCAGTTGGTACTGAGTGTGTTGTACAGTTTCGGAGCTAAGAACATGTACAATATTTGATAAAAAGTCGTTGTTGCTCTCGGAACTGGCGTGGCGTGGATTTTCGTTGTTTGTCTTGTGTTGTGTCCATGATTTATTGCTTGGGGTGAGTTGGACGAGTCTCAACATGAAGATTTGTCTAATGTCTAGGGCATTGTACTCTTTAAATATTACACCCAGATCATTGATCTCCCTAACTGATACCAAGTCAGCATCGCTACGAAAATTTCACAGCATAATTTTTTTTTTTGTAAAATGTAGGCGATTATTGGAACATCATTTAAATAAGGAATGGTATGATACATGTGTTTGAGAGACACGTTACTCATATTTGTTTATTATTAGACCTTTCAACGATTTAGTGATTTGCTTTTAATAGGATTTTAAATTTTCTACTATTAATTTTATCCTTTTTTCTAGCAGTGTGGGAATTACTGTTTTATATGTATGTACAAAAGCATATTTGGAACTGGCGTGCCTTCTAGGTCAGATCGCGTTTTTTGTAACGCGAGTCATAAATTTCCCATTGTCGAGTTTTAACATGTCACCGTGCCGAAACGTCGGCCTAGCTTTACTCATCTAACCTAGAAGAGAAGCTAGGTCCGTACGGTAGTGCTCGCGGAAACCTTAAATTAAACATATACTGATTTTAAATATGAATTAAATATATTAATTAGAAAGATATACATATAAAATCAATTTTATCGAAAATATTGTTGTTGCGCCACCGGGATTCGAACCTGGATCTCTTTCCAAACAGAGGAAGGTGCATCATCCAACTATGCTACAGCGACGATATTTTTAGCGACAAATTTTTCAATCAATTTTTTCTAATTAATATATTAATTTAGTATTTAAAATATCACAGAGCCACGTTCTGAATAATTACAACTTCACAATAAGAATGTGTTCTCCTAATAATAAAGTTGTATCAATGTGTCCAAAATTTTATAAAAATGAATCGATAATTTTGGCGTCTGCTATCAGATTACTCAAGGGTATTTGAGATTTCGTAAAAATAAGGTAGATGGCTCTTTTAAATAATGGAACGATTAAATGTATTAATATCAAAAAGGTAACATATAGGTTCGAAAATTTGTCGCTAAAAATATCGTCGCTGTAGCATAGTTGGATAATGGAAAGAGATCCAGGTTCGAATCCCGGTGGCGCAACAACAATATTTTTCGATAAAATTGATTTTATATGTATATCTTTCCAATTAATATATTTAATTAATATTTAAGATATCACAGAGCGTCTGTTCTGAATAATTACAACTTCACAATAAGAATGTGTTCTCCTAATTTAATTATTTTAACTTTAATCTTTGTAAGTTTTGGATAGATAAATCAAGACCCTTAAAGCCTAGTCCTAACATATGTGGTGTCTTTCATTTCAATTAAAGTCGGCAGTTAAAAGGTTTATATATATAGTATGTACACTTTATATATATATATATATATATATATATATATATATATATATATATAGTATAATATAGTGGTTTTGGGATCTCGCAGTCATCTGGCAGCTGTTGCGTCACGTGGCATTCTGTAATACGTAGCACTTGTATCGAAATCTTCCCAGACGCAAATCGCGCGAGTGGGCGCTCGTGCTGTTGCGGACGGCTTGCGTCAGTCAGTCAAGCCCCCCCGCCTTATCGGCGTTTTCCATTTTCCGTGCAAACTGTACGCTCACGATTTGGAGGCGTGCGTGCTGTAAGCCAGCTACTTTCTCGATACATATCTTATCAAATTAGATTATTCTTATTGTGTTCGTTTGTTTAGATTAACCTGTGAGGCCGCCCTTCGTGTGTGTCATAAAATGGTTCTTGGACAAAGAGATGAATTTTTATATTGACTAGCCAGATCAATGAATGCATAAAACTTATTTAGGTTACCCAAAAAAGAGTATTCAAGTTAAATCTAGACAAGGGTTTAAGGCATAAAAGCCCCGAAGCAGCGGTAGATCATAACTGTCTTCTGAACAGCGACTATAAGAAATTATTCTAAAACAAATAAATAAATGAATTTTCTTGCAAAGTGTTTAAATAAATAAGTAAACAAATAATCTCATGGAAACGAAGCCATTTTTTAATGGAAGTATGGGTAATTACAGGGCTTACGGCTTCGGCTGGCTTAAGCGATCACTTTGCACAATGTAACGTTAACCATTCCACCTAATCGACATCCATATTTATCAAATTTTTGCAAGTTGTATATATGTTAACATGTGGAAACACTTCGAATACTACTACAATATCGCCATCTATGGACTAAATTTGATATTCATTTCTCTTAAACAGCATTTATGTCACAATGAGAATCTAGTTGTTTTTTAAAATTATTTATGCGCCTGAAAAATAAATAGTATTTAATTTTTATATATTTTCTTATTTTGACCAGTATATTATTAGCAGTATTTGAATTTGTTCAAGAACACACAATTACTGGATTTTCACATACAAAGGTACTGTTATTAACACTTCCCTAGCCACGCAGTAACATGGGTCTACCGAGCCAATTAAATCGTATTTTTATAAATATGCACAATGTAAAACTTACATTTCACCTAGTCCTAAAAAATCATTTTCACTTAGAAATGAGTAGTGGAAAACCAATTATGTAAAGCGAATTATAATAAAAAGATTAATTTTTGAATTCAATGCTATATAAAATTTTAAATACTAAATTAATGTATTAATTATAAATATATACATATAAAATCAATTTTGTCGAAAAATATTGTTTTTGCGTCACCGGGATACGAACCTGGAACTCTATTTCCAATCCGGGGAAGTGCACTACCATTGTGCTATAACGCCAGTATTTTTCTTGACAAATTTTCGAACCTATATGTTACATTTTTCAAATTAATACACCTGTTCTTCCATTATTTGAAAGCCATCTACATTATTTTTACAGAATCTCAAATACCTTTGAGTAAACCGACTGCAGACGCCAGAATTATCAATTCATTTTTATTAAATTTTGGACACATTGATACAACATATATTATTAAGGAAAACACATTCTTATTGTGAAGTTGTAATTATTCAGAACATAGATCTGTGATATTTTAAATACTAAATTAATGTATTAATTATAAATATATACATATAAAATCAATTTTGTCGAAAAATATTGTTTTTGCGTCACCGGGATACGAACCTGGAACTCTATTTCTAATTCGGCGAAGTGTACTACCATTGTGCTATAACGCCAGTATTTTTCTTGACAAATTTTCGAACCTATATGTTACATTTTTCAAATTAATACACCTGTTCTTCCATTATTTGAAAGCCATCTACATTATTTTTACAGAATCTCAAATACCTTTGAGTAAACCGACTGCAGACGCCAGAATTATCAATTCATTTTTATTAAATTTTGGACACATTGATACAACATATATTATTAAGGAAAACACATTCTTATTGTGAAGTTGTAATTATTCAGAACATAGATCTGTGATATTTTAAATACTAAATTAATGTATTAATTATAAATATATACATATAAAATCAATTTTGTCGAAGAATATTGTTTTTGCACAGACCATCTGTTCTGAATAATTACAACTTCACAATAAGAATGTGTTTTCCTTAATAACTATATAAAATTGTTACGTTCCATGCTATCTACGTTAAAAATACCACTTGTACTACTTGAAAAAGATCACATATAAATTTTAAGGGTGAGAGATACAGATGAAGATCATGTTAGATGGGTCTTTTGACGAATGCGTTACAAGAATAACGTTTGAGAATAAAACGAACGAATTTCATTATTATATTTATTATTTCTTATTATATTTATAGTAACTGTGACATTAACTATTTTAAAGCAATTAAGCTTGTAAAGGCATTTTATTCCCATTTAAAGTGTAAAAAAAACTAAAATTTCTTGCCGTAACACGAGTTGACAGCGTGGCTGCGTAGGGTATTTTTACCATGGTATGGTAAAGGTTAAACAAATAATAAATATCACATAGAGACGGAGCTATTTTTTTTTTAATGGAAAAATATGGAAGTATGTTACTTAAGCTAGCCGAAGATAGGTCGTAAATCCTGTGATTTTATATACCCTTTACCAGTCACCCTGTCTGCGTTTATTGCACTTTTCAAATGAAAAAATACAAGGTTTATAGCCTAGTTAGAATGGGCGCGCCACTCACCGAGGCAACTAGAAACCTTGCGTCATGTATATTAATCGCAGGTTGCATCAGCCGAGCCCCCAAAGACGTCACGAGACGCGTAAAATTGATATCGATATGGAAGAGTATTAATCTATTGTATCTTATCATTGGTTTTCTATAAATTTTACTTAACCATAGGTATGTGATAGGATGCAGTGGGTATAGATTTAGATTATACAATCATATATAATATATGTAATACATATATGCTGTACATAGGATCATGCACCTCGAATGCAAAGAACGATCACGAAAACAACACGTAACAACAGTAAGATAGTAAAATACGCTAATTAGTAAAAGAGGAAATAAAGGATACTTCAATGATTTGCACGCAGCTGTAAGCCAAGCTGAAAACCTTTCAAATATTATTCTGTTAAGAGATCAGCCGAATGGAGTTTTTAATTCAGTAGATAGCCAATCGTATGGCTTGAGTAGAACGATACATTAAAAACAGAGATTGCAATTTTAGTAGGGATAAATGAATTGTGAGGCGGCATAGTCGTGGTAGTTTTTAGAACTAAGCAATTAAAGATTCTACCGGTACATAGATGGTGCTAGAGTAAATATATTAATAATTTCGTTTATATCATATGTAGCGCCTAATTCCAAAACCCCCTAAAACGGCTTTGTGTTTTTGAGTCATAGATGAAAATGCATATTTTGAAAGGAAAGGTACAAAATGTTTATTTTTACATCAGAATTTTTTAAGGAGATAATAATAAGTTCTGGCAGCCATACCGGATTTCAGATCACGTGATCATCAACTGATTCACTGTAGGGGGAATAGAAACTTATACTCTGTCTGCTTTCAGGTATTTTGGAACTAACCCTGATTTTGAACATGCAATATCAATGGATTTAAATGGCTTATTTATTTAATTAAAATTATCCGAAATCCGTTTTAGGGGATTTAATTTATATTTGTTTCCCAACATTTTCAGTAGTGCACATTCATTTTGCTTGTATGCACTGCACGCCCCTGACTACGTGATGTTTAGTCATTATTTGTTTATTACTTCAGTTCGTAGTAAACGGTAGAAGATTCATCATCAGTTTTTCCACTGTTGGTAAAAGTTACATTATTATTGAAATACCGGTTATTCAAGTTACATTCCCAGTGTCCAGGAGTACATATCTTCATAAATAAAGTTTTTTTTTCATGAAGACCCGATTCGCCATAAAGATATATATTTAATTTACAATATATCATGAAAAGAAAAGTAAAAAAAAGTTCACATATATTTCAGTCACGGCCAATATTGTATAGGTAGCTATTCTGTAGGCGTTGCCATTCTCTGGTCAGGGTACCAGCTTTCCATGAGGGAGAGAGTTGGTGCCGAGTGCTGATCTCCAGCTGCAGCTTTACGCCAGCAACTCGATGTCTCAAAAGCGGAACGAATCCACGTACACGGCCTTCGGCAAACATTGTAGATGCGCTACAATAACGCGCCAATCCGAACAGTATTCTAATTAAATGCCGCCCTGCTACTGTTTTATTCAGCACTACACACCACTGGTAGTTACGGATATAATAATACCCGTAATTGAAATCTATTACAGACCACCAAATGAAAAGACATGAAATAAAGTGTACAGATAGGAGAGGGGTTGCGGGACGAGGGCCATTCTACACACATTCTTGGTGGAAATATAAATCGGATATACATATTCAAACGATTCATATTTAAAAAAAAAAGTCGCGAAGCTATTTCATTGCATAAGTGGTACCAAAGTGATAAACGTGGGTGACACCAAAATGAAAATATTTAAACAAGGAATTAGCATTAGTTCATGTCTATACATTTGGTGTGCTGTAAAATCTATCATTTTTTATAAATTATTATTGTGAAGTTGCAATTTTTTAGAACACAGTTCTGTAATATTTGTTAACTTACTGTGTTGGTGTGGTGTAATCGGTTAGAACATTTTTCCGGACAGGTAAGGATCCAGGTTAGAATCACGGTACCAACAAAAATATATTTTCGATAAATTGATTTTGTCTGTACATCTTTCTTATTGATACATTTAATTTGTATTAGAAATCTACCTTATTCCTTATATTTTGTTTTAGTATGTGTTTTTTATCTTAATTTTTTTTTCTCTACTAGTCAAATAAATTATATTTTTGCCCGCTAATTGACCTTGTGGTCGCAACCGTGTCGAAGCCGCGACACCTCTTCGTCAAGTCACCCCACAAGATATCAATCTACGCTCCGACCGCAAACATTCTTGGAAAAAACTCTACGGTGGAATTCCGCCGTCGCTCTGACGTCAGCGTCCGAAGGCGCGATCGCGGCGGCCAATTGCGGCGCGCGTTGTCCGACCAATAGCGGCCGTCCTCGCGGGGGCTTGGCCCTCTGCGGAGCCGGCAACGCAGCCCGGAACTGCAGTCTGGCCTGGCTGCATCGGCGTTGTTGCGCGATCTGATGGGGCTGGTGGCTGGTCGGCCCGCTATCTAGCCTGCGGCTCGGTGGGCTCCCGTCATAACAGCCTAGAAACAATGTTAAATATTCAAGTAATGGTGTAGTTACGGGAGATCTAAAAGATCGGCGAGACAGTGCATATTGAGCCAATGTTAAATCAATTCTTCAATATTCGCATAATTACCTTCGATTTTTACGTTTCGATACCTATGGTATCTTCTTCAGGAAACAATGTATACAATGAAATTAAAAAATACAAGCATAGATAAAAACAAAACTATAAAATGGAGAATAAGTAATAAATAATATGAAAACAAATTTTAAAGGTGATTATTTGCAAAGAGGATTTGGTTATTTATAATATTAAGCTTGCTATTATCGAATGATTCATAGAAATTGAAGTATTCCATATTAGGGATACCATTCCATATTTGGTTATTCCATTCCATATTTGGTTTTAACTTGATTAATGGCACGAATCACTCTTGAAATGTGGACTGCACGAGTCAAATCTCGCTATCGTACTCGTTCGAGTTTTTGTCGCTTTCTATCAATCTCAACCTGATCTCTGAATTAATCTCCAGATTAATATGCCAAAATGTGTACATAGGTATTGAGATGTATCTCAACTACATCTTTGAGATTATCTCATCGCGTCTGCTAAGATTACAATTATTACAAAGATAGACTATTATTAAATTAAATGATTAAGAATCAAAATATTGCCGTACACATTTTGTAACGTATGCAGGTATGATACAATTAGGACACAGATTACATCATTATTCGAAGAGTCTTGTTTTTCCATTTAATTTTGCTAAATATTGGAATTAGCGGTAAACAAACAAATAGTCATCATATTTAGTTTCCAGGTGTTTCGTCTACGTCACTATCAATATTGCTTTAACTCACGAAGGGGTTTGCGGTAATATTTGCGATAATATTGTATACATATACAATGCTGCATTGTATATTGTTATAGACTTAACCCTTTAATGCGCGCGAGAGGTTTTAAAATATTTGAATTTGAAATATTTAAATATAATGGAACGACAGGTGTATTAATTTGAAAAAATGTAACATATAGGTTCGAAAATTTGTCAAGAAAAATACTGGCGTTATAGCACAAAGGTAGTGCACTTCCTCGGATTGGAAATGAAGATCCAGGTTTGAATCCCGGTGACGCTAAAACAATATTTTTCGACAAAATTGATTTTATATGTATATATTTATAATTAATACATTAATTTAGTATTAAAAATATTTAAAAAAATGACATGTTTCTTCTAACGTTTTAACACGACTTCTTCTTCGTGTGCCGTCTTCTATCGAATGTTGGCGATCATGTTAATTTATCACGTATAAGATCATCGATTTTATGAGGTAACACAGCCTAGATAATCTCTGTCTATCTACACTACTAGCTAGTGATGAAAAAATGCTACTCTTGACTCACTGGTGTGATTGTGATTGGTATTCAATAATATCTGTGATTGAAAACTGTGACTGTGATCACAGTTTCAGTACTAATAAGCATGCGCCGCACGATATCACAATACACGAAATTAATAAATAAAAACATTATTTTGAGCGTATTTATTTATATTATTCAAACTTCATTAGCGTAAAAAAACATATTCTAGCGTATATATTATTTAATATCTAGCCTCTTAGGACTCGTGGTCTTTTGATACGTCTGGAGTCTGGAGTCTGGTGCACTGATTGCAACGTTTAAAGAGCACTCTGTACATTTCTTTACTTGATTTATCCGTCTTGTAGGACACCGTTCTTTCAAATGTTCCTCTTCAATCCGAGTCTTTCACTCGGTCTCTCACGATAAATGGCTATAATTATAATGGCGTCTGACCTGTGCTCATTTTTAAATGTTTTATTTCATCAGCGCTGATCTCTGACCCAGTCAATAATTAAACATATGTTTATACGCAGATGAAATATCTACACTGTCGTTAGTAGCTGTTTATTAAGTAGATTTAAGGCAAATGGCGAATGAAATGTATAATCGATAAAAAACAGTAATGACCCTAAATTAGAACCTTGCGGTACTCCACAAGTTATAACATTTAAAAAAAATTAAAATTTGTTTTATTCCTAATTGGCAAATTCAGTCAACCACAATAAGAACATTCCCAGAATTTCATAACATTCTAATATATTGACACAATTTCGTTTCTTTATTTTATTTTATTTTTAGAGAAACAAATAGTGTAACGATAATAACTAATAATATATAAAAAATAACACCAATGAATTAAATAACTAGTACATAATAAAATAGTATACTCAAACAAACTGATAGACAAAAGAGTTTTAGATTAAAATAAACATAATAAACTAAAAAATAGTAAGTTAAAAAAAAAATTTAAAAAGAAATATAACATACAAAATAGAAAGGGTAAGGAGGGGAGGGAAATGAATGCAAAATACACAATTTATGTTAACAGTTATTGAAAAGTTGGCATAGTTTAATTTTGAAGGGAAGCAATTTACCGTTGAAAATGCCTAAATTTACCATCATTAGTAAAATGAAAAATATTTATTTCACCTTTCTGGTACGGTACTCGGAATCAGAAGAATTCCTTTGAAATATTTTATAAATTTAAAACGATCAATGGGAAAAACTCACCATTGCGACGGCTAACGGGTCAAATGCACTTCTGGAGAACGTCACACGAATACAACAAAATGCACTGCATCGATTACCTTCAGTTGTTGCTCGATCGTCGTGCCGTTCGGTCGCGTTGTCTGTTCACGCCTTCGTCCCGTAAACACGTGCCGCCTCCAGCTTGATTTATCGCATCGCTTGTCAATTGTTTCAATTTGCATTTCGCCCAATCAGCCAGGAGTCTCCCTGAACCAGATGTCCGACAGTCTGTCGCAAAATTGAGTTACACGTGAAGATTTGGTGAGCCTTCTCATATTTTTTGTCGTGCATGTTCAGCGATTTTTATAATTGATCTCCGTTAAGGACGATCACGATTACACGTTTTATTTTTTTAGTATGTATTTTTATTGAAACAATGCTTTATTCGAAGAGTTGAAGATTAAAAAAATATAAATTCCTTATATCCGCCTCTTCTTACCTTATTTGAAAGCGTACGATTATCTCGTCAAACGTGATAAATTAATTAAATTAATTTCCCGTCATTATTGACGGGCTATTTCTAATAATAACAATGAATATGGCATGGCTACCTTAGTAAATAATATAAATCGGTCATGTGGTCGCCTCGCTACATTGTTCACTTGAATGCGGTTGAAAAATCCAGATTTTAAACGAAATATACGCTCTGAGGATATCAATTATGATTGTCTCCTTAGTCGTCTGAAATTGTTAAAATTATCAGTGAGACCGTACGGTGACCGACCTTATATTTCTATACAATTCAATTATTCGATGGTATGATAGACTGCCTCCGGATTGTTGGCTTGCTTGACTTTCACGCACCATTGAGGTCATCTAGACACAATTCATTGTTTTATTACAGTGATAATGTCAGAACTCATGCATTAGCTAACTCCGCAGTCAACGAATATGCGGAGGTAGCGGACATTTTTGCTGTAAATTTAACTCTTTATAGTACTGCATTATTACAATTTTTTGTGTCTCGACTCAATGGCGACGGATAAATTGCTTTACTTCACATTTTGAATTTATTTTTAATTTTGATTATGAAAAAGCATGCTGATACTATATATTTTTTTACTTTTAAAATTAGCAATATTAACTTGGTGGTTAAAATTCATATTTTTTATTTATTATCTTAGTTTTATTAACCACAATTGAGTAATTGAGTAATGATCGAATAATTTTTAGGAAAAAATTTTAGAATTTCAGAATTTGCATAGTCATGGTTTTGATAAAAAATTGGGATTGTCAATTTTGCATATAAACGGTGTAGGTCACAAATTAAATAATTTGGAATCGTTGGAGATAAATAAAGCATGTAAAAGTAACCAGGAAATTCTAAACAGCCAACTAAATTTAACTACGAGTCCTATTCTAAAATTTTTTCCTAAAAATTATTCGACTAAATTTGTATTGAGCAGCAATTTGAGTTAGGTACTAAATTTTTTTTTTAAAAATAATTGTTGTTTTTTTAAAAAATTTAAAAATAGATTCTGGTGAAGAAACAATGCTATATTTTTAGTTAGTTATGACATCCTGAAGAAGGGAAAGGTATTTTCCGAAACCGGTAGATGTTTTTTAAACTCAATTCAGTGGTTAATAAAACTAAGATAATAAATAATTTTTTTTTTTTTTTCTTTGTGTATTGCACTTTTGATGAAAATTTATATTATTTCACAGTAGGTCGTGTATAATAATAACAAATAAATAAAATTATGGTACAGTAAGGATGCAATAACACTGATTTGTCATGTAGTAGATAATAATTTATTAATACTATAACTTCTTCATTTTATTTAGACCGTTTGCGTTCTTTGGTGAAATTAAGTCTCGCGATTCGTGAAATTTTTAGATATTTCTGAAGGGTTATTTAAGTTAAAATATTATATAAGCTGGTCGTTGATAAATTAATATTGTTGCTAAGAATTTCGGGATAAAAATTAACACTTCGTTCGGCGCTGTTCGCTGTATTCTTCTTCTATTGAAGATTGGTGACCGGTTTGCAGTATGTATGTAAATATACATACATATACTATTTATTTATTTAATTCTTAACATAGTGTATACATAAGCACTCCTATATATGCTCTAATATAAACAAGGTATTTTCTTTTACTAATACTTATCTTTTACATATTTGGTCAGTTTCATTTTAAATCTATTCAATTTCTCATGTTTTCTGGCATTTCATTAAAAAAATTCACTGGACACATCATCGATTTCTGAGATTTGGCCTTCTTCCTGAATGGCAGTCTCAGTCTATCCCTTCCTCTTGTACGATGCTCGTGCTCATGTTGGTTTACATCATATTTTTGTGTAAATTCCGCTGATATTTTCTGCTTAAAGGTCATCATATTCAGATCTTTCAGCATTGCACTGTTCCGAGTATATTTATTTTTTCCGAGTACTGAGGCCAATGACCTGGAGTAGGTATAGATTTAGGTTATGCTGTTACCAATGATATTATACAATTATATGCAATACAATATGAACTTTCGTTTAACTAACTCGTCTTTAGACAAAATGAATCAATCGTTTATACGACCCTACTATGTATTTATTTGTAATTTTAGAGTATTATTAATAGCGTTTTTAACGTAAAATAATATCTTCCAACCTATATAAAAATCAATATAAAAAATGTATGGACGTTTTTAAAAACATTTTTTATGGCCGAACATGATTCTTTCGTCGTTTGAAAATTCTTCACGTAATAACTAAACGAAATAATTATTTTTATTAAAGGTTAACGTAGGAATAGTTCTGTCGATTGCTTATTGTTTTTTCTAAATCAAAAACAAATTCATGCACCAAATGCACTTCGAACGCGAATAACGGCAATGAAATCAACACGTTAAAAACAGTAAGATAGTAAAATTCGCGAATTAGTAAAAGAGGAAGTAGACACTTCAATGATTTTCACGCAGTTTTAAGATGTTATTCTGTTAAAAAACAGCAACGATTCCATACAAAACATATCAACCGAAAGGAATTTTCAATTCAGTACATAGTCAATTGTATGACTTGAGTGATTCACTAGCTTGAAAGTAGACGATAGTAATGTGAATAGCTACAATGCGTCGATTGTAGCTGCTAGCGCTACGGCTGCAGCGGTGGGTTTTTGTGGTAGTTTCTATTGGTACACATATTGCGCTAATTGCAATAAATCCGTAAATATACATTGACGGTCCATATTATGGATTATTTATTTTATATTTGTTTTCCAAAATTTTTAGTAAATTTTTGCTTGTATGTACTGCACGCCCCTGGCCAATGTAGAGCATTGGGGTCCACGTCAGACAGGGGACCAACATCAATCCATTTGAAATCGATATTTTTGCAAGTAGTAATCCACAGTGAGAAATAGAATCGTAACATTTAAAAGTGTTTATGTAAATGCCTTCGATAGCTGGTTTCCAGGTTTCTGATTATCAATATGATATATGAACTGGACTAATTTTTTATTTTTGCTAGGAAGTAAATGAAAAGAAACAAACGAGAAGCAAACAGAACATGATGAGTACGAGGTAGGATGTAATGACAAAAAGAATTGCGTAAAATAAGTAGCTTTGTTAATTTAATGATCTTCTTCCAATTTTGAAAAGCCGTTCCATTATAAGCACGCACAATTGAGGATACGACATCATTGCCATCTCTCGTGGTAGCTTATTGTATATCCACGGTCCTATAAACCACGCATGCATTTGAGCAAATGAGGTTTTCATTAACGGGACAGCTAGTTTTCTTTCAGTTTCATACTCATGTAAACGATACTTATTTAGGGGGCTCTTAATTGTGATTACGCCACTGCTTTTTATTTTTTTATTACAACCTTATTTCATACATATGTCCATCAATTAAAGTAAACTAAAATTTTATCAGTAACAATTTTTTTTAATGTAATACATTAAATAAATCATATAATTAGATAAGAACGTGTTTGATTTTACATTTTAGTACGTTCAAGGGTGTCTATTTATTTTCTAAGTAAATTATGTTTTTGACACACAATGGAGTCAAAATGAACGCCTCCAGTTTTTTCAATACTTTATTTTTTTAACGTCCAGATTTGACTCCATAGAGCAGCACGAGTGTAACACGTGTACACAACATTGTATTGCCAGGCCACAGTTGTTCAGGTAGAGTATAATAATGCGTGGATTATTCTATAGACCTGCAGGCCACCGCACTGGATCAAACTGCATTATTTGCCTCGCGTGCGTTCAGGTCGTGACGGTGTGCATTGTGAAGCTGGCATTGTTATCGTACAACGTGTACTGGTTATAATTTTAATTACTCTGACGTGATCGAGGTGGGGTTGACGAGCTGAAGCCACGTTCGGCCTCCATCCCAAGCTCCAATAAAAAATGCATGCTAACTAAATATTACCATCATTCCGCTAGACAGAGATGATAGAGCGCCACACTTACTAATTTAATCGATATATATTTTATCAGTTAGTCCATGGCTACTCACACCATAAATGACAACAGAGTCGACCGTCGTAAAGTGTAATGAGTGCAGTGTGGCTCGAGAGATTGCTTCATTCAGTTTCCCAGCGGGGGTAGGATGAGGGCAGGGGCGTGCAGTGCATACAAGCAAAAAAGTTGTGCATAACTAAAAATTCTGGGAAACAAATATAAATTAAAAAATTGGATTAACATTAACGAAAACATTATTTTGCAATTAATGTCTTCTGTGTACCAGTAGAGACTTTAATTGCTTAGTTCTGAAAACTCATCGCTGTACTCTGGGCGCTCTTTTTTTATTCGCCGCATCGTGCTATTTACATTACTCGGTTCTGTCTTTAAGCTAGTGAATTACTCAAGTCATATAAATGGCTATTTACTGAATTGAAAATTCTCTTCGGTTGATTCGCTTAGTATGGAGTTGTTACCTATACTGTTTATTAACATAATAACATTAGAAAGGGTTACAACTGGGTGCAAATCATCGAAGTGTCTACTTCCTCTTTTACTAATTCGCGAATTTTACTATCTTACTGTTCTTTAAATTTGGTGCGTGGATTGGTTTTTGATTTGACAAAAACAAAAAGCAATCGGCAGAACTATTTCCTACGTTAACCTTTGATAAAAATAATTATTTCCTTTAGTTATTACGTGAAGTATTTTCAAACAATAAATGAATCATGTTCAGTCATAGAAAGTGTTCTTAAAAACGTCCATACATTTTTTATATGAATAAGAAAGTATTATTTTACGTTAAAACTTAAACATTAAAAACACTGTTAACAGTACTCTAAAATTATAAATAAATACATGATGGGGTCCAAAGATGTTGGTTAAACGAAAGTACATATATTATAAGTGATTGTATAATATCATTGGTAACAGCATAACCTAAATCTATACCTACTGCACGCCACCCGAAGAGCGATACATTCTCCTGACACACAATTCTCGCCTTATCTACATTCATACAATGAGGACCGTCTTAGCATGATTATCTGTGAAATAATAAACTTGACGTTCGATCAACAAAAGTTACTACAGTGAAAATTTACTATGGTTAAATTTTACTACTGATCAAATTACCGGTCCTAATTAATTATTGATAATATCGACGCGTCCACCAGTCATACTACCGTAATATTTACATGTACCGGTGGTGACGCAGTGGGTTCGCACCTACGTCATGTTCAGTAATCAGAATCAGATTCCAGGCCTTCCAGTTAATAAAAAAATAACTAAGACATAATTCACTTTATTTACTAAAATCACATTCAAATCGTTCAATATATAAAGAAAAAATGTTTTAGGAAATCACTGCCCATGGTTTGGTAAAACGGCACATACTTTCAATATTCGAATAAAATAACAATTACACATGTTTTATTATTATTACAATTTTTCTGAATTTTCAAACCATTTGTTAGAGACATGCAACACTTTTGATAAAGAAAACTGCATTCAAATTTTACACATTAACAATGGTGGCTTTATGTAAGATAATTTAGAAATTTAAAAATACCGTAAATCAAACCTAAAAAATTTAATTTAATAGATAACCAGTTATTTAATATTTTGCCCATTTAAACGTTGTTTTCTCTTACTCCACTCTCACCACTCACGCTTCCTTCAATTAATTTATTTTAATATATTATTTTATGAATCCAGTGTGCGCCCGTCCTTACGAAACCGGTCGACGTTAAATTAATGTGGTTTATATGAAATTTGTTTTTATTTATCTGTGGTGGCCACGCTTGCGCCTCACAGATTTGCATAAATAAACATTCAACAGCCATACAGTTCGCCCGGTACACGCAACGATACACTTCGATCGAACCAGTCTAAATAACCACCAGAACCAGAACCTTCCTCTGTAAATAAATGCAACTATAGTAAGTACTGTTTTATTTATAATACGCCTGTTCTAGCCACAAACACTCACACAAATATAAACCTTTACATTGGTAACTTTTCATATGAAGATTTTTTTTTTAAAGGTGCTAGAATATAAAAATCTTGGAGTTGGCTTTATTGGAAAGATAATTTTATGCCATTTGTGTTTAAATATGATATATTAAAGCTAAATCTGGATGTCCAATTTTCTACCACTTTTTGGTGCAGTTGGAACCGTATATGTGCATTAACACGACCAATATTGGCTTCCGAGTCTTCTATCGTATCTGGTTTATCGGCCTAGACTGGCGACTTCACATATCCCCGCAGAAAATAATCTAAATGTGTTAAATCACACTATCTTGGAGACCAATTCACAGGTCCATTACGCGAAATTATGCGCTCATCGAACGTTCCCTTCAATAAATAGATTGTGGCGCGCGCTGTGCGGCATGTTGCGCCGTCTTGTTGAAACCACAGCTCTTCCACACTAATGCCATTCAATTGGAGAACGAAAAAGTCGGTAATCATGGATCTATTCCTGTGCACGATGGCTAAACGACTCGGGTCCTCCTCAATACTACGCTCCACTGAGCAACAACTTCGGTGCGCACTGCACATAGTCTCTGCGGATGCGTATTATCAGTTAGAGTATGCGTGGTGCGAAAACGATCCATGGTTATTCGAATTACTTGCTCGAATGGACGATTATGTCGACCGTAAAGTGCGCGGTAAGTTTCGCGAACTGAACCACGATTTTCGAAATAAATTTGCTCAATTTTCAAACTTTGTTGTGGCCTAAGTTTATTCATGGTGAAATGGCAAACTAAACTGAGCACAAATCAGATGTCAGCTGTCAAAAAAGTGTTGCCAGTTCGAAAAACAAACCTCTAAAAAAATAGCCTTTACATACGGGAGAATTCGAGGAGGTATGGGGCCTCGATTCTCACCGTCACACCTGTTATATCATGTATACAATCCAATTTTCTTACTATTATAAAGTGTTGTATAATAGATGTAAGAAATATTTTACAACTAAAACCAAAAACAATCATGTGCAGTCAATACACTGAAATAAGCAGTACTTAACTATATATTTTGAGGAATATATTTAATTTCGATATATTTCGCAGAAATACTAGTCATGAAAACACAAGGGGTAGGAAACGGGATGTAGGAAGGGTGATAGGAATTAGGTTTAAGGACAGGACAATGCTCAAAGACCAACCAGGAAGCTCGACTCATCTGGATTTTCTCTCCTGTAGTCACAGCTCCTGATCTCCAGGAACCTTCTTCGGTGATGAACATAAAGCGCTGTGTTTCACAATAGCGATTTCGGTACGCACACGCGAGGAACCGAATACACACTAGCAACAAGTAAATATTATAACAATGGCTCTCATTGACAGTTCAAAAATAAGGGGGGGGGACATATTGGTAGACTAACATAGTGGAGTATTTACACACGCGCACGGCTATACGTGGACCTGTCATAAATACCGAACAGACACATTAGAAATTCTAGTTATCTTATTTCAAATTACTGTCTGCACTTTATTCGACAACCTACCGTAACCGGCCGTCTGTTGGATTGTTGCATGCCGTACAGGTGATGGTCGGTGGCTCCAAGGTGCAAATAATATAGCCAGTCGCATGGCAACGCATATAATTTAATGCGGCGTCAGTAAAACACACATGAATTGCATATTTTTCTTGGAATATCTAAGTCACTAATTCGTCTAACAATATAATTAATTCCTACCATTCATTTATCTTTAGTGACGTCTGAACTTTATTCTGGCGTCAATTAGATAGTAAATATAATTTTATTTTTTCTTTATTTAATAAGTTTCATCTTTCATCGTATATATATAAATAAACATACTTATTTATTCTACCGTGTCATTGCGGCAGAATAAAAATAATAATGTATGCAGGAAGTCTACCCGTTTCTTTTCCACCTAGGGATTGCAAATTTTGACGAAATATAAAAATTCAGAATACGAATTTCGAAAAATGTTATATTATTTTTTAGTCAGTATTAATAATAATAAACAGCCTGTTTAAGATAATAAAATAATAATTTTTTTTCAACTAAAAACTAAAAATAAACCTTTTTTTTCTTGAGAATTAATTTGAATGACGTCTATTCATCAATATAAACAATTTATTATTTAGGAGAACACATTCTTATTGTGAAGTTGTAATTATTTAGAACAGACGGTCTGTGATATTTTAAATATGAATTAAATGTATTAATTAGAAAGATATACATATAAAATCAATTTTATCGAAAAATATTGTTGTTACTACCGAGACTCAAACCTGGATACCCCGATTATAGCAACAATATTTTTCGATAAAATTGATTATATATGTATATATATATATATATATATATATATATATATATATATATATATGTATAATCATATGATATATATATATCTAATAAACATATTTAATTTGTATTATAAACAATTTACCCTATAACACTTTCATATGTGTTTTGGTCATTTACTAATATTATATTATCCGGACTACCCATGGTCCCAATTAGTACGGATATACTTGGTTTTACTATACAGTAAGCACTGTGACAGTAGCGGTTTCGGCACGCACACGCGAGGAACCGAATACATACTAGCAACAAGTAAACTTACTTTACGTACTTTAAAACAGCTTCAAGCTAGTGACGAGCACATAGCAGCATGTACGTATAATCTAAGTTTTACTATACAGTAAAACCTAGATTAACAAATAACTTAAAACTGTTTCTTATTATTTCTAATTTTACTACTGTTAATTCATGGTGAATTCCATTTTAATGTTTTAATTAAAACACTTGTTAACTTTTTTCCACTATTTGTTTATATTTATATTTGCGGGTTTCAACCTGTCACGGCCATCTTTAGACTGGTACAGAAAACCAAGGCAGAACTTAATACAATTCAAACAAAATATATGTTCATTAGCAAACAGAGCACAGCTGACAATAAAAGTAACTGGGTTGCAGTATATATAAAAGATGGGATCGTTGTAAGGTCGTGCTACCTTTATCCGCATGATGAAAATGATGTTCTGCAGTCGTGATCGCAACTTAGATTACGAATTCGAATAGTTAGATGCTACGTGTTCTTAGTATTACTTCATGGAACGGAGGAATGGACATTTACCGAAGAAATGATAAGACGATTTGAAGCATTTGAGATGTGGAACTACGGAAGAATCCTCGAAACAAGCTGGATGGATAGAGTTGAGAATGACGATGTTATTTAAAACAATAAGAAGATCCGACAGTAGATGGAACTTAACATAACACAACACTACTCACTTCACATAATACCTGCTTTCGACACGGTGCGACAAGCCAGTACCTAATAAACGACAGACCCTGCTTTCGACACGGTACTGCAAGCAAGTGCTTAACCACAAAGACGGCCAGAAAGGTCAGATTATCCCAGAAAACTATACACAGATGATTCTGAACGGACGTGAAAGCTTAAGAACATTTTTTATCATGATTGAAGACCTGAATCAACGGTTTGGCCAGTGTACACGATTGTCAACATCCGTCAATAAGACGAATGGAAGAAATGCCGTCCATAGTCAGAAATTAAAAATGGGGCAGTATTGCGTAATACTGCTACTGTATTCTTGTGCAACATTAACACATTTCGTAAGACACGTAAAATAGTGTATAAATATGTGACGATATATTGCACAATATTAATTAATTTATAACACATTCCTTCTGGCCTTGAAGCCGATGGTAGTAAAGCATTCTAAAACTAGTTTCTAATAGTAAGCGTTATTTTAGACAAGGAATTATTTAATGAATGTTTGGAACAAGTAGATGAGTTTGTATATTTGATAGAAACGGAAAGGCTGAGAATGATATCGAAAGGAGGATGACTGCAGGGAATAAAGTGAACGGCCCTTTGAATGGAATTATATCTAACGGGAACTTGTCAACCGAGGCGAGACTAGTGGTTCACAATGTATGGACACTGATGTATGGTAGTGAGGCCTACTTTCGTTCCTGAGAAGAGGAACGAAAGTAGGCCTCACTACTCTACTCACTAGTAGGCAGTAGGAAAGTGAATGCGGTGGAAATGAGATCACTTAGGCGTATTTGTGGCAAATCTATTTATGACAGAGTACTGAATGAAGAAATAAAGAAAATAATGTAAGGCTGATGTTAGTATAGTGAGTAAGATTAAGAAAGGATCACTTAGGTGGTTTGGTCATATGGAACGGACGAATGAGGAGATAATGGTAAGAAAGATATATGACGCAAGTATGAATGAATATATAATATAATATAGTGAATAATAGAATATAGCGAGTAAGAAGGATCACTAAAGTGGTTTGGAGAGAAGTAAGGAAGATATATGAAGTGTTGATGGCATCAGAAATAGAGGACGTCCGCTAAAGTCTTGGCACGACCAGGTAAACCAGATAATGAAGGATGGTTCTGTTCGTGCTTGTATGAGAAGAAGTATGAATGTGGATGAGGCGAGAATTGTGTCAGGACAGAAGAGTGTGGCGCTCTATCCTCTCTGCCTACCCCCGCGGGATGGTAAGTAAGTAATTATTTACGTATTTATTTCTCATTTCATGTATAAACGAAGTGTGACAATTTAATTTCCGGAATGCTCTTTTATATAATATACACGTGTAGAATTGTATCCTAGTGTCTTCTTCAAAGTGAGTCCCTTGCGCATCTATACACTGACTAAGACGGCTTGCCTATTTCTGGCATTTTGTTGTCCCTGTTTTATGTACAAACGAAGTGTGACAATTTAATTTCCGGAATGCTCTTTTAAATAATATACACGTGTAGAATTGTATCCTAGTGTCATCTTCAAAGTGAGTCCCTTGCGCATCTATACACTGACTAAGACGGCTTGCCTATTTTTGGCATTTTGTTGTCCCTGTTGTACAAACGAAGTGTGACAATTTAATTTCCGGAATGCTCCTTTAAATAATATACACGTGTAGAATTGTATCCTAGTGTCATCTTCAAAGTGAGTCCCTTGCGCATCTATACACTGACTCAGACGGTTTGCCCATTTCTGGCATTTTGTTGCGCAGCTTATAATTTTGGAAATGGCCACAGATCCCAGGGAGCTAAGTCGGCTAAATAGGCAGCATAATTTAATTGGGAAACCGCTTTTTAGACCAGAAAGTCTCAATGTGACTGCTGTGAATTTCTGTTCGGAACCTATTTTTGCGTTAAAGTGCATACGCGGATATCTGTTAGCTTCCCAGTAGCTAACTAACAACTGGCTCTATTGTTCAGAGTGATTTTATTCGGTTATCGAACGTTGGATCGATAACAAGGTTATCGAACTTTGGAGCAGAAATAGTTCGACTGTGGACACGAACCCATTACCTTACATTTTAGATTCAGCCAGTTATTCTTTATCATCTAGGGTGTTTTCCGCTCACAATTTTGTTCTTTAATAATAATAATAATAATATTTGATAATTTGTATAGCGCCATTTTCGTAAAAAATTTCACCTCAAGGGTGCTTTACACATCAACCTACGTTATCATTGTTTTTAAAATTAAAAATTGTAATTATCATTTAAGGAAATTATGTTTTGAAATGGTGCGTTTTTAGTTTCTTCTTAAATAAAGTCTCTGATGCATTGTTTCTTATGACGGAGGGCAAAGAGTTCCATGCTTTTGGGCCTGCTACCGCAAATGCCAGTTCACTAAATTTGCAACGGTTAAAGAGTTCTACAACCTTTCCTGCGGCTGAAGTACGGGCTGATCTGAGAGTTTGACTTCTACCATTCAAATTGTCTGGGATACAAAGCTCTTGAAGTACGTAGGCGCCATGTTGTGTATCGCCTTGTACATCAATTAGCACAATTTAAATTCAACATTTTCAGGGAATCGGAGCCAATGCAGCTGATGTAAAAGGGATGTTATATGAGAGAATTTGGAAACTCCATGTATTATCCGTGCTGTCGCATTTAGAATGAATTGTAATTTATTCAGTTGTTAGTCCACACGTGACACCACAATGAGTAGACGGGCTGCCTCAGAAGGAACATGTCTCCGAATACTTTTAATCTGTCTCAGTTGATAAAAGCATGCACAAGAATGCCTTGTGGTCTAGTGTTTACGATACTCGCCTATTTATTGGTCGTGGGTTCGAGCCTCGTTCCAGAAGGCCATCAAGTTAGTCCTATTTTCATAGAACAAGCGTTTAGCTTAGTTTGAAAATAGTAAGAATTTTGATGTGACATGTATTCCGTGTACGTGACTCTGTTTTTAAAAAAATTCCTTGAATCATGAAATGTAGGATTTTCTACTTTTCTGGATGTCCCTTGATACAACCAAACTAATCCAATTACCCAGTTTTTATTGTTTTAAGGATATCTTTATCCTTTCGCATCCTAATCATTATATAATCGTACGTAACCCCATTAATTCAGCTTCTTTTAAGAAGCCGTCAGTAGATCCACATCTCAAAAGCTTCAATTTTGCTTTAGCATTGTTTCGGAGAGTGTCCATGATTCCATTCCATATAAAAGTTAAGGGAACTGGCTCGTATTAGTTCAAACAAATTATTTCACGGGCGAATACGCGGCCATTCCGGGTATTAAATTGTCACGTCATACTTTCAACACAAGTACACGTTCTCTGATTCGATTGTTAAAGAGGGGAGAGATAAGGGCTGAGCCATATAACACACGAAGTAACAACAATGGCGTAAGATTTTTTGGGGGACCCTATAGGGGGAACATGGAGAAATTGTTTTTTTTTTTTAAATATTTTTTATAGAATCTTTTCATAAATTTTGTTCAATAGGATCAAGAACAGGGTAAAAAAGTAAAATGGGACGAAGATGATGGGGATCGGATGAGGGATCATATAGGCTGAGAGAGTTTGGGATGGAAATTAATTTAGAATAAAATTTAGACAATAAATCACGTACGTGTCGTTTGAGTGAGGGTATGTTTGAGTCTCTGTGAATGATTGTGTTTCTGACAAACCAGGGTGAGTTTCTGATTCTCCTAAGAATTTAGTTTTGTTTGTATTCTAAAAGATGGAGCTCGCGGATGTGAGTATAGGGTGGATGATTCCTTCGTGTTTTGTAAGAATAGTGAACTGTAGGAATTTAGGAGGGGGTATAGTCGATTGTAACAAGTACACGTTAAAAGCATACACAATATATCGAAACAAGCTATAAACTAATATAATTAAAATTAGATACGTAATAAGAAAACAAAGTCACCAGTTTGAGTTCTACATGCTATAAGGTAGTTCTCCCTTGTACTAACTTTCACTTTCTTGTAAAATGTCAAGTTAGACGTCTCGTCGCCAGGTTTTTATTACTTACCATCACGCCGTTTCACCGTGGGGGTAGGCAGAGAGGATAGAGCGCCACACTCTTCATACATCTTGTCATACAAGCTCGCCGATTGTTGAGTCTTCTAACAGAACCATCCTCCATTATCTGGTTTATCTGGTCGTGCCAAGTCTTTCGCGGACGTCCTCTATTTCTGGTTCCATCAACACTTGCGCCATATATCTTTCTTACCATTCTCTCCTCATTCATCCTTTCCATATGACCAAACCACCTAAGTGATCCTTTCTTAATCTTACTCACTATACTAACATCAGCTTTACATTCTTTCCTTATTTCTTCATTCTTTACTCTGTAATAAATAGATTTGCCACAAATACGTCTAAGTGATCTCATTTCCACTGCATTCAGTCTACTTTCGTTCCTTTTCTGCCAGCTCCAGGCCTCCATACATACATCAGTGTCGGTACCATCCATACTTCCATACATCAGTGTCGGTATCAGCACTCCATTGTGCACCGCTAGTCTTGCCTCGGTTTTTATAAGCAGAACAAATAAAGCGGTTAGTGTTCTGGCAATTTTTTTTTTAAATAATTGTAATTTGAATCTAGAAGAAATTCAAAATTAATGGTCTCCTCAGCAATCACGTACTTTCCGCACATCAAAGGTGATGTTTTCCTGGAAGGAAATTCGGGTATTCTTATACATTTATAAAGTATATCGCTTCGGTCTTCGGAATACCGAATTCTGTTTCTAATCAGTGAAATTCAGTAGAATTAAACTTAAAATTTTAATATAGGTTTAACCTTTTCTATACGTTCTTAGAAAAATAGATTTACTTATCTTAATTTGTTTAAGATTATTAGATTGTGTCGAAAACAATGGCCTTTGTAAAGTTTTAAAAAAAGATATGTGCGCGTTCGATTGTATATGTCAAAATGTGGTCGGAAAGTCAGAAGGATGTGCTATATCGTGAGCGAATCTCGGAGCAGATTGGAGACGAGAAAGACTACTTACAGTTGACGGGAGTTTATCGAGTACATGTTACATAAATGTGGAGAAACTAGACGGTATAATAAGGTTACGCGCATGTAGTTCGGAGCTTTTGGCGCTCAGGTGGCGGCTCCCCGGGCGGCTGCCGGCGCACGTTATTGTCGTCGGTATTGATGGTAAAAATTTATTACTGATCACACAATTGAGTATATACCTTGACGAGCTGATACAAAACATACAGCTGATACAAAACATTCATCCCACATACAGCCCGTCTTCTAGAATGCTACTAATTTTCCATCGAAAATATATTTTTTTTTTATGTAATAATAATAATAATAATAATGTGTTTATTTCAGCGTGATCAGGTTTTTTTTTTTAAACCTGATTCGCCATAAAGATAATACATATTAAGTTATACATTAAAGGTTATGAAATAAATATGCTGTGAAAAAGAAAATCAAGGAAAATATTAATAAATACAAAAAAAAAAAAATTTAAAAAGTTCTCACATATATACACACAAAATATAATTATTACATATATAACTACTTCAGTCACGGCCATTATTGTATATGTAGCTATTTTGTAAGCGCTGCCATTCTCTGGTCAGGGAACCAGCTTTCCATGAGGGCGCCGCTTGCACCAGAGAGTTGGTGCTGAGCTCCAAATAACTAATAACTCCAAAATAACTAGCCCAAATGCGTGATTCTTCCTATTAGCCCTATACTTAAACAACCCTCCGACACTGATATCAATTTGATTTGATTGCCAATAATTGAATAAATGCAGTGAATGCACGAGCAGGCCACTTACACTTGTAACGTATGTTGCAATTTACAAATCGGATTTCGCAAATTGATACTAGGTAACTAAGCGTGAGCGTGATCTATGGTGGCTCCTTTTTGGGCTTCTGTTACAAAGGTTCGGTTGAAATATACCGATCTGGATTAACGCAGTTGAAACGAAGTTGTTAATGCACCTGTGGAGTCTGGAGCCGGAGAGGTGTTGTCAAAGGCTCGTCCCGTCGCATGTTGCACGATACAGGTGCGCTCAGCCGCACTGACAATAGCTCGGAACCGTATTCACCACAGTAACATTCAATTTATTGATGTGTATATAGATTTTGAAAATATCATTTTTAAATGGACTCCACCACATTCGATGCAGTCTTGTAATCTTAGCGTGAAAAAAAAAATATACACAAATAGTTCTCTCCTCAAGGGAATGCAGACAGCTCAAAGACAATAAGTCTAGATACCAGTACACCACATGCGACAGGAACCCACCCTGGTGGAGGAAAAACGACAAATTAGGGGGATGGCACACCGCACCGTGTACAATCCGTGTGCGAAATTTGATCCCGATCGCATCATTTGCCCTTTTGTTGCAAAATTGTTGTTCGCCAGCAGTGATCCGATTTCTATGATCGGATGGTGTGAATGGGGCTAAAATTCACCATAGACTTTTATCACAATATGGGGACAGTACTTTATCACGTAAAAGTGGCCGGACGAGTGTGACGCACGAAGAGAGCAATATTTAGAGATGGTTCTAGTAAATAGGCGTGTTACCATCGGTGAGGAAGCGTCTTCTTTGAACATCACTCATCGAATCATCCACGACGAGCTTGGCTACCGTAAAGTCTGTCTAAATACATTTTTGTAGAACGAAAAAATTTAAGTAGATAATTTTTGAGTCGCCCTCGTGCATTACGTCAAAGTACATAATACGATACGGACATTAAAACGATCATAAAGTGCTCGACGATTCGCCACGTGTTCGTCCACGTCCAGGATTAGTCAAAGCGATAAATCGTGTCACGCCATTTTGTGGCCGCTTTGCGCCAGAGCTGGCCGCGCTGCGACGAAACCGCGGCCCACCACAATCACCCGTTTTCGTTCTAGAACGTGCGATTTCTGCAGTGCCATCAGCAATTGTCAAATTGCTCCCTCCCACTGTAGCCCGGACTGATTGCGGAGTGTGTATACATTAAATACTTTAAATGGCGCAATAAATTTCACGTCAGTTCTTAGCCATTTGCTTACTCAACTGGCTTATCTATACGTATACATATTAATATCCCGGAAATTGTTATCGTTGAGGTTTTTGTCGTAGAATTTAAACATTAAATTATTATATATTATTTATATTATAAATTGCTTAAATAAAATACAATCACTTTGTACGAAACCACAAATTTAATTACAGACCAACCGGTTTCACTTAGCTCAAGCTTCGTCAGGACGTATTTAAAACTAACAATTGAATTATAAAATAACAAAAAATATTATTAAAATATTATAAAATATCAAAAAGAGTGCACTTATATATATATATATATATATATATATATATACATAAAGAGGGAGATAAAATATAAAATTATATACGACAGAGAGAGACATAATACATATATAGTTAGACGGAACATTAAGGAAAGGGAAATACAGCGTATTTCGTCTCTCTTTCACATGTAATTTTATATTCTATCTCTCTCTTTATGTTTATATATATATATATATATATATATATATAAGTGTACACTTTTTGTATTTATTGTTAAGTTTTAAATACGTCCTGACGAAGCTTGAGCTAAGCGAAACCGGTTGGCGTTTAATAAAATTCGTGGATTCATACAAAGTGATTGTGTTTTATTTTATTTAATATATCAAATCACAAAGTGATTGCTTTCGACGAAAATATTATAAATTGCTACTCTTGACTTACTAAAATGTGCTTTATTATTTTTTTTTTTTTTTAAATAGAGATGCGTACACGGAATACATGTCACATCAATATTCTTACTATTTTCAAACTAAGCTAAATGCTTGTGCTATGAAATTCTTAATTATTCATTCTTAAACTAGTGCATAAATGTATACAAAAGAAAAAAGGAAAAGTGTTACCATTTCGCTATATCAACAATTTTTGATAAATTTTGAACTTATATTCCGTAGTCCTTTTTATAATTCGGTTCCACGACAAAAGCTCCGCGGAATTTCGGCCCAACGACAAAAGATCCGGCCGACCAAAGCTCCAGCCGACCATTGTTCCGTGTGACATTAGATCCAACGATACAACGTCCACAAACAAAATTTCAAAATGATTTTTTCTAAGAAAGAAATCGATGAATTGTGAAAATAACGTGACTGAAATATGCACATAGCATTTTCGCAGATTACTGTCAATAAGTATCCGATGAAAACACAAAGGTGACAGTGAGGAAGTGACAGGATGTTAATTTGTATTTAAAATTTCACAGAACTCTCTTCTGAAATTGCAACTTGTCAAAAAGGTGTTCATATTAAAAATATATATATAATAATATAAACGAGTAGCTTGTTGGTGTAGTGGTCAGGACGTTGGCCTAGTGATCTAGTGGTCGGGGGTCAGGACACCAGCAAGTTAGTCCTGTTTTCATAGCACAAGCGTTTAGCTTAGTTTGAAAATAGTAAGAATATTGATGTGACATGTATTCCGTGTACGCATCTCTATTTTTTTTAAAAAAAAAAAACAATATTTCTCTTTTAATTATAACTTATCTTGCACATATTTACTCAGTTTAATCATGGAATTATATAATTTCTCCTCCTTTCTTATATCATCTGACATTTTATTAAAAATCTTCATCGCGCTGTATGTACATACTCTTGTAAGACGCTCGCGCTTTCAAGGAAACCCGTTAACCTATATATATATATATATATATACCTAAATATGAAAATTACGCGAATATTCATGTTTGAACTAATACGTGCGTAAATATCAAACTAAAAGAGCCAGTTTCCTGTTGTACTTTTATATGGAATGAAATCGCGGACGCTCGGAAACAATTCTAAAATAACTTTGCGATGTGGATCTTGGAACTTGGATTTTTTGTTAAGCGGAGTACCGGGTCACTTCGGACCCCTTGCTCCTTCATCGTATTGTTTGCCAAAGTGGCCTGAATTTTTTTATTTATTATTCTGCAATCAGCAGGGCATGAAACTGCTAAATGGCGCAGTGGTTTTAAGCTCTCAGGGGGCTGTTTGGGCGTTTAGTGCTATTTGATATCGATTCTAAGAATCAGTTAAGTTTAGTAGGTTTAGTTTTAGTTTTGTGTTAGATGACTGGTCAACTTTTCCATCGCGGCGGACGCGGCTAACATAAAATTGCAGATCTGGATAATTGAATCGAGAATTAGTTCTTTGGGAGGAATTGATTGACGTGGGGTTCTGCGATGACTAGTGAAGTTTGATTGCTAGGGTTACACATGATAATATGACGATATATATTTTAGGTGTACCCATAAGTAATCAATTATTTTTAGTGTGGCATGTTTGCTTCAGTCTAGCTCTAGAGCGTGAACGTGTAAAGACGTGTTTTATACGCAATATTACAATCCGCGGTCTTGTGACTTGTGACAAGTAAATTTAAAAAATTTTATTACTCTGTTGTAAAATGGCGGACAATCAACTAACTGAAGAACATTTACGTCGTTGCATGCTGTTTCATTTTCGATCGGGTGTTAATACAACGGTTGCAACAAAGAAAATTTGTGATATGTATGGAGACGTATTGAAAGTAAATAAGTGCCAACGTTGGTTTAGAAAATTTTGACTTGTCTGATAGCGATCGAAGTGGAAGTTTGATAACGACGCTTTAAAAACGCTGGTGGAGACGAATCCTAAACCGAGTATCCAGGAAATAGCAAACACTCTTCAGCCTACTTGGTCAACAGTTCAAAGACATCTTCACGAAATCGGGAAGGTTTGCAGACAGGGTATATGGGTCCCACATCTATTGTCGGAGATGAACAACGAATCAACGGTGTACAATTTGCACATTTCTTTTGTGCAGAGAAAGAAGTGATCCATTTTTACGAAGGATTGTCACTAGTGACGAGAAATGGGTCTTGTACAACAACAACAAGCGCACTAAACAATGACTTTCTCCAAATCAACTAACCGTACAGCATGCAATGACGTAAATGTTCTTCAGTTAGTTGATTGTCCGCCATTTTACAGTAACAGAGTAATAAAAAAATTTAAATTTACTTGTCACAAGTCACAAGCCAGCGGATTGTAATATTGCGTATAAAACGCGTCTTTACACGTTCACGCTCTAGAGCTAGACTGAAGTAAACATGCCACACTAAAAATAATTGATTACTTATGGGTACACCTAATATATGTATTTAGAACGAAGATATTATACTTTTAAATAAAAACTCCCCGAGAAGCGAAGAATTGAGAATTTTAATGATATTAATGACTGATGAACGCCGTTTGTCGTGACCATTGAAGCTGCAGTCACGTGCAGATGGGGGAGTGACTCTGACGTCGCGGTACGTCCCGTGATCACGAATGATTCCGGTCGTGGATGACTGAAAGATATGCGACGTACATTGCAATTTATTCAGTCAAAGGCCAATTTATAACAATGATTTGATAGTTGGTTGTTATTTGTAGATTGATATTAGACCTATATTTAGATACAAGAATGTACCGATAGCTATCTGCTTGTTGTAATTTATTTTCCTACATATTATAATAATAATATATATATACAGTGTTTGCCAATGTTTCAGCTGGATAGATTGCAATCTATTCTAAATGGAGTTTCCAAATTCTCTCATATAACATCCCTTTTACATCAGCTACGTTAGCTCCGATTCCCTGAAAGAGTTGAATTTAAATTGTGCCGGTTGATGTACAATGCGACACACAACATGGCGCCTCTGTATCTTCAAGAACTTTGTATCCCAGACAATTTGAATGGTAGACGTCAAACTCTCAGGTCAGCCTCTACTTTAGCTGCAGGAAGGGTTGTAGAACCGACCGACCGTTGCCAGAAGTCTAAATTTAGTGAGCGGCCATTTGCGGTTGCAGGCCCAAAAGCGTGGAACTCTCTGCCTACCGTTATAAGGAACAGTGCATCAGAGACTTTATTTAAGAAATAACTAAAAACGCACTTTTCAAAAAATCATTTCCATAAGTAAAAATAACGATTATTAATAAAAAAAATTAAAAAATTGTAAAACTATTAACAGTTTATGTGTAAAACGCCCTTGAGGTGAAAGTTTTTACGAAAATGGCGCTATACAAATTATCCATCATCATTATTATTATTATTTAAAGTCCACCCATATGTTAAATACAACCAAACTTCATCTGTACAAGACTATTACTAGACCAGTGTTGATGTGCCGAGCAGAAGTTTGAACTCAGAAATTGCAGGTGTTGAGCGCAGCATCCCAAGTACAGGAAATTGGCTCTGTCAGGTTGAAACTTACGCACGTATTAGTTCAAACATGTTTAAACACAAATACTTATTAAGGAGAAAACATTCTTATTGTGAAGTTGTAATTGTTCAGAACATGGTCTGTGATATTTTAAATACTACTTAAATGTAATTAATCCGGAAAATTTGTCGTCAATGCACTGTGTGCTGTGGCATAATAGGTTACTGCACGTTCCCCGGATTGGAAGAGATCCAGTAGCTCGAATCCCGGTAGCGCAATAACAATAATTTTTCGATAAAATTGATTTTAATTTGTATTTACAAATACTTACCTGATTTAGATACAGTTTCGTCCCTGGTGACAGTACGCGGGCATTCCGGGAATTAAATTGTCACACCTCTTACAATTTCATTTATTTTATATTTTACTCTGTTCATGTTCTTAATATACGTACATATTAAACATTATAAACATTCCTATAAATATACAAAAAGACGAACAAGCTTCATAATGTAAGAGATGTTCACTGTCTCCTTAACTAGACCGAAGTCTGTACTAAAGAAGGCAGGTGCATCCGTTGTCTGTCATACAAATATGAAAACCTTTATTATTATTAATATATATATATTTTATTTTTATTTTTTTTTTATTAGAACACATCTTATTGTGAAGTCATTATTATTATTAATATATATATATTTATCTAAACCTTAAATATTAGGAACGAAGTAAAGGGGGTTTTAAAAGAATTCTAAAAACATAATTAGTAAGTAAAATCCTCTCGTTATCCCATGATTGAAACACTATGCGAAACAGAAAAATTAATATAAAGAAATGATGTTCTGTTCATGTGATCGTATCCATGAATCTTTGCTCAGTTTAAGATTAAAATTTCATTCCATATAAAAGTATAGCATCGCAGCTCGTGCTTTATGAGACATTTAAATTCGTAGAAAACTTCCAGTTTTCGATTAATTCGCATCCCAGGTGCACCGTTCAGCCCGCCACCATTTAACTATCATGGAGAAATTATTCATGGAATTTTAATTCGCGGAATTCACATCACTAGAGTCAACGCAACACCAAACGAACACGTGCGGAGAATGATGCAATTCTAAATTTGAAAACGTTCAAAGAAAAAAAAAAAAAGAACTGTGCGTCAAATATTTTTTGACGTTTCGGTGGATTCCCGCGTTTTCATTACAAATTTTTTAAAATCTGATAAATTCCCTTCGAGGTCGCCGGTCACTTGACACGGGGGAGTGACTCTGACGTCAGTCGAACGATTGCACGTGATCGGAAATGTTCACGTACGTGGGGCAATGAAAGCTGTGCCAGTATATTGCAATCAATCCGCAAATCTTACGCCATTATAAATCGCCTCGTGGTATGATGAATTGACGGCAGAGCGCCAAGACTATACACGTACTTAGTGTTTTTTTTAAAACATATTTTTGAGTGTTGTGTTACTCACGTCATTATGTAACTTAAATGCAAGCCAAAAAGGGGTGTGTCACAATGGAAAGCATTGTTATATTTTTAGATACAGTTTCAAAGATCAATATTTTACAAATCATATAAATGCCAAGTCGCTAAATAAATCAACTTTCTAGCATAGGATAGGTTTATTCAACGGGCACCTGAGTAAAATTGGTCACTGATTCTGCGTTAGAAAATTTTGCAACAATTTACAGTTTTATATACGATTCTACCGGATGAATACTATGTTCCAGGCCGGTGTTGTTTTTGAATAACTAGGGTATGAAACACAATTTTTTAATTTGGTTTGGTTATCGATTATTTGGTTTATTACAATTATGTATGGAATATGACATCGGCCAAGTGGCCGCCTCTGGCAGCGGCACAAATGCGTGCTCTTTTAACCATATTTTTCATAACATTCTCGCACCCAATCGACCCAATTCGGTGTTGCAGACCCAATCGACCCAATTCGGTCACAAACGTGTGACGATGGCAATCACCATTAATGGTTACAGTATTGCCATTATTATTCAGATAAAATGTGTTAATGGCGTCAACACATTGTTAAATGCTCTATAATAAATTGTAATAAACTACTCTCTACGACTATCAAATGCGAACTGACAAATGTCTGCCAAACCAAATTGGCCTGGGACATAATATTCACCCAGTATTTCAAACTAAAGTTACATATTTTTTTATATATCGCTGTACCTCTCCAAACAAGAGAATAGCTCTTGCGCTTGGAGAGGGAAATTATTATTTTCACCTTTACTTGTGCCGGGATCGATATTAGGCGTCTCCAATTTTTTTTTGGAATCAATAACATTTTGAATGTTAGCGCATTACCATCTTGTTATTGCACCATTTCGCAGTGTAAAATTGTCATACAAGTATATAATGCAGATTTTTTTTGTGTTAAAATATAATGCATTAATTTATGTTTTAGATATACTTTATTTTAATTCGACACCCTTGGAAAATTTTGCAACAAGCCAATATTGATAAAGATCTTAGGATATTTTTAAACGGCTATTTTCACATCTTATTTGTGTACTGTGTGGTGGCCAGGGTTCGGGAGATTTTTATTATATTTATTTAACTGAATATATAAAGGTAACATATAGGTTCGAAAAATTGTCGCTGTAGTAGAGTTGGATAATGCACCTTCCCCGGTTATTAAAGAGATCCAGGTACGAATCCCGGTGGTGCAACAACAATATTTTTCGATAAAATTTATTTTATATGTATATCTTTCTAATTCTAATATATATAATTCATATTTAGAATATATAAATATTCTAGACTTAAAACGATACATCTTAAAAAAAAAAAATTATGTATACATGTTATGAAATGCGTTTTTAAAATTTATTTCTTGCATAGATAATCAGTTTTTGACAATGAGAAAATATGCAAATAAATAATTTGGTATAATAAATTGAACCTAATTATTGTACTCTTAATTCATTGTGGGATGAAGGTCTCCCCACGACTGCAACACTTTTCGGTCCCTTGCCAATTTATTACGTGGGATTCCTATTGCTTCGTTAATTTCATCGTATATATAAGATGCCATTGAAGAAAAATATTTTATCTACTAGTAACTCTTTTATTGCACGTTGTATACATATTATATTACTCGTACATTTTATTTGTATTCAAATCAACACGTGTTCTAAATTAATAAACGTCTTCCTCAAGATCATCGAGTGCAACTGAGCAAAATTTATATCATGGTGAGGGGGCGGAGTGGCCAAGGAGTGAGGGGATTGTGCTTACGTTTTTCTCGAGGTCCTAAAGTGTAATTATGCAAAATTTAGATAGATCGGTCAAAGGGTGTAAGCTAGTATAGAGAATAGACGTGCAGATATATATTTACTTCTTCAATATTAGCAAAATTACTTTGTGGCCACATATTATATAAATAATATGACAAAACGCTGTTTAAACCACTATTTATTGAAAAATCAACATGTTTCGATACCTTTGGTATCTTCTTCAGGAAACAATGTATACTAAAATTATAAATACAACCATAAATAAAAACAAAACTATAAAGTATAAGTGGTCGGTAACTAAGTAGAAACTACTACGAAAACATATTTAAAAGGTGACTATTTGCAAAAAGGATTTGGCTATTTATAATATTTAGCTTGATATTAACACTTTTTCTTATTTCTAAAATTTCAAATTTATCTAACTGTAAACTGTATTTGTATTCATTAATGTCAAAATAATGGTTTGTTTTCAAATGGTGATTAGAAAATTCAGAATAGTTATAATAGTCATTTAATTCATGCTATACTTTGTTAAGAGCATAATAAATTTTTTTTATGAACATAATTTTATATACGTAATTATTAATACTTTCTACATAGAACGAGTATTAAAAAGTATGCATTCAGACAAAAAAAAATATGATTATGTTTTGATATGCACGAATTCATATTGATTATATAAGAATTCTTCTCCGTAATCGTGTTAAAATTTCTTTAAAATTCCTTCGCGTCGTATGATGACGTCGTGCACATTGACGCGGTCGAATTTTTGAATAATAATATTAATTTCCCACTTCGTATTTTCAGATACGCCACCACTGAGCAGCGCGGGGTTATATAACCGGCGTCGATCGTTCATCATGAAGTTCGCCGCGTTCTTCATTCGCCTACCGACGTAGATCGGGTAGCGCTGCCAAGAAGAGCAGATCAAAATCATGGTGAAATAAGTCACAACATTCCCGCACTGATCCGAGTGCATATTCGAACAGACAGAATCAGTATATCGACTGTGACGCGTGTTTCTAAACAAAACAAGGAAATATACGAACACGCTAGTTTGTTCGCTGCTTTTGTTCCGTCACATTTGAATATCTGTCAAATATGGATTCGGAAAAAAATATCTCTGTTCTGTGACGGATTCAGTGTTGCCGTTTTGTGAATAATATTGTGATTTAAGATGTTTAAAAATAGTTCGTAAAATAATTTATCGTAAATTGTCATATCTCAGCAGCTTTAAAAATAATCAAAACTAATATATTACAATGTGTTATGTTTTAAAGTGATTATTGTGATAACAAAAATAATTTATATAATAATATTTATCAAGAGAAATATTTAAATTTTTTAAGTGTTACGAGTATTCTAAATATAAAATAATAATTTCGTTATAATGGCTCAATGCTATACACCCCGTGTTAGCGGTAGTGTAATTTTTGAAAAATTGACAAATTTTAGTCGCGCGGATAGGAGCGAGCGCGTCGCGCGAGATTGTCATTTTGACAGCGCGCCAAACAGAAGAAAATACGTTTCGTTACGTCATCGGATTTCCGCCATCTTGGGTGCAGTGTTTCCGCTGATTTTGGCGGGAAGCTTGCTGCCCACCACCGCAGCCGAAGACCGCAGCCATCTTCCTCCAACATGCGAGAGGTAATTATTTATTTTTAATTTGTATATTATTTCGTTTTACTTAATTATTATCAGCTTTTTTCTATCCACAGCTAGGATGAAGGCCTCCGACACAGTATTTGAGGGTTTTAGGGCGGGCTGTCAATTAAAATTCAGACCTGCCAATTAAAATTCAGCTCTGTGTCTAATGCTAACTTTTTAAGGGAAAATTGAAAGGAAACTCGTGTCAATTTCCTTTGAATTAGGTGGATATGTTACTCCCTTTGTTTTCACATTTTAAAATTCATATTATATTTTTACATACCGTAAACTGAAATTTGTATACGTATTTTAACATCAAGAATAATGTATTTTCAAAATTAAAAATCAATCAAACTTTAGAAACGAATTCCGATCAACAAGATTTAGAGATCAAATTGATATAACAAAACTAAAATATGCCGCAACCCAAAATCACTATATTTATCAAGGCATCACATTATTTAACAACCTTCCCATCACAATTAGAATAATTACAGACTTCTATCAATTTGTATCTGAAGTAAAAAAATTATATACACAGACTAACTGAAACATAAATTATCTCCTACATACTCCTCTATACGCGAGTCCTACAGCTATAGAGAATAAATATTCAATAATTCAAAATGTATTATATTTTCTAATATTAAAATAAATTTAAAAAAATAATGTCTGCAAGACGACTAGTCTATCGAAATTAGATAAATATTGCTGAATTTCGTACAAAATTTGCTCGTTACCTTCAATCGCATATATGTCTCCAATAGACAATTATATCAAACCGAGACAAATACGTTTTCAGCCAATAAGACGACAGTATTTGGTCACGTGACCTGCGGTTACTGGTCACGTTCAACACGATCCCAAATGCGACAGCTGCGGTTCGGTGGTTTTTCTGCATTTTACTCGAAAACAAGTTAAGTGTGGACATGTCCGCTATTGATTCTGGACCTCACAAACAGCGTTAAAGAAAATTTCATTTCATAAAATTTCTTTTAAACGACCTTAAATTGTCTATTTAACTCTTTCGTATTCGAATATGACATGTGGCCCACCGAGCCGCGTATCCATCGATGGAATGTTTCACATCAGTCTATCCTCATCTTTCACGATTTTGTAAATGTAATTAAACTTTTTATCCACGGTGCAGCAATTTCAAGGCCATCGTCACATGTAATTTGAAACGAAAAAAAACTTTACGTATCAGGAGAACAAAAATATAGTTTTTCGAATAATGAAAATATATAAATATCTTAAATACTAAATTAATGTATTAATTATAAATATATACATATAAAATCAATTTTGTCGAAAAATATTGTTTTTGCGTCACCGGGATTCGAACCTGCATCTCTATTTCCAATCCGGGGAAGTGCACTACCATTGTGCTATAACGCCAGTATTTTTCTTGACAAATTTTCGAACCTATATGTTACATTTTTCAAATTAATACACCTGTCGCAAAAACAATATTTTTCGACAAAATTGATTTTATATGTATATATTTATAATTAATACATTAATTTAGTATTTAAAATATCACAGACCTATGTTCTGAATAATTACAACTTCACAATAAGAATGTGTTTTCCTTAATAATATATAAATATCTTTTAAAATTAGCAATATTAACATTGTGGTTAAAATTCATATTTTTTATTTATTATCTTAGTTTTATTAGCCACTAATTGAGTTGAGCTGCATTTTATATTGGTAAAACGGGTAGAAATTTTAATATAAGAGTAAAGGAGCATTTGAGATGTTTGAACAACAGTGGGTTTTCAGAATTTTCTAATCATTTGATAGAAAATAGTCATGGTTTTGATAAAAAATTGGGATTGTCAATTTTGCATATAAACGGTGTAGGTCACAAATTAAATAATTTGGAGTCGTTGGAGATAAATAAAGCATGTAAAAGTAATCAGGAAATTCTAAACAGCCAACTAATTTTAACTACGAGTCCTATTCTAAAATTTTTTCCTAAAAATTATTCGACTAAATTTGTATTGAGCAGCAATTTGAGTTAGGTACTAAATTTATTTTTTTAAATAATTGTTGTTTTTTTAAAAAATTTAAAAATAGATTCTGGTGAAGAAACAATGCTATATTTTTAGTTAGTTATGACATCCCGAAGAAGGAAAAGGTATTTTCCGAAACCGGTAGATGTTTTTTAAACTCAATTAGTGGTTAATAAAACTAAGATAATAAATAAAAAATATAAATATCTACCCAATGGCTCTCATGTGCTTCTAAACATAACTACTACAGGGTAGTCAAAAAACAAAAAATGAGAACATCTCGTAACACACGAGTTATTTCAAAACATAATATAATTAATTATAATTCTTAATGTAATTTGTTTTGCACAATATTTAGCTAATCAAAAATCATCAAAACACCCCCATATTGCATCATCTAGTGGGTTTAAATCTGGGCTGTTCGGTGGCCACATGCCTGGCTCGATGAAATTAACATTCTCACGACGAAGAAAGTTGAATATTTTTCTGGCTGTGCGAGATGGAACTCCGTCCTGCAATTCTCTAATATTTGATCAAAATACGGCAGTGATTTTTGTCATTCTGGGCAACAATTTGAAAAAAAATCAAATACAAACAATGGGAAAATTAATAATCAAAGATGGCGACCGGAAATTGTCGAAATAAAACGTAATACAGGTAAACAGGTATGTGAGTAAATTAGTAAACTATTTAAACTATTGTCGATATAGTTAAACTAATTTTGATGTAATTATAGGTATCACATTTAACGAAATGTTCTCACTTTTTTTGTGCCACCTTTATATTAAGATCACTGGTAATTCTTAAAAAATAACTACTATAGGCTTACTCCGCCATTCCCGCTCTTCAAATGGATTAGTAGCGGGTGGTTAGGTTAGGTTAGGTTATTTACCATTAAAAAAATAATACAAATTGAGCTCGCATTTGGTTGTCGTCACCTCCGAAAATCAAAACGTTATATCAACCATCTCGTAATAAGTTTTCAGTTGGCTTAAATAATGGCACGTTGCCATACGATGCATGCCGTGACATTCACAGCCAGAATGTACGTGACAAATATCTTCATTGTGATACACGAGCTGTCACTGATTGTAAAAACTCGGCTCTGCCGCCGGCCGTGTCTGTTTCGCTACGTTAACAGTGATTCGCCTTGACTGTAGTATTATTTTTTTTACACACAATTAACTAACTTATCGTCAAGTTGTTGCCACACGAAGGGTAGGCAGCAATGTTCCCTGTAAGGGCTTGTTGCGTGGTCAGTAGTAACATTTTACTTTTAAGTAAAAAAAGTTACTGAAGTAAAAAATTTTTTTGCGAAAACGGTTTGTTTGATCGTTGGTAAAAAAATATTCACTTCTCGAAAGTATATCCGGTAGTATCAATAGTTAATAATAATAATGTGTATATTCCAGCGTGATCAGGTTTTTTTTTAACCCGATTCGCCATAGAGATAATACCCATTAAGTTATACATTAAAGGTTATGAAATAAATATGCTATGAAAAAGAAAACCGAGGAAAATATTAATAAATACAAAAAAAAAATAAAAAAGTTCACACATATATACACACAAAATATAAATATTACATATATAACTACTTCAGTCACGGCCATTGTTGTATATGTAGCTATTTTGTAGGCGCTGCCATTCTCTGGTCGGGGTACCAGCTTTTCATGAGAGCGCCGCTTGCACCAGAGAGTTGGTGCTGAGCTCCAGCCGCAGCTTCACGCCAGAAACTCGATGTCTCAGAAGCGGAACGAATCCACGTATACGGCCTTCGGTAAACATTGTAGATGCGCTACAATAACGCGCCAATCCGAACAGTATTCTGTATGAGTTGTTGTACTGAATTTGGAGACGGTTATATGTCACTTGCTTGTATTTCGACCAGAGCTCGCGGGTATACATGGTGGTGAAGAAGGATTTAAACAGGTGCTCTTCATGTCCTTACTGCATCGGTAGAAACGCCGTGACAGCATATTTGCACGAACGCTCAACTGTCTCCTCTGCCGTTCTATATCATCATCGTCTCGTCCATCTTCATTGAATATATGGCCAAGGTATTTGACCTTATTTTGAACGCTCAATTTCATCTCGTCCAGCCACACGCGAGGGATACTATCTGGCCCTTTTCTATATTTGAACGCCACTATGACCGATTTGCTGGCATTGTATGAAATATTGATATTGAATGGCGGACTCTTCACAGCTGTTTCAAAAGTCATCTGTCACATTGATACTTTGAATGTTGCAATATACGACAATATTTCGTTCAATATCCCGCTATTTTAGTGATGAGAGGTCGTCCGATGATTATCTCGTTGTTTAATATACATTAGCACGTAATTAGAAAAAATTTCACCACCAAAGTGATAGATTTCGAATGCAGAGGCAAAAAATCCATAGATAAAGCATATTTCATGGTTATTTGTCGCGCCCATAGATATCTCATCTATGTTTTGACAATTGTAAATTTAACCGGCAACACACACGTTTTAGAGTAGAAAAAATGCTATCGAATAGTATGTCATTTTTTGTCACAAAAAACAAAATAACAGGAATATAGATCAGTAAGACAGCAATGTTATAATCCTATAAAAGATTTTAATCTTTTGCAGTGAACTCTAAGAGATTGTACTTATATCTATGTCTGGAATATTATCTCCACGAATTACAAAACATATACTATTTGCCGGGACCGGGATTCGGAAGGAATACTCGCCTTACCTTGGTCTGACGTCATACAATGGTTGGTGACAATCTCCGCTCCCGACTGAAGACAGCGGTGTCACTGTTCACCCACGGCACACACAAACAATAAACATAAAGATCACATAAAACAGTGCTGGCGCACTGAAGGTAACTGTCAACTAAACAATTCAAGTAACACCCGAGATGGCGTCAAGATTACAATTCACACTGAGGAAAGCGAATAAGAAAAAAGGTTGAGGGTAGGATTTTGGACGCGGATACGTGTCAATAACATTAGTCGCAGCCGATATTAAAAGACGCGGTAAAAGTGTGTTTACGAGTTAGGAACAATAGGTATTATTTTTTATGACGTCATACATAACAATTTCCAATTGTCAAGTTGAATACTGACAATTGTCAAGTCAATTGCTGTCACAGTTTACAATAGTATACCGAAAACACATGTATTCAATAGCAATGCTTTTTCTTTGATATTTTTGGATAGACGTAGTGCACTGATAGTATTTCAGATGAGCGCTATTGGTAAGCAGAGAGGATAGAATGCCATTCTATCGACACACAACTCTCGCAAATTTGTTCTCGAAGGATGTACCGTTAATGCAGCATTACCTGGAGCATATCCGACTTGAATTGTGTGCGAACGAAAGCTGGATGTTGCATCTGGAAAATTTTCCAGTACACACGGCCGAAAACTTTTCACCAAAAATCGAATCACCCGAGCGGAGGTGAAACGGATTACGACGCGTGCTCTAAGCAGCATCACGGAGAATACTGAATGCTGCTACTTGCATGTTGTTATTAATTATGTCAAATAATTATGGGCTTAGTATGTAATTCAAAAGCTTTGTCAAAATAATTAACGTGATCGAAATTTGAATATAAAAAAATTTATTATTACTTTGATAAGGCACAATACGCTAGTAAATGATTGATAAACAACATTTTTTATTTATACGCGCAAATTTTAGGTCTACGATAACTAAAATATAATGCATTCTTGGCCCTTAAAAAGAGACTAAGACTAACAAAAATATCGTTAGAAATGGTACAAACAATTCGATAAAATATCAATTCATTAAAATGAGACAGATGTTTTTCATTAAAAAAAAAAATAGAGACGCGTACACGGAATACATGTCACATCAATATTCTTAATATTTTCAAACTGAGCTAAACGCTTGTACTATGAAAATAGGACAAACTTTGTAGTGTCCTGGAACGAGGATATCGGTAGCAATTAGTGATGTGCTCAAAATCACGAACCGTAAGTCAATCACTAATTTCTTTGAGTCACGCTCACTTGAATATCTGGGAATATCGTGATTAATTCTTTTATTTTATTTATATTTGGTTGTAAACCGTGATTCGGCACATGCGTATTTAAAACGAAAATATTCATGAAGGAATGTTCGTGACCAACGATGTTTAGTAGATTCTATCAAAACGTTTTATGTATTTGACTCAAAATGCTGAGAATTTGACCCTTAAAATAAACTCGCATTTTTTTAAAGAGTTTTTATTTTCTTCGTGATGATATTATTTATGCTAGAATATGTTTTTTACGCAAATTACGTTTTAATAAATATGCTCAAAATTGTTATTTTTATTGTATTGTGATATCGCGCAGCGCGTGCGAATCAGTAATGAAACTGTGATCACAGTCACAGTTTCAATCACTGATATTATCGAATACCAATCACAATCACAACAGTTAGTCAAGAGTAGCTTTTTTTCTCATCACTGGTAGCAATCATTTTCTGATTGATTCATTAAATTTGTTTTAATTGTATTTTTGAACTACTACATTGAAATCCGTTTCAAAGTCGCATGACGATGGCCTTGAACTAGTATTTTTAATAATATTTATTTTCTTCACGACGGTCAGCTCTGCTCGTGATCACGACACGCGACGTGATGGTCTTCGACGGTCACGTCTCGAGTGGGCCAAGCCAGCCAGAGACCGGAAGACGAATGCATGTCACGATCTATCGCTCGCGAGTGCAGTCGCGGTGCATCTAGCGCCCGTATGCAAATTGTACGATTTATCACTTCATTGTTGAGAGACTGCACTCATTGTCTTAAATTGTGATCTATTGCCGTTGCATGTGGGGGTTTCCTTAATCAAATCTAACGGCTTCTAGCCGACGAATCATACGAGAGCAAGTCGAAAATTATCAAGGAGAACGCGAGAAATTTGATGGATAATCTTCCAAGGACACGATTCTAGTGGAATACAGATAACCCTCTTTCATCGCGACTCCGGCGAGTGCGGATCGAAATAATGAGTTAAATACTAAATTAATGTATTAATTATAAATATATACATATAAAATCAATTTTGTCGAAAAATATTGTTTTTGCGTCACCGGGATTAGATGGCTTTCAAATAATGGAACGACAGGTGTATTAATTTGAAAAATGTAACATATAGGTTCGAAAATTTGTCAAGAAAAATACTGGCGTTATAGCACAATGGTAGTGCACTTCCCCGGATTGGAAATAGAGATCCAGGTTCGAATCCCGGTGATGCAAAAACAATATTTTTCGACAAAATTGATTTTATATGTATATATTTATAATTAATACATTAATTTAGTAATTAAAATATCACAGAGCTATGTTCTGAATAATTACAACTTCACAATAAGAATGTGTTTTCCTTAATAATGAAATAATGAGTAATTATTTGCACATGTGTCCTATCTTTCTTTCTCGCTCACTTACAAGAGTCATTCTGAGTCAGTGTATTGTTTGGGTGTATCTTTCAGTCCTTCAGTGTAATCTTAGTTTCAGTATCGAACGCACGCTAATTAGATTAAAATATGAATTAAATATATTAATTAGAAAGATATACATATAAATTCAATTCTATCGAAATTTATTGTTGTTGCGCCACCGGGATTCGAACCTGGATCTCTTTGCAAACATTATCCAACTATGCTACAGCGACATTATTTATTAGATTTCGTTAAAAAAATGTAGATGGCTTTCAAATAATGGAACGATGGATGTATTCATTTGAAAAAGTGTAACATATAGGTTCGAAAATTTGTCGTCAAAAATAAAGTCGCTGTAGCATAGTTCGATAATGCACCTTCTCCGGTTTGGAAAGTGATCCAGGTTTGAACGCCGGTGGCGCAACAATAATATTTTTCGATAAAATTGATTTTATGTGTATATCTTTCGTATATATAATGTTTATTTTAGTGTTTTTCGTATTTTAAAATGATTTTTTTTTAAACCCCCCCCCGTTGATTGCTAAATTTCTCTTATCGCGATCATGTCCAGAACGTATCCCCCGCGATCAACGGGGGTTCCCTGTACAGCCAGTCTTCATTTAACGACCAGGTTTCCACCGAGGCGGTCGTAAAGTGAGTTGGACAGTAAATGAACTCGATGTACACAGTAGAATGCGCTAGGCCTAAATCACGTGACATTTTCCAGCATTATAGTCGTTGATAATCTTCATTTTCATCTGAAGCCTTCCTTTGCTTCTTACTACTTCCTTCAGATAAAAGGGAGCTCTTTATGCATCAGCTTATTTCTATTTTGAGATGTAAGGCTTTATCGATCGACTGTAAATTAAGGGAGGGGATGGGGTGGTCCCTGACATCATCAACACAGTTCGTCGGCCAATCACACGGCGCTAGAAGTAGACAACGCGACACATCTCATAACATATCTCTTCCCCGCGTGACAAAAAATAGCTGCAGAGATTTTACGGTTCTCGTAGTATCGGCAGGCGTGCGATGACGCTCGTGAGTGTGAGCGGTCGTTAAGCGAATAGGTCGAAGAGTGAGCGAGATGACAGACCATGTCAGAGAAATGGCCGGAGCCTCGGTGAATAAGACAAACAATTTTAATTTTATTACAATTTTACATATTGCGATGCACACAGTTTAATATAAATATTTTATTATCTACTGCGGCACGATATTTTTTAAATCGTGTTAAAAAAACGTGACCATTAAATCGATAGTGTCGTACCAATGAGAAACTTGGGAGTCTCGCGGTGTGACGCGGGGGGAAGGGCCATCCGAGTATTCGAAAAGAAAATTTTCCAAGGGATTGGTTGCTCAAAATCGCGATCTACAAGGGACTTCGAAGGTACCTTTCCCGTTAACTCTCCGCCTTTGGTTATTTATTAATTTAAATAATTTTAGACAGGGAGAGTGAATGGGTTTTTTGATGGTAACCATGCCGTGTTGCATTGGCGCAACAGCAGCACGGCACGGTTGCCTTATAAACAGTGGTGTAGTGGGGAACTTCTTTTGAAATGGGAATTACTTCCACCGTGGATACATTTACCCCGGCTCACGACTGTATAAATATTTTGATACAAAAAATATTCCGCGTAGGAATTTGAAAATCGAATATTATATAGCGAACAGATAATACTTAATATTATTAACTACCAATATTAATATATTATTTAATATAACGAAAAAAGGTAGGGGGTTATAATCATATACAGGCCTGATATATTTTTATTTAACACTACGCACAACTTTTGTTTGAACCATCAAAATACCAACATTACAAACGATAGCTGGAAACAAGCTGCAGAAGACGGTCCTACCTGCACCTCCTAGATAGGGCCGCAGGAAAGTCTAAATTCAAATCTCTCTTCATTTTGCTTATACATTTTCTCAAACTAAAATATACATTTAAATTCTTCTTCTTAGCTCCGAAACTGTACAACACACTCAGTACCAACTGGAAATCGTTCAACTCCAATATGATAACACAAATATGAACCCAATATATGATCCAATCGGGTAGAGACCAATCAGAAGCGTGGTTATCCAACATTCTAACATAATCATTATACAGTGCCTACACTAATTCTACAACACTCCCACTTCATTTTCTTTTATTCTATATATATATATATTTTTTATCTCTATTTTTATTCCTGTTGAATCTTAAATAACCGCAAGAAAAAAACTGGCTACTTTAACACAGACTTCAGTCTAGCAAAGTAGCCTGGACAACACTGTTATATATCAGAGATGGAGACTACTCCATCCCACACAATAAACATATTACAATGTTATATTATAATATATTCACCTATGTTATAACAAAAATATGTATGTCAATAAATAAATAAATAAATAGAATTTGCGTTATTTAAGCATTGTGCGTGGATCTGATAAAATATGTTGCAAACTTCTACAACGGTTCTGGGAAAGGGTGGGTTCCCCCCCCTTTCTGACGCCCCTTTAAAAAAAAAATTCCTGCCTGCTGGACAGTGGTGTCCAACGCCTAAGATACCTCAGAGCTTGTAGATCCGGGATTAAGCTCTTTAGCCGTATGAGAATCCACATTCGTGAAGAACAGTTCTCGGACACCATGGGCATCCTGTGGTATTGATGATGTCATTCATTTGTATGAGTGCGTCAGTTTAGCCGGAAGAAATACAATGTTTTCTCAGACCAGCTATAAAAAATTTAATGTTTTCTCAATCTAGTCAAAAAAAAGCTTTCTCTGATTAGTTATAAAAACAGCAATGTTTTCCCAGTCTAGCTATAAAAAAAGCGATGTTTTCCCAGTCTAGCCGGAAGAAATGCAATGTTTTCTCAGACTAGCTATAAAAAATGTAATGTTTTCTCAATCTAGTCAAAAAAAAAGCTTTCTCAGATTAGTTATAAAAACAGCAATGTTTTCCCAGTCTAGCTATAAAAAAAGCGATGTTTTCCCAGTCTAGCCGGAAGAAATGCAATGTTTTCTCAGACTAGCTATAAAAAATGTAATGTTTTCTCAATCTAGTCAAAAAAAAAGCTTTCTCAGATTAGTTATAAAAACAGCAATGTTTTCCCAGTCTAGCTATAAAAAAAGCGATGTTTTCCCAGTCTAGCCGGAAGAAATGCAATGTTTTCTCAGACTAGCTATAAAAAATGTAATGTTTTCTCAATCTAGTCAAAAAAAAAGCTTTCTCAGATTAGTTATAAAACCAGCAATGTTTTCCCAATCTAGCTACGAGGCTTGTCCGTAAAATAAGTTCCACGGACTGCCGCTGGCGCTAGGATTGTTTCTATGCGCGACCAGACAGCAGAGGCAGGTTATTTGGTTCCCCCACTACAATTCCTCACCAAGCCAGCGTCGCTGCGACGTTTAGTCTAGGCCCAGCAGCCGTCAACGATGGAGCTTCCTCTTGCGTCTCCCGCCAGCTGCGAGTTGCGGTCTGTTATTCGTTTCCTGGCCGCTAAGAAGAAATCGGCGAAGGAAATTCACGAAGAACTTTGTGAAGTGTATGGAGAAGAGTGTATGAGCTCCGGGATGGTGCGCAGATGGGTCAGGGAATTTAAAAATGGCCGAACAGACGTCCACGACGAAGCCCGTGCAGGGCGGCCATCGGTTTCCGACGAAACAATTGCCAGAGTCGAAGCGGCAATGCTCGAAGATCGACGGATTACAGTTAGGGAGCTGTGCAAACAGATTCCGGAGGCCAGCAAAACCACAATCGACAAGATTTTGACTGAACATTTAGGCTATTCAAAGGTCTGCACAAGATGGGTACCAAAAATGCTCACTGCAGATCACCAGCGGCAGCGGGTTGAAGCGGCCCAAGAATTTCTCGCTTTTCACGGAACAACCGAAGAGGAATTTCTGGACTCCATTGTTACTGGCGACGAGACCTGGGTACACTACACCACACCGGAAACAAAGGAGCAATCGAAGCAGTGGAAGCACCCTTCTTCGCCAAGAGCAAAGAAGTTCAAACAAATCCTGTCTGCAGGAAAAATCATGGCTAACGTTTTTTGGGATCGAAAGGGCGTATTGTTGTGCGAGTTTATGCCTCGCGGGACAACAATCAATGCTGAACGGTACTGTGAGACCTTGAAAAATCTTAGACGTGCAATTCAGAACAAGAGAAGAGGAATGCTGACCAAAGGAGTGCGTTTTCACCATGACAACGCCCGACCGCACACCGCCTATCGAACCACAGCCCTCATCGAAAAATTTGGATGGAAAATGGTGTCTCACCCACCCTACAGTCCAGACTTAGCACCAAGTGACTTCCATCTCTTCCCCGAGTTGGAGAAAAACCTTGGCGGAACCCAATTCAAGACAGATGAAGAGGTACAAAATGCGGTTGTTAGTTTTCTACGTGGACAGGCGGCAGAGTTCTATGACTCTGGTTTAAAGAAGTGGGTGTCTCGAATGCAGAAGTGCATAGAACGCAACGGCGATTATGTAGAAAAATAAAAGAAGGACTGAACTTTCCAAAAATATACTTTTCTTTAAAATTAAACCAGTTTTTTTATGTGAAAAAAATTCGTGGAACTTATTTTACGGACACGCCTCGTATAAAAAAAGTGATGTTTTATCAATTTATCCGAAGATATGTAATGTTTTCTGAGACTACTTATTTACCATCACGCTGCGGGGGTAGGCAAAGAGGATAGAGCGCCACACTCTTTTGTCTTGACTCACAAAGCTCGACGATTATAACATTCTAACAGGACCATCCTTCATTATCTGGTTTACCTGGTCGTGCCAAGTCTTCCGCGGACGTCCTCTACTTCTGGTGCCATCAACACTAGCGTATCTTTCTTACCATTCTTTCCTCATTCATCCCTTCCTTATGACCAAACTACTTAAAATGATCCTTTCTTAATCTTACTCACTAGACTACGATCAGCTTTACGTTATTTCTTTATTTCTTCATTCTTTATTCTGTCATAAATGAATTTGCCACATATACGCCTAAGTGATCTCATTTCCACTGCATTCAGTTTGTTTTTGTTCCTCTTTTGCCAGCTCCTCACGGGCCTCACTTCCATACATCAATTTCGGTACCAGGACTCCACTGTGAACTGCTAGTTTTGCCTTAGTTGACAAGTTCCCATTAGCAATAATTCCATTCAAAGCGCCATTCGTTTTTTCTGAGACTTGATGAAAAGCAATCTTTACTCTAACTAGATATAAAAAATGATTTTTTTTGTAGTCTTAACTATTCACAATGCTGTTTCACTTCTTTTCAGTCAAATCTACTGTTACGGCCAGCTGCTGGACACTGTTCAGATGGCGGGGATCTACCGAGACTCCAAGACGTTCGTGGACATGAAGTTAAAACAGCCGGAAGACACCACGCTCCGGATATTCGGCCTAATGATGAACAGAACCCAGGGGGCCCCGACGCGGTTGGAGATTGAGCAGTTTGTTAAAGAGAACTTCGACAAGGAAGGGTCAGAATTTGAAGAGTGGGTACCGAGCGACTGGAAACAGAGACCTGGTTAGAGTTCATCTTAGACATTTCATTTATGTTACAAGTAAATAATTTTTTTGCTAAAATTTTCTTCTACAGGGTGAATATTATGTTCCAAGCCGATGTTGTTTTTGAATAACTAGGAAATGAAACATAATTTTTCAATTTGGTTTTTATTTATCGATTATTTGATTTATTACAATTATGTATGGAATATGACATCGGCCAAGTGGCCACCTCTGACAGCGGCACAAATGCGTGCTCTTTTACAATATTTTTCATAACATTCTCGCACACTTCGCGTGTTATTTCAGCAATTTATATTGTCCTGTAGCATCGGAATTTTTGTTGGCTTATTGGCGTAGACCTTTCCTTATTATTATGAATTAAATTTTTTAAAGCTTGTGAAATTAGAAGCGCTTTGGTGATAGCTCTGTTTTATATGACACAAATAAGTTGCCAAAATATGAATTGGCGATGGAGCCAATTTTAAATAAAACCAAGCGCAATTTCATACATTGTATTCATTGCTTAGATGGTAAACATCTTTTTAGAGAATAAAATGTATACAACTTGTATTGCTTTATTTGAGTGTAACCTCACTGTGAGTCGCCGATCACAAGTGATGGGTTAGATATTAAATAGGGAATTGGGGGACCTTCGATAGTGGACCAGGATGGACTCACGGAACCAAAGGACAGCTCAGCTCACCTGGTTGATGATGCCGTCTTTGATTGAAGTTGATCTTCCGGAAGTTCACCCAACGTATGAAACTTCCACGGCACAAGAACTCTGACGACTTTCACGTACACAACACAACAAAATCACAAGTAGTGGTCCGACACGAATAATCGCATGAGGATCCTCTCCTCGAATTCAAAAACAACAATATGTACTGATAGGAAATAGGCTAAGGTGTAGGAACAAACAACTGGTGACAATATACTACATTTAACAATACTCATTTTGATTCAAATATGGAAGTATATATATATGTTCACCTATAAAAAAATAATAATTTAGCAATACGGAACGTAATGTCTCATCTGACTGAGGGCACTATATATCATGGATATGAAAAATGAAGATGTGTTGGACTAATAGAAGAATGGAGAAGACTTGTAATTTCTAAAATATACAGGGAGGCTGAAGGACCAAGCAGAACTAGGAAGAAACAACCCACCTGAGGTATCTGGGTTTTTCTTCACTGGAGCCACAAGTCTTCTGGCTTCAGAACACATACTCCGTTGTTCGGCACAAAGTACTCTCGTTCATACACTTTGGTGATGGCGCGAAGTATGACACAACAAACACAATAGCAATTAGTACTAATCGGCACGCACGGTAGCGAGAAACCGAACACACATAGTACACTATCAATTTATCATTCCCACATGGTAGGAATATAATTCACGTAATTTTCACAGCCTACCGTACCACTGGTAAACGATAACTGTTATTTCAAACTTTAACTGGTCTAAACCATTGACAACACCACAGAAAAGGGTTGTGCTGTGGGTATATGAGAGGGGGTAGTGGATATGTAATAGACAGGAATCATTCTATATATTGGATTCACGTGCGCGCGAGATGGCGATCAGCGATCCATGAATCATAAAGATCGAACAAGTATGGTGCCGTAGATGGTCTGAGAGAATGGGCTGCAAAGTGCTGGACCTGTAGCGAGAATAGACCAACACAAAGCCCTCGTACATAAGCTGCAGACTAGATTAATACGGAGATTTTACAAAGGAGGCTTTGTAGTGACTGCGGTTATAGCCTTCGAGTACCATGAGATTGTAGAAAGAAGAAATTAGAAGAGATGTCTTGGTCCAGTTGTCTAATCTAATTCAAAAAGTATATGCTGTCATCTATTATGTAAAAAATTTCCAATTTTATGTACATACAAGCTAGCTGTTTTGCTAGCTGTTTGCGAAATCAGACAAGACACATTTTTGGCAACAGTCAAAATTATAATTCGCTTTGATCAGTTTAAAAATAATTTAGTATTGCTAATAAAATTTTGCCAAAAATCATCATTTGTCATAGAGTAAGAATGCGCACGCGTTCAGTCATTGTCAATTCATTGCTCGATGACTCCTTCCCACATTCCTGTTCATATAACACGCCATTGTTATTGCTAAAAAGCGTAAATAGCAATGGGCGGGCCATATTTTAAGACACACATTTAACCGATGGACAAATATTTTTGAACAATATCCGTGGAACAATAAACGACCTAGAAGATGGCCAAAGTCTCGATAGATAGACACAATTGTCAGAGCAGTAGGAGTGACATGGGAAAAATTGGCAGAGGACCGAAGATCCAGCATCAGATCGATAATGGCTGGAGATGATGATGATAATATATTTAAAAAAGTTTTACGATGTTCGCAGATTTCAAAAGTGGAAATTTTTCATCTAAAACTTTTTTTTCCTAGCATTCCTGGACAAAATCAAGGATCCTCAACTCCGACTGTGGGCCGCAGAGCTCCACCGACTGTGGCTCCAGCTGGGCAGGAAGATGACGACCGACGTGGCGGTCAACCAGCACCTGTACTCCATCATATACGTGGAGCATCCTGTTATCGTTCCAGGTATTGTGAAATTTGATTGCATTGTTCATTAAAATGTTTTCAGCTGATCAACGCGGATAGAATACTACTCTTCTATTTTTGTTTACTCCCACCTCATTTACATTTATACATCTTTTCATATATGGTTGGCACTGTTGACACTTCTACTAGGACCATCTGATTTATTTGGTCATACCAGGTCTTCCATGAACATCATCTGTTGTGTCTGGTGTCATTGTATATCTTTCTTCCCATCCCCTTTTCATTCATCTGTTTCACATGACTTAAAACTACCTATGCAACTTTTTCTTAATTTTGTTCATTGTATTAAAATCAGATGTGGGTATTTTTTTAAAAATAATTGTGTGTAAGTGTGCACTAATGGCATTTTGGAACATTTAAAAGTGTGGCGCTGATCATCCCTTTATTTGGTCTAACTATCTTGATGGAGACCGTCCTCTTACTAGCTATTTTACTACACATCGGTGACCACCATCTTCACAAAATTGACATGTGACTCTTCGGGCAGTATGAGTGAATCACAATTAATATAAAACATGTTTTTTGATTCTAATAATTTAATTTACTCAAGACGCTTTTCGCCTTACAAGGGCATTATCAATCGCGTGTTTTATTTTCGCATATCTGATTGTGAAGTTCTACAAACTTACCTCGAAAACAGTAAATATGAAAGAATCCTTTTTTTAATATTTATCTGTCGAGACAGTTTTTCGATAATCGTCAATTCCTAGAGAATGGAGACATTCATGCATCTTGCAGTCTAGGAATGCATAGCACTCTCATCTTCCAACACCACGTCTCAAATACACGTTTCTCTCATTCTGTCCAGTTCATGTCTCCACCCTGGACAGGACTACAGAGAACGCCAGAACCTTTACTAAATCAGTTTTTCAATAGATTTGTAAGACTTGTCGATTTCATTTTAATAATTCTGCTTCATATCTTCATGTTTTCATATAAGTGTTCCTAAGTAGATGAATTTTTGTATTTCTTACTTCTTCGTACATTTCAGAGAATTGCCTTTTGTAAGTTGGTCAAAAATAAGTACTTTAATCTTGTATTTGCTTGGCACCCCGACAAAGCCGCCTAAGACATTGCCCCACCGACAAAGCTGCGCAAAAGACAATTATTCCCGTGTACTGTATTTTATATCTAATTAATTTTATTAAAACATACTTATAATATGAAAAAAATTATGAATTGAATAAACCAAAAATTTATTCATAAAAATTAAAACATTCTCGATAGACTGTTTAAATTTCACCAACCTAACCTAACCTAACCAACCTAACAAAAATAACTTATTTTTTACATTTCGTAAAATTTTTTAGTTTTGTTCAGTGCGGTATTGATGGGGTTGTTCCGCGTAGCAATGTCTTGGGCTTACATCTAGAAGTTTATTGTTCAATATTCATTATTCAGTTATATTTCTTTAATCTGTGGTATTCCTCCATATTTTTTTAGGCGGCAGATTCCGCGAGTTCTATTACTGGGACTCTTTCTGGATCATTAAGGGACTCCTGCTGTCGGAGATGAGACATACCGTCAGGGGAATGCTGTCCAACTTCCTATCTATCGTGGACAGGAATGGGCACATTCCGAACGGTGGAAGGGTTTACTACACCATGAGGTTAGTAATTAGGATGATCAATAAACTTTAATTGTAAATTATTTAAACAAATTATGTATATTTATATTTAGTTGTAAAAATTATAATATTCTAAAGAAGTAATTTAGCGTTAGGTAAAGAAAATAATAAACACATGAAAAATTATCAGTTATTAAACTTAGATACTACATAATTTTATTTTTGGCTAATGAAAGCGAAATGCAACAATTATCAGTATTGCAAAATAAAGCTTTGAGTATAATAAAAATAGATATATTCGGATCAGTGCAATGTTGAAAGAGGTCTGAATATGATGACCTTTAAGCAGAAAATATATTTCAACATTATGGTATTTATTTTTAAAATCATAACTAAAAAAATATTGGCAGAATTTAGAAAAAAAATTGATGCAAATCAACATGAACACGAATATCATACAATAGGAAAAGATAGTGTGAGACTGCTATTCAGGAAGAAGGCTAAATCTCAGAAGATATAAGAAAGGAGGAGAAACTACATAGATTCAAAATGAAACTAAGCAAATGTGTTCAAGATAAGTTTTAGTAAAAATAATATTTTGATCTTATTTATTTATATATATATATATATATATATATATATATATATATATATATATATATAGCAAGACTAGTAGCTTCCTTCATATTTGCTTGATGTTAATTTAACAATTTTATAATGGATGATTACGATTTCAGGTCACAGCCACCGATGTTGGTACCAATGGTGAAGACTTACATGGATGAAACCAACGATTTAGACTTCCTCAGGACTAACATGGCCACTATGGAGAAGGAGTTCCGATTCTGGATGTCAAATCACACCATCAATGTGCACAGAGATGGTGTTAGGTTAGCTTATTTATTTTATTTATTCTTGCATATACTTCATATGCAATAGACTTTCAATTATCCGGTGAGGTTGGGAAAAGATTGACCCAGATATACATACCCGCCCGCTTTACCTTAAAAATTACAACCGACTATACCCTCTCCTAAATTCCTACAGCTCACTATCCCTACTAAACAAATTACTCTTGTACAAAGCAATCATCCGTCTTATAGTCACATACGCGAGCCCCATCTGGGTTTCAAATAACATAAAAATTTTAGAATCCAAACAAAACTACATCCTTAGGAGAATTACAAACTCACCCTGGTTTGTCAGAATCACAATCATTCATAGAGACTCAAACATACCCTCACTCAAACGACACGAACACGATTTATCGTCTAAATTTTATTCTAAATTAATTTCCATCCCAAACTCCCTCGGCCTATATGATCCTTCGTCCGATCCCCATCATCTTCATCCCATTTTACTTCTTTACCCTGTTCTTGATCCTATTGAACAAAATTTATAAGATTGTATAAAAACTTTCACTAAAATTAAAAAAAATTGTAAAGTATTCAACAAAATCAAACAAAAAAAGAATTAAAAAAATATTTAAAAAAAAATGTATTACCTATATAAAAAAACTTTACCCATTTTTACTACTATTTTATACAATTATATATAAAATTAAAATTACCTGATATTAAAAAAAAAAAATTTGACCATGTTCCTCGAATAGGGTCCCCCAAAAAATCTTACGCCACTGTTGTTATCTCATATATCAGAGACAAGAGGGCTCAGCCCTTATCCCTCCCCCTTTAACAATTGAACAGTCTTAAAAGTAAATAAGAGTGGTCCAGGTCATCTCGGGCCTCTAAATAACATGAGTCAGATTTTTTAAATGCAGATTACGCAACTTCCATTTAATGTTATTTTTAAAATTTTGACAGTTTTATTTTCTGATATGTACAATTGAATGTAAAATTATGTTTACATTTTAGTTTTTTTAGTTTAGTTTATATTAGTCCTATCTTAGTCTTAGAATTTCTGATGATTTGCAGTTACCGACTGGCTCACTATGCAGATAGATCAAGGGGACCTCGACCAGAGAGCTACAGGGAAGACATCGAAAGTGCGAGGTAAATATTAAGAAACTTAATTATTTATTTTACTGACAATTTGGACATTCACTGCCAATATATCATTTTTTTTTTAAATATTTTACAATTTTGTATATGATTTATTTGATTCTATTACAAAAGGCTGAGAATGATATCGAAAGGAGGGTGAGTATTTATTTTGTTTTAGTTGTATTAAGTTCTAACACGAAAGAGATGTGTTATATATCGTGTCGCGCCGTCTACATCTAGCGCCAAGTCAGAAGTCGTCAAACTATGCTGATGATGTTAGAGAGCACCCCGCTCCTTTACTTAATTATCTAACCTAAATGTCTCACATCCCCATGATCTAACACACTCATTTACGCCTCTGCTTGAACATGTTGTGCGAATGTTTTCCAAATAAATCTTCTTCGGTGACTGGAGCGAAGATGGCTGATCGGTCGCCCCAGATTTCAGAACAAAATCGAATACTATGAATACTGAGAGATTTTGTCGACACTTTGGATCTCCACTCTAATTTTATTTTTAATAAATAACATACCACAGGGTACATCAAAAAACAATGATTTATTTTTATAATTTTAGGTTTTTTGACACACCGGAAAAAAAGGAAGAATATTACGCCGAATTGAAGGCTGCTGCAGAATCCGGATGGGACTTTTCAACGAGATGGTTCATTCTCAATGGAACCAATAAAGGTAATGATTTTTATTGGCAAACAAACATTCATTTTTCAGACATCACAACGGCTGTGAGCCAATTTAATACATAAAACACTAAGGGCCGGTTATGTGATTAGCAGTCAATTTTAACCATGGTAACTTTTTACTAACGCCCGTGGTTAAAATTGTTTGCGAGTTGTTTGAACGTCAAATTTACTATTGTCAAAGCATAGATGAGATGTTTGTAGGCGCCACAAATAATCGTGAGATATGATTTATTTTATGCTTATCTATAGATTTATTTGCCTCTTCATTCGAAACCTGTCACTTTGGTGGTGAAATTTTAATATATATTCAACAACGAGATCGTCATCGGACAAACTCCCATCAATAAATGATTAATTGTCGTGTACTGCGGCTTTCAAAATATGAATGTGACACATAACTTTTGGAACAGCTGTCCGCTATATTTAACCATTAATTCTCATTTTTACTTTCGGATATTGGAGAGTAAAATCAGTTTATTGCGGAACGGGATGTTCTTTTGAGAAGTGAATATTTTTTTACCAACGATTAAACAACCTGTTTACGTGTTGATTTTTTTTACAATAGTTTTATAATTTTTACAGGTAATCTGACAAACTTGATGACGCGTTCTATAATTCCCGTGGATCTGAACGCCATCATCTGGTGGAACGCCCAACTCCTGTCCGAGTTCCACAATCTTCTAGGGAACCCGACTCAAGCCGATCGCTACAAGGTCATAGCGGATGAGTGGATAGAATCTATCGATAAGGTAACTTGAAATTCAATTTGATCATAATTATCATCATCTTCGGTATCCTTGCGTGCAGTGCGGGACATACAGCTTATCAATTCCTTCAATATCAATCGTGCATCCACTGTTTGCCCGATGACTTAATAGGACTTAATGCCTGCCCACATTTTGTCTCCTAGTCAGCTTTCTCATTCACCCCCTTATAGAATGCGTGTTGCCCTCTTGTTCCATCACATTCTCTGCCCATTACCACATCAGTTTTGACACCCGGGTCCTTCACCATCGGATTCGGTTTTGCTTTGTAGCCACTCATTTATCCTTTGTTCTCGTAGCTAAATCCCCAGTCAAAGCTCTTTAGGTCACGTTGAGAATTGTAATCACCGCATTCAGGACATGTGATACACATTGGTGAAAGGCGTTTATTGAATTGAAGATGTGACTTGCCCAGTCGAGCGCTTTTACAACTATACATTTTATGCATATTCATCATGAAACATATTTCTAGATCCTGTGGCATGAGGAAATAGGTTCCTGGCTCGACTATGATATACACAACGGCAAGCGGCGCGATTATTTCTACCCCACGAACGTGGCACCACTTTGGACCGGGAGTTATGACCGCAGCCGGCAAGAGTACTATGTCAACCGAATCATGAAGTACCTGGATAACACTAAGGTATCATTACTTAGTAGACAGTAGTATATTTTAATCATTCTTTTTTAAATACTAATTAAATATATTAATCAGAAAGATATACATATAAAATCAATTTTATCGAAAAATATTCTTGTTTGCTACCGGGATTCGAACCTAAATAAAGTAAATAGCTTTCCAGGTTTAAATCCCGGTAGCAACAACAATATTTTTCGATAAAATTGATTTTATATGTATATCTTTCTAATTAATACATTTAATTAGTATTTAAAAAAATATTACAGACCTGTGTTCTGAATAATTACAATTTCACAATAAGAATGTGTTCTCCTTAATAACATTCTTTTTTGTTTTCTGAAGAAAAAATTGTCCCTAGCATTTGTTTAGATGCATATTTACTTTGGGTTAATTATCAAGGATTGCAAATTTCACTGAAACATTATGGATAAATCATTTAATTATAGTATATTAGTTTTGTTTGTTTTAGAAAATTTATATTTGCAATTAATGCTTAAAATTAGCAATATTTGAATATGTGATCACTTTATGTATATAATGTTCACCAATTCTCTATGTGGAGATTAAGGGATGAGTTAATTATAATAAAATAAAAAAAAGCTTAGTATCTATGAGATATCTGATATTTGTTTGATGTTAAAATTGTTATTTTTCTGGCAACACAGATAGATAACTATGCCGGCGGCCTTCCGACGACCTTGGAGCATTCTGGAGAGCAATGGGACTACCCGAATGCCTGGCCGCCCCTGCAGCACATGGTCATCTCCGGCCTGCGGCAGGTGGGGATGACCTCGGCCACCAGACTCGCCCAGGAGTGGGCTGCAAAGTGGATACGCTCCAACCATTTGGCCTGGAAGGAGGCTAGCGCCATGTTTGAGAAGGTATTGTAAAGTAATTTTATTTTAAATTGTTAACTTTGTTTTATTAACCACTAATACATCTACCGGTTTCAAAAAATATCATTTTCTTTTTCAGGATGTCAATAACTAATCAAAAACATACATATAATATATGAGTATATATATACTCATAAATTCTAAAGACAAAGATGATGAATTTAACAATTCTGGTGTTTATAAATTTTGTTGTAAGGATTGTGCTGCATTTTATATTGGTAAACAGGTAAAAATTTTAATACAAGAGTAAAGGAGCATTTAAGATGTTTTAAATAATAGTGGGTTTTCAGAATTTTCTAATCATTTGATAGAAAATGGTCATGGTTTGATAAAAAATTAGGATCGTCTATTTCGAATGTAAACAGTGTTGGTCGTGAATGTAATAATTTGGAATTGTTGGAGATAAATAAAGCGTGTAAAACTAATAAAAAAAAATTTAAATTTAACCACAAGTTCCTTTCTAAAATATTCTAGTAATTTTGTATCAAGTAATATTTTAAGTTAGGCACTAAATTTATTTTTTTAAATAATTATTGTTTTTTAAAAATAGATTTTGGTAAAGAAATAATATATATGTTTTTGATTAGATATTGATATCCTGAAAAAGAAAATGATATTTTTTGAAACCGGTAGATGTATTAGTGGTTAATAAAACAAAGTTAACAATTTAAAATAATAGATTTTAAGCACAAAGTTGATTTTGCCAATCTTAAAAATAAAATAGTAACATTGTTTGTCTAGTTTGTAGCCACCTAGTTGATCCGTCTTTCTGTTCTGCATCACTTTTCTAGTCATGTGGATGCTCATCGATAATGATGAAAAAATCTTATTTTTTTATTGAACACATGGGAAGTAGGTACGTACCTAGGTTGGATATGGAATGCTCAATTTATCTGTTTAGAAAGAAAAAATAAAATGTTCAGAAAGCAACATTTTTTCATATCCCAGTTACATGATAAAAGTACCAGACAATTATGAATTATAATAAATACAAATTAAATGTATTAATTAGAAAGATATAAATACATCCATATAAAATCAATTTTATCGAAAAATATTGTTGTTGCGCTACCGGGATATGAACATAGATCTCTTCCTATCCGGGGAAATCGCATTAATGGATTATGCTACATCACCGCAATGCAGTGATGACAAATTTTCAAACTTATATGTTACACTTTTCAAATTAATACATCTATCGTTCCATTATTTGAAAGCCATCTTCTTTATTTTTACGGAATCTCAAATAACTTTGAGTAATCCGATAGGCGACGCCAGAATTAATAATTCATTTTTATTAAATTTTGGACACATTGATACAACTTATATATTATTAGGAGAACACATTCTTATTGTGAAGTTGTAATTATTCAGAACATAGCTCTGTGATATTTTTTTAAATACAAATTAAAAATATACATATAAAATCGATTTTATCAAAAAATATTGTTGTCGCTACTGGGATCCAATAGCAACAATTTATATTTTTTTTAAATATCACATACCTATGTTCTGAATAATTACAACTTCATAATAAGAATGTGTTCTCGTTAATAATGTTATGAATTATTTCAAATGCCCAAATGAGTGTGACCGACGTACAGATGGCGAGAGTTGTTTTAATGTTGACTAGAGTCATCTGTCAATTATGATGGAAAATTAGTAATTTTTATTACCTTAATTTATTTCTAAAAAAAAAACAATGGCAAAATATTCTACTTTGTTTGACCCGATAACCACACACTTTCACGTGATATAATTGATGGCAGATTTTGTTTGCTTCGTGTTGCCATGTATCACTGACAACTATCACAGTATGTCTGTTGTGTGTTGCTGTGCTAAATGGACGTACAGAGCGTTTTAAGGAAACTATTTGTTAAATCAAGATTAGTATTATCAAGGGCATGTTTAGTCAAACGCTCGGTGTCACATTTTCATTATTCTAGTAATATGAATGGTTAAAAATATCATAAAGTCAAAGATATTATCAGATTTTCGCTGTAGGTTAGGATAGGTTAGGTTAGGTTAGCTTAGTTAGGTTAGAATGATTAAAAATATCAAAGTCATAGATATTATCAGATTTTCGCTATAGGTTATTGCCATTACCTACTTTAAAATACTGTATTGTGTTTTGTAAATATCAATTTGAACATTCTCTTTCAGTACGATGCAACGATTTCCGGTGGTTACGGCGGCGGCGGTGAGTACGAACTCCAACTTGGCTTTGGCTGGTCCAACAGCGTGGTAATGGACTTGTTGTACATGTACGGCGACCAACTGACCGCCGCCGATGAGTTTGAGTCGCCCGTTTTGATGGAAGAAATGATTGACGACGGGATTCGGCAGATGGAAGGAGGGGCGCGGATGACTTCGGCCAGCGCTAGCGGGATAGTCACGGCACTGCTGGCCGCGCTGGCCACGCTGTCGGCCGGAGCGCTCGGGTGAGGTGTGTATTTTGTCTATTGTATAGGAATCTTGGACATTTCTGAGAATTTAATAGAGTGTGGGTCTTTTGTTGGGGGTTGGTGGGATGGACGATGCCGGGAAGAGTAGTGGCTATAGAGACCTAACCTCGCATCTCTTGCGATCTGGACAGGGTGAATTTCTGCCGGTCTGTGATTGAGTTCTGTGACATGCTTTCTATAGCTTCTCTCTGGCTGCCCTCTGAATTTAATGTGATAACGAGTCTCACGTCAAATTGTTTAGGTATGGCTCTGGTACAATGATACCGGAGCCAACTTGTGGTGGTATTAAGACGTTAATAACTGATGTAATAAAATAAAAATAAATGTAATATTGATGAAAAAAAAGAGTGTAAACAACTCTCAAAATGAACTTTTTAAATATGTGTATTATTAATCTTTTTTTTTTTTTCTTTGTTTCAGATATTAAATCATCAAAATTGAATGTGTATTAGCAAAAGTGTTGAACGCAGTCCCAGCGTAGTGAAATGAACTCATGTTGTTACAAGCATGCTACCTTAATCAGTACCTTATAATATCTCTTGTTTATTTTGAATTAATTGAATTTTAACATTATTATAATATTTAGTATTCATATGTGTTCTTCCAATTGTTTGCATGGTGAAATCATAGATCACAGTAATCTGTTGTACATATGTTGCTTATATATAATTATAATACATGGTGTGAAAATTAATAGATACAATAGAAAAATATTATTTACGCATTTCATTCCTGTTATTGTAGGTATTTTTGCAAGCCATCGTGAAATTTGTTACTGTATTTTTAGGATGATAAGACGCACTGCAATATAAATATATTAATGAACGAGCACTAGCTTTTGCTGATTTATCGGTAGTGGCAAATGTATATATTTGTTTTGCATGTTAAATAAATTGTCAAATTAATAAGAAAAGATTCAATATTAAATTAAATAAATAAATAATAAATTCGTAGGGTATTAAAAGAAATGCGTGTTTAATATTATTTTTAATAGTTTGAATTGTTTTCTGCAGAGTTTAGACCATAAGTTGCATCTTAATTTCGTAATATGTCGATTTTTCCAAATAAAAAGGTATATCTTGTGATTTGGAAAATACAGCAATTTGTTACGTTTTTTGATTTAATAATGACCCTAATTGACAAATATTACATTTATATTTTTTTGAAAACTAAAGTTAAATGACTAATTTCTCTGTGTATCTATTAATTTGTGACACCATGTACAGGGTTTGCCATGAAGTAGTGTAGTGCCATTTAATGTTCCCTCTAATAATATTAGTGTGCTTAAGAAAATATTTTATGCAGTTTTAAGGTTCAATAATTGTGCGCTTGGGGAGAAATGAAAAAAAAAACATGGCTATTTATTTGAGCTTGTACACAAAGTTTAATCATATATATAACTAGTATTTATATATGTTATTAAAATAAACTGACATTTTTGAAGAGCTTTATTAGCTTTTGTTAATTTTAAATGTTAAAATTTGTCTGCGCTATGTTGGCAAATTGTGTGCAAAGCTTAGAGGGAGTATTGGTGGCATTCAAGGATTGCGTGACTCAAAATAAGGAGTAAAAAATTGGAATTCTGATAATTCTGAACAATAATGTAATGCTATGTGGTTAAATATGGCTTTTGTTCATTTTTAACAATAGCTTAGAGATCATAAAAACCCGTGATAACTAAAATTAACACCAAGTGGGAATAATTTTTAATCGTTGAAGTTAATTTTGCTAATTTATACATTTTCACTATTGTAAACGGGTAAGCGGGGATATTGGAAATGTCTATCATCAATTGGGTTGTTTATATGAATATTAATTTAATGATATTGAATGACCGATGAAATTGGAGAGAGACGAATGTGTGAATATGATGTAATGGTAAATAATGAATGCTTAAAACGAGTGAATGTGTTTGTGTGTCTGAAAAGTGGGTTCACTATGACAGTAAGATTGAGAAAGATATCGAAACGAGAATGACTGCGGGATAGATGGAAGGAATTTGGTACAAGGACATGATAGGAGGGGGTCGAGAACTAACCAGATACACGACAATAGCATAATGTAACGGTTGATAGCAGGACATCAACACTCACATTTTAACTAATTCAAAACCATAGACAACACACTACAGAAAAAATTGTGCTTTGAGGTGTAAAGTGGAGGGGAGGAAACAGCAAGTGATGCGTTAGAAACCATTATATTCGTATGTGTTGCGTTCATGAATCTGTCATAAAGATGGAACATTTTGAATGCAGTTATTGCCAGTAGGAATTTATCATTTGAATTGAGACTAACAGAAGACTGGAAATAGCAAAAAAGGATTGATCGAAAGTAGACTGACTTAACAAATTAGAAGTGAATGTAAATCTCTTTGTAGTGCAGTCAATTGGGTCACCGAGATGGTTTGGGCATGTAAAACGTATGATTGATGGAAAATAAAACTTGCGACCCGAGTGTCGAAGACAATAGGAAATTTATAAAAGACCTGACATGAGCAGTTGGAGCAGATATTGGCGGTATGCCTGGATCGAAGAGTGTGGCGTTGTATCTCTCTATCTAACCCTGATATAAACAGCATAATAGTTCATTAATTGCTCTCTTTTGCCTATTAATAAGACAGTTAGTAGGTAGTCAAGTAACCCATGGGTGACCGGGAAATTTGGTGGTGAGGATAATTTGATATCACAGTAATTATACCCATAGAAGAGTTAAAGGATCTGAAATGATTAAAGGGACACCTTATTTTGAATCATCGAGACCACTATTTCATGTGACAACCTAAATGGATGGTGTTTTGCAACAATGTGTCAAGCCATACTCAAATTGAACTTAGATATTTGACGTTAAAGATTTGAAGCTTTTATTATAAAAAATTAGAGTGAACGGCTTCACTGTGGAGAATTATTTAATTAATGAAACAAGATGATATATATGAGAACATATTTATCTTAATTTGCAACAACACCTTAAGCTTGTCTTAAACTAATATTACACCATTTTATGATCATGTTTAAGCTGTTTAAACTATTTTTGTAAATATAAATATTAATTTTACAATTCAATTCAAGAATTTGACCAACTCATTTTTTTCAATTTTGATGTTTAATACATTATTGTAGAACACCATCCAAATAAGAACCTGGTGTGTAGCAGGCAACACTCCCTTATTAGAATTACCAAATGCCTGCATCTCTCCCTTATATTGTTCAATAAATATAAACAAATTATTTAACCCTATGAAGCATGATTCAGATTTCACAATAAAATCCTTAGACCTTGTATTCAATAATATTGTAATTAGATGTAAATTAGAAGAATATCTTATCAATAATTATTTTGTTATCAGTCATCGATAACTGTATTTTTATTTGCATCTTTCTATGCGTTTGAAGTGGACCATGAAGTTAGCTGCGGTTTACAAAATAAAGTATCACAAAACCGCAGTACGAAGTCCGTCAATAATGATGAGAAAAATCATATTTTAAATTTACAAAATAGTTGGCGCGTACCAACCTAACATGTGGTATTGAATTAAATTATTATTCGATATGTGGGAAGTAGGTGCCTACTTAGCTGAATATGCAAAACTCGGTTGATTTATTCCGAAGAGTGATATTTTATCATATGTATATAATGTATTATATATTTATGTATATGTGTATATTTTGTAAACTTATTTTTTTGCTGAGTCAGAATATTGTATTAAAAAGCTATGAAATACCTTAATTTATAATTTTTAATATCATCAAAACTTGAGTAACTGAAACACCATGTTACTCGTTCCTGATGACATCATTACATTGAAACTATTCCTATTTTACTTATTTATTTTGTTTTTTAAATGTTGTCGTTTTTCGATATATTTGAATGAATTTGAACATAATAATTTATCTTAAATTTATAAATTGAATTTATGATACATTCGTCGGTTTCGTGGCCATCAGATAATAACTACACATGCAAATGGAATGCATATTCCGTCAATACTTTTATTATTTTCAAATCATGCTGAACGCTTATGCTATGAAAATGGGACTAACTTGGTGATGTCCTAGGACGGTGCTCGAAACCCCGGCCGATTGACCATTAGGCAAAATTAGGTTTTATAATTTTTTCTTTTGAAGAGTTTATTTAATGTACATTTGGTATAAAATACGTTACCCGTTTGTGTCATTTACCAGCGTTATTTAAACTAACATAAAATATGTATCAAAAATCATATTGTCAATAAACAAATAGCACCCTGTAAATCATCTTTACTAACAATGTTCCCTTGTTTTGACCCCTCCCTCCAAATCCCCACTATCCCCATTTAACAACACCTAATTACTGTATTTACTATACTATATTTTAAGTTAGTTCAAATGAATGTTTAAACGAAACCGGTAGCGTATTTTATGCCAAATAAGTAACAAATGTATATTGAATAAACTCTTCAAAACAACATATCTAGAAATTGTTACATTGTTAATTAATGCTCAAGAAGTACAAAAAAATTATAATTTTTCTCCAATTTTTTAATATTATAAAAAAGTTTAACTATCTTGTTCTCTGATATTCAAAAAGTTCACTGAGTTGTGTTAAGTATTTGATTAGGACTGAAAGTATTGTGAATGCGGTAGAAATGCAATTAAAAAAAAAAAAATAGAGATGCTTGCACGGAATACATGTCACTTCAATATTCTTACTATTTTCAAACTAAGCTAAACGCTTGTGCTATGAAAATAGAACTAACTTGCTGGAGTCCTGGAACGGGGCGCAAACCACCGACCACTAGATCAATAGGCCAGCGTCTTAACCACTACACCAACAAGCTACTCAATTGTAAAGAATACTATGAATGATGGCATTAGAAACAAAGTTGGAAAGAAATAATATAAAGCAAAGAGTGAGCATAACAGAACAAAGGACAGAAAGAGAGGATGTTTCCGGACACGAATTTTGCAGAAAGATTTTTGCGGTCACGATTTTTCTGGATACTGTTTTTCCTAACATGATTTGTGTGGACAATGATTATTCCGGAGGTTAGGTTACATTGAACTCGGGGGTTGAAAATTCAATAATGCAAATGTTTACATTAAAATATATATTTTTTAAATATAATATCAAATATATTTTTTGTCCAGAATAATCAGTGTCAGTAAGATCGTGTCCGCAAAAATCTTTCTGCAAAATTTGTGTCCGGAAACATCCTGCCCAGAAAAATCGCTGAACCCTCAAGATTATACTTCTATCAATTTTTCTGCCATTTCTCTCTAGTTTTGGATATCTAAGGCAGATTATTTTTGAAGACATTTTTGCTTCATCTTAGTTTAGGCCTTCCCAAGCTCCTTTGTGTTGTTGGTCTGATATTCAGTATTTACTGTTCAGAACCATTTAGCTTATTAAATATACTATGAACTCATTATTTTCCACAAAAATTTCATTTCAAAAATGTCCAGTGCAAGCTTGTTCTTCTTGGTCAATGTCCATGTCTAGTCCATGATAAGCAATAAGCTGACTGAAAAGATAGTCAATCAAATATGTATATAAGAATATAAATACAATAAGAAAAACATTTTGTTTATAACCACTATTTATTGATACATCAATATGTTTTGATACCTATGGTATCTTCTTCAGAAAATAATGTACAGGTAACCCCTGTTGATCGCGGGAGATACGTTTTGGACATGGTTGCAATAGGCGATCAAAGGGGGATTTAAAAAAAAACATTTTAAAATGAGAAAAAACACATTATTACTACATTAGTAATTTACTATATTATAGCAGACAGTGTTCCTCTGGTATAACAGTAAGCAAAGTGCAATGATCAATGTACAAAAAATATATATAAAAACAGTTAAACAAGAGACGCAATTAAGTAATTCAATATACTGTTGTAGCAGTTTTATTCTCAGGCTTGGACCTTCAAAAGTTCTTGAGCGTAATTTCTCCCCATTTCGTAGAGCCAGAACTGCACTTTTCGCAAGACTATGGTTGCAATCATTCACTTTTGCATTTAGACCGTTGTATATTTTTGGTGTTAGAAACAAATGGAATCTTTGTGCAAAATTTTTGTTTAGTTTTGGTACAAGTATGTAGAAGAAATGAAATGTTGGGATAAGAACATGTGAAATCTATTTATCCTTATGAAAATACAGCTTGATGGTATGTGAATGTTGCAGGTGTTGGTTTGAACAATATGGGATAGTTAGTTAATTTCAAGTTTAGTATGAAAAATGTTAGCTAGATAAAATAAATAAAATTTGGTTAACATGTGAGTTACTAGGTGCGGAGACATCAATCATCATTATTTTTCTCTAACTTGTTGTCTTCTTATATAGTTTTTAAACATTATGTTAATTTATGATATAAATTGGTCATTCAAAATCAATGTTAGTTGCAAAATCAGTCGCTTTTGCTCATTGCCATTTGTATTAGATTTCGACCAATAACAGTCTTCGTTACTCAGAAATTTAAATGGCCGCCAGTAAGGAAACTAGCTTGTTTTTGTAGAAAAGTGTTTTTATTTTAAACCGGATTACAGAATTATCATTCATTTCATTTTTCAACAAAAAAATACCGAAGTTGCTGTCTTAACTAACACCCTCAATTAATTTCAGGTTTGGTATGAAGCGATAGCTATATAAATTAAATTAAATTTGATTATCATGTGATAGTTAATTTTAGGTGTAGAATGAAACTGATGGTTAATTAATTTCAGATTTAGAATGAAGCATTAGTAGAATCTTAAAAATTCTGTGGATATTTGATTGGGACTATTGTTTATTTGCCATGTATTAAATTAGACTATTGTCAGGATACCGAATGAAGATATTTAATCTACCGGGATTATATGTGTTAAAGCATTTTTATATCATTTAATAATTGATTTTATATTATACCTTTTGTATTCAAAGATTCTGATATTCAGTAAAGTAATATTACAATATATATTGCTGTATTATAAAGCATTACAATATATGTACATATGTAGTTTATTGTTATTATTTAAAGTTGTCAGGGGATTATCAGTATTTAATTTTTATTAATTTATCAGAAAAATACAGCTGAAGATGTTGCCTTATCCAATCAACCCTGAATATGCTTCGTTGGGTTAAATAAATTCAATAATTTTTTATTTTAATAATTCCCATACACGCCATAAAACACAGTTAACATTGCAGCAACCTCCAAAAGTCAATTGACACTGTCATTTTTTTCTTACATATTCAACAATAAACAAATAAGAAATGAATCCTCAGAATTACAAAGAGTAATGTTATCCCTTTTCATATCATACAAATACAATTGTATAGCCATTTCCCATTATAGCTATTGAGTTAAATTGTTAGGTCAAATTAAACAAGTAGAATCAAAAAATGAAGGTTTTATTTTCACATATGTGATTGTAGAGTTTTACAAACTTACCTCGAAAACAGTAAATACATATTTGTTACCTTGGTTTTCTGTCGAATTTGTATGTTAGGTATTTGATCTCTCAAAGATACTCCAAGCTCCACGGGTCATTGGCCATCTTTTAAAGTGTATGACATTGACAGTGAAGGTTCATGTTTTGACCCCGTACGTAAGTACTGGGAATACATACTGGTTGAAGACTTACATTTTAAAGATTGTGGCTTTGAAGATGTGCTCTAGTTCTTTATTAAACCCCCTTGATTCTGTTACTTATTATTTATCAAATACACAAAGGCATTATATATGACAGTCATTAGCGTCAAGAACGTGATCTTAAAACTTATAGCGTAGGCATTAAAATGAGAAGGGAGATGCACAGTTGAGAATATTTTATCGATACAATTTCTTATATATGTATATATTATAATATATTAACATTGTAAAACAATACAATATTCTACACGTCATATTACTTTTGGAGGTGACTGTGCTCATATATATTTAATATCATTTCATTGTTTCAGAATTATGATAATTTTTTATATTGCAGTATCTTCAGGCATAGATTATGGAGGTACTTTTTCGAAAAATCTCAAGAAAACGCGGGGGTCGCCATTTATTCGCGCACTTGAGTTTGAGAAAGAGTTAAGTACATTCCTATTATTTTTATCGGTACGATGTCACACTTTTGGGTCATTATAAACTGGGATAAACTAACCAGGGCTGTCTTTTTGATTACAATATTTTTTAACCTCGTCACTTTTCATTTTCTTTCCTACCTGCCTTCCCGCATCATCCACACTATAACGCAACACCCCAAACCTCCCCGTACCCATCACTGCACCCTTCCAACATTATTCACCATGAAAAGATACCCCTAGTTTCATCCGTACGGATATCCTAAAATGTATTATATAAGATTAGCCAAATTGTTTGATTGTGAATGGTGTTTGATTGAAGTGATGATTAGTAACTTTGATTTAAAGATTGAGATTTAGTTTCTGGTGTATCAGCGATTGCTAACCGAATTATGAATAATCACAATCATGATTACAATCGAACATCAATCATCAAGTTTCACTTGTTTAAATGCCGGTATGTATTGTTTCAATTTCAAAAGTGAATATGCAAATAGATGCAAAATACTGCAGAGTGCATTTTCAGTGTGTGCAGTATACAATGAATATATATTCTATTGCAATGCTCCATGTACAATGAATGAAACTTGTATCATAGCCGCGTAAAGGACAATGCAGTATTGTGCGCGGAGCGAGCTGTCATCCATTGTTATTTGGGTGATACACACTGATGTTTTTTGCCAAATCTCCGAGACGAGAGATCGAAGTCTAATCACGAGAACACACGCCACGAGATAGTGTGTCAGTTTGCTGTGAATTCATCGTTGATTATTATAGTTAGGTGCCTTAAATATGTTTCATTGAAGTTTTTATGGAAATGGTTTTTGAATTAAAAGTTTTCAATTAAAACCAACAGTTTAAGATAGTTGCGTGAGTTTGATAGTTATAAGTGAAATGAAAAGTGATATATAAAATAATTACAGTAGACTTTCGATTATCTAGAGTGGTAGGAAAAATAATTGACTAGTTGAAAAAACTCCAGATAATCTCCGCCAAAGAAAATTGATTAAAAAATATTAGAAGAAATAAAAATAAAAATTTGAAGAAATAAAAAATAAAAAGTTGACTGCGTGGCTGCGTTCGGGTATTTTATATCATGGTATGGTAAAGGTTAAACAACAAATAGCTTTTCATGTTTTGAGTGTATTTGATACATTTTTAAGTGGTAATATTTAAAAAATATATATATATTTTGATCAATTAAATATGATGAAAACAATACATTTAAATAAATTATATTCTTTTAAAATATGTATCAAATATTCAAGTATTTGCAAACAACTAAAAATTATTCACTTTGAAGTTAGGAGAGGTTCCATTGCTATGTCATGAGAAAATACTAAATAAAGACATAAAATATAAACATGCATATAATTTCAAAACTTAATAAATCAACCGTGCGTATTTTAAATTTTCAATTTGACATGACGCTCGCTTGCAGCAAAAATAAGCAACGAATCTAAATGTGCCCGAATAATAATTTGCAATTTTAATGTCCTGGTACATATTATTTAGTCAAATGAAAAAGTATTCTTAGATTTTAAATAATATTTAGAAATGTTATTAAAAAATTTCAGAATGTTCTAATGCCACGGTTAATCCGACCCTGGATAGTCGACAGTGTACTGCGTAGTGATTGAAATACATTTCTAAAATATAAAAGTGATAGAGGTACACATCTCATAGTTAGTGATTAAAGATAGTTATGTGATTGTATTTTTAGATATTTTTTGATTGCACAAATGTGATAATTTGTACGCTGATTTATTTCTGCTCATAAGAATATATAATTAATATAATTTTATTTCTTGTAGTGGTCTCCTTTAGATTTTAATAGTTAAAATTTATACGGTCAAGAAGCTTTAGAAGTACATATATAACATATAGGTATAAATTATTTATGAAAGATAGTATAATTTATAATCAATTTTTTAATTCTTTAGTAGAAAGAAGCATAGTATTAAACGAGTAGTATATGCATTGATTAGACAGCTTATGCTATCGTTAATGCGTAGTCTTTTCTTAAAATCATAAGCTCGAAGGTGGAACTTCATTTGTTGAAGTAGATACAATTATTGAAGATTTTATTCTCGAATAGATATAGTTTAGAGGATTTTAAAATCGAATAGGTACAATTATTGCAGCGGTGTCCAGTCAGTACTTTGAAATATGCTGTGCTTAATTAGAATTGCTGCAAAATAAATGGAAATAAAATATGTATCCTGTAACATTCCCATCACGATTATTATCTTATTGTTAATATTCTGTCAGATAACTATTTAATTTGGCTTTATTTCTCACAATATATATTTACGTACAATTTATTTCAATGTACTAACTTATTGAGCATTTTTTATTTGAATGGGGTCTTTAAATAATTACTTTCGCACTTAATTGGTTCCTGAAATGTGTGCGAAAGTTGAAATGCGCGAAAGTTGAAATGTGCGAAAGTTGAAATGTGCGAAAGTAAAGCCATGTAAAAAAAACAGCAAAATGGGATGTATTTTCAGTTATGTATTTATTTGTCAATCACATACATATGCATAATAAAATAACACTGTGTATTAGGACTCGGGAATCTTCTTCAAGAAATTGTTGAATACTACCCTTTTATTTTCCTAATAGAGTTCTATAACATGGCGTGTCTCTATCGATTGCCCTACGTACTTGAGATATATGCTTTGTATTAGGATCACATTTATCTATGATGGCCAAAAAATTATCAAGATGTATGAAGGCTTCATTCATGACAGCCTCTTCTTTGCCTTCATTTTTTATTTAATTTACTTCCTGTTGTTCAATTAAGTATTCATTCGACAAAGGCTCTGAATGAGATTCAATTAATTCATCATCTTAATTGTTGGCCTCCATCATTGAAACTATTTCAGTTATGATAGTTTCCGGAGATTCTTCAGGGTTTAGATGATCGCCCATCATTTGCGGGCATAATTTTTTCCAAGATCCTTTCATTGTGGATTCTTTTATTTCGGCCCACGAGTATCCTGTATTGTTAACCGCGTTCCGTATGTTGTAGTTTCTCCAAAAGTGTTTTAGTGTAGGCCGGCCGCCCACCGCTCACCTTCCCTGTCAGTTGGCCTGACAGGGAAGGCGAGTCGATGGCCTGTTTCATAACATTTAAACGTAGCAATTACTCTTTGGTCCATATTGAGAGGAAGGAATATAACTTTCATTTCTGGATATAGATCCTGCAAATATTTGGGATGTCCAGGAGCATTATCTGAGAATAATAATGTTTAAATTCCAAATTATTATCATTACAATACATATTGATTAACTGCGCAAAATAGCGAATTGTGCGAAAGTCGAGGGCTGCCTGTAAAACTTTTTTTTTTAAAAATGGATGCATTCTTAATCAAGTGTATAGTAGAACCCCGATTATGCAAGGTATTGTGGACCGAGCCTACATCGGATGATCAAAATCTCGGCTCGAGTATTACGGCTGTTACATACTGGTCATTTTAGATGCAATTAAAATACATTTATTTTAAATAGTATGCCAATTTTTTTTTTGTTTCATAACATAGATGATAAAACAGATTTGGATTATCGGTGCTCGGATAATCAGGTTTTACTGCACTTGGAACTGCATAGTACATTTGATTAGAAAATTAAGATGTTGATAGATTTCAGAGTATTATTTACTAGACTTTTAATTAATTATTTATTTTATCAAAATATATGAATGACAGAAAGTGAGCTTTATTGCATTTTATTTTTAATATTTTATTTGGCTAGCTAGCATTAATTATGTTTAGGTCATTTTATTTGAAAATATTATATCTAAAAAATTATAAATCAATATGTTTTATTTTTAACTATATAGCAATTATTTTATAAAGAATAATTAATTGAGTATATTTATCTATTTGTATGAAAATTCTTATACATTTTGATTTTAAATTGCATATCTTTTTATTTTTTCAATACTTATTATTTATTTTTAAGGAGAACACATTATTATTGTGAAGTTGTAGTTTTTCAGAATATAGTTCTTTTGATATTTTTAATACAAATTAAATGTATCAATTAGAAAGATATACATTCAATTCGTATTAAAAATATTTAAGAACTTTATTCTGAAAAACTAGGTAGGTAGGGTGGTTAGTTCTTTATTTTTTAAAATCAGTTGATTATTTTGGATTTTTTGCCTTAACACACACATACACGTATATATATATATATATATATATATATATATATATATATACAGGTATTCTTTGACTTACGACCGAGTTAGGTTCCTAGATATCCGTCGTAAGTTGAGTTTCATAAAAAAAGAACCAAAAATATTAGTAAATACAAAATTCAAATTCATAGTTCAATCTTTATTCAAAATTATGATATTTAATTATGTATAATAAAAATACATTCATACCAATACATATAAATTATGTAAATTAAAGTTATTTGCATTTAGAACTCATTTATATACTTAGTGAATAAATTGCAATCTTTAACTTTATGCAATATTGCGCCGCATTTGCGCATATTAAATTTTAAAGAAAACTTTGCAAATGATAGTTTAATTTATGTAATATAATACGCACGTGTATAAAAGAGACAAACACGTGGTCGTAAGTACGAACTAACGTCATTCGAACTATCGTTAGTCAAGGACTACCTGTATATGTATATTATAGCTTATTAGATTTTAAATTGTTTCGAGTTTTGCAGAAATTAATTTTCCACATAAAACTGTGTTAAATGTAGAAGGTTTTATTGTGAAAATTAGTTACGTAGTTTGTTTTATTTGTAACCTTAATAATTATCAACATTAGTTTAGTATAGTTTGAATGCACAACTTATTAACAGACGCATGGTCGATTAAAAAATATATTTACCTTCATACTTTTGTAGTTTAAATCTTAACTATCTAAGATATTAGACAGTTTCATATTTCATGCGAGGTATGCTGTGATTGTTATCGGCGTTCAATTAAATGATGATTGGAAACTAGTTAATTTTTAATGAAAACATTTTTATTGTGAAGTTACAATTTCATAACATAGTTCTGTAGTATTTTTAATAATACAAATTAAATAAATCAATCAGAAAGATTTAATAATACAAAATAAATAAATAAATCAAAATATGCGTTTATATAATAATATTTTTCAATAAATATATTTTTTCCATAATTAACTTATCATCGCGCCGTTTCTCCGGTGCGCCACACTCTTCTATCCTGGCACATAATTCTCGCCTCATCCACATTCATTTAATCTCGCTGATTAAGGTTTCTAACAGGACCGTTTGGTTTACCTGGTCGTGCCAAGTCTTCCGCGGACGTCCTCTATTTCTGGTACCACCAACACTTGCATCATATATTTTTCCTATCATTCTCTCCTCATTCATCCGTTCCGTATGACTAAACCATCTATGAGATCCTCTTTTAATCTTACTCATTATACTAAGATCAGCTTTACATTCTTTACTTATTTCTTCATTCTACTCTTGTCATAAATGAATTTGCCACATATACACTATATAGTGATCTTATTTTTTCCACTGCATTCAGTCTGCTTTCGTTCCTCTTCTGCTAACTCCAGATGTCATTTCCACACATCACCAAGACTTCATTGTGTACTGCTAGTCTTGCCTTTGTTAACAAGTTCGTATTAGCTATAATTCCATTCAAAGCGCTGTTCACTTTATCCCCTGCAGTCACTGTCCTTTGGATATCTTTCTCAGCCTTTCCATTTCTATCAAACGTACTTCCCAAATACACAAACTCTACTTGTTTCGAACACCAGTTATTCAACTATAGTCACATTCACATTTTATTCAATCAGTATCAACAATAACAATAATTATATAAGAGTCTTGTAATAAATGTATAAATTAAAATAAAATATGGTTTAAAAATTCATAACATTTGTTGTACATCTTTCATTTTGTTATGTAGACATATTTTTGATTTCTTTATACAGGGAAATATACAGCAATCCGAATGTTTTCATTAATTTAAATTAGGCATTTATCTGGGAAAGTTTTGAGCTAACTGTAATTAAATTTATTAATAAAGGTATTGTTATACTCATATTGTGTGTTTTTTTGTTAATATTTCGATCCTTCAATATAACCTCAAATATAATTTGTAGAAAATTGTAAATTTGCTTATTTTTGCTTTGTGTTTAACCCCTGTGTGTCTTTAGCCGTTACCCGCACTGCTAATATTCTTAAAAACCATAATGTGTGTAGAGTATTTTATTTATTATTGACTTACTTGAGATGGATTTATTTTATTAAACATATTTTCTCAATGTGATAATGATTATTGTATCTTTGGGCCAATTTTAGAAAATAGATTGGATTATAATAATGAGCTAAGCGTCTCAAAATTTATGAAAACAGGAAGACTTTGGTGGTTGAGTCATGCGAAGAGGATAACCGAACAGCAAAACACTGCTGAACACCAAATTAACAGGAGTATGGGAAGACTTAAGCTGAGATGGAGCGACAATGTCATATTAAACATACAAAATGCAAAACAGAGATCAGTATGCTAAGACCCACCAGGAGTTATAGAGCCAATAGTGATGGTGTATTGGTGTCGATCATCATCCACGACGGTCTCTCATGATTGAAGATCGCAATCTCCATGAACTCCCGCCCTCTTGACTATATTCTTCTTGGGGCTGTCAACAGAGAAGTGCCTGTTGCTTTTTCCCACTTGGTCAGTCTAATGGGTGGAGGATCTTCCTCTTCATCCTTCGACGTGACCCACCACAATAACGTTCTTCCGTTTTCGCAAGATGCCTAAAATTCGTCTCAGGCAAATGGCTGAGAGTCTGTGCTTGATGTTCAATTCCTGCAGAATCGAGACATTTGTGCTCCAGCACCACATTTCACGTGCATCAATCCGTCTTCTCTCCCTTGCCTTCATGGTCCATGATTACACACCATATAAAAATATAGAATGTAAAAGCCTTGGAAATACCGCAGTCTTTCCATATTGTGTCAAGTATGGACATAGAACTTTTTGCCATACCTATGCATCATTTCATTTCTGGCTCGCAGCTATCATAATTAATTATGGTGATAATTATTCATTACGAATGAGAAAGTTCTGAGTAGATGTACGAAAAGAGGTCCACGGGGAAGAGAGGAAGGCCTAGACAAAAATATTTCCACTAAATCACGAGCAAAACACTTTCAGACGACTTCCGGATAGACATGCATGTCAAGCATTGCACAGACAAGAAGTCTATAAAGAAGAAGAAAAATCATTAATTTATATTAGAAACTGCTTCAGCACATAGGAAATTCAACTGTCTTCTTGATTTGTTAATTAATTTTAAAAATTCTAAATGTCAGATGCCTTTGAGGAATGCGTGTAATCTATAAAATTTTTTTTTTTTTTGACCAATTGAACAGATACGATATCTATGTACTTTGTAAAACCTCCAGTAAACCCTTACTTTGAGTTTCAGCCCGAGAGGTTCATCCAATTTGTGTTTTGTATGCAACGTTTAAGCTACTCATGTTAACGATACACCTAGCTGATGCAAAAGATATTATTTATTATTTGTGAATAGATTTAAAATGAATTAACCTAATCAGGCACTATTTATTTTCGTTCCCTTCATATTTTTTATGAATTTATTTTTTCTCCGCAGGCTGGTAATGTACCGCAAACGGCAAACGACCTCCAGAGCAGGCTACGAAAGTGTCCAACTATTGAGGGGCACCAGAAAACCGTACACTGAACTCAAAAGCATGGGCGGGAAACGATAGACCCGCCATTTAGACAGAAGTCTGGCAACTTTATCCAGTCGGCATCGCCGCTCACAAACGACAACATCACAGCATCCAACTTCATGACAATGGTTATGTTTCGTCCATATGATTTAAAAAATGTGCAATATCGACAATAAACATTGACAAATGTATTTTAATTAAGTAGTTGACAAATTTTAAATATTAAGTAGCAAATTTTTTGTTTGAAGTAAAGTAAAATTGTTATTCTTTAGAATTAAATTATAACTTAATATTATATATGTTTAGATTTACAGGATTTAACGAATTTAATCTACGTGTTGTCATGTAGGTTGCGCCACATCTCAAAAACATTAATCATAACACGTAAAACCGCAGAATATCTGTTACATTCTGTACATCTTTTTAAGTATCTTAAAAAGATTTTTTAAATATTACAAATTTCATTACACGTCATTTTGATCATTCAATGTAACTTAGAATATTAAAATTTATAGGAAGAAAAAACATTACAAAAATTACATCGAGAATTCAAATTAGTGATATTTTTAAGGTCAGAAGAAAATTGTAAGACAATAAAATTTTGATAATGTATTTGGATATTCAGAATCAGAATCTTGTATATATTGTAGAGACATTGTTTACATACTGCAGCATCATAAATTAATTCCAAAATTTTTCAATTCTCAGATGTTCTCTGTGTGGACTAAAATTGAAAAGGCCTTTGTCCATACGTGCTAGTTTTAACCGACTGTCGCCACTATCGTAGTGATATTGTCACCCCAATGTGACCTTGGGAGGAATTTCAAAATATTGGAGATTTATACCATAAATAATGCAGTTTTTTATACTTCTTAATCTAAAATATATTCTCCTTCATTTTTTACAAGAAGAGCACACATTCACTCTCTGCACACGATTACACTCTGAAAGTTTGTGAGGAACCCATTGATTCAATTTGCTGACTTTTCTGACGGCACACAGGTGTCGATGTATGGTTGAATGACCAAACCCAAGCTTCCTCAACAGTTACGTTAGGATTTTGTTCCACCAGTGTTTGTAGGATGTCCTCATCAAACTCTACAGATCCTACAGGACGAGGCTTGTTTTCTAGGTTGTAGTTTCCGGCTCGGAATTTCTGGAACCACCGTTGACACTGACTTACGTTTATTGTCCGATCCCCATATACTGCATTAATATTCCTCGCACTTTCCATTTATTGAATTCATAAAGCAAAATATGTCAAATATGCTCCTTTGTCACATACATTTTAGCTTTGAAAAAATAACTGAACTCTTCAAAAGTTGCACTAAGAATAAGTTACTACCTGTTTTTATAGCAGTCAGTAATTTTACCTAATGCAGGTAATTTATCCCATCGCCCTCTGACTTTTAGTTCATGTAATTGAATAAACCGAATTATTTATGGGATGACCATATAGAAGCAATGGTGTCAGATATTTAAATATTTTTAGTACCAAAATAAATTGCTATTTTCAATAGCACATCATATCTGATATTTCGATTCTTGATTTTATTATAACGATATAAAAATTTCACAAAGCTTTTAGAAACTCCTTAAACCATTTATTTACAATTTTCACTGCATCATCCCCGTACCGACTTCCTCCCCCCTGACGGGCTTATGTTATCCGCCATGAAAAGATACTCTTTAACCTTTCATCATTCCAGGCGTCGCGTGCATATATATTTAGAAAGATATACAGACATTTAAAAAAAAATATGTATGATATTTCTTATTTTTCATTATGTGTTCAACGCTGAGTGTCGTTATTCTCTGATCCGTTAGGAACTCGGTGCACGAGTCTCCATTCCTCCTGGTCTTGAGCCATGTTTGCAGGACACTGCTAACTCCTTTATTTGGTCTATCCATCTTGCCGTCCTCTTGCTCGTTTTTCCTCAAGTATCCATGTGATGATGTGCCCCTCGAGACTTTCACGGTGTCTTCTGGTGACATGTTTAAAGCACGCAAGAATTCTTCTCCTGTATTTTGCCAAAAATCTTTCAGTGATCATTGAATATGAGAGATGTTCAACAAAAATGGTGTAACTATGTGAAATTTTGGACAAGATGAATTTGCATGTGTATACAAATTCTAATATGGCCTGCTGATAGTGTATGCTAAAATATATTATTTTGTTATTTAATTTACTTTATGTTTTGAGAGAGCATCAGTTATATGATGCTTTGTTGTATGACAACAAATAAACACAAAGAAGATGGATTGTATTATAAAACACTTAATTTCTTAGCTTTTAATGCTCTCAAATAATAGGTTAATGTGAAAGTTATTGCCATTTTAACGGTATTTATTTAAGTATAGAATCAATGGTTGACCATTGTCTCGAAACCTATTTTTGGTTGTTGCTTTTAAAAATAGACACATTCAACCTGATTTAGTCAGTTTCCTTTTAACTTCAATCATGTAACAATCCCAAAAAAATATTATCAACGGAAATTTACACAACTGCCGCAACTAACAATTCAGCGCATGGTGAAAGCGTCTTAAAAGCTCAAATGAGTTGGGCGTTTTGTTCAGGGAATTTCTCACCGCCCCGCGCTGGATGTCCCAGAATTACTTTCGCATTAACTCAAATTGTTTAGAAAATATTATATTACACTTTGAAATGTCCTGGCCAATGTGACTATTTCAATGTTATTAGAAATATAACTGTTAACTTTCATATCACATCCGTCACGTCTCTAGAGATAAGGTTTTCGTAGTAAAAAATATTAAATAACTACTTTTTAAAACAAATGTGCTTGTCAAATTATATTTAAGTCATTTCCATGAACAAGCTTGTGCACTGAGTTGCCCTGGTTGTAAAGAATGAATGTAAATTACCAAGAAAAGTTTATATACTGCATGTATGATTGACATCGTCATCATCAGTCAATCCACTGCTGGATGAAGGCTTTCCCATGAATCTGCTTCTCTCTTCGGTCCTCTGCCCAATCTTTGATAATTTTCATCTCCTCGGTGAGATTTAAGTTCGTTTTTTGTCTCGTGGATAAGATTTAAGAATACTCTTTGTCCATTGTATCTTGAAATGCACTTTTTAATTTTGTGTCTCTCTGTGTCTGTTAAATTCTTGACCATCAATTTGATAAGCTCCTGGCATCTCTGCATTCAGTCCTGAACGTGTAGACCGGTGTCACGTGTCCATGGCTCAATATCCACTGACTAAGGTCCCTCAACCGGGAGGGCTTCTTCCGACTAGTTCCCCTCAATTTGCCCACTTCACGGAGCACTTTGTTGTCGAGTCCTCTCATCATGTATTCTAGTTTTCCAGGCTTGATTGTGTTCAAGAGGTTTGTCCCTACAATTTCAAATATGTGAGGATGCCAGCCATATTTCAAATGCTTCTGTTTGCTTCATCATAGATTCATTGCAACCAAACAGCTTTGGGCAATCTTAACTCTTATTTGAAAATCCACAGTGACTGACATTCTTTGCTACCATTTGAAGGCATTCCTGATCATGTTAACGTTATATTAAAAAAATGATGTTTACAGTTTTGAGAGGCAGTTAGGTTATTTCATTACAAATATTTTAACTTTTGTTAGTATGTATTATTCATAATTAATATTTGCGTCATTTATTGTTTACAACAAGAGATCATCTTTAGATAAATGACTCGATAGTGATAATTATTCTAAGTTTCTTTAATGCCAGCAGTCTGCTGCCGAGGCATGACGAGAGGAGCCGAGCACGAGAATGTACTGCGTCTCTCGGCTTGCATCAGCTATTCTCGTGTCGATTCGGGTCTTCTCATGCCGTCTGCCCTCGCCGCGAGTGTACAGCCAGGCCTCGGTTTCTCTCGCTCTGCCTCGCCTCGGTTTGTCCACGCTCCGTTCTAGTCGAAGCGAGACGAGGTGAGAAGCCTTGGCACTGTTTACTTTGTACCACTCGGGTATTGGCACTTCGGTAAATGCCTTGCCCGAGGCGCCTCGGCGAGAATGGACCGCTGGCATAACAGAATAACATCGGGTGAATGTGGAATGAACTAAAAATTAATTTTGTGAAAAATGTTACGCTGATAAACAGTAAAATTGGCGATATACAACAAGCAGTCTTGATTTAAAATTATGGGTCATTTTTATAAATTAAATGATTAATATTTGAATGTTCTGTAGATTTATTTTTTGACAGCATTGTAAAATAAATATAAGATAATATTTTTAAGTAAGTGTAATGAAAATTGAATGACTTTGACTATGGTTAAGTTCCTGAATAGTCAACGCATAATACTCAATAATGTAAGGTACATTTGAAAGTACAATTTAGATCTGAGAAATGAAACTATTTTCAGCACGACCGAGTTGACAGATGACAAAAATCAAAATTATTTTATTTCATTGTTTTTTCTCAAAATATTAATTAGATTGATTTATCTCCATTGAAATATTCGAGAATAACCTTACCTCCCCGAAGCGGGGTATTCACATTCCCCATAGATTGCTTTACACTCGATAACTCACTAATTATGCAAACGATTTCATTCTTATTTTTTGAAATCTTCACGGAAATAGTGACGAAAATTTTGTCATTTTTTGTTTTTAAAATTTCTAAGCGTATAATATTGAAAAGTATTGTTTTCGGTTCAGTGATCTTCGCGCGGTACATACACCTGCGCATGTAGATACCAAACCCTTGTATCCTATCTTTTAGTTGATGTGCTTATTATTTGTTTTAATGCAATGGGTAGCCCCATACCACAGATGCGAACGGGGGAGACAGCAATATCACTTATCCCAACTCGCAACATTCGGACAAGAGACGTCCGGCGAGGCGGTTGGGCCCGCATCGCCCGTCACAAACTTTTCATTATCGTTTGTATGAATATGATCTGGGGTGTTTCTATACCCCGCTTCGGACCGCACGGAAGTTCTAGCCGCTTAGTGACGAAAAGGTTAAGCTATCTCAAACTTCTGCTGTTCTCGCCTTTATGTCATTATAATATAAAAAACATGCAGTAATTCAAAACAATGTAAGATGACTCAAAAATGCAATTTCGTCCAAGTGTATACATTTTTCCACTATGTTGTGATATAAATATTATAATATATATATAATCCCTTCTACATAAAGTATTGTAACTAACACACAGGTCACTTTTAGTTATTCTAGTATTTGGTACATATTATATTGTTCTTTTGAACACAATATAATGTGATGAATGTGTTAAAAAGAGATGGAAATCCTTTCAGAAACGCCCATATACTTGTCTCCTTTTACACCAAACAAAAGATTCTATGAATTGTATGGAAAAGCCTGAAGACAGAATGTAACATAATTGTTCACCATTCCCAATGAATAACAGTTTATTTTGATTATATGATTTAAGGAATAAAGAAATGAATTTGATATATTTTAGTATTTTTTTTTTAACAAAAGCAATCTTCCAGTTAAACATGTTAGGATGTATTTTTTATTTTCCAAAATGATATCGTTTTCGTGTGACTAGCTTCGAAGACCGATTGAAACCTCAAAATGAACTAAATGTGACCTATTTGTTAGTTATATTACTTTATTTAGGCGGGGTTAATATATAGAATTGTAAAATATCACTGGTCTTTGAAGACGGAGCTTAAAATATCCAGTTGCCTTCTGAGCCTATATTTTATATATAAATATTTTTAAAATTATATACATATGTTTATTTGATTTGAATTGTGATAGATCAGGCCAAAGTTTTGATCCATTTGTATTTCGGAGATTATCTAAATTGAAATTTGCAGTAGATTAATATTAAATATAATTTAAATGTTTTACTAAATATGTACGGCTTTCACTATCTCTCTTATGAATGTTAAATAGCTCTTGTAGGTTTTCACGTCATATAATAACGGAATTTTTTTTTGAGCAAGTCACACGGTTACTTCATCTAGACTCATGAATACTGGCCATTGAAATGCAATCTGAAATGTCAACTCTGAAAGACAACCAAGAGAAATTCTGTTATAATGTGACTGCAGTCTAAATATTGTCACTGATCTTATATAACACTGACTTAAAAATTGTAGTTTAATGATGACATTGTAAAAAAAGTGATGTATTTTACAGACTTTTTGGTGCTATAGATGAAAGAATTTGTCAATTTTAATGTGTCATCCTTCAACTTGGAGTTTTTAAATTAAAACATGTTAGATAAATCACTTAGAAAGATACATAATTCAAATAATTTCTAATTAAATGTATAATTATAAAAATATACATATAATATTGCACTACCAGGATTCGAACCTGGATCTCTTTTCCAATCCGGGGAAGGTACATTACGAACTATACTAAAGCGACAGTATTTTGACAGTATGATGACAAATTTTCAAAAACAATGTAGATGGCTTTCAAATAGATGAAAACGATAGTATTAATTTGAAAAAGTGTAACATAAAGGTTCGAAAATTTGTCACTGTAGCATAGTTAGTAATGCATCTTCCCCGGACTTGAAAAGAGATCCAGGTTCGAATCCCGGTAGCGCAATAACATTTTTTTTTAGATAAAATCGATTCTATATGTATATATTTATAATACATTAATTTAGTATTTAAAATATCACAGACCTATGTTCTGAATAATTACAACTTCACAATAAGAATGTGTTCTCCTTTTCCATCACTGGGACTTGAACACTGAACTTTATATTGTATTTTAGATGTTTTACTATAATCTATTAGGTCACTATTGGTAGAGCAGTCTATTGTCAATAGAAGAGTCCCGGTAGTGACTATATTTTTTCAATAGATATATTTTTCTGTGTACAATCTAATTTGATTATCACAATTACAATTTAATTATCACAGAACTATGAACATCACAAATAAAATGTGATTTCATTAAAAATTAAGTGTGTATGTATAAAGATCAGTGAGTAACCTCTAAGTATTGATTGTCTATGCTTTGAAATATCATTTCGCTTAGATCTCAAATGCACTGTTTATAGTAAAATATGTACATATTTTATTATAAGACAAACTCGAATGATGCACGCGAACCCCAGAATTTCCCAGCATAGGAAAATGGTATTTATTATTGTATTGATTCTTAGTTTAAAATATATTTTACAGTACAGCTCAATAGTATTAGTTCAAATTGTTTTCTTTTTTAGTTGTATTATATGATGTAGAAAATATTATTAGATAATAAAATAATGAGATTTAATTAAGAAAATAAATTTATTTATTTAGTTTATATTTGTTTTATTTCAATATCTTTAAATTCACTCTTCGTGAAGCGGCGTCAAAAATGCGCTTTTGAATTGAATTTTTGCAGGTTTTCAATGTTGGAACAGCGATTTTTCAAATAAAAGACCCGATATAGTGGTTTGATTATTTTGGATTAGTCAATTCAATTAATAAATTCCATATTTAAAGACCTCGTTAACTTTTACCTAAAGGGGTACATGCCATGTTGTGATGCAGTATAAGAAATAATGTATATAAGATCCTGTGGACTGTATCGATTATAATAATGATTCCTTGACGCATCCTGAATTGGATTCAGGAAGGAAGATGGGTCAGGCCTACCTTGCTCTAAAGTCCTGGGTTGAACGTTGTTTTCACCTCCAGTTGACTTGCACCTTTTTAGTGAAGAACCGTGATATCACTGCACTTCCGGAGCTGTTCAGAAAACTGTATGTTCGTTGTCTTAGCGTTACGCACGGTGCTGTTTTTCGGACAGTAAAAAAGGACAAAGGTACAGGGAGTAGGTACTCGACGTGTGTCAACAACACCTATTTTTCACAAATTAATTGCATCAGTTAGAAAGATATACACACAGATAAACTTAATTTACCGAAAAATATTTTAGCTGCCACCGTGATTTGAACCAGGTTCTCTTCCTATTCGATAATAAATGGAATGTTTGATATATCAAATTGAAATAACTGCAACACATAAGTTAAAAAATTTGTCTACTATTTACAAAACTAACGTAGTGTAATTGGATAAAGGCACTTCTTCGGAGTACGAATTGTACTGAGGAGACATGATGATAGAAGCAGAAGAGGAGGAAAGTTACTAATATTTAGAAGGAGACAATTTAAACATCAGGTCACTCTAATTCTGGTGGTGGTTTTCGATTGTCGATGATTCAGTAGCACTCGATTTAACAAAAAACTTGCCCAATGTTGCCTGCTTCTGTCTGTTTCTAAAACCTTCATGAAGTAGTCAATTGCATTACCATTGAATCTATTTATGTTTTGGTTGATTATGGCAACATTTGGGTGCCACTATTTGACCATATTCTGTGATTTGGCCCAGTTGGACAGCATTGTCGGGCGGTGGAAGTGACAAATATAGAAAATATTTATAAATAATTAATTCATTTGTATCTGAAGTCAAAAAATATGTACACAGACTAACAGACACATAAATTATACTATTGTATGTACTCCTTCTCTATACACGAGTCTTACTCTCATAGAGAAGAAATAAATGTTAAAAGAAAAATATATATCGTGGGGTAAAAGACCTACATCCTCCTTTTCACCAGCTGGACGGTATAGAACTTGAGATCCACGGGCCCTTTTACCTTGAGCACACATACCCACCTCATTTTTGTCACTTTCTGCCTTCATCCTAAACCAGGGAAAAATTATAATAATACCTGGAGGTGATAAATAAAAGATGTTAGTCTTTAGTAAAAGTAAGACATCTAATCGAGAAAAACACAGGACTTCAAGAAATAAAACAAATCCAGATGACAAATCCTCATCTCGTCGGGTTGGGCGCAAGTTCGATGTTCTTCTTGTATGAGACACCAGATGTCTTGGCATCACGTCACATTTTGGCCTGCAGCATCCAGGCCGACGAGATCAGATTCGTAGATGTGGTTTATTGTAGATCATCATAATAAAATGTGTAACCTTCAGTAAGGCGACTAACTCCAAGGTAGAAATTGAAGTTAAAAACAGAGGTATGCACCAGTGGCATAAACCAGAGGTTAAATTCCAGAAGCTAAGCCCAGAGGTTAAATTTCAGAGGCAAACGTCTTGTTTTCTGTAAAGATCATTTGTCATGCGATTAGATTAACAAGTTAACATTAAATTATGCACTAGTGATTAAACAATAAAAAAATACCTACCCTCTAGGTAGAGTGAATCATACACGGCTACATTTTAGTCTGACAGCTCTGGCGACGGTTTTAAAATGAACCATAGATTTCAACTGAAACAATAAGCTGAAACACCGAATGTGATGCTAATCTGAGGGTAACTATTTGTGAAATGTTAAGGTGCTTGACAAAAATAAGTGACAAGGCAATTTTGTACGCGACTCCCATTTATAACGTCACAATATATATATATATCCTATTAATTATTTTATAAATGTATTATATTTTCTAATATTAAAATAAAAAAATATGGAAACATTTGTTTGTTATCAAAATGTGATGAATATCGAACCATACAAATATAGAGGTTCTATTGTATTTATTTAATACGATTTTGTAAAATCTCATACAATAAGATTTCTCATAATTTGTACACGTTCCCATAAAATATTGCGGACTAGGTCCGTTACACCCTGTATGTATATGGTTACTTCCAATAGAGGGAGAGAAATAAAAACAAGTCAATTTGAAATAGATATACATTTTATTCAACAAATTTATACTATCTCAACAGCACGAGTAGCAACAATATTATACACAATACAAAAGTGATAAAAAGAACATAACATCAAAAGCCGTACAGCGTTCGTACGCCAGGTCTCCTCGACCAGGAGTATATCCTCCACCTTAGTAAAAAGCTCATTTTTATTCCTTCTGCCGAACTTCTACATTATTAGTATCTAAATCACAAGGTTGCTTTTACTCGGTACACGCCAAAGCGAGGCTCGTATAATAACACAAGAATAAATTAAAGTTATTTAGACCATCCTACGCACATGTCAAGTTTTATTCAACGGTTAAGTCTTAGTAAATGAGAATTCAGATATACACTTTCCATGTTCATGCGAATCCTAATCAAAGACAATCAAATTGTTTCTTTGTACTGTATGCGCATTGAGATAAACTACTATTCTGTGGTGCCGACCTATTAGAATAAAGGAACGAGACATGTAAGGATTTTTTCCAGTCATCATTGGAAATGGTTAGAATGACAGAATAGATCGGCACCAAATTGTATTATAATCATTTACAAAAATATAACTCAATTTAATAGTCATATTGCAGAGTAACTCCCAAGTAAGTTAATAATATTAAAATCAAATTATATATAAACATGACAATTGTTTTAAAAAATTATTCTAATATCGGCCAAATTGTCAAATACAGTACAAGTTCAGATTTTTGCAAAACGGATATTTTTGATAGAGTTAAGCGCACTGATTCCAAAAATGAAATTGATTATGTTGAACATTTAAACTGTTATTACACCAGTTGAATTTTTAATCAGAAAATTCTCACTTACACACTTTCTGTCCTGACACACAATTCTCGCCACATACACGTTCATACATCTTCACATACAAGCTCGTTGATTACTGTGGCTTCTAACAGGACCATCTGGTTTATCTGATTGTGCCAAGTCCAAGTGCGGACATCGTCTATTTCTGGTGCCATGAATACTTGCATCGTATATCTTTCTTACCATTCTCTCATCATCCATTCGTTTCACATGACCAAATCACCTAGGTGATCCTTTTTTAATCATACTCACTATACTAAGATCAACTTTACATTAATTTCGTATTTCTTCATTCTTTACTCTTGTCATAAATGGATTTGCCACATAAACATTTCCACTGCATTCAGTCTACTTTCGTTCCTCTTCAGCCAGCTCCAGGTCTCACTTCCATACATCATTCGGCCCATACTTCATTGTGTACTGCTAGTCTTGCTTAGGTTGACAAGTTCGCATTAGCTATAATTCCATTCAAAGCGCCGTTCACTTTACTCCCTGCAGTCACCCTTCTTTCGATATCTTTTTCAGTTTTTCCATTTCTATCAAATGTACTTCCCAAATACACAAACTCATCTACTTGTTCCAAACATTCATTACCTACAAGTATTTAGCACGGAGTCTTACTTTCTTCTTCCTCGAATACATCACTTGTCGATAGGGAAAATATATTTTTTGTAAAAATCTGAGAATATACCGTATTCGCCAATTACGCCGGAATATGTAAAAACTTTTAGAAAAAAACTCAGACACCGAGAGCCGAGTGTCCAGAGGATAAATATTCCTAAATACATGGATATTCACCAGGTTAGGAGACTATTTTGTCAATCCGAGACTATATTGTCTATTTTGTGAAAAATTGGCTAATTTGATATTTTTACAAAAATGAAAATTAAATTTATGTATGCAAGTTGATGATACGTATGGACACACAAAATAATTTTTTTTTAAAATGTTGTTTTTCCCAATTAAAGAATTTTATTTCAAAATGTACGTAAATACAATTCAATTATTGATTTCTCATCTGAATTTAATATGTGCAGCGTTATAGCCGAGTAAATTCAAATATTGATTAGACAAAGATTTGGCGGTAAAGGTCAATATAACCTGACCTTGGATCAAGATATCATTTGACAATAAAACTGTTTTACAAGCATGTGAAATTTTTTAGTAGTTTACAAGAAAACAAAGCAGCACTCGTATCTTTTAAAATGACTGTCGATTTGCTTACTTATTTACTTACCATCACACTGTTTCCCCGCGGGGGTAGGAAGAGAGGATAGAGCGCCACACTTCTCTGTCTTGACACACAATTCTCACCTCATCCACATTCATACAAGCTCGCCGATTGTTGAGGCTTCTAACAGAACCATCTTTCATTATCTGGTTTATCTAGTCATGCCAAGTCTTCCGCGGACGTCCTCTATTTCTGGTGCCATCAACACTTGCATCATATATCTTTCTTACCATTCTCTCCTCATTCATTGGTTCCATATGACCAAATCACCTAAGTAATCCTTTCTTAATCTTACTCACTATACTAACATCAGCTTTACATTCTTTCCTTATTTCTTCATTCTTTACTGTCATAAATAGATTTGCCACATAAACGCCTAAGCGATCTCATTTCCACTGCATTCAGTCTACTTTCGTTCTTCTTCCGCCAGCTCCAGGTCTCACTTCCATACATCAGTGTCAGTCCATACCATCAGTGTACCGATAGTCTTGGATTAGCCATAATTCCACTCAAAGCGCCGTTCACTTTATTCCCTGCAGTCACCCTCCTTTCGATATCATTCTCAGCCTTTCCGTTTCTATCAAACATACTTCCCAAATACACAAACTCATCTACTTGTTCCAAACATTCATTACCTCCAAGTATTTAGCACGGTGTCTTGGTTTCCTCCTCGAAAACTATCACTTTCGACTTGTTCATCATCATGAGGTCGCTTTCCTTGCATACATGGTACATTCTACTCACTAGACTCTGTAGTTCTTGTTCATTATTCGCCACTAGTACGTGCGTGAGATCATGTATTAGTTTAATGTATTATAAAGCAACATTTTGTAAAGATTTAATGTCACGGGCTAAACTCCGCCAAAGAAATTGAAAAGTACAAATAAAAATCTCAGTTTGATGTAAAAATCAGATGATACCTTGTTGTTCCAAGGGTACGATAAATCAGTTGGTCAATCAAGATGGATACAAAATATAATAGACAACGAATGACAACTCGCGCCACACTCAACTCTGTACTTTCTCATCACAAAATAATAGTGTACCTAATCTTGAACTTGTATATTATTCTAAATAAATGTATTTTTTATTGTTTTGTGTCAATAACTAATATTTAATTCAAATGTGTAGTACAAAACTAAGTGTTGCACCACAAAGTAACTGCCATGTCCATTAATTGAAATAATAATACATTTATTTAAAAATCTTCACAACTTCGAAGAGAATTTTTTTGAATGTGAAACCTTATAACTGTATCAGTTATAAAAAAAAAAAACTTTAAAAATAAAATTAAAAAAAAACAGTGATAAAATGATTTATGAGAAATTTTTCACAGAATTAGGATCCGCCCTACATAAAGTTTTCATTTTATAATGAGTATGTGTGCAGACAAACTCCCGATATTTTTATGCTTAGTCTGCTTATTAGTCTGTTAACTAAAAATAAAAATAATTGTATTTTTCCGTTAATGGTTAAATGTCAATTTTGAAATGCACTATAGAAATTTACGACAGGTGGAAAAGAGTGATGCAAGATGAATTGGATTGGTGGGAAAATTGCTTTTTTTTAATTTTTTAAAACAAGGTCACATTATATGGTGTTCATGTTTTTGTTATTTCCGGTTTATGACTCGCCTTCTAAGGAATGCACTTGCATCATTGTGCGTTTTCTAGAAATTGAATCATAAATCGGAAACAACACACATACCCAAATCAACACTGCACGATTTCTGGACACTTTGCAAACAAAAAAAAAAACTCCAATTACATTTCAACCAACACATATTGAAAGCATACAAGGAAGTAAATATTTAAATTATAACATCAGACAAGCAAAATACAGTAGAACTTTGATAATTACAATTTTAATGAATTTCGAAAGAATCGTTTGAATCAAAAAAAAATTCTAAATCGTATTACTAATTGTTCAAAAAATAATCCCCACACTACGTATTCAGTAACGCAGCGACACCAAGACGATTTTTTAACAATAAGTATTTGTAATATTTTCATTTTAAAAATCAATACGCAATAAACAGTAAACATTGCAAATTACAATTTTTTAAATAAATACGACCATCCAAAATAGGAACTTTACAAGCATCGTGAAGAAAATTTTACAATATTTTAAAAAAACCTATACGTGCGAAATATAACAATTTGAGTGACAGATTTTTAAACTTCAGCAGTACAGTGATATCTTTTAATTTAACGTGGCATCTTTATTTCTGCAATACAAATTGATGAACAATCGCTAACTACACAATGAAATAGGCCTTTAGAAAATTAGCTGATTGTCACAAACTAATTTGCAAAAAAATGCTGTATAATATATGTGTGAGATGTGGAATCAAAATCAGGCATGTCCAGTTTTTGAGTTAAGTATGTACAAACACAAAGTAAATTAATGTCTGCAAGACTAGTCTATCCAAATTGGACAAATATTGCTGAATTTCGTATAATAATGCATTTAAAATTTGCTTGTTACTTCGATCGCAGATATGTCCAATAGATAATTAATTCAAACCCAGACAAATTATCAGTGAGACGTACGATGACCGACATTATATTTCTGTACAGGATCATCAACGGTATGATAGACTGCCCCCAGATTGTTAGTCTGCTTGACTTTCATGCACCATTGAGGTCACCGAGACACAATTCATTGTTCTATTACAGTGGTAATGTCAGAACACATGCATTAGGTAACTCTGCAGTCTCCAGATTATATTCTTTCGGGAATGAATACACAGAGGTAGTCGTCATTTTTGCTGTAAATTTAACTCTTTATAGGACTACATTATTACAATCTTTTGTGTCTCAACTCAATGGTGACGGATAAATGGCTATACTTCACATTTTATTTTTAATTTTGATTATGAAAAAAACACGCTGATATTATATCATTTTTTCCATTGTCTTTTGCACTTCTGATGAAATTATCTATTATTTTACAAATTATATTAATGCTTGAATAGGGTGGGCAAAATAATAAATAAATAAAATATGTTTTCAGAAATAAGATGACGGTATTTGGTCATGTGACCTGCGGTTACAGGTCGTGTTCAATATGATCCCAAATGTGACAGTGTAGTACAATGGTTTTTTGGATTTTACTTGAAAACAGGTAAAGTGGTCACGTCTGCTTTTGATTCTGGACCTAACATATGTAGATTATTATCAAGTTCATAATGTGATAAAAAAAAATTACACAATTAATTTAAGAGAAAATCTTTTACAATCATTATCCGCGTCAGCATCCAAGGCACAATTAAAAAATATGCGAGCGTGAGCAACTATAAAATTTGATCATTAATTAATAAAAAAATTATATATTTACATTAAAAATTTAATAAAATATTGCGTGAGAGTGTTATCAATTGCTGTACGACTTGTATAAAGTCTACATGACCCTCAGAAGATTTTTAATGATTTAAATGTTAATTGATTTAAAATATTTCACATAGATTATCCAATACGTATTTTTAGCTCTGATCACATGACAATGTTTCAAAAATAATGGCCAGTTTCAGGGCCGGTTGTGTGAGCAGTAGTAACTTTTTACTATAGTAAATTTTTTTGCAAAAAACGGGTTTGATCGTTAGTAAAAAAAATGTTTACTTCTCGAAAGTACATCCCGTAGTAAATTAATTTTACTCTCCGATATCCGATAGTGAAAATGTGAATCAACGGTTAAACATGACAGACTCCTGACAGCTGTTCCAAAAGTCATCTGACACATATTGGCACTTTGAAAGTTGCAGTGTACGACAATTAATCATTGAATATCCCACTATTTTAGTGATGAGAGTTCGTCCGATGATGATCTCGTTGTTTAATATACATTATTACACATAATACAAAAAAAATTCACCACGAAAGTGACTGATATCGAACGCCTAGGTGAAAAGATCCATAGATAATGCCTAAAATAAAGCATATTTCATGATTATTTGTCGCGCCTATAGATTTCTCCATCTATGCTTTGACAGTAGTAAATTTGATGTAACAATAACTCGCAAGAGATTTTTACTACGGGTGCTAGTAAAAAGTTACTACTGATCACACAATCAGCCCTTAATATCATATCATTTTGTTTGAGTCTGCTATATATGTACATTTATTGATTTGGACATTTAATTCACATGGGATGAAGGAACCACTTCTGAACAAACAGCGAGGCATTCGGCAAATTTACGAACGGAGACGTAAGTCAAGAGGATCTACTGTTGAAAATGACAAATGAATCTTTAGTGGAAGAAATCTTGTGACAATTAATAAACACGCAATTAACCCGTACTGCACTTTTCAAATGCCTCTGTAATTATTTATGGCAAAAAATCCAATCCAAAGAGAAGCGACAGAAAACGCCTTAAAGATTTCTCAGATTCTAATCCACCTGAGTTTTATTCTACACATATAAATAAGCCTTTAATTTGTTAACAAAAATGGCTCCTACTTTGAATAATACATTCAATTTAAATGAATTTGAAGGTTATTATTTTTGAAAACAACCTAATATACTAGAAATTACACATTATCAAAAAACTAATTATATAAAACATGCTGGTAAATAATGAATATATAATGTTAGAGTTATATTCAATAAGTAAATCATATTTTCCATCAGGACGATAGATTAAACTAAAAAAAAATCATGTTCAAATAAAATAAAGTGACACATTTTTAGAAAAAAAAAAAAATCAATTGTAAAAATATGGCAGGTTAGGCAATTTTTTTATAATTAAAATCATTTGAAAATTGCACATTTAATGAATCAAAAATTAAAAATAACCAATAATACATATAATAAAAAATTGAGAAAATCGTGTTGTATCACGCCTTACAGTATGACGGTGTTGAATAATTTCTCTTGGATATTAAATTCATTAATTACATCAAATAGTATCACATATTGATTATAAAATACAACAATCTCGAGTAGAAGTCACCGGCTTCAAGATGCTTTGTCAGATTGATGAATTCAATTAATAATATTATTAAAATGTGAAGAGTATTTTCAACCATAGCTACTTAAAAGTATTGGAACAAAGTTGCGCTCAGAGTTGCCCGATGTTATTTCAAAAATTAATTTAATTTAGAACCATGTAGGACGGGGTTCCAACCTCATTTCTTATTAAAAAAAAAAGTTACATTTTTTATTACGCGCGAGCTAGCTTAAGCTACATAGACCTTTCTAAACGTGCGCAAAATTCTGTCAGGGATGATTTCAAAATATTATTTTTTGTTATTAAATCAAACACGCGATCTGTTTGTATTATAAAGGTACCACTTTTACAAACAATGATTGAAGAATATACTGGCATTATTTGTTAATTTATAAATTAATTAAAGAAATTTTAATAATATGTTATTTTATAGTACCCGAAAAATGTAGACATTCAATTCTAAAAAATTTAAAGTGTGTTAAAAATTTTAAATTGAAAGAAAATATAGCCAAAGTTGGTCGTAACGAGCACGAAGGACCGACTAAATTTGCTCGTTATTCATTATATTAATGTTGGGTATTTAAATTACCAATCATTATTAAATTTGAAAATCAATGTTACAAATAATAAAAAACATAAAAGACGCACACAAACATTACATTAGACCGGCGGTTCCCAACCTACGGTACGCGTACCCCTGGGGTTACGCGGCGGACCAGTTACGTAAAAATGATATTAATCATGGTGGAAAACATCAGAAAAAGGAGTTAAAATAAAAATATATACATCAAATTAAAAACAAAAGTCTAAAGGTTAATTTGATTCGTTTGATTATTTAGCTAACCTATTATTATTAATATTCAAAGTGGTTCTTCGAAAGATCCTAGCACCGCGGTTATGATTGTGTTGGAAATTGGAGGGGGGGGAGGGGTACCAAAAAATTACTGCACAAGCTTCCACGGCGCGGTACTGGGTGGGTGTAATGAAGAGAGTGGATAATCGTAAATGAAAAGTCTAATCAAGGGGTACGGGAGAGAAAAAATGTAAGAAACCGCTGCCTTAGGCAATCCTGTAATAAATTTGAATTTACAGAAAAACGCAAATGTAAAAAGGGAACAAGATTGTAAAATGGCATTTTTGGTTGTCTGTTTTTTATTTGACGCTCAATAATAAGCTGTAAGCGTCGACGTGATCAAAGTTTTGGCGGCCGGAAATTTTAAGCTTTGGCGGCGTAGTGTTATAAATTATACGACCTAACAGTCCGCCAATTTTTTCAATTTAATTGCTAACATTTTTCGAGAATTGAAGTCCCGACACTCAAATATTCATGTGTTGGCCGTATTATTTGTTCGATATAACCGAGAATCAAGCTCATTATAACAGTTCACTTTTGTATGAAAACTTGCGTAAACTAAAATATCAATGAGTTTTTGCTCACTGTACACGAGCTCGCTATAACCAAGTTTGACTGTATATGTTATTTCAAAAATTCCACATGATTTTTAACTATGAAAGGTCAGATTTTATATTGTGACAGTACTTGTTGACAGCTATCGAGAATTCATCTTAATTTTGAGCTAATCACAAACGAATATTTATTCTTCAGATGTATCAAAGGTAGGTTCTTCATACAAAGGTGAAGAGCGAGAGACCAATCTCTAACAGACCACATTCGAGAAATGATGGGAGCACTGCGATACCCATTATCTTGGATGCGTAACCTCACAAAGTGCTGGTCATTTTATACATCTTTCACAGGATAAACCAGCATATTGCAATCTTCAATAGAAGATGGCACATGAAGAAGTATGTACATTGGATACTGGAAATGATGAAAGTGTATTCTTGCAGATGGGAGCGAGTGATTAGTCACGGGTTACCAATAGGAAATTAAAATATAGCAATTTCGAGTTCCTTATTATAAATAACAAGTTTCTCTTCACTAATTAGATATAGGCCGTATAATTAAAATTCATGAGGTTTGTGGCAAGTTATATATACCTTTCATACAGTTAATTATTATTTTTTTAAATATACTTAAAAAGGCGTAAATTTTAAGGACATTAAAAGAAATCATCACAATGGAAAAATTAATAGCAAAACTAATACATAATAGGGAATAGGGAAGCTGGTCTGAAAGATTAATAGAGTGAAACCCCGATTTTAAATGGCCGGAATTCACATTTTCCCTCCATTCGCGTGTTATTTCTGCAGTCCCGTATCATTTTAATATATTTAAAACCCTGTTTTACATTTGTCTTTCCCGCAATTAACATCTAAAATTTATTTAAATTTCGACAAAACTTATTTAAACATTAATTCCAACGTAATAAACATAGGGCGTAGTGGAAATAGTGGACAGTCGAATAAACAAAAACTTGACAAAAGAAGAATCTTCCTATGGAGAACTAGCGCCTGCTCATTCCATCAACCCAGTTTTTACAAAGGACGATGCCATGAAGCACATTGAAGGCCTCAAAGCATATTTTACTAGTATTAGTAATGTACCACCAGAAATCTTTAATATAATTTATAACATTGAAAGAACTGTTTAAAAACAGCAAAAAAACATTGTTAAAATTTTTCAATAAAAAAATAAATTTTATTTTTCTGTTTTTTTAATACCCCAATTCATATTTTCCCTGTTTACATTTTTTTTGTTGGTCCCTACAAAAAATTAAAATCGGGGCTCCACTGTATATTGTATACCATTCAATAAATTAAGATTTTTTATTTTTAATGCGAATGTTGCGCCTAAAACCGACTTCCAAAATTTCATCATCTGATATACTGCAAGCATTTTAATTTGAAAAAGAGCATAAATAAATGTAATATGTTTTCATGTTCAACACTAGAAAAAATTAAACGATAAATGTTGGAAGAAATGATTGGCAATTTTATGCCCCTAAAATCCATTTGGATTTTGTGAACGTAAATCTGGTGACACCGAATAGGTACCGCACTGTGTTTGAGGACTTGAGAATCATTGTGTATCCCACATGAGAAACTGCCCGCTGAGCGCTGTACCTAGGTGCGAAAGACAAAAGGTCGATCCCAAAGATTTTGAAGAAAGAAAGAGACTTCTTCACCGATTGGTGTTGGGGAACTTAGATACTATGAATTCACCATAGAGGTAAGCACATTATTTAAAGCATTAAAGATGTTCCTTGAGGCTACACGAATCTGATGACAATAAAAACTAAAAATTATAACAATGCAATCTGATAACATTTGGATATAAATGAAAATTTGTAAAGCCAAACATATGTTGTGATTTAAAAATTCATTTTTTAGAAATCTGTTAAGGATTCCATATCAAATGGAAATATTTTTTTATGTATTGTTACGATGCTTTGATAACAATGCTTAAAATAAAAATAATACAGGGTACAAAGGTGTAAACAAAATAAAAATATTTAATACTATTTTATAAACTGAGGTGGATTATCTTTGACATAGTACAAAGGCCGGTATTAACACAGTAAAATAGGTACTGAGATATTTATAATACGAGTACTGTGGATTGTGAATCTATTAAAAAATATATTTTCGTATGAATCGGAACAACAATAATAATCACATTAAAAACTATGCTTTAATTTTAAACAATAAATAAATTAGTTAAACAAGGTGAAATAAACGTTTGTAAGATCAGAGTACGGGTGAGGCGGTGTAATGAAAATGTATCAAATACACAGATGAAATGGTACAAATGTTAATAAAACTAATAAAATTGATGAATTATATAAATATAAGAGTTAAAAAACATTTTTTTAAATATGAAAAATTTCTGTAACAATTTTTTTTCTTGTAACCCAGAAATAATGTAAAAAAGAAAAATTTTATTAAAAAAAAATCTCTACACAATGTCGTAAGTTTGTTCTAGATTTTGATATAATATATAACCTCACTAACTCGTAAACCAATTCTCATTTAAAAAAAATTGCACAATTTAAACATATTTAAAAATATAGGATATAAAAGACTGCCCCGTATTGCGGCAGGGTTATATCACCTGTGGGTTGGATGTTACAAGGGAGAACGGGGCTGTACATTTTAAAAAGTTGCAACCCTATAAATGTTTAAATAACTTAAAACATTATTCCATTTCATTGAAGGGGCTAAAAATATTTTTCATATCAAATATGTACAAAAAGTATTCACAAATATACTTTAAAGCAGCTCATTGCAAATATACTCTAAAATGAAGTTATATAAAAAAAAAATCATTTATGATTCAGTGTAAAAAAAAATCATTTTTAAACATAACGAAAACATTCAATATGCTAAATAATCATTCGCTACAATATTTAAGATATAAAATTGTCTTCCTAGCTATATGGGGTTTATATAATATCATAATAGTTTGTCTAAAAAGCTGTTAAAATTTACACAAAAATTATAAGAAGTCACAATTATGCTTGAACTCAAGAGTTAATTTTATGTAATGTAAGCTACTCGCTAATCAGAGTCAGAGAAAGGCAACAGTTTTGCACACCTGAATTCCAGATTTAATAAAAAAAAAATATTTACAATTTTTTCCATTTGCATATTCAAAAATAGTTTTTCAAAAAATCAATTAACAAAAAAAAAACAAATAAACATGTGACTTAGAAAGATGCAAATTACAAATTTATCTTATGAAAAAATAAAGCCGACACTGTGACTTGAGTTCAGAATTTTCTATTGCCGATAGAGGTCTTTCGCAATTAAACTACAGCAACCTTATCATTCTCGTCATATTTGGTATTTATAACATGAGATCTATTATTCGCCGGCAGTAAAAATTCTGAGCTAAAGTTCCGATAGTATTCATATTTTTTCGAAAGATAGATTTTTACTTTGTATCTAATTTGTTATAATAATATGATTTGTTTTTTTTAAATTTATGTTGGAATTCAAACATGCATCCCTTGGTTTATAAAGCCTTTTGCATAAATAAATAAAATATTTTAATCCATATTCATGAATCTGCACATATAAAACTGAATGTCTGTTTGTTCTGTTTACAATCCTACACCCTCTGAGCAAACTCTCAATACTCTTATAATAGCAATACTCTTTAAGACCCTGCACAAAACACCCCTCATCCTACTCCCTACCCACCCCATCCCCTTCCCAATATTGAATGCCTATAACCACAGACAACTTCTGGATGATGCTCAGGACAGAGATGGACAGATCTTAAAAACAAAAGACTGAATGGCATTCATTTTTATCCAGTTGCATTCTAAAATATCGCAGAATCCATCCCCACGGATATCCCGTTGCCTGAATCAAACATTACATCTTTAGGACCTGACAAAACAATGGCTTCTCTTCCCCATAACTCCGATCGTAGACCGCTAGTGTTATCAAAAAATAAGTTTTCGCATAGTATCGTAGCATTTTAGGTATTGCGCCCGGGTGACTTCTTATAATTTGAGTGTCAATATCCTACGTGCAGGTTCATTTTTACACAGAAATATATGTAATAATATACTTAACCAATATGTATAATATAATTTTCACTTTTAAATCCTATGAAAGCACGGGTGTTTCACATTTTTACATTATGGTATTAAAATATTTATTATATTATAATAAAAATGTTCATTTTTTCATACTTGATCTAGCTAAATACTATTTTGGAGTATTCTGAAGATTCCTTGGTTCTCTCGCATACAGACGACAGTGTATAAAATTCAATACATCAATGGCAAAAGAAATTAATTTTACATCGACCCTAGAGCTCGTGTCAAAACCAATCTATTCATCATCATAATGCACGTGATGAATAGTTCCAATAAATACCAAATATTTTTACCGCGGCCCGCCGCGTTAAATGTCAATTGAAAATTTTCACTATTAAAGAATAAATGAGATTCATTACATATTTTTAAGTTTAAGTTAAATAAGCTACGAAAATACATAAATTAACTGATGCGATTTTTTGTTTAGCTTATTTTACCATTGATAATATTAGAATACAATAATTAATAATGTTAAAAAAAACACTTTGTTAAACTTAATAAGTAGTACAGACTATTGCTAAATTGTGTTTATAACAAATGAATATGGACATTATCTTGATATTCAGTACAAAGATTACTCCTAGATTAGTACGTAATATAAACATTAGGTAGATTTGTAAAATAAGTTGAGTCCAATATAAACTATTTAATAAGCAAATAACAGGATGACTCAATAATATTAGATTGTTTTTGAAAATAATGGCCGATTTTAATATTATACATTTTGAATATTCATTGCTAGGAAATACCTGTTAATTTATTATTGTTTGACAGTTAGGTTAGGTTAGGCTCTCAAACAGCATGCAATGTTAATCAAGCGAGGGGTGAAGGAACCACTTTTGAACGACAGTGCGGCGTCAGTTCACGGCAGATGAAATTCCTTCCTTCCTGCAATATTAGTGGAAAAAAAACAATAAACAACCAGCACTAATTAACAATCTTGCTTCACAGTAACATTACACTTTTTAAACACCTTGATAATTTACAGAAAAGAAAAACAATAACAGACTAATAATTTTGATTAATATTTACTCTAAAGTCATGTTGTAAGGTAAAATCGGCCATTATTTTCAGAATAGCCCAATATTAAAGAAATAACAGAAAACTCGTTAAAAAATCTAAATGACTTGTTAATAATTAAATAACAGTATACATGCAGTTTTAGATTTTGTGACGAGAAGATATCTGACCGTGTCTGCATTTCAATGATCGAATCAAATGCATCATAGACAATGACAAACGAGGCCGGATAGATTCAGAATAAAAATATCAATGGTGGTGGTTTATAACCTGAAAAACTTAACTAAAAATTGTGATAAAAGGTGACCCGTTAATGAAGAAATAACAGAGTGTATACGTTTTGTAATAAAAAAAAAATAATAAAGCACGTAAAAAAATCATGCCGCTCGATGGATAAAAAAAATTGATTGCCGCATTAGCGCATGCTGCGTACGTTACATGATTGAACATAATGATAGAATTACCTTACAGTTAACTACTTATCCAACTAGGTTTCCAGATATGGTGTAATGATATATCAATATTTTTAATATTCGCAATGGTCAGTATCGTGTGGTCTCTTCAATAAAATTTAAAAAAATATATTTTCTTCCTAATTTTAGGAATCACAAAAAAATATGTATAAAATATTTTAACACCAAAATTTAAAAAAAAGAGTCTTTCATTACGAGGCGAGTGTTGAAATAAAAGTGAAAAGCGCACACACGACTGAATATATCAATTTTGGTGTAGTTTTGCGCATGAACTTGTAAAGCCTTTGTATCTGATAAGTTTCAATAGTAACCCTGGTAGAATAGATTGATTTGATTATGTTTTATTTTTTTTGATAAGTGCGATTATTAATTTTCCAAGTTAATTTGATAAAAACGTATCAAATCCATGCGCAAACTGTCAAACCAAGGAATCCCAGGCGTAGACACTTTACAATTCTTAATACTATATAAAAGACACAATCATCTAGTTACATCGACAGCCATTTTGTCTATGACAAACATAAATCATTAAATACATTGTGGTCATTTCTTCTTGCCGCCCGGAGGGATGGAGTAACTCCTGGTCTGGACCCCTTCCTTCTTAGCGTGACTAGCGCCTAAAGCCTGGGGATTTAATCTTTTGGCTTTGATCTTAAATAACTTGGTTCCCTGCGAGTTTGTGCCTTCGTCAATATTGTCTTTAATGTTTTCTATGCTCTGGTCCATCGGTTCGGGGCTGCTGGACTTATCTCTCCGTGTTGACATCTTGCAAGAGATATTCTCCAAGCTGTCTGCCGAAATGTTGGTAAGTGTGGTGGTGGTGGAATCGCGTTCCGAGTCCGAATTCGAAACGTTGGCATTCTCGATCCGAAAATCTTGATTCTGATTTGCGACGCTAGTTTTCTGAGCTTTCTTTCTAATGATCGACGAGGCTCTCGTGACCATTTTCTTTCTGGAACCGTTGGAATCAGTGCCCAATTTAGCGGGCAGACTATTTGTATTGCAAACTGGAATTTTTCTCGTTGATTCAAACGTGATGTTCAGATTCGAATCGTACTTTTTGTTGTTCAGCGAACAGCTCTCGGTCAACGTTGTGATTGATGAGGTTGAATTTGCCGAAGATTCAACGAGGTTGTCCGGTTGATTCGCGGTCATTTTCGCATTGATTCCAGATCCCTTTCTCAGGTACGTCTTCAGTGGACTGACTCCGTGATTGAACGCGAACGCTTGACCGTGGTTTCTGGCGAGGTTTGCCCGTTGAGTGTGCAGCGCGCTCTTCGGGCTTTTGACCAGAGACGATTTGATAGGAGACATCCCCGGGCTCTTGGTTGAAGAAAATCCTTGAGTTTTGTTTGCTATCGGACTGGACGTCGAAGTGGGCATCTTTTTTGGTGAAAAGGTGGCCTGCGCCTTCACCGGGATTGCGGGTTTCATGTTGCAGTTGGTCGAAGTCATTATGTAGTTGTTCTTGTTGGATATGTAGGTACTCTTGGCAGTGGCCAGGGCTGAGGTGGCACGCACTTTTTGTTGGTTAATTGACCTGGTTTCCATGACCGGGGGGCTATTGTTGATGATAGAGTTAAGACTAACATAATCTTCATTAATTTGCTTCGCGGTTGGCGATTGTACATCATTATCCAGCTAGAAATGAGACAAAGCATTACAATAGTCATCGATGAGAACAGAGCAATTTAAATATAAAATTATATTGGATACCAATGGATATCAACCAAGTATAATACAATCTATATATATAACAGGATGAACAATTAAAGATGAAAGTAATTCTGTAACATAGTCCACATAATTAAGAAAGAGTCGCCGAGATAGTTTAGGCACGCAATACATACGAGAAAGGATAGGTTGGTAAAGAAAAATATATGAGCGAGTGTTGAAGACAACAGGAACACAGGGCATCAGTGAAAGACTTGGCGTGAAAGGTTAAACCATTAAAGATAATACAGTAAAACCGCGATATAACGAAACCCGATATAGCGAAAAATGACGTATATCGAAAAAAAAATCGAAATTTAGTCCCTAAAACCAATTTTTCATATAAAAATGCATTTATATAACGAAATCCCGTTAATATTTATAACAAAATCATTTTTGTCCCGTACGAAAAAATGCCAATACATTTACGTAAATTTATAACAAAATAAAAAAATGTTAAAAGATGAAAATATTATTTTGCACTTACAAAGCCGCGCCGCTGCATCTGCCGTATGCGAACGGTTTTATGGCCTTTTCGGCAGTGCGCGGCGGCGGCCGACAAGGTAGTAAAACAATTCAAACTTCTTCTTGGGTTCATAGTAGGCCCATAAAACCATTTGACATAATTCTTGCGGCGTTCTCTTAGCCACGTTTTACGCACGCATACGCCTCTAATATGTATTACAATTCCAGACCCAAACAGTTGGAAAATACAAAAATTAACAGGAACCCCCTGAAAGTTGCAGTATGTACTTATTGGAAATGTCAGTCTCAGTGTAACGTCTGTAGAGTTAAGTTCCGCTTTTAACGCGATTATTGCATGAACGAACTGAATATTTACATAAATTCATTTTCGTTTGACAATTATTTTCGTGTGAACTCGTCAATAATATAAATAATTTGTCAAAATATTTTATGGACTATTTTTGTACGGCATTTTGTATTTCTATTAACTATTGTTTTCGTGTATTTTAAGTGAACAATGTTAACAATAATTTTTAAGTGAACAATTTTAACGATTATAAATATATTTTGAAGTGGTTGCCGCTGTTACCGGTAAGTACCTTCGTAATTATATACGACTTATTTTATAAAAATGCCGTGATTCAACTGTAAATTGTTATTTTTGAATTATTTTGTATGTTTCATGCCCAAAACTATGTTTGAAGCGGCTCTACATTTAAACACAATTAAAATATTGTTTTGTGTTTGCAATATTCTGGAATTTACAAAAATATCTTCCAATTGGTGTTGAATAGGTTCTGTTCTTAATTTAATTCCTTTGATTATCCATTTGCTTATCTGTTTTAATAACAAAACTACTAAAAATATGTAGGTATTCAGTTCACTATGGCCTTTTTCCTCCTTTGTTTGCAGAATTTGCGATCTTTTTTGAAGCCGCGCAATATTTTTTTGCGACGGCGCGTAACATATAGTAGGTTTTTTAATTTTTTTCGTTATATGTGGGAATTCGTTATTACTTTTATTTTTTGGTCCCTTGGATTTCGTTATATCGCGGTTTTACTGTATAGAGGTTACAAACGTCAATACCAGACAAGTTTTAAATTTTTAAAAACTGAACAATGCAAGAGTGGTATTTCAAGACTGAAGTGTGGCATATTATCCTCTCAGCCTATCCCTGCGGAGAAACGGTGTGACAGCTAGTTAATTAAAATACAATGTTGATTTTAAACACACCCTGTCACAAAGAATATATCCAAGTTAGTAAAAATGAATAAGGGAAAGAGAAAACTAAAATTCATGTAGTAAAAAAGGGTTGGAGATCTCAACAATTGGACGGAAGTGTTTAGGTCTTTTTATAGATAGATTTTAGGGAGGTAAAACGAACTGGAGGGAGACAGCAAAATATATTGCTGTCCCCTTCTCCCTATTCATACATATTCTGGACAAATAGTACTTCCTCTTTTGTTTTCTTTCAGGTCATGACCATTCCAAGCGAAACTCTAGTAATATTTATGTTTTGTCCAAACCTCCCATTCGGGGAGCGTCAGTCTTATTCTGCTAATTTCTTTAATAATGTTTCTTTATTTTCTTCTATATACATATAAGCCACCATTATTATCGTATTAACATGCTTGTCTACTTTATTATGTTCACATATACTTTGTATTACTCTAAATTGTTTATGTATGTTTATATATATGTTAACAATATTCTAACAAATAGTACCAAAAAAAGCCACTGAAAGATAGTATAGAGATGTAAGTAAGTGATAAACATCGAGCTAAAAAACTAAATTAGATCGCATTCATATTATGATTACATAGAACCGCGGTTTGCTTTGTCAAGAGGAATTTATAAGAAAGTAATCACTCTTAAAACAGTTCTGGGTAAGGGTGGGTGCCTTTCTGTAGATATATTGTGGGGGGGGGGTATTTAGTTTGTTATCAACTTCATTAAATTTGGTCACCTTAGCAATTCTGCAGACCGTTTGTTTGGGCAGATTCTCCAAATCGTCTGACACAATGTTCGCTTCATTGTCGAGGGTAGAGCTAGCGACGACGTTGGCATTTTCAACATCCTCTGCATCGGAACAGCTGGACGTATTGGTGATAGCGTAGATGCCGAACCTGCACTTGGGTATGGCATTGATGCCGTGCCTTCGGCGGTGAGTTTCACCCTCGGCGAGCATCCGTGACTGTATGCTAGGGAAACAAAGAATATATATATGTTAGTATACTATTTAGCTGAACTTTTTTTCAATTGTTTTATATTGAGCATTACAATTTTACATAAATTTACTTCATATTTGTATATAACAGTAGAACCGCGATATAACGAAATCCGATATAGCGAAAAATGACGTATATCGAAAAAAAAATCGAAATTTAGTCCCTAAAACCAATTTTTCATACAAAAATGCATTTATATAACGAAATCCCGTTAATATTTATAACAAAATCATTTTTGTCCCGTACGAAAAAATGCCAATACATTTACGTAAATTTATAACGAAATAAAAAAATGTTAAAAGATGAAAATATTATTTCGCACTTACAAAGTCGCGCCGATGCATCTGCCGTATGCGAACAGTTTTATGGCCTTTTCGGCGGTGCGCGGCGGTCGGCCGACAAGGTAGTAAAACAATTCAAACTTTTTCTTGGGTTCATAGCAGGCCCATAAAGCCATTTGACATAATTCTTGCGGCGTTCTCTGACACGTTTTACGAACGCATACGCCTCTAATATGATTGCAACCCAGACCCAAACAGCTGTAAAATACAAAAATTAACAGGAACCCCCCGAAAGGTGCAGAATGTACTTATTGGAAATGTCAGTCTCAGTGTAACGTCTGTAGAGTTAAGTTTGATCAGCTTTTAACGCGATTATTGCATGACCGAACTGAATATTTACATAAATTCATTTTCGTTTGACAATTGCTTTCGTGTGAACTCGTCAATAATATAAATAATTCGTTAAAATATTTTATGAACTATTTTTGTACGGTATTTTGTATTTCTATTAACTATTGTTTTCGTGTATTTTAAGTGTACAATGTTAACGATAATTTTTAAGTGAACAATTTTAACGATTATAAATATATTTTTAAGTGGTTACCGCCGTTACCGGTAAATACATTCGTAATTTATATACGACTCATTTTATAAAAATGCCGCGATCCAACTGTAAGATTGTTATTTTTGAATTATTTTGTATGTTTCATGCCCAAAACTATGTTTGAAGCGGCTCTACATTTAAACACAATTAAAATATTGTTTTGTGTTTGCAATATTCTGGAATTTACAAAAATATCTTCCAATTGGTGTTGAATAGATTCTGTTCTTAATTTAATTCCTTTGATTATCCATTTGCTTATCTGTTTTAATAACAAAACTACTAAAAATATGTAGGTATTCAGTTCCCTATGGCCCTTTTCCTCCTTTGTTTGCAGAATTTGCGATCTTTTTTGAAGCCGCGCAACATTTTTTTGCGACGGCGTGTAACATATAGTAGGTTTTTTATTTTTTTCGTTATATGTGGGAATTCGTTATTACGAATTTTTATTTTTTGGTCCCTTGGATTTCGTTATATCGCGGTTTTACTGTATTTACTATTACTTTACTTAGTTTTTTAATTTTTTATAAATGGAACATTGCATTTACTTTAAGTTTTACATTAAATTTATATGTTATTAATTGCATCCTGTGTAACTCTTTATATAATATTTTTTTACTTTTTATATACACTGAACATTGTATCTATATGCATTTGTGTTTTACTCTTTATACATATATATATATATACAAATATATTTTTTTTTTCTTCTCACATTGAACAAAGCATTTACTTACTTTAAGTTTTATAATGCATTTATATGCTATCTAATCGCATCTTGATTTACTCTATGTATTTATTTGTACATTGAACACTACACTTTGTTTATTACTATACCGGAAAGACACTGTCTATTGTAATACACTGTACTGTATTATGAATCAAAAAAAAAAAAAAATTGTTACTATTATTATTATTATTTGGATTTTATTAATTTTATAAACAAAGGAACATTAATTTTAACATCATAATAATTATTATCAATATCATTTATTGTTTTGGCAGTTGCTTTGTGGTGTAACATTTTAATTTTAAAAAATATATAATTTTTATTTTCACTTTGTACTACACAATGATGAATAACCTTGAAATAATATAAATCTAGAAAAATTGGAATTCCGACAAAACATTAATGACCAATATTATATTTTCATATCCTTTGCCGCTATTATCAATGTTTTCTAGAAACAATAAAGCCACCCCCACCCTTACGCGCCCCGCCGCCCCAATAGCCGACTGTATTTAACTTTAGTTCAATTAACACCTGTAGATGATAGTTGTGATATTATTAAAAAAATTGTGTTTGTTGTAATTCAGTGAAAATAAAAATTATATATTTTTTAAATTAATTATTGTCAATCAAAATGTTCGTGCGATTGGTGTTTTTTTGATCTAAAGTATGAAGATTTTTTAAAGTGTTGGATACATACTAACTTTCTTAAGAAAATATATAGAAGTGTGGGTAATTACAGGGCTTACAACCTATCTTCTGATAGCTGGTTTAAGTGATCACTTTATATAAATATAATATTTACCAATTCTCATCCATCAATCTCCATATCCATCAAATTTGTATATGTTAATACGCAGACTCACTTCGATTACCACTACACTATCGCCATCTATGGACTAAATTTGATAATTAATTTCCCTGAAACAGCACATATGTCACAATGAGAATCTAATTATATTTTTGGAAATTATATAATTATATTAAAAATAGCTTCGCCTCTATGAGATATCTATTATTTGTTTAATAACAGTGCCTTTATAGGTGAAAATCTAGTAATTGTGTGTTCTTGGACATATTCAAATATTGCAAATAAATTTTTCTTCAATATTAGCAAAATTATTTTATGGTAATATATTATATAAATAATAAGAAAAAAACACATTGGTTTAAAACCACTTGGTATCCCGCGTGAAATGTTACACATTTTATAACTATGTTAATGTAATTAAGTACATTGAATATGAATTTTTCCTAATTCATATCAGCCAAATATTTTTGTTATGTATAACATTTTTTCAGTATAAGGTAAAAAGTAATTGGGGAAAATCCTAACTCTATCTACCTATTACAACAGTCATAATTTGTTATATTTTTGTGTTTGACCACCTCCCTCCAAAATTAGACAGAAGAGTGTGTCATCGGTTACATTTTCACCGCCTATTCCCCGCTCCGAAACGGTGTGATGGTAAGATAGATAGTTTTTAAGATAAATCTCACTTCTCCAGGAATCTTTGCTGGTGCCCGATGACTGATCCGGGCCTGCAGATGCGGAGCCACGCGATCGCCTGCTTCGCTGTGAAGACGTAGTGCTTCATCATGTAGCAGGCTATGAGTGTCCCGGTCCTGCCGAGGCCAGCTGGAAACGGGCAAAAAGGCAATACTTGAAGTAGAATGTATTTACAAACCCGGTCTGGTTTCATATTTTTGAGTGAAGTACCTACCTTAAGAATTATAAATTATGAAATTAAACATAAGTATTATCAAAAATGAATTCTCACAGAATCAGAGTGCGATCAAGAATTTAAGCTGCTGAAATGTTAAGAGAGTAGCAAAAGTGAAATGAATGAACCAAATTAATCTAATACCGCAATAAGGCGTGAAGTCCCTACTGCTATATAGAGAAAGATTTCAATTGAGGTAGCTTGGACACGTCTTGCAACTGGCAAAGGATCGATTACCAAGATGGAATTTTGTATATATACAAAATATTAATAAGAAGTAAGAGTCGGTTGTTTGATTAGTAGAAAAATTGACCATAGTAAATTTTTACCATCGCCCATGGTAAAAAAAAATGTTTGCGGATTGTTCGAACGTCGAGTTTACTACTGTCAAAGTTAATCCCGCCTAATAGTGTGGCAAGGCGAATAATCATCAAATAAATGCAAATTTTACCAAAATTGATTTATTTGAAATATCCAACATTGGCAATTTTATGCTTTATGTATGGTGGAACTTAACTGCTATAAAAATATAGTCCAAAAACAAGCTTTAAGATTTTTTTAAATATTGCACGCATTGCTTTGTTGAGCGGAATCAAAACGAGATTAAACTACTCACAAAACGATTCCGGGATAGGGTGGGACCCTTCGGGGTTTCCTTCATCTTACATGTCTATAGCTTTACTGGTGAAAAATCTTTGGTCTGTGTGCTGATATAAATTCAACAGTGAGATCATCATCGGATGAACTGTCATCAATAAAATAGCGGTATATTGAATGATTAATTGTCGTATACTGCAACTTTCAAAGTGTCAATGTAACAGATGACTTTTGAAACAGCTGTGAAGAGTCCGCCATCTATAATTAATTTTACCATCCGATATTTTCTACCAATGAATTAACAACCTGTTTTTGTTAATTTTTTTATTATAAAAAAATTTACCACTGATCACACAACTGGGCCTAAGTGTCGTGTTAAAATTTGTATGCACTATGTTGGCAAAATGTGGGCACGCCACACTCGTGCGAGTTTGACTTTACGAAGACAGATTGGGTCCTGATTGGTCAAGTACTAAAACAACACAAGACGGGGTAAGACTGAGGTGCATAAGGGGATGAGTATGACGACCTGTTATCAGTGGCGTGCAGTCAGAACTTTGAAATGAGCTGTACTGAATTAAAATTTCTCCAAAAAAAAAAAAATGTTTTATTCAGCTTATTTCAATATACTGACTGCACGCACCTGCCCGTTACACTGGCCAACAATGAAAATGTTTCCAACTTGAAAATGCTTATATATGATGTGGGCAGAAAACAAAATGAAAGTAATTTGTCATTTATGTTAATCTAGTCTCCGACTAAAATATAGATAAATCTTTTTTATAACTTTTGATTTTACTTTAATAATATATACAACTTGCAAAAACTGTACAGACTACGTATAATAAAGCGTATTTAAACTAAAAAAATAAATAAATAAAAATAATATCCTAGGACCAGTTGTGTGATCAGTAGTAATGTCACTTTTTACTACAGCAAAAAAGTTACTAAAGTAAAAAAAATTGCGAAAATGAGTTTTGATTGTTAGTAAAAATAATATTTACTTCTTGAAAGTACACCCGTAGTAAACTCATTTTACGTGATGTCCAATAGTAAAAACAAGAATCGATAGTTAAATATGGCAGACTTTTCACAGCCGTTCCAAAAGTCATCTGACACATTTATACTTTGAAAATTGCAGTATACGACAATTAATCATTCAAAATCCCGTTATTTTAGTGACGAGAGTTTATCTGATGATGATCTTGTTGTTTAATATACATTATTACATGAAAAAGTGTCACCACCAAAGTGACAGATATCGAACGCCTAGGTGAAAAAATTCATGGATAACGCATAAAATAAAGCATATTGCATGATTATTTATTGCGCCTATAGACATCTCCATCTATGCTTTAACAATAGTAAATTTGACATTAGCAAAAAGTTATTAATGATCACACAATCGGTCCTTATTGATTTCAGTATGTTAAAACCGAATAAGACATTTAAAATGCTCAGTTCACATTTCCGAGATGTAGCCCATTTATGATGTACATACATAAAATGAAGCGTGTGACATTCCGAGCGGCGAATTAAGGTAGTACATAAAGGAAATATAAGGATTGGTAAATCTGAGACCGGAAATGAGGAGTCACTGTAGACCTGTTTCTTTACAACTTGCTTAGAGTGTTGTTTAAATTTTTGACAATTTTTTTTTCTAATCATATTGCCATTTTTATAATGAGTAGATAAAAATATCCACAAGCTCACAACACATGTGTTTATTAATTTACTTTTCACGCATTTTAATTATAAAAAAGAAAAATAATAAAACCTTTACCTTTGCAATGCACGGCGACACCACCTTCGGTTATTTCACAGATCTTGATAAACTTGTTGACGATGCTGTCTGAGGGAGCGGAGCCATCTATAAAAAACAACTCGTAATGCTCGAAACCGTAATCGGTGAACTGTTTAGCATTGTAAGATTTTTTGTTTAACCTGAAAATAAAAAAGGGCATCCTATGAATGATAACATAACTAAATAGGATCGTTAAAAAGAACAATTTATTTATTTATTGGACTTCATTGACATACATGTTTTTGTTGCAACAGAGGTGAATATATTATAATATAACATGATAAACATAAGATACAATTATATCGCAATTAAGTATATACTCGTAGTTTATTGTGTGGGATGGAGTAGACTCCACCTCTGACATATGCAGCATTGTCCTGGATACTTTGCTAGACTGCCGTCTGTGTTAAAGTAGCCAGTTTTACGAATACAAAATCTACCTACACATATTATTAAAGTCGTAATGTATATTCGGAGAAGTTTGTATGTCACAATATATGTACCTAAACTGTCACACACTAGAATCGCAGTAACTCTATTCTCCCTCGTGTGATATGTGTTTTGAAAATTTTGGCAGACAGCTGAAGGTGGACATAAACTTTTCCCCTTGACACTTTTTTCCTCTTCTTTTAATCGCGCGAGGATACCCGATTTAGTGATTTTTCACCCTTTCACTCTTTTCTCAGTCTGTGCACATGCAATTTTTGTTTTTCAACATTCTGCGGATAGACAGCCTACTCGAATTTATGTGTACCATTTCAACCTCATTCACGATGGCGAATGAAGAACAGATGTTTTCTTTGACTTTTAACTATGAGATAATTTGTTCAATTTTAGTCCAATTATTAACGTTTGATATGTGATGATTTTATTACATACGACTGTAATAACAGCTGTTGCAGTTTTTCACGGGTTTTTTGTCAGATTGATATTATTGATGTCAGGGTTGACATAGATAAGATTTATTCATAGATAATTCAACGTCATAATTATCATACGAACACTAATAAAATACTTGTCATTTTTGAGGGCTTCAGGAATAAACTTTCAATTGATGTTAATTACTTATTTTATTTTATTTATTTATTTTATTTATTCCTTAAAATATTTATTTTATTTATTCATATTATTTTATATTTTTTAAGTAAGTTAGTCATCCCGTAGATAGTATGACGTACGAACGCCTCAATCCTGTAACAAATGTAAGCACAGCAAGCTTTATCTACAACAATGAACAAAGAATTCTTACAATTCTTTGACCACCTGATGCGTCAAAGTGACAGCCGAGAAAAGAAGATTATCTTAGGAACAACCTTAGTCTAGAAAAGTGCCACACCGGTGGAGAAACGTTGCATCTGGCTGGAGAGTTGTGAGCTGTGAGATATTTAGTATAAATAAATTAAATTAGTAAAATTGATTTACAGCTTGAATAACTGAGAAATAAGTAAAGAATAAAACATTTAATCATTGCGACGTTTTGATATTGCAAATTGCGTTATTTTGATATTACCTATAATTCCGTAATATAAATTAGTATTTAAATTAATTAAAATTACGTAATAATTAAATTCCTTAAAATTGCGCAATATTTAAACTCCTTAAAATAGCGTAATTATGAAATTCCTCAAAATTGCGCAATTATGAAAATACTTAAAATTACATAACTATGACATTCCTTAAAATTGTGTAATTTTGACATTCCTCAAAAGTGCATAATTACAACATTCCTCAAAATTGAGTAATTTTGACATTCCTTAAAATTGCGTAATATTTAAAAAAATTTAAATTGCGTAACATTTAATTTCCCTAAAATTGCGTAATGTTTAAATTCATTAAAATTGCGTAATATTTGAATTCCTTAGAATTGTGTAATATTTTAATTCCATAAAATTGTGTAATTTTGACATTCCTCAAAAATTGTGTAATTATGACATTCCTCAAAATTGCGTAATATTTATATTCCTTTAAGGAAAAGAGAAATGTTGATAAGGGTGGTTCGCCGATCTCAGCTTTTTTCAACTGGCGATGATGATGATTATTGTGAGGTCGAAAGAAATTAAACATAAAAGATGTTTAATATCGGTACACTGCAGCGTCAGAATTAAGAATAGCATTCCCGCCTTGCAGAATAATTCCTTTCATTTCAGTTACAATAGTACATTATTCTTATTTTTCCCACCGCATTAGTAGCGATAGGCACCGCTGTGACGTTTTTTATCAAAAATTATAGTCTTTATTTATCGAAATCTCTCTCACATTTCTTTGGCGCCACGCCGATGATTATAACTTTAAATTACTGACACGTGTCTTATCATATCAATTAATTGGCGCCACGTCGGTGAGTAATTAATTAGTCGGTACTGCGTATCTTTACAGCTGATAGGAGTTTCGTTTTGCGCACCGGTACTCGCTAGGTTAATTCAGTTTCGCTGGACGGTGACGATAAGAATGGAGGTGATATAACAATGCACAGTTTTCTGTTGCAGTACAAACCTTACGATCGTGGTGACACGGTTTTCCCTGAAGTATCTGTGATAATGGTCCGGCGCGTGGAGAGGGTAGCCGTCCTTGATTTGCGACACGGCGTGAGGACCAGAGAAGGCCAGCATCTTTCCTGGTATAATCCAGTTCAGATCCCCATTCACCACTTTCTATAGAAGAAAATATAACATGTATCATACAATCTCAATCTCAATAAATCTGCAAAATATTTTAAACAGAGATAATTAAATCATCCTTAAGATCATTCGATATAAGGCAGAATCATGTTCAGAATATTCATCAGACTATCATCAGAATTTTTCTGAGATAATGTATTGTTTCCACAGAGATGCGGTAGCAAGGTTTCACTATAAAAATCTGGTAATTTGCTCGATTTAAAAACTTAAGACACCGCTTTTTTAATGAATTTATTAAAAAATATAACCCGGGAGAGTTGTAAAAAAATAACATTTACTATTCATAAGGGATTTAATTTTTTTTTATTATTATTACTATTTTCAAACTAAACTAAATGCTTGTACTATGAAAATAGGACTAACTTGCTGGTCTCCTGCGTCTTAACCACTAAACCAACAAACTACTCATTTAAAAAGATAAAATATGTTTTACAGTTTATTTGTACTTGTTACCCCCGTGCACCTCTTAGTATGCATGTCATATATTTTTTTAAACTGTTAATGTCTAATTGTCAGTGCGCCACATTTGACATTATTTATTTTTTGAACATCACTTTGTTTTCAATAACATCCTGAACCCTTCTGTTATTATTAAATTCATCGTAAAGTTGTACAGCAACCAACCTCGTAAAACTGGTACTCGTGATGGTTGAAACTGTCAAAGTTGAAGAACCTTGCCTCGTGCGCCCTCTGCACCCCCTGAAGTACGTCCAGCAGCGAGATCTCAAACAGAGGAGGCCCGCCACTGGCGTCGCGGAAGGTTAGCAGCTGCCACGCGCCGCGAGTGCCCGCCGAGCCGCCCGCACCCGCCAGCAAGTTGTGCACCTGACTGGGTGACTTCTTTAAATAGATTATCTGGAATCATTTGAAAGGTGATATTTTAATGGCTAAGAGTGAGCTTTCATTTTTCCAGTTTGAAATTTGAAAAATTATATACCAATTAAATATGCTTTCAAGACAAGGTTAATAGTTAAATTCTTATAAGTTCCAGAGAAAGGTTTGAATAGAAAGAGACGACAATAAAAATGTTGATTTTACTCGCATTCGATACAATGAATTTGAAACAGCGGAATTCACACCAGAAAAGCTTGGTGAAATGTTTCATAATGATTTGAAACAGAACTAGTGAAAGCAGATTCATCTAATGTTGCATCTAACATCTAAAAATCATATTTATTTGATGACCCAGCATGCGCCATCAGATATGGCCACGTAAGGACTCGCTTATCAACCATATGGGGCCGAAACCCAAGCCCAAGCGACGACTTCTTCGCAGATCGTCCTCTCGACATCTTCTCCCATCCACATCTCGAGCGAGCCACTCCGGAGTTCAACATGCATTTAACTGTATAGCGCCTCTGTATAATTCATCCATCTATAAACGCCAACCATTGTAAGTGCTCTTTCAATTAAACACCTTGCTCTAGTTACTACAACAGACATTCTGCACTGCGACATACACTAACACACGTGAGATTAGAAGATGTTAGGAGGTTCAGTCTCATATGAACAAAACCTTCTGACACAATCATATTAAACAACCACAACCTCTACACTGGCAACATCCTACATTTATTTAAAAAAAAAACATTACTTTAACAAGTATAATATTTAAAATAGCAAAATATTAAACTCTCATTTAATAAAAAATTATAAATCCTAACACTAAAAAATTATCAGACACAATTTGGTTTCAAAAAATTTGTGGCCTTGAAATCGGTTTACGCATCGCGTAAAGATCTTTATAAAATCGGATATCTTAAGCGACAGCATTCACAACACTTCTGCTTTGACTTAATCTATCATTAAAATCGCTTCCGTCAATTTAGTTAATTTTATTAAGTTATTTCTACGATGTTTTTTGTATGGTCCATAACATCTCTACAGCAGTGAAATTTTGTGTTAAATCTCAAATTGAAACAATGCATATTGAGTCGATGCAAATTGAGACTCTAGAATATCAACAAATTGATTTTATATACGGAGTTCAAATTAGCAAAAATAAAATCACTTTAGGTATACAATTATTATTTTATTGCAAATCCTATTCAAATAATAAAATACACTCACGGCATAGCTTCCGATGAGGTAAGCCGCGTTCAGTCTCAGAACACTGACGTCGCTCGTGTAGAAGACGATCTTTCTGTTCTTGGGCGCCTTGGCCAGCTTAGCATTCAGCTTGCTGCAGAAAAAGTACAGGTGGCAGAGGTGGTACGGCCCGAAGTCATGGTAAAAGTTCTCATACACAAACTCATCCTCAATGTGGAAGTACTTGCTGTTTTTTGTGGACTTGGGTTTGTACTTTCCTTCCAGGGTAGCAAAATAGAGTTTATCTGGAATGAGAGGGTAATTTATTTTTAATGTTTATAGTGTTAAGTTTGCAGTATTATTCGTCTAAACAACTGTGGCCGACAACCAGTAATCATCGAGCAAAGCGGGTTAACAGCAAAACACTGGCCACATGCGCCGCCTGGCAACTGACGGCTGCCATGTACAATAAACTTAGTGCTAATCGTAAGTAGTGTTTTGTCTCAATCTTCCCTACCGCCTATTTATTTTCACACAATACACTTTGTGTTAATGTTTAACTTAATATTAACCATATTGATTACGTAGACATACCTTCGTCAGAACCAATGCACGCACAGTGGTACTGAAACTGTCTAAATAACCAACGAGTTACATAGAGACATCTTTTGACCCTAAAATTGACCATTATTACGAAACAACACCAGAATCGCAAATAACCGAAACTAGATGCCGTTTTTAAGCCAACTTTACTGACTTCACTCCTCAACTCCTACTGCTTACACATCTCAATAGTCTACTGATGACACCATTATAACTCCATATTCTTTAATTATGATTAATATTTTTTTACTATATATTTCATTAATGTTGAAATTCGTAGAATGCACAGAATGTCAGAGAAGCTGCCGCAATGGATCCAGAAAATTTTATAAAACTTTTTGTGATTTAACTAAAACCTATCAGTTCAGACTGACCGTAAAGATGATGATGGGAAAATGCTGGTGGCAAAGATGGATATAATGAAATGATGGAAAGATTATGTATCGCACAGAAATGTGAGGTCACAGCAGAGGCACCAATTAATTAATATGATAAGACATGTCAGTAATTTAAAGGTGTAATCATCGGCGTGGCGCCAAGACACCCGTGGGATAGATTTTGGGAAAACAAAGACTATCATTCTTAGTAAAACGTCACAGCGGCGTCCTGTCACTGTGACGTTTTATGTATCTGAATAAAAACAGGGTATTCTGCAGGCGAAAAGCCATTCTTGATCGTGTCCCCATAGTGTGCCTATATTGAACATTTTTCGTGTTTCATTTCTTTTGACCTCATAATCAACATCATCATCGCCAGTTGAGAGAAGCTGAGAATCACCCTTGTTTCCTGTATGGAACAGACTACTTCAAAAAAACTCCTAAATCATAATGATAATGATCACAAGGAGCAGGAAGAAGTGCTGTATCACATATCTGAAGAGTTTATTGAGGAACCTACTGTGACTGAAGTAAAGTGAGCATCGAGGAAGTTAAAAGATAATAAAGTCATTGAACAGACATAACAGCCAAACTAATCAAGAATGGCAGTCCAGCGTTAGAAGTGCATCTTTACAGACTAATTAAAAACATTTAGAACGGGTATAATAGTGCCTATTTTGAAAAAAAGGTGATGAAACAAGGTGTGAAAATTAGAGAAGTCATAATCCTAAATACAACATATGATGTATTCTTCTCTAAACTCTGTAGCGGACTACTGAATTATGATGAAGAAATCCTTGATGAATTACCAGGCGCACGCAGCCAGTACATTGAAATAAGCTGTATGTATATATATATTTTGAGAAATAAAGCTATATTCTACTAACTAGCTTTCATAGGAAAATAAGCGTTCCATCTGTGAGGACTGAAACATATCCCACAAGAGCAAATAATCTTAAAATAGCTCCAAGAATGAAAACTACTTTTGGTCAAAGATTATTCACCTTTCAAGCTCCCAGAATATACAATCAAATTGGAAATAAAATTAGAACTATAACTGATATTTGATGAAAGGGATGTTTCAAATTCGTTGTTAAAATTAGGAAGAGCAGATGCTGAGAGTAAACTGTGTCATGAAATAATTCTTATAACTTCATTTTGAGTGTTTTAATCTTGCATATTTCCCTTTACCTTATATGTGCTTACATTCTTTTACATATTGTATTACACATTGGTACTTTTCTCTCTATTTTTATATTTTCATGTTTACTTGACTTGTATGTTACGTATTCTATTTGATTGTGTTTTGCCTTCAATGAGTTTTGTGAAATGTAATTTGTTTACCAATATGTAACAAACTGTTGTTTTTTTTTTTGTAGCTGTACAATGCTTACGTGTCTAAAAAAAATATATTTATTATTATGAAATACATATTTAATATCAATTTATTTCACAGACATTCTAGTTAAAAATAGTTTATTTCAAAGTAATGACTGCACGCCGCTTGTGTACACCAGTGAGGATTCAGTTGAATAGATACATTTTATGCGGCAAACCTTGGAAAAAGCATGTGGATATTGTTATAGTCCACCGTCTGTTCATTAACTTTCAACAGGCATAAATAGAGAAATCATGCTACACGCTTTGAAAATACTAGGCATCCTACCCCCCCATAAACCTAGTAACACTAACGAGACTCACATTATAGGAATCTAAATTAGTTGTAGATATTCTAGAATGAGCTAACGGATACTGTTGAAATTGAGTCTAAAGAAAAACAGTGTTAGTGGCAATAACTTACTGTATTAAGTATAATACATTGCACGTATGTGCCTATGCTGATGATTTATTATGAGTCAATTTAAAACAATTTAAAGAATGATCAACCATGTTGCCACCCTTTCTACTTTGACGGTGCTTTAAAGTACCATCAACTTTATCTAGTCATATCTTACTGTGGTGTCAATTCTCTGATGATACTACTAAGTCTACTTGATTTATTTTGACTACTAACATTAGTTATTTTTTTGTTATGCTACCACTGCGGCAGGTGAAATGTCAGTTGCGAATTGTTATAAGGTTAGGTTTGACGCGTTTGTATTCCTTATGATTATTAAGTTATTTTGATGTAATTTTTTTTCCTTTCCTATGTTTTATACTATGCTATACTTTTTTTATTTTTTATGTACATCATGTAAGATCTAATTGTACTTAGTATTACCATAAATTATAATTAATAATATTTATATATATTTGCTTATTTTATATTTGAAGAATACTACAAAAAATATACAGTTGCTAGGCATTTAAATTTAATGATTCGGGGTAGAAAGGGTTAAAAGGGAAGTGGAAAAATTCAGACTGTCATGGCGAAGTACATGGTCATACATCTACCGGTTATTTAAATAAATTTAGTACCTAACTCTAATTTGTATTAAGCAACAATTTATTTTTACCAAATTTATTTTTTAAATAATTGTTTTTTTAAAAATAGATTCTGGTGAAGAAACAATGATATATGTTTATAGTTAGTTATGACATCCTGAAGAAGAAAATGGTATTTTTCGAAACCGGTAGATGTATTTAAATTCAATTCAGTGGTTAATAAAACAAAGATAATAAATAAAAAATATGGAAATATTAGCTTTTATGCCGTGGGGTTGAAACTACTAAATCAACAGAGCAAACTGCTAATATATAAAACAACAATGGTTACTTATGGGTGCGAAAAGTTGTGCCGAACTCAAATCAAGGAAAATAAATTAGCAGTTTTTGAATGCAAGATATTAAGGAAAATTTATAAACACTCGAAATGGAACTACAATAAACATACATAAAAATGAACCATGAGCTTGAAAATCTAATTGAAGACGAATCTAAGAAACAATTGTAGTTCCTTTAGACTGCTATGGACTGGCCATGTCGAAAGAATGCCAGATGACAGGACACCAAAGATTATGACCGAGTGGATACCACAGTGCAAGCAACCTAGAGGCAGTCCAAGGAAGAGGTGAGGATAAACCCCACCCCGAGATGTAGAGCCGCGGAAGAAGAAGATATTTAATTAAAGTATTTTTGCATTCAAAGCAATAAAAAATGGCCTCGTTTGGTTATACATATTTGATTGATTGATAGCCTTTTGTTATCAGACACCCTTTCGCCACAACCGGTACGTTAAATCAAGGTTTTATTGTATAAATAAATTATGAATTTTTTATGTACATATTTCAATATTGTTAATAATATTTTCTCATTAATAAAAGTATAGTAAAAAATAAAATAACAGATAAGCGTTCAAACCATTAAAAAGGTATACATGAACAATATTAATTTCATATTTTTACATGATTAGAATAATTGTACTGCTAGCTGTCCAATAGTTTAATTTCCACCTTACATTAGTAATGTAATATAAAAAATCATTTGCTTACCTTTGATAATCTCTGTTGAGGAGATAATGACATCACTGTTGTCCATTTTGGGTTTTAGGAAGGATTTTCACTTAACTTTGTGAACTAGTAACTAATAATGCAATCATCACCGGTATACATCGACAAATCTGAAATGATTTAATATATTTAAAAACGAATTTTTTAACTTAAAAAACAATGTTTCACACTTGTAATAAAATGACTCATTTTTAAATTATGTAGGTGGTGTAAAAAGCAAAAGCCCACTGCTAACACGCACTTTAAAACAGCATATTCTAACACCAACGTAATATATTATATGAAACAATATATCAATGCGCTTGAGCAAATCACATTTTAATTCACTGGTATGTATTTTATTGCCGTTGTCCGTTTTTCTTCCGAGGCATCAAATGTTGAAAAGGTTAATTTGAACGAATCTTACCGCCTAATAATGTTTACTTGATTATGACACAAATAAACATGGGACCAACGGCATCGGAACTACTCGGCACGGTGTAAAGGTAATATTACTGTTTCACAGCGATGCCGACATAATTCAATTAATATAATCTGTGTGGGAGACGTCGGCCAGACGTGGGTTGTATTATTAGACGTAAACCAAGGTAAAGTTAGCTAGTTGCCATTTTCATTGCGGCAACCAAGTGCGCGCGCGGCGACCACCTTCAGATCGTCGCTTGTCTCGCACAAATTCATTCTATTTTTAAATCAAACCATTCTTATCTCACTTAAACAAGTACTGGGCTACGCAATGCGGAACGAAAAAAAGGTAAACATTCCGGCAAACGGGAAAAATGCCGGCTTGAAATTTATTGTAAATAGAAATTGAAGGGAAATTTAACAGTTTATAGATGACGTTAATCGCCACAGATTATCACGATTATTTTAAAAATGACATCGGTTTAATAAACTGCTGGGCAACTCTGTCGGTAAAAAAAGACACTAAATTAAGTAGGTGCCTTTCAGTGCCTTTCGTGCCTTTATTCATTTGACGTGTAGGTATGGTAACTTTAAATTAATGTTACGTAATGGCGCTTTTTTCAAAATACTCGGTTTCACGAATATGATTATAACATAGAATATGTTTATTCACCGAGTACCTCAATAAAAATGATCATTTAAACTGCGTTAAAAATAGCGCGTTACAAAATTTCGTAACATTTTTATAGACTCACTTTACCCTGTGTTTCATTTCACCTTTACCGATACAGGCATTCTCGCAAGCCAAGCGAGCGCTCTACCATCTTGCTATACTCCTTAGACTGTGGTGTTTTTCAGATACTTCCCGAGTAAACGGGTTTAAAAAAGTGCTTAACATTTTATAGAAAAATTTGCAATGAATAAAATAAATATGCTAAACTTTCATCGTTTTTATTTTTTAGAAAACAAAAGATCACAAAAAATACAATGATCCGACATTACTTTACAGTCCGACTCGAGAGATTTTAATCGACCGAAAGACAGAAATAAACACTTTTCACAGTTCTCAGATCAGAATTGATCGGCTCAGCTGAACGCGATATAATTCATGAAAGAATGACCGCCTGCATAAATGTATCCGATCTGCAAATCCATCGCGTATCAATGATTTGCCTTCGCCCCAGATTTCTGACGTATACACACAAGTTACTTTATAAACTATCCACGACCCGTACATTATAGAACACAATTTTAAAAAAGGAGTTGGAGTCGTCTGATTTTTGAGGACTTCAACTTTACTCCATAGCTCTGCTAAAATTAAAGTGTGTCTATTAAGTTTCTAACTTCTCACTTTCCGTTCCAACTGAAATGACATTAGTGCTGCTAAAACAACACTACAACACACGTGGAACAACTGTTGACCGTTGTGGATTCGGCTACATCCACATCTCTTCATCTTTATAAGCCGTCTTCTATTGAAGGTTGGCAATCAAGTTGCAGTGTGCTGATTTACTCTAAATAAGATATATAAGATCATATGCATTTTGGAGAATAAGTTATCTTTTGAAGATGCGCCCCCTAGATATTTTCTTTAAACCTTTGGTGGCCCGCGCGCATCTTCCAGATGTGTCTCTCCCACACGGTATTATGTCATCACTCATAAATAAAGGGAGAAAGTTCGAGAAAGGATCAAGCTACACTCCCCGACGTACACTGTATACGTGCACTGGAGTCTATATATCAAAACACAAAAATTTCTTACTAAATAATATTTATATCGATCTTATTATCGTGTTTTTTATTGGGTTTTTTCATTTTACATCGCCGATTTGAGCAGCCATGATGGACGTGAAATTCGTATTATTTAATTTCATAATATTAATATGAAAAAATGTGGAAAAGATTCTAGATACGAGTTATTTTTGAGCCTTATCTCGAATGCGAGAAAATTAACAATTTTATTGTTGTCTCTTTTTATTCAAACTTTCTTCTCTCGCATGAGAAGAACACGAGAAGTTTAACCGTTAGCTCCATTTTCAAAGAGTATGTAAATCGCGTAGAATTTATCGAATTTCAAACTGGAAAAATGAAAATACACCCTTAACAAATTGAATTTAAAATTGGATGCTTTTCAAAAACACCCGTAAATATTATTTTTGTTATTGTCTTTGACACTTTAATCTTATCGTCGAAAATTGTCTATTATTCGCCGGCAAAATTGACGTGTTTTCGGTTTTGATCGTGCCCGCTGATACGGATAAAGTTGACGAAAGTATTATAACCGATAGCTATAGGTATAGATACGTCAATTGAGATTAATTCAAAATAGTTTAGTCGTTTAGTGTCCGCTTTCTGGTTGTCCGCGCCGTTGCGTCTCATGTCGTTTAAATAATTTTTCAACCCGATTATAAATGATGGGGGTACGATTTTCATTAGATTGTTTCGTCGAGCACATATTGGTAAATTATAGGTGGATTTTTGTGATAACTTTTCTATTGCCATTGTCATTTTTCTACCAACTATGGGATTACGTGAGGAACTATGTGGTATTCCATATGAATAGTGCTCCGAAACAACACGACAGCAAAGTTAAAAATGTCCAGATGCAGGTAAGATTATTTTCTGATACTGAAAATAAAAGTTTTAAATGAAAAACTACAAATTACCAATTTTTAGAGAGCATAGTATCTTCGTTAATTTATATTGCATTGATTAATTATGAATGACAGAAAAAAATTATGTGACAATGTATCGAGGATCTTAGCAATAAAATAGTTTATTTAAAATTTTGTCAAATATGAATACGTATTTATATTAGATAAAAGGCACCTACTTAAAATACATTTTTATTTTAAGTAGGTGCCTTTTAATGATGAATGAGAGTAAATGAAAATCGTTTCAAACTAAAAAATTTTGTTATACAATCCAAGCTCCAAATATTACAAATATAAAATTATTTATTGCTACAATTTTTGGTACACGTACCAACAAAATAAAAGTAAGCTATCAAATACACCAGGCAGAGTTTTAATCCAAAAACCAATCAAAAATAAAATGCATGTAAACAAATTGAATATTTTTATTTTAAACAAGTTGGGAAATTGATATTCAATTTAATATAATAATATTCTATATGAGGTAACCTAAGAGACAGTTGGCGGAAGTAGGTGTAAGTAATAGTACCCGGGACAGTAAAAAATGTACTCCTTAACATTGATCAATTGAAAATAAAAGCTCTGTAGGTAAGTGTATGCATCGTCTCAGTAGTTAGACAAAAATATGTGCCTTTTTTGAGCTAGTGTGTATAGCTATAAAAGACGTATATAATACGGATAAAAAAACATTCAACATCAATTTATTGCTTTTTATGGCTTAATGCATGCGAATGCGCTTTTATTATTAATGTCATTATCATATTATTATGAACATTAGATTGTCACTGGTTCTTGACATAAGAGAATTTCAAATGCTTTTTTGTGTCTTCAATTAATTAGTTCTGCACCCCAATCATTTTTTCGTGTTTTTAATTAATCAGCTCTGCACCCCGATCCGTGCTGCGCTATCTTGTCACCCCTAATTTGGCCTTTGAGTCTTATTGTCGCAGTTAAATAAATTAGCGTACTGTATATTATAGTACCGGTTCTTAAAAGGATGTGGAAACTCAACAGCTAATAAGTCAGGGCTGACAATAATCATTTTTAATAATTTTTTGTTAAAAATAGATTCCACAATAATAAACCCATGATATGTTTATCCATTCTTTAAAGTATAGCAGGCATTGGTTATTAGAATACTGTGGTCAATTTACAATATACAAAATTATACATTAAATGAAATATGTGGATTTTATACAATTTTCTTAACCCTGGTTATCGGATATTTGAATCGGGATATTCATAAATAACTATAATATTTCTATGTTTTGAAATGACGTAACAAGCAACAATCACCCAGCCTTTTAAGTACTTATCTAATTATTTTAGATTGTTAACTTTGTTTTATTAACCACTTAATGAATTAATAATTAATACATTACCGATTTTAAAAAATATCATTTTCTTCTTCAGTGTGTCATTAACTAATCAAAAACATATGTTATATTGTTTCTTTAACAGAATCTATTTAAAAAAAAAATAAAAAAATTTTAAAATAAATTTAGTACCTAACTTTAATTGTTACTTGATACAAAATTATTAGAATAATTTTTAGGAAAAAATGTTAGAATGGGACTTGTGGTTAAACTCAGTTGGTTGTTTATAATATTTTGGTTAGTTTTACACGCTTTATTTATTTCCAATGATTCCAAATTATTCAATTTAAGATTGACATTGTTTATATGTAAAATAGACAATCCCAAATTTTTATCTAATATATTTCTGTATTGGTAAAACAGATCGAAATTTTGAATTTAAGGTTTAAGTTAAGGTTTAAGTTAAGGAGTATTTGAGATATTTGAATAACAATGGTTTTTCAGAATTTCTAATCATTTGTTAGAAAATGATCATCAAATTTATGAAATTTGCAACTAATGTTTTGAATACATTCAATATTAATTCATATTGTGGCTAAAATATGCATGATAGTATATATTTTTGGCATATTTTAACAAAAAATAAGAGAGTGTGGAATGACATACATTATGGCCGCTTGAAATGATGTTATGAAGCAAAAAAAAACCAAAAAAGTACACAGTAATAGGATCGATATAAATATTATTTAGTAATAAATTATTGTTTTTGATAACAAAACTTAGTTTTAAATGGTAGTTGATACCCCAAAGCGTGTGAGTAAATCGTTAGTTTTTACTAAAATTAAGTATTTTAAAACTGCTGAAAATTGATAAAATGTCCTGTAAATTTAACAGTTTATAACTCTGTTAATTTTTAACATTTTGTTAATTTATAAAATCACATCTGTCTCTGTAATCTTGTCTTCAGGGTTAAAAGAAAATATTTTTTGAATATGCAAGAATTTTCCATATTAAGGAATTTAATGTTTGTGGTCTTCCTTATATTGCCTGTATTGTTTTAATTATGGTCAGTTTATTAGTTATATTTATATAAAGGGCGTATATAAGTAATAGTTTAAAAAAAAGTCTAATCTAGTGTATAACTTCTGATAATAATAAAAACCAACATTTTTGTAAAAAATGTGAAAATATGAATTATTATTGGAAAGAGCTCCTTAAAGAGAAAGTCTTCAATCAATGCATTCATCTTGTCTTGACCTACGGCATCGAACGTGCCCTATCCATAATTTGAAAATATTCCCAGTAAGTCATGGAACAGACTATCCTTGACCGAAAGAACATAAAATGAAGTCATTCGCATAGCACCAAAGATACTGTAGAAAATGTCATTTGCTGAATAACAAAACTGAAATAGCAATGAATTGGATGCATAATCGAAGGAATGACAATTGTCATAGTAAAAAAGTGCTTGAATTGAGGACTAGGATATAAGGAAAATTTCAGGAGCGGCTGGATGTGGAGGATAGAGGGGTGGTTATTAAGAGAGGCTTTTATCCAACAGTGGATGTATATGGCTTGAAGAAAAATATATTTTGCAAATAGCTTATAGAGCTTTTCACAAATAGACAAATTAATATGACTTATTACGACTCAATTAAAAAAACATGATTGTGTTTCTTGAGATTTTTTGCTAATTTTATTGGTTAACCGGTTGCCTGACCAGCGCGAGCGTTATTAATTCAGTCCAAGGTCAAAGTTATTGTAAAACAAAAAAGATTTAATAAATACATGTTATTATTAGGTTGATGCGGTTCTTTTTGCGATGTTTTGTTTCTGAATTTGATTTTTATTTGACATTTCGACCCCATGGAATAACAAAGTTCCAACTAACATTTTGGGCTGATTTAAATTATTGCATGAAGGGTCCCAAATGCATTATTATTTATTTCTTCCATACACACCAACTCTATTTAACGGATATTAAAGGAAATAGCAAGAGCTGAAAGTTGACTGCATCAGTTATTTATTTCAATTTATGGATCATTATTGTTAATTTCTCTCATCTCACAGTGGTCATTGATAATACTGAAAATAAGTTAAGATCTTAAAACTGATCATATTTGCGTACTCAAAACAAAATATACATTAATATATATTGAAATTCAATCAACATTTTTGAGTTCATTATCTCAAAACAGTGTCAGTGTCGGATGGAACCTTGTTATTTTGAGGAATCGATTTGTCATACACATATATACCACATTTTATTATATTACTTGGATAAAGGGTAGAAAGCTGCTGAGTCATTTTGAGATCTCAACGATCTTTTTAGTGAAGGAACGATTAGCGAAAGGGCATGCCGAGAGTGGTTTGTTTGCTTCAAAACTGGTGATACCAGTTTAGATGACAAGTCAGGAAAGTGTCAATCTTCAGATTTTGATGACCAAACCCTTCTGGCGGTTGTGGAAGAGGACGAATATTGCACCACTAGAACACTGGCTGAGAACTTCGACATCGATCAGTTTACGATACGGTGACTACATCCCCAAATGATAATTGTACATAATATGTTTTGAGTTTGTTTTCGTTTTTGGTTATGTAACAATATAATTTACAACATAAATAATACAATACTAGCATGCCCGCACAGCTACCGCACGGTAGCAGACGTATCCTGCAGAGACGCAGTACTCTGTTTTCAATCTCACCCAACAAAAAAAAAAAAACACTTTTCTCGGTATCTCAGAATTGGAAGAAACAGAGCCGACGTACATAGCCAACAACCTAAGGTGTGGTGGAGAAATTGTGCAGGAGCTACACAGACTCACCCCGCGCACCTAAAAAAAATACCACTTTTCTCGGTATCCCAGAATTGTAAAAAATAGACCCGACGTATACAACTAACAACCCAAAAGGGTCAAAGGCCTGATGATCTTTGAGAAGCGTTAGGTTAGATTACTAACCACGTAAAAAAAAACACCACTATTCTCGGCATCCTAAAATTGTAAAAAACAGAGCTGACATATACAACCATCAACCCATCTCTCCAGGTTTTAATAAAAACAAACATTTTGTTAATACTCATTGATAAAACCATGAAAAGTGATTTGACAGGAAAAGAAGAAGAAAAATAAAGGAAAAGAATAATAATCCATCACTCATCGAGCTTGTATGAGAAGATGTATGAATGTGGTTGAGGCGAGAATTATGTGTCAGGACAGAAGAGTGTGGCGCTCTATCCTCTCTGTCTACCCCGGAAACGGCGTGATGGTAAGTAAGTTACAGGTTTATCTATCACCAGAACTGTTCAATCTAAATATTGAATAACAGACGCGTAAAAGAACAAACTCCTTCGACCGGTCTGTAGTAAGACGGGCGTATTTAAGTCACGTGTACAACTGCGAAATAATAATTAATTCAATTACGCTTTTAAAAAATCATCATTGTGTCGTTCTAGACAAAACCTATAAAAATCCAAAAAAACGTACAGAAAATTTTTCTAAGTATAATGTATGATTTTACCTTAATTAACCAAATTCCGGAGTGAAATCATCAATTTTATCTTGTGCGGGAAAATATAAAATATCTATGACTATTGTAAGCTGTGAAATCTGAATCTCGATACATGACATAAAAAACGCGCGAAAATCAACAGCTGTTTATTACAATGCCGAGTCGAAATAAAGTCATACATTTGAAACGTCAAAAAAAAAATTGCGCGAAAATTACGCACTGCAATAATGACAGGTAAAACAGCTGTTTATTTAATTTTCAGGCAGCCATGTATGAAATGTAACCAATGAGGGTATTGACCAATTACAGCCCACGGTTGCTGCTTGAAAATATGAAGTGTTGCGTTTATTAAGAAAAAATATCAAGCATTTTCTTCAATTCATTTGTATGTAGGTAGGTACGTCGATTTTTCAAATAAAAATTACGCGTTTTTTAGATTTTAAAGGCGAATTTTAAACGATAGAAGCTTACAAATACGAAAATAAATTATATTCCATTGTGATGTATGCACAGATGTAATAAAATTATATTTTGGTCGTAAACTCGCAGAGAAAAGCTCAAAAACACGAAATTTCACTTAATCAAGCTTCACAAATAAATTAGAAGAAGAAGTTTTTTTTTTAAAGTGTGCAACGATACTACTCATCGGTGGCAATTGCCAAAAAATATTAAAATGATTTTAGCTCTTAAACTCGCAGAGTTATAAGCGAATGAAAAAAAAGTTAGGCTAATTAAAAAGTTAAATTTTCCAAAAATCACCAAACTAAAAGAGTTGTAACAAATAGAGGAGAAGAAGAAGAATGAAAAGAAAAAAATGTAAAGACTCAGTCAACCTTCGGACGTCTGGGAAAAATATCAGAATGCGGATAGAACGCCTAATAAGCGAGATATTAACCAAAACGTGTGTGACAAAAACGGTTACATATAAACATATAAACATCGCGAAATAGGGTCTATTATATTTATTAAGTTTTTTGTTCAGTATATTGTAAAAACATGTTTGCCTTACTATTTATTTTAAATATTAATCGATTATTGGCTCAAACGGTATGTATGGCGACATCTCTGTAAAATAAGTTGTACTAAAAAAATCTTATACTTAAAAAAAATTGTTTACATAAAAAAAAAAACATTTAAAATATTCCTCACCCTTTTGTGGAAAATAAATTATATTTATTAGAAAAATATTAATAGTAGAAAATCTCATAATCTGTAAACATATTTTCCTTACCAAAATTATTTAATATTTTTTTTTTTCTGAAACGGGATGTTTAGTGACATCTCTGTAAAATAAGTTGTACTAAAAAAATCTAATACTTAAAAAAATTGTTTACATAAAAAAAAAACATTTAAAATATTCCTCACCCTTTTGTGGAAAATAAATTATATTTATTAGAAAAATATTAATAGTAGAAAATCTCATAATCTGTAAACATATTTTCCATACCAAAATTATTTAATATATTTATTTTTCTGATCCGGCGTGTTTAGTGACATCTGTTGTCAAATTTGTAAAAAATGCATATGGATACGCGGCAAATTAATTATTAAATTTCGTTTATTATCTATAACATTTATTAATATTCTGAAAAGGCTATAAGATGCCATAAATTAAAAAAAGTAGTCTGTAAATAAAATAAATATATTTCTACCAAAAAATCGTTTTATTCGGCGGTAAAGATAATAATAAAGATAGAGAAAATGGACATGTCAAAAAATGTCAATGTACATATTTAAATAAAAATACTCTTTTTAATTCGGATTCGTCACATATTTCGCTTCAAGGTGGTCGAATGAACCGTTACCTGTATTATTACAATATTTATTTAATAAGCTCAATGTTACATAGAGTGTAGAAATAATTTTCAAATGTTTCATTTCTCACGTGAAAATGGACATTTTTACATGGACATGATATAATATTTAAACATTATTTATTAAAAATACTATTTTTAATTCGTATCGGGTATATATTATCCTTCAGGGTGCATGGACGCGAAGATACCTCCATGAATATGATCTTTTTAATAGACTGCTTCATACCGAATAGTGTACAGAGAACGTTTTCAAATCAAAAAATGTACATTTTCCCATGTGAAAATCGACATTTTTCATAAATCGCAAAGTTTGTCACTGTTTCGCCTGTCAAATATGGAAAAAACCGCATTCATTTGTTTTCTCCGGCGGTCGTGAGATTTCACTTTTCCGGTGTTATTTGTATCAGTTTTTTCGCATTTTCGGCGCATCTAGGTAGGTCCGTACGTTTTTCAAAAAAAAAAATACGCGTTTTTTAGATTTTTAAGGTGAATTTTAAACGATAGAAGCTTACAAATACGAAAATAAATTATATTCCATTGTGATGTATGCACAGATGTAATAAAATTATATTTTGGTCGTAAACTCGCAGCGAAAAGCTCAAAAACACGAAATTTTACTTAATCAAGATTCACAAATAAATTAGAAGAAGAAGATTATTTTTTAAAGTGTGCAACGATACTACTCATCGGTGGCAATTGCTAAAAAATATTAAAATGATTTTAGCTCTTAAACTCGCAGACTTATAAGCGAATGAAAAAAAAGTTAGGCTAAATAAAAAGTTAAATTTTCCAAAAATCACCAAACTAAAAGAGTTGTAACAAATAGAGGAGAAGAAGAAGAATGAAAAGAAAAAGATGTAAAGACTCAGTCAACCTTCGGACGTCTGGGAAAAATATCAGAATGCGGATAGAACGCCTAATAAGCGAGATATTAACCAAAACGTGTGTGACAAAATCGGTTACATATAAACATATAAACATATAAACATCGCGAAATAGGGCCTATAACTTTAATATATACTAGCATGCCCGCACAGCTACCGCACGGTAGCAGACGTATCCTGCAGAGACGCAGTACTCTGTTTTCAATCTCACCCAACAAAAAAAAAAAAACACTTTTCTCGGTATCTCAGAATTGGAAGAAACAGAGCCGACGTACATAGCCAACAACCTAAGGTGTGGTGGAGAAATTGTGCAGGAGCTACACAGACTCACCCCGCGCACCTAAAAAAAATACCACTTTTCTCGGTATCCCAGAATTGTAAAAAATAGACCCGACGTATACAACTAACAACCCAAAAGGGTCAAAGGCCTGATGATCTTTGAGAAGCGTTAGGTTAGATTACTAACCACGTAAAAAAAACACCACTATTCTCGGCATCCTAAAATTGTAAAAAACAGAGCTGACATATACAACCATCAACCCATCTCTCCAGGTTCTAATAAAAACAAACATTTTGTTAATACTCATTGATAAAACCATGAAAAGTGATTTGACAGGAAAAGAAGAAGAAAAATAAAGGAAAAGAATAATAATCCATCACTCATCGAGCTTGTATGAGAAGATGTATGAATGTGGTTGAGGCGAGAATTATGTGTCAGGACAGAAGAGTGTGGCGCTCTATCCTCTCTGTCTACCCCGGAAACGGCGTGATGGTAAGTAAGTTACAGGTTTATCTATCACCAGAACTGTTCAATCTAAATATTGAATAACAGACGCGTAAAAGAACAAACTCCTTCGACCGGTCTGTAGTAAGACGGGCGTATTTAAGTCACGTGTACAACTGCGAAATAATAATTAATTCAATTACGCTTTTAAAAAATCATCATTGTGTCGTTCTAGACAAAACCTATAAAAATCCAAAAAAACGTACAGAAAATTTTTCTAAGTATAATGTATGATTTTACCTTAATTAACCAAATTCCGGAGTGAAATCATCAATTTTATCTTGTGCGGGAAAATATAAAATATCTATGACTATTGTAAGCTGTGAAATCTGAATCTCGATACATGACATAAAAAACGCGCGAAAATCAACAGCTGTTTATTACAATGCCGAGTCGAAATAAAGTCATACATTTGAAACGTCAAAAAAAAAATTGCGCGAAAATTACGCACTGCAATAATGACAGGTAAAACAGCTGTTTATTTAATTTTCAGGCAGCCATGTATGAAATGTAACCAATGAGGGTATTGACCAATTACAGCCCACGGTTGCTGCTTGAAAATATGAAGTGTTGCGTTTATTAAGAAAAAATATCAAGCATTTTCTTCAATTCATTTGTATGTAGGTAGGTACGTCGATTTTTCAAATAAAAATTACGCGTTTTTTAGATTTTAAAGGCGAATTTTAAACGATAGAAGCTTACAAATACGAAAATAAATTATATTCCATTGTGATGTATGCACAGATGTAATAAAATTATATTTTGGTCGTAAACTCGCAGAGAAAAGCTCAAAAACACGAAATTTCACTTAATCAAGCTTCACAAATAAATTAGAAGAAGAAGTTTTTTTTTTAAAGTGTGCAACGATACTACTCATCGGTGGCAATTGCCAAAAAATATTAAAATGATTTTAGCTCTTAAACTCGCAGAGTTATAAGCGAATGAAAAAAAAGTTAGACTAATTAAAAAGTTAAATTTTCCAAAAATCACCAAACTAAAAGAGTTGTAACAAATAGAGGAGAAGAAGAAGAATGAAAAGAAAAAAATGTAAAGACTCAGTCAACCTTCGGACGTCTGGGAAAAATATCAGAATGCGGATAGAACGCCTAATAAGCGAGATATTAACCAAAACGTGTGTGACAAAAACGGTTACATATAAACATATAAACATCGCGAAATAGGGTCTATTATATTTATTAAGTTTTTTGTTCAGTATATTGTAAAAACATGTTTGCCTTACTATTTATTTTAAATATTAATCGATTATTGGCTCAAACGGTATGTATGGCGACATCTCTGTAAAATAAGTTGTACTAAAAAAATCTTATACTTAAAAAAAATTGTTTACATAAAAAAAAAAACATTTAAAATATTCCTCACCCTTTTGTGGAAAATAAATTATATTTATTAGAAAAATATTAATAGTAGAAAATCTCATAATCTGTAAACATATTTTCCATACCAAAATTATTTAATATATTTATTTTTCTGATCCGGCGTGTTTAGTGACATCTGTTGTCAAATTTGTAAAAAATGCATATGGATACGCGGCAAATTAATTATTAAATTTCGTTTATTATCTATAACATTTATTAATATTCTGAAAAGGCTATAAGATGCCATAAATTAAAAAAAGTAGTCTGTAAATAAAATAAATACATTTCTACCAAAAAATCGTTTTATTCGGCGGTAAAGATAATAATAAAGATAGAGAAAATGGACATGTCAAAAAATGTCAATGTACATATTTAAATAAAAATACTCTTTTTAATTCGGATTCGTCACATATTTCGCTTCAAGGTGGTCGAATGAACCGTTACCTGTATTATTACAATATTTATTTAATAAGCTCAATGTTACATAGAGTGTAGAAATAATTTTCAAATGTTTCATTTCTCACGTGAAAATGGACATTTTTACATGGACATGATATAATATTTAAACATTATTTATTAAAAATACTATTTTTAATTCGTATCGGGTATATATTATCCTTCAGGGTGCATGGACGCGAAGATACCTCCATGAATATGATCTTTTTAATAGACTGCTTCATACCGAATAGTGTACAGAGAACGTTTTCAAATCAAAAAATGTACATTTTCCCATGTGAAAATCGACATTTTTCATAAATCGCAAAGTTTGTCACTGTTTCGCCTGTCAAATATGGAAAAAACCGCATTCATTTGTTTTCTCCGGCGGTCGTGAGATTTCACTTTTCCGGGGTTATTTGTATCAGTTTTTTCGCATTTTCGGCGCATCTAGGTAGGTCCGTACGTTTTTCAAAAAAAAAAATACGCGTTTTTTAGATTTTTAAGGTGAATTTTAAACGATAGAAGCTTACAAATACGAAAATAAATTATATTCCATTGTGATGTATGCACAGATGTAATAAAATTATATTTTGGTCGTAAACTCGCAGCGAAAAGCTCAAAAACACGAAATTTTACTTAATCAAGCTTCACAAATAAATTAGAAGAAGAAGATTATTTTTTAAAGTGTGCAACGATACTACTCATCGGTGGCAATTGCTAAAAAATATTAAAATGATTTTAGCTCTTAAACTCGCAGACTTATAAGCGAATGAAAAAAAAGTTAGGCTAAATAAAAAGTTAAATTTTCCAAAAATCACCAAACTAAAAGAGTTGTAACAAATAGAGGAGAAGAAGAAGAATAAAAAGAAAAAGATGTAAAGACTCAGTCAACCTTCGGACGTCTGGGAAAAATATCAGAATGCGGATAGAACGCCTAATAAGCGAGATATTAACCAAAACGTGTGTGACAAAATCGGTTACATATAAACATATAAACATATAAACATCGCGAAATAGGGCCTATAACTTTAATATATATGACTAGCTTACCCGCACAGCTGCCGCCCGGCAGCAGACGTATCAGAGACGCAGTACTCTGTTGTCAATTTTCAGAAGAAAAAAAAAATCTTAACACACTTAATAAAACTATAAAAAGTGTTTTGATAGGAAAATAAGAAGAATAAGAAGGAATAATTCATGTTTTTAAATACATTACGTATTCACCTACTTGTAGAATTTTTCAAAATTAAAATCGTACAAAAACTAACCAATATAATCAAGTGTTGTGGCACCAGAAATAGAAGACGTCCGTGGAAGACTTGGCACGATCAGGTAAACCAGTTAACGGAGGATGGTTCTGTTCGAAGGCTCAACAATCAGCGAGCTTGTATGAGAAGATGTATGAATGTAAGTGAGGCGAGAATTGTGTGTCAAGACAGAAGAGTATGGCGCTCTATCCTCTCTGCCTACCCCCGCGGAGAAACGGCGTTATGGTAATTAATAATAAGATAAATAAGTATCGAACGTCTAAAAACAATATTCATACTATTTTGAATTTAAAAATAATAATAGACATACTCATACATAATAATAATAGAGAAAATTAAGTAAATTAAAAAAAAATCGCACTTAAACTAACCAATATAATAAAAAAAAGTGTTCATATAAATACAATAATAGAGCTATAATAATATATAAACTCCTGTTGTATACTAAAACTAACGCCAATGCTATTTCGATTGCAGTCAACCAGGCGTCTCTTTAATATATACACATATCTCTTTAATTCAAATTATTAGCTGTGCGTTACACCAATTGCCAACTCTCAGGCATATTATACTTATATCCAACACGATATGTTTAATAAGACTTGAATGACGCAAAACACTCTTTTCAAAATATTCATACTAATTTGAATTTAAAAATAATAATAGGCAGCATTCCAATTATCTGCACTGTGCGGCGTACTATCCTCTACGACGTTTGTGAAAATCAAAGAAGAAGGTGGTAATTTAAACGATGATAATGACGGATTAACCGGTGTCGGATTAACCGGTGTCGGATTAACCGACGTCGGATTAACCGGTGTCGGATTAACCGGTGTCGGATTAACCGGTGTCGGATTAACCATTGTCGAATTAACCGGTGTCGGATTAACCATTGTCGAATTAACCGGTGTCGGTTTAACCGGTGTCGGATTAACCGGTGTCGGTTTAACCGGTGTCGGATTAACCATTGTCGAATTAACCGGTGTCGGATTAACCGGTGTCGGATTAACCGGTGTCGGATTAACCGGTGTCGGATTAACCGGTGTCGGATTAACCGGTGTCGGATTAACCGGTGTCGGATTAACCGGTGTCGGATTAACCGGTGTCGGATTAACCATTGTCGAATTAACCGGTGACGGATTAACCGGTGTCGAATTAACCGGTGACGGATTAACCGGTGTCCGATCAACCGACGTCGGATTAACCGGTGTCGGATTAACCGGTGTCGGATTAACCGGTGTCGGTTTAACCGGTGTCGGATTAACCATTGTCGAATTAACCGGCGTCGGATTAACCGGTGTCGGATTAACCGGTGTCGGATTAACCATTGTCGAATTAACCGGTGTCGGATTAACCATTGTCGAATTAACCGGTGTCGGATTAACCGGTGTCGGATTAACCGGTGTCGGTTTAACCGGTGTCGGATTAACCATTGTCGAATTAACCGGTGTCGGATTAACCGGTGTCGGATTAACCGGTGTCGGATTAACCATTGTCGAATTAACCATTGTCGAATTAACCGGTGACGGATTAACCGGTGTCCGATCAACCGACGTCGGATTAACCGGTGTCGGATTAACCGGTGTCGGTTTAACCGGTGTCGGATTAACCATTGTCGAATTAACCGGTGTCGGATTAACCATTGTCGAATTAACCGGTGACGGATTAACCGGTGTCGGATTAACCGGTGTCGGATTAACCGGTGTCGGATTAACCGGTGTCGGATTAACCGGTGTCGGATTAACCGGTGTCTGATTAACCATTGTCGAATTAACCGGTGACGGATTAACCGGTGTCGGATTAACCGATGTCGGATTAACCACGGTCAGATTAACCTGGATCGGATTAACCAGAATCAGATTAACCGGGTTCGGAATAACCGGGGTGCCACAGTTTGTATTTATACTTTTGTTATAAATAATATTTTTGTTAAAAATAATATTTTTAATCATCAATATATTTAATAAAACCATAAAGTGTGTTTAAATAATAAATTAATTTTTATTAAATAAATTAATATAAATTTAGCTATCAATAGCATTTAAAAAAATTAAAATCGCACTTAACGCACCTATAATACCAATTTTTAATTTTTTTTTATATGAAACAGCTGTTATCAATAATATAATTAGCGGCCATCTTGCATGAATATTATTATAACCAATGCATGAATATTACTATATCTTTAAACCAATCAATGCCTTCCGCCAATAAACGGCCAGGGTTATGGACGAATCGGATCACTCGTCCAATGAACGGCACTGAAAATACTACTCTTATCGATAAAAGTTTAAAAAACATATTTTTACAAAACATTGGCCGGCCATAAAAAAAAACATCGCGAAAAAATTTCAATTTTAAAATGGACTTTCTTATTCTTAAGAAATTTCAACGTATTTCAACGACTTTTCAAGCGCTGTATTTCAAAAAAATGTTTACATAAAAAAAAAACATTTAAAATTAATTCATAAATATTTTATTTATTTTGTGGAAGACTTGGCACGATCAGGTAAACCAGTTAACGGAGGATGGTTCTGTTAGAAGCCTCGACAATCGGTTAGCTTGTATGAGAAGATGTATGAATGTAAATGAGACGAAAATTGTGTGTCAGGAGAGAAGAGTATGGCGCTCTATCCTCTCTGCCTATCTTTGCGGGGAAACGGCATGATGGTAAGTAAGTAAGTTAGTAAGAAGTTGATACTGTTGGATTAATCGAGTGTTTATGACTCCTGAAATAGAGGACGTCTGTGGAAGACTTGGCACGATCAGGTAAACCAGTTAACGGAGGATGGTTCTGTTAGAAGCCTCGACAATCGGTTAGCTTGTATGAGAATATGTATGAGTGTGAATGAGGCGAAAATTTTGTGTCAGGACAGAAGAGTATGGCGCTCTATCCTCTCTGCCTACCCCTGCGGAGAAACGGCGTGATGGTAAGTAAGTAAGTGTTGTTGGCACCTGAAATAGAGGACGTCCGTAGAAGACTTGGCACGATCAGGTAAACCAGTTAACGGAGGATGGTTCCGTTAGAAGCCTCGACAATCGGCGATGCTTCTAACGGCAAGCATAGCCAGCATAGCCGGCAACCCAAGAGAAAAAGTACAATTTTTCTCGGTATAATTCTTTTCCGTAAAAAAATTAATTAACTCTAAAAAATAATTAAAATCATCAATACATTTAGTAGTGTGTTTAAATAATAAATTAATTTTTATTAAATAAATTAATATAAATTTAGCTATCAATAGCATTTAAAAAAATTAAAATCGCTCTTAAACTAACTAATATATTCAAAAAACCTATAATACCAATTCCACATATTACTGCCCTCTATCGAATTCATTTCGTAAGTCAAAACGTCAGCATGGCCGTCTTGACACAACTGTCAAACTATATTTTAGGTTAAAAAAATTTGACATAAACAGCTGTTATCAATAATATAATTAGCGCCCATTTTGCATGAACATTAATCTAACCAATGCATGAATATTACTATATCTTTAGACCAATAAATGCCTTCCGCCAATAAACGGCCAGGGTTATGGGCGAATCGGATCACTCGTCCAATGAAAGAGGTTACAGTGCGGACCAATGAAACGGATTGTCCAATCAGGTTAATTTGCGGCCTTAGGTTATGGCCATAGATTAGAGAAAAAATTCTAGAATCGATATTTTGGGGGTCTGTTGTTTTAATAATTTTACAATTTTAGGTACTCGGAAAAAATTTTCACATTTTTTTTCTCGTTTTTTACTTATAAAAGACGTCGGTTAAATTATAGGAGTTTGTTATCTTTGAAATAAATTCTGGAGCGTCTCGATCTATCTCCTAAAATAAAAAAATAATTAATTCGTCGTAAGGTTACGGAGAAATAGTGAAAAAAACGAAATTCACTTTTTCGAGTTTTGCGAAAAAACTAAAAGCGGGAAAAATTTATAAAGTACGCCCGGCGATGCGGTCGGCCGCGGGCCGTCGCCCGAATATTTAAAAATAATTATCGCTTTTAAATTCGCAGAGTTGTGAGCGAAAATGTAAAAGTTAGGCTAAATAAAAATATAAAATAGCTAGAATTTGGCCAAACCGAAACGGTCGCGATAAATCGAGGAGCGGCGGTGGAGAAAAAGTGTCTATGGCGAAAAGTTTACGTCGGCCTTCGGCCGTCTGGCAAAAATAAAAAATACCCAGATATCTGGCGGGAAAGCCCCTAAAAAGCGATCGCGCGGTGTGACTACCTAGCCGGTTGTGACATATAAACAACACGAAATAGGGCCTATAACTTTAATATATATGACTAGCTTACCCGCACAGCTGCCGCCCGGCAGCAGACGTATCAGAGACGCAGTACTCTGTTGTCAATTTGCAGAAAAAAAAATCCTAACACACTTAATAAAACTATAATAAGTGTTTTGGTAGGAAAATAAGAAGAAGAAGAATGAATAATTCATGTTTTTAAATACATTACGTATTCACCTACTTGTAGAATTTTTCAAAATTAAAATCGTACAAAAACTAACCAATATAATCAAGTGTTGTGGCACCAGAAATAGAAGTCGTCCGTGGAAGACTTGGCACGATCAGGTAAACCAGTTAACGGAGGATGGTTCTGTTCGAAGGCTCAACAATCAGCGAGCTTGTATGAGAAGATGTATGAATGTGAGTGAGGCGAGAATTGTGTGTCAAGGCAGAAGAGTATGGCGCTCTATCCTCTCTGCCTACCCCCGCGGAGAAACGGCGTGATGGTAATAAATAATAAGATAACTAAGTATTGAACGTCTAAAAACAATATTCATACTATTTTGAATTTAAAAATAATAATAGACATACTCATACATAATAATAATAGAGAAAATTAAGTAAATTAAAAAAAAATCGCACTTAAACTAACCAATATAATAAAAAAAAGTGTTCATATAAATACAATAATAGAGCTATAATAATATATAAACTCCTGTTGTATACTAAAACTAACGCCAATGCTATTTCGATTGCAGTCAACCAGGCGTCTCTTTAATATATACACATATCTCTTTAATTCAAATTATTAGCTGTGCGTTACACCAATTGCCAACTCTCAGGCATATTATACTTATATCCAACACGATATGTTTAATAAGACTTGAATGACGCAAAACACTCTTTTCAAAATATTCATACTAATTTGAATTTAAAAATAATAATAGGCAGCATTCCAATTATCTGCACTGTGCGGCGTACTATCCTCTACGACGTTTGTGAAAATCAAAGAAGAAGGTGGTAATTTAAACGATGATAATGACGGATTAACCGGTGTCGGATTAACCGGTGTCGGATTAACCGGTGACGGATTAACCGGTGTCGGATTAACCGACGTCGGATTAACCGGTGTCGGATTAACCGGTGTCGGATTAACCATTGTCGAATTAACCGGTGTCGGATTAACCATTGTCGAATTAACCGGTGTCGGATTAACCGGTGTCGGTTTAACCGGTGTCGGATTAACCATTGTCGAATTAACCGGTGACGGATTAACCGGTGTCGGATTAACCGGTGACGGATTAACCGGTGTCCGATCAACCGACGTCGGATTAACCGGTGTCGGATTAACCGGTGTCGGATTAACCGGTGTCGGTTTAACCGGTGTCGGATTAACCATTGTCGAATTAACCGGTGTCGGATTAACCGGTGTCGGATTAACCGGTGTCGGATTAACCATTGTCGAATTAACCGGTGTCGGATTAACCATTGTCGAATTAACCGGTGTCGGATTAACCGGTGTCGGATTAACCGGTGACGGATTAACCGGTGTCCGATCAACCGACGTCGGATTAACCGGTGTCGGATTAACCGGTGTCGGATTAACCGGTGTCGGTTTAACCGGTGACGGATTAACCATTGTCGAATTAACCGGTGTCGGATTAACCGGTGTCGGATTAACCGGTGTCGGATTAACCGGTGTCGGATTAACCATTGTCGAATTAACCATTGTCGAATTAACCGGTGACGGATTAACCGGTGTCCGATCAACCGACGTCGGATTAACCGGTGTCGGATTAACCGGTGTCGGTTTAACCGGTGTCGGATTAACCATTGTCGAATTAACCGGTGTCGGATTAACCATTGTCGAATTAACCGGTGACGGATTAACCGGTGTCGGATTAACCGGTGTCGGATTAACCATTGTCGAATTAACCGGTGTCGGATTAACCATTGTCGAATTAACCGGTGTCGGATTAACCGGTGTCGGATTAACCGGTGACGGATTAACCGGTGTCCGATCAACCGACGTCGGTTTAACCGGTGTCGGATTAACCATTGTCGAATTAACCGGTGTCGGATTAACCGGTGTCGGATTAACCGGTGTCGGATTAACCGGTGTCGGATTAACCATTGTCGAATTAACCATTGTCGAATTAACCGGTGACGGATTAACCGACGTCGGATTAACCGGTGTCGGATTAACCGGTGTCTGATTAACCATTGTCGAATTAACCGGTGACGGATTAACCGGTGTCGGATTAACCGATGTCGGATTAACCACGGTCAGATTAACCTGGATCGGATTAACCAGAATCAGATTAACCGGGTTCGGAATAACCGGGGTGCCACAGTTTGTATTTATACTTTTGTTATAAATAATATTTTTGTTAAAAATAATATTTTTAATCATCAATATATTTAATAAAACCATAAAGTGTGTTTAAATAATAAATTAATTTTTATTAAATAAATTAATATAAATTTAGCTATCAATAGCATTTAAAAAAATTAAAATCGCACTTAACGCACCTATAATACCAATTTTTAATTTTTTTTTATATGAAACAGCTGTTATCAATAATATAATTAGCGGCCATCTTGCATGAATATTATTATAACCAATGCATGAATATTACTATATCTTTAAACCAATCAATGCCTTCCGCCAATAAACGGCCAGGGTTATGGACGAATCGGATCACTCGTCCAATGAACGGCACTGAAAATACCACTCTTATCGATAAAAGTTTAAAAAACATATTTTTACAAAACATTGGCCGGCCATAAAAAAAAACATCGCGAAAAAATTTCAATTTTAAAATGGACTTTCTTATTCTTAAGAAATTTCAACGTATTTCAACGACTATTCAAGCGCTGTATTTCAAAAAAATGTTTACATAAAAAAAAAACATTTAAAATTAATTCATAAATATTTTATTTATTTTGTGGAAGACTTGGCACGATCAGGTAAACCAGTTAACGGAGGATGGTTCTGTTAGAAGCCTCGACAATCGGTTAGCTTGTATGAGAAGATGTATGAATGTAAATGAGACGAAAATTGTGTGTCAGGAGAGAAGAGTATGGCGCTCTATCCTCTCTGCCTATCTTTGCGGGGAAACGGCATGATGGTAAGTAAGTAAGTAAGTAAGAAGTTGATACTGTTGGATTAATCGAGTGTTTATGACTCCTGAAATAGAGGACGTCTGTGGAAGACTTGGCACGATCAGGTAAACCAGTTAACGGAGGATGGTTCTGTTAGAAGCCTCGACAATCGGTTAGCTTGTATGAGAATATGTATGAGTGTGAATGAGGCGAAAATTTTGTGTCAGGACAGAAGAGTATGGCGCTCTATCCTCTCTGCCTACCCCTGCGGAGAAACGGCGTGATGGTAAGTAAGTAAGTGTTGTTGGCACCTGAAATAGAGGACGTCCGTAGAAGACTTGGCACGATCAGGTAAACCAGTTAACGGAGGATGGTTCCGTTAGAAGCCTCGACAATCGGCGATGCTTCTAACGGCAAGCATAGCCAGCATAGCCGGCAACCCAAGAGAAAAAATATAATTTTTCTCGGTATAATTCTTTTCCGTAAAAAAATTAATTAACTCTAAAAAATAATTAAAATCATCAATACATTTAGTAGTGTGTTTAAATAATAAATTAATTTTTACTAAATAAATTAATATAAATTTAGCTATCAATAGCATTTAAAAAAATTAAAATCGCTCTTAAACTAACTAATATATTCAAAAAACCTATAATACCAATTCCACATATTACTGCCCTCTATCGAATTCATTTCGTAAGTCAAAACGTCAGCATGGCCGTCTTGACACAACTGTCAAACTATATTTTAGGTTAAAAAAATTTGACATAAACAGCTGTTATCAATAATATAATTAGCGCCCATTTTGCGTGAATATTATTATAACCAATAAAAAAATACCAACGCCCAATAAATTTTTTCGGCGAATGAACTGCAAGCTTGAGGACCAATCAATTTGTCCAGCCAATGGAAGGCCGAATTTCGTCGACGAATCAAATTGTCCGGCGAATAAGAATTCGTTACGGCCTTCGAGTTATGGCCATAGACTTGAGAAAAATTTCGACAACCGGTATTTGGGGTAAGTCGTGTTAATAATTTTACAATTTTAGGTACTCTGATAAAATTTTCACATTTTTTTTCGCGTTTTTTACATTTAAAAGACGTCGGTTAAATTATAGGAGTTTGTTATCTTTGAAATAAATTCTGGAGCGTCTCGATCTATCTCCTAAAATATAAAAATAATTAATTCATCCAAAGGTTACGGAGAAAACGTGAAAAAAATGAAATTCACTTTTTCGAGTTTTGCGAAAAAACTAAAAGCGGGAAAAATTTATAAAGTACGCCCGGCGATGCGGTCGGCCGCGGGCCGTCGCCCGAATATTTAAAAATAATTATCGCTTTTAAATTCCCAGAGTTGTGAGCGAAAATGTAAAAGTTAGGCTAAATAAAAATATAAAATAGCTAGAATTTGGCCAAACCGAAACGGTCGCGATAAATCGAGGAGCGGCGGTGGAGAAAAAGTGTCTATGGCGAAAAGTTTACGTCGGCCTTCGGCCGTCTGGCAAAAAAAAAAAATTTCCAAATATCTGGCGGGAAAGCCCCTAAAAAGCGATCGCGCGGTGTGACGGAGTTGGCCGCGTGATTTTTTGCAAACACCACGAAATAGGGCTTATAACTTTAATATATATGATGATAATTTATGTTATTATATGATTTAAAAAAAACGGCAAATAATTATGCATCAACCTAATATTTATATTTATGTCTCTAGGCAGTCAACTGGTTATGAATATAGAATTTTTGTTTACATTGTCTTTGACCTTTAGTTCCGAGTTAGTAATGATAACATCATCAACAGCTGTTTTCTACCCACTGCTGGATGAAGATGTGTTCTTCCTGTACACGGACTGTTACTGTTCCTTTTAGTAAAATAAAATTATAATAATGGTGCTCTAAATAGGGGTGGCCTCACACGCAAAAAAATACAAAAATAAGCTGAGATCGAGGACAATAAAATTTGTTGTTCCTACAATAAAAAATAAACTACCTGGGTTTTTACAAAAGAGTACACTCTCTCCCAATTTGAAAGAAATAATAACCTGTCTTACTTGTAAGCATAACATGAATTGTTTAAACTGTGACAATGATTAGTTGTTGTGTTTTGATTATATTAAATGTAATAAAATGGATCTGAATATACCCGCAGACAAACGTCTAGCAAGATGTTTTGTGGGTCTAGTTTTAATTACAAAAATAAGAATTTAAAAAAAAGACCTTTGCAAGTGTCTGCCACTTTTTCTCTTCAGATATACAATGTCCATTGTTATTCACACGTATTTCTTCCACATGCCAAACTCATCTCGGAGACTTTTTACCCTTCCAATTCATGTATCAATATAAAACACTTGTTTATAATAATAAGGTTGTTAGTAAAAGTGTCAAACCAAATAGCGCTTACGCACTTGTGATATTATATTAACTGGTCTAGTATCATAGATACTAAGGAATTGAAAAAAAATCTCATTTCGTTCTTCACTTTACCACACATGGAACTAGCGAAAATGATAATATACAACAGAAAATTTTAAGGGATGTGTGGCGCTCTCTGGTCATGGACTTCCGAGTTACATGAGGCCATTGCAGAAGAAGTAACAGAAAATTAAACTGAACAAATTTGGGTGTGCTTATATTCAGTGTTTACCATAGGCTACCAAATATATAGACATGAACTAATGTAAATTTTTTGATCAATATTTTCATTTTGGTGTTACCCACATGATCACATCAAATAGCTCCGCGACTTTTTAAAAATATATGACTCGATTGGAATGAAAATTTAAATGGTGATAATATAATATGCATTAATGTAAGAAATACATCTTGCTTACATAAAGATTTAATATTTTTACTGTAGCATACCACTGTTGTATATACACTAGTCATAGAGAAGAAACAAATGTTAAAATATATATATATATATATATATATATATATATGTATATATCTACTGATTATTGAAATTGTATTATATTTTTAATATTAATAAAAAAATAAAAATAAAAGTGTCATAAACTATCGGATTTATGTTTCCACGAAAAGTGTGTGTAGAACGCCCCTCATCCTGCAACTAATGTTCCAAATCCATCTCTCAATTATGTACACTTTATTTCACGTCTATACATTTACTGGTCTGTGGTGTTTACATTTTATGCATGTTGGTTCGCACATCATGTTAGATGAATAAATTTAAATTATACATGTTTTTTATTATTGACTTTTATAATTGTTTATACTCGTGTTTTGTATGCTCAATTTTGTATTTTCGTGTCACATAGCTGTGTGCAGGATAATATTTAGTTTTTTGTTTTATTATTTTTTTTTGTACAGTTTTTTTATTTGTTTAAATTTTTTTTCCTGCCATCCCGTATAATCGAGTGTCGACTATAATCTTGATTTAGGTAAATTAGCTATTTATTTATAACTGAAATTTGTCATTCAACGTTCGTATACATTTTTCATGAGGGACAAATATATTTAAATAATTTAATATATGATATCAAGAGCCTTGTACGTTCAAATTTATTATCAAGAGGTTTGCAGAATTTTCATTCTACTATTAGTTTTACATAATCATAGTGAAGTCTCATTCTTCTTAGTCGTTCAACTCGTGACAGCATCATAGTTTGATTGAACTGGAGTATTCACATTCCTCTCCCTTTGGTCCCGAATCTTGAAGCGTGTTGATTGCTGCGCCATGTGAGACGACGGTCATCTCTTTTATTTGGTCTGCTTGATGTTTGCTATTTTTCTTCAGTAAATATTTCCGAAGTATGTGAGAATTTTTTATCTGCATGTTGGTAACAATCTTTTGATAATTTTGAATACTAGCAGGATGGGAGACGTTCGTGCATCGTCCATGGAACGTGCGGCATTTTCCTCTAACTCCATATTTAGAATAATAGTATTATTGGATAATTTATATAGTGCCATTTTCGTAAAAACTTTCACCTCAAGGGCGCTGGTGGAATAGGATCCCGTGGAGTGTATCGATTAAAATTATGGTTTAGTTGACGCAACCCAAATTGGATTCAGTAAGGAAATAATGGCAGATGGATCTGGCCTACCTTGGTCTAAGTCCTGGGTTGGACGACAGTTTTCACCTCCACTTGACTCGAACTTTTGTAGTGAAGAATGGAGATATCACTGCACTTCCTGGTGGTGTAGAACACCGCTTCTTCGTGGTTCGGATTTTTACACATGGTGACAATTTCGGTCCACAAAAAAGCCTCTTGACAGCTCCGCGTCGAAATTCAATCTGTTCACACGTCAGTGAAATCCCTAAATGATTAGTGAGCCAGAAAAGAACAGATATAAAGGGTTATTAGATAGACAGAATGCACAAGGAGTGACTTGACTTGCGTCAACAGGCGCTTTACACATAAACTGTTTGTAGTCGTACATTATCTTTGTTTTTAAAATTAAAAATTATTATTTTAACTAATGGAAATGATTTTTAGTCTTTCTTAAATAAAGTCTGATGCACTGTTTCTTATGATGGAGGAAAAAGAATTCCACGCTTTTGGGGATGGCAGCACAAATGACCATTCACCAAATTTAGACTTCTGGCAACGGTTGGTTAGTTCTACAACCCTTCTTGCGGCTGAAATAGAAGTCTACCATTCAAATTGTTTGGGATACAAAGCTCTTGAAGGTACATATGCGCCATATTATGTGTCGCCTTGTACATCAACCAGCACAATTTAAATTCAACTCTTTCAGGAAATCGGAGCCAATGTAGCTTATGTAAAAGGTATGTTAAATGAGAGAATTTAGAAACTCCTTATATTATTTATGCTGCCGCATTTAGAATGAATTGTAATCTATCCAACTGAAATATTGGCAGGCCAGCATAGATGCTGTTACCATTCTCCACAATGAGTAGACAGGCTGCTTCAAGACGAAGATGTCTCCGGATACTTTTAATCTGTCTCAGTTGATGTCAGCATGCACTGACAGTTTTGCTGATTTGTGTATTCATTGAAAGATCTGAATTAATGTGCACTTCCAACAACTTAACTGCAGATTTAGCATTTGCAGACATTGATTCTTCTAAATACTAAATTAATGTATTAATTATGAATATATACATATAAAATCAATTTTGTCGAAAAATATTGTTTTTGCGTCACCGGGATTCGAACCTGGATCTCTATTTCCAATCCGGGGAAGTGCACTACCTTTGTGCTATAACGCCAGTATTTTTCTTGACAAATTTTCGAACCTATATGTTACATTTTTCAAATTAATACACCTAACCCGGATTGGAAATAGAGATCCAGGTTCGAATCCCGGTGACGCAAAAACAATATTTTTCGACAAAATTGATTTTATATGTATATATTTATAATTAATACATTAATTTAGTATTTATATATTATTTGTTTAATAACAGTGCCTTTGTAGGTGAAAATCCAGTAATTGTGTGTTCTTGGACACCTATCATTTCTTTTATATCAGCTCCCACAGTTTCATATCAAACTGTACATGAAATTCATGTACTTGGGTATGTGTATTTGAATATACATACATGCACGTGAGTACTGTCTTGGTTTTTATATATTTGTGATAATATTCCTGTACCGACCTGCATGCGTAAAACATATTTCAATGTTTAATGTTTTTATTTATTATTTGGTGACTTGTAGATTATGAACGCCTGTTCTCTGTATTGAATCTAAAAATGAAAAATAAAATTAACCAGGAGCGTTCCGAGATGTTTCAAAAATTATAATATTCAATAACAAATATTTTCTAGATTTATAACTTTTGTTATTGTAACATTCAGAAACACGTCTTTCACGTAAGTTGAGCATCGATTATAACTTCGGATGTTTAACATGCGATTTCTAAATCAATCATAGTTTAATCATTATATTATGTTATAAAATATGAATGTACATCAATAAACGCCCCCTTTTTCTCAAACGTCGTCGTAAAATATCCGTGTTGATTACGGTATATGTACATAGTGATTGAGCAATATTATGTCAAACAATTAATCTTTCAAAGTGTGGTCGCATAAACCTTACCACGAGACGATTAATAACTAATATCCATTATTACATCATCACTCTTATCATTTTATTTAATATTTTTCTTAAACAATCATTAATTTAATTTTAATTATATATCTTAATGATTTTTTATATATATTATTGTTATGTACTAGTCTTCTAAGTACGTCTTCAGTGTACACCTCGTAATGTGAAGGTCCAAGAAATAGACTTTGTAACAATTATACATTTATTATGATACAATATAATTTAGTACAAGGTATACCACTAGTCAAACAATTAAACCGATGAACACGCAGAGAAAGAGCCACGTCCTACTGCGCGCCTCGCACACCGGTGGTGCGCCATTCACACACACAACCATACAATCCCAAGGACATCACAATTATATATATATGTAATTAAATACACTCCTACACTCTTTAACCAATCTAAATCAAATTTTGTATACCTACTCTTTAGAACCCTGAGTAGGGAGAGAGGATAGAGGATATGTCCTGGCACATAATTTTCACCTCATCCACATTTATACATCTTCTTGTACAAGCTTGCCGATTGTTGAGGCTTCTAATAGAATCATCCTTCAGTATCTGGTTTATCTGGTTGTGCCAAGTCTTCTGCGGACGTCCTCTATTTCCGGTGCCATCAACACTTGCGTCATATATCATTATTGCCATTCTCTCCTTATTCGTTTGTTCCATATCACCAAACCGTCTAAGTGATCCTTTCTTAATCTTACTCAGTATACTAACTTCTAACACCAGCTTTACATTATTTCCTTATTTCTTCATTATTTACTCTGTCATAAATAGATCTGCCACATATACGCCTAAGTGATCTCATTTCCACTGCATTCAGTCTACTTTTGTTCCTCTTCTGTCAGCTCCAGGCCTCATTTTCATGCATCAGTGTCGGTACCAGGACTCCATTGTGTATCACGAGTCTTGCCTCGGTTGACAAGTTCCCGTTAGATATAATTCCATTCAAAGCGCCGTTCACATTATTCCCTGCAGTCACCCTCCTTTCGATATCATTCTCAGCCTTTCCGTTTCTATCAAACATACTTCCCAAATACACAAACTCATCTACTTGTTCTAAACATTCATTATCTCCAAGTATTTAGCACGTTGTCTTGCTTTCCTCCTTCTCAAATACCATCACTGTTAACATTCATAATAAGGTCACTTTCTTGACATACATCGTACATTCTACTCACTAGACTTTGTAGTTCTTGTTCATTATTCGCCATTAGTACTGCATCATTGGCGTACAATAAACAGCATACAATCAAATCGCCCAATAATACAATAATTAACTGTAACATTTTTGCAGTAAACATTAAACATTTATTTTATTTTATTAATCTTCTAATAATAAATAATAAAAAAAAAAGGTTAGTTAAGTACATATATATTAATACAACATTTAGCACGTTGTTAATGGGTTAAGTTAATAAATATTTAATAATTTAAACATGATCAATCATTGATAGATTATAAATGATTTATATCTGTATTTTATAATTTTATTGTTGCATTTTTTATTTTATTTATAATATTATCTTGACGAGTCCAAAACCCATATCTGTCGGGCTGAACATGTAGTGGAATTGACGCGAATCAGTTTAAAAGGAGATCATTTTTTTAAAATAAATTGAAAAAATGTTGAAAATTCAGAGAAATTGATTGTGCAAGAAAATAATGTAAATTATTAATGATAAATTATGACACATTTTGAAAACATAACTGACATGCAGGATATATTATTTTTAACCAATGTCCGAATCCAAATACAAATCCGCCGCAAAAAACTTTCCACCGCGGCCAGCGCCGAATATACCGAAACTTATTCATCAACACGTCTTGTATTTTATTTTGTTCATGGCCGTGTCGAGCCGGCTCGGGGTGGTTAATGGGAGGCGTTCTTCAAGTGTGTCAATAAATAATGTTTTTTCTTTTATTATTTTTGTTATCATGAGATATTTCATTTTCTAAACTAGTTGATAGATCCGGAGTCACACGTTAGTAAACTCCTCCGCACCACACTGCAATCCCACCTGTAAATCCTTTCCATTTAACAAATTTTTTAGTTTGAAGATTGAAATGAAACCTGTTCTGCGATTCACTTCATTTTTGATTTGTATAAAAATGTAATTTACTCCAGTGCGGATCTATAGGCCCAGGCTTCAGATCCACCTGAGACATATCTCAATATTATGTTGAGATTGGTAGACAGAGACAAAAACTCAATCCAGTGTACATAATATTTGATCTGATGGTGAGATTTGATACCATAGGTCCCTACAACCATACACTCTGAAAAGTTAGTATAAGTCATTAAACATCTATATTAATATAAGGCATTATAACTTACAAATATTTATTACGAATGATAACGATATTTGACTTACAGCTTACAAAAAAGTGTAGAAATTTTTGAGAAACTGTTTCACCAGAATACTAAACCACCCTTTTTATTAAATGCTATATCAATAAAATAAGAAAACAAAATTTGCTACAAAAAAAATTCTGCACTCATTTGCCAAGCTCTACATGATGAGCGAAGTAAAGCGCGAGGCGCCGAATCTCTGATATGTAGTGTGTATACGGGAACTACAAAGTCAAATAGTTGTCTTTAAAGAATCTCATAGCAGCAAAAATTTGTATTTCAGAGATAGTCTTGGTTCGAAAATATTTTTAAAATCTCATTTGTGGATTATAATATTCAGTTAATGGGTGATGAACAGTAGGGTCACTGGTCGCAGTGGGGTAGTTAAGATTTTTTGCTGATAACAAATTAAAGTAGTTTGAGTAGGAAATGTGAAAGAGTGGAAGAATGAACAAATTAAGAACAAATGTAAAACTATATGTAGTACGGTCAATAGAATTAAAAAAAGGATTGCTGAGATGATTTGGGCATGTGGATCGTATGAGTGACGAGGAGACGGTAAATAAAATATATGAGGCGAATGCTGAAGACAACTTCAACAATTGACGAGCCTGTGAGGGAAGATGTACGAAAGCGAATGTGATGCTATATCTTCTCGTCTACGTGGCGGTAAGTTAGTTAGTTTTGGATATTTTTCAACAAAACAATTTTAATTATTTTAAATACAAATTAAATGTATTAATTAGAAATATATACATATAAAATAAATTTTATAGAAAAATATTGAAATTGCATTAACCGATTATGCTACACCAACACAGTGCACTGATGACAAATTTTCAAACTTATATGTTACATTTTTCAAATTGATACATCTATCATTTCATTATTTGAAAGCGATAGATGTATCGATTTGAAAAGTGTAACATATAAGTTTGAAAATTTGTCATCAGTGCACTGTGTTAGTGTAGCATAATCAGTTAATGCGATTTCCCTGGATAAAAAAAGATCCAGGTTCGGTACCCTATAGCAACAACAATATTTTGTGATAAAATTGACTATATATATATCTTTCTCATTAATACATTTAATTTGTATTTAAAAAAATATCGCAGACCTATGTTTTGAATAATTACAACATCACAATAAGATTGTGTTCTCCTTAATAATATTAATTGTATTCATTTGTCTTCCAGTGTATTTAGTGCTCATTGAAATGGTATTCTATTTTTACTTGGAAACAATTCTGATTTCTGTCTGAAATTCCATATCGTCGTTGATATTTATATATTGATAAAATGTTTGCGACGCACATGTTTACTTATCAAGTTATTTAAACATATTGCTAATCGTCTGAGATTCTGTTTTGATAACTTTCATTATCAAGGTGAAATGGACAAAATATAATCAGAGGGAATGTCAACTGTGTTTTTTTTTATTTTTTATTATTTTAACTCTTTCAGGGCTTCATACATATTAATAATAATAATATGTATGAAAATAAAAAACTTGTATATGTAAATGTTACTGTTCCGTACAGGAAACAAGTAATTTAGACAAAGGTGGTTCGCTGATCTCAGTTTCTCTCAACCGGCGATGATGATGATGATGATGATTATGAGATCGAAAGAAATGAAACACAAAAGATGTTCAATATAGGCACCCTGATTTTATTCAGATAGATAACAATACAAATTCATATAATATTTGCAAGCATGTACCTACATAGCGACAGGCCGCCGCTGTGATGTTTTACTAAGAATGATAGTCTTTGTTTTCTTGAAATCTATCCCACGGGTTTTTTGGCACCACACCGATGATTACACCTTTAAATTACCGACACGTGTCTTATCATATCAATTAATTGGCGCCACTGCTACGTCCTCGCAATTCTGTGCAATACAGTTACCGAAAAGTAATACTATAATATACTCTAAACATAATTCTGTGATATTTTTAATACAAATTAATGAATCAATTAGAATTTGATTACTACAGGCAATCTAAAATTGCAACATCACAACAAAAATGCATTTTCAATAAAAAATTATATGTATAAGTATTAAAGTTTATCTAAATTTAATAAAATGGTTGATTTAATTGTGTCGTTTCCTAGCGTGCATTACTCAAAGGTATTTGGGATTCATCGCAATATAAAGTTGATTGCAATATAAAGTATCAAATATGCCTATAAAGTTTCCTTTCAGATATGCTTATAAAGTTTCCTTTCAAATTTGCTTTTAAAGAAAGCGTTAGATACATAGCTGGACTTCTATTTATATTCAAGATCCACCCGACTCTTGTACTGGAATACCGTGTGACTCTACGGTTCTTGATTGTTCCACAGGTGCGAGCGTGGAGGGACAGCGGAAGCAAGGTGCCCATGTGCACCGGACGTCCCGGATGGCAGACCATGAGCTTCCGTCGCCCTGTCTACAAGGATACCCACTACAAGATACACATCAACCTGGTGGATGTGCTGGAAGTTGACGTTAAGAAGATGGTAATTTTTTTTTGTATTAAGTCTACATAGTAGCCAAGTTGGTTAGCATATCATTTGTAACAGACAAATGTTTTTTTTTTACATGGAATATATAATTTTTGAAAGCCTCCCAGGTAAAATATCACAAAATCCTATTAAAAATTGCGTAACGTTTTATAGAAGGTTCGGATGGTTAGTATCTTTGTAGAATACCATATGAACTTGATTCCAAGGGAACTGCAGCTTATTACTCTGCTGCCGTGACTTTGTATTGATTAATCCAACGTAATGTACCTTAACGTAACCTATCTTAAAGGAAATGTAAGGTATCGTGAGGTTACTTATATTTATTTATTTATTCTTAATATAGTGCATGCATACATAAGTATATTTATATATACTCTAATATAAACAAGATGAAAATTATTCCTTTTTACTACAGTTTATTTTTCACATATTTGCTTAGTTTTATTTTGAATCTATGTAGTTTCTCCTCCTTTCTTATATCTTCTGGCATCGCACTGTACAACATAGATTTCTGAGATTTAGCCTTCTTCTTGAATGGCAGTATCAGTCTATCTTTTCATTTTGTATGATGTTCGTGCTCAGGTTGATTTGCATCAATTTTTCTTATATTCTGCTGATATTTTCTTGGTGAGGATTTTGTAAATAAATACCATTACTAAACAAATAATAGATATCTCATGGAAACGAAGCTATTTTTTAATGGAAGTATGGGTAATTACAGGGCTTACGACCTGTCTTCGGCTGGCTTAAGTGATCACTTTATATAAATATAATGTTCATCATTCTCACCCATCAATCTCCATATCTATCAAATTTTTGAAAGTTATATATTTGTTAATATGTGGACTCACTTCGAGTACCACTACACTATCGCCATCTATGGACTAAATTTGATCATTCATTTTCCTGAAACGGCATGTATGTCACAATGAGAATGAATTATTTTTTAAAAATTATTTATTATTAGGTCGTAAGTCCTGTAATTATCCAAACTTTTGTATATTTCCATTAAAATATAATAAAAAAATAGCTTTGTCTCTATGAGATATCTATTATTTGTTTAATAACAGTGCCTTTGTAGGTGAAAATCCAGTAATTGTGTGTTCTTGGACATATTCAAATATTGAAAATACCGTTTCATTGAAATATATTTTTCGCTTAAAGGTCATCATATTCAGATCTTTCAGCATCTTCCTAATATTCCATTATCTTGTGTATATTTAATATTCTGTTATTTATGTGTGGATTTGTCTACATGTGCAGTTGTCATGTGTGCAATTATCTGGTCATCCAGAAAAACATTTTAAGCAGGGGTGGTATGATACATGTAAATGAGACATGTACGTTTTATTTGATTTAATATAATATTGTACAAGGTTTTGTTGAGAATATGATTTATGTTAATTTGGAAATTATATTTTTTTTACACCAAAAGCTTTACTAATTAATTTTATGACATAATTGCTGATTATTTTTTAATGGTTTTATTTTCAGACAGTGCGCGTAGAGCCCCTCGTCACGATGGGTCAGCTGAGCTCCACCCTGCTTCCCCTAGGCTTTTCGCTGGCGGTCACGCCCGAGCTGGACGACTTGACGGTGGGAGGGCTCGTCATGGGCACTGGCGTGGAGGCCTCCTCGCACATCTACGGTCTGTTTCAGCACACGTGTCTGTCGTACGAGCTGGTGCTGGCCGACGGCAGCATGGTCACGTGTACAAAGGTACTCTCACCTTTACTATCTGAATGGTTCCAAAGTCATAATCAAATAAACAAATATTAAATTATCGTACATTCAGGAAGTCTGATCGCTTTCACCAAAATCTCAATATTATACACACCCTATTCAGTCATTTTCATAATTTGTAAAATAATATTAAATTTCATCAGAAGTGCAATACCCATAGAAAAAATTGTATAATATCAGCATGTTTTTTCATAATTAAAATTAAAAATAAATATAAAATGTGAAGTGAAGCAATTTATCTGCCACCACTGAATTGAGACATAAAAAATTGTCCCATAAAGAGTTAAATTTACAGCAAAAATGTTGAATACCTTCGCATATTTATTCTCCAAAGAATGCATGTGTTCTGACATTACCACTGTAATAGAACAGTGAATTGTGTCTCGATGACCTCAATGATGTGTGAAAGTCAAGCAGACTAACAATCTGGGGGCAGTCTATCGTACCATTGATGATCCCTTGTAGAAATATATAGTCTGTCACCGTACGTCTCATTGATAATTTTAACATTTTCAGACGGCTAAGAAGATAATTATAATTGATATCATCAGAGCGTATATTTAATTTAAAATTAATGAATCTTAAAAACTTTCTCTGGATTCTTTCAACCGCCGTCAAGTGAACAATGAAGTGAGGCGACCATATGACCGAATTATATTCTACCTGAGGTCTGACCAGAGAAGTGTAGAGGACTGCAGGTCTGAAAAGTTTTTCGCAGTCCGTAAAATAAATGCCAACATTTTGAGACCTTTATTTAACTCACCGGATATTAGATATTAATATTGTTTAAAAAATTCAATTTGCATTTATTTATAGTTAGGAGATTTTAATATATATATTTTTTAGCTGTTTACACTGTGAATGAGCAAAAAAAATAATGATTCTTACAGGACGACAATCCTGACCTTTTCTACTCGGTGCCTTGGTCACACGGTACCCTGGGATTTTTGACCGCTGTGGAAATACAAATCATCCCAGCTAAAAAGTAAGCTTTACATTATTATAATTTTTTCTAGTATTTAATAAATTAATTTTTCAGACGTTTGATGATTACGTAAAATTTAGGGAATCTTGTTTTTTATGTATAACTTAATCATCACAGTGACGTCAATTGTAGGAAAAAATATAAAATCAGGGTTCCAATTTAATAAATCCAACTTTTTTTTAAAGAAAAAAGGTGCCTGAACTCACGTCTTTAAGTTTGAAGTTTTTATTTAAAAAATTATACATTTAGTTCTTAACATGCATTAAATTTATTGTATTTACAGGAAATGTTTGTATTAAATTCCAAAGTTTTCCCAAGTCCACCTGGACCAAACATCAAATTGACTTTTAAAACTTGGAAAATTCTTCAAAAAAGGTCTATCAATTAAAAAATGATCTATTCTTTTTTTTATTTCAAAGTCTTCTTTATCTGTAGGTACGTGAGGCTGCAGTACCAACCCGTGCGCGGCGAGGCCGAGATAGCCAAGGTGTTCCAGTGGGAGGCATGCCGTCCCCACCCCGCACTGTTTGTGGAAGGGATCCTGTTCAGCAAGGACGAGGCCGTCATCATGACGGGCAACATGAGCGATACGCAAGGGAGAGACGGAATCGTGAGTATATGATTTGAATCGTGAGTATATATTATATGATTTGGGATGGTTTGGAATGTTGGTAATCATCTCCCATCCCGGTGCCATATGGATACCTGTCCATCGGCAAATATTTCTCAGCCAAGAAATCTTTCTTCGATGCCCCTTCGGTAGTACTTCTCCTTTCATGAATAGGGATCTGCAATCTATGGCCTATTACTCGGCACAGTGGTTCTGGATATGGCAACCCACTCCCGAGGCTGCCTTGAAAACTCTTTATTCTTCGCAGTGTTCTGCTGCGTAGAGTGATGGTCCAATCATTTCTTTTATTTGATTCATCCATCTTGTAGGGCAATCATTCTCACTCTCTTGCCTCCAATGATGCTGAGTTCACGATCTGATGATCTTCACTTTATCATATTTAATTTTTAAAGAACCTAAGTATTATATTAAATAAAATACAATCACTTTGTATGAAATCACAAATTTTATTACACTTCAATCGGTTTCGCTTAGTTCAATCTTTGTCAGGACGTATTTAAAACTAACAATAAGAAGAGTGCAATTATATATCCACAAAGAGGGAGATAGAATATAAAATTACATGTGAAAGAGAGAGACAGTATACATATACAGTTAGATAGAACATCAAGGGAGACAGAATATAAGATTATATGCGAAAGAGAGAGACAGAATACATATACAGATAAACGGAACATTAAGGGAGAGGAAAATAGAGTGTTGATGGATATTAAATTGATTGCCCGTCTCGACACAGAATTTCAAACAAATTTTTATATGTATTATATAGTTACTAATAAATAAATAAAATAAAATAAATTTTAAAGGAAACATGCCTAATATGGGGCTAATGGATAAATTAATTAGATTGTTCCACTATTTACTGCCTTTTTTATTTTGAGGGTTTCTAAATTGACCTATATTCTGTCTCCCTTAATGTTCTATCTAACTGTATAGGTATTCTGTAAAAATTAGTACATCATTCAAATGGTTTGTTACTTGAATTGGCACAGGTTGAATATTATGTTCCAGGTCGATTTTGTTTGGCCGCCATTTTGGTTTGGTCAGTTCGCATTTGGTAGTCGTAGAGAGTAGTTAATTACAATTTAGTATGGAGCATTTAACGTCTCAACAACGTGTTGAAGTTATTAAAATATTTTATCTAAATATTCGTCGATTCTTGGAAAAAAATCATGAGCGACGAAGCTCATTTTGACTTAGCGGGTTTTATTAAATAACAATATAGCCATTATTGAGGCACTGAAAATCTTCAATTGATACACTGACTACCTTTACAGCCATGCAGAGTTACTGTATGATGCGCCACGTGGGCCGGCGGAATCATTGGGCGCTATTTTTTCAGGATGCAAGAGGCAATGCTGTAACCATTAATAGTGATCATTTCTTGGTGGCCAAATTGGGTCGATTGGGCGTGCGACACATGTGGTTTCAACAGGACAGCGTCACCTCACACATAATCTGATTTTGTGAGAAATTTCTACATCGGCCTGGAACATAATATTCACCTGTATATGAATTTAATCAAAAGATAAATCTATTAATTTTATCATATTTCAATGCATTAGTGACTAGTAAATTAATGACAGATTTTGTATTTTTTTCTGTAGCTCAACAGGATCGGCTCATGGCACAAGCCGTGGTTCTTCACGCACGTGCGAGGCATCAAGCACGGTCACATTGAGTATATTCCCGTGAGAGACTATTATCACAGACATACGCGCTCACTCTTCTGGGAACTGCAGGTAGGCTCAAGCTCAGCCCTTAAAATACCACAATTATTTATTATTTCCAAGTTTTATTTTTAATATTAAAAAATGTTTTATTACATCCAGGACATAATACCGTTTGGCAACAATCCCTTGTTCCGGCTGCTACTAGGTTGGCTGATGCCCCCGAAGGTGTCTCTACTGAAGATCACACAGACGGCAGCTGTGAAGAGGCTGTACGAGAAGTGTCACATTATTCAGGATATGTTACTGCCTGTCGACGCGCTCAGGCCGGCGCTACAGACCTTCCACCGGGAAGTCGAGGTTAGTAGTTTTCCTAGAGCCATTGTCGGATTTTAATCCTTCACATTTATTTATAGAATTTCATTCCAATCCCTGGGTCTGTTTGGAAATCAAACAACTAGCCATCTTGTTCATATTATGTGTGGAAGATAAAAAAAACTGTATATTTTGACTGATCTAAACCAAATTTTGTGTAGTTACTCTTCAGGATTAAGCCATTCCATCCCCTTCCCCGATATATTAATTATCTGTTTCAAATTTTGCTCTATTGCACTCTAGGATTTTGAGGAAAATATATATCCACTTTTGGATAGATAGCGCTCACCCACCTCTTGTTACTCTTTATAGCCTGCATAGAATAAAGGCATCTCCTAACCAATGTTCTCTTTTGTCTCCCTTGATGTTCTATCTAACTGTATATGTATTCTGTCTCTCTCTTTCACATGTAATTTTATATTCTATCTCTCTCTTTATGTATACATAAGTATACTCTTTTTGTATTTATGATTAGTTTTAAATACGTCCTTATAAAGCTTGAAAAAAGCAAAAACCAGTTGACGTATAATACATTTCGTGGTTTCATACAAGGTGATTTTATTTAATCTAATATGTAAAACCACAAACTGGTTGCTTTCTACGAAAATATAAAATATTCAATGTGTTCTGATCTACGATTCCGCCGTGAGTGAACACGCGCCCAAGCGCGATGCTCTTTTATCCCTTCCACGCTGCCATTCTTGCCAACATGCGCATGTCACACATTCACTACATCATGATACATTACAGTTATGTTATTCTAGGTGTATCCGGTGTGGCTGTGCCCCTTCAGGTTGCCCAACCTGCCGGGGATGGTGCAGCCAAATGACACGCGGACCGAGTACCAGATGTACGTGGACATTGGAGTCTACGGAGTGCCCAAGGCTGAGGATTACGAAACGGTAAATAAATGGGTGACATAATATGTAGGTGTTGTTTTTTTAATTTTTTAAATAGAAATTTGTTCACGCAATATGAATATATTTTTACTAGGCTATTGTCTTAACCACATGAGTAACGAGGATGTCATTTAATGTCATTACTTTATCGAGCTCGCCATTTTTGTTGATTTTTTTCTGAACTGTATCGTCTACCATTTAATGAAACATCATAAACACTTTTTAATATCTAACATCAAATGAGAAAAATAATTTACTTTTTAATTTTAGAAACCGATTTTAATGAAATAATTATAATTATTACCTAGGTACCTACGTATTATTTGAATCACCTTATTATTTTAAATCCATATTAATTTAATCATCTTGTAGCTGAATTTCAATGTACGTTTCTTTGTTTTCTACTTTTTTTAGTCGTATATACAATCTCAAAGGAATTTAACACCTCTCTTCAATGAAATGTATGAATAATTATATAATCTAACTCATGCAGCACATATTTATGAACACCGTGTAGATTAATATAATATTAGTGTTTTCTTAATACTTTTTTAATATTCAGGTTAAATCAACTCGCAAGATTGAAGAATTTGTTATCAACAACAAAGGCTATCAGATGCTGTACGCCGACACGTACACCACGCGGGAAGAGTTCAGGACCATGTTCCACCATCAGCTGTACGATCAGATGAGGAAGAGGCTGGGATGCGATGGAGCCCTGCCGGAACTGTACGACAAGGTCAACAAGAACGCTCGCATCTAGCTCAATTGTGGATTTTTTTTCCGTATTTGGTCTCATCCGAAGCCATCGCGAGGAGTTGATTTTAATCATGGAGAATTTCTTTTACCGATAGTTAACATTTTTGGGAATTTTACATTAATGGTAAATAGTGCACAATTGTATACAGGAATTTGTGATTACATATTATAACATTTTAGAGTGTAGGGTGATCAGTAAGTAAAAGCCGCTAGTGTTATCAGCAGTCAATTTTTACTATTACCCGTAGTAAAAATCGATTTCAGATTGTTGGTACGTCAAATTTACTATTGTCAAAGACAATCTTGCCTCTCAGTGTGGCAAGGTGAATAATCATGAAATGTGATTTATTTTATACTTTATCTGTGGCTTTATTCGCTCCCGTGTTCGAGACCTGTCACTTCGGTGGTGAATTTTTTTGGATCATGTGCTAATGTATATTAAACAATGATATCATCATCACTAAAATAAATAGATATCGAATGATCAATTGTCGTTTACTGCAACTTTTAAAGTATCAATATGACAGATGACTTGTAAAACAGTTGTGAAGAGTCCGAATTCACATATTTACTATCGTATATCAGAGAGTAAAATGAATTTACTATCGGATGTACTTTTGATAAGTTAATATTTTTTTACCAATGATCAGACAACCTGTTTTTGCAAAAAAATTGTACACAACCGGCCCTATGTCAGTCATTTGTCCTTTAAGTAATATGAATAAAAAAACTACTGCTTAAAAGGTGCAAAACACGTGTTTCTGTTTAATTTTTTTTTTAAATAATTATTTAAATAATAAGCACCTACAGTGCAGTAACATTACAGTGTTTCAATTTTCAAATTTAAGACAGAAAATAGACTCGTATTTGGAAAGATATTTTTAAAACGTGTCTACCTAATTCTTATGTCGGATGAAATTGGATCTTTACGTATGTGTGATATAGGAGGATATATATGTAAGATCTCCCTCTTCATCATGAGCTCAACACTGAATGTCATGGTCCCCTGATACATCTGAAACTAAGTGCACAATACGTTTCTATTCCTCCTGGTCTTGAACCGTGTTGATGGCAACGTTTAAAAAGGACCCTGTTAGTTCCTTTATTTGGTCTATCCACCTTGCAGTAGATTGTCCCTTTTCTCGTTTACCTTCAAAGCTTCTCGAAAGATGGAGTAGCGTTTAATCGATACACTGTGGGACATGAATTTTAGAAAATCTACCTACAATTATTTCTACTAATTATTTTTTATCAAATTTACTTAAAACGATAATAATTAGATTTTTTAACGAATATCCTGTGTACACGGATAATGTACAAGATATCAATTTATAAGAATATATGAATTAATTGGTATTATTTTTAATTTTTTACGTGTTAGCCCTAGCATGCACTGCAGTTAAACGCGCGCGGTTTTTACCAGTGATGGAAAGATTCCAAAATTTTTACAGATTCCGATACAATTCCCAATATTTCTTTATACTTCCGATTCTGATACTGTGCCCGATTCCTATTTATTGTCTTGTATATACATAATTAAAACTTAAATTCATTATTTTTTCATTGTGTCGGTAAAATTTTTAGAATTGTCCCGTCACTAGTAAAAACCGCGTGCTATTAACCGCAGCGCGTGCTAGGTTTTCTTCTTCTTTTAAACAGGTAATCCACCCTTCAAGAGTGTTCAAAAGTGATTTGTGTGTGTGTGCTAGGTCTTAGTGGTAAGATTTTCTCAAAATATTGAGAAATTTATAATTAGTTCATTTGTAATGAAAAATAATTATTTTTGTTAGTCATACTGTTTTTAAATCTATTTTATTGCATGTGAATTTGATGAATATATGTATACAGATTTTATTACGCACAAATGTATAGTTTATGAAATTTATATAAATTGTTAATTAATTTTTATTTTTACAAATTTTATATATTTTTATAATTAAAAAAAAAGTTACCAAAATTTTTTCATTTCATTTTAATGCGTAAACCCCATCATCAAGAATCTTTAAAAAATGTGTGTGACAATTTAATTCCTGGAATGTCTTTTAAAAAAATATATGTGTAAAAAAAACTACTGTCACCTTCAAAGTAAGTGCATCTATACACTGACTCAGATGGCGTTCCCATTTCTGGAAGCACGTCTAGAACTGTCAAGTACCTGTCTCAAATTCTGTCGGATATCAGTTGTTCCGTACAGGAAACAAGAAAACAAGGGTGATTCGCCGATCTTAGCTTCTCTCAACCGGCGATGATGATGATGATGATAATGAGGTCGAATGAAATGAAACACAAAAGATGTTTAATATAAGCACACTACGGCGACAAAATGGAGAATGCCTGCCGTAGAAAAATACTCCTGTTTTTATTCAAATTCATAACAATACATACAGTCATTTCGCAAGTACGTAAAATGGCGACAGCCCGCCGCTTGACTACACCTTGAAATTATTAACACGTGTCTTATCATATCAATTAATATAGCGCCTGCTTGGCGAGAAATTCCTGTGCGATAAATCAGTTATATTAGAAAATCTGTGTCCGTTCAGCGCAGCTTTTAATTTAGGAAATGATCAGAAATCCCAGGGAGCTAGGTCAGGTGAAGAGATAGGGTGATCGCTTTTTTTTGGCTAGAGTCTCTCACGAGAGTACACCAGAGTTTACCAGAGTAAAAATGTTGATCACCCTCTTTTACAACAAAGTGCACATGCATATGTGCCCATTACATATTATGAAAGTGATCTAAGTCACGTTTCTTTCGTTTCAAGATATTTAAAGGTTTGAATTGATTAAAATATATTTTTATATTACGTAACACAATGTTTTAAAATTTATTTAGTCTTTGACATATAAATTTTGAATGTAGCTTATAAGGAAATAAAACAATCTAAGGTTGAAATGGCTTACTCTATTATCAAAATAAACTCTAGTAGAATACCGTTGAATGTCGTAACAATACACTGAATTTAACGCTTCAAATTTTTCACAATTGTTATAATTTGCATTTCATGTCATTTTTAATCATTCTAGTGTTTCGCATGTATTTGTTGCTTATTTATTAGGCAGATTTAAAAAAAATATATATTGTATTCCATGATGTAGGTATTATTAAACATAATATTTAAAAAATTACAGCCATTTAAAAATGTATCTATATGTGCTTAAAATGTATCTATATGTGCTTAAAATGTATCTATACGTGCTTAAAATGTATCTATATGTACTTAAAATGTATCTATACATGCAAAATATTAGTATGATTAAAAATGTAATTTTTTGCTTACAATACTTTACGTAGGAGGGGTCGATATATGCATCTGTTACCTCATAAAAAATAATTATTTTGATTTTAATATAAATTAAATGAATCAACTAGAAAGATATACAGAAAAAAATCTATCGAAAAAATATTTAATTTCTACCTGGATTCGAACTTGGACCACTTCCTATCCGGGGAAGATAATTAAATTAAAAAATAGGATAGTAGATATATCAATTGGAAATATTACAGAATATAAGTTCGAAAATGTATTTGATTGCTATAGCGAAAATGGAGAATGCGCTTCCCCAGATAGAAAGAGGTCCAGGTTCGAATCCCGCTAGCAATTAAATATTTTTTTATTGATAGATTTTTTCTGTATATGTTTCTAGTTGATTAGTTTAATTTATAATACAAATTAAATGTATTAATTAGAAAGCCTTACATATAAAATCAATTTTATCGAAAAATATTGTTGCTACTGGGATTCGAACCTGGATCTCTTCCAATCCGGGGAACATGCATTAACCGATTATGCTACAGCACACAGTGCATTGATGACAAATTTTCAAAGCTGTTACACTTTTCAAATTGTTACATTTATCGTTCCATTATTTGAAAGCCATCTGAATAATTACAACTTCACAATAAGAATGTGTTATCCTTAATAATCATTTAATTTATATTAAAATCCTCAGAACTATGTTCTGAAAATGCAACTTCAATTATTTGTATGCTTATAATATCGATATCATCCTCTTCCTTAGTCAGATTGCAGTTATCTGAAGATAAGCCCTAAATATAGAATTTTTTTTTTGTTATTTTAGAATATTGTTGGCATTGGACAAATAATATATTTAATATGGGCAAGAAACTGAAGAAAAAAGCATAATACTATTTTAAAAAAAGTTATGAACATAAAACATAAACAAGGAAAAATCATTTACATGTTATTAAGGAAAACACATTCTTATTGTGAAGTTGTAATTATTCAGAACATAGGTCTGTGATATTTTAAATACTAAATAAATGTATTAATTATAAATACATACAAATAAAATCAATTTTGTCGAAAAATATTGTTTTAGCGTCACCAGGATTCGAACCTGGATCTTCATTTCCAATCCGGGGAAGTGCACTACCTTTGTGCTATAACGCCAGTATTTTTCTTGACAAATTTTCGAAACTATATGTTACATTTTTCAAATTAATACACCTGTCGTTCCATTATTTGAAAGCCATACTGGCGTTATAGCACAAAGGTAGTGCACTTCCCCAGATTGGAAATGAAGATCCAGGTTCGAATCCCGGTGACGCTAAAACAATATTTTTCGACAAAATTGATTTTATATGTATGTATTTATAATTAATACATTTATTTAGTATTTCATTTACATGTTGTATCAAAGGACATTATTAATCAATATCAGTGAACAAATCATTGTAAGCTCGGCACATTCTTACTATAAGAGAGCGTAATTTAGAATTGGTTCGACTTGTAGGAATGCTGAAGAGAGGTTGCGATCGTGATACTCGCACGATGACGATTTATAAAAAAATTGACCTGGTAAGTATCTTTGCCAGGCTCGTTACCCAGCCTTATTCGCCATCTTGTTTCAAAATGACGGCTGTTCAAACAATTTAAAAAATAGAGAAAAAAAAGTTAAATACGAACGAAATCTACCAAATTTTAGTCAGGCTGATACACTCGTGTCAGGTACGCGCGCCGGTGTCGCGCTCGCACAACGCCGCCCGCAGCAGCGGGTCGTTAGAGAATTAGGCGGCGGAACGAAGTAGGTCGGCGTCCGAGATAATAGGTGTACCGGAAAAGAATGTTGTTTTTTTTGAGTGGTCAGTTGTGCTTCGGCAGTCGAACTTTTACCTGAAGTGTACTAGGACTTTTAACCAAAAAAATTTACAACCCTATATACAATGGAGAGCTTTGTACCGAATGAGGAATTTATTCGAAATATTATGCTTTACCATTTCATGAAGAAAGAAAGTGCACGATAATGCACGACCGCATACCTCAAAAATTACGAAAGAAAAAATTAAAGCCCTAGTTTGGACAACTGTACGTCACCCACCATATTCACCGGATCTTGCTCCATCGGATTACCATTTGTTCCGGTCAATGCGACACTTTTTAAACGGAAAAGAATACAAACATTATGAGGATGTCACAAAAGGTATATCTGAGTATTGTACATCGAAACCAGCTGAATTTTACGAACGTGGTATTAAAAAATTGACTGAGAGGTGGAAGGAGGTTATATCAAACGATGGTAATTATATTTTGAACTAAGTTTTAATAAATAAATACATAAATGCACCAAATTGTTTCATTAAAAAAACGACATTCTTTTCCGGTACACCTATTATACGATAGTTAGGAGCCGTTTGCGGTGGCAGGAGTAACATCAATAATAAAAGTCTTATGAACCTGCAGAAGTGTTATTTTATGGAGATCCCTGAATCCATCAAAGTACACTTATAACAGATTTTTTGACAATAATCCCTTGAATGGGTTTTACAAAAAAAACACCCTCGCCGACGGAAGGGAGGATTGTTAAATTATGGCGAATTAGACAGAAATTCGGGGCTTCTGGTGTAGTTTTATAGTGCTGGGATAAAGTTAATATTATCAGTCAAGGATTCTCACGATGATTTATTTTATTTTTAATTATTTTTATTTTTTGGAGAAACAAACAGTGTAACAATAATAACTGATAATTACATAATATATAAAAATAACACCAGTGAAGTTTCTTCGGAAATTAAATATAAAGTAAATGTAAAGAGGGGGGGGGGGGGGGAATGGGATGCAATATATACAATTTATGTTAATAGTTATTAAAAAGTTGGCGTAGTTAAAATTTAAAAGGGAGCAATTTATAGTTGAAAATGTCAATGTCAGTGATAATGAAAGCAACAGTTTAAGCTGCCGAGTATTCATAGCAGAAGTAACATTGCGGGGCCGAGAACGAGAATGTTACAGCCGCCATTGAATGTTAAGTCTAACAACGAGCAATTACTGTCTAATTGTTATTACACTAATATTTCGCTTTAAGACCTATGTACACTCCGAGGAAGTCGGTCGTAAAGCGAAATGCTGTATAATCATCTAGAATAATTTATTTTTATTAAAATTTCATAGGATTCTTTCCAATTTGACAGAAAAATATGAAAATCAGTTAGTAATCTAATCGAGGCCTAAAGATGAACATAAAGAAGACCATGACATCGTGCTGACCTGGTTAAAAGAACTAGTCCAACATTTTGCATTGTTTTAGTACTTGGCGGTGCGTTCTTCGTCGAAATCAGTTTGAAGTAAGATATATATATCTTTTTATTAAGGAAAACACATTCTTATTGTGAAGTTGTAATTATTCAGAACATAGGTCTGTGATATTTTAAATACTAAATTAATGTATTAATTATAAATATATACATATAAAATCAATTTTGTCGAAAAATATTGTTTTATTATCCCGGTGACGCAAAAACAATATTTTTCGACAAAATTGATTTTATATGTATATATTTATTTATAATTAATACAATAATTTAGTATTTAAAATATCACAGAGCTATGTTCTGAATAATTACAACTTCACAATAAGAATGTGTTTTCCTTAATAATATATGTTGTATCAATGTGTCCAAAATTTAATAAAAATGAATTGATAATTCTGGCGTCTGCAGTCGGTTTACTCAAAGGTATTTGAGATTCTGTAAAAATAATGTAGATGGCTTTTAAATAATGGAACGACAGGTGTATTAATTTGAAAAACGTAACATATAGGTTCGAAAATTTGTCAAGAAAAATACTGGCGTTATAGCACAAAGGTAGTGCACTTCCCCGGATTGGAAATAGAGATCCAGGTTCGTATCCCGGTGACGCAAAAACAATATTTTTCGACAAAATTGATTTTATATGTATATATTTATAATTAATACATTAATTTAGTATTTAATATATATATATATATCTTGTTATAAATGAAAGATGTATTTTACGTAGTACATGTATAGAGAAATTTTAGCAGCAAATCGAAACTGAACTATAATTTTAAAAAGCCGTAATATCAGAGTTTTAAATGAGCTATGTATAAAATAAAATGCGCATTTATTGTAAGCATTTTATAAAATATATGTGAATTAAAAAAATAATAGTAACATTTTGGTGATGGACAAAATGTTGTAATTTTAGGTTAGGTATTTTTTATTGAACAAATATATATTTTGGCAATATTTGAATACGTTCAAGAACACACAATTACTGAATTTTTACCTATAAAGGCACTGTTATTGAATAAATATCAGATATCTCATAGAGACGAAGCTATTTTATTATATTTTAAAGGAATATATAGAAAATATGGAGGGTAATTACGTCTGACTTCGGCTGGCTTAATTTTCACCCCTCAATCTTCATATTTATCAAATTTTTGAAAATTCTATATGTATATGTTATTACATGGACTCGCTTCGAGTACCACTACACATCGCCATCTATCGACCAAATTTGATAATTCATTTTTCCTTGAAACCGCATTTTATGTCAACTCAATCTGATTTTTGTTGAAAATTAATTAAATATTTTTCTTATTTTGACCAGTATATTATTTTAGTAATATTTGAATATGTTCAAGAACACACAATTTCTGTAATTAACTCCCATAGTTTCTGTATATTCCTTTAAAATATAATAAAATAGCTTTGTTTCTATGAGATATCTGATATTTAATGTTAATTTTTAACTGTAATGTACAAATAATTCGTTTTATAGAACAAAGTATTTATGCTAATGTGCCTACATATCTCTTTAAATCGTACCTGTTTTACCATATATTATACAATGAATATTTGATTGTGAATTTTTTGATACATTTTCTCGTTAATGATTTAATGAGGGTACATTGCTTGTGTAAACAAATGCTACCTTTTAATTATACGGTTTAATTATACAATATATTACCTACCTGCTTCTACGAGTATACCTGCCGTCTGTCTACTGACATTTTGGGTTCAAAAAGGGTACTTAATGTTGTTTACGTTTCAATTAATTTGTTTTGGTTTGATTTTTGTAAAGATGGATGACAGGTCAATTTGACTGCAATTAGGGATATTTTACAATGGGATCCGAGACCCTAAATTCTTTTGAACAACAACATAATTTGTATTAAATATAAATTAATAATGGTATGTATATTTGTTGGTACTGAATCAACAAATATACCTGTATCCTGTGGGATACTATGCATACGTGCGTCTAGCAGGTATTCAATAGGAACCCTTCTTAGAACACGTTACATTTCATTTATTCAGTAGACCATCGAGTAAAATTTATCACAAAAATGTGCTTTTTTCTTTGTGTTTTATTTTCACCTTTACCGGTATCGGAATCGATACCAGGCGCTTCACGTTAATCTATTGCTCTGCCATCTTAGCTATTCCCTAAGTAGACTGTGGTGCCAAAATGTCGTATAATGCTGAGATTTTAATGCAATGATTATACTGTATTACTTATACATTCTTAAAATCAAATTAAATTAAATATACATTGCAATCTTCATTGCTAGATAAAGGCTTCCCCAAGTATCTACCACTTTTCTCTCTCCGTTGTTATTCGCTGCCATATAAATATATAAATTTCCGCACAGTTTGATGATTTCATCAGTCCAGCGGGTTTTAGGACGGCCTCTTGTTTCCCCAACGACTGCGTTCGTCCAACGACTGTTTGTATTCCGAGCGATTAATTTTTTGCGTATTTGATTATATCGACATGACGCACGCACGCATACATATAATTTATCGCTTTTTTAAATAGATAATATATCAGAATATATAATTACACACATATGTATATATATATATATATATATATATATATAATATATATATATATATATATATATATATATATATATATATATATATATATATATATATATATATATATATATATATATATAATATATATATATAATATATAAATAATAGCTCAGCTTTGAGTAATGATTTCTTTGGCAACATTTGAAGGAAACTGATACATTACATCGAATGTGTCATGTCAATTACATTTCGGGATATTTCTTGCATATTCATGTATATATATGTAGATATCCGCTGCCAGGAGTTTTAAAAACGAATTCTCCTAATTTCACCAGATTTTTAACACCAAAACAAAAATCTAAAGAGACATAATATGAGCAAACACGTGTACACTACTGCCCTTATATACCTGCTTATGTATTTCTTGGAACTATTCTCCTAATTTCACCAGATTTTTAACACCAAAACAAAAATCTAAAGAGACATAATATGAGCAAACACGTGTACACTACTGCCCTTATATACCTGCTTATGTATTTCTTGGAACTGCATGTCTTTTCAGCTTTCTCTTTCTTTCATAAACACGCATTCTTTCTTTCACGCTCACAGTCTAGACTAGACTCTAGAATATTCCACAGCGGGCACTGGCATTCTAATACTATTTCTTCCAGGTTGGTAATTGCTCCGTAGCAAAGTGAAAATATAATTACATGTGCGATATTACATCGATTATCAAAGATTAGTTAAGGATTTCAATTATAATTATTGACGGCGTCAGCTGCGAGACAGAAATCAAACGACGCAAAGGTATGATGAAAAGTTTTATGTCCAGATTTGACAAAATGTGGATAGATCGCGGTATTTCCATGACAGCTTCTACAATCTCTGGTGCATTCTATATTTCTGTATGGTGTGGAATCATGGAGCCCGAAGGCAAGAGAGAGAAGACGGTTATGAGTGATTCTCAATCACTTTTTGGGTATCTCGCGAGAAGACAGGACAGCTTGGAGAAGGACGGAGATTAAGAGGAAAATCTCCCACCCGTTGGACATACCAAGTGGAAAATACAACAGGCGCTGGCATTATCCACCGCGAAAAGATACTCCTGGCAAGACCTTTACTGTGCGCTTAGAACCTTTCATCTCGCCAAGAATCGCGTCCACATACATACATACATATATGGACAGTAATACGGACATTCTAAAATTTTCGAAAATGAAATTTTTATTATTTAATAAAATAAATTAAATGGAGTGATGATGAAAACTGAAACTTGAAATATTTGCGAATTCTTAATTTTTGTAACTGAAATCGTCACACGACTTGATGCTTTTATTTCAGTCTAACGCATTAGTTTACAATGCGTAACCCTTAGAGTTGTCTCTTTTTAGTCTTATGTATATTTATTTTCTAGAAAATCTTGTTTTTTTGAGTTTCATGACTGTCGAACAATTCGTATTTGGTACTCGATAGGGTAGCTGCGTTCTGGATAAGTATTAGCTCCCACAGCTCAGAATAGCGATAAACGAATTATGTATACCAGATTGATCTTGTCAGTAATACAGTCGTGGTTCAATACGAATGAATATCGAACTTCAACTTACCTTTAAAAATGATATGTTGGGATAAGATTCCGTAGACTGTATCGAATAAAATTAATCGTTAATTGATGCAATCCGAATTGGAACAAGAAAGGAATAATGGTAGATGGATCTGGCCTACTTTGATCTCAGTGCTGGGTTGGACGTTAAGTTTCACCTTCAGTTGACTCGCACTTTTGCAGTAAAGAACGGAGATATCACTGTACTCTAGACGCTGCAGAACACCGCTTCTTTTTGTGGTCCGGATTTTATGTACGGCGCTACTCTCGAACGTTAAAAGAAACACAGGTGTTGATAGTTCCGTATCGAAATGCACTCTGTTCCCACGCCGGTGAAATCCCTAAGTTATTAGTTGGCCAGAGCAAAAAAGGTATATTAAGATTTTTTTGGAAGGACAGAATGCACAGGGAGTAGGTACTCAACTTGCGTCAACAACGATATCTTCTTCTTATGATATTTTCGCTCCTTAGTTGGAGCGAGAGTATGGCCATTACGCAGGCATCCGAAAAACGTGTCTAAGCTATGTAAACCTTCTCTTCTTGATTACATAGGCGATCAGGAAATTAAATGCTGATGCATCTATTATCTTAATTTGTTATCAAATATCCCATTCTTGTAAAATAATTAAATAAATTCTCTTCTAAGTAATAACGGTTATGAAATTTTTTTTCTGTTTTTTTAGCTTTACTATTTTACAAATATACCTTGCTACTTATTATTTTATGATTTTGCCAGTATTCCAAGATCACACATCCCAAATAATTTATTTTTGCTTTATATTTCGCTTTTCTGATTCCTCTGTATGAGCAATATTATCTTATTTATGATTTAAAACAAAGCATCAATATTTTATGAATATCTATTGGAATATGCAAAGATATCTAATATTAATTCTCATAAAAAAGATGTACTCTGCTTTTTAGATGTCAAAATTAAATTGTTTGTAAAAAATGAAAATATGTTACCACCATTAATACTATGTTAAAATATGTAATATGTATGGTTAAAGGCTTTTAAACGCGTCGAAGTAAATAAATAAATAAATGTCATCAGGAACCGTTCTTAATAAAGTGGAGCGCTATGGATAACAGTTATGCTGAACGCAGTACGATTTCGACCAATGATGTTTGAAAACAGGGAAGCTTCTTTAACTTTGGTCACGCCGTCGCGTACTCCTACGTGCTGCCATCTGTCAACGTTGTCGGTAAGCGTCGGCATTTTGTGAGTATGGAAATGCGAGTAATTTGAAGAAAGAATAATCATTAAAACAAAAATGGACTGACTAAATGTGAGTAAACTGCAATACATTTTGAAATTATCTCTTCTCGAGGTGTGTCATTTACGAATTGTGATTTAATTTTAAATTTTTCGAGTGTTATTTTCGCCATGGCGGTGTTCGGAACTAGAAAATGACAGCCACGCTCCCTGTGTCGAACTTGTAATTTACGAATAAATTTTGAGAAGGAATGGTTTATTTGACATTTCATTTTATTCAGTTTGTTATTTTCGATGGTCGAATTTTTTGCAATTTGGTTTGGTTGTCTTAGAAAATGTGCCGAAATTACGATTTATAATGGTGTGTCGTTCATAATATCAGACGCTTCCATATTTTACCTTTCGAGATAACATGATGCTTTATATTATATTATATTGTAATATCTTTTCATTGTTGAGATACAACATTTCAACCAAGACAGATATTTATTTCTTAGAAATAAAATTGCTCAAATTGTTTGCCATTGATGCTCGTGTTTTGAGGTTATTGTAAATACGTTAGTATTTATCTCTTTAAACTATGGTTGCAGCATGTATCACGCATTTTGAATCGTAGAAAAAAATTATATTAGCGTCATCGCAGTGTGCCCAGTTAATCAATTCTTTTTAATATAGAATAATCAACAGGTTTATTATGGTTAGTAAGAAAATAAAGCAATGTAAAAATTATTTTTCATGCATAATAAAATAATATGAAAACGTTTCGCCATAGTTCATTCCTTTCTACCTTATGATCTGATGAGCATCTGTATAAAGTTCTCTTGGCTACCAAAAGAATATCCCTGAAATGGAACTTGGAAAACCACCGATGGGTTAATTGTACTCTAATTGCACCAATACCGTACATATAACATATGTATTTGGTTGTCAAATCCACCTTTGCGAAATTCATAATTTAAACACTGTTTTTATTGGTCTGTTTAGATTATAATTTTTTCGTTTACGTATAACTTATGGATCAACCCAATGTTTCCTAGAAATACTAATTATGCGTAGTATTTTTTTATTAATTAAGGAGAACACATTCTAATTGTGAAGATGTAATTATTCAGAACATAGGTCTGTGATGTTTCAAATACTAATTCAGTGTATTAATCATAAAGATATACATATAAAATCAATTTTATTGAAAAGTATTGTTTTTGCACTACTGGGATTCAAAGTATTTTTTTTATGTACTTTGGTGTACATTGTTTGCCTGTGGTTGGAATGTCTAGAAGGATAAAACAAATTGTCCTAGATTTGGGTGTTTCTGCAATTTTCTACATTGCGATACCTATCGTGTAGGGTTTGGACATGCAGTGTGACAATATCCTTGGATCCTTGGATGAAAACAATCTCAAAATGAAATGCTTGCTACAGATTATATGATTCTTGAATGTTAGAGCTACGAACGAAGGAGATCCGGGTATCACATTGTCGGGCTGTCAGGATCTTCAAGGGTCTTTTTAATATTATCACTGTCCATAAGGACGGCCTCGAAAACTGGGACCGAGATCTGGAAAAGTTCCTTTAATAACTATCAATATAATTTTTTTTTTAATTAGCGATACTTTGCGAGAACACAATATCGAGAATATATCAATGTAGATTTTTTATTATAATGCTCTGATGTCACTTATTACTTATATACATGAACTAACGCAAATTTCTTGTCCCAAAATTTACATTTTGGTGGCACCCACGTGGTCACTTTGGTCACTTTGGTGACCACGTTCACTTTGGTGCCACTCACACAATCAAAGAGCTCTGCAACTTTTTTAAAAAATATAACTCGATTTGAACGAAAATTTAAATGCTGATAACATAATATGCATTAAAGTAAAAATTTTCAATGAGTACTTTTACTGTTGTATAAATGCGTCATAATCGTTTGCATAAATGCGTCGTTGGATGTATGTGTATAGAATGCCCCTCGCCCTTCAAATAATGGACCAAACCCCTCTCCTATATATACACTTCATATCTTGTCTATTCATTTACTAGTCTGGTCTTCAGGGTCTATTTAAGTATTAACTCGTAATATTCAATTATTTGCCATTTGAAATCATATATATTCCTGCGTACCCGACACTCGCAGACGTACACGCAATCAATGGTCATCTCTTTAAAATATTCATAATAAAGTTTTTTGCGAATGAAATACATTATTTTTTACAGTTTTATCTCCATGGTTCCGTTACCAGCAACATCAAAATATGGCAACCGTTCATACCATCAGATCATCTACTGTCGCCGAGAGAGCGCACGCATTGCTAGAGACGGGTCTGTACTCTGACCTTCTTCTAGAAGTGGATCACGAGAACGTTAAAGAATCGTTCAAAGTACACCGAAGTATTTTAACCCTCGCCAGTTCTGTCTGGGCCTCTGCGGTGAAGTGGGCCGACGAGGGTGTCTTAAAAATTACAGAATTCTCTTTTCCGACAATTCAAGCTGTCGTCTATTTCGCTTATACTGGATTAATCTCATTTCAAGACCTCGGACAGTGCAAGAGCATTCTGGCCGCCGCGCATTACTACGATATGGAAAACTTGCAAAATAAGTGCGGTGAATATGTTCAGAGCCTTTTTCTGAAAGGGGAAATGAGTTTAAAAGACATGGTCGATGTCTTCAATAAAGCGACCTTGTACGATGTCGAATCCATCAAAATGAACTGTGTGGCTTACATCGAAGATAACACTAAACAGGTGTTTGAAAGCAAAGAGTTTTTGAACTTATCGGCTGATTCTTTAATGCTGATACTGCAGAGCGAGCGGTACCTTTGTCAGGAATGCTATTTGATCCGTTCCGCATTGAGATGGGCGGAGCATATGTTTCCGAACACAAATTGCGAAGACCTAAAAGACTTTTTAATTAAGACAAACATCATTTCACACTTCCGATTGAAGAGACTGAAGGCGAATGAGGTGCAAGAGCTGTACAACGACTACCCCACATTATTTACAGGTGAGGATAAGCGCCAATTAGTTCTAGGAATCGCAACTGGCAGCGGCCTTTCTAGTGTTAATGTCGATGCTAGTTTAAGAGGCGGCGAAAATGAAAATCTCGATACGCGGGTCATCGTAAGATGTCCCCCGATGATAATATGCGAAGAATTTATTTATAACGGTCCCGCTGTTGCTTTTCCAATTTATTCTCTCGAAATCGAGCCGCGATACAATACGGTCAATGCGCAGTTTTCCGGTCGTTACGAGGAAAAATTCTCAGTCATCATTGACAATAATACGGGAAATTTCGAGGGAGTGGTCAGTAAAAGAGAGGGCGCCACTGTGCGTTTTGCCAATCCTGTCAATCTCGCTCTAACCCAGAGTACTATAATTAAGATGTACTTACAGTTGGATAAATGTGGATTTTATTGGAAGAATTCAAATTTTTCACTGTTTCGTAACGGTTTAGTTAGGTTCAACTCCGGTCTGATTATGAGTATTAATAATAATTTTGAAAAGTCTTCGAGTTCTAGCGAAGGGAACGAAGTGGAGGATCCGGTAGGAATGGATTGAAATATTATCAGATTCATCTCTGGTAGATGTACGACAATGTCACAAGTCTTGGCGATTAGTGAAATTTAAATTTTGTTAGGTTTTAACCAGTTTAAAAATGATTATAATACATTCATATTAAAAAACAACAGCAAAAGTTTGTATCTGAAATGTATACTATGTGTATACATTCATGGATAGTTAGTATTTTTTTAACTATTTGACTTGACATGATTTTGCTGATAAGTCTTTCACAATTTGGTCAGTTTGCTCTCTGTACAAGATGCAATTGACAACAAATTACTCAGCACTAATTCTCTATTGGCCTTTATTGAGTTTCGAGAGTAAAATTTCATACGCGGACTCTTACTATCCTTCAATCCATATTAATGATTTATTTATGATCACTAGGGTCTCGATTTGCGTCGAGATTGCGTTCCAGATAAGTGAAACGCACTTCAAAACACAAATTGAATCATATTTTTCCATAAAATCCCATAAAAATTTATGAAATGCGTTCAGTATCAAATGCTATTAAAGTAATAATCGCATAAAATATTAAATTATATTAGTAAAAATCTCCATGTTATTTTTTAAAAATTACACATGTTATTGAATGTTTCAATGCAGTATGTATAGATTAACAATTTGTCAAACACAAAAAAAATTGTCACATAGCTCTGGAGATTCAACTGCATGTGTAATGCGAAGAAATACTTAATTTTTTTAATATGTAAGGACACTCATCAAATCATTCTGATGCAGACATATTTTTGATGCAATGCGTATAAATTCAACGCAAATCGAGATTGTGGTGTATCAATGTTTTCAATAAAATATCATGAAATTTTTGTTTAAATTTTTTTTTATATCTAATAGATAATGGCTGTTCATTTTAAGATTCAAATTCAAAATAGTGATGAATTATTAATATTATTTATTATTATAATAGGCGTATGCATTAATTCATGCGTTTTTTTTCGAAAATTAAGGCTTTATTGTGAAAAAATGGTTATACACTCAATGATCAAAGTATTGTCCACCGGAAGCTACAACATTTGCCCATCTTTCTGGCAGTTTGTGGATTCCATCCCAAAAGAACTTCTCCGGCTTGGTGGTGAAGAACGAATCAAGCCAATTTTTGATACCCTGTTCTGAAGTGAAGCGTATTCCGGTGAGGGCATTCTGCATTGATCTGAACAAGTAGTAATCAGAAGGGGCTATGTCTGGGCTATAAGGCGGGTGAGGTAGAACTTCCCACCCACTGTTCTCCAAATAGTTTTGAACCGGTCTTGAAACATGTGGCCGAGCGTTGTCATGATGGAAAATTATGGATTCGTGTCTGGTTGCATATTCTGGTCGTTTTTCCGCAATCGCTCTCTTCAAACGAATTAATTGTGTTCGGTAGAGGTCCCCTTTGATCGTCTGACCCGATTTCAACAGCTCATAATACAACACACCCTTCTGATCCCACCAAATACAAGTACAAGTCTTCTAAGTTGAAATCGCCACTTCTAAACCGTGCAAACCACTTCTGGCACGTTCTTTCAGCTAGAGCATGGTTACCATAAACCTCTACTAAAATACGATGACTTTCGGTAGCACTTTTCTTCATGTTAAAGTAATGAAGAAGAACTCCCCGCAAAAACACTTTTTCTGGCACAAAGTTCGACATGTTCAAATGAATAGAAAAAAATGTTGTTTACACTTCAATCAAATGACATATACTGAAAAAGACGCGCAATGACAGTAGCTTTCAAATGAATATAGTCACGGATGAACACGGCGCGAAATAATACTAGTAACGCTCTCTCTTAGAAAACCGCATGAATTAATGCATACTCCCAATAGTATATAAACATGGAAATCAAATTATTAATGTTTTTAATACCTTTGTATTATATTATATTTTTTTTGTATTATATTTTTTTGCAATTTTATAATCACAATCATAAGATCTTATTTCAATTTATTGCGTCATTTAGCATATTAATTTCATCTTGTTCTTTATCAAATATATCGATATTGTCTCTGCTCTAAATGTTAAAAATGTGAAGTGATCTCTTCTCACATTCTCTAAAACTTGAGTTCACGCTGAAAGTAAATTAAATTGTATATTAGGTGTACTCTGGGATGGAGTCCCTAGAGTGCTACTATGATACAATATCCAAAGGACGTATTATATCTTGCTTACTAAAGATAAAACCTTTATACTGGCATGATTTTGACAGTTTTATTGAGTTGTTCTAAAAATGATGGTCAATTTTAATCTTCAAATCCAATTAAATCTAATAAGTAAATTAACTTGTGTCACTCGAAGCAAGAACCATGCATTTTTGCTAATGAATTACAAGCTTGTTTATATCTGTAGAATAAAACTAAGGCGAACAAGAATTCTTAAAAGGCATTTTCCGCTGTAGCTCTGTTATTGATTTTTTTACAATAAATTAATAACGCTCATAATTCTTCACTTTTAATCCCATTTTTGAATGATTAAAATAATGTCTAATTCAATAAATGAACGTAACAGATTCTGAACTGTCAAATAAAAAACAAATTAATAAATATTTTCCTTAACCTTTATTTTCAGAACAATTTAATATTATGAATCACAAAATTGAAGTGTAGCATATCTATTGTTTGAAATCACGATCTATGACTATTTTAAATATAACACAGTGCCGAACTTGTTTTGGTCGGTTGTAGCGCTATGTTAGCTATATATTGCAAATTTAAACAGCTCATGTTACTTATATAAAAGGTTTTACAATTTTTTGTAATTCTGCAAATTATTGAACCGCAAAAATGATGTGAAAGTATTTTAACAAATTTAATATTTTATATAATATGAACGATGAATTAACTGAATCAAAATTATTTTTATAATTATCAATTTAATCATAAGATATTTTATATATTTTTTAACGTTGATACTATTGAAACCTATTGTACTAACGAATGCATTTTAAATATTGTTTTAATATTTATATACGCTTAAATATTGTCACAATATTGTTTGTGCATTGAATAACAATAATATCCAACGGATAATTTATTTTTATACTTCATATTGAATAATATTTAAAAATTATTGTTTTTAAAATATCCCATGGGTATGGAAAAAAATTCATAAATTATTTGAAATTTTTTTGTTTTCTATATTAGGTGACTGAAAAGTAATTAAAAATTTTTGATTTGCTAAAAATTAAAAAAAAATACCTTGATAATTTATGTGAATACAAAAAAAATTGTATATTTTTTAATTGCCATTTAACTTATTAGAGATCCAAATGAATGGTAGTTAGTTGATGGGCGTAATATTTAATGAATACGATAGATGGGGTAAAAATTCTAATCCAAGCTCTTTTATTTTTTCTTCTGGTCTATATTCATATAAGTATTCTCATTTAGTTGTTGACCAAACTCTGACTAATTCAAAATTAACTACTCCAGTGCTATCCCATCGTACACCTTCTTTAATGATGGTCAAGGGATAGGAACAGGTACTTGACATGAAAAAAGTCATTGTATTTCAAAACGGGATACAGCATCCATTTCTCATTTCAATTTGCTGCAAAAACGGATCGGCCTTGTGCCTAGACAAGAGTCCTAGTCCTCCGCTACTTTCAAGCCACATTCATTGATTTTTATTTTTCTCTATATAATGAAGGTTGATAATTCTTGTTTGTTTGACATCTAATTTCAAAGGTCTTCCTTTTCTAGGGACGTCCTTGAGATTCCTATCCTTATTTTTACATTTTTTTAAAACCGCCTGTGATATTTATTGAGTTTTAAGACATTACAAGTATCGGTAATTTTTTTTTGCGTTTATCTCTCAGTTGAACAAGAATAACATACGATGACGCAAATGATGATATTTTTCACTAAATTACGATATTGACATGTTTACTGGACCGTATCACCTTGCTAATTGAATTTTTGATTACTTTTTGGTTTCCCTAATAGTATCGCTAATTTTAGTAACATTAATTATTTAATGTATTTTTTAAATATTATAAAATATGTATTTTTTTAAACGACTGTATAATATTAATTCATGGTTCAAATCTAAGATAAATTATTGTAGATTTTTATTTACCCTAAAATCATTTCTGTTTTGTGAAAATTGTGAACTGTATCTGTAGAAAATAATTTATTGTTGCGTTAGTTTGTATATTGTACAAAATGTTTTGCTGTTTGCGGTTTTGGAACTCCTAAATCTAAAAACTATTATGTATTAATTAAATTATAATGTTTAATTATAACCACGGTTGCCGACTGCAGTAAACATTATTGAATCGATGATATCAAGGGCATGCGGTACTGATTCACAATTAAATCATTACTTTGATGATATGACAATACTAATTACAAAATCAGCAACATTTTGGTCATTCAAATGCAGTTTTAGTTGCGAAATCAGTGGCTTTTGTAGCTGCTGAATTTATATTAGAATTTAACCAATAGCAGTCTTTGCAACTCTGAAATTTAAATAGCCACCAGTATGGACACTAGCTTGTTTGTGAAACAAGGTGTTGCATTTATTTTGTATTTTAAATCAGATTATAGAAATTATCATTCATAGTAAAAAGTGCATTAATATATATATATATATATATATATATATTTTGTTCTTCAAGCCTCTTATCAATTTTCATGTTTTTCTCTAAATAAAAAATATGGAGGTTGCTGAGATTGCAATTAATAATTGTCGAATTATCAGTCAGTGTGAAAAAATCATGATTAAATAATTGCTCACATTGTCCTATCAAATGAAGAACAGTCGGCAATAGTGATGGTAAACTGTTACATGACTGATTGTGTCGATGATTGGTAACTAAGATTTAATTGTCGGAGGTTTACTTTATAGTGTGCCAGTCATTGCTCGAAGAATTATGTTAATCAGTTATCAATAATTGTTTCAATCGAACACAGTAACGGTCTAAATAACAGTTTAAATAATGATTTTACTATTTCTGCTATTCATATATTTAGCGATAATAAAACAGAATATTTATGTAATATTATCATTAAATTTTCTAAGTAAAATCAGTAATCTCAAATGCAAAATATGCGAATGTATATTTTTTTGATTCTGATTTTTAAAGAAAATTAGATAATTTATATTTTTATTTTGATTAATTATGTGTTTATTAATATTTAGATGATCATATAATACTTATGATAAATATTTTTGTTTTTAATATTATAATTAATACAGGCGTGCCCCAAATAACGATAATTCACTATAACGACCCTCTTTATATTACCACCATGTTCTGCTGTTGCGGCTTCCTAGCGGCCGCGATGATCCTTGATTGTAATAGTAAAAAAAATTAAATAATTAAAAATAAATAAAAATCTCCCTTGCGGAGAACCACTGCACTGCTGCAGATATAGATGAGATGTAAAAATAGATGTTTTCAAATATATTAAGCTCTTTAATCAGTTAAATGCTAATATTTGAAAAATCGGCAACGCAGTATAATGGGACAATAGAAACATGGTAAAGTGCTCGCTTAGTATGTGAGAGGTAGTAGGATCAATACATTACTTAAATAGTGTAATTTTTCAGTTAACAACCCTAGTATGAAATGTAATATACGTTATTGCAAGGTATGCCTGTATATTAATTCTCATTTCAACCCTGTATTTGCTACAGTTAGAAATATCTGCTGAAATGTTTAGAAAAATAGTATCCTTTATTATATTAATCAATTTGGTATTAAAATGGTTCATGTTAATTAGCCCAGACCGGGGTTGTAATAATGTGTCGATGAAATAATGTATCATTTTTTTAATAAGCAATTTTTACACCTGGACAACAACATCTGCTGGTCGGATGAATGCAGCCCGATAAAATCAATATTTCAAAAAAAAAAAAGAAAATATTTTGTATTTTTTTTTATAAATAATTATTTTTTATTATTTAATATTTCTGTTTAATAAATATACAAATTATGAATTGTAATTAAAAATAGTGTTATTGTGTGTGTGTGTTTTTTTTTACATCTTTACATTGTGTTGAAAAAAAAAAAAATTTCATAACATTTAATTTGTGTTCAATTAAAAATGTTTAGAAATTAAAAAAGAAAAATATGTTTTGCATCACCATCACCCTTTTATGATTTTAATCACTTGTTCATTTTTATGATGTTGCGTCATTCATTTTACGTTTTTTTTTCCTATTTATATATTTCTCATTTTTTACTTTCCAATGGTTTGCTATTATCTATTATGATTGATCGCTGTTAATAAAAAAAAAAAAAATATTTGCGTCACAATATCTGTTGATTTTGACAGAAGCGTAAAAAAAAGTTATTGAACAACATGCGCCGCCATTACTGTATCATTGTATTTCAGAGCGATTAAATAGTGCGTCAGATTTTTTGAAAATTTCGCTTGTGTGCGCCCGATCATCGCATTTTCGTCGATCCTGCTTCTAAATCATGCGTCATCACTATTTTTAGATTCTTTGCTTCCGCTTTAGGTCATGTGCTTTCCAAAAACTTATTTATTGCCGGTTTTCCGTGTTCACAGTTTGCTCGCTAACTTTGACCTGCCCACATTTCGTCTTTCTTTCTGGGGTCTTCACTCAAGTCACCTTTTAGCCTGTCTCTTGTTCCCACTTCTCATTGATTCCATGTCAACTGCACACAAGATGAGTATACACATATGCGACTGTACACAGCAGCCCAAGGGCCAGTTGTGTAATCAATAGTAGTTAAAAAGTTACCAAAGTAAAAAATTTGCGTAAACGGGTTGTTTAATCGTTGGTTAAAAAATATTTACTTCTCCAAAGTAATAAACTAATTTTTCTCTCCGATAGCAAAAATGTGAATCGATGGTTAAATATGACAAACTCTTCGCAGCTGTTTCAAAAGTCATCTATCACATTGATACTTTGAAAGTTGTAGTATACGTCAATTAAACATTAAATATCCCGCTATTTTACTGATGAGAGTTCGCTCGATAATGATATTGTTGTTTAATATACATTAGCGCATGATCTGAAAAAAAATTCACCACTGAAGTGACCAGTCTCAAGTGCAGGGGCGAATAAAGCCGTAGATTATTCGCCTCGCCACACTGAGAGGCGAGATTGCCCTTGATAGTAGTAAATTTGACGTACCAACAACCCGAAATCGATTTTTAACACAGGCGATAGTGAAAAGTTACTACAGTAAAAACTTACCATGGTAAAAATTTACTTCTGATCACACAACCGGCCCTTAAAGGGATGTTAGCTACTTATATTATTCTATTATATCAATCTACCTAATATTCTAATACTTAGTGTGTAATTTTCTATGTGTGCAATTATCTGGTCACCCTTTTCATCAGATCCCCCTATTGCTTTGTGTGTAGTTGTCTATGTGTGCACCTGTCATGTGCGCAGTTATTTTTTTCATCCCTCAAATGCCCAGCCTACTGTCATTTAAGCTTCCACATTCCTCAAACTCTCGCTTATCCAGTAAAATTGCGTCATTACGAAAACAGCACATCAAGCGTACCGACATTTATTCTGCTAATTTAGACTACTGGTGCTAAATGTTTTGTAAAATGAAATGTCTAACGTGTATTGAAAATATGAGCGAAATAATTTTGCCTTGAAAATATTTAAAAAAACATTGCGATCACAGATGAAAGTCCGCCATATTTAACCATCGATTTTCGTTTTTACGGAGAGTAAAATCAGTTTACTGCGGGATGTACTTTCGAGAAGTAAATATATTTTTACCAACGATCAAATTTTGCAAATTTTTTCACTTTAGTAACTTTTTTTACTACTACCGATCATACAACCGGCCCTTAGACCGTTGATGATTGTTTATTGAACAGAATTTTTTGCTTATTAGTTATTAACCTTTCCCTTACTGTGCTAAAATAAAAACGCGCATTCCGGTGCTGTAAACTCAGTGTACATGTAGACCTTTGTAATGTTTAAATGGGATAAATATGAATATTTTACATTTATTACTTATATTAATCATTAAAATCATAATTAATATACACATATATATATATATATATATATATATATATATGTGATGCCGATCGTTGGTACTTTTACACAATAATATATATATATATATATATATATCAATTATTGTGTAAAAGTACCAACGATCGGCACCCTGCGTCCCGTGCTCTACGCCTTCCGCACCTCTCAGCACGCACACATACACATATTGACAAATTCACATCAGGTTCTTCGAGAAAACATTTTTTGTTGATGCGTACGGTAAATATTATATTACAACTCTGTATTTAGAAATGTTCATATAATTAGAGGTAATGTCGACTCAGTTTACATCATCGAAGAGGAAAGGTTAGCGATAAAATATTTGTGTATCAAACTTCAAAATGTGGTTTCGGTACTTTTTAATGGCAAGCATCTGTTTTTGAGACAATATATAAAATATTTTTTTCATATGTTATGCATTCAAAGCATTGAGCTGCATTCAATGTTGAAATAATATACTTTTTATGAATAATTTAGTTGTAAATGTTTTATTTTTATTTTTTCTAGCCTTTAATATCAATAAAATATAATAAAGAATTGCCGCCTTTGATTTAAGTGAACTTTCACCCTCAGACAGAAATTGACTAAAAATATGTGAAATATCAGAAGGCTCTCTATAACTCTGGAGCATCCAACTGTCTAATAAAAGCAATCCTGTAAGAGATGTCAAAGGATGGTGACTGCAGTCATGGATTTTCCAGTCAAATCGGGCCGTTAAAGAATAAGAAGTTGTCAAGGATTGCAACATGTCTGTACGCGATCGTCTGATGCAGTCAATGAGAAAATAATATTTTTATTATATTTAATGAAAAAATATGGAAGTATGGGTAGTTACAGGGCTTACGACCTGTCTTCGGATGGCTTATGTGATCGCTTTATATAAATATTATATAACGTTCACCATTTTCATCCATTAATCAATCTCCGTATGTATTCAATTTTTTTGAAAGTTGTATATATGTTAACATGTGGAAACACTTTGTGTTCCACTACACTATTACCATCTGTGGACTAATTTTGATATTCATTTCCGTGAAAAAGCATATATGTCACAATAAGAATCTAATTATTTTTTTGAAATTATTCAAAGCAATATTCTGTAAAGTGTTTTTAACACATTATATTAGAATACCCCTGAAAAATCAATATTTTTCAATTTTATATGTTATTATTTTGACCAGTATATTTATTATCAACATTTGAATATGTCCCAAGAACACACAATTACTGGATTTTCACCTACAAAGGCACTGTTATTAAACAAGTAATAGACATCACATAGAGACAAAGCTATTATTTATTATATTTAATGGAAAAATATGAAAGTATGGGTAATTATTGGGCTTATGACTTGTGACCCGTCTTCGGCTGGCTTAAGTCTATGAGATATCTATTTTTTTTTGTTTAATAACAGTGCCTTTGTTGGTGAAAATCCAGTAATTGTGTGTTCTTGGACAAATTCAAATATTGCTAGAAGATTAATTAACTTTGTTAACTTGTTGCAACCGAGCACTTTTGTGAATTTGGTTGCGTGCATGCAAAATAATATTGCAGTATTATGTAGAGAGGTCTTTACTATTGGTAGTGTCCACCTAAAACAGATACGGTTATATGTATAGTGTGCGGTCACTAAGTTAACCAATATTGTGGAGTCATATCTAGATAAATTGAGAATTCTAGAAATTCTAAAAAAAAGTGGAAAATTTTGCGTTTATTATGCATTATATTATTATTGGTAATTCTGGTTCAGGCACTGTTGAAAATGGAAATTAATGGAAATGTTCTATTTCAATAGCTACCTTTAATTAATATCATTAATTGACATGGCGATTACTTTATAGTGTAACTCAGTACCTTATAAAGGATTAATAATGAAAAATTTAGAAATCGTTTAAAATACAAAAGAATTTAAATTTGGAGAAAACACTAAGACGACATAACATTCCTTAACACTCGCCTTTACTGTCCATATTCCTGTTAACGACTGAAACCTCCCCCCTCTTTTCAAGCCCCGCCCCATTGCCCGAATAGACTACAATACTGTATTTAGTTTAGTTATCACTTGATGATGAGAGGAACTAGTATTGAACATAACCCATTGTGTGTGTAATACAAAATTTTGTAGTGAAAATTAAAATCAGTTACCTTTAATTCTTTAATTGTTGCCAATTTTGGGCCACAAAACTTATGTTTGTTGTGTCCTCATTAAAAAATGGTCAGCGATGCGATCTCTGGACAACGGGGGGGATATTCAATGATTGGACAAATTTTCATCAAAATAGGTGTGAAAAGTATTAGAAATAAAACCTCCTTATCATCGGGAAACATTTTTCCGACGGTCTCGCTTTGAAATACTGTGGACACTCAATTTTGGAATTCCTGTCTCAGTTTTAAGATGTTCCTTAAAATAGCTTCTCTAATTTTAGTGAAGGTTGTAATAGCCAGGATCATTTTCCCGCGTCTCTCAAATTCCTATAGAAATTAATAGCGTCAAGTCTTCGCTAAAATATTGCTGACAATGGACAACATTTCATGTACGATATGTAAAATTACACAATGCGATATTTGAAATTTTGCTGATTATTTTCTCCATTGCTGCGACGATTGCAAAAATTTTTGAGGTTGTTTAACTCTGTGTTAACGTGAATTGCAGAGGAAATTGAGAAATATCAGCAGCACAAGTGATGCGGATTCACTTTGGAGTTTACCGGGAGCGGCGAGGAGCGGTTTAACAGCACCAGAGTTGCGACTGATAGAAGACTAACCATCCACAGCTAGCCTGATAAGATATATTTTATAAACCAGTTTATGAGACTATATATATTATTCATTACGTGCATTTAAAGACTGACTAAATAATGCCGTAGACAATGAAATTTTGATCTGTATGTATGTTACTTTTTAATTATAATCTATTTGTTTCTATTAGAAGCTAGCATCTTTTTTAATAGACATGTTTCGATTTAAAATGAAGAGTTGAACCTCCTTTTTTTTTTTTCATGAGGAATTATTCTACAAGACTTTAAAACACGTTAACTACAAAACTAATATTCAGCACCGGATTGCGATGCTAGATGCCGTTTGTTATTATATAGATACGATCTCTTGACATGCGCACGTGTATAGTTAACTCAATTGTATATTTGATGATACTTTCAGAAAATTGGAGATTACTTATCATTTACATAGTATTTAATTTATTATTTAAAAAAATTTGAAGTTTAATATCAAAACGTTGAAGACATTGAAACAACACACAATAAGTCTTACCCAAAGACTGTTTTAGTTTAATATGATTTAAATATATTAATTAGAAATATATCGAAAAATATTGTTGTTGTAAAATAATGGAATGATTAAATGTATTAATATCAAAAAGGTAACATATAGGTTTGAAAATTTGTCACTAAAAATATTGTCGCCGTAGCATAGTTGGATAATACATACACCTTCCCCGGTTTGGAAAAAGATCCATGTTCGAATCCCAATGGTGCAACAACAATATTTTTCGATAAAATTGATTTTATATGTATATCTTTCTAATTAATATATTTAATTAATATTTAAAATATCACAGACTTATGTTCTGAATAATTACAACTTCACAATAAGAATGTGTCCTCCTAATAATATGATTTCATGGTTTTAAAATTATCTTTCAAAATATTTTTTTAATACAGTGGGCGCTGTTTATTGTGTCAGATTATTAGAATCAGCCACGTATCATGTCCAATGTTCATAATCAAACATCAAAAATACACGTGTTTTTGTCACTTTTTATTTATATTTAATCTAGTGCATACATAAATATGTGCTTTAATATTTTTTACTATAATTTATTTTGCATATATAAATTTAGTTTAATTTAGAATTTATATAATTTCTCCTTCTTATATCATCTGACGTTTCATTGACTTTTGAGACTTGGACTATGATTATAGACAGATATATATTTTTTATCAGTTATTAGAATCAGGATATTCATATATATATATATATATATATATATATATACACAGGTGACCCAAAAAAGTGAGAACTTTTTTTGTAAATGTGATATAATTACATCCGTCGGTGTGTCTTGAATGGGGAAGACTAGTGTTTGTTGAACCGGGCGCCAAAGTAAACTGCATATTATTGTGAACATGTTCTCAGACAAGGTTTGATGCCTGTAATTCAAGCGACACGTGGTCGCCATAATTGGACATTACAGCGGGACGGAGCTCCATCTCACACAGTCAGAAATACAATCAACTTTCTTCATCGTGAGAATGTTCATTTCATCGAGCTGGCCACGTGGCCACCGAACAGCCCACGAACATTTACCACAGTTGATCAGCTCAAGTTGGCAATAATTGAGGAATGGAGAAATCTGGGGCAGTGTTTTATTTGATAGATGCATAAACGAGTGGCGTAGGCGCTTAGATACAAGGAGGATACATTGATTGAAGGATTTCTGATTAGCTAAATATTGTGCAAAAAAATTACATTAAGAATTATATTATGTTTTGAAATAACTCATGTGTTACAAGATGCTCCCACCTTTTTTGGGCCACTCTGTATATAACTCGTACTTTGGAGTGAAAAAACTAACAATGATAGTGTCACCCAATCTTTTTAGGTATCTAATTCTCAGTGGCATGTAGCCAGTAATTCTCTCAAAAATCTTTGAGTATAGACGTCGTCTGTCTCTTTCTTTCCTTCTCAATGTTTAGTATTTCACTTGCCATGATCAAATGCAATACATTGTTTTTATCAAAGTCATCGGTTGCGCTAGCTATTGCCAGACACATTTAGTTTGTTTTTTTAACAATTTAACAATCATCGAAAATGTTGTGTTGTACGATCTCTAGGAAGCAAACTAAAATTAGTGTCTATTTTTAAATGAAACAATTATAAAATCTGTTTGATATTGTATACCATATATACAATAATTTAATATATAGTTTACTTAAATATATAGTGTTAAAAACATTAATACTTTTATGTGCTAGTCTTGGAATAATAGATTTGTCCGGATATTAGAATCAAAATTTACGAGGACCAATGTGATAACAATAACCAGCTCCTTCTGTATTTAATTTTTACGTACAATTATTCATTAGGATTGCAATGAAGAATTATGCTTTACTAAATCATTTTTGAAATTCTACAATAAGCCTTTTTGTAAGGACTTTACCATGTTGTTGTTAAATACCTGTTTCGGACAGAATAGAGTTAATAAAATGATTAAAACACATACTTTTTTCTTTATATATAAATTTTTATTTACCAAACTTCAGAACTATTTTATTTTGTGAATATTAATTAATTAATTATCTTGTTCAAGTACTTCATCGTACTGTCTATTTAAACGTTTGAGCACAATGATGGCAGTCAGCAGTGGGCATTGGCAGTCCATCATGTAATATCATACCTCTCATTGGTAACCTGATGATTCATCATTACACATATCCTCAAATGTCGCGTAAATTCGAGTCAAAAGTATCCATAATAAATAAGTTTCTTTTGTTTTAGTATTTTAGTACTCCCATGTGTTTGGTGCATTTTTAAATTGCAATAATTTTTTATTTTATTTATGTATCAAATACATGCAAATACTTATTTGTCAGTTATACATATATTTCATAGGAGTCAATAATATTTTTAACAATTATATACAAAATACTTTGTTTAAACCACTATTTATCTATCTACATGTTTTGATATCTATGGTATCTTTTTCAGGAAACAATGTATACTGAAATTAAAAAATACAAGCATAGATAAAAACAAAACTATAAAATGGTGAATAAGTAAGAGCTAATATGAAAACAAATTTAAAAGGTGACTATTTCACTTTTTCTTATTTCTAAAATTTCGAATTTATCTAACTGTAAGCCCCTAGTATTTGTATGTATAATTTCTAAACCCTTATTAATATCAAAGGAATGGTTTGTTTCCAAAAGGTGATTGGAAAATTCCGAATATTTATTGTTATTTAGGCATCTCAAATGCTCCTTAATTCTAATATCAAAATTTCTGCAAGTTTTATTTATATAAAAATAATTGCAAATTAAAAATACTGTAAAATAAATTGAAGAAGTGATAATATTTTTATATTTTTGTATTTTCCGAGATCCACCATTTTAGATGCTTAATTTGACTACAATAAAATTTAAAATGTTACCTTATTTTGTTAACATTGAATAGTAAATAAATAAATAGAACCACTAAGAGAATTAGCTATTGGATAACAATCCTATTACGAGTTTCAATAATCGATTAGTGCACATGACAAGATGTAATCCTGTTTACCTTAGATGAGTTGCATAATGGTAAGTTAGTTATTCGCTGCCATCTATTGTGTAAAGATATAAGTTGGTTGATAATTTTTAGAGAATTGCTTTTGGAAAATATCGATAGATGGTGGTGAATGCTGTTTTTGTATAAAAGTGTTGGAAGTTGATTGGTAGGTTTATCAAATTGTTGGAGATTGTTTCGACAGACTATTTATAGAGGGCAGAGAATTTACATCGCTTTCGTACACTTTTTTTTTTACTGTTTTATGAAAACCTTGACTATTGGTACAATTCCAACTTTACTATTGCATAAATTAAATCAATGTAGAAGTGAAAATGGGCCATTTGATTGTATGCTGTTTATTGTACGCCGATGATGCAGTACTAATGGCGAATAATAAACAAGATCTACAGAGTCTGGTGAGTAGAGTGTACGATGTATGCAAGGAAAGCGACCTCATGATGAATGTTAACAAATCGAAAGTGATGGTATTCAAGAAGGAGAAAAGCAAGACACCGTGCTAAATACTTGGATGTAATGAATGTTTGGAACAAGTAGATGAGTTTGTGTATTTGGGAAGTATGTTGGATAGAAACGGAAAGGTTGAGAGAGATATCGATGGGAGGGTGACTGCAGGGAATAGAGTGAATGGCGCTTTGAATGGAATTATACCTAATGGGAACATGTCAACCGAGGCAAGACTAGAGATACACAATGGAGTACTGGTACCGACACTGATGCATGGAAGTGATCCCGGGAGCTGGCAGAAGTGGAACAAAAGTAGATTGAATGCAGTGGCAGATCCATTTATGACAGTAAAGAATGAAGAAATAAGGAATGAATAGATTAAGAAGGGAACACTTAGGTAGTTTGATCATATGGAACGGATGGATTGGGAAAGAATAACAATAATGACGCAAGCGTTGATGACACCTGAAGTAGAGGATGTCCGCGGAAGACTTGACACAACCAGGTAAACCAAATACTACAGAACGGTCCTGTTAGTAGCCTCAATAATCGGCAAGTTTGTATGAGAAGATGTATACAAACAAATGTATAAACATATCTCGAGCTCTATTTTTGTATTGTTATTCTATTAAAAAATCAACACCTGAGAAGAAGAATACAGTCTTTATTCTGTACGTAATATCTGTTTTTACAAATGTTATAAACTGAGCGCCTGCCATCTCTGGTGATATACAGCGTTGTTGTAGGGAAACTCACTTAGAAATTGTGCGTAATAGTATTTTTATTTATTTTATGTGGTTGTTTAATATACCATTGGATGCCCAAAAAGATATACAAGGTTGTGCCATTTATAACTCAGATTTGTCCTAAACTGATATTCAGTGTTGTTGTAGGGGAGGTCTCTAATAATGGCCGGGAATCCTATTTGTACAAAACAGAACTAATATACCCCTGTCGCAGTGAACCTTTGGCACTTCTGCAATACGACAGGGGGTGCGCGAGTTGACGGGCACGTTCACTTTAATTTTCACTTTAGTGTCGTCGCGATCACCAATGTGGGAAGGTTGGTTGTGTTCAAGTAAAAACCATTGTTATACAGATTTGCTTAATCTCATCGGGGAGAAGCCACCGAGAACAAGAAACGATACAGAATACATGAATGACAGAATGGAAAAACGATTCAAGATTAATGGAAGAACTGAGTCGGGATGAGCGTCCGCGGTCCGATCAGTTCGGGTATTGGGCGTAGACTGTTTTCTCGGGTGCATGTGTACGGTGTAGATGTAGTACACGTGTGTCATCCCTCTAACAAATGTTCTCGCTTTGTTCACACCGGATGGCGTATACTGAGAAATACGTTAGCGAGGAACATCTGGACAATGCGCGCGGGCCGCCACACGATCATCAAAATGAAACAAAAAAGTTAATTGTTTTATATTTCTTTATTTGTGTGGTTTTTCAATATTCATTATTATAATTGGTGAGATTGGTACAATAAATACCTTTTTATAATCTTTTTTACTCGTCCTATAACCTTACAATTAAACTTTAATACATAATATAATAATAATCATAGTTAATAATAATAATTGATAAATTCATTTATCGCAACTATGCCCTTAAATACAATTTGAAAAAAGACAATTTTACAAGTCTAGGTATAATAGAAATGAATCACTAAACTATAATTTGAGTACAAAATTTAATCTCTTTGTTTTGAGATTTCAAAAAATGCGAAAGCTCGATTTCAAAATACACATTTCATTGACAACAAAAAAATAATTGATGTTACTTCAAATTTATCAATTGAGTAACGTTTAGAAGATAAATATGTACATTAATTTTTGTATTAATTATTGAATCAAAGTTTATTATTTCCTCGTTAAACATGACAAATTATTTGTAAAATTTAAAATATTTTGTTTTTACAGTAATAAATAACAAAATCGTCAGGAACCCACGTTTCTTGAACCCACTCATTCGAAATCATTCCATCTTAAAATATTTACAATTCTTTTTTTAATAATATAAACAAATTTATTACTATTATTACATTTCAATAATAAAAAAAATGTAAATGCATATTTTTTCACAGAATAAAAATTTGTTATTTTTTCTCGATTAAACATATATTTAATAACAAATAATAATACATGCATAATGTCATTGCATTTTTATTTTGGTTTTATAAATTGCTGTATGAAATATTTATTTATATACTAGTGTGAAGGTATATAACGGTAATGTCCCACCAACCTGTTAAAATTGCAAACCTTTTGACAAGCTGGATAAGTTTCATACGTTTCGATACGTTCAGCATAGTTGTGAGATAAGTCGTGATTGTGATTGGTGTTTGATTGAATCAATGATTGGTAACTGTAATTACCGTTAATCCAGCAAGCAATCGCTGGTTAAAATTAATGTAGTACTGCCTCTAAAAAGCATGATGAATTTTCATTACTTTATGCAGCTTAGCTTGTAGCAGAAGACAGAATAATGGAGAGGGATTGCCAGGGGAGTGTGAGAATTTTAAATTAATATTGCCTCTAAAAAGAAGTTCTATATAATTTACAACAAAAGAAGAAAATTAATTAGTCACATAGTAAGACATGACAGGTTAAAGAAGCATGAATATAGTATGAAAAAAGTTCCTTCAGTTCATTATATAGTTTTTCCACGTTTACTACTGATTTACTCCATTTTGGGTATCCACAATATTTCAAAACAATTTACTGTTTCTACGGAGATTATCTGCAGCCTTTGACCGATCTAAACCAAATTTTATATGACCTATTTAGGACCCTTGGCAAAATGTAGGTCCCTACCCTCTCCCCGATACATAATTATGTTTTATATTGAATGCCTGGTGTCACATAGCTAATTGTCAAAATTTCAGTGTTAAATAATTGAATTATTAATCTTTTTAATTGTATCAATTTATGTTTACTATACAGGGTGGCCCAAAAAAATTTAGAACGTATTGTAACATGTGGAGTTATTTCAGAACGTAATGTAATTAATTATAATTCGTAATGTAATTTATTTTGCACAATCAGAAATCATCAAAACACTCCATATCGCATAATCTAGTGGGTTTAAATCTGGGCTGTTCGGTGGCCACATGCCTGGCTCGATAAAATTAACATTCTCACGATGAAGAAAGTTGATTGTATTTCTGGCTGTGTGAGTTGGAGTTCCGTCCCGCTGTAAAGTCCAGTTATGCTGTAATGTCTAGCTATACTCCGGGTTTTGTTTTGAAACTCTGATCATTTTCCTAGCGTCTGATGTTTTTCAATTTGCAAATTTTTGATCATAATATGGTTTTCTGCAGTGATTTTTGTCATTCTGGACAAAAGTTTGAAAAAACCAAATATAAACAATGGGAAAATTGTTAATCTAAGATGGCGACCGGAAATTGTCGAAATAAAACGTAATATAGATAAATAAGTAAATTAGTAAACTATGCAAGCTATTGTTGGTATGGTTAAATTAATTTTGATGTAATTATATCACATTTTACGAAATGTTCTCACTTTTTATGGACCACCCTGTATATCTCCTTGGGGTGGGTCAGTGGCGTGCACTAGGCGTGAACTTAGGTTATGCTGCTAATTTTGATGCTGTAAAAACGATGGGCATTATGACTAGAGGTCGTATTCATCATAAATTCTTTTAGAAGTATATTTTTTGAAAGTGTACCTGTGTGAGTTTATTTCCCTATTTTTGAAAAATATGAGTAATATTACTATTATTATTGGAAAATTCTTTAACTTGTTAAGTAAAGGACTTAAAATATTTGATAATATAAAAAATATCACGTTTAAAGTGTATTGAAACGCATAAATTCAAATACACACTTGCAGCGTTTTGCAACACATCTGTTCAAACGAAGACGTGTATTTAGAACACTGCGCAGCGCGAGAGTTGCGTTTAGTTCATATACATTTGGGGCGAATTTTGCAAAAAAACACATGCGCAGCTTTATTTGTCAATTGTAGATTTTTCCGCTCGTGAGATGATTCTAATTAACACATTAACATGAGAATTTTGAATTATTTGCGCGTGGACCTACATACTTAATACATAGTATATCAAATAAATATTTTATTTTGCAGAAATTATAGTTATGCACACCGTTTTTGATTGTATAGAGTGCACGCCCCTGGCCTTGAAAAATTGTACAGATATTCCATATTGACTTAACAAGTGACCACAAACAATTCAAATCCAAGTGTCGAAAAGGACAATGTATTGCATAGTTTATGAAAGTGGGCCTATTACTTTTAATTCATTATATTTTTTTCTCATTTACAGTATGTAAATACGTTTTGGTCATTTGTAGATTTGTTTGTAGTGTAGTGACTGAAGGGTGGCTGAGATGGTTTGAGGTAAAGAAAATATACAAGGCAACAGGAGGAAAGGGTGTTCGCAAAAGGCCTGACATAATTATATAAACAAAATATTGGAAATTGGATTTGTTATGACAAAATGTATGAAAGTGAGGCAAAAGTGGTGTGGCAAGACATGAGCGTATTGTATTCTATCCTCTCTTCCTACCCCTGCGAAGAAACAGCACGATGGTAAGTTAGTTAATTAGTGTGTGAACATTTGAAACGGGTTTTGCCACAAGGTTTTAATAATTTTATTTATCTCGTATTAAAGTGAACGAATTTTTAAAAATCTACATAAATTATTTCAATGATTGTCTAACATTTTACAAAAGATAAGTCAGATATACTTATTGAGAGCAAAAAATGGAAAACTTTGAATTTTCTTATCTCTTTAACTGTTGAAATTTTCTACTCAATATTGAATGATGAAGACTTCCCTGATGTTTGGACAACTGGAACAACACGAAACATTATGGACCAGATCTTTCACATTCTGTTGTATAAAGTCTCTTGTGATGACAAGTCGGTTTGAAGACATACAGAAATGTGTCGTAATCAAATTTGACAGACAATACAATAAGAAATGTAAATGCTTTGCGCTCAAGTGTGTACTGATTCTTGTATACACAACATTGTTAATTATCGAATGAAACAAAATAACATTTTTCTTGATACAGATGTTTAGAAATTAAACACAAGATATAACAATTTAATATGACATGTTTGTAACATAACGTATATAACCTTATAGTAATATAGTTTAGATTGGGTTATTACAAAATCGTTCTTTGGTAAAACAATAATATATAATTAATCGTACCTAATAAACTCTCATAGTATCAAAACGTTTGGTGAAAGTGTCAATTAACTGAAGTAAAATAATAGCATATCTTTTAAAATTATCAATATTAACTTTGTGGTTAAAATTCACATTTTTTATTTATTATCTTTGTTTTATTAACCACCGAATTGAGTTTAAATACATCTACCGGTTTCGAAAAATACCATTTTCTTCTTCAGGATGTCATAACTAACTGAAAACATACGTTATTGTTTCTTCCCCAGAATCTATTTAAAAAAAAAAAAATTTAGTACCTAACTCAAATTGTTACTTAATACAAATTTAGTCACTTGAGTTGAGTTGTTAATTGAGTTAGTTATGACATCCTGAAGAAGAAAATGGTATTTTTCGAAACCGGTAGATGTATTTAAACTCAATTCAGCGGTTAATAAAACAAAGATAATAAATAAAAAATAGGATAAACTAGGAAATTTTTGTCTTGATCGAAGGCAGCATGTGTAAGACTTCTCTGTGGAGAGCTAGATGAATAAGCTTGTTCATTCTCAAGATTAAGATAGCCTTTGATTTTAAGCTCTTGGATAAGTTTATTTATTTATTCATTCACGGTGAGGATATGCACACGATAGACATTGTCCGAATACTAAAGCAGTTTGTTTGAAGCACGAGATTGGGAAAAATGCAGGATTATCATGGCAACCGCGTCAATGGGTAATGACTGAAATATAGAGAAATAATTTAAAATGAATGCAATATCGCTTCTTTTTAAGAAAATGTATTGATTGTAAACTTGTAATGTATTATATATTCAGACTTCTTTATAATTATTATTAAATTATGAAAACGGAGCAGTCACTTAACGGTTACCTAATGAATATTACATAAGGTAAAATTGGAGAGTGATTAACACTGGTATATAAGCGCACAGATCAAATAATGAAAAAATCGGATATCAAGATAAAGAGAAAGAATGTAAAGCTGATGTTAGTATAGTGAGTAAGATTAAAAAAGGATCACTTAGGTGGTTCGGTCATATGGAACGGATGAACGAGGTGAGAATGGTAAGAAGGATATATGATGCAAGTGTTGATGGCACCAGAAATAGAGGACGTCCGCGGAAGACTTGGCACAACCAGATAAACCAGATACTGAAGGATGATTCTATTAGAAGCCTCAACAATCGGCGAGCTTGTATGAATGTGGATGAGGCGAGAATTGTGTGTCAGGACAGAAGAGTGTGGCGTTCTATCCTCTCTGCCTACCCCCACGGAGAAACGGCGAGATGGTAAGTAAGTAAGATAAAGAGCATTGTGTGATTTAAAAAGGTTTTATAGTTTTTTAAATGTCTGTGTAAAGATATATCGTGTTGTTTGTATTGCAATAGCATTTTGAGAAATAATTTTTCTTAGCCATTGTATGTTCAGTAATACTTGATGTTAGATAACTTTTAATGAACAAATCAATGTTTTTTTTTTAAATACTTGACAGATTGAAAACTGATTTTTTAATAAATTTTTTATTGTCATTGTATAATATTAGTGTAAAATATATTGGATGCTTTTCACAAACTAGGCAACTGCCCAGAGCCTGTAAGACAGTTTATAAATATTTTTCATTATTATACAGGGTGTATCAGACCTAGTCCACAATACTTTATGGATAGATATCCGACTAAATTACGAGTCGTAAATGTTTAAAAGACATGTGCCTAATCTTAACCATGTCAGAGATTTCAAAAATATCATAATTATGCAATTATTTCGATTAATTGAAATTTTTTATTGATTCCAAATTATATATATATATATATATATAAAAAAACAAAAAATGAAAGGTCTTCAAATTTTGAGCGGATAGACTATTTTTTGTTAGACGATTTAAACCCTGATGCAAAGATTAATAATGGAATAATTTCGAAAATATTTACACGATTTTGTAAAAATTTCACAACATAATATTTTTCGTAACAGTGTAGAATTTGCACCCATAAAATATTGTGGACCAGGTCTGTTACACTCTGTATAGCAAATTGAAAGTTTTTTTTTTTTAGGATACTGTCTAAGGCCTCAATTTTTTTTCTTTGCCTGATTGTCAACATTATAAATAAAGATATGATAAACAAATTAACGTACCACGTATTTTAATGAAATGTATATGCTATAATTTTTTGACAGTAATCTTTCACCAAACGCGATTTTGATAATTGTTCAACATTTTTTTTTTTGGTTCCACTAGACAGATTCATTGGTTTTCTGGGCGAATAAAATAACTTACACATAATTTTACACACATATAAAAAAAAAAAATAATTAAAATATCGAAAAAAAAAATGTATATAAAAAAAAAACAAACTTCGATGTTACAATATAAGAAAAGAAAAATAAAACAGATTTTAATTACAACTTAAAATACTTTGAGGACGGATCGAATTAGCGGAGGATTAAAAATAAATATATTTTTAATACAAAGTAAATTATTTTTAAATCACATTAAACTAATATTTAATTAAATTTTAATCTCTATATGTACATTTAAAATTATTATATAAGGCAGTAGTAAATAAAATGCAGCAATGCCGGTGTCGAAATATTTTTTTTAAATTAAATAAAAATGACTGAAAAACAATTTATAATCATTTGTCACTGGTATATGTTGTTTATTTTGAAATTTGTGGATTTTTTTTCCTATTCAAGGCGACATTCATTTCTGTCTACAGGGTGGCCCAAAAAAGTGAGAACATCTCGTAACACACGCGTTACATCAAAAAAGAATATAATTAATTATAATTCTTAATCAGAAATCATCAAAACACCCCATATTACATAATCTACTGGGTTTAAATCTGGGCTCTTCGGTGGCCACATGCCTGGCTCGATGAAATCAATATTTTCACGACGAAGAATGTTGATTGTATTTCTGGCTGTGTGAGATGGAGCTCCGTCCTGCTGTAATGTCCAGTTATGCTGTACTCTAGGCTTTATTTTGAAACTCTTTGATTATTTTCTTAGCGTTTTTCAATTCGCAAATTTTTGATCAGAATACGGTCTTCTGCAGTGATTTTTGTCATTCTGGGTAACAATTTGAAAGAACCAAATAAATAAACAAAGGAAAAATTAATAATCAAAGATAGCGACCAGAAATTGTTGAAATAAAACGTAATATAGATAAATAGGTAAGTAAGAAAATTAGCAAACTATTTAAGCTATTGTTGATATAGTTAAACTAATTTTGATGTAATTATATCACATTTTAAGAAATTTCTCACTTTTTTTGGGCCACCCTGTATGTCGTATATCAATTTTGAAGTTGTAAATATAAAAAAATCTTTTTATGCCTCCTGCCGTTCTACATACTACATAATTTTTCGTTTGTATGATTGGCCGACAGCTGTTGAAGAATAGTAATTAGAGGAGATTCACACGGCTTGGACTCTTCCAATTTTTTGACCACAGCAATGATAGCCTAGATAAGAAAATCATCATTGGTACAACGTAACGGTGGATAGGGATGATGGTTTGCCTTGACCATAAAGGTCCTGGTGTCAGTTGTGAGGGCGACTCGGGCCAGACCGAGCCTTGTCTCATATGATTGAGACCACTATTTGACAATATTATCAAGAAACGCAAAAATTGGCAAGAATATCGATGACATATTGTCTTATTATATTGAAAAAGGTCATAGGATCTTTTGTGTTCAACGTAGCCTCTCTAATACCGCCCTTATAGTATGTTACCGTGTTCTGCAACACGGTAACATACTGTAACATATACAATTTAAACAAATAACTAATTTTGTGCGAAGTTTGTTATTAGTTTATACACAAGTAAGTGTTATTAAATAAATATCAGATGTATCACAAGGACGAAGCTATTTTTATTATATTTAACGCAAAATATACAGAAATATGGGGTAATTACAGGGCTTACAACCTGTCTTCGTATATGTTAGTACGTGGACTCTCTTCGAGAACCACTACACCATCGCCATCTACGGACGAAATTTAAATTAATCCATTAAACATAATAAAAATAGCTTCGTCTCTATGAGATATCTGATATTTGTTTAATAACAGTGCCTCTGTAAGTAAAAATCCAGTAATTGTGTGTTCTTGGACGCGTTCAAATATTGTGCGTTTAAAACACAGTTTCTAGAAACAATCTGAACGCGAATAAAATTGTAATAAATATATAAGGATAGCGAAAATCGTGTGACTTAGTTAATAGTATACTGAGATCTAAAAAAATACACGTTGTACAAATATGAAACAAGGTGAAATTGTTGCGGAATAAAAATAAATAAATCTGTAAATATTTGAGTATTTTACGAAATGATTACAAACTTTTTTCTTGCAAAAAAATGCACACAAATATCATTATTGTAATTGGCATTCTATTACCGACTGCAGAATCTGTTAAGTAAAGTAATATATAGATATAGTTATAAAATATAATTATTATTAAAATGACTTGATGATTGCGCGAGGGGGTAAACGTGTTTAGAATTAATAATCTCCGATAGTATTGGCGGGTTTTATGACGTGCAAGAGATGGACAAATGTTTAAGGAGTTTAAAAAAAAAATCAATCAAACCAAAATCTGAACCAGTCTTTTATCACGGTCAACCGTGTGTCTATTGAGAACTTGATAATTTTATTTAACCTAACATGACGTCACGGCTTTACAAATGTATAAATATTGTAAAACAAAATCCCAAATTGTAAAACGATAATAGTGTTAAATGAATATAATCAAAGAAATAACATTATAGTTCTTTTAAAATTAGCAATATTATCTTTGTTTTATTAACCACTGAATTGAGTTTAAATACATCTACCGGTTTCGAAAAATACCATTTTCTTCTTCAGGATGGCATAACTATCTAAAAACATATATTATTGTTTCTTCACCAGAATCTATTTTAAAAAAAAAACAACAATTATTTAAAAAATAAATTTAGTACCTAACTCGAATTGTTACTTAATACAAATTTACTCGAATAATTTTTAGGAAAAAAAATTAGAATGGGACTCGTAGTTAAATTAAGTAACAATTTGAGTTAGGTACTAAATATATTTTTTAAATAATGTTGTTTTTTTAAAAACAGATTCTGGTAAAGAAACAATAATATATGTTTTTAGTTAGTTATGACATCCCGAAGAAGAAAATGGTATTTTTCGAAACCGGTAGATGTTTTTAAACTCAATTCAGTGGTTAATAAAACAAAGATAATAAATAAAAAATTTAACATTATAGTTATTTCATTTGCAGTCGACACTAGTGTCCAGAACGTCTTTTGGTAAAACGGCCACCCTTGGGCATGTTTCAAAATGCACGACTAACAAAATACCGCCCCTAGCGTGTGTGGCACGCGTGGGGGCGGCCAATTAATAGGGTCACGGTAATCATTTAATAAAATAATAATTTTATAGATAATCCCGAGAAAATGACTGTGAAACATTCCGCTGAGAATTTCTTTGGAATTAAACCTTTCTTTTCTTTGGAATTAAACAAGCATGATTCTTGATTATAATTCAAATCGTTTAACAAATTGCACGGTCTGTGGTCGTTCTCTCGAGTACCGAAGTGATGACCAAAATAAATGTTCAAATAAGAAGAGGATATTTGCAAATTGAAATAATCTTAATTTTAAAACAATATCGTTTAACAAGACAAAAAAAAGAAAATATATATATATATATATATACTGAAGATCAGCTATGAAATAATAAAATAGGTATAACTTAAAAATATTTGTGCAATTGTCTTAATAATATATAATGATAAACATAATTATTTACAAATGTGTTTCGAGCATATCATTAAAAAAAATGAAACGAATTATATAAAACGAATCAATATGACAATAATTCACTGGATTGAGCAAAAAATAATCAAATTGAAGAGTACAGCTTTAAAAAGATTATTTTGGATGCGAAAAATAAATAAAAAATTGACAGTAAAAAGTAATATAAAAATATTTTTTAAAATAATCACAATTTTTGGAACGGAACATTAATTAAATTAGTATTATTTAAATTATTGAGGGGTTGATACAATGATGAATATTTAAACCTACTTAAAAATAGACATAAAAAATAATCTTAAATAATCTAGAAACAATAATTAAAAAATATATCGTATAAATATTTAAGAACTTCAAATATTGGAAATGTACATTTTTTGGCATTCAAAAATCGCACTTCATTATTTTCTAAACAACATTGAAAAAAAAAAAATTGCAACAAAACAAAAAAAATATTCACGTTTTAAAATTTAGTTTGTACAGGTGACAACAGATCGATAATTTTTAAACATCGAATTGGCGTTTATTTTCGAATATAGAATCCATGTTCCTAATTTGATTTCACAGTTGTGATTTTTGTTATTCAAAAATGGGCACACTGGTTTGTCTGTTACGTCACTGGTCACCTAAAATGCATGGAGAACGAGCGTTCACTTTGAAAGTTTGTCCCGAATTTAAAACACCACCCGCCGCCGGCACTTTTTGAAAATAGAAGGGGGAATTGAACGTGACGTCTTCAAGATCGCAGTGTTGCCAGGTGGTATTTCTTCTCGGATCTGTAAATGAAAAAAAAAACAATTAATAAATGAGTGAATGTATGCACGTGGAGCAAACAGCCGCAAGAAAACAAGGGTGGGTGGATGATGAGATTGGAAGAAATGAAACGCAGAAATATGTTCTTTTTAGAGATACTGCGGCGAGAGAATCGAGTACGAAATCACACCCGCAGAATACTTCCTTTTATTTCATTAAAAACAATACAATTATTAACGGCAGCAAGGGGTATTTTATAAAAAAATGACCATCTTCGTTTATTGTAAACTACCCCACGTTTGTCTGACGTCCCGCTGACGATTTACACTTTTCATATTTTTAAATCACTGTAATAATTGCCTCGTGTTCTTATCACATCACTTTATTAGCGTCACTTCGGCGACCTCTCAATCCAGCGCGATAAATCACGTGTCCACGGAAGGAGACACGATGAGATAATCTAGGAGATTTAGTTGAGATACGTCTCAATACAATGTATATGTGTTAAGATTTTGATCTGAAGATAAATTCAGAGATCGGCTCGATCGACAACTACTTAAATGTGTGTACACGAGTTCTATCTGACAGCTAGATTTGATTCGTGCACATTAAATTCTAAAACTCATGTACAGGGTGCGCCGTTAAAATCCGGACAAAAAAACTGTTATTACAAAAAGTTGTTTATTTAAGTCAATACACTCATTTAAAAGATCCTTGGTCTATGAGGGACTCCCCAAGCATTGAAACCCAATGATAAACGTCCTATCGTCGTACGATATTTATTTATTTATATTTTGACATCCATATTTTTGTACTAACAGAGGTGGATACATAATAAAAATACATAATACATAGTTTATTGTGTGGGATGGAGTAGACTTCACCTCTGATATATACAGCGTTGTCCTGGCTACTTTGCTAGACTGAAGTCTGTGTTAAAGTAACCAGTTTTTTTTTCGTGCTGTTGTGGCGTTATTTGGAATAAAAAGAGAATTACGAATATGTATAAAAAAGTAAAAATATAATAAAAATATATGGAGTGGGAGTGTTGTAGGACTAGTGAATTATTAGTGAAAGAATTGTATAAATTATATTAAATTGTTGGATATCCATGCTTCTGATTCATCTCTACCTGATTGAATCATATATTGGGTCCATATTTGTGTAATATTATTGGAGTTAAACGATTTCCAGTTGGTACTGAGTGTATTGTATAGTTTCGGAGCTAGGAACATGTAGAATCTTTGATAAAATGTCGTTGCTCTCGGAACTGGTGTGTAGATGTTTGTTGTTTGTTGTTTGTCTAGTGTTGTGTCCATGATTTATCATTTATTATGATTTATATAAACACCCCATCGCTAATAAGACCGTCCTCGTCTAGAGGTCTTAATTTCACTGCGCCATTGAGCAGTTTTCATGCGCCATGTTATAATAGCAGAATAATAATAAAAACCTGAAAATAAAAATTTTCTCAGGCCACTTAGGCAAACTTCACGATAAAGGGGCAAGAGGTCCAGCGGACCCGGTACCCTGTTTGACAAGAAACCAAAGTTCCAAAGTTCAAAGGATCCTTGGTGTGAATTTTCATTCTATATAGCCACTCTGCGCCTCTACCACCTCCTCGATCCTCGCCCTAAAGCGCGAGCACACTATTTTCAATCTGCCTGAACGTGGTCAAAAAATTGGAAGAGTCCAAGCCGTGTGAATCTCCTATTTTTACTATAAAATTGTTCAACAGCTGTTGGCCAACCATACGAACGAAAAATTATGTAGTATGCAGAACGGCAGGAGGCATAAAAAGATTTTTTATATTTGCAATTCAAAATCGACATAGGACATACAGGGTGGCACCAAAAAAAGTGTTAACATTTCGTAAAATGTGATATAATTACATCAAAATTAGTTTAACAATATCAGCAATAGCTTAAATAGTTTATTAATTTACTTACTTACCTATTTATCTATATTACGTTTTATTTTGACAATTTCCGGCCGCCATCTTTTATTATTAATTTTACCATTGTTTATATTTGGTTTTGTCAAATTGTTGCCCAGAATGACAAAAATCACTGCAGAAGACCGTATTCTGATTAAAAATTTGCGAATTGAAAAACATTGGGATGCTAGGGAAATAATCAAAGAGTTTCAAAACAAAGCCTGGAGTATAACTAGACATTACAGCATAACTGGACATTACAGCAGGACGGAGCTCCATCTTACACAGCCAGAAATACAATCAACTTTCTCCAACGTGAGAATGTTAATTACATCGAGCCAGGCATGTGGCCACCGAACATCCCAGATTTTAACCCACTAGACTAGGAGTGTTTTGATGATTTCTGATTAGCTAAATATTGTGCAAAAAAAATACATTAAGAATTATAATTAATTATATTATGTTTTGAAATTACTCATGTGTTACGAGATGTTTTCACTTTTTTTGGGCCACCCTGTATATGTTTATTCGATAGCAATGGAAAAACTGAGAACGAGATATAAATATGGTATGGTGATCCTGCACGCGCCCCATAGACATGGGCGTTTAAGGACTCACCTGACAGTCCAATAAGCGGATGCCAGTACATCGTGACGGATGAGTCCGAGGAGCTATCCGACCCCTTCTCTGCAGACCGTTCTTTCGTCGATATCTCAAGCGAGCCACTCTAGTACTCAACTTGTCGTACCTGCCATTGTAAATCGTTCCGCAATATACGCCAACTTTGGTTCAGTTCTCTTTCACCTTGCTCTAGACACAGAGTAAACAATCACACACGCATATTAATACGCTCACTGCGACATGCACCCACGCGCGTGACTAGAAGACAGTTAGGGGCTTCAGTCTAACCGTCCACAAAACCTTTTGATACGATCACGCAATTAAGATTCTCACGAGTCAATAACATTCTGCAACCACAATCTCTACATGACAAATCATGACTAACGTAAGATAACATTAAAAATACCCATAAAAGATGAAAAATCTAAAAAGCAATTTTGATTTTAAATCGCCGTTCAATAATGCCCCCGACGTGTAATCCGCATATTTCACAACTTGCCCCTGATTCCCTTTAATGCCGTCAATAAAATAACGATAATGCACAAAGGGAAACATGTTTCGGTGCAATAAAATAGCAAATGGACACGCATTTAATATGCCCCTTTGTTAAAAAGTCCCCCTCATCGGCTCGCGGCCGTCCCAGGGGTGTAGGAAAGGAACCTCCCCCGATTTCGAAAAGGTCAAAGCCTGGATTCAATTTGTTGGATGGGGGGCTTTCACTGGATATGTCAATCGCAATGCTATCTCACTACTTTGCAAAAGATACTATAAAGAGAACCCTCGAAGAAGATTGAAATTTTTCAGACGAGTTTACTAAAGGGTAAATAATGCGCGTGCGGTAACTGTAAACTATTACTGTGTGATTGTGTACGAATGCTGGGAGCGTGTCTGCTGTGTTTCCAATGAAAATGATCCAGTGTTAGATTAAGGTCATCCTATGACTCAAACGCAGAGTCATGGGGAAGCCGTCATCCAGCATTGGATTTATATCAATACTATGAACGATGAAACGAACAAATGTCTCCATACTACAAGAACTATACATTAATCAGTAGAAATTTTTTATCACAGTAACTTTTAATCATTACCCGTGGTATAAATATTTGCAGGTTGTTGGTACGTCAAATTTACTATTGTTAATGCATACAAGACTAATTATCATGAAATATGCTGTAGTTTAGATTTTATTCGCTTTAGTCTCAAATACCTTCGAGTAAAATTCGACAGGAGACGACAGAATTAAATTAATTCATTCATTATTACAGACAACACGTTCTTATTGTGAAGTTGTAATTATTCAGAACATAGGTCTGTGATATTTTTAATACAAATTAAATGTATTAATTAGAACGATATAGATATAAAATCAATTTTATCGAAAAATATTGTTGTTTCTACCGGGATTCGAACCTGGATCTCTTCCAATACGGATTATCGGATTACTCATTTTCAGGTATTTGAGATTCCGTAAAAATAAAATAGATGGCTTTCAAATAATGAAACAATAGATGTATTCATTTGAAAAATGGTTTGAAAATCTGTCGTCAAAGCACTGTGTTGGTGTAGCATAATTGGTTAATGCACGTTCTCCGGAATGGAAGAGATCCAGGTTCGAATCCCGGTAGCAATAACAAAATATTCCGATAAAATTGATTTTATATGTATGTCTTTAATCAATAAATTTTTTATAAAACTTTGGAAACATTATTACAACTTATCTATATATTTTTAAGGAGAACACATTCTTATTGTAAAGTTGCAATTTTTCAGTACATAGATCTGTGATATTTTAATACAAATAAAATGTATCAATTAGAACGATACACAGATAAAATCAATTTATCGAAAATATATTTTTGTTGTCATTCGGACTGCGTTATGAAAAACTGCAACTTCACAGTAATAATGTGTTCTCATTGAAAAAAAGATAACACATGTATAAAAAAATAAAATATAAAATTATACTAACCACTTGGACAGTAGCGGACCCGCCGGGGGGGCGTACGCCGAGTGTCCGTAGGGCGCGCTGGAGTACTGCCCGCTGTACGGGGAGCTGTAGCTGAACTCGGTGCCGCCACTGCCGCCCCCTAGAAAAATATTTAAAAAAAAACATATAAATAAAAATGCGTGTCTCGAAACCTGTCGGCAGTCGCCGGAAGTACAGGTTTAGCGAACGGCTATTTGCGGTGGCAGGCCCAAAAGCGTGGAACAACGAACGCATCAGAAACCTTATCTAAATATCACTTTCATAAGTTCGAATAATAATTTTTAATTTGAAATAATATAGGACTGCATCGCACAGAATTGCGAGGTCGCAGCGCAGGCGCCATATAATTTATATGATAAGACACGTGTCAATAATTTAAAGGTGTAATCATAGGCGTGGCGCCAGAAAACCCGTGGGATAGATTTCAGGATAACAAAGATGTCTTAGTAAAACGTCACAGCGGTGGCCTGTCGCTGAGTAGATACTTGCGAATATGACTATATGTATTGTTATGTATCTGAATAAAAACAGGGTATTCTGCAGGCGGGAAGCCATTGTGACGTGACGTATGTGTTTCATTTCTTTCGACCTCATTATCATCATCATTATCGCCGGTTGAGAGAAGCTGAGATCGGCGAACTACCTTTGTCTACATTCTTATTTCCTGCGTGGAACAAGGACTATAAATAGTTTATGTGTAAAGCGCCCTTGAGGTGAAATTCTAAACTCCCAACCGCAAACCTTCTATAAAATGTTCCCACTCTTTGGACAAGACGATGATGACATAGAGCGGCAGAGAAGACAGTTGAGCGTTCGTGCAAATATGCTGTCGCGGCGTTTCTACCGATGCAGTAAGTAGGTGAAGAGGATCCTGTTTAAATCCTTCTTCACCAGCATGCAAGCCTGCGAGCTCTGGCTGAAATACAAGCAAGTGATGTATAACCGTCTCCGAATTCAGTACAACGACTCATACAGAATACTGTTCCGATTGGCGCTTTATTGCAGCTCATCTACAATGTTTACCTAAGGTTGTATACATGGATTCGTTCCGCTTCTGAGACATCGAGTTGCGGGCGTAAAAGCACCAGTTCCCTGGTGCAAGCGGCGCTCTCATGGAAAGCTGGTTCCCTGACCAGATAATGACAACGCCTACAGAATAGCAACAATAATGACTGTGACTGAAGTATTTATATTTTGTTCATATTTATATATATATATACACATATATATATATATATATATGTGTGAACATTTTATTTATTTATATTTTCTTTGGTTTTATTTTTCATAACATTGTGTTTATTTTGTAATTTTAATGTATATAATAATGTATATAATATTATTATTATTTTTATTAACGCTGTTGATTATTAATTTATTCATTTTTTAAACGCCATGACACAAACATAAAACAAATTTAAACGAACTTTAAGAAACTTCGAGAGACTTCAAAATGATGAAACACTCGAAACCACTCGACATCGATTGAAGCAGCACATCAAACATATTTATTTATTTATTGGTAACTATATAATACAAATGTAAAAATATATTTGAACTGTGCCCGTCTCACTAGAGAAATTCTGCGTTGAGACGGGCATAGTTTACGAGTAAATTAGTATTACAAGTAGCTGATCGAATTAAAATAGCGTGTATGTAAAAAAATCAAGGTTTGAATTAATGTGTTTGGGTGAGTGCGCTAATACTGGCTCTGCTAAGTTTTTATTTTCAGTTTCGTGTTATTGGGACAATTCAATAGGGTTGAATTTTTCACTATCCTAATATATAGTTTAGTTCCAAAATATTTGTAGTTCCTTTGGCCACATGTTGTATGTGCTCTCGGGGCTTGTAGGTTATGTGTATTTGTCAGTGTGGTAATTATATTTTGACTTGTTTTAAAATGTGTATGTTTGTGTTTATGTATGTAGTTAAGAGTAGTATTGACATATATTTGTCATATATCAAAGACATCGAATTTATTAAAATTTTCGTCAGCGCTCGTTGTGATTGAGATCAAATAACATAACAAAGTTTTCTAACGGCTCAGATAAAAGTATAAATAGTAGAGGATAGAGCGCCACACTCTTCCGTGATTGAAACTATACAACGACTTACAACAACAGACGAGACAATTTTTTTATAACGTTCCCTGAACCAAAATGTTTGTAATGTAAAGTGTAATTTTAGATACAGAATGGTTGTATTATTATTCGAGGGGTGGAGTTATAGATTATAGAAATAAATTCACAGTAGTTACTGTGTTTCGTGTTCGCAAATTTCAAATTTGCCGCTAATGCAGTGGCGCAGCTCTGCGGCGGTCCCTGTGGCGGGGGGCGGGCGTAAGTGAATTCGCGTTTTGCGTTTGATGTCGAAACCGCCCTGCACGCAATATACACTGATGTGAACACGCTTTGTCCGTGGAGGCGGTGGTGGGAGGGGGGGGGGGGGCTTGGGTGGTTGAGCGGTGAGGGTTTTGGGTGGGGTGTGGGGGATGAAAGGTCGCCACGGAAGGGCAGAGAACGACGATAAATCAAAATATTTAATATTCATTCTTAAATCTGTAAATAGTGCATTGTTTTAATTTATTTTTGATATTTATGTATGAACTGGTGATTGTTGAATTATTATTATAATTACAACAGTTAAACAATACATAAAGTCTCACGAAGACCCTGAACAACGGCTGATAACGACGTTGATGACGTATTTTTAAAGAAATTCTTATTTAAGGTTAAATATATACACGTTCTATAGGTACCATACTGCATCAGAAGAAGAAATAGCTGCATTTTTTATAATTTAAAATTATTCATATTTCAAGCTCCTAGAATGTATAATCAGATTGGAAATAATATTAAAACTTTGAGTGACATTGAGTGAGTTGAGCGTTCGTGCAAATATGCTGTCACGGCGTTTCTACCGATGCAGTAAGGAGGTGAAGAGCATCCTGCTTAAATCCTTCTTCACCAGCGTGTATACCTGCGAGCTCTGATCGAAATACAAGCGAGTGACGTATAACCGTCTCCGAATTCAGTACAACAACTCATGCAGAATACTGTTCGGATTGGCGCGTTTACCGAAGGCCGTATACATGGAATCGTTCCGCTTCTAAGACATCGAGTTGCTGGCGTAAAGTTGCAGCTGGAGCTCAGCACCAACTCTCTGGTGCAAGAGGCGCTCTCATGGAAAGCTGGTTCCCTGACCAAAGAATGGCAGCGCTTACAGAATAGCTACATATACAACAATGGCCGTGACTGAAGTAGTTATATATGTAATATTTATATTTTGTATGTATACATGTGTGAACTTTTTACTTTTTATTAACTTTTTTTATTTTTTTTATTTATTAATATTTTCCTTGGTTTTCTTTTTCATAGCATTATATTTATTTCATAACCTTTAATGTATAACATAATATGTATTATCTCTATGACGATTCGGGTTAAAAAAAACCTGATCACGCTGGAATAAACACATTATTATTATTATTATTATTACTACAGCCTTTAGAAATAATGTTTTTAATTGGTTGTCAACATTAGGTAGAGCAGATATTGAGAGTTAACTATTGTACACTATAAAATAATTCTTATAACTGCATTACGTGTACTTTTATACTTATATATTTTCAAGATATATTATAGATAAGTACGGGCATTACAGGGGTCACGACCCGTCATCGGCTAGTTTAAGTGATCACTTTACACAATGTAACGTTCACCAATTCGCTAATGCGTTGGGTTAGTGTGAAAATTAGTGTAAAAAGGCCCTATTTTTGAAGTTACGCCACTGCTTTGAGATAAACAAACACTTTCAGTTTCAGCTTAGATCCTTCCAGAACTTAAACGGTGATTACTGACGACGGTAGCTGCGCGTCAGATATAAAAAGATGCATAGGTATGGCGAAAAGTTGTATCTCCAGACATGACAAAATATGTAAGGACCGTGGTATTTACAAGACAGCTTGTACAGGTTCTGGTGCATTCTAATTTTCAATGAGCCGAAGCTCCCATGTAATTCCTACACTGCTAGGTTGGCACATTTTTTTTTAATGGCGGCTGTGATGCTATGATGCAGTGTATTATTGGTGTAATGCAACACGGCATGGCCGTCTACCGAGAGCCATTCACCGTCCCCCGTGAACCGAGCCCGAGGTCACGTCGAAGGACGGATAGGAAGAGAAAGATTCCCCACCCGTTGGACCAACCGAATGGAAATAGCAACTGTCATCTCTCTGGCGATAGCCGTGAGACGCCGAGAAAAGTGGAGAAGTATTTAAGTTAAGTTTTAAGTTAATAATAATAATAATAATAATGGGCTTTCTCATCTTTTATCTGTGATCTGGATCCGTACATGTAAGTGTCATTGCCAGTAAAAAAAAATGAAATGAAATATACATTGTCTTTATTACGAGTAAGAAAAAACATACACTAGCGAAGTTGTACGAATTTTTACGACTGGCAAGTATATTGAGCAACGCAATGCAAATGAATGATGAATGTTTGTAATTTTAAAATTATGTTCAATAATCATTTATGTAAACATGATTTCAGTTTTTTCAAAAATGTTTTTGATTGGATATATATATATATATATATATATATATCAAAGTTGATACGTAAGAACATCGTTTGTACAATTCCAGATAAGGCTACACAAAATGCAATAGCAGAAAAGCAATCGGCTGCGTTGTCACTCAATTAGCCCTGGGGCACATTCCTGAGTGTCCCTATTGTACAGCAATAGGAGAGAGATAAAATAATAAAATAAATATAGCTAAGTGGGGGCGATAAAATAAATACAATAAATGTATTACACACTTGATACATAGGCGCGTTACAAACACCTGATTTGACATACGTCAGGTGGCATTACGGCCCCGTTGTGGCGCGTGCGGTGGTCACCCCACTGCCTCCCTAATACACGCAAGTACCCGGTATACGATTCATATATTTATTTCAGTGCGACCATGTATACGTTGCAAGTGGGACGGCTTTTACACGATCATTAATTTCTACAAATATAATATGATGGCGTATTTGAGTGACTCTCTCGGAGCAGTGGGAGTGACATGGCAAACGATAATCATCATAATTAAAATTTTAAAATATAGACACCCGTACACGTGTCATCAATTTTCTTATTAACAAATTATATTAATTATTTAGAAAGATATACAGAAAAATCTATTTATCGAAAAAATATCTTGGTTGCCACTAGTAGCACAATGAAGTCCTGGTACCGACAGTATGGAAGTGAGGCCTGGAGCAGGCAGAAGAGGAATGAAAATAGACTAAATGCAGTGGAACTGAGAACACTTAGGCGTATATGTGGCAAATCTATTTATGACAGAGTAAAGAATGTAAAGCTGATGTTAGTATAGCGAATATGAGAAGATGTATGAACGTGGATGAGTGTGCCGCTCTATCCTCTGTGTCTACCCCCGCGGGGAAACGGCGTGATGGTAAGTAAGCAAGTAATATTACAGAACCATGTTCAGAAATTCATTAAACATATTTTTACTATTTTCAAATTAATCCAAGCTCTTGTGCTACGAAAATAGGTTTAACAAGACTCGAATCCCCGACCAATGTATATTAAACCATTAGACCAACAAGCGCTTTTAAGCGGAAGCTCATGTTACACCCGTCCTAAAATGGGCGTGCTGCATAATCTTGATTTTTAAACTGGAAAAAAAATATTGCTCTCTCTTGTCAATGGATCCAGACACAATATATGTATTTCTATTTTTCTGGGTCTTTTCCCCAGTTACATTTATAAGATACAAGACTGAATGAGAATGTCCTATTAAATTTTTTTGTCCCGCCGACTTTTGAAAGGAACCTCGCCCGACGGGGTGGCCATTCGCCCTTTCTATCCAGAGCCCGGGAACCCGCCCCGGGTACCTGATTGCATTTCGCGCGCGGGAATTCAAATTAAATCCAAAATGGATGTCGCTATCCTTGAGGTATGTTTTGACGTCTAACCAATCTAGCAACCTACGTACTATTCGGCTGACAAGCTTTTTTCCATCGCATTTATAATCATTTGATTTCGGCAAGTAAATGCGACGTTCAGGGCACCGTTCGAGAACATGTTTTGTCTATTCATAAAAAAAAATTGATAATTTATACAGAGTCATTTTCGTAAAAAAAAAAATCACCTCAAAGGCGCTTTACACATAAACTGTTTATAGTCCTAGATTATCTTCGTATTTAAAATTAAAAATTGTTATTTGAATTTATGAAAATATTTTGAAAAAGTCCTTTTTTAGTATCTTATTAACACTTTCAAAACCATGCAGTAACATAGGTGTACCGACCCAATTAAAACTGTAATATTTTTGTTGATATACGCATTATAAAATTCATATTTTAGTTAATTATAAGGAAAATGTTTATGCTTAGAACTGATTAGTGAAAGACTAAAATAATCTGAAGCGAATCCTACAAAAAAAATCATTTTTCAATTCAGTCAGTTGTAAAATTAATATACTGGAAAAAATACCATTTGCGGTGAGACAAATAGAGATGGTGCATTAATTTCACAATACAAAAAGCTTTCTTCACATTTAAAATGTTAAAAATTTCTTACGATAACACGAGTTGACAGCATGGCTGCATATGGGTATTTTGTATCACGGTATGGTAAAGGTTAAGTTAAAGTCTCTGATGCACTGTTTCTTATGACGGAGGGCAAAGAGTTACACGATTTGGGCCTGCCGTTCACTAAATTTTGATTTCTGGTAACGGCTGGTAGGTTGTACAACCCTTCCCGCGGCCGAAGTAGAGGCTCACCCGAGAGACTGTCTGTCCTCCACTTCATACATCATTACAGTGAAGTGTTGACTGGAAGGTGGTGATAGAAGAATAGATGTTAGCTCATGAGACGCCCTACCTGACCGTCGCCGGCCGCGACGGTATTGCTCCGTGCCGTCGGTACTTTATGGCTAATAGGAGTTTCGTTTTCTGCATCGGTAGTTGCTGGGTGCGTTCGGCTTCGTCGGGCGATGATGATGAGAGTGGAGGCAAAAGACCTACACAAGGCTCCATTGCATTAATCATATAAAATAAAATAACAATCACTTTGTATAAAACCATGAAATTTGTCACACGTCAACCGGTTTCGCTTATCTCAAGCTTCATCAGGACTTTCTAAGAGGGAGATAGAATATAAAATTCATGTGAAAGAGAGAGACAGAATAAATATATAGTTAAATAGAACATGAAGCGAGACATAATATAGAATTATACACAAGAGACACAGATTACATATACAGATAGACGGAAGATTAAGGAAGGGGAAAATACATTTTTAAATACGTCCTGATGAAACTTGAGATAAGCGAAACCAATTAACGTATAATGAATTTCGTGATATCATACAGATTGCTATTTTATTTAATATATAATATGTCAAAACCACAAAGTGATTGTTTTCTACGAAAATATAATATTTTTCAAATAAAAATATAACGCTGACTGACTTTTGTGAATATCCCGGCTAAATTCGTCAATAAGCCTGATGTTGTTTAAAAATGGCGGTTGTAGAGAAAAAAGTCGATCTGATTCTTGCTGCCCATATCGGAAGGGTTTTTATTTTAATATCTGGAAGAACTCGCGTGGCAAAATAATAAATACCTTGAAGATGAAATTCCCCGAAGATGTGGTAAATAACACCGCGCGAGGGTTGGAGGTGGATTTATGAAATATCCTCAGAATTTTATTGGGGATTTTCCCAAGGTTCTCCCCCGAAGCCGGTTGCGGAAACCAATTTAAAATAAGTCGCGCGATTTTTGAATACGTGACGTTTTGACGTAGATAAGACGCGCAGATAGAGAGGGGTAGTGAATTTCAAAAGAGAGGAAATAGAGAATTAAACAGAAGTCAAAAATAAAATAAAAATAATATTGGTACAAGTCTAGGAAAACCGTTTAAACTCTCACATTAAAATTTGACTTGGACGTTTTGAACTTTGACAAGACAAGACTAGAATTGTGTCGATGTACATACAGTAACTAACTAACTAACTAATTAATTAACTAACTAACTAATTAACTAACTAACTAACTTACTATTACGCCGATTCTCCGCGGAGGGTAGGCAGAGAGATTAAAGCGTCACACTTCTGTACTGACACACAAAATCTCGCCTCATCCACATTCATACATTTTCTCATACAAGCTCGCCGATTATTGAGTCTTCTTACAGGACCATCTGGTTTACCTGGTCGCGCCGAGTCTTCCGCGGACGTTCTCTACTTGTTATGTCATCAACACTTGCGTCATATACCATTCTCTCCTCATTCATACGTTCCATATCATCAAACCACCTAAGTGATCCTTTCTTAATCAGCTTTACATTCTTTCTTTCTTTATTCATTCTTTACTCTGTCATAAATAGATCTGCCACATATACGTTTAAGTGATCTCATTTCTACTTTCGTTTCTCTTCTTCTAGCTCCAGGCCTCATTTCTATATATCAGTGTCGCTACCAGGACACCATTGTTTACCTCAACCGAGACATGACATATAGTAGACACTAAAGAATTAGAAAAAATAGCTTGCAACAAAAGTGAACACAAATTCTTCGATCGGTGACGTGTTTATTATTTCAATATCATTATCAGCCGTTTTTAATTCACTGCTGGATGAAGGCCTCCCCAAGAATTTTTTTAGTAATGCACAGCATTTTTTGCTTGTATGCACTGCGCACGCCCCTGGACGCATCAATAATTCAAGATAACTATAAAGCGGACATATTTTTCGCAAAGAAAATATGAGTATCATTATGCAGGGGAGGATAGAAGGCAGCAGAGCTAGTAGTGCAGGTAGAAAGAGATTATCTTGGCTGTGTGTAACTTACAAATGTTGGTGATATTATACGGGATAAATCGACATACTGCAACATGGTCGGCAACCTTCGACAGAAGGTGGCAACCCACGAAGAAGAAGTCTTGCTAAAAAACGACGCGCACGCAATTGATTTCAAATGCATCGTTCCTGAGCAGGGGTGGACTCGAGATGATATTCCCAGATTACATTAATACATTACATTTATTTCGTTTGAATAACAAAGAAACCTAGCCATTTTTTAAATCTATATAGAACAATTATTCTTCATACTTCACACGTGCACAGTTTGGAGAAGAACAGTTCTTAGTATGCATTACTTTGTACTATTTGTATTATTTTTCAGCTAATGATATTATGTTAATAGATATTGGTATGTTCTTCATGGTTTATTTTTTAAATACACTAATTAACAAATTAATTTAATTTAATATTAGAAGAAAATTTTTTGATATTATTTTGTTTTTATGGATTGAAAACCGGGAAATCAATGTGATTTTATTAGGAGAACACATTCTTATTGTGAAGTTGTAATTATTCAGAACATAACTCTGTGATATTATAAATATTAATTAAATATATTAATTGGAAAGATATACATATAAAATCAGTTTTATCGAAAAATATTGTTGTTGTGCTACCGGAATTCGAACCTGGATTTCTTTCCAAATTAGGGAAAGTGCATTATTTTTAGCGCCAAATTTTCGAACCCATATGAGACCTCTTTGATACATTTAATCGTTCCATTGTTTGAAAGAGCCATCTACCTTATTTTTACGGAATCTCAAATACCTTTATACATACCCGTTAGACTGCTTAATTTTAAAAAGGTATTATTATTATCCCCAACGCGCTACTCATACCTACATATGAAACTAGTTTCGTGTTCGTAATTTTTTATTTGCGGTTAAATAAATGGTAATATTTGATTGGTTTAATAATGATTGCGTATAATTTGTATGAGTGATAAAAAAAAATCCGCCCCTTCGCCGGATCGCCGCGAATAGCTCTGAGAATAAGTGAGCCCCCTGTTAATAACGTATTGGCACCCCACTGACTATACGAAGAGACCAATCTTTGTGACGACTGAAGTTATTCCACCAGATTCTCGTGAACCGGAGCACTCGGGATGACAAGCGGCGAGACCGCCAACCCTATTCACATTTTTTTCTATTTACGAGATGAAAAATAATAATCCGTTTTGGAAACACTGCTCCCCGCAAGCGTCGCCATGCCAACACGCCGGCGAGGGTGGGGGGAGCGGATCCGGCCAATCGGAGCACTCCGTTGTCGTATCCATGGCGACCGGTGCGCGAGCGGGACGGGCGCGCGAGGAGGAGCGAGAGGTGACGCTCGAATCATATTAAAACCCATAATGTACCCAGTCAATTAATAATATGAAATATGTCTCGCGTCTGTTCTGTTCTGCGAGGTTAAGCGCGTCACTAGACCAAGCGCCAGGGCTAAGTTGCGACAACATCGGTCATACCTGACGTCATCATCACTATCAACATCAACTAATTCGTCATCCGTCATGACGACGATACAATGGCATCGAAACCGGTCGATGGCAAAGTAATAAACATGGTTTCACAGAAATGAGTACAATCTATTTAAATTAATATGAATATCTAACCATACATTTAAAGGTATACCCAAGTATTCAAATACATTTTTAAATACTAATTAAATGTATTAATTAGAAAGATATACATATAAAATATGTTGTTGCTACCGGGACTCGAACCAGAATCTCTTTTTAATCCGGGGAACGTGCTACCGACAATGCTACAGCACACAGTGCTTTAACTACATTTACACTTTTAAAATGAACACATCTATCGATCCATTATTTGAAAGCCATCTATTTTATTTTTACGGAATCTAAAATACCTTTGAGTAGTCCGATAGGAGACGGCAAAATTAACAATTCATTTTTATTAGAATTTGTACATTTCGGATATTTGTCGTCAAAAGTACTGTGTGTAGTAACATAGTCGGTTAATGCACGTCCCCCGGATTGTAAAGAAATCTACCTTTCTAATTAACACATTTAATTAACATTAAAAATATTACAGACCGTCTGTTCTGAATAATTACAACTTCACAATAAGAATGTAAGAAGTTAAAAAAAAAATTAAATTATATCGTTTATCAATTAGAATTAGGGAAAGAGATTATAAATACAAAAAAAAATAAACAGATGAAAAATTATCAGTTGATAATCTTAGATAGTACATATTATACACTTAACCTAGGAACAGTAGCAAGACCAGTTGCTTCCTTCACATTTGCCGGCAGTCCATTCAACTATTTGAAACCTTTAAGTATTTAGTGTTTCTGCCAGATTTGTTTGTGGAAGTCTAAAATCCCACCGACTTCTCGTAGGATAAGTATAGACCTCAAAATTATATTTTTATTCATGTAAGATGGCAATATTCTATTTTTAATTTTGTTTATCAATACTAGAACCTTTTGTATAATTTTTTGTTCAACTATCATATTTATTACATCTTAAAATTGAAGAAATAAGGAAAGAATGTAAAGCTGATGTTAGTATAGTGAGTAAGATTAAGAAAGGATCGCTTAGGTGGTTTGGTCGTACGGAAAGGATGAATGAGGAGAGAATGGTAAGAAAGATATATGACGCAAGTGTTGATGGAACCAGAAATAGAGGACGTCCGCGAAAGACTCGGCACGACCAGATAAACCAGATAATGGAGGATGGTTCTGTTAGAAGCCTCAACAATTGGCGAGCTTGTATGAGAAGATGTATGAATGTGGATGAGGCGAGAATTGTGTGTCAGGACAGAAGAGTGTGCCGCTCTATCCTCTCTGCCTACCCCCACGGGGAAACGGCGTGATGGTAAGTAAGTAAGTAAAATTGTCCTTATCCGTCTGTTTAAAATTGTTATAATTTTTTTTCTTCTCAGCTTAATTGAAAATAACGACGAGAAAAAAAAATCATATTTTAAAATTTACACGTATTAGTTGGCAGTGGCGTGCAGTAGGTATAGATTTAGGTTATGCTGTTACCAATGATATTATACAATCATATATAATATATGTACTTTCGTTTAACCAACGTATTTAGAAAAAATAAATCCGTCGTTTATACGACCCTATCATGTATTTATTTATAATTTTACGAGTACTATTAATAGTGTTTTTTAAGTTTAAGTTTTGACATAAAATAATACCTTCTTGAACACATATAAAAAATGTTTGGACGTTTTTAAGAACACTTTCTATGACTGAACATGATTCATTTATTGTTTGAAAATTTTTCACGTAATACCTAAAGGAAATCATTATTTTTATTAAAGGTTAACGTTGGAAATAGTTTTGCCAATTGCTTTTTGCTTTTCACAAATCAAATACCAATCCAAGCACCAAATTTAAAGAACAATCATGAAATCAACGAAAATTCGCCAATTAGTAAAAGAGGAAGTAGACACTTCCTACACTAAGCCTTTCTAATGTTATTCTGTTAAAAAAAAACAGCATATGTAACGACTTCATACAAAACAGATCAACCGAACGGAATTTTCAATTCGGTAAATAGCCAATTATATGACTTGAGTAATTCACTAGCTTAAAGACAGAACAGAGTAATGTGAATAGCTCGATGTGGCGAATACATAAGAGCACCACGGGTACAGCAGAGAGTTGTGGTGGTAGTTTTAAAGTCTCTACCTGTACACAAATGGCTCTAATTGTAAAATAATGTTTCCGTTTATGTTAATTGAATTATTTAATTTATATTTGTTTTCCAGAATTTTTAGTAATGCACAATTTTTTGCTTGTATGCACTGCATACAAGCCCCTGTCAGTAGGTACTTAAACACCAGTTTCGAGTTAAATTATTATTTAATACGTATAAAGTAGGTTAGATACGTAATATATTTTTATTTCAAATCAAGTGCCAAACGATTATAGAATTATTTTACTCAAAATATGCGTGCATATAACATAAATTATCAAATGCCTGACCTACGTACTAAAGGCGAGATTATTTTAATTAATTAATAAGATATTAGAAAAATACGTATTTTCTCAGTAATATATAATATATAGTATATAATAAATATATGTACCTAATACGATAAATAAGTGTAATTTTTAGTGAATTTACTTGATTAGTAATTTTGGATCAAATCATTGATCTATTATAGAAAACTGTGTTTTCTTCTATATGCGCCACGTTCTGTAGAAAGTTGGATGCAACGTTGCAGTAGGCTGATTTGTCTCGTGCAAGATGTACAAGATCTCAGGCAGTAAGAACATTGAACCACTTTCTGAGGTAACGCAGACAAGATAACCTCTTTCTACCTTCATCATCGCCTGCATAATGAACTGTAAGGGTTCATATTTCTGACTGCGAAGAGACTCGGGTCATTGGCATTTCATGAGTAAACTCTTCGACTTAGGACTTGTCCGTGAACTGTGGTGTGTTTGCGCTCAGGTGAGGCAGGCATCCTCTGGAACTGTGTGATTATGAATGATGCGGGTGAGATCATGACTGCGGGATAAGAAGGAATAGGTCATTGGATCCCCCGAAAACCCTATTAAGAAATGAAAGGAATCTCGGAAATTTCTGAGTATTTATTAGGGTGTGGGTCTCCCGCTGGGGGTTGCTGGGATGCGCGATGCCTGGAAGACTGGCTAGAGAGACCTAACGGAGCATTCTACTGGCTCTCCCTCGAACTCTTGCTACTTGGACAGGGTGAATTTCTGCCGGACTGTGACCGAGTTGTGCGACTGAAACACATAAATGTGACGTCTGCTCTCCCCTTTTGGGGGTGTGTGATTTCTATAGATTCTTTCTGGCTGCCTTTTTAAATTAATGTGACAACGAGTCACAGGTATGGTTCTGGTACGACGATATGATGGTATTACGATGATATGATTGAATGTAATAAAATAAACAAAAATATATGTAATTATGACGAATCGAAACGAGGGTAAACAACCCTCAAAACGATTCGGGATAGGGTGTAAATAAAAAAATAAATAAAAAAAAATAAAAAAATTAGTTCTCATAACTTGTTCGTGTATCTTAGTACCTCTACGATGGTAATTTGGTCAGTCCAGGATATCAGAAAGAGCCACATCTCAAATATTAAAATGCCAGCTTATCCGGCTTGCAACAAGATTGCGATTTCGTTAATGATTTTGTTAATAATACTGTTATCGTAATATTCATCTCATGCAACCTGATCAAAGCTTGCGTTTAATCATATTTCGGATTCCACACCCTGATCCCCCGAAACTGCGCCACCCTGTACCATAATGTATTATGCAGACACCTATTAGTCTAACAGCCCCGCAGAACCCCCAATTGAACCACCCTGTTCAGATTGCCTCCCCCGCTAATGCGGGTAGGTACATCGTGACCACAAACCGTGTTAGCCTACAGCGTCAGAGGATCCGGCTCGAAGGACCATAGACGTTAGCCGTGTGGTGTATGGATAATTTGGTTAGCTGAAACAAATTTGTGTATCGTTTCGGATAACGTATGCACATTCAGGATTACTAGCAATATTGTAGTCACTTGAATTTTTATCTTTAGTTATCTTAATAAGATCGATATAAATATTATTCAGTTAGAAATTATTGTGTTTTTAGTATAAAATTCATTTTAAATACTAGCTGAAGCCTCAAAACATGTAAGTGAATATAATATATCAAAATAATTTGTATTCACTAACACGAAGTGTTTGAAAAACGTCAAAAAGTTTATAACTCTATTAATTTTTATATTTAGCTATTTTGGTTCAATGCAGATTTGTCTCGGTAATCTTTCTTCAATATTATGAGAAAATATATTTTGTATACGCGGTCTTTCTTATAATGCTTGTATTTTCTTAATTATGGCAAATAATATTCAGTTTATTAGTTGTACATTAATGTAAAAGTCCTATATAAGTGATAATTTAAAAAAAGTCAAATCTAGTGTATAACTTCTGATACAAATGAATAAGAAATATGAATTATTTTTGATGGTCCGCTCTTGAATCGTTGATAATATGATTTCTTTCGTATTCCAAGAAGATCATTCGTCAGGTGGCGTCTTCCTCTCGTACTATATCCATTCAACAGAGGTTGGCTATCCATCGCACACCTTACATGATACATTGTTTGGAAGTTGAATAAACGATAGTATTTGGAACACCGCTGATGCAGTTGTTTTGAAATAACAAAAAAAAACACGATCAGTTTCGGGCGACGAGTTCTTTGATACAAAGCCACACATCAATTATACATACAGTTTCATCACGACAGACGGTGAAAGTGAAAATAATTAATAAATATGCAACGCCATTCTATACAACAAGGTGATGCACTTTTTAAACACCCAATTTGCATAGTAATAAAATGAATGTATCTTATCCAAACTTTTACGTCACAATCAAATCAAATTCAATTTGTGAAAGCGAAAATGCTAAAAACTGTATAAGACCCATCTACAAAAATAAAATAAATAAAAATGTACAAATAATATTAATTTCAATATAAATAAAAATAAAAAATGAAACAGAAATAATTAAAGACACAAAAATGAAACAAAAGCATTATCAAAATATCTGCTGCAAATATTTGTGTGCTAGTTTTGAGTCGTTGATAATTCAAAGGCGCACTAAAATTTTGATCGAACGTATGTCCATAACATGGTCACCCCTTTAATATGAACACATACAGAATCAAGACTTCAGACCCAACACGAATGAGTGAGCAGCCTGTGTGTGTGTATTAGTTAAACTTGTTAAAATGTACAGATTTCAGATTGGTCATTATGAATTTCTTAAGATCAAATATTGCGTCATATTTTGTAATTTTTATTTTTTTCTTATTCTAAATTTATAGTTGATATATTAACGTGTAGCTTGTCGGTCAAATGGTTAAGACGCTGATCTAGTAATCTAGTGATAGAGAGAATATTGATATGAAATATATTCCGCGCACGCATCCATATTAAAAAAAATAAAATTATGTGCTTTAGAAGATCGCTGTTGATTAAAAATGAAAAATGTTTTAAATATGAACTAAAAAATATATAATTAGAAAGATCTACATATAAAATTAATTTTATAGAAAAATATTGTTGTTGCGCCACCAGAAGGTGTATAATCCAACTATGCTACAGCGACGATATTTTTAGCGACAAATTTTCAAACCTATATGTTACCTTTTTGATATTAATACATTTAATCGTTCCATTATTTGAAAGAGCCATCTACCTTATTTTTACGGAATCTCAAAAAATACCTTTGAGTAATCTGATAACAGACGCCAGAATTATCAATTAATTTTTATTAAATATTGGACACGTTGATACAACTTTATCCCAGTGAAGCAGATATTAAAATGCGAAATGTACTTTGTATAATTTCAAATTTATTGTCACTATTTTATGTCGACATTGGCGACTAGCTCGTGTACAAGTTTGAGTATTTTAAACATTGTTATATTATTTATATTATTAATTATGTGTTAAAAAAATGAGTTTATCAATTATTTCGCGTCACATGCCAATTGTAAAAATTGTGACGAATTTGAAGCGTTATATTCAGTGTATTATTATGACGTTCCGGTGTATTCCGCTAGTGTTTATTTTGATAATAAAGTATAAGTCATTACAACCTTAAATTTTTTATTTCTTCATGAGCTACATGCAACATTTAAATGTCGAAATAAATTATAAATACAGTAGATTAAACAAAGTTTGAAACATTATGTTGTGTAATATAAAAATAATTTTTAATAAATTCAAACGTTAACCTTTAAATATCTCGATACAATAGAAACGCGACTTTAACCACATTCATAATAATAATGGGGATAATTAAATCAATTCTATATTTTAAAAATTGTGTTTCTTATCACCACCGGGACTCGAACCCGGAACTTTTTCTAACTTGGAGGATTGTACCCAGTTACACAGCAATAATATTTTGCTTCGTCGTCGAATACTGAACATAATATAAGTTATTACTTATATTAAATGTATCATATTTTTATTTCTGAGTACGGGATGAATAGTAAACTTATACATACATACATACATCTCTATATGAAGGAAGTTCTGCATGTGTAAGGATAAATGGATCATTCACATCACCCATTACAAAGGGTGTCAAGCAGGGTTATGTAATGTCTCTATGGCAGTTCAACTTGTATATGGATAATTGTGTGAAAGAACTGGAATGTATGAATGTAGGAGCGAAAATGGGAGATTTGATTGTATGCTGTTTATTGTACGCCGACGATGCAGTACTAATGGCGAATAATGAGCAAGAACTACAGAGTCTAGTGAGTAGAATGTACGATGTATGCAAAGAAAGTGACCTTATTATGAATGTCAACATGTAGAAATTGATGGTATTCGAGAACGAAGACGATATGCAAAATACTTCTAGGTAATGCATGTTTGGAACAAGTAGATGAGTTAGTGTATTTGGGAAGCATGTTTCATAGAAACGGAAAGGCTGAGAATGATATCGAAAGGAGGGTGACTGCAGGAAATAAAATGAACGGTGCTTTGAATGGAATTATAGCTAATGGGAACTTGTCAACTGAGGCAAAACTAGCGGTACACAATGGAGTTCTGGTACCGACACTGATGTATGGAAGTGAGGCCTGGAGCGGAACAAAAATAGAATAAATGCAGTGGAAATGAGTATGTATGGCTTATGGGTATGTAGCAGATCTATTTATGGCAGTGTAAAGAATGAAGAAATAAGGAAATAATGTTAAGCTGATCTTAGTAAGATTAAGAAAGGATCACTTAGGTGGTTTGGTGATATGGAACGGATGAACGAGGAGAGAATGGTATATGACGCAAGTGTTGATGGCACCAGAAATAAAGGACGTTCGCGGAAGGCTTGACCAGATAAACCTGTCAGAAGCCTCAATAATCGCGAGCTTGTATGAGATGATGTATAAATGTGAATGAGGCGAGAATTGTGTGTCAGTAGAGAAGAGTGTGGCGCTCTATTCTCTCTGAATACCCCCGGCGGGAAACGGCGTGATGGTAAGTTAGTTAGTTAATCTTTTTATTTGCAATAAATCTCAAAAACCTTCGAGTAGGTAAAATAATTATCATATTGTTCCGATTTCAATATATCATCATATTCTTGTCAGATAAACATTTAATATAGCTTTATTTCACAAAATAGTACAGCTTCTCGACTGCACGCGCCTAGTAAAAAACATGTTTGTTAATGTGAAAATTTTGTGTTCTGAAATTGTACTTGCATGCTATATGACGCTAAGATTTTTAAATATCTAATATTTTTATTAACATGTACTTCTTATGTTGTAAAATTGTACGTACATGTTGGGCGAAGCTAAGATTTTCAAATTTTTTAAAATTAATCTAGAAATTTCCTGTTCTAAAATTGGACCTAAATGCTAGATGATGCTAAGATTATCAGATGGATTATTTATCTGTAAATTTTGTGTAAAACTGCAACTTCACAATAAAAATTAACGTTTTTTAAATATGTATCATATATATATATATTATAAAAAAATATAATTAAATGAATAATTTAAAAAAATTAACAATAAATAAAAATAAAAAATAAACATGGGTCCTTACACGTGAGCAGTGGCGGCGACTCACCGGGCGCGGAGTAATGCGCGAACCCGGGCAGGGGGTAGTGGGGCGGGGGCGGCGCTGCGGGGTGCAGGTGCTGCTGCTGCTGGTGGTGCGCCTGCTGCGCGTGCAGCACGGGCGCCGCTTGCTGCACGCCCAACAGCGGGCTGGGGCACGGCTGCGCGGGCGGCAGGCCGGGGCTGCCGGCCAGCGCGAAGGTGCCGCCCTCTGCGCCACCTGAGGGGAAACCAACATCATGTTAAGACTACTCAAATATCACATAATGACATCACCGCTCGGTGATGCTGAACGTGTCAAGCACGTACCGGTGCGTGTAACGCAACTCCCGTCAGCCTGAAAGACACTCAGTACCGACGGAATGTAATAATACCAACGCGGCCAGCAGAATTATAAAAGACCGTCACCATCACGCAACAGCTCCAGAAACCGCCTCCGATAACAATTCGCGCAGTAATTTCCTTTGTACGGGTTAACTTCTATCTCATGAGTCATAAAAATATTCCGATGCAGATAGGTGGATGCTTTCAGTTTTTGCTTTCAGTAAATAGATAAAGGTTCTGTTAGTCTTTTGACAACTGTTTTGTGTGGTGCACGTTATATTAAAGTGTTGTTAAAACGAAGAGTCAAAAATATTCGTCGTGTAATGTTTTAGGAAACAGGGCAATAGGGCTATGGCGACAGCTGAAATAAACAGTGATATGAACAAAGTGTATTTTAATTATAACAAAATAAATTTGTATTCATTGAAGAAGTCACAAATCTTGCACGTATTTTCTCCTTTCTTACATTATACTGTCTGGCATTTTCTTGAAAATCTTTCACTGTACATAACGATGTAGAAATCGATGGATTTCTGAAATTTAGTCTTCTTCCTGAAACGCAGTCTCTGTCTATCTCTTATTCATTAGCCAAAAATAAAATACTACTGCAGTGGTTTATGTATAAGGGTAGTAAAATATTTTACAAGACTCAGATTGATCGATGTGGAATCAAAATTAATTGAAATACTTGATTATTTAGTGCGCGTCGGGAATATTAGACCGTTCCTCCGATACCAGAGTCTCGATCCAGTTCCCGGATGAAACGGTTATTTATTACTCGTATCCGATGGTATGTAACGAATGTTTTGCGGCGAGGTTGGCGAGCCTGCGTATTTCGGAGGGAAAACAGCCCGACCAGGTGTAAAGCGAGGCTTTCATCGGGCCGCAAGATAAATCTACCGCAATTAGTTGGGTTTTTAAATAGATTTTGTTAATCTAAACGAAACGGCTTTCAACTAAAGTCACTGCATTTTAAAAATACATTTTGAATTTTATTTTCCGATGCTGACCCGATTCGTAGCGACCGTTTCCTCGCTAAATAATTTTGCATACTTGTTAATAATCGTATCTATATTTAACATTACACAAATCACTGTGAATTATTTTTACGTCAAACTGTTTCGATACTAACGACAGTCCTGACGAAAATACGTTAGCATTGAAACAGCTTCACGTAAATATAAATCACAGTAGTTTATACAAATTTGAATATAGATACAATTTTATCTATATTTAATAGGATAGGAGGGGTTCCTAGTTCGAGTTCGGGTGGTTACAAAAATAACTTTTCGATAAATTTATTTCATCTGTTTATATTTCTAATTGATAAATTTAATTTGTATTAAAAATAAATATAGTACCTGACTTAAATTATTACAATGACGAAAGATGCGAAAATCGACTTATTTTTGTTGTAAATTTTTTTAGAATAGAAATTGTGATTAAATTTAGTTGATTATTTATAATATGTAGGCTAATTTTACACCTTTTATTTATTTTTAAGTGATTCAATTTAAGACAAAAACTGTTTATATGTAAAACAGACAATCCCAATGTTTTATTAAAAGTATGACAATTTTCTAATAAATAATTGGAAAATTCTGAAAAATTATTACTATTACATTTTCACGAAGGAATTGACATTTTCCAAAAACCTGTTGGTTTATAAAATAACTAACCAAATGGGTAAAATCAATGTTAAATAATCTATATATAAAAACATTCTATCGCTTTTTTAATATAAATTTGTTTTCAGTATGGTGAAAATCTGACAAATAATAGTAAATCTTGTTTATCTCGCTCGCAGACTCCGATAATAAAATCCTTACACCGTGCGAGCATCCCAGACCATTAATTGATACTAAATTAATCGCTTCCGCGCCAAAACAAGACAGCTAAGGCTTTTTTGGCGCGCTTTACGCCCTACGTCACGCGCTACGCGCTACAACGAATGCATTATTGTTTCGAAAATGGATTTTGAACATGCCGGTTTCACACGATTGGCTTAATTTTAAATATTTTCTCTCAGTGATATATACTAAGTTAGTTATTATTAAAAATTAATGTAATGTATACACAGACCGGTAAATGAATAGATATGAAATAAAGTGTACATATAGGTTTGGAACATTAGTTGTGGGACGAGGGGCATTCTACATGCATTCTCGGTGGAAACATAAATCTGACAAATGCAACAGTAAAAGTATTTAGTTTTCGAAAATTAAATCTTTGTGTAAACAATACGTATTTTTTTACATTGATGCGCATTATATATTCGTTCCATTCTTGTCATATTTTTAAAAATGTCCCGGAGCTATTTGATTGCGTAAGCGGTACCGAAATTAAAATATTTATTTATTTATTCATGCTCTAATACAAATATAACCAATTAAAATAGCAGAAAATATAAATGAGTACAAAAATAAAGTTCTATTATTAAGATTGATAATATTTTTACGTAAATGTCGAAGCCTTCCCCATAATTCAAAATCATTTCATATATTTTATTTATTTATCATTAATATAGTGCTTAAATAAGTATATTTATATGTGTTCTAATATAAACAAGATCAAAATCGTTTCTTTTGCTACAACTCATCTTGGACATTTTTGCTTAGTTTCATTTTGAATCTATGTAGTTTCTTCTTTTTTCTTGTTTTCTGGCATTTCATTAAAAATTTTCATCGCACTGGACATCATAGATCTCTGAGATTTAGCCTTCTTCCTGAATGGCAGTCTCAGTCTATCTCTTCCTCTTGTATGATGTTCGTGCTCACGTTGATTTGCATCAATTTTTCTTATAAAATTCTGCTGATATTTTCTTAGTTAAGATTTTATAAATAAATATCATTGCATTGAAATATATTGGGATTAGGAATTTACATTAATTCAATCACAACGAGCACTGACGAAATTTTTGATAAATTCGATGTCTTTGATATTAGACAAATATACGCTAATACTACTCTCAAATACATATATAAATACAAACAGACATATTTTAAAACAACTCAAAACATAATTTCTACACGGACAAATACAAATAACCTACAAACCCCAAGAGCACATACTACATTTGGTCAAAGGAACTACAAATATTTTGGACCTAAACTATTTAATAGAATGCTAAAAGACTTAAATCAATTGAATTGTCCCAAGAACATGAAACTATATATTAAAACTTGGATTCGTAATATGGGTAGAGCCAGTATTGTTGCACTCACCCAAGTATATTGACTCATAACTATATTAATTATTGCTACAAAGTTATCCAAAAATTCAGTGCATTTTAAAATTTTTCTTCATATACACCTTTTATATAGTAATAAATGTAATTCTATTTACTAGTAATTCTAATTAATTGAACAATTGCTTGTAAACTATGCCCGTCTCGACACAGAATTTCTCTAGTGAGACGGGCACAGTCCAAATAAATTTTTATATAGTATTATATAGTTACTAATAATAAATAACAAAAAATAAATATATATTTGGTGGTTTGTGAATGTTGACGTAGATGCAGGAAAATAATGGAACAAATAAAATTTAAAATTTACAAACTTTGGAGAAAAGAAGGGTGGATCAGAAGGATGTGCAGTAGATGAATACCCCATTATATTTCACCCATCCACTCACAGTTTCGTTTGAATTATAATGGCCAGAGCAAGATGAACAACAAAATACTACTTACAGTAGATCGATGTTTATTGATTGTCAAAACACAGTTACGGATTCAGGTATAAGCAGTAAACGTTCGCGAAAGAAGTGACGCGCTAGGCCCTGTTTCCTGGTTGCCTGTTGGGGGTGCTTTTGAGGATGATGAGAGATGCGGTTTCCAACCCTTTTGATTGTGGTGGCTGTAGACCTTCACAATTAAACTGTCGTCAAATGAGCAGCTTGAGGAATCCAAGAAATGTAACGGATTCAAAACAACGCGACAAAGCTGACAAGAATGGCGTCAACCACCAATTTGCGCTTCGGCAAAGTTAAGTGCCGGTGTTGAGCCGTTTGACCTCGAATACTGTCGTGCCGACCTAGACCTCAGCCGGCGGGTCGTCAATCTCTCGGTATCACGACACCGACCGCAGCATCTCCAGGAAGTGTGCGAGACATTATGACAAAATTGAAGGTGATCACTTAATGCGAGGGTATTGTAATCATGTTTGGAAGTGCGACAATAATTTAATACTGTCTTATTGCTAACTTCATTCTTGATAAAATGGTCGTACTGTTGATGCAACAGGATTTTCCGATTCCCGTTGGTGGCTGCTTGGATTACCAGTCTCCGTCTTGCACAGTTAGTGGCTTTCCGACAGCCTTATTCCAGATGTCACGTCAGAGACTCTTTATTGGATAACGCGCTCGAAATATACACGTCAGTTACGGTTAAGAACTGATAATTTGATAAAAATTTGACTAATTAATCACGTACCTACCATTTTTTTCTATTCAGTATATTTAGTTCGCGTAACAGTATTTTTTTCTAGCACATGCAGTTTTTAAGAAACAAATATATTCATTGTTCGCTTTTCAAAATAAAACTGGGATAGTGAACTGTAGAAATTTAGGAGGGGGTATAGTCGGTTGTATGAAGGTCCTGTTAGAAGCCTCAATAATCGACGAGATTGCATGAGAAAATGTACAAATGTGAATGAGGCGAAAATCGTGCAAGGACAGAAGAGTGCGGCGCTTTATCCGCTTTGCTTGTCAAAGTGCTGATGCTTAGATTGCCGATGCAAATATTTTTTTTGATTTTTTTAAATATTAAAAATATAATACAATTTGAATAATCAGTGGATATATATTTTAACATTTGATTCTTCTCTATGAAAGTAAGACTCGTGTATAGAGAAGGAGTATATTCGAGTTAATTTATGTTTCAGTTAGTCTGTGTACATATTATTTTTACTTCAGTTACAAATTTATGATAGTCCGTAATTTTTCTAATTGTAATGGGGAGATTGTTAAAAAAATTGATGCCTTGATAAATATATATATTGATTTTGAGTTGCGGTATATTTTAGTTTTGGGATATCAATTTGACATCTATATCTTGTAGATTGGAATTCGCTTCTAAAATTTAATCGATTTTTAATTTTGAAAATTTGAATTATTGAATATTTTTTGTACATATCTCTACTATTTTTGATACTTTAAAATCTGTGAAAAGTTGTATACTTTGATAGTCTTTTTTTTTTAGAATAATTTTTATTACCATTTTTTGAGTGATTTCTAATTGTGACATTGAAGTTTTATATGCACCTCCCCATCCAATAATACCAATTGCAAATGTGACTGTACAAACGCGTAGTATATTATTTTCAGATGTGTAAGTGATAAGACGTTTCCGAGTCTAAAAAATAATATGTAGGCAGTTTTCCTTATTTTGTTTGTGAGGTTAGTAATATGTTCTTTCCATTTGAGATTGTTATCTATTATGATTCCAAGGTACTTGATACAGTCTTTTTCTTCTATCGATGAACACTGGTCACAATAGTTTTCTCAAGTACAGGCTTTAGTGTGAATTTCGGTGTTTTGTTTCTGTTCAATAGCAAATCGTAGAAAGTATATTTTATCGGTATTAATTGATAGTAAGTTATCATCTGTCCACTTTTTTTTTACGGAAATAACATCCTTATTTGCTGATATATTAGCGTTAGTCCAAGTTTTTTCGTTAATTGTTAGTACTGCATCGTCTGCATGATCACGTATGATGAATGATTTGTTCCTTCATCACCGCTTACCTTCGCGGGGATTATGATAGACAAGTGAGGAGTCGCGCCGGTGCAAGAATGTGGTGCAGATTACGGGGGCACCGTTGCCACTGTTCGGTCGCTCTTAACCGCAAACAAATGGATTCAGGAATTTACGAACGTTGATAGAAAATGTGATCATAACCACAATAATCCATCCAGCATCAACATTCTCGAAAGCGAGTACAATGTAACACCTTTATCTACGTAAAAACATTTATATTTTTTAAATGTTTTTATATAAGGAATTTATTCGGGTATGGGTGACACGTTGGAGCTCCTTAGGTGGGTATGCTCCCACATCTCACTCTCCATATCTCGTGTTTTGCAACTCCGTTAGTCTGCCCGTGTAAGTGTGACTCAATCCATTTTGTGTCTCGTCCACTGTCCTTCTTTTGGGAGTGTTTTTGATGAATGGATCCCTGAGTGTCTGCCTTGAACTGCTGCACCTTAATTTTCCATCTGTATGTAAAACTATGTTCTATGGATTAATGTTATATGATTTTTTATGAATAAAGACAGTACTTAAGGGACGCTGGAGGGTCTAAATTTATAATCTTAATTGCTAATAACCACATTGAATTTCTTCTCCTTTTTCGTTTTGCTTGTACTTAAATATGTAATAGAATTAAAATCGCGTATTTTGATTAGCTTTGATGAGTGGGACCGACAAGGAAACCCTGGCTTCTAAACCGGTCCCGGGAAAGCCGTTCTTTATAAAAAAGTTATGTATGGAATATGATATCAGCTAGTGACCGCCTCTGGCAGCAGTACAAATGCGTGCTATTTTAACCATATTTTTCATAATATTCTCGCATACTTCGAGTGTTATTTCAAAAATTTCATTTCGAATAATGTTCTGTAGCATCGGAATTGTTAGACCTTTCCTTTCAAGTACCCCCACAGAAAATAGTCGGGAGCCGTCAAATCAGGTGATCGAGGAGGCCAGTCGATATCATCACTTTTTGACATTATGCGGCTGCGAAAAACTTCAAGCGTAGCTCGGGCCGTGTGTGAGGTGATACAGTCCTATTGAAACCACTTGTGTTGCAGGCCCAATTCGATCACTATGAAGTTTTACAAGATGTGACGATAGCGATCACAATTAATGATTACAGCTTTGCCATTATTATTTAGATAAAATATTTTAATAACTTTAACACATTATTGAGACGTTAAATGCTTCATAATAAATTGTAATCAACTATTATTTATGAATAATAAATAAAAACTGACAAATATTTGCTGAACCAAAATGGCGGTCAAACAAAATCGACCTGGAACATAATATTCACCCAGTCATATAATTGTGCAGCGTGTGACACACAACTCCGACAACGCCTGCCGGCAGATTAGCGATTTAACTGAATAAAGTGGTTTGTGTCTTAGATTGTTTTATTATTATTTTTAAATGGTAGTCTCCCCAAGATCTGCACCTACTTGTTGACATAATTATCATTGTCACTTTCAAATGCAGCGCTTGACTCACAACTCCAATGTCGCCTGTCGGCAATTCGCGATTTCGATAAATAAAAGTGGTTAGTGTCTTTGCTATTTCTTGTTTTAATTTTTAAAACTCTCTAGCTCGGGATTTGAAAGTGTGACAACAGATCTTATTTCTGAATTTCCACTCAGCTAAGAGGTAATGCGAAATGCGTCGATATTATCGTATTTATATACATACCGCACAACAGATTGGAGATAGTCGATTGCGTTCTGCTAGTGTATCTCTTATATGGCCCAAGTTGTGATTTAGCTGTTTTTATGATTTAAAGCTTAGCTATTTAAAGATTTAGCTGTTTTTATGATTTAAAGCTTAGCTATTTAAAGATTTAGCTGTTTTTATGATTTAAAGCTTAGCTATTTAAAGATTTAGCTGTTTTTATGATTTAAAGCTTAGCTATTTAAAGATTTAGCTGTTTTTATGATTTATAGCTTAGCTATTTAAAGATTTAGCTGTTTTTATGATCTTTGATTTGTGGTATTAAATAAATAAAGACAGGAATGAGCATGACTGATATGGGAGCTGCAGGTCATAGAACAGTCCTCATACAGTAAGCGGAGGGTCACCATTCACCGTAGAAGAGGAAAAGAACGAAAAAGAGTAAGATTCGAGACTCACCTAAGCTGGTGCCGATGGGTGGGTTGTAGAGGGCGGGGGCATCGTACGAGGGCAGAGCCTCGTGCGCGGGGGTCGGCGCGGGGGCCGCCGGTGTCGCCGATGGGGCGAACAGCGGCGCCCCGCCCTGCTCATAGTAGGCGGGGGCCCCCAGCTCCGACAGCAGCTTGTACTCATCCTTGAGACTCCACTTGTTGGACGACCACAGCTGCAACAAGATAAAAATGGTTATTGAAACAGCGACCAAGTCCATCTGCCCAGGAATGCAAACCTAATTAGTAATGAGACCTGAATAGGAATTTATTCGGGTATGGGTGATACGTTGGAGCTCCTTAGGTAGGTAGTTAGGCCGGCCTGCGTGGGTGGGTATCTCCACCTACGCGCCTATCTCTCACTCTCCATATCTCGTATTTTGAATTTTAAAACTACGTATTCTATAGATTTATGTTATATGTTGTTCATGAATAAGGGACGTTGGAAGGTCTAAATTTTTAAAACTTTGCGATAATTACTAATAACCACATTGAATTTTTTCTCTTTTTTCGTTTTGCATATGATTACTTAAATATGCTATTGAGTTAAAGTCGTATATTTTTGTTAGCTTTGATGAGTGGGACCGGTTTGGAAGCCCTAGCTTCTAAACCAGTCCCCCATCCAGCTGTTCTTTTAAAAAAAATGACCACTGTTTCGTGTTTCTTTCACCAAGATGGATGGATTGAACTGAAATATGACAATAAGGATCAGAAAGTAAAATTCATTTCTTATAAAATTCGTGACCTTCTCCAACTATTCCATTTTCTAGTATTACTGTATTAAGTTGGTGCATAATTGTAGGCCCCTTTTTTCGCGACGTTTTGTATTTTTACATTTGACCGGAATGACAACGATGACTGTCAGGAGGGGCGAATCCTGGACAGAAATGGCCAAAGGCAGTACAGCATCAACAGCGACGTGTACCTGGTCCAGGTTTATCGCCTTTACACTACCATTTATCTGAAAAGACCGTTATCATGTGATCGATTTGCTCCACTATCCGCCCTACTATCCCACCGAGGCCTCCACGGACTATCACATCAATCGCTCTCTGAAAAATTGTCAGGTTGGCAAAGTTAGAGAAGTTGACGAAGGATGTCAAAACGTGGATTGCCACAAAAAACCGGTGCTTCTTCGCCCGCGAAAACGACCGTCTTCTAAGTAAAGGAGAAGCAGTAATTGAAGTTGATGGTGACTACGCCCCCGAACGATAAATGCACATAATGTTTTTTCGTTTTTGGTTATGTTGCATTACAGTCATCGTTTAAATTGCAGTGATCGTTTTACATTCAGTGATTGTTAAAAATGCAGTGATAGTTTAACATTACTGTGATCGTGTAAAATGTAGTGATTGCTTTATATTAATTGTTCAATTGAAGTAATCGTATTACATTGCGTTTATCGCTTTACATTTTTTAAGAATAAAAGCATATATGAATGTGTATATACGAAATATATGTCACATCGATATTCTTACTATTTTCAAACTAAGCTAACGCTTGTGCTATGAGAATATAACTAATTTGCTGGTCTCCTGGAATGAAGCTCGAACCCCCGACCACTAGATCGTAGATCACTAGGCCAGTGTCTTAACCATTAGACCAACAAGCTATTAATTGAAGTGATCATTATAAATTGCAGTGATCATTTTACGTTGCAGTAATCGTTTCCATTGATGTGCTAATTTTATATTGCAGTGATAGTTTTACATTGTATTGGTTCTTTTAAAATGCAGTGACCATTTTACATTACAATGATCACTTCACAGTTGTTTTACATTGCAGTAATCGTTTCCATTGATGTGCTAATTTTATATTGCAGTGATAGTTTTACATTGTATTGGTCCTTTTAAAATGCAGTGACCATTTTACATTACAGTGATCACTTCACAGTTGTTTTACATTGCAGTAATCGTTTCCATTGATGTGCTAATTTAATATTACAGTGATAGTTTTACATTGTATTGGTTCTTTTAAATTGCAGTGATCATTTTACATTGCAGTGATCACTTCACAGTTGTTTTACATTGCAGTAATTGTTTCCATTGATGTGCTAATTTTATATTGCAGTGATAGTTTTACATTGTATTGGTTCTTTTAAATTGCAGTGATCATTTTACGTTGCAGTAATCGTTTCCATTGATGTGCTAATTTTATATTGCAGTGATAGTTTTACATTGTATTGGTTCTTTTAAAATGCAGTGACCATTTTACATTACAGTGATCACTTCACAGTTGTTTTACATTGCAGTCATCGTTTCCATTGATGTGCTAATTTTATATTGCAGTGATAGTTTTACATTGTATTGGTCCTTTTAAAATGCAGTGACCATTTTACATTACAATGATCACTTCACAGTTGTTTTACATTGCAGTAATCGTTTCCATTGATGTGCTAATTTTATATTGCAGTGATAGTTTTACATTGTATTGGTACTTTTAAATTGCAGTGACCATTTTACATTGCAGTGATCACTTCACAGTTGTTTTACATTGCAGTAATTGTTTCCATTGATGTGCTAATTTTATATTGCAGTGATAGTTTTACATTGTATTGGTTCTTTTAAAATGCAGTGACCATTTTACATTACAGTGATCACTTCACAGTTGTTTTACATTGCAGTAATCGTTTCCATTGATGTGCTAATTTTATATTGCAGTGATAGTTTTACATTGTATTGGCCTTTTAAAATGCAGTGACCATTTTACATTACAATGATCACTTCACAGTTGTTTTACATTGCAGTAATCGTTTCCATTGATGTGCTAATTTTATATTGCAGTGATAGTTTTACATTGTATTGGTCCTTTTAAAATGCAGTGACCATTTTACATTACAATGATCACTTCACAGTTGTTTTACATTGCAGTAATCGTTTCCATTGATGTGCTAATTTTATATTGCAGTGATAGTTTTACATTGTATTGGTCCTTTTAAAATGCAGTGACCATTTTACATTACAGTGATCACTTCACAGTTGTTTTACATTGCAGTAATCGTTTCCATTTATGTGCTAATTTAATATTACAGTGATAGTTTTACATTGTATTGGTTCTTTTAAATTGCAGTGATCATTTTACATTGCAGTGATCACTTCACAGTTGTTTTACATTGCAGTAATTGTTTCCATTGATGTGCTAATTTTATATTGCAGTGATAGTTTTACATTGTATTGGTTCTTTTAAATTGCAGTGATCATTTTACGTTGCAGTAATCGTTTCCATTGATGTGCTAATTTTATATTGCAGTGATAGTTTTACATTGTATTGGTTCTTTTAAAATGCAGTGACCATTTTACATTACAGTGATCACTTCACAGTTGTTTTACATTGCAGTAATCGTTTCCATTGATGTGCTAATTTTATATTGCAGTGATAGTTTTACATTGTATTGGTCCTTTTAAAATGCAGTGACCATTTTACATTACAATGATCACTTCACAGTTGTTTTACATTGCAGTAATCGTTTCCATTGATGTGCTAATTTTATATTGCAGTGATAGTTTTACATTGTATTGGTTCTTTTAAATTGCAGTAACCATTTTACATTGCAGTGATCACTTCACAGTTGTTTTACATTGCAGTAATTGTTTCCATTGATGTGCTAATTTTATATTGCAGTGATAGTTTTACATTGTATTGGTTATTTTAAATTGCAGTGACCATTTTACATTACAGTGATCACTTCACAGTTGTTTTACATTGCAGTAATCGTTTCCATTGATGTGCTAATTTTATATTGCAGTGATAGTTTTACATTGTATTGGACATTTTAAATTGCAGTGATTGTTTTACGTTACACTGATCGTTTAAAATGCAGTGATGGGATCATCTTAAATTGTAGTAATCGTTATATAAAAAATGCACGCGAGATGTCATTGGTCGAACGCGCCTCGCATAACGAGACGTTTCAGTTAATCAATATGAATACAAGATTATAGTGATTCTTTATAACTATATAATGAATCGGTATAATAAACTTTAATATCATTTTCCTTATTCAAAAGTGACGTAATACAGAACCATTCCGGATCAGACTAGCGATGAACAAAATTCAACGCAATATTGCGCTGTTCCGTTTCCAGTGCTGAAACGTCCAATAACCATTTATATATTACGATCCCCTAGCTCATAAAGCGAAGCCTCGCTACCCGTTGTTTTATTTCGAATGAGCACCGCCTGTTTCATCCCCGGTTTTGAGGTGTAATTTGCCTAAATACGTTGAGGTTTGGGTCCGCCACCCCGCCGGCGGGGCGGGCCCCACCCCCTCGTAAATAGTATACCCGTATCGTGAAAATCCCATTTCAGAATCTGCCTTAATTCACGGCTCTTTCCACCCTAAAATAAGGGCGGATTGGAGTGGAGAATGAGTGCAATAATACTCTTAGTCGTATTTTATGTAAAATATAAAATTGGTCGCGCGACGTTTCGCATTTGACAACGTATTTTGCAAAGACATTTAAAAACTATATTTATTTATTTATTAAGATGTTGAACGAGTCAAAACAACATATAAAATTAGCATTTTATCCATCCTAATATGGGATGGTTATAGAAGCTGTTGGACATGACATCAAATAAGAAAATGATTTTAAATGTATTTGTATCACACAGGATTACTCGCCGAGGAGGCGCCAATTAAATGATACGATAAGACACGTGTCAATAATTCAAAGGTGTAATCATCGGCGTGGTGCCACAAAATCCGTGGAATGGATTTCAGGAAAACAAAAACGTCTTATTAAAACATCACACCGCCGAGTAAATACTTGCAAATATGACTATATGTATTGTTGTGAATATAAATAAAAGGAGGGTTATCTGCAGGCGAGAAGCCATTCTCGATTGTGTCGTGTCGCTGCGCAACCTCATCATGGCGAACCACCCTTGTCTACATTCTTGTTTCTTGTACGGAACAGTATTTATATGCTATCAAATCGCATCTTATTTTACAATTTATATATATTTTTTTATTAAGGAAAACACATTCTGAATATTGTGAAGTTGTAATCATTCAGAACACAAGTTTTTTAATGTTTTTAATACAAATTTTAATACAAATTAAATATTAATTTGAAAAGTGTAATAGTCGATTGCTTACCTGCTAGTACATCTATTTTATTAATTTTTATAACAACTCATATATTTATTTATTTAAAATGTTGTATATACACATACGTAATTGAATGTCTGCCTCACTAAGGTTCATCCGTGCTGAAGTAAATATTTATTTTTATAATTTTTTTTTTCTTACTTATATCCGCTGGAATTTCATTGAACATCTTCATTGCACTGTACATCGTCGATTTCTGAGATTTAGAATTCTTTCTTATACGATACTCGCGCTTATATTGATTTGTCTCAACGTTTAAAATTTAAAAAATAAATATAATAATATTGAAACATATTTTTCGTTTAAGGTCTTTCGGCATTGTATAGTTTTGTCAGAAAACTTTACACAGTTTGTAGTGTTTAACCCTTCCCAAACTATGCAGTAGCACAGGTCTACCGCTCTGATTAGATCTGTAATATTTCGGTAAATATACCCGATATACATTTTATATTTTAGTTAATTTAAAGGAAAATATTTACGCTTTGAAATGGCTAGTGAAAAATCAATTATGTAAGATGAATCATACAAAAATGATTATTTTTGAATTATTCCGTTGAAAAATTAATACGTTGACAAAATACGCTGACAAAATATGTTGACAAAATACGCGGACAAAATACGTTGACAAAATTCGTCGCAAAATGAATACATTGACGTACCATTTGTGGCAAGACAGAAATAAATAATGGTGTCTCTTTATCTGTCTGTATTATACAATGCAACCTTCTATACATAACTTGATGAATGCTCCGAATATTACATATTACATATTTTTAAAATATTTAAAGTAAACATTTTAAAGGATTAAATTCCAATTTCTTACGGTAACACGAGTTGACAGCATGGCTGCGTACGAGTATTTTATATCACGGTATGGTAAAGGTTAATTATTACGGAAGACGTCTAGGGCGGGTTTTAAACACAAATGAAAATAATATAATTATTCCAGCCACTGATGCAATATTTCTATATGTTCCTGATCTCGAGCCGCCGCTGAGAATTTTACCAGATTTTGCGGAAAATGTCCCCCGTACAAAGGGAAACTACCCCGTAGCCCCCACCCTGCCAACAGGCACTCAAACAACCCACCCTATCCAAATCATCCCTATTCCAGCCGCGCTCGTGTACATACACACACCTATCGACATACAGGGTCCTCGTGAGACTAACACATTTTAAATTTCATTAATTTAATAATAAAATACAATTTACATTAGAAATGGAAAATAATTCGACTAACATTGATTAAAAATCATAAATAAATTTCAAAACGCTAGTCTTCTAGACATTAATTTGCATATTATTTGTACATACCTAACTTAAACACTAAAAAAGTTGAACAATTGAATAATTAACCCGATAGCGACAAAAATATTCTTTCGATAAATTGAATTTTCCTGCATATCTTTCAAATTGATGCGTTTGATTTATATTAAAATAATTATGTTTATTTATTTATTTGTAACTATAAAAGACATAAAAATTTGTTTGGACTGTGACCGTCTCACTAGAGAAATTCTGTGTCGAGATGTTGGTTCACACGCTAATATTTTCAAACTTTATGTATGTCGCGTAGACTTGAATTGTTCACAATAGCGATAAGTTTAAAATAGACAGATCGTAAGCTCTGTAATTACCCGTGCTTCCATATTTTTCCATTGAAATATTATAAAAACAGTTTCGTCTCTATGAGATATCTATTATTTGTTTGATAACAGTGCCTTTGTAGGTAATTGTGTGTTCTTGGACATAATCAAATATTGATAATATACTGGTCAATATAATAAAATATATAAAAATTGAAATATATTGATTTTTCAGGCGTTTTCTAGTTTAATGTGTTAAAAATAGTTTACAGATAGAGAATATTGCTTTAAATAATTTAAAAAAAAATTATATTCTCATTGTGACATATATGCTGTTTTAGGATAATAAATATCATATATATTCCATAGATGGCGATAGTGTAATGGTATTCGAAGCGTTTGCACATATTAACATATATACATCTGTATATCTTTCTAGTTGATTCATTTAATTAAATACTCCAGAACTATGTTCTGAAAATGCAACTTCACAACATAAATAGGTTTTCCTCAACATAATTTTATCATAGATGCTAATGATCGTATACTAGATTAATGGTAGGTAGGATTAAGGTATTAATTCAGCGCGAAGCCTTCAACGAATCATTACGAATGCCTTCAGCGAATTAGAATGACGTATGTAGTACATACGAGTATATACCGTTACCAATTCTCAACGAGTTTCATAGATACAGGCCATTATGTAATATAACTTGTAAATAATAAAATAAAGTACATTTTCACAAATTAGAGTCAAGTATTTTACGAAGACCCTGTGTGCAATAGGTATCGTGCACATTCCATCACTCTCTCACACGCACAAATCGCAGTGCACCCTTTCCATTCTGCGATCGTCTTGAGTTTTTTATCTTCTCACATCTGTTTCTCTCTGTCTCTCAAGATAGCCGAGACTTTCCGCATCTCTTCACTTAGATCTCAGCCTTAATAGACGCAGAATTACCGTAAAACAGCCCCTTCACTGAAGCAGAAGGATACACCTCTACCATGCGCCACCAGTCTCTAAGAAGCCCCCCCAATATGCGGGAAGCTAATAGTTAATAGTCAATAGAATAGAAAATTTCAGCAGGAACTAAGAAGAGATACCAATAATATATAGTGTCCAGCAGGCGCGATCGCTTCATATATGCTTTGGAAGCTCCGCATCTCTTGTGTTCTAGAGTCAAAAAGTTTTGAAATTTTGTTTCTAGCCGTACATCATCACCCATTAATCAATCTCCATATCTATCAAATTTTTGAAAGTTGTATATATATTAATATGTGGAAACACTTCGAGTATCACTACACCATAATATTATATATTTTTTTAATGTTATATTTGTTTAAAGTAATCACTTAAGCCAGCCGAAGACAAATCGTAGGCCCTGTAATTACCCATACTTCCATAGATTTCAATTAAAATGGCTTTGTAGGTGAAAATTCTTTGATCGTAGGCCCTGTACTTCCATATATTTCCATTAAAATATATTATATTAAAAAAATAGCTTCGCCTCTACGGGATATCTATTATTGATTTAATAACATATACATCCAAGGGCATCTATGCAACTATTATTCAATTCGCTATTTTCAATTTCAAACTCACGGTGGAATACGATCTCCTAACATCGCGGTCACCGGCGAGCGGCCGGCGCAGTTTACTGCATACAACTGAGCATTAATTACCAGCTAGGTTTATTACACCGTACGGGACCGAGGCGGGCAGTGGAGGTTTGCGGGCGTCTACAGGCGGTATATCAATGCGGCAGCAGGTGACCGAGTCCTATTAGTGCTTACAGTAGTGCCTTGCGCAGTGGATTGTTTTAAGGGGTTATAAATTAAACTTTCTTCAATATTTTTAAAGACGATATGCGTTATATTATTGTCAAGACGTGACGTTAACCGGACGGCTTTATTAAAACAAATCTTTTTATGAAACGGTGCTTTAACTAGAGGCACAGATGGACCTGAACCTCTGAAATAGTTAAATAAAGAATAAATATAGAATAAATAAAGAGCTATCTATACTTTGCGTCAGCAATTGGTACGAAACAGACCTTCTTGAGGATCCCAGAAACCATACCGAATTAAAGAGCCAAAGATGATCTCTAGCAAACTTCTAGAAGAATCGGGAACGAATTCAGTTTCACTCAGATATTTACGGCCGTTCAGAATCTTCCTTGTGGAGTATTCTGGGCTATTTTGCCGCGTGTAGTATACAACCTCTCTGGTAGACGTTTCGAATCCTATTGCAGGATTTACCATCAGAGCTGACGTTGCTGATGCACCAAAATATTTTTAAAACAAAAAAATTTGAGGCGCCGAATATTTTTTTTTAAAAATTTTTAATTTGTAATTTTTCTAATTGTGATGGGAAAATTGTTAAAAAATTTGACGCCTTGATAAATATAGCGATTTTGAGTTGCGGTATACTTTAGTTCTAGAATATAAACTTAGTCGCTAATCTTGTATCGGTCCTGATACTTTTAAAAAGTTAAACCAGTGCTCTGCAATCTTAGTAAACTGTGATGTCAAATAATAATGTCAATAACCACGTTTTTTAGTGACAAATTTTAACATAAATATTTATTTTTATTTATTTAAAAAATTGTTACGTCTGGTGAAATTTGTAATAAGCCTGTGTAAATGAAGAGCTTTGTAAACTGTTATTTTCACAACTTGCTTGTATTTCTCGATAGTGCGGTGGTTAATATCCACGAGGCGGGAATTCGGAGATTTTACTTTTAATCATTTAATTGATTTTTTAAATATTTTCAAAAAATGTTCTATGTAGAGGTGGTATGACGCACGAGTCTTAATATTACATTACAGTAATTGCACGAGAAAAGTGTTCCTGGACATAAAAATAAATAAATAAATAGGGAATGGGTGACTTACGTTCGAGTAGAGCTGGTCACCGTTGTAGTGACTCCTCTGTCTCTTGATGTCCTCGTCTGATATGCTGGTGTATTCACGGTTGTCGTCTGAAAGAAAAAACTCAAAATTATTAAGAGAACACATTCTTATTGTGAAGTTGTAATTATTCAGAACAGATGGTCTGTGCGATTTGAAATATTAATTAAAAATATTAATTAGAAAGATATACATATAAAATCAATTTTATCGAAAAATATTGTTGTTACGCCACCGGGATTCGAACCTGGATCTCTTTCCAAATCGGGGAAGGTGTATTATCCAACTATGCTACAGCGACAATATTTTTAGCGACAAATTTTCTATGTTGCCTTTTTGATATTAATATATTTAATCGTTCCATTATTTGAAAGAGCCATCTGCCTTATTTTTACAGAATCTCAAATACCTTTGAGTAATCTAATATCAGACGCCAAAATTATTAATTCATTTTTATTAAATTTTGGACACACTGATACAACTTTAATTAGTGATCCAAGTTCAAATCGCGGTGGCACAACAGCAATATTTTTCGATAAAATTGATTTTATATGTATACCTTTCTAATTAATATATTTAATTCATATTTAGAATATCATTCAATTTTGTACAAGTACAACACTCAGGGAGTAGTCTTTTCGTGGCTCGTCTTGGTACCGCAGGTCAGGACTAGGAAGTCGCATATTAAATGTAATGTTCTTCTAGCCAATAGAAGTATCAGTACCGCTAGAGATGTGTCTCCTGACGAATCCTCCGGTATTACGTGTGCGGGTCGAATAATAAAACTATTATGTCAGGTGACAACAAACAATGATTTATTCCGACAAGAATACAATATTATTTACAACAATACAATACAGGATAAGATGGTAACTAAATCGCGACAGAGCGGAAAGAGTTGTCGCTTATAATGTCTCACTTATAACACACAAACATACATAACTCCAACTTCGCCTGCGGTCCGCGGGTCGATACATACACACACACATATACAAGACGCGTTTTTTAAATAAGTATATATATATTCGGCAACACGATGATCAGAGATGGCATACACGTATCGCGTTAAACTTGTTGTACATGCTAATGAGAGGTTTGAACACAAAGTGCATTGCGTAGTTTGCACATACAATATTTTAGATAATTACGTGCAAACAATTTTCATCATTTCTTTCAAGATTTACAGATTTTACAGCACAACACGGCGGCGCAGCCTAAAGGGTGACCGAACTCGGTCCGTGGAGCTGGCTCTATTTTTGATAACAACTCAATTACATTTTTTTGGCAACAATGGTACTTTTACGGAATAAATATTTAGAAACATGCGATTTGAACCAACCAAAGGTCAAGTATTTTTCATAATGCGATAAACTCTTAGATTATAATGATATATTAAAAAAAAAAAAAAACTAGTATTATACCTCCCCTGCAAAGAATATCCGGATCGAAAAAATAAATATTTAAATATTCATTAATTTAGTTAGTTAAATAAATCTTCCTGGGGAAAAACCACACTCCGGTCTTCCTCCTATCTATTATTACCAATATGACAACAATGAAATGTTAAAATAGTATGCAAGTAGGATCTTAGCTTCTTAAGATATAATGGTTACGATTCTCGCCTAGTGATCTAATGGTCGGGGGTTTGAGCTTAGTTTTGGAAGGCTATCATGTTAATCCTATTTTTATAACGCAAGCGTCTAGCTTAGTTTGAAAATAATAACAATATTCACATGACACGTGTTCCGTGTATCACGTGTCTCTATTATTTTTTAAAAAAAGGAAACTATTTTTTATTTAAAAATTTGATGTTAATAATATAAAAATAATCAATTATCTTAAATATCCATATCCGCACGTGCATTGGTTTCCTTCATCTGTTGACTCACCACATATAACGCTAGAGACATTCAAATAGTGTGGCCATCTTGTAGTGAGTGGTTGAAATGTTCAAGACGATGGATCAGCCCGCCGACAGTGAGATACGGTCCGTGATTCGTTTTTTGAATGCACGAAATACGAAACCAGCTGAAATGTGTCCTTTTTTGTCCATATTTTCTGAAGCGTTTCCTTGGTGCCAAGCATTTTGATGCCGACGAAGAACACAAAGACGGAGTACAGACATGGTTTCTATCCCAGGCGGCGGCGTTCTATGGCGAAGGTGTAAAAAAATTGGTGCTCCGCTATGACAAGTGTCTCATGGTGGCGACTATGCAGAGAAGTAGTTGGAATGTGTGTAGAGTCAGAAGAAAGTAAAATGTTGTAAACATGATGCTGTTTCTTTAAAAAAAAATTCCGGTATCTAAAAACGTGCCTCGAATTATTATTATTATTAATAATAATACTATTGCTTTACTATTGTATAATAAAAAAGTTTTAAGATAATTTATAGAATATGTTTTTTTTTATTCATCCAGTACCATCTCGTAAACATATCATTGTATTTTGTTTTGGTATCTTCAAATTTTATTTCAAGTTCAGATGGTGTTCTTTTAATTGGTTTTATTTAACCTGTTTTTATTTTTTTAGTATGCTCTTACTTTAATGTTCTTTATACTTTGTTAACTTCTTTAGTCTGTATCTAAATTTTTAGTTTGTTCTTTTTACTTATTCTCTACTTGTCTTCTTTTTGATTTTTTTTTTTTTTACTATTTAATTAGTTTAAATTAATCCTACATTACTTCCCACTTACACATATCAGTTAACATGAATATTAAAAACAATAATAAATATATAAGAACAGGTATTTTCAATGTACCTAGCGAGGCAGGAAGCGGCTAACAGACTTGCATATAAATAAAATGTAATATTTAATACTAGTGTATTAATTACTTGAAAAATTTTTATATTAATGAAAGCCTCAAAAGAATTTTTTTTATTGGTACCTAAATCAAATAATTATGTGGAAAATTTTATATGTGCTTACTTACTACTTATCATCGCGCAGTTTACTATAGAGGATAGAGCGCCACACATCCACATTCATACATCTTTTCATACAAGCAGGTCGATAATTGAGGCTTCTATCAGGACCATTCATCAGTATCTCGTTTATCTGGTCGTGTCAAGTCTTCCGCGAGCGTCGTCTATTTCTAGTACCCTCAACACTTCTGTCATGTATCTTTCTTACCATTCTCTTCTCATTCGTCCGTTCCATATGACCAAACCACATAAGTGATCATTTTTAATCTTACTAACTATACTAAGATCAGCTTTACATACTTAATTCTGTCATAAATAAATCTGCCACATATATATAAGTGATCTCATTTTCACTGTATTCAGTCTACTTTCGATCCTCTTCTGCCAGCTCCAGGCCTCACTTTCTCACTTTGTATGTGTATTTGGCTTAATTTGAAAATAGTGAGAATATTAATATAACAGGTAATCAAAGTACGCATCCCTATTTAAAAAAAAATATATAATCACGCATTTTCGGGACATATTTTATCCGGAAAATTTGCGACTATGATAAAATAAACAATTAAAAATATTTGTTAGGCGATAAAAAAAAAAGATGTGCGACCACTGTCCCACCGTGGTTTTGTAAACACCAAACCTCCACAAAATTATAACAGTCGTATATTTTGTCCTTTACTCGCAATTCGGGGCGCGGGTCTCCGCGGGGCGCGCCACTGGAAATTGGACCCTGACGCCGCCGAACTAGACTACCAACCAATTAAAAGAAGACAATTTGGAATTTATTAGGAACAGTTTTATAAGAGGAAAACTTCGCTCTCCCAGAGGTCCACTGGAGGCTGTTCTCACCGGGTCATAAATGTTGAATCAACCGTTGAAAAAGGCTAAATATATTTTTATTCATATCTTAGATAATATAAAATATTTTTTTTTTTTTATATAAAAGGTGAATATACAATACTATATTACACTTAGATATTACAAATAAATTGCTATCTTGGCTACTTTGCTAGACCTTTGTGTTAATTAAAGCAGGCTTTATTCGTGCTGTTAATGACGTCATTTTATTAAAATGTATAAAATATATTATCTAATGCCGAGATGTTGTACATTTTTGTCACCAAAATCATCATCACTGCTAGATGAACACCTTCTCAAGTATCTCTCACTTTTCTGGTGATAATTTACAGTTAGGAGATTAAATTCGGAGAAAACACTAATTTATTACCGTAATGTTTCCTAAAACATCACCTTAACTGTCCATATTCTCATTAATACCGTTATCGTTTGTCATGTACTAAAGACACTCGCTTAGCGATCCAGTGATCGGGGGTTCGAGCCTCATTCCAGGAGACCAGCGAGTTAATGCTGTTTGTAGTATAGTAGTATAATAGTAAGGATATTGATATGATACGTATTCTGTTTGCACAACCTCACTTTTCACGTCCTTATTCACTAATCGAATAAGTCAGCATCAGACTAGATTTGGATTAGTAATCACCTGATGATGATGAGAGCGACTACACTTCTCGAAACTATAAAATATAAATAACTGTATCGTACAAAGTTTTATTAATTATCCACGTCGCTTCCTCATGATTGAGAATCGTGATGATCTGAGGATTGTCACCAGAGAAGTGCCTGTTGCCTTTTCTACTCAGTTAGTCCAATGGGTGGAGGATCTTCCTCTTCCCTTTCGTCCTTGTTGTTGTTTATTAAAAAAAATAACATTAGCCTTACTACGCTTAAAGAGTTATTTTTATGGACCACCACAATCTCAATTTTGGCCAATCATTCTACCTATAAACACATCTTGCTCTCCCTTTACCGCAACGATAGTTTCAACCCCCCTACCCTTTCTCCCAACTTTTTTATTTTTTTTATCTTCTTAAACTGTTATATTATGTGCCTGAACATTTCTGTGGATTTTCACGATTAGTATCATATGTTATGTAATATGTTAGTTCTATACTGTCAAAATCCCTTAATTAATCAAATTAAATTAAAATTTTAAAAAGCATGTTGCGTCATAACGTAGCTGCCACGTTCGTCAATACTATTATTCACTGTCTTGAGGCAACGTTATGTTCCCGTTAAGATGAGTGGGTGCACACACAAAAAAAAATATAAAAAATATTTCTAATAAGACTTTTCATTCATGTTCCGCCTTCTTTTGAAGATTGGCGACCATGTTGGGTCATATAACCAAATTCTAAGGTACGCAGCCAAGATAATCTCTTTATACCTACGACTCTGCTACCTTCTATCGACCCCTGGCTTTACCAGTAGCCTCATACTGGTGAGGTAATATTTATCTTACCAGTATAGGCCACAAATATCATTTTAGGCGCTCACCGTGATCTAAAATTAGAGAAAACCTCGCTTTGATGAGCGATAAAATCACGAACCGTGAGTCAATCACTGATATCTTTAAGTCACACTCACTATCAGTGATTGAATATCTGGAAATATCGTGATTAGTGATTCGTTTTAAAAAAAAAATTATATTCAATTGTGAACTGTGATTCGGCGCATGTACATATATGAAACGAAAATCGCCATCTAGTAGATTCTGCCAAAACGTTTTACGCATTTGACCCGAAAAATGAACTCGCATTTTTTAAGAGTTTATATATATTAATATGTATTAATCATATATGCTAGAATGTTTTTTTTTTATTCAAATAGAGTTAAAGTTAAGTGAATTTATTTCGTGTATTACGATATCGTGTGGCGTATGCAAATTAATAATGAAACTGTGATCACAGTCACAGTTTTCAATCACCGATATTATCAAACATCAATCACAATCACACCGGTGAGTCAAGAGTAGCATATTTTCTCATCGCTACTTCTAACCGTTAAAATTTATTGTGTTCATTCCCGGCGATACCGTGCACCGCGCAGTTTCGGTTGAATTGCATCGCCCAGAAATTCCACGTCGGAATAAGTCTTTATTAACTTTAGCAACTAGGCGACTCAACTGCTAAACTTTCCACGACTTGAGTTTTAACCCGGGAGTTCCTTAACTAACTTGACTCCGCTAAGTTTCCAAGTCTCCGTAAATTATTGCAAGGACCCCCCCTGCGCGAGTCGGTAATTTGCCATCTTGAGACAATTCTGCGGGATAATATATTCTGCCACACGCCTATTTTTCAGCTAATTCAATGCGTGTGTGCCGAGTGCCGAGACAAGCGATTTTTTAGCGATTCGCTGGCTGTGAGAGACTATTTCGGCAAATTATTAGATAACGACGGGGGACTTGGTATTACTGTTTGGAAACTCGTTCGGTCATATTCTTAGTTAAGTATATTCAATGTAGACAATATTTATGGTCAGGCTTTCTACAGGTCGATTTTTTGTACGTGGCACTTTTCAGTCGGCCACTGACGAATCTGTTGCTAGTATATATAATATATTTATGTACAGGGAATGAAATAATATAGGGTCTTTCAACGAGGACGCTCGATTTTAAAATGTAAGTTAAACAGGTTGTATGTGAGATATTCACTCAATTTTTCTTTCATTTGAAAGTATATTTTATGGCATTAAGTGTGGAATATAACGTTGTTCGAATATCCGCTGCGGCTTTGCTCGGTGGCATATTTGGGAGGTCCAATTTTCTATGACTTTATCGCACAAATCTGGCTAAATTTGCTGGATGGCGTTTGTTATGTTGACTTTGAGGAGGTCAATTGTTTGCGGCTTATTCGTAAAGACTTGCAATTTAAGATAGCCTCAAAGGAAGAAGTCTAAAGGCGTTAAATCGCACGATCTCTGTGGCCAGTTCACGTCACCGTCGCGCCAGATAACCGTGCCCTCAAATCGATTGTCAAATTGCCCTCAAAATTTGATGATTTGCACACGTTGTTCAACCTTCCGTGGTGATTTGCCGTATACTACTTAACAATTGACAATAAATTTGACAGATGTCACTTTAACATGTTAGGTTATCCTAACAAATTTTGAGCGTCCCTATTAAAATACCCTATATTAACAGTTATGATATGAACAGTGTTATTATATTAATATAATGGATTACCACCAAGAAATATCGGAAAGAATGCAACACACTGCATGCGGTGTGCACAACCGATATTATACATCAGAGCTGGCCATAACCATTCACTTCTCTTAACAGTTCACCGACAGACGCTTCACTGCTGATACCTGACCTGTTATCATATATTATATATTGTATATGTTATATCAACTATTAGTTATTTAGACAAATTATAGATATCTCCTATGAGATAGTATAATATAATATAAAATGTATAAATAATATAAATCCATATAATATAAAATAAATAGCTTCGTTTCTATAGACGAAGCTATTTATATTATATTATGTGGGAAGTATGGGTATTACAGGTCATCGGCTGGCTTAAGTGATCAATTTACACAATGCAACGTTCACCAATTCTACCCACATCAATCAAATTTTTGAAAGTTATATATATGTTTTAATTATTTATTTAATTCTTAACATAGTGTATACACAAACACTCCAATATATGCTCTAATACAAACAAGATTCAAGTCTTTTCTTTTACTAATACTTATCTTTTAAATCTATTAAATTCCTCCTCCTTTCTTATGTTTTCTGGCATTTCATTAAAAATCTTCATCGCACTGTACATCATTTAGTTTTCTTCCTGAATGGCAGTCTCAGTCTATCCCTTCATCTAGTACGATAATTTACATCAATTTTTCGTGTAAATTCCACTGATATTTTCTTATTGAGGATTTTGTAAATAAATACCATTATATTAAAATATATCTTCTGCTTAAGGGTCATCATATTCAGATCTTTTAGCATTGTATTGATCCGAGTATATATTTTTTCCGAGTATTGAACCGGTCCCGGAAAAGGGTGTTCCCCTCCCCTTCCAGTTGTCTTTTATAACAAAAAAAGTTCGCTCATATATACGAATGCATAATTAAATAAAATAATGTTTGGACCCTCACCGTTGTCGTCGTGCCTCTTCCTCCGGTGGTGGGCGGCGTGCTCCGCCCCGCTGGTGACCACGGCCGCGCCCGCGCCCGCTCCCGCCGGCTGCAGCCCCAGGATGCCGCTGATGCTGTAGCTGCCCGTGCTGCTGACCTGCGGCTCCCCGGTGGCGACCCCGGAGTGGGTGATCACCTGGACAACACAAATTCATCAAAAAGAGAATACGCGCTTTGTCCTATAATGAAAGGTCTCAGTACAGTGAGACCTTTCATTATAGGTTCCACCCAGGACTGTTCTCCCATATCGGTCATTATTATTCGCCGCCACATTGTAATTTTTTTATTGCTAACAGGCAACCATGTCACACGGGCAACATTGCGGCGATTCAGGGCTACCAAACAAGATAGTACAACATAGTATATGATTACAATATAGGTATAGTATTTAAGCATTACACATGCTTTGATTGTAAGCACTATTTTTTAAAAACTTGAGTATGTGAACAGTTTTTTTATGTGGGTAAGACCGAAAACTTAAAATCGATGAATGGTTTTTTCTGAAATAAGATTTTGATAAATTTTAGGTCGAAACATAACCAAAAATCGTTGTTTTGACATTGCGGAAAGTGCTTTATACTATGGTTTCATAGACAGTATAGATAAGAAAAGATAAAAGATGACATCATGTATGTTTTATAAAGACAGTGTACACTTCATTCCAAATTAAATATATATTTCCGTAATGTTATTGAATATATAAAGGAGAAAACATTTAAGTAATCTTAACCTAGAGATATTAAAAACAAGTTCATTTTTGCTCTGCTTGCGTCTCACAGACCTGGCCGTTTAAAAAATCACTTTACAGCCGTAAATGAAACTACGTCCGAAGCCGCCACATCGAGAACGTCATAGATAATAGACGGGGAAGGGCAATAATACTATGGATATTTGTTTTAATCCGTAAAAGTTTAATTAATTAAATTAATATATCTGCCCTGTGAATAAAAAATAATAATACCATTGATTGATTTGGCAGTTACTTTGTAGTGTAACATGTTAATTAAAAAAAAAAATATATATATATAATTTTTATTTTCACTTTGTTTCACAGATTTTTTTGAGTTGTAATATAATAAAATAAATATATATAAAATTAAATACAGTTGGCTATTGAGGCGGCGGGGCACGTAAGGGTGGGGGTGGCTTTATTGTTTCAAGGAAACATGGTAAGAGCGGCGAAGGATTTGAAAATGTCATATTGTTCAATTTATGTTTTCACCGATTTATAATTTTTCTGAATTTATATAATTTAATACCGAGTAATTTTAGATCGTGGCTGTTTCGAGTGCAATTAATTATCTGGTTCCCATTGAAAAAATAGTTGTTTTTTTTTTAAACTTACAGAAACAACAGATCCGTGGGTTTGATTATGACCATCCTGTTGATCCTGCTGCGACTGCTGATGGACGTGCTTCGCCTTCTCCGCCGCCTTATTCCTCACGATCCTGGAAGCAAGCGAAGGCACGAGAAATTAAAACCAGGCAGTGTCACAGAGCATACATTAATCAATCAAGTTCACATGCATATATTGGCTAAGAAATAAACCTTTTAACCCTTCCCATACCATGTGGTAACGTAGCCCTGGGCAATATAAAATCTATATTTGTGTTAGTCATAACACAATACGTTGAATTCAACATATTAATCTCTCAGTGAAAAGAATAACAAACACACGAATATAATTACGTCTCTTTCTCTCTCATTAAATAAAAACAGATAAGAAGAAATGTCACATTGTATAAGAATTCATGAAGGCTCCAAATCATTAATATTTTTTCCATATTTAATGCTCAATATTTAGAGTAAATTTATGGCATTAACAATTTAAAAATCATTTAAGCCAATATGAGTTTTTTCTCCGCAAGAAATTACTTACGGTAACATGAGTTGACAGCATGGCTGCGTACGGGTATTTTATGTCACGGTGTGGTAAAGGGTAATGTGTGTATTATTTTGTAATTATTGTAAATTGTAGTACATATACATATATATCTATATATATATATACCGCGACTGTAGGTCCTGACGAAGACCAATGTTGTCCTAATGTTTCTGGTAAATCTCATTACCTATCCTCAAGAGATGCCTTATCGGTGAAGTGTCGCACTGAAATGATCGTGGTGCACATCTTTTCAGGCTGGAAGTTCAGCGTTAAGTGAAATCACTAATTTTTAATTTGTATAATTAGGATGTTAATGGTTTATGTTCCAGGTCTATTTTGTACATTTTTCGATACTTATTTAGTAGTCGTAGAGAGTAATAGATTACAATTTGTTATGGAGAATTTTATGCCTCAAAAAGTGTTAATAATGACTTGTTAAAACAAATACAAATCCGACTATTGGAAAAATATCATCATGAGCGATGAAGCTTATTTCGACTTGGCTTAATAAACAAAACAGCCATTATTGGGGCACCAAAAATCCTCAATTGATACACCAACGACTTTTATATCCACGCAGGGTTACTGTATGGTGTACTATGCGGGCCAGCGGAATCATTGGGTCCCATTTTTTTCAGGATGCAAGAGACTTCTTAGTGGTCGAATTGGATCAATGAGGCCTGCAAAACATGTGATTTCAACAGGACTGTGCCACCTCACACACGGTCCTAGCTACGCTTGAAATTTTGATGAATGAACAAGATATTCAGCCTGTATATTCTGTCTCTATTGCACTTCCTACTTCCAAACACCTTGCTTAATGTATTAGAAGATAGACTAGATCCCACCCACTGACTGTAACACTCCACACATAAACAGTTCTATTGAAAATGATTAACATTAAAATTTCTTCGAATTCGATACTAGTCATACAAATACTTCACCTTATCCAGCAAAAACGGGCAGAATTACCAGAAATCAAACATTAGAAAAAAACGTAAACATCCTATTTATACAAAATAAGGATTAGTGATTTAACTTAGCGCTGAACTGCCGGCCTGAAAAGACGTGTTCCATGAGATTTACCCGAAACGTTGAGACACAATGATCCTTCTCAGTGCCAGCAGACGCGAGATAATCAAGAAACTTTCTTTCTATATACACAGGATAAAAAAAACAGTAGTCTAAACGAAGTCTATGAGTAGGTGAAATCACTGGCAACCCATTGAACTTCAAATAGTTATCCGAAATGAAACGGTTTTGAAGTTCATTGGGTCGAACTTCAACGTTCAAACTTCACTTGTCGTGTTGTAGTTTAATACTTCACCTGTCGATGAGAGTTAGTGTTTCTCTCGAAACTCGAGTAGTGCTAATAAACTCGAGTAGAGTTATAACATTGTTTCATTTATATCCATCCGTTATGATGAAACTATAAAGTTAATGCCGATTCTATTAATAATATAATGGTTTTGAAGTTGTTCAAACTTTTGTGATTTTCTGAAATTTGCAACCTGTCTTTACAAAAATAAGTACTCTGCCATAAATGCTCAACTTATCGCGATGAAATTTGGCACACGTATGCTATGATTATGTAGCTACAACATAAGCTACCAGATTTGTATTTATAGGTAATTAAAAATAAAGTTATTTTAACTATTTTGTTGAAAATCACAAAAAGATCGAACAGTATTATAAACCTAATCGTAGGCTCTGTTTAGAATGCCGTCTCTATATGAGTAATTACACAATGCTTCGATAGTATGTAAACAAGTTTTTAATTTTTTTTTTTTTGTGTTTTGTGGTCAAATCAATTTAAAAATTCAGCGGTCTATAAATTCTCAAATGATTTAGTTAACAACTTAGTTTTGGTTCTCTGCCCGCACGCGAGGGATGACGGTTTGATATAAAAAAAAAACGAAGGGTGACTTTCTATGACAAATTTTTGAATTACGAGCGCCACTTGCGCGTACACGGTTTTTCTCTCCACTCGCACGCTTCGAGTGAGGAATGTACATGCTCCGTTTTCAGAGCACGGTGACATTTATCATTAAACCTTGTATCTAACCGTAACCACCCCTTATTATGGTTTTCAATGATAGTAATATAATCATATTTATGTTTTATATTTATTGGAATACATATAGCTTGATAAATAAAATATTAATAATAAAATAAGTCAAGGAAAACTGTGTCAAGGAAAATAAAAAAAATGAAGTTACTTTCTCCTTAGAAGTTCTAATAAAGACTACGAGAAAACTAATGAAAATTAAGAATGTGAGAGAAAAAAATGTTTAAAAAATTGTCAATTTAATAATTTCAGAGGAAATGAGTGTAAGAAGGGTAGGAAAGATGTGTTAATAATAATAAATTGAGAGTCGAACGTAAGAAAATTGAAACGTTTCAATTTTCTTTGAAGTGTGGATATATAATCATTGTGTTTTGATGTATTACATTAAAAAAAATAGTATATAAATATATTTATATTACATAAGATAACCACGAAATTTATTGTACGTCGACCGATTTCGATTATCTCAAACTTCATCAGGACTGATCAGAAATACAAAAATAGTGCACTTATATATACATAAAGAGGTAGATAGAATATAGAAACTTAATATCCACCATCCATCAACACCATATTCTCCCATTCCTTAATGTCCCATTTATCCATATATGTATTCTGTCTTTCTCTTGCGCATATAATTTATACTTTGTCCCCCTTGATGTTCAATTTAGCTATATATGTATTCTGTCTCTCTCTTTCACATGTAATTTTAAATTCTATCTCCCTCTTTATGTAAGCTTGAGATAAGCGAAACCGGTCGACGTACAATAAATTTCGTAGTTTCATACAAAGTGATTGTTATTTTATTTAATATAACATGTCAAACCACAAAGTGATTGCTTTCTACGAAAATATAAATATATCTATCTATTGTCAGAAATTTGAGCATTGTAGGTAATTATTAAATTGTGGGAGATTTATATTTCTTGTATCGTAATTTTTTGAGGCAACGCCTTGACAATGGCACGTGGCACGAAATGTCAGCCTAGGTTTCCCCAAGGAAACCTTATACAAAGAGCGCGATCTAATCCAGGAGAGATGGCAGTTGTATATATAATATATATATATAACAAAAATGTCGAATGGTTCTAAACAAAGCCTGAAGAGGAATATAAAAATCTTGTGACATAGTTTTGTTCTTTGTTGTAGTTAATGGTTTGTATTAATGCCTCAAAAAATTTTAACTTTGCGATCGGTTTGAAGCAGAATCTTTATACGTTTGAATGTTCGAGTATAAAAAGTGTATTTTTGGCCATGTATCGAACAGTTTTGCTGAGCAAAGCTGAGCTATAATTTCAAAAGGTTGTTGTAGCTAAGAGCCGTATAGCGAGGTATGGATATATAATCAAATTGTTTTCATTTATCCAGTGCAATAGAGATATTGCAGTCATTTTTCGGAAAACATTTTTTCCTTTCACATTCCGGAAGGCATTTCGACCCCAAAAATACATCAAAACCGACCCCCGTCGAACAGGATGTTTCAAAAATTAATGCAATTCATCATAAGCAGCCACAGGGTGTTCCGGTGCGCTAGCCATCCCCTCTCCCGTCGCTCTCGGCTCGCGGTCTGAGGGTAGCTCCCGCTACGAATAAACTAAATATTTTTAGTCAACAAAAATTTTGATTATAAACCCATTTATTATTATTTCTTTTAAAGAGAACACATTAGTATATAAATTAAATGCATTAATTAGAAAGATATACATTTAATTTATTGAAAAAAATTTTTTTGCTGCCACCGGGATTTGAACCAGGATCTCTTCCTATCCGCGTTAACCAATTACACTACGTCAGCCTCGTAAATAGTCGACAAATTTTCTAATTTACTCGTATATGTTGCAGTTATTTCAGATTAATACATCTTATGCTACATTTATTTGAAAGCTATCACCTTTTTATTTCGAATAACTACTTTGAGAAATAACCGCTAGGAGTCGCCAGAGATTTTCTATGAAATTTTTGGATACGTTTTTGTGCTGAAAAAATTACAGCTTCACAAATAATAATGTGCTCTCTTTAAAATATATATAAGTTGTATTAAAGTATATCTGAAAATATAATAAAATGAAATTGAAAAAAATTAAAAAATGCCAATATTACAGTTGGTCGTTGGCCGGAGTGCCCCTTGCAAAAATTTGTCATCAAAAGCCACCCTATATGATAGAGGACGTCATCATCCCCCGTGCTGTGGGAATGGTTCGTTTAAATTTTATTATAAAAGCATGTTTTTTTTAAGTCGCTTAACCGCACTGCACTGGTGGTGGAGATGCTGTCGTGTGGGAAAAAATTAGATTTTATGTAATTACACGCATAAAGATTATCTCCCCCGGCGCATGAGGGATGAAAGAAGGCGAGTGCAGTGGAAATATGTTTATTGTTTTGTATCTACGGTACGAATGCGTACGCGTGTGATGGTAGGTACGAGTGATGAGTGTGAATGAGTTGAACTGTAAACATTTTATATTGACCTGACTTTAGATACCACGAACGGGTATTATTCCGACGACACAATCCCGTACACAAAGAGTCAACATCGTCCTCAGCACGAGTTAAAGATATGACATTAATTAAGACGAACATGTAGTAAAACGATGTGTATACAAATTTAAAAAAATATATTTTGAGTATATAATAATATGACTGCACATCGTCGCTATCGCTATTGGATCTGTATTTGAATATCTAAGTGTCATTAACAGCGTTTGAGATATATATTTATTTGGTGTATAAATATTAATTATTGAACGAAAATAATGCACCGCGCCTTCCCCCATTCCTTCCCTTCTCCTCCCGGCCACGCTGCCGTTGAGCCAGTGCGGTTATACGCGTACGATACAGTTTACAATATTATATTAATAAGAGATTTCGCGTCTACACTTTGTGTCGGAACCTTGACGAAATAGTGAGTTCAAACAAAATATACAGTCCACCCTTTTGGAGATGTCGGCAGAATCCGGATTATGGTGAGTGCCAATTTCCTTCTTGGCCTGGATTCTTCGGCGTTTGTGCTTTGTATGCAACAGCCAGTAAGAAAAAATACCAATGTAGCGAATATGTCCAACGTGTTTTTAATATCTCTTAATACGTAAATATATATTCAATTTGAAATAAAGTATAAATTGTCTTTATTACGACTAAGAGAAAACATATATTTGCGAAATTGAAAGAATTTTTACTAGTTTTGGGAATAATTGCAATTTAAAAGCCGGTTACTTACTGGTGAAAATAATCGATGTCAAAAAGTAAGATATATAGAATAAAATGTAACCTTAATTAGGTTGATAGCTTATAAGTGAGGCTCTGAAGGCAAGGAAGAAATTACGGATTGATGCATTTGAGATATGGTGTTGGAGACGTACGCTGCGCACATCATGCGACAGCGAGTCTTACAAATGGCTCCATATTACAGGAAAAAGACATCAATCATTTGCCTAAGAAAGTTTCTTAAATTTTTTGGATACGAAAGCTTCTGGTGGGCCACGTCGAAAGACAGACACGAAGAGGAAGATCCGTTTAACATTCCAAGTAGAACAACAGGCACGGGATGCCGAGAAAAGTGGAGGAGCGTAGGCAAGGGGGTGGAATTTCACGAGCTATTTTTTTTTTGATAGATTCGTTTTTTCACTTTCATAAATGTTCCTAAATTCATAGTTTTAGACATATAGAAAAATTAATAATATTTTTTTATTGACATGAGAATGATGTCGAATTTTGTCCTCAGTTTACTAACTGTTTGGGACATATATTTATTTACATAAATTCTTGAACGAAAATAATGTATTGTGCCTACTCCCCCCCCTCCCCCTTCCCATTCTATCAAGGTCTCGTCGCCGACCAGTCGATTGGCGAATTGGCGAAGCAGTGCGGTTATACATTTACCTAAACGATTGTATTAATAATATTATATTAATTTGAGACTTGGCGTCTATACAGTGTCGGAACTCGTCGTCTAAAGGAACCTTTGACGGAATAGTGATTAAAACATACAGTCCACATTTTGAAGGTGCCAGCAGAATCCGGATTGTGATGAGTGCCAAACTCTTTCCGTATCCTGAATTCTTCCGGCATCTATGCTTGTACGCAACACTAACGTTCAAAACAAAGACAACTAAAAAATAATATATTTTTCAGTAGACAAAAAACATTTTTCTTCATTTTTTGTTACCAAAGTCATGAAACTAAATAACATTTTAGGTCACATTATTTGAGAATGTTAGTTTGCGTACATAACAGAGTATCTGAATACAATAATAACTAAATATTCTTGTTTTTTTAAGTTGTCTTAGTTTTGATCTAGGTATGTATGATGTGTTACACCCTAGTGTGATAATTGATTAGGCATATCACAACGACAAGCCTATAATTTAATAACGACACCCCCGTGTTAGATTCGGAAAATACAAAACTAAAATATATTATATACTATCAAATAAATCAAGACTCGGATAGCGAATGCGTTAATTAAAGTGAAAATCACATGTGTCTCTTATCCCACGTGTGCACGTGTAGAGGGCAATTATTTCACGCGGCGTAATATGTATGCGTAATATTAGGTCATCCTATAAATAAATGCATCTTTAATTTTTTTAAATTAAGATAAACATAGTTGTTTTTTTTTAATCTAAAATATACCCTCTTTAATTTTCTACAATGCTTTTTCATCTTTTTGATAGACTTGCAAGGTTCCTCTTCCAAAATTCACTTGTCCGTGAAGAAAACTACTCTTCCAGTACTGTTCTGACCTCGTCTAGAGAATTCATATTTTTTCCGTCCAAATGATTTTGAAGATTACAGAATAAATGATAATCAGATAGGGAAATGTCCGGCGAATATGGTGGGTGGGGCATCGTTTTCAAAAAAGGTTCATTTCTGAGACGTGATAGCAAAGAAGAGCACACGCTGTGAAAGTTTGTGAGGAACCCATTGACTCAATTTGCTGACTTTTCCGATGACACGCAGGTGTCGGAGAATGGTTGAATGAGAAAATCCAAGTTTCTCTGCTAGTTCCTGAACAGTTATTTGTTCCATCTGGGTTTGCAGAATGTCCTCGTTGAACTCCACAACGAGGCTCGTCTTCTAGGCGAATCGCAGATCGCCGTGTGCGTCTGGATGCTCCATTATCTGTCCCCCGTCCCTCTCTTATCTTAGAGCACGAGTTTCTGTGTGTGTTGTCTATGAACTTTGAATTGTCCAGAAGTGTTAACGTCATGCAGTTACTGTTGCTATAGTATGTATTCGGTTTCTCGCGGTGCGTGCTGTAGTCACAAATCTCCTGAAGTTCAGGAGATTTGTGATTACAGCGGATAAAATTCAGGTAAGTCGTGTTATTCTTGGTTGGTCCTTGAGCCATTACTGTCCTGTACCTATACCAAATTCCCACCCCTTGCACAAACGGTCGGGGTACAAGGAATCGGCCAATCATGGATAAATAATTACATTCCACGAATATGATTCACAGGAAGTAAAACGTGATCAGGTGTTCAGGATGCGACAGGCTCTTGTAGTTTCTAGGATTAGGATAATCGCTCAGAAACCAATAACCGAGATATCAGATTGATTGACATCTGTCAGTCAGTTGGTAGCCATCGCGATCGTTTGTCGAGTGGCCTGTTATCGGCAAATTATCGACATTTGAACGAACATCGGCGAGTGGTGAATGCCGGTGTTAAATATTGTGATTATGGTAATTCAGATAACGTTGGAATACAGAGAAGTCACAGTGGCGGATTTGAAGAGTCGCGTAGGTCCCAACTGCGAAGGGTCCAGCTTTCTAGAGGGTACCAAATTACTGAGTAAAGGGGAGTAAAACCATAAGCGTATATGTGGCAGATCCTTTTATGGAAGGAGGAAAGCAAGACGCCGTGCAAAATACTTGTAGGTAATGAATGTTTGGAACAACTAGATGAGTTTGTGTATTTGGGAAGTACATTCGATAGAAACGGAAAGGCTGACAAAGGGTGACTGCGGGGAATAAAGTGAACAGCACTTTGAATGGAATCATATCAAACGAGAACAAGGCGAGGCAAGATTAGCGGTACACACACCGATTTATGAAAGTGAGGCCTGGGGCTGGTAGAAGAGGAACGAAAGGACTGAATGCAGTGGAAATAAGATCACTTAGGCATATAATGTGCAGATCTATTTATGACAGAATAAAGAATGAAGAAATTACGAGAAAATGTAAAGCTGATCTTAGCATATTGAATAAGATTGTCGCTAAGATCGTAAGGAATAATAAGACAGATAGGAACATGACGCAAGTATTGAAGGCACCAGAAATAGAGGACATTTGCGGAATCGACGAGCTTGTATGAGAAGATGTATGAACGTGGATGAGGCGAGAATTTTGTGTCAGGACAGAAGAGTTTAGCGCTGTATCCTCGGTGTGGTGGTGAGCTAGTTAGTTAGTAGATACATCTGATCATCAGCAAACAGATCCGATTGTGTCAAGGTATAGTCGGGTATTCATGATTTTGTATACGCTCGGAAGCTGTGTTACTGTTGATAGTTCACCTTGGGTTGCGATATTTTCATTTTGAGAGCCCCCTCACTCGAGACTAGGGGTCTCACTTATTGAACGTCAAATGTCAAGCCATTAAATTTTTTTTTTATTTCAACTTATTATACGTACAGATTGCATATTATAAATAATATTATGTATGTATATACAAATAAAGGGAACATTCAAACCATATCTATTCTATTCGTGATTCATAAGCGATGTTCACTGTTTTCTTAACTCATCTCCCCAGTAGCAGTTAAAATTGAATAAATGTTTGTAGTTTAATGAGTACTGTTTATTTAATTTTTCAGAATAAACGGTTTTAAATTGATTGGTTACGTTTGCGTGCATGTGTCGAGTCTCGACTCGTTTTCTCTCTATCTATCAATCTCAGGTTTATTTCTGAATTTATCTTCAGATCAATATCTCGACATATTATGTAGATACACAGTATTGAGATTTTTCTCACCGTGTCTCATTTCGTGGACTATTCAAGGGTTTTAGACGATACGTTGGATACAAAAATTAATGGCTAATGAAATATCTATAAAAAAGTGAATAATTAAGAATAATGGTATCGAATTAGCGCCACTGCCAGTTCACGTCTCTCCTTGTAATAAAATAAAAATGCTTTCACATGTGTAGTTTATGTAAAGTTCAAAGAATATATTTTTTTCTCTTGCAGTTTCCGATCGCCCCCACATCCCTGGGGGGCGGTGGAGGGAGGGTATCTATCAATCACATATTAATATTCGCTTCATTTGTCATTCCCTTTGGGCAAACACGGTGCCATATGGCGCTACATCGGGAGTGCTGACGCGATAGCGTGGGCAGATAAGGCGGTCGCACTATCTGCCACTCGACACTACGTCAAAAGCGTTGTACATATTAAATATTATCGTCGTCATCAGTCTCAATGATTATTCAATGAATCTCTTCAAGAAGCTACTCGAGAGCTGGTTGTAAACAGGAAGATTCTGCACTTATACCAGGTAACATTACTGTGAACCAAGTTGTGAAAAATTGAGCGTTAGAACTTAATAAACAAAGTGATGATGTGAGATCTTTTTCATCCATCTACAGATGCGTCCGGCTTAGAGCCTCCAAATATTCGTGATTCCAACTATTCGAATATCGAATAGTTAATGATAATATATTTGAATATTCGAATATATTCGTAAAATTTTTAAGAAAGGAATAATTTACTTCGGATGATAAATACAGAAATGTTTCAAATGTTTCTCCAAAAATGTAAGATTCGTGATTGATAACTTTAGATATATTTATATTACTTCATATCTCATACCTCATGTGCAAGTTTTTTTTTCATTATTTTGTATAAAACTTCTTGTTTGTCGGCTCAAGTACTTATGAAATCTAAATACTAAAGAATAATAGAAAGCCGACTCCATCGTTGACAAAACAATGTATTATGAGTGCTCGTTGTCATAAAACCATAAAGATAAGCAGAAGACTTAAAAAAAAAGCAAATTTAAAAGATGTCCGACAACCTGACTTCCATATAGCCGATAGCGGTACTTCTGGAGAAAAAAATCGTATACCTGAATGAATGAATGCTTGCATATGACTTCCAGGGTTCGTAAACCTTCGTTTAGTTTAGAAAAAATATTAAAAATCTTATAATATAAACATGAGCGAATACTTTACGAATACTTTTTAAAGTATTCGAATAACGAATAACAGTCGAATATATTCGGGGTTCGAATATTCGAATATTTGGATTGGAAGCTCCGGCTTATTGCCACTAAAGCATGCAGATATTCTGCTAGATAACTAATAACATATAATATAATAACAGTTGCATATGAAACGCCATATTTACAATATTTAATGAATGCCACAATTTATAACATAGTTAATAAGTCGTTAATTTAAATAAGTATGTCACGCATCTATTAACTTACTATTTAATAAAAAACGAAGGTAAAATATTTCAAAATCAAAATATGAATACGTAGGCAGATTTTTTCAGAATAATTACAACAAATTTCAAATGATGCTGTAATATGCATTACTGATAATATAATTATTTCATCTATCATCTTATATAGCGGACGGGTTTGAAATATTGTCTCTATGAAAATTCGGCCAGTGACTACGACGATTGAGCGTGTCGCGTGGCGGTCGCGTGCTGTGACGTCATTTCCTGTTGCCATTCCATCGGTGACAATACTGAAATGTGGAAGGGTGGGATCCGCAGGGGAGGGGGGGACCCGAAAGGGATGAAAGCGGTGAGGTTAAGCGATTGCTTTGTTATCGTGAGATACCCGGTTCGATAGACAGGACAAAATATTTTGCCTTGGACACGGGAACCTCTACAAATGGGGTAAACATTTACTTAGGGTTAATAAAATGTGTTTATGAAAATATATATATTGCTGTTGAACTTAAAATAATCAGATCATCGTCATTACATTATATAGGCTTACTCCAAGGATTGCCAATTCTCTGTCTTCAGTCTGTTCTGTTCTGTTTACTGATGTTATTACTTATACTTAATACATTTTTATATAATACACAAATAATCATTAAGGAGAAGTTGTAATTATTTAGAACAGACGGTCTGTGATATTTTAAATACAAATATTAATTACAAAGATATACATATAAAATACTACTCGGCACATATTCTCCGTGATCGCTGCCATTTCTTCTTAGATATTTTCTTTTGATTGGTTCAAAGTGGGAGAATTGTTACTGTATATCTTTGATTTCAGGTAGCCCCATAGAAAAATATTCATTGGTGTGAAGTCGGGGCTACGCGGAGTCCAGTTTATGTCACCTTATCGGGATATCAATTTTTCAGAGAAAATTTCACAAACAACTGGTAAGAGTACGCTCCGTAGTGACTCACAAGAACCCGGCTAGGGATCGGAATACCCCCCGCCCCTCTCCCGCTCGTTGCGTCGGTGTAACTAATGAGACAAAAGGAAAAATACTTTTGGTACTTCTCGACACCTACACGAACACAATAGTAAACTGACTGTGGAGGCGTAATACCATTCTCTTCTCATATTTCTGATGGCAACATATCACACACATCATCTCATTTCTATCAATATTTCCAAATATCTTATTCAAAATCTAATAATTATTCAAAAAAATTCTTTCAAAGGCGTCTAAAACCCTTTCATAATATTTTTTGAGTGTCCAAAGTTTCCGACGCGTATTTTTATTGACAAACTCTTTCAAAAATAAATAAACTCAAATCCAATAATTTCCGATTGATTTCATGACGCCAATCCCCAGTTGGATATTTATTATTTCTCCATTAAGGGCACGGGGCGAGCTTTCGCGGACAATGGGGCAGTCTTGTGAAATGACTCGACCGGAAGATGCAACGGATACCCTTCCTCGAAACGTTTAAAACCCATTTGGGAGAGTTTGTCGATGGTGTTTAGGGTCCACCGAATGGTCGATTGATTAGACATTAGATTCGTATCGTTGAATAGATTTAACCCATTTCGTATGTAGTTGAACGTGTGTGAAATCATCATCATCATCATCATCATCATCATCATCTATTCCCTGTGCGGGTGTGCGCGCGTGCACAATTCGACGCCATAGTGCAAACAAAAAAATATAACGCGCACACAATTTTCAACACGACTTCTCCTTTGTGCGGCGTCTTCTATGAAAGGTCGGCAACCATATTGCAGTATGTTGATTTATCCACTAAGGTTTTAGACATTGAACCACACTTTGAGATAATACAGCCAAGATAACCTACCCCTTTGCTGCCCTCTATCTTCCCCTGCGTAATGCGTTGTAAAATATAATATTTTTATAAATAATAAGGTAAAACTCTTTGTTTACACAACTAACTATTGATAAATCAACATGTTTCGATACCTATGGTATCTTCGTCAGGAAAAAATGTATACTAGAATTAAAAACACGTTGTGTGCCGTCAACGAATGCAGTATTCGTATACCTTGACAGGCGGAGCTGAATGCGCATGTGCGAAATTCGAATACTTTCAAACTTTGTGAATAAGGAACGAATGATAGAATCCACTGTTTAAGCGATTCGTAGATGTTAGAATGTATTTGTATTTCGACTTGCTTCGTAAGGTTTTTGACACTGGAACACAAGGGATACAGAGCATCCAAATCATGTGTGAAGCGACCGCGCCTAATACGGAGATGCCAGTATAGTCAAATCAATTAAAATTTGAATATTAATCATCTCTTCAGTATGCATAATAACAAATTCAACGGCATAGATGTGTTTTTAGCTAAGCAGTAATGTTTTCGCTGATTCAATCACAAAAATACCATTTGAGTAACTTGTTGGGAGTCTGATGGCAGGTATTTACATCTCTATGCATCTGAAAAGTGGAGGAATATAGAAAATTTAAGAGGACGGAAGTTCATGAACATCACGATCTTCAGTCATAAGGAACCGACGTGGATGATGAGGACATCACAGAAATCTATGTACCTAATTCTGCATTAACTAAACTATCAGACGTTTAAAGTTCTAGTAGGTGAAGTATGTCTAGGTCGGTCGGGTGACGAACTTGCAATGAGCGCATAGAATTGGAGGCTTCTGATGGACTCTTCAAAAACCATCAAAGTGTTATCCTTAATAAGCTTAGGAGTACTGGAAAATATACATTTTTTTTTCCTTCGTGCGTGGAAGTAGGTAAGGTTTTAAAACAGTCTTTTATATAAGCATGTACTCGCATTTTTACTTTTCGATTTCCCCCGCTCGTCCAGAATTTTGTTTGCAATTTTTGTTATTGTCAACCCCACAATGGCCGGCCGGACATCCACCCCCTGGAAGGCACCCCCATCCCGGGGCCGGGGGTGAATTGTGAGTGCTATCTGCGCCCCACAGCCGCGAGGGTGAGGCCAGAACTTCATTGTTGCCTTGTGTCCCATTTAAAGTCAAAACAATGGGAGTACCGCAGGGATCTTTCCCGGGCCCGCTTTATTTCATATTTAGAACGGCCGTTGTGACGTCACTGTGTCCGAAATACTGTACGATTTTTTAAGAAGAATATATTTATGTAATGAATGTGTTTCGGCACAGGTACAACTATATTCTCCTCCTTAATGCCAGTATTGACAATTAGTGGTCTCAATCAGATGAGACTCAAGTCGTAATGTACCTCTACAAGTCTCAGTGCTGGATCCCCCTCAGAGCTGATTCCAGCTCCAGGGGCTCTCCAACCATCTCTTCCAGGTCTGTCTTCTCCGGTCCAAAGTTGGGTCCAGACTGTCTGTCAAAATGCATAATGTGGTCGAAGAATTGAAAGAATTTTTTGAATACAAATTAAATATAAAATCAAAATATTGTTGTTGCTACAGGGATTCGAACCTAGATCTCTTCCAATCTGGGGGACGTGCATTAACCGTTTATGCTATACCAACACAGTGTATTGACGACAAATTTTCGAACCTACATATATGTTCAAATTACACTTTTCAAATTAATACATCTATCGTTCCATTATTTGAGATTTTTACGGAATCTCAAATACCTATATTTATTAAAACAATATTTTTCGATAAAATTTATTTTACATGTATATCTTTCTGATTAATACATTTAATTAATATTTAAAATATCGCAGAGCTATGTTCTGAATAATTACAACTTCACAACAAGAATGTGTCTTCCTTAATAATGTTTATATTTATGAAGTAATTTTTTTAAGTCTTTAGAAGTCTTAAAATGAATCCTTTCATACTTAGGAGGTGTTTTTAGAAGAGATGGAAAAATTGGAGATCAAAGTGGTCGTATAAGGGGGGAGGAGGAGAAATGGTTCTCAAACAAGATTTTAAAATTTTTTATTTCAACATTATTACATATAATATATATGTATATATCTAATATATTATAATTTTATTTTTTGCCAAACATATCAGTTTTTACATAGTTGTTATCAAGGATTTATATACAATATTATATCTGGGAAAAAAAATTGATGAAAATATGTCAATGACAAAATTGGTATGTAAAAGAAAAATAATTTCAAATAATTAAAAAATAAAAATCTGATTCTCGTTGTGATGTCATATATGCAATTTAAAAAAAGGGAAAAAAATAATTGTCAAATTTGGTCCACAGATGGCGATGGCGTAGTAGCACTCGAAGCGAGTCCACATATTAACATATATACAACTTGAAAAATTTGATAAATGTGGTGATCGAGGGGTAAGAATATATATATATCACTTAAGCCAGTCGAAGACAAGTTGTAAGCCCTATAATTACCCCATACTTCCATACATTTTCGATTATTTTCGTGATTTATAAAAAATTTAAAAATATTTATTTTTCAGGCATATTCTAGTATAATATGTTAAAAAACATTTTACAGATAAAGAATATTGCTTTAAAATAATTTTAAAAAATCAGATTCACATAGTGATAACGTATACGCTGTTTAAAAAAAAAGGGGAAAATAAATTACAAATTTGGTTCATAGATGGTGATGATGTAGTGGTACTCGAAGCGAGTCCATAAACTAACATATATACAACTTTAAAGAATTTGATAAAATGTGGAGATTGAGGGGTGATAATTGGTGAACATTTTATATATATATGATCACTTAAGCCAGGCGAAGACAAGTTGTTAGCCCCATAATCATCCCATACTTCCATATATTTTAGATTAAATATAATAAAAAAATTAGCTTTGTCTCTATGATATATCTGCTATTTGTTTGATAACAGTGCCTTTGTAGGTAAAAATACAGTAATTGTGTGTTCTTGGACATATTCAAATAATGCTAAAAAATAGATCTTTCGTAAAAATGTCAATTTTTTATAGGATTTTTACCTAGTCCAAAAAATGACTGGAGCCTCGTTTCATATCTCATTAAACAATGCCCAAGATCTGTGGAAGCGGAATAAATGACTACGATACTCGGTCATGAGCACATCACCGAGAGAGTAAGAGTATATATTAATATTCAATGACACTGTAAGTAAAAAATGTATACCATTTTTAATTGTGATAAACGCGTCATCCCTTTTAAGGGAAGATAATCAAACGAATACGTTTTTAACTCGAATTTAATACACCAGACCTTATCGGGGAGTGCTTCAACCCCAAATTGGCCGAGCGGGGTCGCAAATAAATTACGCTCATACTTTCAATAATAATTGGCCAACCCCCCCGGCCACCGAGGGAGGAACTCACCCCGGCCACGTGGCGTCTTTCGACATGGCAAGACAGTTCATAATGGACTCCTTTTTGAATTTATGCATTTCGTTATATTAATGCGGCAGTGTTCCATTTTGATCCGAGTGCAGTATTAATGCAATTTTGCATGCGCGCGGTTTGAAAATTGCATTATAATGCACGTCTGGTGGGGCTTCGCGGGGGGTTAAGATGATGCTCGTAACTCTTACATGTCATCTGGATGTTCGCAAGAAGAACTTTTTTTATAGACGTATCTTTGGAAGATACATAGATTATTTCATGCAGTAATTCAGTCTAATAAACAGAACTAAGCTAAACTGATGGAATATTTAATATCGTCTAAATAAATAACATGCGTCTAATAGACCGTGTCCACGAATGAGGTAGCGAAAAGACCGATCTATGAATCATCATCGCACGTTTCGTTTGCGAATTAGAATGACGCGTCCGATGCATACATTAATTTTTTATCATTAAAGAAAATATTTTTTTTATTACGTAGTACCTATTTCAGAACATAGTTATGTGGTATTTTTAATACAAATTAAATTAATCAACTAGAAAGATAAACAGAATTTTTTTTAAAAATAAATATCAGATATCTCATAGACACGCAGCTATTTTACTATATTTTAAAGGAATGATATATAAAAATATGAGATATCTGATATTTATTTAACCTTCACCATACCATGATATAAAATATCCGATGGCAGCCATGCTGTCAACTTGTGTTACCGTAAATAACAGATAGAAAAAATGTTTTTATTAGCTTAAATGGCCTTTAATGACATGAATTTACTCTAAATATTGAGCATTCAATTTTGAAAAAATGATTAATAATATAATTTATTAAATGTGTCCTTCCTTCTTATCTCACTTCATTTAATTGGTGTGAAAGAGACAATTATATTTTTATGTTTGTTGTTCTTTTCACTGTGAAAATAGTGTGTGATCTCTGTCTTTCATATCACAAATTGTATTTTTACCAACGTATTAATTTTACAACGGATTGAATAATTGAAAAAAATAATTGTTTTTGTACGATTCCCTTTTCATAATTGGTTTTTCACTAGTCATTCCTAAGCGCTAATATTTTCTTTAGGATTATCTTAAATATGAATTTTATGTTGCATGTATTTACCGAAATATTACAGGTTTAATTATGATGGTAGACCTGTGTTACTGCATGGTGTGGGAAGGGTTAATAACAGTACCTTTATAGGTAAAAATCCAGTAATTGTGTGTTTTTGAACGTATTCAAATATTGCTCGAAAAAAAAACTATTTATCGAAAATATTTAATTACTACCGAAATTCGAAACTGAACCTCTTCCTATTCGGGAAAACGCGATACATTTTTTGCTATAGCAATCGAACACGATTTAGGCAAATTTTTGATATTATATATTCTGTAATCTTACCAATTAATACATCAATTATTCAATTATTAAAAGCAATAAACTTCATATTACTGTGAATCTCAAATACCTTTTGAGTTTAATACACGCTAGGTGAGATGCCATAATTAAATCTATTAAATTTTGATAAAATTGACATATTTTTAAGAAATACACATTTTTGTCGCGAAGTTGCAATTTTGGAACACAGTTCTGCGATATTTTTAATATCATTATATATCATAATATATTTAATTTAGTACCAATGAAATGTGTTCTGAAATTGTAATATAAAAATGTGTTTATATTAAAATTAGTTTATTAGTTGAATTGTGCTGTAATAATTGATGTATATATATATATAACACAACTATTTCGACTGGGAACTTTTCGTAGACGCGTCGGTGCTAGCGGTAGCCAGAGAGAGTTTCGTGAACCGAGCCAGAGACAATAATAATAATTGTGATTTCCCGGGCTTTCTGGTGGTACCCGACAGGAAAGGGCGGGAAACGGAAACTAGAATCAAGATGGCGAACAGGAAGTGACAACTAAACGTGCGGTACGGAAGTCACGAGGCAGGGGAATTACAGCCACCTAGCAGTTCTGCAAGATGTGGCGTTTCTCGCTACATTGTTCATGTTAAACAAATCTGTTTACTTTAATAGTAAATAAAAAGTGATTATTATAATCAGAATTAAATGTAAGATATACAATTTATCGAAAATATATTTTTGTTGCCACCGGGATTCGAACCAGGAACTTTTCCTATCAGGGGAAGTGCCCTTACTTATTACATTATTATTAATTATATGTTGCACTTTTAAATCTGTTATTACATTATTTGAAACCAATCTGCTTTATATTTACGGAGAATCTCAAACACGTATGAGTAAAAACCCGATAGGAAACGCCAGAATCATTATTATTGTGAAGTTACAGTTTTTCAGAGTATAGTTTTATGATGTTTTAATACTAATTAAACGTATCAATTAGAAAGACATACAGATAAAATAATTTTAACGAAAAAATATTGATGTTGCCACCGGAATATGAAGCAGGAACTAAATGTTCTGAAAAATTGCAACATTACAATAATAATTAATGTGTTTTTCCTAAAAATTAGTATAAGTAAATAGTTAAAAAACGATTTAATTTAAAAAAAGGTTATTTTCAAAATTATCACTATCATCGATGGCGTAACAGCCCAGTGTGGGTCCTGACCTCAAGAAACTGTTCTCGATTCCGACTGCATGAGCGTTCTTGGTATCGTCGTCCCACCACCGCAGCTTGATTCTTCCAACACTCCTGAGGCCAATAGGTTTTGCATCAAATACCTTCTTTGCTGGTCGTTCTGAGACCATTCGTTGGACGTGACTGGTCCATCTCAGCCGTGCTATCTTGATACCTTAGTCAAGCAGTCAGCATGAAAACCAGGTCTTACCAGGTACAATCGCTTAAGGAGCTTGGAAGGCTGCTTCGATATCATTATTTTGTGATTTCTTTTTGTCAAGAGTATACGTTCAATAGTTTGTATCTTGATATATATTCCATAACTGTAATTTCAGTGTTAATAAATCAATTTTTGCGAGTTTTTTCTGGTCGCGGTAAAACAAAGTGACGATTGCTAACATGTTAGTCAACGTTCGTTGAACGGATACGGCACAAGACGAAAAATAAATACTAACCGTGTTTGTATACACTCGCCTTGTTTATCTAGTTTCAGGAGTTTAAGTAACTGAAGTAAGCTGAAAGAATGTGTTTATGGCGGATAGGCAACGCCATCTTTGGGCCGAGCGGTGAATTCGCTTTAGCCGCGACACTCAGACCAGTAGCAACATGTGGCGAGCGAATGAAAGAGGTCACACACTCGTGTGGACCGGACCAGACGGATGGAGTAGAACATCGTAGAGTGGCATCTGAAGACGGAGCCATTCTACTCTCGTGGCTTACGCTAGCTAACATAATTACTCTTACTGAAGTGAAATTTCAACCTACATGAATTACATTGTACAATCAGAAGTGAACTGATAAAAAACCGAGACAAGATCAAGGTCGTAACGGCAATTTGTTATGAAGTGATGATTTGACATGGTAAAGAACTTGACATTGTTAAAATTTAAGAATTGAATGCAAAGAAAATAATAAATTAAAATTATCACGACTATGTTTAATTCATGTCTGGGGTCACCGGTAGTGATGATAAAAAATGTCACTCTTGACTCACAGGTGTGATTGTGATTGGTATTCGATGATATCAGTGGTTGAAAACTGTGACTGTGATTACCTTTCATTCCACGCACCTCATGTTATTCATGAAATAAATAAAAAAAGACCGAGAATTGGTAATTTTAAACTTCATTTGCGTTAAATACACATTCTAACATAATTAATAGTACAATTCTAATTTAAATATCATCAAGAAGAGAACGGAATCTTTATATAAAATATAAGTGGATTTTTCGGATCAAATTCCCAACAAAGATGCTTAAAACTTTTTAGCAGAATTTACTAGATGGCGTTAGTCATGATTATGACGTCATTCCTTCATAAATTTTGTGCATCAATTTGCGAAAAATTTGAACAGTGCCGTTTGTCGGAAAGTTACAAAAATCACGATGTTTTCAAAAACTCAATCACTGAAAATGAGTGTGACGCAAGGATATCGGTGATTGACATTGTGTGACATTGTGCTCATCACTAGTCACCAGTGTTGAGGTTGTGGTTGTTGGGTTTCGGTCCTACATGGTTGTTAAGCGAGCCCATGTCTGTTAAAAGAGTTGCGGGAGTCGTCAGAGAAATAGTTACGATGTTCTTCAGAAGAATATACGTGTCGCAGGCTTACCTGTTGATGCTGGAGACGCTGGGAACATTATCCTGTGAACAGATCCCTTCGGACAGGAGCCGGTCACGGATCTCCCACGCGAACATAGTGGGATTCTCTCTTTTATAGGCGGCAATGGCGTCGACCACGGGTGGGGTAGCCACCTTGGGTTTACTTCCACCTATCACGCCCGCCTTGAAACTACCAGTCTCGTAGTATCTGAAAAACAGAGCCAAACAAAAATAATATCAGTACGTGGTTAGAAATCGATATATTCGTCAAAGAAGCGAATGTGACGAACGAATTTTTAATATCTTTAGGTTAAGATTAATTCAATGTTTTCTCTTTAATTGTATATTCAATAATAGTTACATAGACATATATTCAATTTCAAATGAAGTGTATATTGTGTTAATTACGAGTAAGAAAAAACATACATTGTAATAATTTTTACGTCTGTAAAGTATATGGTCGCACTGTCAAATGCGACGCTATGCAAATGACAAATAAATGTTTACGTTTGTTCAATAATCATTATTAGATATGAATTAAATATATTAATTAGACAGATATACATATAAAATCAATTTTGTCAAAAAATATTGTTGTTGCGCCACTGGGATTCGAACCTGGATCTCTTTATTGCATTATCCAACTATGCTACAGCGATAATATTTTTAGCGACAAATTTTCGAACCTATCTGTGACCTTTTTGATATTAATACATTTAATCGTTCCGTTATTTGAAAGAGCCATCTACCTTATTTTTACAGAATCTCAAATACCTTTGTGTAATCTGGATTATAAATTCATTTTTATTAAATTTTGGACACATTGATTCAACTTTATTATTTTAGGAGAACAATAATAACAAATAAGGCAAATGGCTCTTTCAAATAATGGAACGATTAAATGTATTAATATCAAAAAGGTAACAGATAGGTTCGAAAATTTGACGCTAAAAATATTATCGCTGTAGCATAGTTGGATAATGCACCTTCCCCGGTTAGGAAAGAGATCCAGGTTAGAATTCCGGTGGCGCAACAATAATATTTTTCAATAAAATTGATTTTATATGTATATCTTTCTAATTAATATATTTAATGAATATTTAAAACATCACAGACCGTCTGTTCTGAATAATTACAACTTCACAATAAGAATGTGTTCTTCTTAATAATCATTTATGTAAACATGATCTCTGTTTTTTGACAGATGACAAATCTTGACAGATTTTGGACCATAATATAAGCTTTACTGACATATAGTATACGCATTACTAATTAATTCATAACCTAATAAGATCTATTATTTACTTCATTAATAAGTTGAAATCTATCCACAAAAAAAAAAATTTGTATTTGTCTTGCATGCAATTTATGAGTTACCCGATGGCTTCATTTTATTGTCTACTCGAAAATAAACTCATATTAAAGCAATAAATTACAAATACAAAAAAAAAAAAAACTGTCTCACGACTAGACGATGACGTCACAATTTAAAAATGTTTCGTCATCAATGTTGCGAAAAAATCCCTTACACATTCGTCCAAAAGCAAAGCGACACACCCACACCACAATGAATTCCGTGAAATACAACTCCGCCATCCATCACAACTTGACATTCAAATACGAATAAAACTAACCAAGACAATAGTCATATCCAAAAATACCGTCATTCCAAAATAAGTCATACGTCGCTGGCGGGAAGGGCGAGTATTGTGACCTTTAGTCCGATGCAGATACGCCCGCTTTAAAAGGCGCAACTCAATCGAGAGTCACAGCCGAAAGGGCACGCACAAGGGATTTGCAACCCCAATGAATCGGAATTTCATATCGGGGATAATAGAGTAACAATGAATTTGCTTTCATTTGGGGATGATATGATATATAAATTGACATATTTGTCATTTATGACTAGAGAAAATTATCATAGCATTTTTTAACATTCTACGTCAATTTTAACACTTAGTGGTCTCAATAGTTCATCTCTTAGTCCATATTACACCCAGTATCCGGTGCCAACACCGTACATTGAACGGATGGAACATATATATTTCTTTCATCTATGGTTATGTACAGAACATAGAAGAATTACAGGCTTTAACTACACGAATACTGAATGTAATCCGATTTATGAACAAAAGCTCCCAGTCCTTCACATTCACCGCCAGGTTGGCATTCGTCTAGTCTTTTACCTTCTATCTCACTGTCGTCCTATTTGAAATCCATTATGTCGTTAATTGAGCACCATATTCTTCTGTACTGACATACAATTCTCGCCTCATTCACATTCACACATCTTCTCATACAAACTCGTCGATCTATTAAAAAATGAAAGGAATCTCGGACTTTTCCGGGATTTATTAAGGTGTGGGTCTCCCGCTGGGGATTGCTGGGACAGACGATGCCGAGAAGAGCGGTGGATAAGAAGACCTAATGGAGAATTCCACTGGCTCTCCCTCGTACCCTCTTTCGACCTGGACAGGGTGTATTTCTGCCGGAATGTGATCGAGTTTTGCGACTTCAACATAGAAATGTGACGTTTACCCCCCCCCCCACCCTTTTGGTGATGCATGACTTTTATAGCTTCCCTCTGGCTGCCTTCTGAATTTAATATGATAACGAGTTTCATGTCAAATTGATGATACCGGAGTTAACCTATATCGGTTTATGAATGTAATAATGACCAAATGTAATAATTGTGCCATATAATAAAGGAATGAAAAAAGTTAACTATAAAGGGGTGTCACAAGGTTTTAGTAACTGAATGCCGAATCGTAACCAACTGTTCTGACTTAAAAATATATTCCAAAAATGATTGAAAACTTTGTGTTGCTTTGCTGAGTGGAATCGAAGCGAGAGTAAACAACTCTCAAAATGATTCCGGGATAGGGTGGAACCATTTAGGGTTTCCTTCATGTAAGTTCGTCGATTATTGAGGCTCCGAAGAGAACAATATTCTAGTATTTGATTGGTCGTGGCACGTTTTCTGGTGCCATCAATATTAGCGTTATATATCTATCTTTCTATTTTCTCTTCATCCATCCGTTCTATATGACCAAACCACCTAAACGATCCTTTTTTAATCATATCGCTATGCTGATATTGGCGTAGCGAATAAGATTAAGACAAGATGTAAGTATAGCAAAAATTACTTTTACACTCGATCAAATGTACACAAAAAGTGGTTGATTATTTCAACAAGCACCCGACACCTTCGTATTATCCCCAAACATATGCATCTACCCTTAACTACCCCTAACTGCCGGGGGAGGTAGCGAAAGGGAGACTCCCGCTTGTACTGCTCAAGTGCTTCACTGTATTGTGAACCGTAAGCCGGTTAGTGGCACCGTAAGCCATTGCGGAGTGTTTTCGCAGGAAAGTGGATTTGGGTAATAACTGACGAAGAGGGGGTACTTGGCGCCCAACGTGGGGCGTCATAATTATTTATGTACGGTACCATTTACAAGTAAATAAAAAAGAATGTTAGGAAAAATACTAAAATAAAACCAACTATCTTAGTACCGTGCCACTGTAAATCGAGTAGGAATAGGCATAGAGGATAGAATATCAAAATTTTTCTGTCTTGGCATACTATTATTTCCTCGTTTACTTTAATATATCTTTTCATGCATGTTCATCTACTGTAGAAGCTTCTAACAAGATCGTTATGCAAAAAAAAAAGATTACATAAACTGATGTCTTAATTTTGATTTCAAATTTTTTCTTTTCTTTTAAACTTTCTTATTTGTATTGTATTTCAATTGTTTAATTTAAAAACATTAGATCGTATAACTTAACATTAAACTAACTAAAATCATTAGTTAGTTTTTTAACATCCTGATGAAGGAAAAGGCATTTTCCGAAACCGGTTGATGAATATAAAAAACTAAGTATCTTTTAAACCAAATTAATAACCTGTTAAGTATTAAAATGACCAACAACGTGTTTGCGTTGACTCATTGACTCTCCTTAATTCTATGAATCATACTACAAACAGATCTATGATATGTTCCTTCCTGATTTGTTCATTTGCTCTTAAATAATCAAAAAAATATAAGAAATGTCGAAAACATATCAATAAGATTAATAAAATTCCGTCCTTATAATAGAGGCAGATGAAAAAATACTAGAAACTTAATAAAATGCTTTTTTGTCGTTATACCTAGTTTGTAAATCAATTTTTCCAAATTGTACTCAGCTTTGACATTACAAAAAATTAAATAATACATTTCTGTATCAATTGTACGAACAATCACACCCTTATTTAAGTGTCAACATTGATATTGCCATTAGGGGGATGATTCTATTGACACCGCTGTTTTCATCCCCTTGTAGTTTTATTTTAATCCTTACTGGCCCCGTGGGCATGTTCGGGTAGTTTGTCATTGATGGAGAGGTACTCGGGATAATTCGGGAATCATGGGAATGAATACTGGATGCAGAGAAGTACCGACTTAAATACAGTATTTTTTATAATGAAGATTAATGATTTTTTCCGCACTTTCTTTCTTTAACCATTTAGTTCTCTGCGGTCAAAGATTTTTTTTGGCGTTTCACTCCAATGAAGTGATATTGCCATTATAGAATAATTAATGTTAGATTTACATTGATTGGGTTGTAGGTAAGCGTTGAATTTTTATATAGATTTTCTTCGAAAGAGACTAATATTTATATATTTTATTTATTATCTTTGTTTTATTAACCACTGAATTGAGTTTAAATACATCTACCGGTTTCGAGAAATACCATTTTCTTCTTCAGGATGTCATAACTAACTAAAAACATATATTATTGTTTCTTTACCAGAATCTATTTTTTAAAAAACAACAATTATTTAAAAAATAAATTTAGTACCTAACTCAAATTGTTACTTAATACAAATTTAATCGAATAATTTTTAGGAAAAAATTTTAGAATGGGACTCGTAGTTAAATTTAGTTGGTTGTTTATAATTTTTTGATTAGTTTTACGCGCTTTATTTATCTCCAACGATTCCAAATTATTTAATTTGGGACCAACACCGTTTATATGCAAAATTGACAATCCCAATTTTTTATCAAAACCATGACCATTTTCTATCAAATTATTAGAAAATTTTGAAAACCCACTATTGTTCAAACATCTCAAATGCTCCCTTACTCTTATATTATAATTTATATCCGTTTTACCAATATAAAATGCAGCACAATCCATGCAACTAAGTTTATAGACACCAGAATTGTTAAATTTATCATCTTTGTCTTTAAAATTTGAGTAAATTTCCTATACTATTATTTGTATAAAATGCCGGTCTAATGTTTCGTGGTAGATGTTTAGATATTTGATTCGAAAAGTTATTTATGTATAAAATCCTACGCCAATTATCATTATTATCATTATGTTTTATCTGTGATTTATATAGAAATTGATTATTATATTCTGATTATATTCTAATAATTGATTATTATTTATATAAAAAATATCAATTATAACCACAAAGTTAATATTGATAATTTTAAAAGGACTAGTATTTATATAGTAATATAAAATGATATTAAAAATTAAACATTTCTTAAGTGTTAAGTAATCATGTCAAAGTAGACACTTTGTTAATATTTTTATTAAATGAAATCCGGAAAAGTAATAAAAAAATAACATTTACTACGTGTATACAAAGATTGTATCTGTGCAAGAGTGGTTGTGTCAGGAGAGATAAGTGTGGCTTTCTATCCTATTTATCAATCCCTGGAGAAACAGTGTGATGGCAATTTATTTATTTATTTATTAGACTTTATTGTCATACATGGTTTTGTTGTAATAGAGGTGAATATATTATAATATAACATGTTCAACATAAGATACAAGTACATTGCAAATAGGTATGTACTCGTAGTTCATTGTGTGGGATGGAATAAACTCCACCTCTGATATATGCAGCATTGTCCCGGCTAATTTGCTAGACTGCCGTCTGCGTTAAAGTAGCCAGTTTTTTTCGTGCTGTTGTGGTGTTATTTAATTTAAAGTTAAAGATTCGATAGGAATAGAGAGATTGTTGTAGAACTAGTGGATTATTAGTGTAGACACTGTATAATAATTATGTTAGAATATTGGATAGCGATGTTTCTGATTGATCTCTACCCAATTGGATCATATATTGGGTCTATATTTGTGTAATCTTATTGGAAGTGAACGATTTCCAGTTGGCGTTGAGTGTGTTGTACAGTTTCGGAGCTAAGAACATGTAGAATCTTTGATAAAATTAGTTATATATAAATACCTCATAACATCGTTCGTGGCTGTGCAGGCCAAGCCGTTTTTTCAAACCTTAACCAAGACCCAAACCGCTTTATCTAAAAGTGCTGCAGATAAAAGCATGATGGCAAGATCCAGAATATAATCTGCAGCAGTGTGTCGCATCAACACCGGGATGGTAAATTACGTATCTATTTAAATGATGATGATTACAAAGAGTTCAGAATATATTTCTGTTTTATAGCTAAAGTCATTTTTGATCCAAGTTTGTTTTACCGCTATTTCTTGTCTATTATTTGTCTTCGATCCAAGTTTGTTTTACCGCTATTTCTAGCATACACGCTTCTGACTAATGCGCTACTAATTCTAAAATCGCGGGGTGTACCCCAATCCATTCGCGACAAGTGTTTTTCAGGGATGATAATGCCATTTCGTGATTAGTCCGCCTCTCGTGCTGGATCACCAAAGCTTTGCGAGTTTATCAACAGGGGCGTCACGGCGGAGGGTGGCTGTAGAAGGCAGTTGTAGTATGTGCAAGCTGTGAACCAAGCAAATACACTGCCTGTTGTGCAATTATTATCCATAAAACTACTGTAACGAACACTTGTATTCATTTCTTATTCAATTTATTCAACTCAGAATATATCGTGTATATATACAGAGAAAAGTAACGCGGAGAAGAAGAATCAGAGGTGGCCCGCTAACATGTTAACAAGGGGTTCAGAGCTATTCGCGGTGTTCCGGAGAAGCTGTAGATTTTTTATCACTCTTGTTCGATTATATGCAATCATTATTAAAGAAATCGAATATTACTTAATATATTATGTAATACGTAATATACTGTCAAATAATTAATATCAATAGCTGAAAAATGCACTGTAGATTTCAATTCAACAGTGAAAAGTTACAAGGATGACGCAGAAATAGGTACAATACTTATAAATGTGAATTAAATACATTAATTAGAAAGATATACATATAAAATCAATTTTATCAAAAAATATTGTTGTTGCGCCACCGGGATTCGAACCTGGATCTCTTTCCAAACCGGGGAAGGTGCATTATCCAACTATGCTACAGCGACGATATTTTTAGCGACAAATTTTCGAACCTATATGTTACCTTTTTTTGATATTAATACATTTAATCGTTCCATTATTTGAAAGAGCCGTCTACCTTATTTTTACAGAATCTCAAATACCTTTGAGTAATCTGATAGCAGACGCCAGAATTATTAATGAATTTTTATTAAATTTTGGACACATTGATACAACTTTATTATTAAGAGAACACATTCTTATTGTGAAGTTGTAATTATTCAGAAAATACAAAAATATTTTTCGATAAAATTGATTTTATACGTATATCTTTCTAATTAATACATTTAATTAATATTTAAAATATCACAGACCGTCTGTTCTGAATAATTACAACTTCACAATAAGAATGTGTTCTCCTAATACAATTCTTTTCGCTCTAATTCCATGTTTCAAAATAGAACACTGGATTGAAAATGAAGTTCTCTGCAGTAAATGATGATACATAGTAATAAATGTCAAAATTGTCCACAATTACGGTAAGTATGAAGTATGAAGGATAATCGTACAAAGCATCGTTCACAAATATGTTGCGTTGAACATCTAAGAACATCTGGAAGCAATATATATCAAACATCGATATTTTCAAGCATTATTAGACTATAGACAAAAAATACGACTAAGTCTCTTTTATTAACCTTTTAACTGCCAACCGTATTTGAAATGGAAGACACCACATGAATTAAGACTAGGTTTTAAGGGTCTCGACCTATCTATCAAAAGCTGGGACCCGTCGTCCACAGATGGCAATATGACTTTAATCCATGCAAGTTTGTAAGGTCCAAAGGTGTGCTTTAATTAACACGTTTACAACTTAGCGTGTTAAGGCGCTCATGGTATTTAAAAGGTTTAAAAGGGCAACAATCTCTTATATTTTATAATACATTTAAACCATCGGTGGTGCTGATTTGATCTGAGAATATTTTTTTTCTTAATTTTCTCCCTCCGAGCTCCATACAGCTCACCCCTGGGAAGATGTCATCATTTTCGTATCTAGTAAAAGATTGATCTAGATACATGAAAACAATACAATAATTTCTAACCAATGAAACTATGGTCGCTTTTAATGACTGTTACGTATTTTAGATGTCAAAATGTACCTTACCAAAGATTGTTGGTAGTCGGCCCTTTCTTCCCTGACTTCGTTGTTCGTTGTTCGTCTTAACCCTTTCCTGACTTGTCGTCTAAGCTCGTATCACCAGCTTTCAAACGAACAATTTCGGCATGCCCTTTCGCTAATCGTTCCTTCGTTGAAAAGATCGCCGAGATCGCGAAATGACTCTTTTGAAATGATGCTTTCCACCCTTTCTCGAAGTGGTACAGCATCACTTGGCGTGCGTGAATTAATAATTAATAATAATAAATAATAATAATTTGAATAGTATTATAATAATTTAGTAGTATGCATCAAAAAGTTTTATAGATGATATCTCGTTTTTGTGCTGTTAAAACGATGCGTGTGGTGTTCTATCCTCTCTCAATTCTTATGTACACTTACAAAAAATCAAATCTCATTCCATACCAGCCCCATGAGTGCAGGCGGACGAGGGTGGCAAATGACATTTAGGGTTGTAACATTAGATTAATTCAATCAGTTCTAATAGCATCGCGATCGCCTCCCGCGGGAATCGAACCCGCGTCACCCCTTTCACGAGCCCGCCGCTTGGGACCGACCCGCCAGACTGCCGGGGGGTAGGTGCAACAATGAACCGATTGCTTTTTTTTAGTTTGTTTTTCAATTATGTAATGATGCAATTTCGGTGACGGATGACGGTCTTTGTCTCGGGCGAGGAGTGGGATTGCTGTACAGCATTCCGTTGATGTGGACAAATCTCATCTGTGTACATACACCCTTAAAAGTGTAATAAAAAAAACTCTTTTCGCACACATTATTTTAAACAATACGATTTTTATTTACAAATTCGTGTGTATAACAACAAGAAAAAAATTACATTTTAAAATTTTCACGGTATTGTTTCAAGGTACAGGGTGAATATTATGTTCCAGGCCGATTTTTACCGCCACTTTGTTTCGGCAAATATTTGTCAGTTTGAATTTAGAAGTCATAGAAAATATTTAATTACAATTTATTATTAAGCATCTAATGCCTCAACAACGTGTTAAAATTATTAAAATATTTTATCTAAATAATAATGGCAAGTCTGTAACCATTAATGGTGCTCGTTATCATCACATATTGGAAAACTTTTTGGTGGCCGAATTGGCTCGACGGTGCCACCTCACACACAGCCCGAGTTACGCTTGAAATTTTTCCCAGTCGCATAATGTCAAAACTGGTGATATCGACTGGCCTCCTCGATCACCCGATTTGACGGCTCCCGACTATTTTCTACAGAGGAACTTGAAAAGAAAGGTCAACATCTATAAGTTAACAATAATTCTGATGCTACAGGACCATATTCGAAATGGAATAACACGCGAAGTGTGCGAGAATATTATGAAAAATATGGATAAAAGAGCACGCATTTGTGCCGCTGCCAGAAGCGGCCACTTGGCCGATGTCATATACCGTACATAATTGTAATAAACCAAGTAATTGATAAATAAAAACTAAATTAAAAAATTGTATTTCATTTTCTAGTTATTCAAAAATAAACATCGACCTGTAACATAATGTTCACCTGTAAAAAATATAAATATTTTCATTTTTACTATAACTTATCTTGCACGTATTCGCTGAGATAATTTAGAATCTATGTAATTTCTTATCCTTTCTAATATCTGGCAATTCATTGAAAATTTTCTTCGCCCTGTACATCATCAATTTCTGAGATTCAACCGTCTTCTAGAATCTCTTCCTCTCGTATGATGTTCGTGCTCATGTTGATTTGCCTCAATTTTTCTAACTGTTCACAGGTTTATGGTTCACTGTTTTATTCCTCTATATTTTATTGTATTTAAGCCTTAGAACTTTATATAGATAGTTGAATTATATTATTGATAATGGGAAGATGTTCCTGAAAATGTTTAAATACAATAGAATACAGTGTTTTAACTCAATTTTTCTAACTGTTCACAGGTTTATGGTTCACTGTTTTATTCCTCTATATTTTATTGTATTTAAGCCTTAGAACTTTATATAGATAGTTGAATTATATTATTGATAATGGGAAGATGTTCCTGAAAATGTTTAAATACAATAGAATACAGTGTTTTAACTCAATTTTTCTAACTGTTCACAGGTTTATGGTTCACTGTTTTATTCCTCTATATTTTATTGTATTTAAGCCTTAGAACTTTATATAGATAGTTGAATTATATTATTGATAATGGGAAGATGTTCCTGAAAATGTTTAAATACAATAGAATACAGTGTTTTAACTCAATTTTTCTTATAAATTCTGCCGATATTTTTTTTAGTGAGGATTGAAATATATTTTCTGTTTAAATGTCATCATATTAATAATTATATTTTGTGTGAATATATCTGTGAATCTTTACCTTTTATTAACTTTAAAAAAATTTTTTTTTTTGTTGTATTTATTAATATTTTCCATGGTTTACTTTTTCATAGCATATTTATTTCATAACCTTTAATGTATAACATAATATGTATTATCTCTATGGCGAATCGGGTTAAAAAAAAAAAACCTGATCACGCTGGAATAAACACATTATTATTATTATTAAAGTCTTTCAGTATATATTTTTTCTGAATATTATTCTCAAAGCTTTATTTTACAGTACTGCCGACTGCAGCCAACAATAAAATGCTGCCGCAGTAAGTTGACGTGAGGAATATTAACAGAGTTGTACACTATTTGAATGAATGAATTTTTGAATTATTGACGGATTGTATTCGATTTTAATATAACATTACTCGTATCAAACAGTACACTTTCCATCACAGCGATTGAACACAGTTAGATAATTGAAATTTTGAGTCGAAATCACCGCGGGTAAGTTAAGTTCCCACAGTAAAAAAAGTCGGTACCCGACTGTCCATCCGGATGTGGTAGATGGTACAATAGGCAACGAGAGAATAAAAAAAAATATGCCTGATCAAATAAGTAAAAGAAGTGTCCATCGGTGGGCGGGCTGTGTAAAAAATGAGCACGGTAAATTGTCCGGATCTAAACGTACGTTTTGTGATAAAAAAAAATCTTAAAAATTGTTCAATTATACGTAATTTTATTATAGTATTATTATGGACGACAGTGGACAAAAGATTCTTACAATTCTTTAGTCGTATTATACATTTAAGTGGCAGCTTAGGAAAGAAGATTATTCTGAGCACAACTTTGGGCCGAAGAAGACGTGGAAGAGCGTCACAGCGGTGGATAGGTGGCTGGAGAGTCCCTGAAGCTGGAGTCAGCTGCGAGGGCGACCCGGGACTGAGAGTTGTGGAGATTTATTGCGAGCCAAGTCTCATGTGATTGAGGACACTGTACGTCAACACTGACACAACTGTCTTATTGGAGCATAATTTAAAATAATATTTTGTCATCTACCGTAGATAGAGCTTGCCGCAGTTGGAGTTTCTCTTCAATGAGACGTGAATATAAACGTTTACAAATATCTTAAGTTATTATAAACCCAAAGAGCACATACTACATTTCGTCAAAGGAACTACAAATATTTTGGACCTAAGCTGTTTAATAGAATGCTAAAAGACTTAAATCAATTGAATTGTCACAAGAACATGAAACTATATATTAATTATTGCTACAAAGTGATCCAAAAATTAAGTCCATTTTAAAATTGTTCTTCATATACATCTTTTATATGGTAATAAATGGAATTCTGTCTACTTGTAATTTTAATTAATTGAACAATTGCTTGTAAACTATGCCCGTCGCTCGACACAGAATTTCTCTAGTGAGACGGGCACAGTCCAAACAAATTTTTATATAGTTACTATATTATATAGTTACTAATAAATAATAAATAATAATACAATTCTCTAGGTGATTGCGCTTTTAAGTATTTGTATATGTAAGTGTCATTGTCAGAAAAAAAAATTCCACATATACGCCAAAGCAGCGAATATCACGAACCGCGAGTCAATCACTGATATCTTTGGGTCACACTCACTATCAGTGATTAAATATTTGGAAATATCGTGATTCGTGATTCATTTTTTTATTTTATTTGTATTTGGTAGTGAACCGTGATTCAGCGCATGTGAATATGAAACGAAAATATTCGTGAATATTCGTTATAATTAGCGCCATCTAGTAGATTCTGCCAAAACGTTTTACGCATTTGACCCAAAAAATAAACTCACATCTTTTAAGGATTTTCAATCTCTATGTGACGATATTAAATTTGATATATATTAATTATATATGTTAGAATATGTTTTTTACGCAAATGGAGTTTGAATAATTTACGTAAATACGCTAAAAATTATGTTTTTTAAAATTTATTTTGTGTATTGCGATATCGTATTAGTAATGGAACTGTGATCACAGTCACAGTTATCACTGATATTATCGAATATCAATCACAATCACACCAGTGAATCAAGAATGGCATTTTTCTCATCACTAATCTCTAAGTTAAAATGACTTAATTGTTTTCTTTTTTACATATTCAATAACAGTACATAAATATATATTCAATTTGAAATAAAGTGTACATTGTCATTATTATGAGTAAAAAAATAACATTAGCGAAATCGTATGAATTTTTACCACTGGCAAGTATATAGACCATCTGTCATCTCGCGGTCGCATTTGACAGTATGACAGTTGACGCTAGTAAAATGTTTACGTTTGTTCGAAAATTATTTATGTAAACACGATCTAAGTTTTTTCAAGAATGTCTTTAAGTGAAATGACGAAGAATAATTAATTTGATATATATAATTCAAAGTTAGAACACCGTTTGTACAATTTTAATATCGCCGATTGCTAGTAAAATTTAACATCAATAATAAAGTTTGATGTTAAAAATGTATTAATAATAAAGCATACCAAAAAATATAAATCAATGCATCAAGTTCTAATAAAATAAAATCAACATGTACAGTATTAAACATATAATCACTGTTAATGATTGTAACGTTGAGATATCGGTGATTGATTCACACATCGTGATTTTGAGCTCGCCACTAGGTTGGAAGGCACCGATCGCCCACTGCTGCGAGGCCGTCGGATATTCCGACTATGAAATCGTAGTAGGTAAAAAACAGCATTCAGATAAAGTTGGTTTATTCATAAATACTAGTTCGGACAAATCTCGCAAGTCACTTTCCAGCTTCCCCCGCTCCCCCCGCCATTTCATGTTTATTTTATTTATTTTTCGGCAAACTATTGTACAAGACTTTGGGGAGTACTTTTACTACTAAACAACTTTAAATCTACTGCAAGCAATATACTGCCTTACAATATTTGAACATATTAAAAAATTTAGTTAAGTAATGTGTTTTACTTGTCGCTTAATATCACGGATTAAATAAGCTAAGGTTTAAATAAATGATACGTATGAAATGAAAAAATATTGTTATTGCTACCGGAATTCGAATCTGTATCGAATATTCGGGGAAATTGCATTAATCGATTATGCTACACCAACACAGTGCATTGACGACAAATTTTCGAACCTATATGTTAGACTTTTTCAAATTGATACATCTATCGTTCCATTATTCTATTTGCCTACCCCCGATAGTGCGTTAGTCAGTTATATAATTATGTTTCAGAATTGTTTTAAAAAAAATCATAATGGTAGCGCTACATTATCATGGAATTTAAAATGAACTCCAAACATCCCCTATAAGTACGAGATAAATCAAAATATCAATAAAACTTCTCAGTCACTCTATTTCTGCATAAACAATCTACGAAAGCATGTTTTGTAATTTTTGTAATCCGTTTAATTACAAAATTAAACAGTTTTTTGTTGCTATTGAACATTTGAGAACAATGGAGTTAGCTGTTTTACAAATTAAGGTATCAATATGTAGAATATTATCGTAAGGCGTTATACAAGATGTATATTTAAGGTATAGTTCTATTGTACGACCATATAACAGAACTGTATACAGAAAGAGGTAAGTCAGTAGTCAGTCAAGTAGTTAAGCAAAGTCAACAGACGCGACTCGAAATACAAGATGAGCATCGGCCTCAACACTTTGGCGACCGGCGGAGTGTAATAAATAACGGGGTAGAATAGCAACCCCTGCTAGATACTAAATGTTGCCGGCTTCCTGCGAGCATTCTGCTCGGCCTGCGCGCGTTCCTGACTTGTAAATTGTCTGTTTTGGGGTTGAAATCTATCGGAATTACTACGGTTCATATTCAAATAAATAATCGTGCGTACTCGTAAATAATAAAAAAATCTAAAACAAATCAAAATGAAATGTTTATTTAAATTTTATTAACGATACGATTGTATAAAATCCATAAATTTGAAAAATGTTATAATATTTACCTACCTACAGTACAACAACACTACTTCTTCTTTTAAACAGGCAATCCACCCTTTAAGAGTGAATTGTGTAAACATTATTTCATAGAAAGTAGTACAACAATATTATAGAATAGGAAATATTACGCTACAAGTTAATACCATTGTCGTTTAAGAAATTTGCTATTATATAGATTAAATGTGGCGAGTTAAGGGAGAGAAGATGACACAAGTTAACCGGGAGTTGAAAATTACCATTGACAAGATTACTGTAAAAAAAGCCTGTGATCCGCAATGGACAGGCAAAAAAGATATGGTCAAGGGTTTCCTCCTCGGCACCACACTCGCACATTGGGGGATCTATTAAGTTCAATCTGAACAAATGTGAGACTACCTGGCCATGCCCAATTCTCATTCAATAGATATTTGATTCTGTGATTTTGAAGACTTTCCTTTTGGAGAACCAGGGTGTGCGGGAAATAGATATTTTAGAACACATTCTTATTGTGAAGTTGTAATTATTCAGAACATAGGTCTGTGATATTTTAAATATTCATTAAATATATTAAATATATAAAATCAATTTTATCGAAAAATATTGTTGTTGCGCCATCGGGATTCGAATCTGGATCTCTTTCCAAACCGGGGAAGGTGCGTTATGATACAGCGATATTATTTTTGACGACAAATTTTATGTTACACCTTTTTCAAATTAATACATTTTATCGTTCCATTATTAAAATTGATTTTACATACATTTAAAATATCACAGAGCTATGTTCTGAATAATAACAACTTCACAATAAGAATGTGTTCTAAACGTCCTAATAAATGACCTTTGAATTGACAAAAAAAAAAACAACCCTCAGGAGAATTTTTTTCGTAATAACTCCAAGGGGTAATCTAAAAAGGGATTTCCTTAATGTCATTTTTATACACTGGCACCGGACTTCGCCCAGCTCGGTTCATTCCAGATGATGTATAGTCATAAAAAATGCAATTGAATAAAAGTGCAATAATGGATGGAATGATATTTGAATTGCATATTTTTCGATATTTTTCAGTTAGTGGTTTTATAGTTGTTTCTTTGCGCAGCGAATTTATAAAATTAGATAGATCGCCACACTCTTCTGTCTTAACACACAATTCTCACCTCATCAACATTAGCCGATTATTGAGGTTTCTAACAGGACCATCTGGTTTACTTAGTCGTGCCAAGTCCTCTATTTCTGGTACCATCAACACCTATGTGATCTTCTCTTCATTTTTTACTCTGTTATAACTAGATCTCAGTCTTATCTCTACTGCATTCAGTCGACTTTCGTTCCTGTTTTGCCAGCTCCAAGCCTCACTTCCATTAAAAAAAAAATGTAACATATTCTATAATATTCGAAGAGTTGAGAAATAATGGAAATATTAAATACTAAATTAATTATAAATATATACATATAAAATCAATTTTGTCGAAAAATATTGCTTTTGCGTCACCGGGATACGAACCTGGATCTCTATTTCCAATCCGGGGAAGTGCACTACCATTGTGCTATAACGCCAGTATTTTTCTTGACAAATTTTCGAACCTATATGTTACATATATATATCCCGGTGACGAAAAATATTTCCCGGTGACGCAAAAACAATATTTTTCGACAAAATTGATTTTATATGTATATATTTATAATTAATACATTAATTTAGTATTTAAAATATCACAGATCTATGTTCTGAATAATTACACTGAAATATAAATACTGATTTTCACCATTGCTATTCAACCAGATCGTCGGGTCGAACCATGAGAGAACCGATCGTGAACAATATGCACGATGAGAGGACGAGAGAATGTGTTGTGTCAAGAATAATTAACAAAATCGATAAAGACCTATTAAACATTTAAAAAAATTATGCGACACCAGTGACCACCTTAAAATGCAAAGTAAAGTGACATATTCTGGTCTAATTCTTTATTTCCTTATTGCACTACATTATATTCAGGTATCCACTAATAAAATTCTGTGGACTAGATCTATTACACCCTGTAAAAATTGTATATTTTTCTCCTTATATCTTTCTAAGTAATTTTTTTTCCCTTTTATATATATAGTATTTATAAAAAAAAATTGTTTAACTATGTAAACGGCAATTCTTGCCGTGATACTGCCATGCAGTTTGGCAAAAAATAAAATTATAATGAAAATATATGTAATGAAGAAGAAATAATAATAAAAAAAAACATCAGTGTCGGTACCAGGACTCCGTTGTGTACCGCTAGTCTTGCCTCGATTGATAAGTTTCCGTTACCTTTGGATACAACTTTCGGAGTACACATAAATTTTCAGGGATTCGCTGTCTCGCGCGTTGTACGTCAAATGTCAATCCATTAATTATTTATGTTCCGATCGTCGGTTGGGTGAACTTGAATCACTTCACACGCAGTTTAAAACGGTATCTATGATTTTGGGTGATATTTGTGCGCGCGTGTCGAATCCTGCTGTCAAATCGAACGTTGTGGTCACGGTTTTGAATATTTGTCTCTTTTTACAAATCTCAATCTGATATCTCAATTTGTGTGTGTCATTTAAAAAAATAAATAAGACCTCCGATATTTAATGTTACTGAATGTTCATCCTATTAGTCTGACAATTTATAATATTAAAAAATATATACATTTTAATTTTTCTATCAAACATCTTTGAGTACTGTTGCGCCACACTTTGAGAGCCTCAGATTCTATCCATTACTATAGACAATATCATCGCAGTCCGCCTGTCTCGCTTTCTGACCATAGCCACGGTACAATATAAGTGGCTTTGCAAAGCGGGGTTTTGCAAATCTATAATTTCATTTCGAATCGAATCTCGTTCGAATATTTTCAAAATTAATTTGAATATTTTTTAAATCAGCTTTTATAATAATATTTTATTGTACAATATCATCACCATCTGTCCATGTCAACCCATTGCGGGACGATGGCCTCCGCGTAACGAAATTTAAATGGAAATTGATCGATCACACGTGTCAATTTCTTTTAAAATATTTACAATCAGGTGGTGAGCTTCCTGATACTAGAAAACAATTCCTGATATCAGAAATTTGAAAAATGCAGCTCCACTATAGATACGTAATTATTTAGATTTTTATATTATTCTCATTTTAATAACTAATTGCAAAAAATCTTAAATCAAACCGTAATTTTGCTCACACACACACACCATTCTACGATTCTTGTTATCACTGTAAGCCAAGCTGAATAGCTGAACTATCATTCACTCTTAACCGTCCTCTATAAAGATAATGTCGAGAAAGAGAGATAGAAAGAGAGGAAGAGATCCTCTCTTCCTACCCTGATAATAATAATAATAATAATAATAATAATAATAATAATAATAATAATAATAATAATAATAATAATAATAATAATAATTGATAATTTGTATAGCGTCATTTTCGTAAAAGGGTATCTTTGTTTTAAAAATTAAAAATGGTTATTTTCACTTATAGAAATGACTTTTTGAAAAGGTGCGGTTTTATTATCTTCTTAAAAAAAGTCTCTGGTGCACTCTTTCTTATGACGGAGGGCAAAGAGTTCCACGCTTTTGGGCCTGCCACCGCAAATGGCCGTTCATTAAATTTAGACTTCTGGCAACGGTTGGTCGATTCTACAACCCTTACTGCGGCTGAATTAGTTAGTTTGATGTCTACCATTCAAATTGTATGGGATACAAAGCTCTCGAAGATACAGAGGCCCCATATTGTGTGTCGCCTTGTACATCAACCAGTACAATTTAAATTCAACTCATTCAGGGAATCGGAGCCAATATAGCTGATGTAAAAGGGATGTTATATGAGAGAATTTGGAAACTCCATATATTATCTGTGCTGCCGCATTTAGAATGGATTGTAATCTATCCATCTGAAATATTGGCAGGCCAGCATAGATGTTGTTATAATAGTCCACACGTGACACCACAATGAGTAGACGGACTGCCTCAAGAGGAAGATGTCTCTGAATACTTTTAATCTGTCTCAGTTGATAAAAGCATGCACTGACAGTTTTACTGATTTGTGTAAGGGCAAGATAATATGCATTTTTTGACACGGAATCGGAGAGAACTAGAAATGTTTATAAATGATCGGCGAATCAGAGGCATTCGAAACATCGAATCGTATTTCGAATCAGAGCGAGGCCCTAATTTAGTTACTTATAAAATGGTTTATATTAATATTAATTCAGTTGTTGTGCGTAGTTGTTTTAAAGGCCATTGAATTGTGTATTAGCTTGTGGAAAACGAAGTAAAATTTGTCATCACATTAAAATCAAATACAACGTGATGCGTGTAGATTTTGTGATGCAGCTAGTATATAAGGGGTGAAGTGATATCATTTTTTTTTTTACAAAATTGAAAAAGACCAAAGAAGCCAGCAATTAAACATATTCTTTGCAGTGGTGATATGATACATGTAATCAGTATTTTATGTTTTTAATATAGATATCTACGTATATGAAGAAATTTCTAAATCCATTCGTAAATGTTACAATTATATATGTTCATCAGGTTCGCGTTTTACAATAGGTACAAAATTTTTTTTTTTGTTTGAATTCATTGTTCGTACCGTTCACAGTAAAATCGGATTATTAAAAAAATACTAAAATTATTAGAGATACTACGATTAGATCCTCTAATTCTAAAAAGGTAGGGGACCAAAAGTCATAACTAGGCACTTCCATACTATAATACAATACCATACATAATACAAATAATATTAAATTGTTTTTAAAGGAAATATACTTAATATGAGGCCTATACCTAATATGGCATCAGCCCTATATTAAGATATGTTTCCTTTAAAATCAATTTAATATCTATGTACCTAAATAATAAAGTATACTAAAAATAAAATTGTATTATCAACACATTTATTTGTAAAGATACATCCATACATGGTGTTTGGTATTTACGACAGCACCAGAACACCGGTCGCCGTACGCGTGTGTGAATGCTACATTAGGTTAACTATACCTATCTGCCCTCCCCTCTTTCCTTTACCCTTATCACAGAGCACGACTTTTTTGTGTGTGGTCGATGACTTGTTGACTGTCAATAAGAGTGAATGTCCCGTTACGAGCTCGTCACACTGACTTGAATTATTATTGTGTTTCGGTTTCTCGCAGTGCGTGCGAAAATATACGATCACTTTTAGATGATATACAATGTTTCGTGCTAATCATCGAAGAAGTGTGAGTTGTGAATAGAGCAATAATTTACAGATAAGTCGTGTTCTTCCCAGTTGGTTCTTGAGCCCTTATAGTTCTAACCCGAAAGTCTCATATGTCTTCACTGTTTGGTAAAATTTTACAATGTAATATATATAATATTGTATAAAATCTAAGAACCGGTTTGCTACACTTGTCTGAGACTTTTATTACTGTTAATTTGTTAGAAAATCAATAATTACGCAATAGCACTCTAGTTGTTCTTTATATACAATGGTTACGAAATAACCAGTTATTTTTTTATGGTATTTAAATACTGTTTTCTTTTATTACCTCTCAGGAAATGATTGCAAAAATTATTTAATTGTAATTATCCGCAGAGTGCAGTGGCGGAACACGCTGAATTAACTGTGAACTAACGGAAAAAAAATATCTAAAGTATAACTGGCTACCTTACCTACTGTGATTAGTTCGGTCAATTTTTTTTTCCATTTAGATAGACATCAGAATTATGTCATGTTCTTTCAACATGATACAATATTTTTTTAATTATTGCAGATATACGAATTGACGAGGTTTGTATCAAGAATGTTCGTATTAATGAATTAACGAATAATCATAGAGGTTTATAAGGTTTTCAATTATTTAAATAAGAAATTAAATTGAAGATACGACTTCGAGTGGTAAATATTAAAATTATGAATTAAATATATTAATTAGAAAGATATACATATAAAATCAATTTTATCAAAGAATATTGTTATTGCGCCACCGGGATTCGAACCTGGATCTCTTTCCTAACCGGGGAAGGTGTATTATCCAACTATGCTACAGCGACAATATTTTTACCTTTTAAATTTAATACATTTAATCGTTCCATTATTTGAAAGAGCCATTTACCTTATTTTATTTCTCCTAATAATAAATATTATATTATACTTAAATAAGCAGTAAGTAAGTAAGTAAGTACTAAGTAAGTAAGCAGGTTCTGATTACTTACTTAGTTACCATTACACCGTTTTTCCGCGGTAATAGGCAGATAAGATAGAGCGCCACAATCTTCTGTCCTGACACACAGTTTTCGCCTAATCCACATTCATACATCTTCTCATACAAGCTCGACGATTATTGAGGTTTCCAACATGACCATCCTCCAGTTTCACCTGGTCGTGCCAAGTCTTCCGCGGACGTCCTCCTCATTCATCCGTTTCATATGACCAAACCACCTCTGTGATCCTTTCTTAATTTTACCCACTATACTAACATCAGCTTTACATTCTTTCCTTATTTCTTCATTCTTTACTCTGTCATAAATAGATTTGCCACATATACGCCTAAGTGTTCTCATTTCCACTGCATTTAGTCTATTTTCATTCCTCTTCTGTCAGCTCCAGGTCTCACTTCCATACATCAGTGTCGGTATCAGGACTCCATTGCTCTTGCCCCAGTTGATAAGTTCCCATTAGCTATAATTCAAAGCGCCGTTCACTTTATTCCCTCCTTTCTATATCTTTCTCAGCCTTTCCGTTTCTACCGAACATACTTCCCAAATACACAAACTCATCTACTTGTTCCAAACATTCATTACCTACAAGTATTTAGCACGGTGACTTGCTTTCCTCCTTCTCGAATACCATCACTTTCGACATGCCTGTAAAAATTGCTGGGGTCGAAAACACTGCGTCAACGAAGCAAACTGCCAATATGTAAAACTATAATAAGACCAGTGGTTACTTAACGTGTAACTTGTGTAACGTGGTGGTTAATTAAAATCTAATAAAACAAATACGCAGTTTTTTAGGCGCAAAAATTAAAAAAATAATTGAGCAAGAAACAATTGTAAGATTCTGTAGGTTCCAAAGACTGCGATGGGCCGGCACATGTTGGTCGTATTATGACCGTGAAGTAAGGCGTGAAACGGCTCTGAGACATAGTGGGTACACGGGGACTTCAAAAACGGAGAGTTGTTTTATGGGAGAATAATCTATACCTAGAGAGATCATCTCGAATTGAAAATAACAACATAAAATATGGCGATTCCGTTCAAAAGTATGTTAATTCGTTATCTCAACCCCTCAGAATAAAAGGGTTCCATCTGGAACTGACACTGTTTTGAGATAATGAGCTCAAAAGTGTTAATTAAATTTCAACATATATTCATGTATATTTTATTTTGAGTATGCAAATATGATCAGTTTTAAGAAGAAACAAAGAAAGAATGTAAAGCCAAGGTTAGTATAGTGAGTTAGATTAAGAAAGTATCACTTAGGCGGTTTGGTCATGAGAATGGTAAGAAAGTTATACGACGCAAGTGTTGATGGCACCGGAAATAGAGAACGTCCGCGGAAGACTTGGCACGACCGACCAGGTAAACCAGATAATTGAGGATGTTTCTGTTAGAAGCCTCAACCATCGGCGTGCTTGTATGAAAAGATGCATGAATGTGGATGGGGCGAGAATTGTGTATCAGGACAGAAGAGTGTGGAGAAATGTCGCGATTGTAAGTAAGTAAGTAACTTATTTTCAGTATTATCAATGATCACTATGAGATGAGGGAAATTAACAATAATAAATAAAAACATAGTAAATTAACAATAATGATCCATAAATTGAAATAAATAACTGATGCAGTTGGAACTGCAGCTCTTGCTATTTACTTTATTGTTATGTACTTGTCTTCTAAGTACGTCATCAGTGTATATCTCGTAATGTGAGGGTCTAAGAAAGAGACTTTGTAATAATTATACATTTATTACAATACGATAAAATTTAGAACAAGGTATATCACTAGTATAGGTCCAACGATCAAGCCGATGAACACGCAGAGAAAGAGGCTGCGCCCTGCCGCGCACACGCGTCCTTTATTGCCTCGCACACGCGCACGCCGGCGGTGCGGCATTCACACACACTCGCACACACAACCATACAATCCCAAGAACATCCCATTTAATATCCGTTAAATAGAGTTTGGTGTGTATGGAAGAAATAAAGATAAAGCATTTGGAACCTTTTTCACGCAATAACTCAAATTAGTCGAAAATGTTAGTTGGAACCTTATTATTCTAAGAGGTCGATTTGTGATATGTTTTTGGGACACTCTTTTAAGGTAGAGTACCTGAGTAATTTTATAGTAAACTACAAAATAAGACACCGGTCTGAATGGCTGACGAAGGTTTTACTGGAAATGATTAAAACGTGTATAATTAAAAGGCAGTAAAGAGAGGCGCGTTTGGCGCGAAAATTAGGCTCCGTATTCAAACGACGTTCCATTTTCAAAAGAAAAGATGGAGGAAGCGCGCCAAGGCGTGACGGCGCGTGCGCTGATGCGACGCCGGGTACATCTGCCGGCTGTAACGGGAACTAGTATTATTATTATTCGTACCTTATCCGGGCCCGATCAGCGTGCGCTATGCTCTTATCGTATGAACTGATCACATTTTTTTTCTTCCGTGTATTTATGCAATTCGAATGGAGATGAATGTGATTATGATGGCGCGAGCAAGAAATTATGTCTACTAGCAGAGCCCGATCGCTTTTGCTAGGTAATGGCCGGTTTACGGCCAATGTTGATTGCCGCGCGTCCACGTCGGCAAAAATGCAAAAGTCTGATTTTTAACACTACGATGTGTAGTGCAATTTAATTTTAACTATCACTTTGTAAATGTATGTGTGTGTGTCATGAAAGTGAGTAGATGAGTGATAGGGGACGAACCTTATAAGAGGCCGTCTCTGGGGGAACAGCTCACAGCTCTCTTCCATCACAGCTTCTTCTGAATAACTAGTCTATCTCTGAATGTATAATTTATATTTATTGTACAACGTGTTGTAATAAATATATAATATCGTTACATGGAAAGACTAAAATCCATTTAAATCCCTTGAAGTTTGTACACGGCTTTAGTTAGAAGCAATTTGAAATATAATGTGGCAATTTGGAACATATTTCAGAAAACTCACCTTGACAGTATCTTGGAGACGCAGCCATGAGATACCCTCAGCTGTCTGGAGATGTCGCAGGGCCTCACCCCGTTGTGCGCCAGCTCGACTATCCGCTGCCGGACTACGTCGGGTAGCGGGCGGCCGTTGACGAACACGCCCCCGAGCTGGTTCACCCCGCCGTGACCTGGAACCATAATGCCTGGTTAGTACATGAGACGCATCATCGTCTTATTCAGCAGTCAGCTCGTCACGACCACAATTTACCTAGATTCCACTGAAAGAGAATCCTTTGGTTTAAAAATTATTTGAATACTTGATTGAAGACAAATAAGTAACATGATTGCAAAAATCCATTAACAGATGTTAATAATATTTGGGAGTCATAATGGATTTAAAATTGTACTTTTTTTCGCAAAATACAAGACACGTGACTAAAAAGATTGCTAAAAGAAATCTCACTTATGGGTAGGATCAGAAGGTTCTTTAGTACTGAGTCTTGTATTCCTCACATCAACTACTGCAGCAGAATTTTGTATTTAGCTAAAGAAGAAGAAATGCAACCATTGTCAGTGGTGCAAAATAAAGATTTGAGAATAATACTCATGACTTTTAAGGGCGGTACTGCCTGTCTACTTATAAATGCATTTGTGGTATCATGTGTGGACTATTGTAACAGCATCAGCTGAAGAGATTACGGTCCATTCTAAATGCAACTGCACGGATAATATACGAAGTTTCCAAATTCTCTCACATGACATCCAGCGGTGCATCAGTGCAACAGTGCATCCTTTTATCAACTGAGACAAATTAAAAGTATTCGGAGATATTTTACTCTTGAGGCAGCCCGTCTACTCATTGTGGTGTCACGTGTGGACTATTGTAACAGCATATACGCTGGCCTGCCAATGTTTCAGCTGGATAGATTGCAATCTATTCTAAATGCGGCTGCACGGATAATATATGGAGTTTCCAAATTCTCTCATATAACATCCCTTTTACATCAGCTACATTGGCTGCGATTCCCTGAAAGAGTTGAATTTAAATTATGCTGGTTGATGTACAAGGCGACACACGATATGGCGCCTTTGTATCTTGAAGAACTTCGTATCCCAAATAATTTGAATGGTAGACGTTGAACTCTCAGGTCAGTCTCTACTTCAGCCGCAGGAAGGGTTGTAGAACCGATCAACCGTTGCCAGAAGTTTAAATTTAATGAACGGGCATTTTCGATGGCAGGCTCAAAAGTGTGGAACACTTTGCCCTCCGCCATAAGAAACAATGAATGCATCAGAGACTTTATTTAAGAAGAAACTAAAAACACACATTTTCAAACAGTTTATGTTTATTATTGATCTATGGACGTCACTGTACGAATCATCATAGTATGTGTTTCACTCATGGATTAAAATACAACATATATGGTACAAACGTACCATTACAGATTGTTAGTGATCAAAGCCTCAAAGAGACTGTTGAAGAGAGCCTTTCTTTAGTGTGGAATTTCCGAATAATTGAGTCATTCGATCGCCTATGTTACGCGCAGAATGCTACGCCAACAGACGTCGATTATATTTATTTCTTTCCTTCTCACGGTCTATTTTTAGATCTATGGAATCTTAAAAAGCAGGTAATTGAATAAATAAAATATTTCAGTAATTTAAAATACGTAAGGAATATTGCATTTCGAATATTTTGTTTGTTTTTTCTAAATCCCGAAAAGATTAGAAAAATTTGTGTATAAATTCAGCGACGTTCCACGTTTTGAAATAAAAATGTCAAAGCCTTCTCGCGTAATGGCCGCCGACAGTGGCGGTTATCAACGACCCGGGGGCTGCCCGCGGGCGGCGGGGGGAGTCGCTCATCTTTTAAACTAATGTTTGCTTTGGAACCTTACAGAATGTGCCGGGGATGATTCGAATTAGCGAGTGCCTTTTTTTAAAAAGGAAAATCTTTGTATTTTTTTTTGAGTTCTACAAACGGTGGTTGATTTCTTTCGACAGAATACCGACCGCTTGTGGCTTTGTGAAAAGTAAATTACATTTATAAGTGTTTTGTTTTCTACAGGTACAGGATGTTCTAAATGAAACTGTGGCGGGTTATCGCCTCTGCTCTTGTCATTTAGCGACCGTAATACGATGCTGACGGGTATTAGAGGTGACAAGAACAGAGGGAATAACGTGTATATCCAATAAAACAAGGGTGGTTCGTCGATCTTAGTTTCTCTCAACTAGCGAAGATGATGATGATGAAGAGGTCGGAAAAATGATGTCCAAATCTACGAACACTGCGGTGACAGAATCGAGAATAAATTCCCCGCAGAATACTTCTCTTTATTTCGTTACAGACAATACAATTATTCATTCATATTTTTCCCACCGTTTCAGCGAGCTTGAAAATGACAATCTTTATTTGTTGAAATCTATCTATTGATGATTCATCATTTTTATATTCTTAAATTACTGTAATAACTGCCTCGTGTCCTTATCACATCACTTTTTATTGGCATCACTTTGGTGACCTCTCAATCCTGTGCGATATTCTGTGTCCACGAAAGATATTGGATAACGGCTACAACAATCGAATAGCGTGTAAGAAAGAGAGCGAGGCTTGAGTTGTGTGTCAGGATTGAAGAATCCTCTCAGCCAACCCCTGTGGGGAAAAGGCGTGATGGTAAGTTAGTTTTTTATATAATATAAACTCGTATATAATAATGTATATGCGTCTGGAAAGGCTGGTTAATTTAATCATGTTATTCATGTTTCATTTAGAACACCCTATACTGAGAAAATAATACTAACCTGCTGTTAAAATGTTACTAAGGATTTTGACTAATTTTTGATAAATTTACCGTGAGCAGAGTCTACGGCGACGTGGACCGTAACAGAATGGATCCCTAGCGGGGGTCTATTTAAAAAATAAATACATTTCAAATATCGCCGAGAACAATCTCTTACCACCTGCCTCCCTCGCCCTGGACCATCTTCCATCTTGTCGTCGTAAAATTATCCTCGTTTTTTTCCCTCTGCTTTCCCGCGCTAATTGCCGACCGGAAGGAGGCGGCCGCCTCCTGGAGTGACGTCACTCGAAGTACTTCCGGGCCGCCATATTTTTCCGCTTCCGAAAAATGGGAGATATTAATCTCTATTTAATTGTCTTGGCGCAGAAAATTTTGGTAGGGGATTTTTTTAATGTCGTCTTTATTTGGTGGCATTTTTTTTACCTCAAAAATGGCCGGTATTACTCTACTTCTTAAACGAATTATACAACTATATTGTCGCGAAATATTCGATGATTTATGATATATGAAAACGCATATTATTTACCTTAACCATATTAAATACTCTATTAATTAGACGTTCACATTGGTGATGACCTCAAAATCACGAAACGTGAGTCAATCACTGATATTTTTGAGTAACACTCCACTATCAGTGATTGAATATCTGGAAATATCGTGATAAAATGATTTTTTTTCGGAACACAGGTCTGTGAAATTTTAAATACTAATTAAATGTATCAGTTAGAAAAATATACATATAAAATCAGTTTTATCGAAAAATATTATTGTTGTTACCGGGATTCGAATCTGCATCGCTTTCTATCCGGTGAAAATGTATTAACCGATTATGCTGCACCAATACATTGCATTGACGACAAATTTTCGAACATATATGTTATACTTTTCAAATTGATACATCTATCGTTCCATTATTTGAAAGCCATCTTTTTATTTTTACAGAATCTAAAATACCTTTGAGTAATCCGATAGGAGATAATAATTTTGAACACATTGATACAACTTATATATTATTAAGAATACATTCTTATTGTGAAGTTGTAATTATTCATAATAGAGGTCTGTAATATTTTTTTAAATACAAATTGAATATATTAATTGGATATATATATATATATATATATATATATATAAATCAATTATTCAAATCAATAAAAATATTGTTGTTGGGATTCGAACATGGATCTCTTTCCAATCTGGGGAAGGTGCATTAACCAACTATGCTACAGCAGACATATCACAATTAGAAATCACACAAAAAATGATAATAAAAATTATTTTAAGAAAAAAGTGACTATCCAAGTGTACAACTCTTCACAGATTTCAAAGTATCAAAAATAATAGAGGCATACACAAAAAAATTCAATTATACAAATTTTCAAAATTAAAAAACAATTCAATATTAGAAGTGAATTCCGATCTACAAGATTTAGAGACCAAATTGATATTCGAAAACTAAAATGTGTCGCAACCCAAAATCACTATATTTATCAAGGCATTAAATTTTTTAACAATCTCCCCATCGCAATTAGAAAAATTACAGACTACTATAAATTTATATCTGAAGTAAAAAAAATATGTACACAAACTAACTGAAACATAAATTCTCGTATATACTCCTTCTCTAAACACGAGTCTTACTCTCATAGAGAAGAAATAAATATTAAAATAAATGATATATATATTCTATTGATTATTTAAAAAAATGTATTATATTTTCTAATATTATAATAAAAAAAATTATGTATAAAAATTTGAGTTTATAACAAATAATTTAACAAAACTGTAAATACTTATTATACTTTTAAAATTAGCAATATTAACTTTGTGATAAAAAATTGGGATTGTCAATTTTGCATATAAACGGTGTTGGTCACAAAATAAATAATTTGGAATCGTTGAAGATAAATAAAGCACGTAAAAGTAATCAGGAAATTCTAAACAGCCAACTAAATTTAACTACGAGTCCTATTCTAAAATTTTATCCTAAAAATTATTCGACTAAATTTGTATTGAGCAGCAATTTGAGTTAGGTACTAAATTTATCTTTTAAATAATTGTTTTTTTTTTTTTTTTAAATTTAAAAAAATAGATTCTAGTGAAGAAACAATGCTATATTTTTAGTTAGTTATGACATCCTGAAGAAGGAAATGGTATTTTTCGAAACCGGTAGATGTATTTAAACTCAATTCAGAGGTTAATAAAACAAATATAATAAATAAAATTATAAATTAGATAACCCAATATGTTCACAATAGTATATAAACCCCGTCATATGGTGTCCGTCTTTCGCGTTGTGAAATGCAGAAAAATGTATATTTTTCCTTTTTTTATATTCAAAAGCAGTGTTTTTTTTGGTACAGCGCTCGCCAAACGACTGCCCTGGACACCTTCTTATTTGGTGTCTAGACATTCCTTTCTGTCTTCTTCTCTCAATCATTCTCACAATGATATTTCTGACGTTCTGCATTGTGTCCAGCGTGTCGCGACAAAATCTCCGCGGGCGTTTGGCCCAACGACAAGAGATCCGGCCGACTAAAGTTCCAGCCGACAATTGATCCATGCGACATTAGATCCAACGACATAACGGCCACAAACAAAAATTCAATATGATATTTTTATTAATTTTTGAGAGAAGTAAAACAGTACAATAATAATAATAATAACTGATAATACCGGTGAAGTTACTTCGGAATTAAACAAGCTAAGAAATAGTACATAATTTTTTATATATTTTTTTTTTTGTAGGTACATTTATACAAATTTGTCACATTTAATAAACTCAAAAACATAACTATTATTCAGTCACCGTTTAAACAGTACATATCATTCTTACAGGTGAGACAGGTTATTATCGATAAGTCTTTTTTTTAATTTCTAAATTGGAAGAAAGCGCACTCTTTTGTAAAAACCCAGGTAGTTTATTTTTTATTGTAGGAAAAATAAATTCTATTGTTTTCGATCCATGCTCATTGGTGATTTTGGGAATCGTTAGATTCAGATTAGCTACACCACTGGTATTTTTTCCGTGAAGCCACCCTATTTAGAGTGTCATTGTTATAATTGTATTTTATTAATATGAACAGTAACAGTCCTTGTATAGGAAGAACATTTACGGAAGATATAACAATTTTAGATTATGTCTCAATTTAAATGTTTCCAGACTTAGAGTTTTTTTCACTATTGGCTGTTTGAAAATTTTGTATTTGTTTTATATTTGAGTTAAAGGAGAAACCCCACGATCAGTGCATGTAAACAAACTGATAAACAAAAAGATTTTTACATTAAAATAAACATAATTATAAACTAAAAAATTGCTTATATAAAAAAAAACTGATAGTGTTGGAAAGGATAAAGAGGGGAGGGAATTGGGATGCAATATATATTTTAAAAATATAAATACACACGCATGTATATACAATTTATGTTAATAGTTATTAAAATGTTGGCGTAGTTTAATTTTAAAGGGAAGCATTTTATCGTTGAAAATATCTAAGTTATTAGAAGAATTTACGGTATTATATTTTGACATAGAGCGGATGACAAAATATTTTTTTTAAGTAAGTAGTTCTGCCAAAATAGATTATTTGATCGTGTTGGGTGTGTGAGACAGTTTAAATTTATTTGTTCTAATAATGGTTTTAAAGAAAGGCTTTCAAGAAATCGACGATCAAAACATGGCGATCAAACACGAGCGATCAAAACAAATCCGATGAGAAATACGAAATTTTACAGTGATAAAGTAGAATTTTTTAAATTATTTAATTATATTAAAAACGAATGTCTTAATTATACAAAAAACTTGAAAAATAATAATGCATTTATTCCAGCGTAATCGGGGTTTATTTTAAATATATATATAATGACCCGATTCGCCATAAATTATACAATAATAAGTTAGGAAATATTATTTACGTCATGAAAAGAAAAACAAGGAAAATATAAATAAATAAAAAGTTCACACGTATATATAAATATAAACAAAATATAAATACTACATATATAAATACTTCAGTCACGGCCATTATTGTATCTGTAGATGTTGCCATTCTCTGGTCAGGGAACCAGCTTTCCATGAGAGCGCCGCTTGCACCAGAGAGTTGGTGCTGAGTGCTGAGCTCCAGTCGCAGCTTTACGCCCGCAACTCAATTTCTCAGAAGCGGAACGAATCAATGTATACGGCTTTCGGTAAACAATGTAGATGCGCTCCAATAACGCGCCAATCCGAACAGTATTCTGTATGAGTTGTTGTACTGAATTCGGAGACGGTTGTACGTCACTTGCTTGTATTTCGATCAGAGCTCGCAGGTATACATGCTGGTGATGAACGTTTTAAACAGGATCCTCTTCACCTCCTGACAGCATATTTGCACGAACACTTAACTGTCTTCTCTGCCGTTCTATGTCATCATCGTCTTGTCTGTCTTCATTGAATATGTGTCTTATTTTAAACGCTCAATTTGGTCCCGTCCAGCCACAAGGGTGTTATATTATCTGGTCCTTTTCCATATTTGAACGCCATTACGACCGATTTGCTGGCATTGTATAACGTATTATGTTCACTGGCATATATTTCACATATCTGTAAAAGCTTTCCTATCCCTTTTATAGATGGCGCTAGTATAACCATATCATGTGGTTCACATTTGTCCCGCCTACGTACTTATACGATGCTAAAACATAATAAAACTCAGGACAATCTCCTTTTCTAGATTGTCACTTTGAAGCATTATGTGTGGAAGAATATTTTGTTCGATGTTTGTAGACAAGGTTTGCTGTGATTAGATTTATTATAGGATCGAGGCATTGACATGCGTAACATCCTTCTCCAGAAATACATTTCGAAGGCATCTATTTAATACTTGCAGCTTTTGCGGATTCTTAATGACACCACGTTATTCAATATAATATACATTTATATTGTATGGTGGGTTTCGGTGACTTTTTGTAGAAGGGATGCCGGAAAATAAGTTTATACCTACTATCAAATATACACATATAACATATAATCGAAGGATAATCGATGTTTCAATAATTCGGCTTCAAGTATTCAAGCTAAACTGTCAAAAATGCGTCACACAAACAAATTTTCAAAAAAATCCGCTCGCTTCGTAATATGTATGGTATTTTGTGCATTGTACCCATGAGCATTAAAGTCGTTTTTTGTACGTCGAATGCTGTTAGCGAGTGCGTATACAGTATTCAAAGACGTTGACAGGCAAAACTGAACTGAACTTTGTGGATACGGAACGAATGATAGAATCCACTGTTGCTGATATGCGTATGTATGCTGTTGAGAATGTATATGTATTTCGACTCGCTCCGTGCGCACGCCGTGTAGTAGTGTGTGTTATGACTGGTCTCTAAAGGACAGGACGAATTTATTTGCGGCAGTCTAGTTTTCGAACAAAGCTTTTTGACTCTAGAGCACAAGGGATGCGGAGCATCCAAAGTGTGTATGAAGCGACCGCGCCTGCTAGGTAACACTATATTACATATCAAAATAGAATATATAAACAAATTATAGATATCTCATAGAGACGAAGCTATTTTTATTATATTTAATGGAAGGATATGGAAGTATGGGTAATAATAAGGATTACCACTTGTCTTCGGATGGCTAATTATTTTAATTTTATTAAGGGTATTTTGACAGTGTAAACTTAATATAACTAACATAATAAATATTTAACATGTGATACTATTTATGAAAATCCACAGAAATGTTTAGGTGCAGAAGGGTGGGGAGGTTGCAACTATTGTTGCGGTAAAGGGAGAACAATATTTGTTTACAGATAAAATGATTGGTAAAAAATTGAGATTAAAAATAACTAATATCAATGAAAATTATTAATTAGAAAGATATACATATAAAATCAATTGTATCAAAAAATATTGTTGTTGCGCTACTGGAATTCGAACCTGGATCTCTTTTACAATCCGGGGAAGGTGCACTACCAACTATGCTACAGCGCTAGTATTTTTGACGACAAATTTTCGAACCCATATGTTATACTTTTTCAAATGAATACATCTGATAGCCATCGACATTGTTTTTACGGAATCTAAAATACCAAAATTTAATAAAAAAGAATTATTAATTCTCGCGTCTGCTATCGGTTTACTCAAAAGTATTTGAGATTCCGTAAAAACAACCTGTCGCGTATTGATTGTAAAAATTAAAAATAGAAAAATAGACTCGATTTCTGACGCTCAAGACAAATTTAATTAATCAAACACCTTCGGTAGATGGATTGCCTAAACTCACTAAAAACAATTAATTATTATTTGTATTGTAGAGCGAAATTGCAACAGGCTAGTTGACGTCACAAGGGAACGCACGTACGTCAGGTACGCACTATCAACGTGAATATCTAATAATCTGTACACATACAAAGGACAATGAATGTTCAACACATCGATCGGCGATCACCGTAGCGTGGCGCCGCCACCCCTGACTGCGGATGTACCTATTCCGAGGTCACGGAGAATCTCTGCCAGCACCAGGGTTGCCGCTCTCAACCGGGGGTAAAACGTGACACACGTCTCAGAAACGTGTATCATGCCACCATCGCGTATAATTTGTTCAGTTTCCCCGTGAAGCGATCCATTGCGAATTTCAAATTTTAAGGACCAAGCTCCTGCGCGCTGTCGTCCGCGTGCCCCTCCTTCGCGCGGCTGGCTTCGCTTATTCGTTTCAATAAATTTAAATATCTAGGTGCAATTATTTTTCAAATAAAAATTTCAATATATACTAGCGTACCCATATACCAGCTACCGCCCGGTATCAGACGTATCCTGTAGAGACGCAGTACTCTGTTGTCAATATGCAGAATAAAAAAAATAATTAAAATCTCCAATACACTTAATAAAAATATAAAAAGTGTTTTGATAGGAAAATAAGAAGAAGAATAAGAAATGTTTCATGTTTTTAAATGCATAACATATTCACTTATTGGTAGAATTTTTCAAAATTAAAATCGCATTTAAACTGACCAATATAATCAAAAAAACCCAGTGTTCATATAAATTCATAAATAGAGCTGTAATAATATATAAACTTCTGTTGTATACTAAAAACTAACGCCGATGCTATTTCAATTGCAGTCAACCAGGCGTTTCTCATTTATACTCGTAAATTTTATTATTAAAGCCGAGTTCTCCATATAAAAACGATCAGTATTAAAATTTTATGTTAAGAATGTATAAATAAAAAAGTATATGGAGATATACATATATCAATGTATTAAATTCTGACTAGCAGATAAGTTAATAAATGTCAAATGCGACGCGAGATGACAGATGATCTATATACTTTGCCAGTCGTCAAAATTTGTACGATTTTGTTAATGTATGTTTTTTCTTACTCGTAATAAAGACAATGTACACTTTATTTTAAATTGAATTGAATCAATTAATTAGAAGTATTAAAAATAAATTTAACATTTTAGCTGCTTTGACGAATATTTTATTTTTCTAGCAAATAACACTACAGTCCAATACGTCCAATATAGTCCAAAAAGTAAAGTATTTACTCTTCGAAAATTATATCATTGTGTAAACAAGATGTATTTTTTACATTAAAGCATATTTTATTGTCAGCGTTTAAATTGTCGTTCCAATCGAGTCATATTTTTAAAAAAAGTCGCGGAACTCTTTGATCACGTGAGTGCCACCAAAATGAAAATTTTAGAACAAGGGATTTGCTTTAGTTGCTTTAGTCTGTGGTCAGAGAACGTCGTGAGTAAAGAATGTAGGTAAAGCATTGGTTTGGATGTGCATTTTTCAACTATTTCGAGCTTCTTTCTTTGATCGATCACGCACAGCTGATGTAGAAGACAAGTAGTCACGTGATCAACAGACGTTAGTGATCATCTGTTTATCTATTGCGTCTAGTGAGTGAAATGTACGATGTATGCAAGGAAAGCGACCTTATTATGAATGTCAACTAGTTGAAAGTGATGGTATTCGAGAAGGAGGAAAGCGAGACACCGTGCTAAATACTTGGAGGTAATGAATGTTTGGAACAAGTAGACGAGTTTGTGTATTTGGGAAGTATGTTTGATAGAAACGGAAAGGCTGAGAAAGATATCGAAAGGAGGGTGACTGCTGGGAATAAAGTGGCGCTTAGAATAACGGGAATTTGTCAACCGAGGTAAGACTAGAGGTACACGATGGACTCCTAGTACCGACAATTGATGTATAGAAGTGAAATCTGGAGTAAACAATGAAGAAATATAGAAAAAAATGTAAAGCTGATCTTAGCTTAGTGAATAATACTAAAAAAGGATCGCTTAGATGGTTTGGCCATATGAAACGGACGAATGAGGAGAGAATAATGAGAAAGATATATGATGTGAGTGTTGATGGTTCCAGAAATAGAGGGCGTCCGCGGAAGACATGACACGACCAGGTAAACCAGAGCTTGTATGAAAAGATGTATGAATGTGTATGAGTCGAGAATTGTGTATCAGGATAGAAGAGTCTGTTTATCCTCGTGGGAAAACGGCGTGATGGTAAATTAGTTAGTTCACTGCGTCAAATTATTGGTTCTATAGTCATGATGTTCAACTTCGCTCATACAGGTATATTTTCTTTACCATCATCTTCTCACTCATATGTTCTACATGCCCAAACCATCTTAACTACTCGTTAAATCTTTATGATGTGCATGTGTCTGAATCAGTGTGAACATACAATTATGTAGACATTTTGGCTCCTAACCGTTCTTGAACCTATCTGTTTCCCCCAACTCTATATCTAGAGTGCGACCTTTTTTCTGTGTGTGTTGTGTTGTCTATAACTTTTAACCAGTTGACAATTCAACGTCCTACCAGGTTTGTCAGGTTAGCGCGTCGAATTTGAGCGTGTTAAATGGTTTGTCTTGTTTATTATGTGTGGTGTGGGTAATACTTCGTGCAAATCAACAAAGTGTGTGTTTTTGAAGGCACAAGACCTGCGGCACTATTCTTTTTTAATCAGCTACTAATAATAATATTTTTAACGTTCTTTTTACAAATATAATCACGGTTATTATTTTATTCAGACAGAAGTTTTAGCCAGTTAACGCCTGGAATTTATAATTTGGGTAAAATGACTGTATTGTTGGAAGGTATGAATTATTAGAACAACCCCTAGCTGTGGCTGCAAGCTTCTTGAAGGAGCTGCGAGCTACACAATATAAGAAACAACCCCCTGCCCCTGGGACCGCCGCAGATCGATCCCTTGTAGGGTGACGGCTGTAGGGGTGGGTGTGTATGTGTGTACATGTATATATACACGGCAGAGGGGCGGGCGAGGGTGGTCACGCCTCTGGGCTCAATCTGGGGACGAAATCAGCTGTTGGAAGAGCGCTTCTCAAAGTAAGATGAAGGTCCTGCTTGTAGCTGATCAGATCGGAACGCTGCCAACGGGATGTTCATATTTTTCATAACTTAAACTAATTTAATAATATTATTATAGTTGTATTTAATTTTTTAACTGCATTTTAAATAGAAGACACCACGTAGGGTACAGGTGGGTCTGAAGAGTATCGATTTGAAATATCTATCAAAAACTAGGAGTTGTCTTCTGTAGACGACAAAATGATTAAAAAAAATATGTCACGGTCTCTGTAAGATTACAAACTGCGTGTAATCACACACTTTGATTGGCGTGACATTCAAAGTTTGGCGTGTTAACGCGCTCACGACATATAAAAAGTTAAGGGTCTTTCAGATCAGATCATGGCCGATCTCACAACCGTCCAACAGGTCTCTCTGTCTTGAGCTGTGATCTCCCAACAGGTTACGCTGAAATCTTAGCCTTCTTGACTTCACACATGTTAACTTAATTCATTAAATATTAATGCATAATTGAATATTAATAAAACGAACGCGAATAACATAACATAACTAAATAACTAACTTACCATTACGCCATTTCCGCTGCACTCCTCTGTTCTGGCACACAATTCTCGCCTAATCCACATTCATACATCTTCTCATACAAGCTCACCAATTGTTGAGGCTTCTAACTGGAGGAATTGTTGGCCATCCTCCAGTATCTGGTTTACCTGGTCGTGCCGAGTCTTCTGCGGACGTTCTCTATTTCTGGTGCCATCAACATCTTATCTACCATATATCTTTCTTACCTTTCTCTCCTCATTCATCCGTTCTATATGACCAAACCACCTAAGTGATCCTTTCTTAATCTTACTCGTTATACTAACATCAGTTTTATATTCTTTCCTTATTTCTTCATTATTTACTCCGTCATAAATAGATTTGCCACATATATGCCTGAGTGATCTCATTTCCACTGCATTCAGTCTCGGTTGACAAATTCCCGTTAGATATAATTCCATTCAAAACACCGTTCACTTTATTCCCTGCAGTCACCCTCATTTCGATATCATTCTTAGCCTTTCCGTTCCTATCAAACATACTTCCCAAATACACGAACTCATCTACTTGTTCCAAATATTCATTACCTCCAAGTATTTAGCACAGTGTCTTGCTTTCCTCCTTCTCGAATACCATCACTTCCGACTTGTTGACATTCATAATAAGGTCACTTTCCTTGCATACATCCTACATCCTACTCATTAGACTCTAGTTAGTTGGTAGTTGATAAGATCCCGTGGACTGTATCGAGAATAATATTAATCAGTGGTTGCAACCCGAATTGGAAGTCTGAAGGAACATAAGGGCAGATGGATCTGGCCTTTCTTGCTTTAAAGTCCTGGGTTGAGCGTCGTCTTCACCTCCGATTGACTAGCACGTTTGTGATGCAGGACCGAGCGATCACTGCACTTCCGGAACTATTGAATACACTTTCTCTTCGCGATTCCAGCGTTACGCACGGCGCGGATGTAGGACGGCAGAAAAAAAGGCACAAGATCTTGCTAGTTCGATGTCTAAGCGCAATCGCTAATAATGGATCGGCCAGAGCGGGATAGGTATAGATTAATGGATGAGGAGTGGGTATTCGACTTGCGTCAATACTAGTTCTTGTTCATTATTCGTCATTAGTACTGCATCATTAGCATACAATAAACAGCATACAATCAAATCACCCATTTTTGCTCCTACATTAATATATAACATAATTTAAATAATTACCTGCATATAATTAAAAGCGTTTCAATTTTTGTTTCAACGACAGAGAATAAAGTTGATATTTAAAAATTGGACACATATCCGACGAATTCGTACATTTAAAAGAAAATTGATAATTCACTTCAGTGTAAAGTTGGTTGAATGTTGTGGAAATAAAATCACTTAGGCGTATAATGTGTAAAGTAAAGAATGAAGAAGTTAAGAGAGAATGTAAAGATGATCTTAGCATATTGAATAGGATTTAAAAAAATGTCACATAAGTGGTCTGATCGTGTAGAACGAATGAATAACAAGAAAATGGTAAGAAATATACATGAAGCGAGTGTTGTGAATGAGACTAGAAATTGGATACTGGAATATGGTCCTATAAGAAGCCTAAACAATCGACGATGTTGTACTAAAGAGAGTGTGACGCTTAATCGTCTCTGTCTACCCCCTGGTAGAAACGGCGTGATGATAAATAAGTACAATTGGACATAAAATAAATTTTAATATTTTAATATATTTCACATGGACAAGAAAACGACACGAAAAAAGCATAGTACGATGGTAAAAAAAAAATATTCTATTGTCTGTGGATGGATGTTCGAGTGACATGCGCATGCGCATTCGGATCAAACGTGTGTGTGTGAGTAAGCATAAAGACGCCTGTCATGAGAACTTGTATAAGAAGGACCGGTAACCGAGCTCGGCCTCCTTTCGCTCCGCGTCACTCTCCGAATATAGATCAAAGATAATTTGTAATATTGTCAATCGGAAATAATTTACATAAATTGTCCCATTGTACAACAGCGTATTATCATCGCCAGATAAAAATACAACAATTATGAAGACAAAAACAATTAAAAATCAATTACACATTGTATCGAAGAATATTGTTAATTAGGTTTTTAAATATTGGTAATGAAACAGAAAATATATCAATGTTGGTGAACAAATCATTGTAAGCTCGGAATATTCTCACTATAAGAGAGCGCAATCCAGAATTTGTTCGACTTGTAGGAATGCTGAAAAGTGGTTGCGATCGTAATTCTCGCATAGTTAGTTGCATACTGTTATAGATACGAACACGTTTTTTTATTACATCTTTTAATTGCGCTTTTCATATATCATCTGCCGTCTTCCGCAAAAGCACAACTTCCGTGAATGAAGTGCGCAGCGTTTACGGGAAGCGTTTCCGGATGCAGTGCGTCTTCGGACACGAGGTAAACAACAGGAAATGCCGTAGCAAGAGAGCGGCGGTCGAGACGACCGCATTTCCGGTCCGACTGCTTTTGCAGGGTAATCAATAATCGACTATAGTATTGATTGAACTGAACAGATTTGAAATTCTCCAGTTATTTAAATTCACCTTTGATGACTTACTATTTGTAGGAATTTGATAAAGTGACATAACAATAAGGGCTCAAGGATCAACCAGAAAGCACGAGTTACCTGGATTTTCTTGCCGACTTCAGGAAAATTGTTCATGACTCAATAGTGATTGTAAATCTTCGGCACGCACTGCGAGAAACCGAAACACAATAATAATTTAAGTTAGTGTGGCGAGCTCGTAGCAGGTCATTCACACTCCTTGACAGTTCAAAAGTCATAGATAATACACAGAAAAAGTCGTGCTCTGTGGTAAGGGTAAAGGTTGGGGGGGGGGGGAAAGATAGGTATAGTAAACCTAATGGAACAGCCTTCGCGCACGGCGACCGGCGATCTGGTCCTGTCATAAATTCAAAACAGTATTCATTAATATAATTCAATATTATCGTCGTATCATCATTATATAAATCTGCTTCTAGGATCGCCAATTGTGTGTGCATATAATGGCATAACATGGTGGTGAGGACATAAGCGGGACACAGCATCCAGGGGTTAGCTGTGACGCACTCCTCTATCGAACCAGAGCATGTTGACATGTTCGCTACAATGTTGTACTTTGTTTTCTGTGTCGCGTAAATCTATTAAAATCTACCCTTGAAATTAAAAAAAATCTGTATATTTCAAGTAAGTAGGTACTATGTATCTCTGTTCACATCTCATCACTGTACGAATACATATCTTCACTATTAAACCGAGGTGAATACTAAATTAACTTGACCACGAAACTCTGATAAGGCCAGTGGTTGCCTATGCGTCACAATACAATATGAGCTGTCGAAACGATCTGTAGGTATGATGCGACAAAACTGACAAATTGTTTAAAATTATGGAGGCTTCGATGGATAAGGACGTATGGATGATGCGCCACCCCCGAAGACTGAGAATAGATAGATGCAAAATGAAGTGGAAGAATAATATAAATGAAGACCTGTCCATTGACGTCATCAATTTTGCGTATTTTTGAAGAGGTTCAAATCCCTATCGAGTTGGTATGACGACAGTTATATCCCTTTCAGTTGTATGTCTATTTATTTATTTATGTATTCTTAATACAGTGCATACATGAGTAGGTGTATATCAGTGGCGTGCAGTAGCTACAGATTTAGGTTATGCTGTTATACTATATGCTACATTGTACAGTAGGTTAGCATATGTACTTTCATTTAACCGACGTCTTTAGGCAAAATGAATCCATCATAGTAAAAACGCATTATCCTTGAACGTAAAAGAACAATCATGAAAACAACACGTTTAGTAAGGTAGTAAAATTTGCGAATTAGTAAGTAAGAAAGTAGACGCTTCGATCAGCTCTAAGCCAAGTTCAAAACCTTTCAAGTGCCATTCTGTTAGGAAACAGCATAAATGAGGACTTCGTACAACACGGCACAGCTGATCCATTTCTGAATTTGCCGAGTGGAATTTTTAATTCAGTAGGGATCAATTGTATGGCTTGAGTAGAACGATAGATTAAAATAGTGGCTAGCAATTGTAGTAGCAAAAAATGAAGAATAACCTAGTAGAGGACTACAGCGTTCCGGTAGCATTCGGAAACTATGCAACTAATGATACTCCTGGTACACTGTGGGCGTTAGCTTGATTATAATATATGGATTATTTAATTTATATTTGTTTCAATATATATTTATAAACAATATCAAAATTTTCCTTTTTTACTATAACTTATCTTGCACGCTTAATTTTGAATCTATGGAATTTATCCTCCTTCCTTATATCATTGAAGATCTTCATCGCACTGTACATCACCGGTATCTGAGATTTAGCCTCCTTCCTGAATGGCAGTCTCAGTCTATCTCTTCCTCTTGTACGATGCTCGTGCTCATGTTGATTTGCATCAATGTTCCTTAAAAATTCTGCTGATATTTGTTTAGTGAGGACTTTAAAAATAAACATTGTATCATTGTAAGACTTAATCCCAAAACAATTATATACGGACTTGTGTAGTATCTGGTGTATTCATTATTTCCATACGGTGTGGAATCATAGACTTTGAAGGTAAGAGAGAGAAGACGGATTGATACCTTTGAGATGTAGTGCTGGAGACACATGTTGCGTGTATCGTGAACGATGAGAGTCTCCAAATATTCGTGATTCGAACTATTCGAATATCGAATAGTTAATGATAATATATTCGAATATATTCGTAAAATTTTTAAGAAAGGAATAATTTACTTCGGATGATAAATACAGAAATGTTTCAAATGTTTCTCCAAAAATGTAAGATTCGTGATTAATAACTTGCACAACTCGAACTCTTCGTGGAGATAAAGAGGAGTCAGTATTCTCTCGATAACTGACAAAATTTTAGATATGTTTATATTACTTCATATCTCACACCCCACGTGCAAGTTTTTTTTTCATTATTTTGTTTATAACTTCTTGTTTGTCGGCTCAAGTATTTATGAGAGCTAAATACTAATGAATAATAGAAAGCCGACTCCATCGTTGACAAAACAATGTATTATAAGTGCTCGTTGTCATAAAACCATAAAGATAAGCAGAAGACTTAAAAAAAGGCAAATGCAAAAGATATCCGACAAAGGCGTTTACATCTTTATTGCCCGACTTCCATATACCCGATAGCGGTACTTCTGGAGAAAAAAATCGTATACCTTGAATGAATGAATGAATGCTTGCATATGACTTCCAAGGTTCGTAAACCTTTGTTTCGTTTAGAAAAATATTAAAAATCTTATAATATAAACATGAGCGAATACTTACTTAATAACGAATACTTAAAAACAGGTGAATATATTCGGGATTCGAATATTCGGATTGGAGGCTCTAGCATGAGATGCACGAATACCTGTATATTGCAAGAGCTGAACGTTGAGGATAGACTTTTAATCATTTGCATAAGATGAATCCTTCAATATTTTTGGTATCTGTTTTGAGAAGTTTGTTATGGTGGGCCACGACGAGACGACTTCCACGCCGAGGAGGAAGAAGATCCCCTATCCGATGCACCAATCAAAAAGGAGGAAAAAATTGAAGAGTAAACAGGGCGAAAGTTAATTGAAAAGTTCATCCCTCAGTCGTGAGGAATCGTTATGCTTGACGATGATGTGCTAGATGTGTGTTCAAACTAGTGATGAGAAAAACAGCTACTCTTGACTCACTGGTGTGATTGTGATTGGTATTCAATAATATCAGTGATTGTGATCACAGTTTCAGTACTAATACGCGCGCGCCGCACGATATCACAATACACGAAATAAATAAATAAAAACATAATTTTGAACGTATTAACGTATATTATTCAAACTTCATTTGCGTAAAAAACATATTCCAGCATATATATAATTTAATATCATCACAAAGAGAACGGAAACCCGGTTTATTTTTCGGGTTAAATTTTCAGCATGTGTAAAATGTTTTGGCAGAATCTACTAGATGGCGCTAATCATGAATTAAACGTTTTTTCTTCAGATGCACATGTGCCGAATCACGGTTCACAACCAAATATAAATAGTTTTAAAAAATGAATCACGAATCACGACAATCCCAGATATTAAATCACTGATAGTGGATTCACGACGTGGATCCACGTGAAATCACGGTTCGTGATTTTGAGCTAATCACTATTCTAAACAGTGAATTATAAAATTAACCCGATATTTGTTTTTAAATCGCTAGTCGCACTCACCGATCCTGTAAAGAAAATTCGCAACAATACTATATTACACGTTACAACAATATTATTACAACAATGTAACACGACGAGAACAAATGATCTTAATCCACATGAGCGTTGACGGGATTATTTCCTGCTCCGTTCCAAAAACAGTGCGGACATAAAACAGTGGAACCGGAAGTGTGGCTGGTGTGGGGGGTGGCGGAGAGGGGCTGAGGGGGGGCGGCGTCTGGAGGAAGTTGTCTGTGCGGCGTCACTTCCGGCGGAAACCACTCCGGCCGGAAAGTGCACGACTCGGGGCTAACTTCTGAGCGGTCATGTGACACACTTTGTAGTGATACCGTGTAGGTAGGTGGGTGTATTATGATGTTTACGATTTTAGTAATTTGGTCCGAACCTTCGACCTCTTCCTCTCCAGGGGAGGGGGATGTTTAAGATATGTATTTATAATAATAATAATAATATTGGATAATTTTTACAGCGCTATTATCGTAAAAAAATACCACCTCAAACAGTTTACAGTCCCACATTATCTTTGTATTTAAAATTGTTATTTGAACTTATGGAAATGATTTGTGTATTTTCTTGAATAAAGTCTCCGATGCACTGTTTCTTATGACGGAGGGTAAAGAGTTCCACGCTTTTGGGCCTGCCACCTCAAATGCCCGTTCACTAAACTTAGATTTCGGTCGGTTTTACAACCCTTACAACTGCGGCTGCAGTAGAGGCTGACCTGAGAGCTCAAAATGTCTGGAATACAAATGTATGTCATGTTGTATGTCATCTTGTACATCGACCAGCACAATTTAAATTAAAATCTTTCAGGAAATCGGAGCCAATATAGCTCATGCAAAAGGGATGTTATATGAGATAATTTAGAAACTACATATATTATTCGTATTGTAGTCTATCCAGCTAAAATATTGACATTCCAAAATAAATGTAATAGTTCGCACGTAAACAATTATTGTATTTTATTTACGCCCTTCTGATCTTTCACCAAGCACCGCGTTTTTGAAAACTTGATGTTCCAAAACAAAATAATGTTTTATAACGAGACAAATTTGTCGAGATAATATTGCAGGCACAGATGTAAGTACAATTTCCTGAAGTTTGAAATCTTTTGCTGGTTTATGATATTGTTACTTTACCGATAAATAATAATACGCATATTGTATAAAACCATTAAACCAACACAATATATAAAAAATTGTCTCGAAATAACCGATTTTTACTTCGCTCAACTCGCTATGTTTAGCTCGCAATAGTGTTCACAGTACTTAGTGTTTTAACCTTTCCTCTTCGGTGATGTAAACCGAGTTGACATTACCTCTAATTGTGTAAATATACTAAATACAGAGTTCACATTTTAAGTATTTTTCCGTAATATATTTATGTAAAAGATAAAATAATTAAAATATATAAGTATTTACCATACGCAACAATAAAAAATGAGTTCTCGAAGTATCTGACGTGAATTTGTCAATACGTGTATGTGTGTGTACGTGCGGAGAGGTGCGTGAGGCATAGTGCGCGGGGCGCGGGTTGCTGGATGCCGATCGTCACTTTAGTTAGTGGCAGAGCGTACGCTGGCCGAGTTAGACGTGTCTTATGCGTTAATATAAGTAATTAATGTAAAATATTCATATTTATCAGACTTAAAAATTGCAAAACTCCATGTACACTGAGTTAACAGCACCGGAACGCGCGTTATCATTTTAGCACCGTATGGGAAAGGTTAAATAAAAGATAGATTTAAAATTTTAGAAAACAAAATTTCTAGATTAATGAAAAATAGATTAGAAAATTTGCACGCATTACACGGCGCGTGCAGTCAGTACAATGAAATAAGCTGTACAAAAAATAATATTTTGAAAATTAAAGCACAATGAAATATTTGCAATTATTGTGATAAGAAAATTACGAATTTTTAATTTTTAATTATTTCGATGAATTATAGCATTTCAAGAAAATTTTAATATCTATTTTACAGATAATACATTAAATTATCACATTTTTTTATTATTCTACTGGCAACATAAAGCGAAATATATATCGTTCATTAATTCTAAAGTATAGATTAATCAAGTTGTTTAAAATATAGAGAATACTTACTAATATCATATCAGTAACCTTTCACATGTGAGGTCTAGAATCAAAAGCAGACAAGTCCACTTTATCTGTTTCCGAGTAGAATGCGAAATACCATTGCACCAAAAACTGTTACATTTGGAAACGTATTGAAAATAATAATAAAAGTCACATGATCAAATACAGCTGTTTTATTAGCTGAAAACATATTTAGAATATACCGGTCAAAATAAGAAAAAGTATAAAATTGAAAAATATTGATTTTTCAGGCGTATTCTAGTATAATATAATAAGTTTATATAAACGTTTTGCAGATAAAGAATATTGATTTATATAATTTAAAAAAAATAGATTTTCATTGTGACATATATACTGTTTCAGGGAAAATTAATTATCAAATTTTGTCCATAGATGGCGATAGTGTATTGGTATTCAAAGAGAGTGCACATATTAACGTATATACAACTTTCAAAAATTTAATAGATAAGGAGATTGATGGTTGAGAATGGTAAACGTTATATATATATAAAGTGATTACTTAAGCCAGCCGAAGACAGGTCGTAAGCCCTGTAATTATCCATACTTCCATATATTTTTCATTAAAATATAAGAAATAGCTTCGTCTCTATGAGATATATATTATTTGTTTGAAAAAATATTTGTCTGTGTTTAAATTAATTATTCATTGTATATGTCTGAGATTGAAGTAACAATTGAGTTTTATATGCGTAATTCTAGTAAATTACAGCTTATTTTAAAGTATCTACTTACTACACGCCACTGGTAAATTAGATATCTAGAATCTAAATCCATCTTTCAGCATTTAGAATCAAGATCCATCTTCCAGTATTTAGAATCTAGATCCATCTTCTAGCATCTAGAATCTAGATCCATCTTGCAGCATCTAGAATCTAGATCCATCGTACAGCATCTAGAATCTAGATCCATCTTCTAGCATCTAGATCCATCGTACAGCATCTAGAATCTAGATCCATCTTCTAGCATCTAAAATGTAAATCCATCTTCCAGCATTCTAGATGCTGGATTTACATTGATGCGGACAGGAGCTTCAACAAGGACCGGATGCTCTATCAACTTTGCCTACCCCCGCGTGGATGGCGAGTTAATTAAATCTACTTCTTCCCTCTTTCTTATCAGTATTGACATATAATGGCATCGATCAGATAAGACTCAACTCGTAAATTTAATTTTAAACTAGTTTAATTATCCTCCCATTACGCTCTCCTATAGTGAGAATACGCCGAGCTTACAGTGATTTGTATCGACATTGATATATTTTCTTAATATCAAAATACAATATCACAGAGCTATGTTCTGAATAATTTCAACTTCACAATAAGAATGTGTTTTCCTTGATAATATATAAGTTGTATCAATGTGTCCAAAATTTAATGAAAATGAATTGTTAATTCTGGCGTCTCAAAGGTACATAAAATTCTTTAAAAAACAAAGTAGATAGCTTTCAAATAATAAAACGATAGATGTATTAATCTGAAAAATGTAAATTTGTCGTTAAAAATACTGTCTGCCGTAGCACAGTTGGTTAATGCACCTTCCCCGGATCGGAAAGAGATCCAGGTTCGAATCCCGGTAGCAACAACAACATGTTTCTAATTAATACATTTAATTAGTATTTTAAATAAAAACAAACTATGTATCGAAAAAATCGACCCGATACTTTATCTTGCCGGTAGACAACTTCTACCAATTAACTACTCTACATTTTCTTATTCTTTTCGTGTCTTATCCGTTCATAACCGTGTTCACTGCGGCCCGGTGCAGCTCTACAGTAGACTAGCCAAACCGATTGTTTCAGGTTCTTCAGCCACGATGTTCTACTCCTTCCAGCAAACTTTCCCTGTATTATGAGGTGCAAGAACTCACACATCTCCAAATATCTCATCACATATCCAAGATATTGTAATTTTCGCAAAATTACTGCTATACTTATTTTTTTAATTTTATTCGTCCGAACCATAGTTATTTGCAGCATTTTATTTTTGGCTAATGAAGAAGAAATGCAACAACTGTCAGTGCTGCAGCAGAATAAATAGATATACTCGAATCAGTATAATGACTAACAAGTCACTAAGAAAATATCGTCAGAATTTATAAGAAAAATTGAGGCAAATCAACATGAGAACGAGCATCATACGAGAGGAAAAAATAGACTGAGACTGCCATTCAGGAAGAAGACTAAATGATGTACAGTGCGATGAAGATTTTTAATGAAATACCAGAACGATCCCTTAGAATAACAAGGTATCAACTAGCATTTTGTGATAATTTGAGCTATTGCTTCAAAAAGGTTCCAAGTGCATTATTTTTTCCATGCACACCGACTATATTTAACAGATATTAAAGGAAATAGCAAGAGATGAAAGTTCTAACTGCATCAGTTATTTATTTAAATTTATGAATCACGATTGTTAATTTACAATGTTTATTTATTTATTTTTAATTTCCCTCATCTCACAGCGGTCATTGATAATACTGAAAATAAGTCAAGACCTTAAAACTGGTCATATTTGAGTAATTAAAACAAAATACACATGAATTTATTTACTTATTTAGACATACATATTTTTGTTGTAACAGAAGTGAATATATTATAATATGATAAATATAGTATATACTCGTAGTTTATTGTGTGGGATGAAGTAGACTCCACCTCTGATATATACAGCGTTGTCCTGGCTACTTTGCTAGACTGATGTCTGTGTTAAAGAAGCCTGTTTTTTTCGTGCTGTTGTGCGGGTGTTGTAGAACTAGCGAATTATTAGTGCAGGCACTGTATAATGATTGTTAGAATGTTGGATAGCCGTGCTTCTGATTGATCTCTACCCGATTGGATCATATATTGGGTCCATATTTGTGTAATCTTATTGCAGTTGAACGATTTCCAGTCGGAACTGAGTGTGTTGTACAGTTTCGGAGCTAAGAACATGTACAATCTTTGATAAAATGTCCTTGTTGCTCTCGGAACTGGCGTGTAGATTTGCCTTGTGTTCATGATTTATTGCTTGAGGTGAATTGTTGATAATATGTAAAAATTGGACAAGTCTCAACATAAAGATGTTCAATATATGTTGAAATTCAATCAATACTTTTGAGCTCATTATCTCAAAACAGTGTCAGTGTCAGATAGAACCTTGTTATTCTGAGGGGTCGAGAAGGCACAAGAAAGGAGGAGAAACAATTTACATAGATTCAAAATGAAACTAAACCAATATATGCGAGATTAGTTGTAGTAAAAATAAACATTTTGATCTTGTTTATATTAGAGCATATATAAATATGCACATGTATGCACTATATAAAGAATAAATAAATAAATATATCAAGGCAGATAGCTACTATGTACTGTGTAGCTGCCTACCTACATGTCGCTGTTTTTGTCTGCTTGTGGATTCGTTACCCGGGACCGGAAGTGTATGTATGTAAATTTACAACATCCCGTTCACATTCAGCCAGCGTCCGCGCAGCTAGTGTATGTGTGTGTGTATGCGAGCGAGCTGGGTATTGTCTGCGGGACATTTCGCGGAAAAAGGGACTACCGTGGCTGGAGGAGCCCGGCGGGTGTGTTGCCATAAAATTTTGCGTCATTTAAATAATGGCGAAACAAATGAAAACAAACATACAAAAAAAAATATATTGAACGGTAATTCTCGACTAATTTTTGTTGTATAAAATGTGCACCAATGTTGTAATTATTGTGCCTGAGAAGAGGCATTGGAACTCATGCAAAATGGAAGGTCCTCTTGAATATTTTATACCTATCACTTAACACAAAAAAATCAAAATATGCATGCTTTTGTATTGACGAAAGAACATCGCCATATCGAAGCCCTACACTCATCATACATGACTGCAAAACAAACAAGAACACGGCTTCCTCATGCCAATGTGAAAAATTGACACGAGTTAAAATTATTCGACATCTGGGAGTACTGATCGATGATCATCTTAACCGGAAAGAACACATATCAAACCTAGCTAAACGCGTAAAAAAACTGTTTAACTTTTTTAAAGGAATACAATGTATAATTGACTACAAACTCTTAATATCAGTGATCAGTGCACTCTACTACTTATTAATTAATTATGCTATTTCAGTTTGGGAAGGAGCAGCAAAAATAATATTAGAATCGGCAAAAAGAGCACAAAAGACAATTATTTAGGTAATAAATGGTTGTCCCTTTAGATATCCAGCAGATCTTATATTTAAAGAGTACAATGTCCTAGACATAAGACAAATCTTTATGTTGAGACGAGACCAATATTTCCATGCTAACACCAACTGACCCCAAGCAATAAATCATGGACACAACACGAGACAAACAACGAACATCTACACGCCTGTTCCGAGAGCAATAGCGACATTTTATTAAAGATTCTATATGTTCTTAGCTCCGAAACTATACAACACACTCGGTACCAACTAGAAATTGTTCACTTCCAATAAGATTATACAAATATGGACCCAATATTTGATCCAATCGGGTAGAGATCAATCAGAAGCATGGCTATCCAACATTCTAACATAATCATTATACAGTGCCTACACTAATAATTCACTAGTTCTACAACACTCCCACTACATTTTTATTTAAAAAAATAATAATTTATCTCTATTTTTATTTCTGTAAGTAGCTCGGATAACCCTATATATATCAGAGGTAGAGTCTACTCCATCCCACACAATAAACTACGAGTATATACTTAATAGCAATATAATTGTATCTTATGTTGATCATGTTATATTATAATATATTCACCTCTGTCACAACAAAAATATGTACGCCAATAAAGTCTAAATAAATAAATAAATTCATGTGTATTTTGTTTTGATTATGCAAATATGATCACTTTTAAGGTGCGTGTCACCAGATCATCAGTGCGCGCTTCGGTCGGTCGAAATCTAAAGAAGACAACCCAGCTAAAAGAACAACAACATCGGAACAGAAAGATAACAAAATTAAAGATGTTAGTGCAGTTCATATATCATATGTGTGCTTATTGTTAATTGGAATCCTGGGAACCAGCTATCGAAGGCATTTACAAAAACAGTATTTATATCTTTCTAATTAATACATTTAATTTGTATTAAAGAATATTTAAATACTAAATTAATGTATTAATTATAAATATATACGTATAAAATCAATTTTATCGAAAAATATTGTTGTTGCGCCACCGCGATTCGAACCTGGATCTCTTTCCAAACCGGGGAAGGTACATTATCCAACTATGCTACTGCGACGATATTTTTTGCGACAAATTTTCGAACCTATATGTTATCTTTTTGATATTAATACATTTAATCGTTCCAATATTTGAAAAAGCCATCTACCTTATTTTTACGGAATCTTAAAATATCACAGACCGTCTGTTCTGAATAATTACAACTTCACAATAAGAATGTTTTCTCCTTAATAATAAATAAATATATTTCAATATTGATTTTTGGTTAATAGTTGACCATAAATACATCCAAAAATGTAAGCTTATTCGCCTGATAGATAATTGACAAACATCGTATGAAATACGAACTACAAACAAGGTTAGAATACACCTTTTAGTATGTAGAAATGGTAAAAAGTGCCATTGCACAAAGTTTTCATTCGAGATAATCCCTTTCGAAAAGTAAAAAAACATCTGCTGGAAAACCATAGAAAATTAGCGAAAATCCTCCGTAAAATTAGGAAAATATTTAGTTGGAACGTTCAAATTGGTTGCATGTAAACAAGCAAACTCGATGGACTGTCGGAATTAAAAACTCTAGCCGTGGGCTAATTAGTATAATAACTGTTAGAATTTTATAAGATAAGAATTGTTGTTAACAAAATAGTTTATAACAAACTGGACATCTCTTTAATACTTTTCAAATAGGTACCCCGTATTTAAATATCAACTCCAACCCTATTTCACACTAGGTTTTACAAAACCAATTACCAAAACTAAAACGAGTAGTACATTGACGCAATCGTGAATATTTTCTTCACGACACAGGCTCAGTTTAAAAAATAAATTGTATCGCACATGATTAATAGTCTCGAGCTTCTCATTTACAAGGCCGTTTTAAGGCCTATACTCCTGTACGCAGCCCCCATCTGGGGTCAAGCGGCCAAAACAAACATGTCAAAACTACAGACTTTCCAGAACAAGATCACTCGATCAGCTCTGGGTGCCCCCTGATGGATAAGAGTCACACAATTACATCATGATTCCGGCATTCTTCCCGTAATGGAGATCATAAAACAAATCTCCAGGACTTCCCGAAACCGAACTATAAATGTCCAATCTAATTACGATATAACAATCCCATCGCGTATAAAGCGTCCCAAGACTGTCCTCACTTAGAGGATTTTTAATTCATCGCGCAATTCAGCAGTATCATGCACCATGTTTGCATTTTGCAGAATAATAATGAATACCTTAATAATAATATTTTTCAGGCCATTCTGGCAAACCAGACGATGAAGGAGCAAGGTACTCCGCAAGCCATTAAACCAAAGTCCATTAAATCATTCGAACATGTGTTACCTATGTACATATTTATATTCACTTTGAAACACTGAATACTGTCGCGTGTCACGTGGTTTGACATCTTTGACCTTGAACCTACGCCATTTTACTTATGCAGTTGTATTTACATCTTGTATACCCACATAAATTACCAATAATTTGTGACGTACTTTATATTTTTTCACATTGATTCTAATTTCTCAACCGTGTAATGTTATTTCTAGAAATTATTTTAAAATTATCATATTAGGACTATCTAACAGGTTTATCAGGTAATGTTCATTATGAAGAAAAAGAAGAAGGTGATGATGAGACAATACAATCTTGGACGAGCTTTGGGAGCGAAAATAATGCGAAAATTTAATTCAACATTCGAAATTTTTTTTAACTCGTTCTTTTGTAAAGATTTCTTGGTCATTTTCTTAACATTTAAGAACTTGCCAACTCTACTACTTACCGCTAAAAAAATCATGTAAAATCATAATTCAACAGGTAGTAAACAACTAAATGAAGTTAACACAATTTAACATTTTATAATTCAAAGTGCCTACGCTCGAGTCTGCCAGTTACTCTACCGAATCAAAGCTTGTGATTGAGAGAGGTACGTAGCGAACAAAGTTCTTACAAAATTAGAGACTAGTCAATATGTACAACCATTCAAAAATAAAAATATTAAGGACGAATAGTAATCTACATGAATATTTCTAAATAAATCGTCAGTTGTTAATTGCAAAAGAAGTCTACTGGTAAAGAGGACAACAATATTAGCTCGAACACTATTAAATTCGACTACATCACAATCGACGAAACGTTCAGACAAAGTTGAAGATAGATACCTACCTACTAAATCATATTAACAGCCTAATTTGATGGGTTTTAAAATTAAGTGAAAATAGTAAATCAATTTTGTCGAAATATATCGTTTTTGCGCTACCGGGATTCGAAACTGGATCTCTATTTCCAATCCGGGGAAGTACACTACCAATTGTGTTAAAGCGCCAGTATTTTTCATGACAAATTTTCGAACCTGTATGTTACACTTTTTCAAATTAATACATCTGTCGTTCAATTATTTGAAAGCCATCTACATTGTTTTTACGGAATCTCAAATACCTTTAAGTATGTTCTGAATAATTACAACTTCACAATAAGAATGTGTTCTCCTTAATAATATATACATATAATCTCCATGATATAATCGTTGATCGCGTTGACATATTTAATACCCGTCTTAAGACGGGCCGCAAACAAGTATTAAGGAAATAATTTTAAAAATTAATAATCTACACAGTACCTACCTACCCACCTATAGAGGCACTTTTCGCAGTTTTGCAATTTTGAAATTTCTGACAATAGAAATGTACTTGTTTGTTTTCCCATCTTTTAAAAAAATTAAGTCAAGTACCCGATTCGTAGAAATTGACACTTTACTTCATACGCACGAAATGCACAAAAACATACCTATTGCTAGGTAACAATAATAATACCTGAATAATATAAAATAGAAAGTTTATGAATTCTTTGTAACAAAAACAGCTTCGTAACTGATGACGTCATGCACAATAAGCAAAACGGAAATTCACAAGTTGAATATTTTCAGTTTAAAATAAAAACGCATATTTTTTGCTCCATTTCAATTTGGTACATTTGACGGAAGAAGGTTCACAAATATAATAATAATAATAAGAAGAGAATAAACCAAATAAATCCCTTCTTAAATTATAGCGAGATCGCCTCGGAAGACGAAAAACTATGAAGAGGACAAAAAAAAGCTACCTACTAGCTACCAAGAAACCGCCAGTTAAATCGTAATTATGCCAAAGGAAAAGAAAAAAAAATATCACCCCACGTCAATGGGACATAAGTCACGGTGGAAGGTGTCTACGATTTGAATGCTCTGTCGCGATTGGTCGAGCGGAAACCGTCCGGCCAATTGGAGGCGGTGGGCGGACCGTCTTGCGCGCGTGTTGGTGCCCCCGGCGGCGGTGGTCGTGTTTCGGATATACGTACACGTGTCGCATCGGCGCCCGTCGTGAGAGTGTGTCTGTGACGCCTGTTGGAGGGTTGCGGCGCGATCGAGGAAGACGGGCACGCCGTATAATGACTGGGATTGTTACAAATAATTTTATTAATATTTGAGTCGTTCATTTACGTACTCCTTTTATGAAATTTATATATTTTTTTTCCAAATATGATCTACGATGTACTGTTCTAGTGGGTTAAATCTGTCGGCAGTGTTGCGTGGAGGGTGAGTCTCTTAAATGTTTTTCTTTTGCGCCGTCTCGTTTCCCGGAAGAGATTTCCTCTTCATTTCCCCTCTGCTCTCCTGCGTTGTTAATTGTTAATTGTATTATTAAAAATATGAATTAAATATTTATATGGATATCTTTCCAAACCGGGGAAAGAGCATTATTCAACTATGCCACAGCGACGATATTTTGGCGACAAATTTTCGAACCTACATGTTGCCTTTTTGGTATTAATACATTTAATCGTTTTATTATTCGAAAGAGCCATCTATCTTATTTTTACGGAATCTAAAATACCTTTGAGTAATCTGATAGCAGACGTCAGAATTATCAATTCATTTTTTAAAATTTTTTACACATTGATACAACTTTATTATTAGAAGCACACATTCTTATTGTGAAGTTGTAATTATTCAGAACATTAACGATCCCGGTGGCGCAACAATAATATTTTTCGATAAAATTGATTTTGTATGTATATATTTGTAATTAATACATTTAATTCATATTTATAACTGATTGTGTTTGATTGTAACGATGATTGGTAATTGATTATTTGTAATTATTCGAACACTTACTGGGTACACTATAAAGTAAACCTCCAACTGTCAACAAATCTTAGTTACATATCATCCTTAGCTCTCAATTATCAACTATCATCACACAACAATTTATCATCACTAATATTCGATATCAGTACTTTCACGGCGCTAATGCGGATTAATATTTTTAAATCCACCACGACAAAAAATATAATCATATTAAATTAGAAAATTATTGATATATTTTACTTATAGCAGTACTTCGGGTTTGCGACCAGACAACAATGGCGACATAATTATCGTTGTAGAAGTTTCAACTTCTTTTATCGGTTCCACTCATAGTTCAACAGAAACGCGAAATGTACAATTAATAACCACAAAAGAAAGGAGATAAAAAAAAAACAAAAGCTAATGCAAGATATTGCGAAAACGAACAGAGATTTAAATTTAAACCTTCCTGCGTCCTTTTAAGTGCTAATTTTATTTATTTTTTAAAATTCAGGTAAATAACAACAATACAAACAAATGGATAATCAAGTGTCATGTATGGAAATAAAGAGACCAGTGGGTACAAGGTAGCCATTAAAGGGCTAACCATCAAGTACACTATTCCATGAAGGGACTCGAATGAAACACGCGTATGAGTCACGCCATACATGGTACACGCACGCACGATTTTGTTTGTTTTAAGAATTTAACTTATGATAAGTGAAGTGTCCGCGTTCTCGCTGACACGATCTTGTCATCATCTGCCTAATATACCCCATCTCGTAGTCCACGTTTTGATGAAGTCCCTATACAGCTTGAGATTCATTGCATTATTGATCAAGTCCACGTTTTCAGGCGGCCGACCATTGAACCCAGTTAAGCCTCTAATAACGCGATCACGAGCATCCCTCATTATTACGCAATGTCACATGATGTGTGTCACGGGGCATCCACGAATATACAATCAAACAGTTTACTTCGGAATTGGCTGTGCCCCGTAATCATATGCCACTCAGATTGATTCAGATCCGGAGGTCCTCATACACCCTTCGATTTAACAGCGACGCGGGGAAGAAAAGTATGGGTCCATCTACTCTGAGGCGCTGTATCCCACCCTTCTTGCCACCTTTCTAATGTTAATATCCTCATTCTCTTAACCTAATCGTTGAAGGGAGTGTTCAAAGGTCTGAAAAGAGTGCTTAAATTGTGGTTAATTAATTAGAGTGCCTAATTGCGACATAGTTGCGAGTGTTCGTGAATGTTTAAAAATATACTATTATAGGAAACAAGAGATCAATTTTAGGGATCGTGATCCCTTTCGGTTATTATTGAATAATGGCATTCTTCCAACGTTTATCCATCTTCTCTTATCTTAGCATATTCATTCTAATGACTACTCTTGACCATTCTCTTTGTATTATATAGCAACAAAATAGAGGCATGGTAATGCGTGTAAAAGTATATATTAGGCAACACATGAAGAGCCAGGCATCTGACATCATATTATGTCAAGACTATTGCACATACATTATATTTCAATTATAAACGAAGGATTCTAACTAAGATATATCTTGATAAAATATCTTTACTCGGAAAAACAGATAACCGTGTTGGGTTAGATAGTCTACACAAGCATCCAAATACGAAGTGCATTTGATGAGTTTAGCCTGTCAAAACTTTTGGCGGTCGTAACGCAGGAGAAAAGGGAGAGGCAGATTTCTCACCAGATGGACCAATCAAGTGAAAACAGCGTCAGGCTCCTCACTCGTAATGGCGCTGAGACTGAAGAATGCCGAAAAGAACGAATGAAGGATCAATACGGAGCTCCATGGAGATAGGTGATCAGTCAAGTAAGAGCAATTAGAAAAAACGCTGTGGACTTTTGAACCAAGCAACAAAATTTTACTTAAAAATACAATTTATTTTTAAAAAAAGGGAATATAGATATATTAAGGTATGTAACAAATACAAATACCAAATAAAAGTCATGCAGTTAAAAATACTTTTTTTTTTTACATATTGTTTAATTACTTGAAATTGTTTTTGTATAATTATTTGAAATGTGTTTATATATTTGTTACATCTTTTCTCAAATTTGGTTTAAGCCTAATAAAAAGACCACCAGTACTAATTTTAATTATGAAACTTTGGATCTACAGGTAAAATTTAAAGTAACTAACTAATCTCCACGCTGTTTATCCGCAGGAGTCGGCAGAGAGAATAAGACGTTCGTCGAATGTTGACCATGTTTTTCTCGTTGTTTCCGTCGTAGACGTCCCCTGTTTTTAATACCATCGCGTCGTACATTTCTGCCATAAACCTTTTTTAGTTTTACAATATTTAGTATATTTTGATTTAATTTCATCCCACTCTCCTCCTCTCACCCTCTTTTAATTTTTTGAAGTGTCTGAATGTATTTGTTAGTTTGAAAGTTTGTATTTTAATTAGACTTTTGGTCCAATTATTTTTTCCAGCTTCGAAGAAACTCAGCTGATTATATTTTAGATATAAGATTACCTAAATGCTTAACTGTTTTTTAATAATAATAATAATTCAGTTCACTACATTAAGATCAAATTTGTATTCTTTATAATTTGTTTATAATTTATATTTTAAATAGAGTTAATTTAAAAATAAAACATCATAATTTCTTACTAAGCTAAGCAGTGGCGCTATAAACTCAACCACTCTAGTGTTATGAATGTCCTCTGATCAACAAGCAAAATTATTTGTGACCCTGTCTTATCTTCTATAAAAAAAAATGTCTTATCTTCTGCGCGAATACAATATAATAATAAAAAACCATTTTCGTCAAAAAATGGGCAATTTTCCAAATCGAAACACAACCGGCCGTACGCATTTGACCGCAACGTCTACACACAAAAGCTAAATAACACGATCGTAAAATGTCACGCAGATATAATCTTTATGGCCCAGCACATAAAGACCATATTCAACGTTACATTATGCCCCCGACAAAACCGAGCAATTTTAGGTCTTATTTATACGTTGCACAGGGGGCACGGCGCTTCGACGGCGCGACATATTGCTTGACGTTTAGCGATTTCGCTTCTTATTCTCCGGGGACATAGGGGCGAAATTACGGAAACGGTTTAAGTATTACGTTCTCGGTTATGAAGTCATTAGCATTTTTATTGTCGGGACTTGTTTGTACCTGAGTTTTGAATATCCTTCGGCAAGGAGGGCACCATAAATCTGCCATTGTCTTTTAGAACGTGATTCTTTTTTCAAATTTGAACGCCGTGATGTCATTGGCTGACAAAGAGATGCTCCATTCTCGTTTGTCTTTTTTTTTCGAGCCTTCTAGCAGGACCATCTTTAAGAACCTACCTATATATGTATTTTTGGTACCATCGACGATCACGTGTCTCTTAGTTGACATCCTCATAATTCGTTACATATGATAAAATTTCATTTTCAATTCACTTTGCATTCGCTAACTACCAAATTGTTCATCGTACGCTTGTTGATTTTCCACACGTGCCAACGCCTCATTTTCAATGCATTTAGTCTACTTTCGTTCATATTTTGTTCATTACGCATAGATCAGCTTTACCTGCATCCATTTTTTTAATTATTAAATCTAACTTTAGTTACACTTAAAGATTTTTCCGTACACAGGTATGCCAGCGCTAAATAATAACGTACCAGGGTGGTATTTGATTGCAATCCACCCCTTTTGTTAATGTTAATAAAAAGATAAAAAAAATTAAGATGCTAAAATCATGTACAGGATATTAAAAAAAACTATTCAGCTCTAACATGCATATTAAAAGATTACTGTTTATTTCAATTGAGTTCACTCATTTATGATGTGGTCAATGGTTGAAAGAACGGGATACCGCCACGGACCCAAATTATCCAATTCTTGGCAAAAAAAAAACAAAAATTTCCTCGTAATGACTTTCACGTTTTATGAAATATTTCAGCTCTATATATAAAAACATTATTATGCATTTTCGTAACATACGTCCGCTGCGCGATAATTGATGTACAAAATTCTAAAACCAAAATAATGGTGGGATGGTGTGTGTGTGTGTATGTGTGCCGCCCAGCCGGTGCGGATATGTGTGGCTATAAAGACGGCGCGCAGGAGTGCGTGCGTTTCTTTTATCTGCGGTTCATCGGCTTAATAGTTTGACCTATACTAGTGATATACCTTGTACTAAATTGTAGTTATTGTAATAAAAGATTAATTGTTGTAAGTCTATTTTTTGGACATTTACATTACGAGGTGTACACTAAAGACGTACTAAGAAGTTAAGTACGTAACAATAATATATTTTTTTAAATGCACCTACTTGTACGTGGGCAGCTACACCATTGGTCTTAACTATTGCTACATACTTACTCGTGCATAAATCTTAATTATTATACCTAATACTTGATTAAATTAATAACATACCTACAAAATTTACTACAGAGGTAATAATTTATTAAAAATATCTTACAAGTGTAGTATTCCATCATGTTCTGGTTGTATCTGTAGGCGGTGGTGAGGTCCACCCCGCCCGCCGCCCTGATGCCGAGCAGGGCGGCGAACGTGGACTTGCCCGGCGGCTCCAGCCTGCAGCGGCTGGCGTCGATGTCGTCCGCACTGCCGCCCGCGCGCGCGCCGTCCCTCAGCAGCGGGGGCCCGAGACCCATCGGGTCGGCATGGCCCGGGGGCCAATCTCCGGCGGGAACTCAACGGCCACCGGTGCGGCCGTGATTCGCACCAAATTTCGGTAATCGAAAATAAATCTCGGTAATTTGCAGGTATTTTTGGTATATTTTTTTTTACCGATCTCGGTAAATTGCGGGTACACTTTATTATTGCATGTTTTAAACACTTACAACGCTTTAGAAGTCACAGTAGGTTATATTGTCACTTATTTTAAATTAATGGTAGTTTATAATGTTCGCAGGTTTTTAGCAAACTTTTGCGCTATGTTTAAATTTTTTTTCCTAAAATTTGATAAGGCAGGTATCACCGTTAATTTAAAAGTTAGTTAGCGTTTAATTCCGAATAAAAATTAACTTTTAATGCATCTCGCTATAAATTTATTCTTAAACATATATATTGTGTATGTACAAGAGAACAATGCCTTCGTACCTATCTACTGCCGAGAATTGATTAATTTAATTTATGAACTACAGTCGTAGTAACTAGAATACCAATGTTTCAGTTGGATGTATTACAAATTGTAGAGCCTCCAAATATTCGTGATTCCAACCATTCGAATATCGAATAGTTAATGAAAATATATTCGAATATTTTAATATATTCGTAAAATTTTTAAGAAAGTAATAATTTACTTCGGATGATGAATACAGAAATGTTTCAAATGTTTCTCCAAAAATGTAAGATTCGTGATTAATAATTTGCACAACTCGAACTCTTCGTGGAGATAAAGAGGAGTCAGTATTCTCTCGATAACTGACAATATTTTAGATATGTTTATATTACTTCATATCTCACACCTCACGTGCAAGTTTTTTTATCATTATTTTGTACATAATTTCTTGTTTGTCGGCTCAAGTATTTATGAAATCTAAGTACTAAAGAATAATAGAAAGCCGACTCCATCGTTGACAAAACAATGTATTATGAGTGCTCGTTGTCATAAAACCATAAAGATAAGCAGAAGACTTAAAAAAAGGCAAATGCAAAAGATGTCCGACAAAGGCGTTTACATCTTTATTGTCCGACTTCCATATAACCGATAGCGGTACTTCTGGAGAAAAAATTCGTATACCTGAATGAATGAATGAATGCTTGCATATGACTTCCAAGGTTCGTAAACCTTTGTTTCGTTTAGAAAAATATTAAAAATCTTATAATATAAATATGAGCGAATACTTTACGAATACTTTTTAAAGTATTCGAATAACGAATACTTAAAAACAGGTGAATATATTCGGGGTTCGAATATTCGAATATTCAGATTGGAAAATTTACAATCTAATACACCGTCGGAATGTCTCAATTCTCTCGTATAACACAATCCTTTTGCGTGAACTACATCGGCTGAAAAAGTTGAATTTAAATTGTCCTGGTTGATGGACAAGACACTACATAACATGTGCGTCTCTGTATCTTCAAGAGCTCTGTATCCTAGACAATCTCGAACGGTAGGGTAGCCTCTACTTCAGTCGCAGTAAGGGTTGTAGAACCGACCAGCCGTTGCCAGCAGTCGTAAGTTTAGTAAACGGACATTAAAACAGAGCATCAGACTTTTTGTTATATTAGTTAAAAAAATTTTTTTAAAAGAATAATTAGAAATGAATAATTATTTAAAAAATAAATCTAGTACGTAATTTAAATTTTTACGATGATGAAAAATATGGAATTAAGGAGAACACATAGGTTTGTGATATTTTAAATACTAATTAAATGTATTAATTAGAAAGATATACATATAAAATCAATTCTATCAAAAAACGTTGTTGCGCTACCGCTGGCGTCTGCTATTGGTTTACTCAAATGTATTTGAGATTCCATAAAAACAATGTAGATGGCTTTCAAATAATGGAACGATAGATGTATTAATTTGAAAAAGTGTTCGACAATTTGTCGCCAAAAGTAGTGTCGCTGTAGCATAGTTGGCAATAAGCACCTTCCCCGGATTTGAAAAGAGATCCAGGTTCGAATCCCAGTAGCGCAACAGCAATATTTTTTTTCGATAGAATTGATTTTATATGCATATCTTTCTAATTAATACATTTGATTTGTATTTAAAAATATGGAAATTTATGATGTAACATTATTGTTGTTAAAGTTAGTTGTCTATTTATAATATTTTGGTCCATTTGAAGATCTCCCTTCAAACATATCTTAATTTTAATCACGACTGCCTCGATACTTATTATACATAATTATAATAATTAATAGGATTTGAATGTCGACTCTGCCCATTCTCATCGATAATAAAATAACTTGTGACAAATTTTCTCTCCCAAGAGTCGATTCACTTCGATTTCACAATAATTCTCCGCGGGTATTGTTACAATTGTCACACCGAGTTAACCACCATGTTTGAGATACAAATTGGCTTTCCCCAAGACTTGGAACTGGCCGCCGTACCGTGGCCAGCGTGAAGGAAGTCATAATTGAAGAGTCGGTCATGGGACGTTATGATGTTTGTCCAATTACAGGGCCGGGCGAGCGCCGAAACGGAGACGAAACCTCTGACGGGCAACAGGGTCACAGTTCATGTCCTCAGAAAGGTATTGTGATGAAATAGTGGATTCAGAGATGACAGTTTTATTCATATGTAGTTCAAATTGATTTTCCTAACCGAAATACTCTGTTCAAGTTCCATCAAAAAGTATATTTGGAAATATTTGTAGCGTATAAACCTATGAGTATTTAAAATACTAAAAAATTAATCACCAAATAAATAATTGACGGTCAATGAATTTAGAATTTTAGATTGTTCATTGAATTATCAGTCAGTCTTGAGCACGAACATCATACAAGAGGAAGGGATAGACTGAGACTGCCATTCAGGAAGAAGGATGAATCTCAGTAATCGATGATGTAAAGTGCGATGAAGATTTTTAATGAAATATCAAAAAACATAAGAAAGAAGAAGAAAGTAAATGTGTGAAAGATAAGTTGTAGTACAAGAAAACGATTTTGTTTTTGTTTATATCAGATCATATGTAAAAATGTTTATGTATGCATTATATTAGGATTAAATAAATGAATTAAAAAAATCTTCACCATGTTAAAAAGTAAATAGTCAATTTCCTTTGAAATACAAATTAAATAATATGCAACCTCGCGATTCTGAAATTATAATTGGAAAATTTAAAAAAATTTTCTTCAATTTTGTCATTTATCAAAAATATAAGATTAGACATATTTTGCCACCGTAAAATCAATCGAGGAGGTTCAAAATATTAAAAATACAATTGATAGGAAATTGACATTTTCGTTGATCAAAAAAATTTTGATCATTTGAAAGTCTGGTTAAGGAACCCACAAAAATTACATCTTCTGGGTGTCGCACGTTCGAAAATTTGTCGCCAAAAATATCGTTGCTGTAGTATAGTTGGATAATGCACCTTCCCCGGTTTGGAAAGAGATCCAGGTTCGAATCCCGGTGACGCAACAACAATATTTTTCGATAAAATTGATTTTATATGTATTTTTTATTTATTATCTTTGTTTTATTAACCACTGAATTGAGTTTAAATACATCTACCGGTTTCGAAAAATACAATTTTCTTCCTCAAGATGTCATAACTAACTAAAAACATATATTATTGTTTCTTCATTATATGTATATATTTCTAATTAATATATTTAAAATATCACAGACGTATGTTAATTGAATAATTACAACTTCGCAATAAGAATGTGTTCTCTTGATAATAAAAAAATAGTTATAAATTCACGTATAATTCATATTTTTAATTGATTTATCTGTTTATTATTAATAACATCGTTCTAAGACAGGCTAACTCCTACAAAGAATATCAACGATCCCTCTTAGCTGCGCGTGCGCCCATTTAATACTATCGCAGTCAAATCATTTATAATCTGATTAAGAAATTCAAAATATACATTAAATGTCTCTATAACAAACAATATCTAGGAATAGAAAAATTGTATAACATGTGGATTTTATGACGAGAAAAATTCGTCGAAATAATATTGCATGCACAGATGTAAAGCATAATTCATTGGAGTTTGTTACGAAAGCTTGAAGTCTTTTATGTGTTCGTATTTAATAATAATGTTAATATTTAAAAACCCCTTCGATACAATATGTAATTATCCATTTCTATGTCTAACGTCTTTATTCTTATATATGTGTGTTGTTTCCAATAAATAAACAAGTCGCGCTAACTCTTGGTATTAAAAAAAATAATCAATTAAGCATCAATTCGATTGTCAAATTCATTCCAAAAATAAACAAAAATACTTAATAATAATTCGGTATGCAATTGTTGATTGAAAAATATGATTTCTTTATACCTGCCAACGAGAGACGCGACGAATCATTTTGAACAGCAATTCTAGATTATCATGGGTGACTCCGATATACCTGAGATTTTTAATATTTTTGGATTATTATTATTATTATCGGCGTTGAAGACATTCTCAGGCTGATCGGTTCCCGCGACGGTGACGCGGGCGCCCACCGATGCATGCAGCGCGCGGCGAATCGGACGATCGAGAAATTGGCGTGAAATCGACATCTCGAACAACCACCTCCGGCAGCCGGTGAAAGCAGCAAGGAGTCAGTCATCTTGGCCTGGCGGTGGGAACTGTCCCCGCCAGGAGTGGGAAAATAGGACTACAGATAGTCAAGAGTAGGTGGCACTTTGATACGGCTTAAAAAGGCAGATTTCGATCATTTTCTTAACCCTATCATAGCCATGCGGTAGCAGAGGTCTACCTTCTGTAATATTTACATAAATACGCCAAGTATAACATTTATTGTTGCATTTTTATCTCCTGATATAATTTTTAAAACTTAATTTGTTGATCTACCAGAGGCGTCTTTTGTTGGGGTTGGATGTGGTGATGAGAATAATACACTATTTGTATAATGTGCCAATTTATTTTAGAGAGTGACGCGGAGCGAAAGGAGGCCGAGCTCGGTTGCTGGTCCTTCTTACACATGCTCCCCTGACAGACGTCTTCATGCTTACACACAGTGAATATTTTTTTACTAACGTATTTTTTTTTTACTTTAGTGACTTTTTTACTACAGTAAAAAGTTACTACTGATCACATTAATATAGTTTTTGTGAGTCACGGACCCCACCTTAATATAACTGAATTTTTTAACCAAACTGTATCTATCACTTGTATAGTAAACACTTGTTTATATTAAAGTCGCACTGGAGATAAATATAATTAGTTATCCACTAAATTAATATTTTTATGGATTTTAAGAAATACAGTTCTGATGGATCAAATGTTGTGAGCGCGCGGCGGTTCGGATTAGAACTAACAATCAACCTGAATTCTGAGTAATGACTCGATAGAATGTCGCACTTGTAAGAAAATCTTGCACCAGGCTCACCCACAGTCAGAGCTGAATCAAGAGGCCCAAGTTAATAATTAAAATAAATATTTAAGCCGTATATCTCGGGTCCATAATTACTGGCGACGGTAGCCGCGAGCCAGAAATTAAAGGCTGCATAGGTATGGCGAAAAGTTCCATATCCAAGTTTAACACAATATGGAAAGACCGCGGTGTTTCCAAGACAACAGAGGTCAGGTTTGTACAATTTTTGGGGCATTCAATTTTTTTATATTAAAACTAGATCCACAGAACGCCTTGCTAGACGTTTGCCTGCAGATACATTTATATTTTTTATTTATTATCTTAGTTTTATTAACCACAATTGAGTTTAAAAAACATCTACCGGTTTCGGAAAACACCTTTTCCTTCTTCAGGATGTCATAACTAACTATGACATCTAACTATGTTAGTTATGACACCCTGAAGAAGGAAAAGTGTTTTCCGAAACCGGTAGATGTTTTTTAAACTCAATTGTGGTTAATAAAACTAAGATAATAAATAAAAAATAAGAATCTTAACCACCAAGTTAATATTGCTAATTTTAAAAGATACATTTATATCAATTTTTTTTACATTTAATATAAGAACTAATTAGTCACTGTTTAGACAGGTTATTATCGATGAGGCATTTTTTTATAATTTCTTTCAAATTGGGAGGAAGCGTACTTTTTTGTAAAAACCCAGGTAGTTGATTTTTTAGTGTAAGAACAAGAAATTCTAATGTCCTCGATCTATACTTATCGGTATGGTATAGTGATATGATGTGGAATCATGGACCCTGAAGGAAAAGGAGAAATGTAGTGCTGAAGACATATCTTGCGCATGCCATGAATGAATATCTCCATTCTGCAGTAGCAGACTATCAACCTGCAGCCTGAGATGAATCCTTCAAGTTTTTGGGCATTTTGCTAGAAGGGAAGATAGCTTGGAGAAGCTTTTACGATGGGTCACGTCGAAGGACGATGAGGAAGAGAAAGAGCCCCCACCCGTTGAACCGACCAAGTAGAAAAGGCAGTTTTCTGGTGACAGTTCTGGCCAGATCTCGAGATCAGATGTCGAGAGAAGTGGAGGAGCATAGTCAAGAGGACGGGACCTCAGTCATGAGAAACTAGTTGAAGCTATGCTGATCTACTAATGTTTAAAACTGCGGGCGCAAAAGACGATCAGGTCTTAGTGGTATCAAGAATGCATGGTGTTAGCGGGATTATCATTATTGTACCTACTGAGAATAGAGAGACCCTCGGTATTTACGCACCTTGTTACGTCAATTGGCACCACTGGGTTTCCTGGTTTATAATAATGTACATGTGTGTGTGTGTGTGTGTGTGTGTGTGTGTGTGTGTGTGCGTGTGCGTGAGTATTTCCGACCTTTTTTCGGAAACTAAGAAGACTGTAACCGACAGGCATAATTTTTATTACATCCCGCACTTCTACCAGTTCAGCGGTTCAAATTAAACACTAGTGCGCGCTTCAGTCGATCGAAATCTAAAGAAGACAACCCAACCAAAAAAACAACAGGCTTGGGCATGTCTTGCGAATGCCAGAGGAATTACTATCAAGATGTATCTTATTGGATTGATTTAACGGGTCGACTTCATCTTGAGTATCGAAACAGGTTGACGTAAAAATAACACAGTGATTTAAACAAAGTTAAATATAAATGAAATGTAAAGCAGAAGTAGATATAAGATTTTGCACCAAAATTGGCGCAGAATTTGCAAGAAAATTCTTAGGCTCCAGGTCCTTCGGTGTGCCGATTCGACTCTGGTTCCACCTGTCGTGTGAAAATATCAGCAGTTCACAAAGGTATCGCTTTACCGGCGAGCGGACTCGAGCTAAGGATATAGTGTTACGCTGTGCTGGTCGGCGAAGCAGAGGATCCGAAACGTCGATGCGCGAACCCGATGCGGTTAATCGTTCCTGCGGTGACCCAAGGGATGATAGATTATTAGAATCAAAACATTAACCCTTACTGGACCACGGCAATAAAAATGATCGTAACAAGACGTAAGGGCGTTAAGCACAGACTGCCAAACGCAAATTCCTTGTTTCGCAAATAGCTCGGTGACTTTTTTTAAATATATGACTCGATTGGAACGAAAATTTAAACGCTGACAATATAATTTGCGTTAATGTAAAAAATACGTCTTGTTTACACAAAGATTAAATTTTCGAAGACTAAATACTTTTATTGTTGCATAAATGTGTCATAAACTATCGGATTTATATTATTATTATATATATATATATATATATATATATATATGTGTATTACTCTGTTACAAATAATAGCAAACGTCGACTGACACCAGTGGCGTAATGGGCCCACTGTACGTTGATCTCCTATGAAAAATGACTACCTAGGATTTTTAATATTTATTATACAGCAGAACAGTGTTTATTTACTAATTGTCTAAAAAAAATTCACCTTTTAAATGATTTAACTCGATAATAATAAATGCTATATGACGATAATGAGTTTTTAGATGTTCTGTATACACTCGCAGACGAAATGAACCCGTTACTGGCTTTATGGCAAATCAACGCCATCAAATCAGCGAATTTCGCTTTATTTATATATATAAAAAAAAAAATAGAGATGCGTACACGGAATACATGTCACATTAACATTCTTACTATTTTCAAACTGAGTTAAACGGTTGTACTTTGAAATTAGAACTAACTTGGTGGTGTTCTGGATTTAGCGTTTGGTCACAAAGCAGGGTACATTTATAATATTTTCATATTTAAAATGTAAATAATTTTATATCTTCAATATTTTAAAGAGAGCGCATTATTATTTGTGAAGCTGTGATGTGCCGCCGCTATTTGAATCAGGATCTCTTCAGGATGTCTGACATATTTCACCTGGCCGTCAAAATAAACGTTCAGTGACGGTGTCATAATCGGTGACGGGTCAGTTTTTTTTTTTCGACATATTATATTTTTATTTTCAAATCATAATAGTGGAATAGTTGCCTGCCACTGTTGTACATATCGCGATTCTAATTAATCATATGCATGTGTGCCTATATGATACATCATGTATCAATAGGTATATAATAAAATAAACAAATGACTCAAATACAAAACATCTCGTGTCTATAATACAAAATCAGAAAATTCGCAACATTATCAATATTAAATATGTGGTTAAAATTCATATTTTTATTTGTTAACTTTGTTTCATTAACCACTTATATAGTTTAAATACATCTACCGGTTTCGATAAATACCATTTTCTTCTTCAGGATGTCAATACTAACTAAAAACATTTGTTATTGTTTCTCTAATAGAATTTATTTTTAAAAAAACAACAATTATTTAAAAAATAAATTTAGCACCTAACTCAAATTGTTACTTAATACAAATTTACTCGAATAATTTTTAGGAAAAAATTTTTGAATGGGACTCGTTGTTAAATTTAGTCGGTTGTTTACAATTTTTTGATTAGTTTTACACGCTTTATTTATCTTCAACGATTCCAAATTATTTAATTTGTGATCAACACCGTTTATATGCAAAATTAACAATACCAATTTTTATCAAAACCTTGATTATTTTCTATCAAATGATTAGAAAATTCTGAAAAATTGTCCTAAAAATTATTCGAGTAAATATGTGTTAACTAACAATTTGAGTTAGGTAGGTAGGCCTAAATTATTTTCTTAAATAATTGTTGTATTTTTTAAAAATAGATAATGGTAAAGAAACAATAATATATGTTTTTAGTTAGTAATGACATCCTGAAGAAGAAAATGGTATTTTTCGAAACCGTTACATGTATTTAAACTCAATTAAGTGATTAATAAAACAAAGTTAACAAATAAAAATACAATTCAATTGTAAAAATGAAAAAATATTCAAGATGGATAGACTGAAAGCATTGGCACTATTTAACATGTTTCGTACAAAGCTAAATCTGAGAAATAACTAAAACATTAAAAAATATGACAGCTTGCTACTGGAGATGAAACTATTAAGGAGAGCAGTTTATTTTATTAATTTATTTTTAAAACAGCTGTTGAGTTATACAAATATAATGTATGAGCTAAAATATACCTATATATATATATATATTCAACAACAATAGAGATGTGCACTCGCAAAAAAGATATATGTTAAATTATGGCAGTGGCTATCGACATTTATATAAAACCATATAAAAATCTATAATAATACAATGTGAAATATAATAGGTATCTATTTAAATGCTAGGAAATTGATCAACTTAGAACTTATGAATACGAAAGATGTCGAAATACATAATTACTTAAACATTTTGAAGACCTTAGCCATTTTAGAACCTCTTTTTTGTAAACATTTATATTATATACTAATTTAATTTATTTGGACAGTTGGCTATACAGTATAGGAGCAATTTACGATGCATGTCTCTGTCCCATTCCTAATTTTGACATTTAAAAAAAAATCATGTTTATTAGTTTCACTCCGAGTCTGATAGTTGTGATGGATTTTAATAATTATTTTTATTAAAGGTTAACGTAGGAAAATGTTCGATCAATTGCTTTTTAATTTTCCCAAATCAAAAACAAATTCATGCACCAAATGCACCTCGAACGCAAAAAACAACCATGAAATCAATGCATTAAAAACAGTAAGATAGTAAAATTCGTATATTATTAAAAGGGGATGTAGACACTTCAATGATTTGTGCGCAGTTGTAAGCCTTTCTAATGTTATTCTGTTAAAAAACAGCATAAGTAAAGACTCCATATAAAACGGATCAACCGAAAGGAATTTTCAATTCAGTAAATAACCAATTGTATGACTTGAGTAATTCGCTAGCTAAAAACTAGACGATTGTAGCTACTAGATAAAAGTGGATGAACAGATCCAACGGCGAATCTTGATGACGTAATAAATAACAACATCCACGACAAATTTAATAAAATAAATTATGATAATTTTTTTTTAAGGAGAACAGATTATTATTGCGATGTTGCAGTTTTTCAGAACATGATGTGATATTTAAATACAAATTAAATGGATCAATTAAAAAAATATAAATATATAGATATATTGTGATGTTTAAATTTGCACGCCGAGGTCTGGGTAGCCTTATTTGCCAACATATGATGATTGGCCGTCTAAACGGACGAATCAGGGACGAGAAGCCGACTCGGTGGGAACGCTCGAAAATAGAGCGTGTCGGCGGGAGATGGTGTAGATTAAGAGTGGGATCATCGCGGTGGATCTAGAGATGATGGTCCTGGATCACCCGCGGGTTGAGGAGAGACCCCGCTGCAACGAGGCGGCATGCGAGCGATGGCCGATGGATGGGCGTTATGGACAAGACTGAAACGAGATGAGGAAGAGATAACTCCTGGCTCGGGCGTGTTGCTGCCTCAGCACCCGACGGCCGCGTTGGCTGATATTGTCAAATAGATAAATTCCATAAACAAATAAAATAAAATAAGTAGACCTGAAGATTGAAGATCTGAAGAACATTTGACGTGCATCCAATGTCGGGATTAATTGTGTTTTGTGAATAAATGTGTTGCACCAGAGTGACCTTTGAACCATCATCTTTGAACGATCATCAAAATGACCCAGACTGAGCTATATCGATGGTGGCCTCTATGGCTTCCTATCCTCTTGAGCCCAAAAGCACCGTAACAATATATTAAATTAATTCTGGCGTCTCCTATCGCGTTTTACTCAAAAGTATTTGAGATTCTACGCAACATGAAGTAGATTGCTTTTAAAAAATGAAATAATAGATACAGGTTCGAAAATTTGTCGTTAACTTACTATGTTGACATGTTGTAATGGTCAACGCATTTTTCAGGATAGGAAAAGTTCCCGGTTCGAATCCCGGTGGCAACAAAATATTTTTTCGATAAATTGATTTCATCTGTATATCTTTCTACTTGATACATTTAATTTGTAATAAAATAATGATCTATATTAAATAAAATAACAATAACTTTGTATAAAACCATGAAATAACATAAAATACAGTGTATTTTCCCATCCCTTAATGTTTCGTTTATCTATATACGTATTCTATCTCTCTCTTTCACATGTAATTTTATATTCTATCTCCCTCTTTATGTGTATATACGTGCAGTATTTTTATATTTATGATCAGTTTTAAATACGTCCTGATGAAGCTCGAGATAAGCGATACCGGTTGACGTATAATAAATTTCGTGGTTTCATACAAAATGATTGTTATTTTATTTATTATAATATGTTAAACCATAAAGCGATTGCTTTGTATGAAAATATAACTCTAATAATTGTAATAATAAGCGGACTTGGTTCGTTATCATACGTATATACTCAAGAAATATTATATTAATGATGACGTCACCGATGTATAATTTCCGGCTGCATAGTGGGGGTTCATTACATTCTATTAGTGTTCATATATTTCTACCGGTAAGACGAGTACTCGCATGACTATGTACGTAAGTAGTACATATTTAATTTTGTAGCACATACCTAGAACTTAGATCCTTGCCATTTATATAAGTCTTTCAAATGGTTGTGAAAATTGACCGGAATTATGTTTAAAATAAGTGAATATTTTTTTTATCTAACCTATTATTCTTCCTAAGATGCGATCGTCGGGCGAAATTGGAACCAAACCAAAGCGACAAAGGGAACTGTGTAATGGAAAAAAAAAGCGCCATGGAGGTAGATTGGCAGAAGAAAAAGAAAATGATTAAAAAGTGTAATGACAATTTAAATGCGCCATAAAATAAAACAGGATTAACGCAGTACGACCGTCTTAATTTGGATACAAGGCTACAGTTTGAGGTTTCAATTTAAATTATAAAAAAAATCATTTTTACGTGGTAAATACAATCGAACATGTAGGTCGGTGTTCAAAGTAGTAATTTATTTATTTATTAACGCCCTTGTGGGCTTTTAAAAAATAGGTTTGGTATAAGACTGTGCGTAAGAAGATGTGAGAATTCAGAAACTGGAGAATAATGGTCAGGGGTCGGAATTGGAGGACACCAAATCCCATCTCGGGATGGTGTGCCGTCGGAGAAGAATTAAAACAAGTATTTACAACGTGGACATGATTTAAGTGATGCATAAATGGGGCTGGCAGAAACAACCCTTAATAAGAGCCATCTTTATTTTATGCCTTTCCCGGGGGACCCAATGTGGCCCGTGAAGCCATCCCGACGCGGGAATGAAATTGATTGAGAATTTGGAAAAACGGATTTGACTACCAAATAAATAGTCACGAATTTTCATTTTGGTGGAACCCACGTGATCATTTTAGTGCAACTCACGCAATCAAAGAATTCTGCGACTTTTTTTTAAAATATGACTAGATTGAAATGAAAATTTGAACGGAATCTATCGGATTTATATTTCATTGGATATATGTGTGTAGAATGCCTCTCGCCCCGCAAATAATGTTCCAAACCCTTAGTCTATATATATATATATATATATACACTCTATATCATGTCTATTCATTTACAAGTCTGTGGATTTGATCAACGTTATACGAGAGAATAAGTATCTAGTAATATTAATCTAATTAATTACGCCCATCTTAAAATAGTCTCGCGCTAGATTTACGGCGAAATATGTGATAATTTAACCGGAGAACGGAAGAGGTTAAAGATCTTGAAACTTTGGGAACGGTAAGGCATCTCAGATAAAATGAGGAAGGCGAAAGAAGGCTGCAGTGGGCGTGACGTGAAGCGTAATACAATTAGGATTATTGAACCCCACTTCCCACAATCTTCACGACACTTGACATTAATATATATATTTTTTACCGTCGGGCAACAGAAACTAGAACATTGCAGATTAAAAATAATATGCTTAGATGAAGAAACATAAATTGTTGAATAAATCGGTCTGTATTAAAGACAAGACTTATTATTTATCTATTTTATATTAATTAATCAATATTATTTTGATGTTTCAAAATGACAATTTATTATTATCTAAATTTTTATAGGTATTTATTTCCTACAAGCCATATCTAATTGTTAAAATAAATCGAACTCAAATATGTGATATTCAAATCATTCTATAAGGTTTATTACAACAAATATAATTTTCTTATACAGTTATTTAAAATGCCCCACTATGCTATTATTACTATATACTCTCATGCGGAAGCCAGAACAATAATAATGCAGAAAATATGCATAGTTTGCTTAGATCGCTCTTATTTCAATTTCCAAAATTAAATTAAATCACGACTATTGTCCTAAAATATCCAAAAATGAATACCGACTAAGAATAAGGTGCGTTGGATATTTTTATAACGGAAATTTTGAAGTATATCTTTGAGGCAGTTTTAGAAAATGAATTTTTGGCGTAGATGATACGACAATGCACCGTATACTTTGTTTATTATAAATAAGAAGACGGTGGTTGTGCCACGTGAAGAGCCAAGCAGCAAACACTGAGTATGCCTTGTTCAAGACCAGATAAACAAGGCATAGAAGCTTTGGAAGTTCTAACCTAAGATGGAGCGACAATGTCCTCAGATACATATTAAGATTTGCAGAGCCAATATTGATAATTATTGTATTATTATTTTAAACACACATATATTTAATATTAGTTTGAAGATACTTTTCACATTCATTTCATTTTATATTTTTAGCAAATTTCTCATTCTTTTTCAAACCTTTGCAGTCGTCAAATTTTAGTTTTTCAAACCAATACAAACAATTCACAAGTCATTTATTTCACTCGGTAAATTCGACTCATCAATTTCACTCGGTAAATTCGACTCATTAATTTCACTCGGTAAATTAAAAAAAAAAAAAACTATTAGATCGCGCGCTTCGACCGAGCAAAAAAAAAATGGCGTCCGGGCGGGAAAATTGTTTCGCGCCGACTTTTCGAGGTTATGTTGTCGTCTGCCGGGTGCGGGAGGCTGTCACGGTACGCGCGTCCGCCGCACGCTGTATCGCAGCGCCACTGAGCGCCGCCGCCGGGGAGGGTGGCGTCGCGGCGCGGGGCGGCAGGGGCGCCCCGACGGCGGGCGGTAAGGCGGGAGGCAATGCCGGGACGCAGAGTCGAAAAGGGTGGCGAAATTTTGTTTGTTTATTTATGATTTCGTTAAATATATGACTTACTTAAATCTGTTACAAAACTAAAGTTAAATATTTTTGTGAATCACTTACATCTCCAAAAAAGAGATTAGCTCTTGTGCTCGGAAGAGAGGGACTTAAATTGTAATAATTTATTTAGAGAGTTATACGTTAGTAATTAATAATATTATTTATTATATAATTGTATGCGTTTATATAAGTGTTCTTTTAATATCTTTTATATCTCTTTAATTTCTGTTGAATTGAAGTTTTTTATCCATAAGTACATTAAATTTTGCTGATAGTGTTTGGTGTTATATTTAGGAATTTTAAAATTATTTTTAAATCTGTTTCAAGTTTAACAGTATTTTTTTTTTGTAACTGATTAATTGAGATTTTTTTGTAAATGTTTTAGGAACTGGGAATTTTGCAAAAAGTGCTTGTGTCGAAAAAGTTGATTTAAAAAAAAAAAATTAATATTTGTTCTCTGTATTGTTTTTACCGAGTTAATTATGTTATTGGATACTCCTCCTCACTCAATTATTTACATTTATTATTTAAGTTTACCAAAAATTGGACAGCCGTATGTAATCTAATTTTTTTTAAATTTCACAGAAGCGTGTTCTAAAATTGCGACTCACGATAAAATGTGTTTTTATTAATTTAATTTTCCATACATTATTTTGCTTCTTTGAAAAATTGATCAATTCAAGAAAGCCAATTCTGAATATGAGAGCAGAATTTTTCTATCGCCCACTATTTTTGAGAAAAAATGTTTTTTATACAAAAAAAAACCTATTTTTGCTGTTTGCGAAACTAAATTGAACTTTAACTAGTCAATAAAAGGTATTTATTGTTTTAGATCTTAAGTGATTTTAATAAATGTAGTACCTATGTTGTTGCAAAAAACTAATTCCCATTTTTCTCTCCCTTTTTCTGTAATATACTCCGCTTTCAAGAAATTTCCACTATTGACTACTTGTTGGCTTTTCAGTTGGATTTGAATTTAAGCGTGAACGCGCCAGGCACGCTGGCAATACCAGAGGAGTGATTATAATGTATGGATTTGTAATTTCATCATAATGATTCAATCTAATTAAGAAGTTTACGGACAATATTATAATAAATATTTAGAGATAAAAAATGTTAATCTATTTATAAAAATGTCTAAATTATTGCAGATCCATATGTGCCCATTATTGTGAAAGTGGTCCAAGTCATGTTTCTTTCGTTTCGAGATATTTAAAGGTTTGCGTTTAGTGTTTTAAATTTATTTAGTCTACTAGATTTATAATTTATTTCGACATATAAATGTAGTATCAAAATAAATACTAAAAAAAATACCGTTGAACTTTGTAACAATACACTGAATTGTTATAATTTGCGTCGTATTATATTAATTTAAAACAACGTGTCGCGAAATAATTGATAGTCATTTTTAAATATGAATTAAATATATTAATTAGAAAGATATACATATAAAATCAATTTTATCGAAACATATTGTTGTTGCGCCACAGGGATTCGAACATGGATCTCTTTCCTAACCGGGGAAGGTGCACTATCCAACTATGCTATAGCGGCAATATTTTTAGAGACAAATTTTTGAACTTATATGTTACCTTTTTGATATTAATACATTTTATCGTTGTTATACAAATAATGGAACTATTAAATACAACATTTTTTGCATTCTTGCCCTAAAACAAGCTCGCCTAGTTGGGCAATGTATTTAAAATTCAGATACAATACTATTATATTATATTAATGATAATGATAATGATATATGTCCGGCGCAGCGTATACAATACTAATCAATATCTACCAAATTTGTAATTCACGATCCATCTGATTCTCCACTGCCAATTTTTCCGCATAGCTACATAATTTTTCAGATTTAATTATCGTCATTAAATGGAGAACGATCTCTTTTTATTGCGCGCCAATCGGCTGAGCTATTTTCCGACCGCCGCCGAGCCCCGGAGCAGTCTGAATGCAGGCTCGGATGTGTTCGCAAATAACGCGTGATAAAGCAACAAGATGGCGGCGCCCGCCCGCCAAAATAGCTGTCAAATCACGTTGCTCGTGTTGATAAGTCGGCGATACGGTTGACCTGCCGATTGATTTTCCCGCGGGTCAATGTCGCTAATAACCAAATATAGAGTTACGTGCAAACAGGTACAGCCATATTGTGGAAAAATGGGACGTACAACGTATATTCCTTAAAATCTATTAATCGCTGATCGTTAAAGTTTGCATATTCGAAGAGTTTTTATATGAGAAAATAGTTAAGTTATTTCTTTTCACGTTTTAGTTTCCTCTAATTAGTTTATTTTCTGCGCGTACTATAAATATTTTATTTTATAAATTGAATCAAAACTATATTTTAACAACTAAAATTAAGAACACTTTCAGACAGTAATATTTATATGCCGTGTTCGGAGTTAACAAAGTTAACGAACTCACCACTACCACCCCATGCTTTTAATTTTAGTTGAACTATAATATTGATAATGGGAAGATGTACCCGAAAACGTTCTATAATTTGACACAATGAAAAGTGTAATGGAATAAAACATAGTTTTGACTCAATTTACAGAATAATCATGGAATTCTACAAAGTTTTGAACAGTTATACATATTTTTACACGGCAAAGTGCTTTTTAGCGCACTGCAAGATTAAATTATAAAATAATTGAACATTTTGGGGTCGCTTTTCAATAAAATAAACAACATACATTATTAGGTACCGAACCATTAAATTTTTTCAAAACGATTTTACAAACGCACAATGATGTAAATATCAGTTGTCACTTTCATAGAAATGAAATTAGTTTTATTTTTTGTGTGAAGTGAAAAATTTTTTAGGCATTTTTTAATGTTTATTTATTTTGTCAGAATGTTGCGCGGTGTATGATGTGCAGTGCGCGTGACGTAGCTTTTATTTATTAGTCATATTAATATTTTTGCTACTTTTTATTTTATTACACGATGAGTGGTATTTAAATGTAATAATTTGTTCATCAATATTCGATAAATTTTCTTAAGAGACGAACGGCGATTATTTGCCAAATGGAAAATAATAAAAATGGCGAGATTTAAGAATATATGATGTATAATTAATTTTTATATTGCACGCTTACAACGTTTTGTTCCGTACCGCAGAATTATAAAATCGATTCATATTATTGCTGACCGTGTACACATTTAAATATGATGGTCACCCGACCAGTAAATGAATAGCCATGATATGAAGTTAGTTGTTGCGGGACGAGGGGCATCCTACACACATTTTTTGTGGAAACATAAGTTCGATAGTTTATGACACATTTATGCAACAGTAAAAGTATTTAACTAACTTATTTACCATCATGCCGTTTCCCTGCGTTGCCCCGCAGAGTGGATAAAGCGCCAGACTCCTCTGTCTTGATATTCTGATACAAGCTCGCCGACTGTTGAGGCTTCTAACAGAACCATCCTCCATTATCTGGTTTACCTAGTCGTGCCAAAGTATTTACTTTTCGCAAAATTTAAATTTTGTGTAAACATGACGTATTTTTCACATTAAAGCATATTATATTGTCAGCGATAAAATTTTCATTTCAATCGAGTCATATATTTAAAAAAAGTTGCGGAGCTATTTGATTGCGTAAGTGGTACCAAAAGTGATCACGAGATTCATAGCAAAATACAAATATTGAAACATTTGAATTTGCGTTAGTTTATGTCTATATATTTGTCTAAAATCGTTATGATTTTATAATTGTTTAGTTATTCCGATAATTCTCATTGAGTTGACATATATGCTGTTTCAAGGACAAATGAATTATCAAATTTGGTCCATAGATGGCCACATGGTCCACACATACAACTTTAAAAATTTTTGATTGATGTGGAGATTGATGGGATGAGAATGGTGAACGTTATATTTGTATAAAGTGATCACCTAAGCCAGCCGAAGACAGGTCGTAAGCCCTGTAATTACCTCATACTTATATATATTTTCCATTTAATATAATAAAAATAGTTTTAGTCTCTATGAGATACCTGATATTTATTTAATATGTTAAACTATTAATCTCAATTAAAATACAAGTTATAAAATTGGATAACCAGAAATATTTAACTATTTAAATAACATAATTAAGTAATCGAGACTATTAACTAACTCCTAACTCTTTATATGTGATGTCTAACATACATATGTCCATGTCCTTGCGTTATTTTAAGTATAAACAAAAAAAAGTTATTAAGGAGAACACATTCTTATTGTGAAGTTGTAATTATTCAGAACAGACGGTCTGTGATATAAAATGTAACATACGGGTTCGAAAATTTATCGTCAAAAATAATGTCGCTGTAGTATGGTTGGATAATGCACCTTCGCCGGTTTGGAAAGAGATCCAGGTTCGAATCCCGGTAGCGCGACAACGATATTTTTCGATAAAATTGATTTTATATGTGTTTCTTTCTAATTAATACATTTAATTAGTTTTCAAAATATCACTTCATAATAAGAATGTTTTCTCTTTAATAATATATGAGTTGTACCAATGTATCTATAATATTATATAATAAGTGAATTGTTAATTCTGGCGTCTGATATCGGTTAACTCAAAGGTATTTGAGATTACGTAAAAATAAAGTAGATGGCTTTAAAATAATGGAACGACAGATGTATTAATTTGAAAAAAATGTAACGTATGGGTTCGAATCCCGGTAGTGCAACAACGATAAAATTGATTTTATATGCATATCTTTCTAATTAATACATTTAATTAGTATTTATAAACTTTTAAACTTTTTATTTTAAACACTGTAGTTATATTTATTTCTGGCTACGAGCGTGACATCAATATTTGTATCCTCTGTATTGATATTAATTTTCATTAATATGTTCTAAAAAATAAAATTATCTTTACTCGCTGTAGCCGTGGTCTTGTTACATCCATGCGCGCTGTATATGAGTTCTATTGCATTATTAAAATATTCGTCCAACACCAGTCATAGCACAGAAAAAAAAAGTCAGAATTCAACCCTTTAAAAGGTCAACCATTGATCTATGAAATCATTTAGAAAAATACCGAGTATTATCTGTCATGACTAATATTTTGTAGTCGTGTAAAAAAGAGATAGCATTAACAGTGTATGATCTTCTAACAATGGGCCATATTGCATGAGCAGGTTTAAATCGCCGAGCGAAGTATGTAATAAAATGAGATATTTGAAAAAAATATTTTGTTTTCAAATAATTCTTATTATTAAAATATTTAACGTGTTTTTTGTTATGTGATAATGCTCCACGTTATGGGTATTATTATGCATAAGTGAAATACAATACTAGACCAATACAATACAAAACCACAACTGCAAAAATATACCAGTTTTTGTAAATGTTGATAGACTTACGGAACATCAGCCATCTTGGATCACATACAGTGTTTTTGCAGGGAAGCTCGCTTAGAAATTGTGCGTAATAGTATTTATATTAATTTTATATGCTTATTTAATATACCATTGGATGACCAAGCAGATATACAATGTTGTGGCATTCGTAACTCAGAACTGCCCAAAACCGATATACAGTATTGTTGCAGGTCTGGTCTAACTTGTTTAATACGAAAGAAGAATTCAGTGCTGACGCATCGATATAATACAAATTAGTGAAAGTAAACAGTGTATTTGTTTTAAAAATTGGCCCCTTCACACAGTTTCATAAGAAAATTTCGAAAAAAAAAAAAATTATTACGATAAAAATAATTTAAATTTATTTCTTAGAGATTCTAATCAAGTGTAACTTAGCTCGTAGATACAGTATAGCTACGATGAAATGTAGCAATATACAATTTTATCGCGCATGAAATATATTGAAAATTTCAGCTACAACATTCGATATTGACGTCATAATCTTCGTAAACTGCAGGTACACGAAATGAAAAAAAAATTAATGTATTTTTGCAACAGTATGTGTAATGTGAAATAGGATTTGTATTTATTTATTTATTAGATACATGTTATTGTTGTAACACAGGTGAATATGAAATCTAATAATATAATATGATAAACATAAGATACAATTATATTGAAATTAAGTATATACTCGTAGTTTATTGTGTGGGATGGAGTAGACTTCATCTCTGATATATATAGCATTATCCTGGCCGCTTTGCTAGACTGCTGCCTGTGTTAAAGTAGCTATAAAATGGTGTTATTTAATTCAAATTAGAAAAATAAAGATTCGACAGAAAAATAAAAAAAAGAGAAAAAAAAAATAGTGTGATGGAAATATTGGACGAGTAAATGATGTTCAATTCAAATGTAATCCTTTTTGTTATTGATACCTTTTAACATTAATTTTAAATTTAATTAATTGAAAAAAACCACCGTTTACTTCAGTCTTGGACGCTCGATCCGGTCTACTAACGTAACAACCACCTTCACCAATACTAGGGTAGTTTTCGCCACGTGGGGTTGATGATGAAGGTGCGCGCGCACGACGGGGCGTGGAACTACCATCTCCATTGGTCGGGGATGGATTAAATCATCGCAACGTTTTCGAGGGTTGGTGGTTCGGATCATGGCTAAGATTATATTCATGTACACATATCATACCACCCCTGCACCTTTTTCTTGTGCCCTATCCGTTCAACGGACGTTGGCTATCATCAATTTGTTCACTGCGGCCCGGTGCAGCTCTACAGTAGACTGGCCAAACCTCAGGTTCTTCAGCCATGATGTTTTCCGTCTTCCAGCAATCTTTCCCTTCTAGTATTTCATAGACCTAGTACTTTTATTCATTCACCCAAACCATTATATTTATATATCTGGTTTATTTTGACCATTCTTCTGTAGAGCCACATCTCAAATACTTCAAGTCGATTCATCAATTCATCGGCAAGCGTCAATGGTTCCATTCCATAAAATATTGTCGAGAACACGTAGCACCTGACCATGCGCATTCGTAATCTAAGCTTGTGACCATGAGTACAGAACATGCTTATAAAGGTTGAGAGATTAAATGCGGCATTTGATTTCAACAGACGGATCCCATCTTTCATTTATATCTCAACTCAGGTATATAATACTCTATTTTTTATTTATTATCTTTGTTTTATTAACCACTGAATTGACCGGTTTCGAAAAATACCATTTTCTTCTTCAGGATGTCATAACTAACTAAAAATATATATCATTGTTTCTTCACCAGAATCTATTTTAAAAAAAACAACAATTATTAAAAAATAAATTTAGTACTTAACTCAAATTGTTGCTTAATACAAATTTAGTCGAATAATTTTTAGGAAAAAATTTTAGAATGGGACTCGTAGTTGAATTTAGTTGGTTGTTTATAATTTTATGATTAGTTTTACACGCTTTATTTATCTCCAACGATTCCAAATTATTTAATTTGTGATCAACACCGTTTATATGCAAAATTGACAATCTCAATTTTTTATCAAAACCGTGACCATTTTCTATCAAATGATTAGAAAATTCTGAAAACCCACTATTGTTCAAACATCTCAAATGCTCCCTTACTTTTATATTAAAATTTCTACCCGTTTTACCAATATAAAATGCAGCACAATCCTTGCAACTAAGTTTATAGACACCAGAATTGTTAAATTTATCATCTTTGTCTTTAGAATCCTGAAGAAGAAAATGCTATTTTTCGAAACCGGTAGATGTATTTAAACTCAATTCAGAGGTTAATAAAACAAAGATAATAAATAAAAAATATGAATTTTAACCACAAAGTTAATATTGCTAACTTTAAAGGTATATAATACTCTCTCTGACCGATATATTTGTGTCATATTACGTCAGTACAACGTCATTTTTTATGGATAGGTATGGTAATCTCATTAAATACTACTTCGTATTACGCATTCGTTCACAGTCATTTAGAGTACGCATCTCAAATCTGCAACCCGTGGCAGTGTATGTATTGCGAGATGAGAACGAATACAAAATAGGTTTCTTTGACATCTTAATGTTAGATCTAATCTATCATTCAACTCCTATTTAGATGCAGAAAATTTCCACAATATGAAAACCTTAGAATATCGAAGAACACGTGCTGACCAAATACTTATTTTTAAAGTACTGCAAGGCTATATTGACTGTCCCAGCCAATTAGAACTAATATTCTTCCACATACCATCTAGATCGAAGTAGAGTATCTCATGTTTATGCAAATACCATAATGAAAAATAAACAAAAATTGACTTTTTTAACATTATTTTTAAACAATTATATTACTACAATTTAAATTTTGACCAATAATTCTACTTTACTCCCTTTACCATAACAATAGTTGCAACCTTCCCACCCTTTTTTCCACCTTTTTTTTAATCTTTTCAAATTGCTATGTTATGTGCCTGAACATTTCTGTGGATTCTTATAATTAGTATCATATTAATTCTATTATGTTTATTTACACTGTTAAAATACCTTAATTAATTAAAAAAAATTAAAAAATAGAGCCTTAACAACCATCTATCATGTATGAAAAGATGTGCAATATGGAGAAGACGAGAGAGACAAGAGTATCAAAACGTTGTGGCGTTGTATTTTCTCTTTCAACCCTTTATATTTGAGAATCTTTGTAATGATAGATATGTAATTATTATGCGTTAATTTTCCTCCATGTTATTGCACTCCGTTTTCATGTTTCAGTATTAATACATCACCTTCATTCAAGTTTTTCTCGCACAGAACGAGGGTCAGCGTATCAATCGTAGAGCCTGAACGGTACCCTTAAAGAACCGGTCCGAGACTCGTACCACTCGACCACAAGGCACATCCTGTCGGAGAATCGGGTTCACATCCCGAACGGGGTTTAACCGCAGTTGTGTTCAGAGGTGGTTGCTCGGTGAATAAAAAAACACGAAAGAATATTCATTCATTTGCGGTTTTTGGTGATGTGGCGGTGTTTATAGGAACGTAAAAAATAAGAGCAAATTGTTTGTGTACAGTCTGTACTTGACATCATTGGCTGTTCCTCGTATCCGTGAAAGGCCCTTGAATCATCATCATTGTACGTTCTCAAGTCTTTATACATCCACAGAGAAAAAGCTTTAAGTACAGAGTGAATATTATGTTCCAGGCCGATTTTGTTTGGCCGTCATTTTGATTTCACAAATATTTGTTAGTTCATATTTAATAATAATCTAAAATAGTTGATTACAATTTATTATAAAGCATCTAATGTCTCAACAACGTATTAAAGTTATTAAAAGATTGAATCTAAAAAATGGCAATGCTATAACTATTAATGGTGATCGCTATCGTTAAAAGTTGGAAAACTTCCGAATTGGGTCCGAGCTACTATTTTTCAAAAAATCAAGATATTATCAAGTCATGAGTCGAAAATTGTGATATCGACCGGCCTCTTCGATCACCTGATTTGACGGCTTCCGATTTTTTTCATGTGAAGGTACTTGAATGGAAAGGTCTACGCCAATAAGCCAATAATAATTCTGATACTACAGGACAATATTAAAAATGATATTTTAAATACTAAATTAATGTATTAATTATAAATATATACATATAAAATCAATTTTGTCGAAAAATATTGTTTTTTTTTGCGTCACCGGGATACGAACCTGGATCTCTATTTCCAATCCGGAGAAGAACACTACCAATTGTGTTATAACGCCAGTATTTTTCATGACAAATTTTCGAACCTATATGTTACATTTTTTCAAATTAATACACCTGTCGTTCCATTATTTGAAAGCCATCTACATTATTTTTACAGAATCTCAAATACCTTTGAGTAAACCGACTGCAAACGCCAGAATTATCAATTCAATTTTTTTATTAAATTTTGGACACATTGATACAACATATATTATTAAGGAAAACACATTCTTATTGTGAAGTTGTAATTATTCATAACATAGGTCTGTGATATTTTAAATACTAAATTAATGTATTAATTATAAATGTTTGCGTCACCGGGGAAAAAAAAAAAACAATATTTTTCAACAAAATTGATTTTATATGTATACATTTATAATTAATACATTAATTTAGTAATTAAAATATCACAGAATAAAAATGAAATTGTTGAAATAACACGCGAAATGTGCGAGAATGTGATAATCAATGGATGTGATCTCTGCTAATCCGTTGATGCGATGAAAGGTGTTCAGCATGGAATTGGAGTGAGGAGTTTTGCTGTGATTTTCGTCGTCTAATCATCACACCTACATCCAGATATTCCTTTTTTTTATGTGTGGTACCTGACCATATTAACGACAGGGTTGCCAAATCCCCGAGCATTGTATCTTTAAAATAGATTATAATAAAATAGAGACATCTAATTAAAATTTTTTCAGTAAATTTTTTAAAAAAATATTAACAATTACATCCATTTTTCAATAGTTTCTAATTAATCAAAATTAGAAGCTCGTTTTTCAGAATGTCTTCTACCCAGTGAATTGAGGCGCGACCTTCGTTTTGACTTCCAGTATGGACCCCCCACTCTAGTATTCTTTATTCTAATGATTGAAGTTCTCATCCTATTGCCATTTCAATTTATTTTCAAAATAGACATCAGGCTCAAGGTCCCGTGATACGCTTAGAGCGCTCAAAACTCGAAAATGATCTTTATGGTTTTTAAGGCCTTTGAGACGAAGACATAGGTGGGACAATTTTAAGGGATGTATGGCGCCCTATAGTGTTCGAGGCACGGACTTTCTATCATTCTCACGAATTAAAAATTTAATATTGAATAGATAATAAATTATATGAGGCGTAAAAATTTTGCCAACCCTGATTTTGATTTGGGTGTTTTTTTTTTCCCGTGAATGAAGACAAGTCTTCTGTTGGTGGAAGCAAAACGGACAGCTGACTTCACACCTCATTGGAGGCTCTATAAAAAATGAACGACGGATGTACACATAATCGTGTTTCTTAAAACAACAGAGCTGAACAAAAAATTTGGACATTTGTCGGAAACGCCTTAATCCGCGATGGGATTAATAAACCTTAATTTTTTTTTATTCTTTTTATGTATCAATTTAGGTTTTATTATTTGATTCGAGATATTTACAGACTTTTGGTGTTTTCCAAAGTGGTTTCATCGAGTACTGTTCATTAGCAGATTTTTACGATCATGTTAGCTTTTCGGAATTTGTTTACACCTGGTCTGAATAGAAATTCACATGTTTGGCTGAATGATTGTCCAAGATTTTCAAGTCGTGAGGTTCTTTTTACTAGTAACCTATTGATTATTCCTTGGATGACAGAAAGCAGTGCCTCATAACTATCACTATTTTCCTATCGTACGAGTTGTTACCTTAATTTTTTATTCATTCTCATTGGCTCGGCACACGGTATAGCAGGACCGAATTTAAAAAAAAAAAATATGTTGCATTTTAATTTGTTGATATTTCTGGTGTAGCGCAAAGGTTTCCTTCATCTCTTGACTCACCACATGCAACATAAGAGACATACACATAGTGTGATCATCTTGCTGTGAGTGGTTGAAATGTTCAAGACAATAGATCCGCCGACTATGTTGTACGGTCCGCGATTCGTTTTTTGAACGTACGAAACACGAAATCAGCTGACATTCATCGCCAAAAGTGATTTCCATATTTTCCTTCATCTGAAGCGGTTCCTTGGTGGCGTGATGATGAACTCAAAGACGGAGTACAGACATGGTTGCCATCCCAGGCGGCGTCGTTCTATGACGAAGGTATACTAAAATCGATGCCCCGTTATGACAAGTGCCTTAATGATAGTAGAGACTATCTTGAAAAGTAGTTTAAGGTGTGTAGCGTCCGACGAAAGTGAAGTGTTGTTTCTTTAAAAAAAATACCATACTGTTACATTCATTTTTGTGTATATTGTATTTCATTGTTCATATCTACTGTAGTATCTACAGGCTACGGTGTATAGCTGCATTATAATGAACACGTGCTATGAGTATTTCAAGAGGTTTAATGACTATAATTTTAATTATAATAAAAAGTAAATATTTTTATGTGTTGTATCATTGAACTGTTAATGCTCTGCATATTATAAAATGAATAAATAAAAATAACACCGTACCAGTATTACTCGCAATATCCTATTGATCATTAATGTATTCAATATTTTCTGTTTCCATCTATTCTAGTAGCATGCCTAAAGTATCAAATAATTATTTTATGCACGTTGTAGAATTCCTAAAGAATCTTTCGTTTCGTCTCCCAATCCATGGTAAGAACATTTTATATTCTTCTCAGGGTCCGAAAACGAAAATGTTAATGTTATTTGGTCCTGTTTGATACACCTGATACGACCGGATTAATTTATTTATTCATTTGTATTTAAATACGTTCCGATGTACAATTAACACAAGAAATAAATAAAGATATTAAAAATATAAACAAGTGGAAAACATACGTATCCAAAAATAAATAAATATAAAATTAAAGATTTTCAGTGAAAAGAAACATGTAATTTTGGCAATACTTTTTACAGCGACAGCCAATTTGACACTTGTGATTTGTGCTCAGTTTGATTTGCCATTTCACCATGAATAGACTTTCGCCAGAACAACGGTTGCAAATTTATTTTGAAAATCGTGGTTCAGTTTGCGAAACTTACCGTCGGCTACGTCCATTTTACGGTTGACATATCGGTCTATTCGAATAAGTAATTCAAATAACCATGGATCTTTTTACACCACGCATACTTCAATTGATAATACGCATCCGAAGAGACGTCGCGTAGTGCGCACCGAAGAAGCTGTTGCTGCAGTGGAGCGTAGTATTGAGGAGGACCCGAATAAGTCGATTCGCCATCGTGCACAGCAATAGATCCATGATTACTGACTTTTTCGTTCTTCAATTAAATGGCATTAGTGTGGAAGAGCTGTGGTTTCAACAAGACGGCGCAACATGCCGCACAGCGCGCGCCACAATCTATTTATTGAAGGAAACATTCAATGAGCGCATAGTTTCGCGTAATGGGCCTTGAATTGGCCTCTAAAATCGTGTGATTTAACACCTTTGGATTATTTTCTGTAGACGATAGACGACTTGGAAGCCAACATTCGTCGCGTTAATGCCGATATACGTCCCCAGCTACACCAACAAGTGGTCGAAAATTGGACTTCCAGATTTAGCTTTATTTCAGCCAAATTTATCTTTCCCATAAAGCCAATACCACGATTTTTAAGTGTTTTATTTAATTTTAAAGTTTTATACCTCTAAACTCATTTTTACATAGAAACCAAGAAGTTTTTTTGATGTAAGTTGTGAATATGTTATGTTTCATATCCACCTGGCTATGATTAGATTAATAATATTGAATAATTTGGGAACCAAGTTCTTCTAATTAAATATGACTATCGAGTCATGTAATTAATACAAAAACTATCAAACTATGATTATTATATTATGTCCCTTTAGATATCCATCAGATCTTATATTTAAAGAGTACAATGTCCTAGATATAAGACAAATCTTTATGTTGAGACTAGTTCAATATTTCCATACTAACAACAACTCTCCTCGAGCAATAAATCATGGACACAACACAAGACAAACAACAAACATCTACACGCCAGTTCCGAGAGCAACAACGACATTTTATCAAAGATTCTACATGTTCTTAGCTCCGAAACTATACAACACACTTAGTACCAACTGGAAATCGTTTAACTCCAATAAGATTACACAAATATGGACCCAATATATGATTCAATCGGGTAGAGATAAATCAGAAGCATAGATATCCAACATTCTAATATAATTTATATAATTCCTTTACTAATAATTCACTAGTACTACAACACTCCCACTACATATATTTTTTATATTTTAATTTTATTTTTACTTTTTTATACACATTTGTAATTCTCTTTTTATTCCTGTCGATAAATAACACCACAACAGCAGGAAAAAAACTGGCTACTTTAACACAGACTTCAGTCTAGCAAAGTAGCCAGGACAACGCTGTGTATATCAGAGGTGAAGTCTACTCCATCTCACACAATAAACTATTTATTATGTATGTTTATTATGTATCCACCTCTGTTAGAACAAAAATATGTATGTCAATATATATATATATATAAATAAATAAATACGTGATACGTATAACGGTTTATATTATTTTGATAACTTGTATTGGAAGACGGACATGATCGAGATCGTTGGTGCCAAAAATAAAAGATCTTAAATTTATCAATTAAACGCCGGGATAAAAAATACCCGGGATTGCGAACCCTAAAAATAGACTATCTAATAATATTATTATAATATTTGAATTTGTTTTTTAAGCTCAGTGTTGACATATCGGGTAATTTTGTGAAGTGACGTGTAGCTTCCAAGCCAGGGGTGTGTTCCGAGGTATGAATAATAAATGTTTGAATATCAGTGCTGACAGCTCTTTAATATTCGAGGGATGAAATTGGGGGAACACAATTTAAGGGTGTTGTAATACGGATCTAATAACAAATAACACTATCATTTAGTGAAATATTTTAACTCATTTTCATGATTTCCAGAAGGGTGAATTATAAAAACAATTACTTTCGACACTGGATTTGGAAGAGATTTTTTTTTTAAAGTTTAATCGTAATTTGAAAATATCTACGTGAGTTATCGTATCCCGTAGTATCTAGTTTTTATATATTTTTAATGTTATTAATATATATTTTTCTAATTTTTTTTATTAATATTAAAAATATAATACAATTTGAATAATCAGTGGATATATTTTAACATTTGTTTCTTCTCTATGAGAGTAAGTCTCGTGTATAAAGAAGGAGTATATTCGAGTTAATTAATGTTTCAGTTAGTCTGTGTACATATTTTTTTTACTTCAGTTACAAATTTATGATTGTCCGTAATTTTTCTAATTGTGATGGGAACATTGTCTAAAAATTTGATGCCTTGATAAATATATTGATTTTGAAATTTTTTTATTATTTATAAATATGCATATTATTTAAAATTCTTTGTAGCTTGTGAAAGAGACAGAATATGTATACAGTTAGACGGAACATTAAGGGAGGAGGAAATGCAGTGTTGATGGATATTAAATTGATTTTAAAGAAAATATACCTAATATGGGTCTAATAGATAAATTAATTTGATTATTTAGAATTGGTGTACCACTATTTACTGCCTTTTTTATTTTGAAGGCTTCTAAATTGTCCAACCGGAGGCCAAATATACAGTCAGAGACAGGATACATATACAGTCTAACTGTATATGTATCCTGTCTCTCTCTTTCACATGTAATTTTATAATCTATCTCCCTCTTCGTGTATATATAAGTGCAATATTTTTATATTTATTGTTAGTTTTAAATACGTCCTGACGAAGCTTGTGCTAAGCGAAACCGGGTAACGTGTAATAAAATTCGTGGCTTCATACAAAGTGTATGTATTTTATTTAATCAAACATGTAAGAATTCCTATGTATTTAGGTAATGCTATATTCCATTCGTCAGCAATATCGGGATACTCGTTACTCAAATTTTGAATTCTGTGTAATGGACAATTAAACCAAGCAACCGTCCCAGTATTGTTACAGCAATAAGGTAAAATGTAAATACATGAAAGGCGCAATAAATCAGGGGTTTTTAAATAGACATACTAGATCAAAAATAATTCTTCTTTCACTTAGCTTTAATAAGTTCACTTATGAAAATTATCTATAATTATTATTAATACGTGAATTTTAAAAATTTGTCTGGAAATATAGCTTCACTTAGTTTAGCGTTCACTTGACTTCTTCATCAAAAAGAACATTATATGTAAGTATATCAATCAACGTTGGTGGTGTCGCATCTTCGGGAGCAAATCGAAAACCACAAATTTGAAAAAAAAAAAATTACATAAATAGCAGCTGTCAAGTAATAATATCCTACCGTTGATAATAAGTTTTTTTTTACAACCACACGAATTTCCCAATTATCCAATAAAATCCAACTTCCACCTGCTACCGAACGGTCGATTCGAAGAACGTCGGCGTAATCGAAATTGGTCAATACTTTCTTTGAAGACGTCCGACTTTGGTTTTGGCAAAATTTTACCGTTTTTTAGATGATAATTACTCGTTTATTTTATACCATTTGAGAGTAGTCAACCTGTTCGGAGAGGGAAATAAAAATTGAACTAATGACGTCAAAATCGAAGACGATTTTCGATCGATAGTGCGGTGGGAAAGAACACTTAAAAATAAATTAAGGATGCATAGATATAAAACAAACAATGTTATTAATCTATTTAAGTTTATTAGCACTACTCGAGTTTAGAGAGAAACAGTAACTCTCATCGACAGGTGAAGTATTAAACTAACTACACATATTAATAATTATACAAAATACTTGGTTTAAACCACTATTTATTAATTATTCTACATGTTTCGATACCTATGGTATCATCTTCAGGAAACAATGTATACTGAAATTAAAAATACAAGCACAGATAAAAACAAAACTATAAAATGGTGAATAAGTAAGAACTAATATGAAAACAAATTTAAAATGTGACTATTGTTGCGCCGCCGGGATTTGAACCTGGAACTGTTTCCTAACCGGGCAGGGTGCATTATCCAACTATGCTACAGCGACAATATTTTTAGCGACAAATTTTCGAACCTATATGTTATCTTTTTGACATTAATACATTTAATCGTTCCATTATTTGAAAGAGCCATCTACCTTATTTTTACAGAAGCTCACCTTCACCTTCCCCGGTTAGGAAAGAGATCCAGGTTCGAATCCCGGTGGCGCAACAATAATATTTTTCGATAAAATTTATTTTATATATTTAATATATTTAATGAATATTTAAAATATCACAGACCTATGTTCTGAATAATTACAACTTCACAATAAGAATGTGTTCTAAAATATCTATTTCCCGCACACCCTGGTTCTCCAAAAGAAAAGTCTTCAAAAGAACAATATCAAATATCTATTGAATGAGAATTGGGCATGACCAGGTAGTCTCACATTTGTTCAGATTGAACTTAATAGATCCCCCAATGTGTGAATGTGGTGCCGAGGAGGAGACCCTTGACCATATCTTTTTTGCCTGTTCATTGCGGATCACAGGCTTTTTTTTACAGTAATCTCGTCAATGGTAATTTTCAACTCCCGGTCAACTTGTGTCATCTTCTCTCCCTTAACTCGCCACATTTAATCTATATAATAGCAAATTTCTTGAACGACAATGGTATTGACTTGTAATATAATATTTCCTATTCTATAATATTATTGTACTTTTTTCTATGAAATAATGTTTTAACTTGATTAATGGCACAAATCACTTTTGAAGGGTAGATTGCCTATTTAAAAGAAGAAGAAAAAGAAGGTACCGTCTATAATATGTGGTCACAATGGTAACGAGCATAACGTATTTATTTGGTCACATTTTAGTCATATTTATCTGTGATTACTTTAGTACGAAATTTTAAGATTTTTGGGATAATTTTTTAAAATACAATATATTTTTTAAATTCCCAGAACTTTGTGTGTCGCGAGACCGTGAAAAAATAAAATAGATATAATTTCATTATCAAAATACGAAAACCTGTATATTTTTACATATTATCTTCGAATTTTAATTAATTGTTCACCTTGAATAGCTTGAACCAGTGCGTTATCTCCGTACACCGCCCAAGTCAGGTAAATATAATACACTTCACGTCTTATATCGCACACTACCAAATATACAGTCATGAACTATCGGAAATTCCTTGTTTAAATACTTGCATTTTTGTGTCAGACACGTGATCAAATAGCTCAGCGACTTTTTCAAAATATATGACTCGATTGGAATGAAAATTTAAAAGCTGACAATATAATACGCTTTAATGTAATAAATACGTCTTGTTTACACAAAGATTTAATTTTCGAAGAGTAAATACTTTTACTGTTGGGGTAATAAATGACCATCCCTTGAGATAATGACCTCAAAAGTGTTGATTGAATTTGAACATATATGCCCTAGATATAAGACAAATCTTTATGTTGAGACTCGTCCAATTTTTCCATACTAACAACAACTGACCCCAAGCAATAAATCATGGACACAACACGAGACAAACAACGAACATCTACACGCCAGTTCCAAGAGCAACAACGACATTTTATCAAAGATTCTACATGTTCTTAGTTCCGAAACTGTACAACGCACTCAGCACCAACTGGAAATCGTTCACTTCCAATAAGATTATACAAATATGGACCCAATATTTGATCCAATCGGGTAGAGATCAATCAGAAGCATCGCTATCCAATATTTCAACATAATAATTATACAGTGTCTACACTAATAATCCACTGGTTCCACAACAATCTCACATTTTTTTCCCTCTTTTTTATTTTTATTCCCGTCGAATCTTTATCTTTCTTGAATTAAATAATACCACAATAGCACGAAAAAAAAACTGGCTACTTTAACACAGACGGCAGTGTAGCAAAGTAGCCAGGACAATGCTGCGTATATCAGAAGTGGAGCCTACTCCATTCCACACAAGAAACTACGAGTATTTAATTGAAATATAATTGTATCTCATGTTGATTATATATTATAATATATTCACCTCTGTTACAATAAAAACATGTACGTCAATAAAGTCTAATAAATAAATGCGTCATATAATATTGGATTTATGTTTGTAGAATGTCCCTCGTGCCGTTACCAATACCTCTCTCATATATGCACTCTTTATTTCATGTCTATTTATTTACTGGTCTGTATTCTATTCCTAAAATTTAATACGAAGTGCCTATAGATTTATTTTTAATCTAGTATATATATAAGTATGTACCTATGTACATATATTTGCATTAATATAAACAATATTAATATTTCCCTTTATAATATGACTTATTTTGCTCTCACATCATATGGAATTTCACTAAAGATCTTCATCGCACTGTACATCATCGATTTCTGAGATTTAGCCTTCTTCTTGAATGCGAGTCTCAATCTATCTCTTCCTCTTGTTTGTCATGTTGATTTTTCTCAATTTTTCTTATAAATTCTGTCGACATTTGTTTAGTGAGGATTTTACAAAATAAACACCATAGGATTGAAATATATTACTTTACATATATATACTTTCTTTAGCAATATTTGAAAATGTCCAAGAACATACTATTACTAGGGCAAAGGAGACGAAATCCTGCGCCGATAGGATCTAATGATTCCAGTCGTAAATCGGAGTCGCCGCAGGGGGGGTAAAGGAAGTTAATAAGGGAACCTGGATATGAGGGATAAGGGTCGGCGATGGGATAGGGGTTCCAGTCGAAGGAACCGAGATTGTGTATGACGTCTCCGTCATCCTTGCAGTCGCCGCCGAGATCACACAAACGGCTCGCGGATGGGCTGATCTCCGCTTCCAATTGAAGACAGCGATATCACAACTTCACCCGCGGCACACACATAAATAAACACAATATCACAAAATACAGTGCTGGTGCACTGGAGCTGACAAATCCACACCGCGAATGCTATCGCGATGTCGATTTGCATTCGCAAGACGCGCCAAAAATGTGTTTTATAAATCAGGAACAATTTGATTTTTACTTACAAAGGTACTGTTATTAAATAAATATTAGATGTCTCATAGAGAAAAAGCTATTTTTATTATATTTAATGGAAAATATATAGAAGTATGGAGTAATTATAGGGCTTACGACCTATCTTCGGCTATCAAAAATTTGACAGATGTACAGATTGATGGGGTGAGAATGGTGAACGTTATATTTATGTAAAGTGATCACTTAAACCAGCCGAAGATAGATCGTAAGTCCTGTAACTACCCCATTCGTCTGTATATTTTCCATTAAATATAATAAAAATAGTTTCGTCTCTATGAGATATTTGATATTTATTTTACATACTTTCTGTTAAAAGGTCTCTGTATTGTACTGACACGAGAATATTTATTTTTAAAAATATAATTTTTTAAGATTTTTTTTGCAGGACTGATAATTGTTTAGGTATTCATTACTTACATTAAATACTCTAGAATTTTATTTTGGCGTGAAGTTTTTTAATATAATTATGTGTATTTATAAAACACTACAGAATATAAGTCACGAATTTGTCAAAAAAAATCGGCAAAACGGTAACGCGTTTTCACGTATAGGAAAAGTTCCGGATTCGTATCTAGGTGGCAACCGAATATTTTTTCGATACACAGATTGTTTTTAAATATTATGGTTAGTTATTTGGAATTCGATAATAATTGGTTTACAAGTATGATATACGTATTATAGTCGGATAGGATCCGATGGTAATTAGCTCGCAGTAGGCCTACGGAGGCTGCGGATCGGGTGGGAGGGGGGATGCCCCCTCCACCGGGCCGGGCCGCTCGCGAGCACCTAACGAAGCACGCCCGCGCAATTTGCATCGGCTAATGTACAAGGCTTTGACGTCGCCCGGTTTTGGAAATCAGGGGTGTAGTCTGCATTTCGATAATGAAATTAAAAAATATAAATAATTATCATTTTATATTGTTAATATTACGTACATTCGCGATCAATACTTTCCAATCACTATTAAAATTCTGTCAATATTTTTCTGTTTAAAACATCGCTACAAACATGTTAAATTTCCTAGTAGCTTAGGAAATGGCAAGAAAATAAAATTATATTTTAGTAGAATAACGCTTGTTAATTTTAATACAGATTGAATTATGTGTAATCTATTGATTGTAGTGCATTTAAAAAAATTACTGCCACTAGGACAACTAAAAAGGACGCATTTACTAAAAGAGTAAAAATGTGGAAATGTATTTTATTAAGAGAACACATTCTAAAATATAGGTTCGAAAATTTGTCGCTAAAAATATCGTCGCTGTAGCATAGTTGGATAATGCACCTTCCCCGGTTTGGAAAGAGATCCAGGTTCGAATCCCGGTGGAGCATCAACAATATTTATCGATAAAATTGATTTTATATGTATATTTTTCTAATTAATATATTTAATTCATATTTAAAATGTATTTTAGATTATAATGTTAAATAATTTTCAAAAAAATCAGAATACCATTGAGTTGACATATATGCTGTTTCAAGGAAAGATAAATTATCCAATTTGGTCCAAAGATGGTGCTCGAAGCGAGTTCACATATTAATATATATACAACATAAAAAAATTTGATAGATGTGGAGATTGATGGGGTGAGAATGGTGAATGTTATATTTATACTAAGTGATCACTTAAGCCAACCGAAGACAGGTCGTAAGTCCTGTAATTACCCCATATTTCTATATATTTTCCATTAAATATAATAAAAATGAGATATCTGATATTTATATAATAATAATATTGGATAATTTTTATAGCATCATTTTCGTAAAAAACTTCACCTCAAGGACGCTTTTCATACACACATATATATATATATATATATATATACTATTTATAATCCTACATTATCATTGTATTTAAAATTGTTATTTGAACTTGCGTTTTAGTGCGAATTTGCCTTTTTAGTATATCTTTAAATAGTCTCTGATGCACTGTTTCTTATGACGGAGGGCAAAGAGCTCCACGCTTTTGGGCATGCCACCGCAAATGCCCGCTCACTAAATTTAGACTTCTGGCAACGGTTGGTCGGTTCTACAACCCTAAGGCCGACCTGAGAATTTGACGTCTATCATTCAAATTGTCTGGGATACAAAGCTCTTGAAGACACAGAGGCGCCATGTTATGTGTCGCCTTGTACATCAACCGGCACGATTTAAATTCAACTCATTCAGGGAAGGTAGTTGGTTCAAAACGGATGTCGTATAAGAGAATTTAGAAACGCCATGTAGATAGGTTAAAATCTTCCCTAAAATTGAGGTCTTTCATTTATAGGGGTATATTATAAAATATAATGAAGAATGATTTAATTGAATAATAATTCCAATCTAATGGCCCGTATTCATGGATGAGATTGTCTACTCGAGACAATTATTGAAATTACCAAATCTCAGAGATTCGATGTCTCGTACATCACTTCACACTTATAGTACGCCAAATATAAAATGCTAGTTCATTTCAGATTGTTTGTTTTGCGTATAAACAATGCTGGCCTTAAAATGAATAATTTAGAATCATAGAAATAAATAAAGCATATAAAATTAACTAAAATAAATTAATTTTAATGATACAAAATCTATTTTCTATAATTAAGTCAATTTCCATATCTTTCATCATAGTAAAAATTTAAACTAGATACTAGATTTATCATCAGAACTATTTGACACATGGCTTTAGTTAGTTTATTATTTGGCATCCTGATGAAGGAAATTGTATTTTATGAAGCCGGTTGGTGTGTTGAATTTAACTAATAAAAGTGGTTAAAAACAAAGTTATAAATAATTTATATTAAATGGTTAAGGAGAACACATTCTTAATTTAATGTATTAATTATAAATATATACATATAAAATCAATTTTGTCGAATCCCGGTAGCGCAAAAACAATATTTTTCGATTATATTTAAATTAGTATTTAAAACATCACAGACCGTCTGTTCTGAATAATAATTCACAATAAGAATATGTTCTCCTTAATAATATATAAGTTGTATCAATGTGTCCAAAAATTTAATAAAAATGTATTGATAATTCTGACGTCTGCTATCAGATTACTCAAAGGTATTTGAGATTCCGTAAAAATAATGTAGATGGCTTTCAAAAATAATGGAACGACAGATGTATTAATTTGAAACAGTGTAACAAATAGGTTCGAAAATTTGTCATGAAAAATACTGGCGCTATAACACAATTAGCAGTGTACTTCCCCGGATTGGAAATAGAGATCCCGGTAGCGCAATAACAATATTTTTCGACAAAATTGTTTTTATATGTATATATTTATAATTAATACATTAAATTAGTATTTTATATTAAATTGATAAATAACAATGGTTCCACAAAACGTTTGTACACGCACGTATCGAAACATGTTGTCAAATCTAACGTTGTGCATACGGATTAGAGTTTTTGTCTTCTTCTACCATCTCAAGCCGATCTTCGAGTTTAACTTCAGATCAAAATCTCAACTACTGAAATATGTCTCAACGTGTCTCATTCACTGGACACGGGTTGTAAAAGATTGTGTCACTAAAGAAAAATGTTAAATCATGTGCATTAATTAAAATTAAAATTTACCAACCAATATTTTTTTTTTTACATAAACAATTCAATCTTCCACTTTCGCCGCACTGTGAGCGTTATGAGATGATATTTTACACTTATCGCCCCTAACGAAAATCACAACATCTCTCCAGAACTTGAATACATTTAAGATATTCTAATAATGAATTTATTCCATACTAAAAGCAATCCGAAACAATTCGGAATAATCCACCGTCGTCAAAAAATCAACTGCCACGTGATTCACCTGCAAAATGGGAACACCTAAAAAAAAGTGTACAATCAAAACATCGCTAATCTAAACTTGTGAATATTAAAGAGATGGACACGTTGGTGAGGTGCTCCGTAGCTTCGAAACGAATTTGTTTTCTGCGGATCGAATTTAATGGATGGTCTCTAACATCAAAGGCATAAAATCGTCCCAATTTGGATAAGAATTGAATACAGTAATGAGAAATTGAGTAAAAAAGTACATTTAAATATACAATGGAATCCGCTTATTGTGATCACTATGAGACAATAGCCTGCTGATAACTTTAACCAGAAGATTAAAAACACAATTATTAAAAATTAATTATCATTAAGTAGAACACATTTTTATTGTGGAGTTGTAATTATTCAGAACATAGGTCTGTAATGTTTTAAATACTAATTAAATGTATTAATTAGAAAGATGAATAAATTGTATCAATGTGTCCAAAAATTTAATAAAAACTAATTATTAATTCTGGCGACTCCTATCGAATTACTCAAAGGTATTTGAGATTCCGTAAAAATAATGAAACGACAGGTGGAACAATTTGATATTATCATATAGGTTCGAAAATTTGTTGTCAATTTACTGTGTGCTGTAATATAATCGGTTAAAGTACGTTCCCCGGATTGGAAGAGATCCAGGATCGAATTCCGACAGTAACAACTAATTGATTTTATATGTATATCATTCTGATGAATATACATTTAATTTGAATTTAAAATTAAATTATCAACGATTACGTCTGTTTATGAACATTTTTGTTGTTGTCTATCGTTTAAGTTTATTAACTCCTCAATCTAATTCTTATATTCACCAGCTCAGCACCAACTCTCTGGTGCAAGCGGCGCTCTCATGGAAAGTTGGTTCCCTGACCAGAGAATGGCAGCGCTTACAGAATAGCTACATAACTGAAGTATTTATTTCTGTAATTTGTGTGTATATTATGTATGAACTTTTTACTTTTTATTTTTATTTTTTATTTATTAATATTTTCCTTGGTTTTCTTTTCCATAGCATTATATTTAATTCATAACTTTAATGTATAAAATAATATATATAATATTTATGGCGAATCGGGTTAAAAAAAACCTAATCGCGCTGAGATAAAAACATTATTATTATTATTTTTATAGCGTTTTTCAAAATTTATTTTTCTTCTGTATGCATATTACATTCGTTATCTGTAACTTCTATAATTATTATGTAAAGTCGTTGTAGTTATCATTTCAATATCATTAATTATATATATTATTGTCAGGAACTTATGTTCAGATAGATTCGAAGAAAATGATCATTTTGTAAGATTTTCCTAAAAATTTACATCTTTCGTATTCACGTATTGATAACAGTAGCCGAAGTTTGTTTATAATAGGCGGATTATTTAAAAAAAAATATTATATACAATGTTTTGGGACCGACTGATTATGATAACAATAACCGATTGATAACATTATCCGTGATTATAATATCCGAAATCCACTGTTTAATCTTCAAAATTTGTACAACATAACGAGTTGTCGCTTTTTAATACGTCGTCGAGAATTGATTGCATAATTTTTGAATGTTTACTCAACGTAGATTCAGAGCACTATGTTCTATCTGCAATATAATATTTGAATATTATTAAACGCTGCTAAAACAGAGTTTACAAAGCAAAAAGTAGTAATCATTTAAGTGAAGCAGTGTTATTTATATTGAAATGTAAAATACCTTTCGACGACGTGCCAACGTTGCGAGCTGATAATTTGCGGTTTGAAAATGTGGGGTGTACAAACCAACCACTAATGGATGGATAGTTGGATTAGTGGTTGGAGATTTTTTTTGCCCTAATAGAAGGAAAGGGGTTCGATTTCGAGGGCGGTGACTTCTTCCAAAGGGGATAGCTGTTACGCGGCATTCAGAATATTACATTTTTCAGCAAGATTACATCGAACAATATTGTCCGTCACTGTTGCTATATCATTGCCAGTAAGAAAATATATCAATGTAGCGAATATGTCAAACGCGTTTTTAATATTTCTAGGTAACCATTACTATTTTATATATTCAATGACAGTAAGCAAATATAAATATGAAATGAAGACATTGTCTGTATTATGAGTACCTAAAGCAAAACAGCGAAATTGTATGAATTTTTCCTACTGGCAAGTATATTCAAATAGTATAGTATAGTCAAATATATGTTTATTATGTTTACGTTTGTTCAATAATTATGAATGTAAACATGATCTCAGTTTTTTCAAGAAAGTCTTTAAATGGAAAGGCGAAGAATAATTAATAAGATATATATAATTCAAAGTTGCTACGTAAGAACACCGTTTGTACAATTCCAAGGAGGGCAATGTAGAATGCACTAGCAATAGAAATCTTGTTATTGGTTTTCTGCTAGTTTTTAATGTGTTACATTCATAGGCTTTTTATTTACGCACGCAGTTTACCATCCCTTAGAATTTGTTCTATACGAATACATATATAAAATAGAGATGAATGTAAAGCTGATCTTTGTATAGTGAACAGTAGGTAGTTTGGTCACGTGGAACGAATGAATTGTGTGAGGACGATAAGAAAAATTCATGACTCGAACGTCGATGGCACCAGAAATAGAGAATACGACCGCACAAACCAAATACTGGAAGATCGTGTCACGACAAAAGCTCCGCGGACATTTAGCCCAACGGTAAGACGTCCACGACATTCGGCCAGCCATTGATCCAAGCGACATAAGATCCAACAACATAACGGCCACAAACAAAAAAACAAATGTTGTATATTAAACAAATAATAGATATCTCATAGAGACGAAGCTATTTTTTTATTAATGGAAAAATATGGAAATGTAAAAGGGCTTACGACCTGTCTTCTGTTGGCTTAAGTGATCACTTTATACAAATATAACGTTCACCATTCTCACCCATTAATCAATCTCCATATCTATCAAATTTTTATGTTAATATGTGGACTCACTTCGAGTACCGCTACACTATCGCCATCTATGGACTAAATTTGATAATTCATTTTCCTGAAACAGTATATATGTCACAGTGAGAATCTAATCATTTAAAGTAATATTCTTTATCTGTTAAATGTTTTTTAACACATTATACTAGAATATGACTGAAAAATCAATATTTTTACTTATTTTATTAGCAATATTTGATATCTTTGAGTCACTAATTGTTATTAACTTACGGATTGAGATTTTGAGCTCATCGTAGACTCCTTTGATCTGGTCTGTCCATCGAGTTGGAGAATACCTAATTCCTATCTGGTCTTCTATTCTTCCAATCACCACCGGCTTCTCTAAATTACTATCAATGATGCATGTCGGATAGATAGTGAACAATCTGTCTTAAATGTTGAACTATTCTAAAACTGCACATCCAAGTGTGCACAACATTTCAAATAAGTCAACTAATTTTCTCTCAATTTTCATGTCTCCACTCCGTGAAGGCATATTAGAACAATGCTCGCGGTTATGATAAAGAACCTATTTTTTAAAATTGTATCCAGCTCTGTTTAATATTGCACTTTTTAATATCTCAATCGTTCTCCAAATATTAGCTTTGCAGCTATTCTCATCAGTTACACCGAATCCGAGATAATATTTATTACAATATTACAATACATAATCAGTAGTTAATTTTCAATACTAGATTGAAATTGAAATTGATTTAATTATTTGATTTTAACCTTTCCCATACCATGCATTAACACAGGTCTACCGCTCCAATTAATTCTGTATAATATATATAACTTTTGGAAAACATTTACGCTTAGAAAATAATTATTTTTCAATTAAATCTGTTGTAAAGTTAATACGTTTGCAAAAATACCATTTGTGGTAAGTCAGAAAAAGAAATTATATTATTTTATTATATTTATCATTTTTCCACATTAATTAGTTAACAATTTTAATGCCATTTAAACTAATAAAAGATTTTTTCACATTTAAAATTCCCAAGAAACTCTTATTCATTCTTGACTGCATGGCTGCGTATGGGTACTTTATATCACGGTATGGAAAATATTAAAATCTCGCCAAATTCAAAAGTGGACAAACATAGACAGTTTAATTTTCAAATAGCGCCAAATCATATTATCGCGGTCACCTGTAAGATAGATAGACCAAATAAAGGAGTTAACAGAATCCTCTTTAAACACTCAACACCAGGAGGAATAGATATGTATTTTGCACTTTGTTCCAAGTACTTCTGGGGACTATGACGTTCTGCAATGTACACACGATGAAGAAAAAAATATTAATTTGTTGAATTTCATGCGTTGTGAAGTTGACCGAAACGACCACATGCTCGTTTTCGCTGCCAAAAAAAAAAACTATCTTAAAAACATTAAATATCCCAATTTTTCACTTTTAAAAAGTGAATTAGACAAAATTTGAATAATTCCTGCTAATGCATATGTAATATTTTGTGTCGTATTGGTCCTTTGAGCCGGATAACTTGGAAATAGCACCCCTCTTATTGCTGCGTATTAAGAATATATTATATCGTGTATTGTGGAATGAAAAAATGTCCCGTCATCAATCTCTGTCACCGAGAGGCGGCGCTCAGATCACTCATAGGAGTGAGAACAAGGAATTGCAAATTGCCTGGTTATTGGATGTCTCTATAAACAGACTGTCGTTATAAAGAGCACTGCGTCAACAGGGGTCGCGAAAATAATGTGATTTTATGCACAGTTAAATGTATGGGTAATAATCTTTTGGACTTACCGTCTCCACTTTGGCTGTTGTGTGAATGATAGCCATCCTCTGTAAATAATAAAACAGTACTTAAAATTCAAGATTTTAATAATATTTTGAAAACTTCGTTGTAATCGAATATCTGTGTCAAAGGAAAATAATATATATTTTCAGAGAAAAAAATACTAGATAAATAATATAAAGGTACCTAGAATGTTTGTACAATAACCTGTATAGTAGTGATGATTTTGACAGACAGATAAGTAAGGTACCTATATAAATATAATATAATTTAAATAGTTACTTATTTAAATTCGATGTAGAGTAGATATGATTTTGTACAGGGTGAATATTATGTTCCAGGCCGATTTTGTTTAGCCGCAATTTTAGTTTGGCAAATGTTTGTTAGTTTGTACCTAGTTATCGTAAAGAATAGTTTATTACAAATTATTTTAGAGTATCTAACACTTCACTAATGTGTTTAAACTATTAAAATATTAAAAAAAAAACAAACCCGACTTTTAGAAAAAATTACCACGATCGACGAAGCTCATTACGGACGGGTTTTGTTAAGCCGTTATTGGGGCACTGAAAATTCTCAATTAATCCACCAACGACCTTTACATTCACACAGAGTTACTGTATAGTGCGCCATGTAGGCTAGTGGAATCATCGGGCCCTATTTCTTTCAGGATGCTAGAGGCAATCCTGTAAAAACTTATTGGTGGCCGAATCGGGTCGATTGGCCCGCAACACATGTGGTTTTAACAGGACGGTGCCACTTACTACACACACAGCTTGAGCTACGCTAGAAATCTAATGAATGAAATAATATCGTACTGGAACATAATGTTCACCCTGTACGATTTTTAATTAAGTCAGTTAGTTTATTGGAAAGTGAATTCAACACACTAATAATCACAGTTTAACTGATGATAACACGATAGTGATCTAGTGTTCGTGGATTCGAGTCTCGTTTCGAAAGGCTACCAATATTGTCTATACTGTGTACGAATATCTAACAAATATTAAAAACAAACAATAAGAAACATCAACACAATAAATCAATCACGATTTTTTAGATTCTATAAAAAAAATCAGTATGAAACACCTTTGATCGGTACGTATAAAAATGTGATCTTAACAATAATTCTATGTTCAATTCGAAAATAAAGATTAGCGGAAAAAATGGTTACGATTTAGGGACTGATTTGCGATGACATCAAAATAATCATCTATTACATACGTATTAAAATATATAGGTTTTACAAAAGCTATCGCGTGGATACTATGTATACATAAAAGTAATTATTTATTAAGATATCTTCATAAACAATTACTTTTATGTATACATAGTATCCTTCAAAACAATGTGTCATGTTTGGCGTTTGACATCTATGAACTTTTACGAACAAGCATATATATATTTATATTTAGTTTCCGTGATCTTAACTGCAGTCAGTCTATGTGTACGAATGCAATACATATTATAACTAATACCTCTGCAATGATGGTTTTAATAAAAGTCACTTTTCTCAGCAAATCCTGAATATGTCCATGTTTTTGAAGACATCGACGGTCCTGTTCAACCGCTAAGTGTTCATATTTTAATTAATTCAAGGTCATTACTGCAGCGTCTACGCCAAAATTCATTTTCTAAAAGCGGCCCAAAGATGCACCACAAAATTTTCCTATCTAGTGCACTTTCATTCTTCTCAATCGATACCCATGTACGAGGGCAAGTCAAAATTATCTACATTTTTCGTTCTACAATTTATTTACACCGACTTTATTGAAGCCAAACTCTATGTGGATGATTTGACGGGCAACACCATGTGTGATGTTCAAAGAAGACGCTACCTCATCGAGGATAACTCGCCTATTCGCTAGAACCACCTCTAGAGCTTGCTGAATCTTGTCGTCCATGGTAGAGGTTGATGGGCTTCCTGCTCCCTCTTCGTCACACTCGTTCGACCATATAAATTTATCGATCCACAAAAAAACACTTTTACATGGTAATGTACTGTCCCCGTATTGTGATAAAAGTCTACCATGAAATTCAGCTCCTTTCACACCCTCCGATCAGAGAAATTGTATCACTGCTCGTTGTTCCTCCTTGGTGCAAACTGCTAGCGGAGCGAACATGTTTACATTGTAATAGCCGGAAGGTGAGTGATGCTATCGGGATCAAATTTCGCACGCGTGACCGCAGTCGTACCAACTCTCAACACGCATGCTCAGGAGGCATTGTAACAACCTTGAAGGTGTGTTATGGCTAAAATGTAGATAATTTTTGATATACTAGTTTATTAAGTATAAATAATAATATTAATATTAGCAAATTAAAAATAAATTAAGGATCCTCACCTCCGCCGCCAGGATCGCTACCGCTGCCGCTTCCGCCTCCCATCATGTCCTGGGTCTGGGCGTGCATCAGCTTGTGATGGCCCAGCAGGTCTCCGTTGCTGTCCAGCCCAGCGCCCAGCACGCTGAGCACGTGCTGCTGCTGCTGGTGGTGTTGCTGCATCTCGTGCTGGTCGTGCATCTCGTGCCGGTCGTGCATGGCGTGCTGCTGCTGCTGGTGCTGCTGCCCCGGGGAGTGGCAGTGCAGCTCCATCACGCGCTCCATCGGTCACGAAGGGGGATCCAGTTTATTTGATTTTGTGAATGGAGCAACGACTGTGATTGTGAATTACGAATGTTAGTGATTGGAATATGAGTGATTTCGATTGTAAGTAAATTCAGAAAATGTAGTTTCGGTAAGAATTAGATATTTAAATACACTATTTTTGGAGACTAGATATTTTTTATCATTGTTTTTAGTTCATATAGTATTTATATTTTTATATTTATTCACTTTTATATAATAGTCACTATGTTTTTCACAAATGAAAATATATATTTTTTGTTTCACTTTTTACATAATTTTTTCCAACTAGGCAATCTAAAAATTAATATATTTAATTACTATGGTGATTAAGATGCATTTGAATATTATATTTACGTACGAAATTAATATGATTTTAATGAATATTTAAGAATGTTGGTAGGTACTAACTAAATAAATTAGCGCTATTATTAATTAGCTGGTTATTAAATTTTATTAAACAAATTGTAGGAAAAAATAAAGTTACCACCGGGGATCGAACCCGTAACTTTACATAGTTTAATAAAAATTAACTGAAAGTTCTGACGCCATCTAGGAGGTTCTACTCAAAGGTATTTGAGAAAAATTGTATTTATAAAGGCGGCTGCTTTTAACGGGAAAAAGTAAATGTTGAATGTGTTCACCTTAAAAAAATATAAGTTTTATTAATATTACTAATAATTTAATAAAACTGAATTAATTAATTTTGGCGTCTCCTATCGGATTTAACTCAAACGTGTTTGAGATTCCGTAAATATAAAGAAGATGGCTTTCAAATAATGGAACGACAGACGTATCAATTTGAAAGCGCGACAAATAAGTTCGAAAATTTGTCGTCAACTTACTATGTTGGTGAAGCATAATCGGTTAATGAATTTCCTCGGATAGGAAAAGATCCAGGTTCGAATCCCGGTAGCAACAAATTTTTTTTTTTGAATAATTAATTTTATATGTATACTTTTCTAATTGATACATTTAATTTGTATTTAAAATATCACAGACCAACGCTCTAAAAAATTATAACTTCACAATTAGAATGTGTTTTACTAAAAAAAAATATATCCTTTTGGTTATTATGGCAAAATTGATAAAATGGTCTACTGGTGATAGAAAGATTCAGGTTTCGTGCACCGGCGGAATTTTTATATATTTTATTTTTAAGTCTGTTCTTCGTAAAGCGAAATTTTTTTAAATTATCCTAAATAGTAATTTATATCATAATTTCATTAATTTAGTTAGTAATCTTTGTGCAGAATATTTTATTAATTTGAGGATGTTGTGAGAGGCCAGGAATATAAAGTAACACTAGTCACAATACAGGGAAAGTTTCGCATCTCCTTGTTGAAGAACTTGCGTGTCTAATTACATTGCAGCTCATTGTTCGGAGCACGAGTCTCTGTTACATTGTGGACAGTGGCGTAACTGCATCAATGCAACCGATCCGGTGCGCGCAATACATTCGGTATCAATACATTTTCCGGCTGTAATGTGAACTAATGTATTTTTAATTCCACCACAGCAATAAATGGAATTAAAATAATTAAATATTGTTTATTTGTATGACACGTAAAAAAATTATTGATTATGTGGTAGTATTCTGGTAGTATGTTTGTAAAAGGGGGAGACTGTTGCGAGAATATACGATAAGTGGCTAAAAATACGCATTATTTTAAATATTTAATAGGTAAAACCACGCTGTTTTATAATATAAAATTATATGCGAAAGAGAGAGAGACAAAATACACATACAGATAGACGGAACATTAAGAGAGGGGAAGATTCAGTGTTGACTGATATTAAACTGATTTTATATATAATTCACATATAATTTTATATTGTCTCCCTTGATACTTTATCTAACTGTATACGTATTCTGTATCTTTCTCTTTCACATGTAATTTTTTATTCAAGCTTCCTCTCGCACTCTTTTTCGTATTTATGTTTAGTTTTAAATACGTCCTGACGTAGCTTGTGATACGCGAAACCGGTTGACGTATAATAAATTGTATTTTACGAAAAGTTAATTTTTATAGTTTGTTTTGCTTATTTTTCAAAGTTATATATATAAATATGTATATTCTGTTTTTATATATATATATATTCTACGCTACTTGTGTAGCTGCTCACGTTTTTTTTTATTCCAAATCAATTTTGTAAATTAATAAATAAATAAATATATTGAAAAATGGGTTCCGTATAAATTTCATTATCTTATTCCGTTGGGACGTTCCTGATCTTGATATCAGTGCATATGCAATTAGAGAGGAGACGTTAAGGAGTCATCCAGAGAATATCACAATCTACAGAAAAAAATACTAATTGAATAATAATAACAGGTGCAATAATTTGCGAAATACATAATTGTATTTGAATATTGTGAAATGTCTTAGATCGGGGAAAATAAACGAAAACACCGAAACAACACTATTCGAAACTTCAATAAAACACTCGGTAATGGATATCCGTCACGGTTTTGTGGTACACCTACACCGCGAGATTTCGCAAAGGTACAACACCTTGAATGGAAAAAAAAAATTATTTCCCAACTTTGCATTCCGGTGATTTCTCGAAAAAATATTGACAGCAACTTTAACGACTGCGAAGACCTTTTAAACTGTATTATTCACTGTTAAACTGGTATTTCTTTGGTCGTGTTGTGAGACGAGACTCCTGGATGAAGAAATCTAGACTGGCGCGGACACCGTAGTCTAAATTGAAGACCGCAATGAGATTCCGATAGGTCATGGCGTACAAAAATCAAATAGGCAGCTGCCGGATGGAGCAATATAATTCTTTCATTATTTTTTAATATAAGGTGGAACCTCTGTATTCCTCATTAATATAGAAATAGATTTTCCCATAACAAATAACTGATATTCATTTAATTCGTTCCCAGCCTCCAAAAATAGTATATAAATGAATACATTTTATTGATAGGAGGACATTTTCTTATTATGAAGTTGTAGTTATTCAAAACATCAGGTCTGTGATATTTTAAATATATTAATTAGAAATATATACATATAAAATCAATTTTATCGAAAAATATTGTTGTTGCGCCACCGGGATTCGAACCTGGATCTCTTTCCTAACCGGGGAAGGTGTATTATCTAACTATGCTACAGCGACAATATTTTAAGCGACAAATTTTCGAACCTATATGTCACCTTTTTGATATTAATACATTTAATCGTTCCATTATTTGAAAGAGTCATCTACCTTATTTTTATAGAATCTAAAATACCTTTGAGTAATCTGATAGCAGACGTCAGAATTATTAATTCATTTTTATTGAATTTTGGACACATTAATACAACTTTATTATTAGGAATGTCCTAATAGTAAATTTTTTGTTTAAATTGATTATTTTTATATATTTTGCAAATCTGTGAAAAAAAAATCTTTTAACTAATTATGGAAAAGCAATGATCTATGTAATTATTACTATAATAATACAATAGAAAAATACTTCATTAAGCAGATAAGTTGGTGAATGAATTGTAAAATTCTCAGCAATATTTTAATATTATTATTATTCAATTATATTATTATGCAAAATTAGATTTTTTTTTTAAAGTTAATTAATTGTGTCTTGCAGATATATTATAGATGGTCAACCGAATTGATTAAACTACAATCATTATATATTATATTTATTTTCTTTCATAAGTATAAAAATTCATTAAAAACAATGCGTTTTGTTATACATTACTTTATGACTTAATTATGAAATCTGAAGGTGCCAGGAACAGTGTTACCACCTGAAACAAAAATAAAAGAAAATTAGTTATAATTAGTCACTAATGTCTCCGGCGTCATCTATCGAACCATCGGGAATGTTGCACAATTATTAATATCGCCGGTTGGACCTGGTGCAACCATAGAGAATGACAATACCATAGACCCTCGGAGGGACAGATCTTGATCAGATCATAACTATTTTACTGAACAAAGTTGATACCACGACAACCGCAAACAAAACAGTACACATAGACAACTGCAGTTTAATATATACTGCCGCTGAGACTGTATATTAAACAGTCTAACCTAACCGTAACCCATCTAATAGGAATGTAAGCCATCGTGAGATAACATATGTTTATCTAAATATTTAATATTCTATTATTAAGGAAAACACATTCTTATTGTGAAGTTGTAATTATTCAGAACATAGGTCTGTGATATTTTAAATACTAAATTAATGTATTAATTATAAATATATACATATAAAATCAATATTGTCGAAAAATATTGTTTTTTTTTTGCGTCACCAGGATACGAACCTGGATCCGAGTTTAGAGAGAAACAGTAACTCTCATCGACAGGTGAAGTATTAAACTAACTACACATATTAATAATTATACAAAATACTTGGTTTAAATCACTATTTATTAATTATTCTACATGTTTCTATACCTATGGTATCATCTTCAGGAAACAATGTATACTGAAATTAAAAATACAAGCATACATAAAAACAAAACTATAAAATGGTGAATAAGTAAGAACTAATATGAAAACAAATTTAAAATGTGACTATTGTTGCACCACTAGGATTTGAACCTGGATCTCTTTCCTAACCTGGCAAGGTGCATTATCCAACTATGCTACAGCGACAATATTTTAAGCAACAAATTTTCGAACCTAAATGTTATCTTTTTGACATTAATACATTTAATCGTTACATTTTTTGAAAGAGCCATCTACCTTATTTTTACAGAAGCTCAAATACCTTTGAGTAATCTGATAGCAGACGCTGTAGCATAGTTGGATAATGCACCTTCCCCGGTTAGGAAAGAGATCCAGGTTCGAATACCGGTGACGCAAAAACAATATTTTTCGACAAAATTGATTTTATATGTATATTTTTATAATTAATATATTAATTTAGTATTTAAAATATTCTATTACTTTGTGTGCAGTTTTTTACGCGTGCTAGTTACCTGGTGACAATTCAATTCGCCAAGTCTTTAAAAGTAATATTTATTCTTTATTATTCTTAATATAGTGCATACATACGTATACTTATATATACTCTAATATAAACAAAATCAAAATCGTTTATTTTTACTATAACTTATCTTTCACATATCAGTGATGTTGACTTAGTATCAGTTAGGGAGATCAATGATCTGAATGTAATATTTGACAGTAGATTATCATTCATTACCCACATTGATTTGATAACTAATAAAGGTGTCAAAATGTCTCAATTTATTTTGCAAACTGCAAAAAAACTTTTCAGACTAGCACACTTATAAAGTCCTCTACACTTCTCTAGTCAGGTAGAATATAATTCAGTCATATACATATTCAGTAATACAAAACTCATTACAAATAAAATAAAAAAAAACAATATATTTTTTTAGAAATATTAGAAATTTCCTTAAAATAAAACTTCTTAAAATGGCGTACTACGCTATCTGTCAATCAATCATAGAGCATAGTCATTTATAATTAATACATTAATTTAGTATTTATAATTTTTTCCTTTGTGTATTACACTTCTGATGAAATTTTCTATTACTTTACAAATTATGTTAATGTCTGAATAGGGTGTGCGTAATAATAATAAAAAATAAATATTTGTTTAATTTTTAATAATATATTATTTTTAATTTAACGCATAAATACATAATTAAAAATCAAATACACCCTGATCACTTGTACGGGTGTTCTCTGAAATACATTCAAATCAATAGATAGGTAGTTTTTCTGATCTACAACAAAAGTTCGAATGGTCTGACGTCATAATGCTTGTAAAAATAAACACTGCATTAATAGGATGGATTAGTCCTGAATTGTGTCAGACTGATATTGACACAGCCTAAAAAGCAGACCCTCTTCAATGGCTTAATAGTTAATAGCCATCGGTGATTGAAGGATTCTCTATTTAAAATGTTGAACGAAACATAATATTTTTTCTAAGGCTCCCCTCTCTATTAATATTCGTACATTTAAAAATTTTACTTCGAAAATACATTTCCCACCACCCAGAATCAGGCCGACACATCTACTGTACACGTCACACCACCAGTTAAATCAATCGTCAATTATACTCTATATACGAGGCGCGTTTTTTAACTAAGTGCTGGATTTTTTTTTAACATCATATTTACCACACTTTGCACATCTTTAACTACTTCTCTACACAGTCGCCACCATTAATAAGGCACTTATCATAAAGGGGGACTAATTTTTGTATTCCTTCATCATAGAACGACGCCCCCTGGGATGAAAACCATGTCTGTACTTCGTCTTTGAGTTCATCATGTCATTAAAACGCTTGCCACCAAGGAAAACGTGGAAATCACTTGGCCCCAAACCAGGACACACACGGCGATGAATGTCAGGTGGTTTCATGTTTCGTGCATTCAAGAAACGAATCACATACGGTATCTCACAGTTGTCATATTGTCTTGAACATTTCAACCACTCACTGCAAGACGGCCACACTATGTGAATGTCTTTTACGTTGCATGTGGTGAGTCAACAGATTAAAGAAACCAACCGCAGCGCTGCACCGAGAATATCCAGCAACGGTACTTTTTTAATAAACGCGCCTCGTACATATACATATACAAGAGAATCAGTCTACTGCTCATTGATGTTTCGTTTTTCAGTTGGGTGAATTTTAATCTCCTGTAATTAAAAACCTTTTGTTAGTCTAACTTTTCAGAATAAACAGTTGTAGGTATCTATGGTTCTAGGTGACGGTTTTGTCTCGTTCTACTGACCTCAAGCAGTTCATCCTCGGATCAAAATCTCAACACGTGAACATGATATTGAGGTTTATTTCAACAAAATCTCCGAGATACGAGTATATATATATATATATATTTCATCGTCTCTCATTCCGGTGATTGTATGCATTGATTTATATTATTTAGGTAAATAATCTACACATAGTTTGATTTACATATACTATTTTATTTACAAAAAAGATAACTTTTGTAACGTTTGCAACTAGTGAGTGTTAATAATATCTTAATTAGTGTCAAAATTGAGCAATATTCTTGGTTTTAAACAAGTTTCTATTCAAATTGTCAAAGTACGTAGTGGTCCTGCGACCGCCCCACTGTAAGAACTCACCTCAAGACAGCCATGCAGGGCTGAATTGAACTGACCAATAAGCAGATGTGAATACACCGTGAAGGACGTGTCCTAGGAGCTAGCCGACTACTTCTCCGCAGACTATCCTTTCGTCAACGTCTCCGCAATAAACGCCAACTTTTGTAAGTTCTCATTTATTAAAATGTCTTGCTCTAGACACAGTATATATAATCACACACGCGCATTCATATACACTGCGACATGCGCCAACACGCGTGAGACTAGAAGAGAGTTAGGGGTTTCAGTCTTACCTTGCGTGAAATCTTCTGATACGATCACACAATTAAGATCCTCAAGTGTCAATCATAGTCTACAACCACAGCCCCTGCAAGTTGAAATATTTTTTTCTACTTATGAGCCCATTTGGTGTTGCCAGTAATACAATAATCCAACGCGTCACACTGTGACAGCGCGTGTAATAATGTAATGAGTAGGTAGATACCCAAAGGTATCAGTCATCATGATTTCATTAAGAACCCAGTGGCGGCGGCGGCTGGCACTCGTTAAGTACAGTCAGTGCGGCGCACGGGATTAATCCGGATTTTCATATATTTTATGTACATAAATTAGCATATCGCATATTTTGGCAGTCACGCTAATTTTTCATACAAATTTACGACAATATCGGAGAGCCAATAGCCGGAATTTATTAGGGTGTGGGTCTCCCGTTGGGGGTTACTGGGATGGACGCTGTCGGAAAAATAAACATAACGGAGCATTCCCTTGCGATCAGGACAGGGTGAATTTCTGCGACTGCAACACAAATGTAACTTCTACCCTCCCCTTTTGGGGGTTCATAATTTCTATAGTTAATGTGATAACAAGTTTCACGTCAAATTGTACAGGTATGGCTCTGGTACGATGATACCGGAGCCAACCAATGATGATGTTAATAACTTAATGTAATAAAAATAAATAAAATGTAATATTAACGAATCGAAATGAGAGTAAACAACTCTCAAAATGATTCCGGGATAGGAAGAAATACATAATAAATGAAAACAAAAAAAAAATATTTACATATTCCATAAGTTGGGGACATTCTCACCATAGGAGAGCGTAATTCAGAAGTTTTTTATATTAGGTGATACGTACTCTTTCCCACGAGCTTAAAAATATTTATTTATTTATATATTTATAAGGAACGTTGTAACATTAACAAAAATGTGATAAAAACATTTATTTCCTTACAGACAGCTTACTGAACAAGCACGGTTTTGCGTACAAAGCATAGATGCCGGAAGAATGTCAGGACTGGAAGGAGTTTGGCACTCACCACAATCCGGATTCTGCTGGCATCTCCAAGTATGTGGACTGTATACTGTTTAAACTCACTATTTCGTCAAAGGTTCTGCGCAGTTTCGAATTAGTATAACATTGTAATGCTTTCCGTACACGTATAATCGAACAGGCTCAAGGTTGCCGATCGACTGATTATCGGCGAGGCCGGGTGTGGACGATAAGGGGGGGGGGAAGGCACAGTGCATTATTTTCGTTCAATAATTAATATTTTATTAAGGAGAACACATTCTTATTGTGAAGTTGTAATTATTCCGCACATAGGTCAGTGATATTTTAAATACTAATTAATAAAGATATTCACATATATAAGATCAATTTTATCGAAAAATATTGTTGTTGCTATCAGGATTCGAACCTGGATCAAAATCAAAAAATACTGTCTGCTGAAGCCTAGTCGTTTAATGCACCTTCCCCGGATTGGAAAAAGATCCAGGTTCTAATTCCGGTAGGAATACCGATATTTTTCGATAAAATTGATTTTATATATATATTTTTCTAATTAATACATTTAATTAATATTAATACATGAAACAAAAATATCTCCTAAACACATAAGTAGAAAATAGAGTGAAAATAATTACTTAACTCGTACATATAATTTAATTCGATACCAGAAGGAAAGTACATTGCAACTAGTTATGAGCTCAAAATCACGAACCGTGTTATCTTTGAGTCACACTCACTACCAGTGATTGAATATCTGGGAATATCGTGATTCATTTATTTATATTTGGTTGTGTACCGTGATTCGTCGCCTGCGCATTTGAGACGAAAATATTCATGACGGAATGACGTTATTATAAGTGATCAGCGCCATATTACGCATTTGATCCGAAACGCTGAAAATTTGACCCGAAAAATATACACACATTTTTTAAAGCGTTTCAGTCTCTTTGTGATGATACTAAATAAGATATATCATATATACAATATATTCATTATTTATGCTACAATATGTTTTTTTACGCAAATTAAGTTTTAATAATATAAATACATATCACATAAATATTCTTACTATTTTCAAACTAAGCGAAACGCTTGTACTATGAATAGGACTAACTTGTTGATGAGTCGTGAATTCCCGACCACTAGATCACTGAGCCAGCGTCGTAACTTCTACACAAACAACCTACTTATATCACGTGCGCATTAGTAATGAAACTGTGATCACAGTCACAGTTTTTAATCACTGATATTATCGAGTACCAATCACAATCACACCAGTGAGTCAAAAGTATCATTTTTTCTCATCACTAATTGCAACAGTAGTGTGAAAAATTAAAATTGATTTTTTTTCTTGTTAAATATCAATTAGTTTGTAAATAAATATCGTGTTGTTTAAAATAATGCGTTTTTTTAACAGAATTAGTGGGCGAAGGAGCCACCACTGGTGGACAGCACCCAGGCTAGTACTTAACTACCATTTTAATAAAAAAAAACATGGTCCAGTGAAAATTACAGGTTAATTTAAAATGACAGGGTGTTTACACTAACAATGAATTTGAGAAATTTCTTTTCAATAACGACCACTGCTGAGAAACGTTTCATTCTTTATAAGATTTGTTTACAACAATATTAATTAATGCCAATTATAGCTATTAACGTTTTTAAAATTATCAATATTAACTTTGTGGTTAAAATTTATATTTTTTTATTTATTATCTTTGTTTTATTAACCACTGAATTGAGTTTAAATACATCTACCGGTTTCGAAAAATACCATCTTCTTCTTCAGGATGTCATTACTAACTAAAAACATATATTATTGTTTCTTCATCAGAATCTATTTTTAAAAAAACAATAATTATTTAAAAAATAAATTTAGTGCCTAACTCAAATTGTTACTTAATACAAATTTAGTCGAATAATTTTTAGGAAAAATTTTGGAATGGGACTCGTAGTTAAATTTAGTCAGTTGTTTATATTTTTTGATAAGTTTTACACGCTTTATTTATCACCAATGATTCCAAATTATTTAATTTGTGACCAACACCGTTTATATGCAAAATTGACAATCCCAAATTTTTATCAAAACCATGACCATTTTCTATCAAATGATTAGCAAATTCTGAAAACACACTATTGTTCAAACAACTCAAATGCTCCCTTACTCTTATACTAAAATTTCTACCCGTTTTAATATGATATGCAGCACAATCCTTGCAACTAAGTTTATAGACACCAGAATTGTTAAATTTATCATCTTTGTCTTTAGAATTTCTGAGTAAATTTCCTATACTATTATTTGTATAAAATGCCGATCTAATGTTCCGTGGTAGGTGTTTAAATGTATTTAAACTCAATTCAGTCGTTAATAAAACAAAGATAATAAATAAAAATAGCTATTAATATTTAAAAATATATATATTATTAAATTTTTCATGAAAACTAACTTTATTTTTGATGTTGCGATTTTTCACAACTTCTTCGATAATAAATAAATAGATATATCAATAAAAATAAATATATGTAGAACAACATTTTATGATCATTTGTATATCACTATAATGTAATTGGCTTTAAAGCAGCCTGCAGGCTACGGTTACGGGTTTGAATTCGATTGGTAGCTGTATATATATATTTTTTAAAAAATAAAAACACATTATTGTGATGTTGCAATTTAAAAACATAGTTCTGTAACATTTTTAATATAAATTAAATTAATCAATTAGAAAGACATAAAGCAAAAATCTATCTATCGAAAAAATACAGGCATAAGTTGTATAAAAGTTTATCAAAATTTAATGAAATGGATTGATTTAATTCTGGCGAAAATAAATTCTAAATTAGTCGAAAATGTAAGCGGTTGATATAGTAAAAATGGTTATGCGTTTGTGATAGGATATGGTCCAGATTCGAATCCCGGTAGTAATCAAATATTTTTTCGATAGATATATATTTAAATATTTCATTTCTTCTGAGATGTGTGACGGCAGTTTTTACGTGTGCACTTTGCACTGTGCGTAGTTTCCTATGCGTGCAGTTGTCACTGTGTGCAGTTGTCATGTTGATGTTGGTTAGTGAGTTGGTGATGTGAGTGCGTAAAACAGGTTTTTTAAAATTATTTCGGCCGTGGTCGCGCGGCGGCCAACATTGGTCGCGAAGCGGCCACCACCTGGTTAAATAATATTTGTTAAAAATTCTACGTTATCTGTCACCTCGAGCGATTGTGACAACGGCTACCGAGAGTTCTCATGAAACGGAAAAATTTGAATTTGAATAAAAAAAAATTTTAAAAAAACCGCCTCGTCTGTACGAAGAAGGACATCTAGATAGCGCGTATCCTTTCCGACCGCCGAACTGAAGGTCGGGCGTCGAATTAAATCGCCGAATTGCCTTTTGATAGGGAAATTTCTGACTAACAAACAATGACGACCGAATTACCGCAGGCTCGCCGCGTCTCCGCTCGGTGCCCACACGCGCGCAAGTGTGGCGAGAACTCCGATAATTGTCGTAAATTGTGATGCGTTAATTGTTCCGAGTTCATATACACGTTTATATGAGTATAATGGAAAAAAATTCACGGCAATACTGTTCAGGGTCACAAAACTATAATTTTAAAACTGACTTGTCGTCATGCCGTTTCCCGCGGAGGTGCGCAGAGAGGATTGAGCGCCACACTCTTCTGTCACACAACTTTCGCCTCACCATTTTTACTTGCAAGCTCGTCGATTGTCTAGATGCAGCACTATATAGACATTGTGGTCCCTGTTTTAGCACCTATCGGTTCCCCAACTCACTATACTTCAGAACACGACTTTTCTGTGTGTATTGTCCATGACATTACGCTATTGTTCGTGCCAAAATCAGTTTCATCTTGCCATTCGTGCGGATCAGCGAAGTATGTGTTCCTAAACACTGAAGATCTGTTGCCACAGTAAAATGGATATCTAGATAAAGGAGCACTGCATTTAGGTCCTGTTCTTCCTGGTGTCAGGTTGGTCTTTCAGTCCCTCCTGTCCTGCCCTTGTATCAAATCCCTTCTATCCGTCCTATATCCTAATTCACAACCTATTGTGCAAACGAGGACCATATTCCAGTATCTAGTTTATCTGGTCTTGCCAAGTCTTTCGCGGACGTCCTCTATTTTTGTTCATTAACACTTGCGTCATATATCTTTTATTCTTCCGTTTCATATGACCAAACCACTTAAGCAATCCTTTTTTGAGATAACAGACAAATTTTGTTCCATTTACTTTATACTCATACTATATAATATTTTTATTTCTAATAATACACAATACATACAAGATGTAAACAGACCTAGTTCACAATATAGATATCTGATTAAATTACGTGTTGAAAATGTTCAAGGATTATCTGCCTAATTTCAACTATGTCACAGATTGCATTTCAACCACTAAACCATTTCAAAAATTCGTAATATAAATATATTGCACAAAAAAAATTATAGTTCATTGAATTTCGAGTGGCTAGACTATTTTTTATCAGATGATTTAGGGCCTGAAACAAAGATACATTGTAGATTAATCTTTCTCCTACGGTGTTAAAATAAAAACGCGCGTTCCGGTGCTGTAAACTCAGTGTACATACAGACTTTTGAGACAACGTTGAATAAAAATGAATATTTTACATTTAATACTTATATTAATCATTAAAATAATAGATGACATATATATTAGTGAATATACATATCAATTATTATATAAAAGTGATAAAAATGAGAAAAAAACATTAATCATAACGAACAACAGTATAACGACGCATAAGACACGTCTACCTCAGCCAGCGCACGCTCTGCCACTAAAGTTACGCCCCGCGCACTGCGCCGTCCTTACCCCTCCGCACGTACACATACACGTATTGACAAATTCACGTCAGGTTCTTCGAGAAGACATTTTTTATTGTTGCGTATGGTAAATATTTATATATTGTAATTATTTTATCCAATACATAAATATGTTACGGAGGATTACCTAAAATATGAACTAAGTATTTAGTATATTTACAGAGATATTCACATAATTAGAGGCAATGTCAACTCAGATTACATCACCGGAGAGGAAAGGATTAATAATGGATAAATTTCGCAAATATTTATTTCGATTTAGTTAAATTTTCAAACTTTCTTGAACATTTTCGACTCGACGAATTTAGTCAGGTATCCACCCATAACACATTATGTATTAGGTTTATTATATATACCCTGTACATTTGAGGCTCTTTATATATGAACAAAAAAACAATGAGAAATGTTAAATCTTATCGTATAATTCCATTATATGTGTGATTTTAAAACATAATTAGTCTAAATACTAAATTAATGTATTAATTATAAATATATACATATATAAAATTTTCTCTATTTCCAATCCGGGGAAGTGCGGATTGGAAATAGAGATCCAGGTTCGAATCCCGGTGACGCAAAAACAATATTTTTCGACAAAATTGATTTTATATATGTATATATTTATAATTAATACATTAATTTAGTATTTAAAATATCACAGACCTATGTTCTGAATAATTACAACTTCACAATAAGAATGTGTTTTCCTTAATAACATAATTAGTCCACTAGGTACTGGGAAAAATATCGATACCGAAAGTCAACGATACCATTTTTGGTCCCGTATTTTTATCGGTGGGCCGCAGTTCACCGAAATGGCTGCATTGGCGTAGTTACGCCGAGTGGAAAAAACAATAAGCACTTCTCAGATCTACAGGGTGCCCCAGTCACAAGGGACCGACTGAACGCCAAGATAGACTCTTTCGAAGAAATCAATGTTTAAAAATCACGTAGGTGGAAATATATGAACTAGTGTGCGGCCGCTCACCCGCCCTACTCACAAAGACCGCTGTTTACAGGATGTAGACGTAAAAATAAGATTAAAATAAAAAATAAAATATTTTCTCATTGTTATTCTGAACCCTTCCCGATAAATAAACACATGGGAAACACTTTTTATTTTATTGTTCAGAAACAGAAGTTAATAAATTAATTATATGACGCGGCGACGTTGACCACAGACGATAATCATCGGAAAAAAAACGAAAAACGACCAATCCGATCGCCGCTCGTATGGGAGAGTACGAAACAAGTGCGTTTAGACCGTGTAGATCTGATGGCGACCTCAGATGTCCATTGTAACCGGTAATTTTCAAGTTTTCCCATCATTAGTAAACACGTTTCGTTTCATTTATTGTACTCTTTTTCACTCTCGGGGTCTTGAAGAGTAAACTGTGAGAGGAGACCGGGGACGATTGGAAAAAGGGGGAAAAATTTTATTAAAAAAGAATTCTAGCGATAAAAGATAGAATGCGAAATACGGGCTGCAAGTGGTGTTATAGTGCGGGGATAAAGTTGAGTGTCATGCAAAAACTGTGTGTATGCCTACTTTAATGTATAGTGCGATCATAAATCCACTTTGGTTTGTTTCTGTGATTAGTTTTTGGTTTATCTATATAATTTAATTTTATTGATACATTCTTGATCTGTCTCCTTTAATTTCTGTTCTCCATATGTATTTTTCTATATACTTTGATTGTCTGCAATACTATCGAATTGTCAATTTTACTATTTATTTCATTGTACCCGGATTTTTATTTTTTTAAATATATATATGATGTATTTGTAATTGATATGAAACGTGTCGAACGTCGGCCATTGAAACCCGCGCATGTAAGAGTGGTGGAAGGTGTCCAAGGTTATAAAAAGGAAGACGCGCGCCGAAGGCGGTTTCTTTTTATTTTCCTTCGGCACCACACTCGTAGCTCTAATTCTGTATTGATAATTAGTTATATTGTTGTATTGTTATTCATAATTACTAGTAATTACTTTTACAAGTGGACAATAATAGTATCCTAGTTCTTTGATTTTGATTTCTGAGAGTCAGTTAACCCTTCCCAAACCATGCAATAACATAGGTCTACCGCTCTTATTAAATCTGTAATATTTCGGTTAATATACGCAACATGCAATTCATACACATTGTAGTTAAATTAAAAGAAAATATTTACGCTTAGAAATGAATAGTGAAAAATTAAGTATGTAAGGTGAATCGTATAAAGATTTTCGAATCTTTAAATTCAATCCGTTGTAAAATTAATACGTTGACAAAAATATCATTTGTCTCAAGACAAAAATAAATCACATATTGATTTCACCATGAAAATAATAACAAACATATGAATATAATGGTGTCTCTTTTTCACTAATTAAAGAAAGATAGATAAAGAGGAAGGTTATATTATATAATGCAACCTCCTATACAGGACATAATAAATGCTCCGAATTATAATAGTATACATACTTTAATATAATAAATTTATGGCATTAATCATTTGTTCAAAACCATTTTTTCACATTTCAAAGGCTAATAGAACTCTAATTTCTTACGGTAACACGAGTTGACAGCATGGCTGCGTACTAGTATTTTATATCACGGTACGGTAAAGGTTAAGGTAATATCGGTTAGAAATCTGTTAGTTGGCAGTACAAATTAGTAATGAATGTTAATATTCATTTACAGTCTTTCCACATTGTCCAATAGATGTCACTGATTAGGATATCATATTCACTTAAGATTTTATTTTTTTTAAATTTACTCGTCCATATTATTTCATTTATTTAAGTTCACTATATTCTTCATATTTATGCTTTTATTAACATTCTGGCGATAATAATAATAAAATATTGTGCTAAGTTCGAGTCGATTTTCCGAGAGAAATATCATCAGTTGTTAGAAGTCATTACATGTTATATTGCTTTACGAATAAAATAGTAATAAATAATAAATATTATTTACATTCATAAAATAAACAAACAATTTTAAACACCTCTTCGCCTCCGTCTCCCCGATTCCCATGATGGGCGCAAAACAATGCACTTTTATTTTTATTATTCCCATACTAATTGAACGGGTAGCCGCGGGCAGGAGTCCGCACTGTGCCAGATAAATCGCTCCGGTTTCCCACGACATGATACCATTATTACGAATTGTGTCATAGACGTATAGACGAGCGTTCACGCAACGAATGTCTAGGTCAGTATACGCATAACCATCATAATAAATAATTACATTTTTTAAAGGTATTCACTAAAATTGCGAAGTAATTAATAATAACGTGAATAAGGTTATCGAAGTAACGTTGTAGTTAACGAATAAAACATAATGAAGCCAAGCTGTCCTGTTAATAAAAACCCCATTTGCTCAATGACGTGCACGTTTTATAGGACCGCGGATATATTGGGTTGTCAAATAAGTAAATATAATTAAAAACTGTGTTTAACTTTTCCTATCCGATGATGTAAACTGAGTTAACATTGTCTCTAATTATGTGAATATCTCTGTAAATGTACTAAATACCGAGTTCATATTTTAGTTATTCCTCCGTAATATATTTATGTATTGGATATAATAATTACAATATATAAGTATTTACTAAACGCAACAATAAAAAATGTTTTCTCGAAGAACCTGACGTGAATTTGTCAACACGTGTGTGTGTACGTTTGGAGAGGTGCGTGGGGGTGCCGGATGCCGATCGTCACTTTAGTGGCAGAGCGTGCACTGGCCGAGTTAGACGTGTCTTATGCGTCTGTGTGCTGACATTCATCTGTATATAAATGATTAACTAAAGTATATTCATGTTTTACAACATCAGAACGCGCGTTTGTATTTTAACACCGTAAGGGAAAAGTTAAACACCATTTTATTTTTACTAACACCAACCGGTTTCGGAACCCGTTCCTTCTTCAAGGTATACAAGATACTAACTTGTTAGAGAGTATGGGCAATTTATATATTAGTGTCAGGTGTTAAAGTGGGGGGGAGGAAGGAAAAGAGACAGATTCAAAGCGCCCTTGAGGTGAAAGTTTTTACGAAAATAGCGCTATACAAATTATTCAATATTATTATTAGATGATATGGTGAAAAGGAACATATTTAAGATAGGACTGTAGGTTAGAGGTTCGAATCCCGGTAGCTCAAAAACTCTGTCTGTTCTGAAATATTACAATTTCACAGTAAGAATGTGTTCTCCTTAATAATAATATATGTTTTTAGTTAGTATTGACATTCTGAAGGAGAAAATGGTATTCTTCGAAACCGGTAGATGTATTTAAACTCAATAAGTGGTTAATAAAACAAAGTTATCAAATAAAAATATGAATTTTAACCACAAAGTTAATTTTACTAATTTCAAAAGTAAAATATCACAGAGCTATGTTCCGAACAATTACAACTTCACAATAAGAATGTGTTCTCCTTAATAATAATATATTATTAATGTTCAGAATCTCATCTTTCAACCAATTTTTCGACACCTTTTCTATAAAAATCGGCTGGTCTGGTATCGAAATAGTTATCGAGCCAATTGCCATTGTTGAACCTAAACGCCATGCATTTGATTGGAGAGCGACCAAAAAAGGTGATAATCTGTCAGAGCGAAATAGGGACTGTAGGGTGGATGCGATAGCATCAGAACCTCGATTAAAGGTGAAAAGATTTATCGAAAATGTTCGTTTTTTTCAACTTGGCATGCCATTATTTAAATCAAAAAATTAAAAATAAGATACAGGAAATGGGAAATTTATATCCGAAAGTTTCGAATAATCTGTCATTATTTATTACAAAAAAAAAAATAGCGAAAAAATGGCATTTCTAAAAAAAATCGCAAAGATCCATCTATTAAACGAACCACTGCAATAAGCTATCACAAGAGATAGCATTGTGCACATATCGATTAAATTTAAGCAGACTACTCCGCTGTGACCTTACAGGAGAGTTCAATCGTCGACCAATTTCTCCGTCCGATCCGACGCGCTTGTTAAAGTCGTGATCCAAACCGATTCTTCATAATCATTGTATTTAATTAACAAATGATACTGCACCATCAATGAAACATCAATACCCGACGTTGTTCGTAAATGTTCGTAAACCAAACATTACAAGACCGCCATCTTTATTTTGAAAAGTAAATCAATTCTAAATTCTCACCCTTATCACGGATCAGATTTTAATGTCATCTCTGAGACTGGGATTACGCTCTCATGAGATTCTTTTGAGACAAATGTCTTAGAGATTCGTCGTCTCACTCCTCATTTCACTTGGTTGAATTTGAATCAGTCAAACGGCAGTCAAAACGGAGAAAACGCTTAAAATAATTTTTTATTTAATTTTTAATGTATGTGATATATTCACAGATCTTTTCAATGTAATCATCTCAGTTTAGCTTATTTTTTTTTATCCTTCTTCAACAACATATCTTGAATGAAACCTACATATGTTTTTAACTTTAGCTGAATTTTACGTTGAAATGTTTGAATTTTATGTTTAAATGTTTGAATTTTATGTTGAAATGTTTGAATTTTACGTTGAAATGTTTGAATTTTATGTTTAAATGTTTGAATATGTTTTTAACTTTAGTTGAATTTTATTATTGATAATGGGAAGATGTTCCCGATAACGTTTAAAATAATAAAATATAGTGGAATAAAAGAGTGTTTCAACACAATTTACAAAAAAAAGGGATTATACTAGTTAATTGGTTTATGAAATATGATTTGTTTTTCAACTTGCGCTAAAATGTTGGCGGCTTACCTAGTTGTGCAATGCATTTTAAAAATCTGTCTTTAATTTTCTTTTTGGCATGTCTTTTGGAAATTCGTTTTTTTCTTTTTGTAATTTGTAATTAATTGTATTGAATTATATTGTTGTACCTATATGCAATTAATAAAATTAAAATAGATACTTTAGCTACTAGGAAATGTACGTATTACTTAAATACTTTCCGTTTTAGACATAGTACAAGTTCGCTTTTGATGGGATTAAACGAAATCCCACTTCGGTGTTAAGAGCCCCGACAACATAAAGGCGATTATGATATGGTTAAACATTTTTCTCGCCTCAAGTCCAAACAAGTGTTTAAAGATTGCTCGAGTCAGGCCGAGGATCCGGTGACGTCACCGGCGAGGGGAGGGGGGGGGGTGGGTGGGTGGCTTCCCACGCGGCTCGGCCGCCGGAGCGTGACCGCTTCCTGTCCCAGGCCCAACCCGACACCCTCGGCGGGGACGCGCCGGCTCTGGTCGGCCCAAATGTGATTGTTCTCCTCTGCGGTGGTAACCGGAGTCGGTGTGAAGATGATCGCGAGCTCTATTTGACTATCGTACACTAACTGACGCTGAAGATGGAAGTTTCCCAACGAATACCAAACGTGGGCCAAATGGAAAGTCTTCCGCTACGTCGGACGGCAGTGAAAAAAATTATATTTAAAAAGAATACATTTTTGCTGTGAAGTTGTATTTTCGGAACATAGTTCGATGGTGCTTTAAGCAACTTCACAACAAAAGTGTGTTAAAAAATCCATAATCATATCACGCATCCCCATTTATATCTATTATATTCTATATATATGGCGGCTTCGGTAGTGTCATTTGTGGCTGTAAAGTGCTTGCTTAAACGAGCAGACCTGTGAGACGCGAGCAGAGTAAAAATTAACGTGTTTGTAGTATATAAAGGTTTATACTGTCTATATTAAGGGAGAAATCGTACTTACTATAGAAATTATCTATCCGCGATTCTTACATTTATTTATTTATTTATTAGCAACTATATAATACTACATAAAAATTTGTTTGGACTGTGCCCGTCTCACTAAAGAAATTCTGTGTCGAGACGGGCATAGTTTACAAAGCAATTGTTCAATTAATTAGAATTACAAGTAGATAGAATTACATTTATTAACATATAAAAGGTGTATATGAAGAACAATTTTATCACTTTGTAGCAATAGTTAATATAGGTATGAGTCAATATGTTTGGGTGAGTGCACCAGTACTGGCTCTACCCATATTACGAATCCGAGTTTTAAAATATAGTCTCATTTTCTTGGGATAATTCAATTGATTTAAGTCTTTTTAGCATTCTATTAAACAGTTTAGGTCCAAAATATTTGTAGTTCCTTTGACCAAACGTAGTATGTGCTCTTTGGGTTTGTAGGTTATTTGTATTTGTCCGTGTGGAAATTATGTTTTGGGTTGTTTTAAAATGTATCTGTTTGTATTTATATATGTATTTGCGAGTAGTGTCAGCGTATATTTGTCTAATATCAAAGACATTGAATTTATCAAAAATTTCGTCATGTTATCTAGATGTTCTTTTTTTTTTTCATTTTGACAGCTATTTTTCAATGGTGGAGGTAATAATAATATTACGTAACGTTTTGGGGATAGTTCTATCATTGAAATTTAGATTCTATTGAGACCCTGACCGCTCAGCAAGAAGCAAGCAATAGCCGATAGCCGATGAGACATGACCGCGCAGTTTATCCAATTTTATTAATTTAATTCTGGCATAATCCAAGTGTGTTTTACTATTTGAGATTCGTCGCAATATAAAGTTGATTACTTTTAAAAATGGAATAATACGTAATTTTTTTTATTCAAAAGAAAATATACACATGCATAATATTGTATACTTAACCTAGGAACAGTAGCAAGACTATTCAACTATTTGAAACCTTTATAGTATAAACTGTTTTTTGTTCTTGTCAGATTTGTTTGTGGAAGTCTAAAATTCCACCGACTTCTCGTAGGATAAGTATGGAAAATTATATTTTTATTCATGTATTATGGCAATAATCAATTTTTAATTTTGTATATTAATACTAGAACATACATAATAATATTAAATACTAAATCAATGTATTAATTATAAATATATACATATAAAATCAATTTAGTCGAAAAATATTGTTTTTTTGCGTCACCGGGATACGAACCTGGATCTCTATTTCTAATCCGGGGAAGTGCACAATATTTTTCGACAAAATTGATTTTATATGTATATATTTATAATTAATACATTAATTTAGTATTTAAAATATCACAGACCTATGTTCTAAATAATTACAACTTCACAATAAGAATGTGTTTTCCTTAATAATAATGTTACGTATCCCCATCTATTTTCATCTATTTCTATGACTTTTTGGACATTTTGCAACTCTTGGATATTGTTTTTGGCTATATAATGCTTGATTGAACTGTCAGGTTTGTGAGACGCCAGCGGGACAAAAAAGTAATGTGTTTTTTCAGTAAGTAAAATGCTTTCATTTTTATATATTCAATAACAATACGTAAATATATATCCGCGAAATTGTATTACGGTTGGCAAATATATTTAGCATCTGTCATCCTGTCATCTCATCTATGTCTCATGGCCATATCGCGTCGCACTCTATGGTCAGTTTCTTTTCTATGATAGAACTGTCAAATTATGGCATTATGAATGTTTTTTTTGTACAGGGTGTCTAGCGGAAAATTTTCAAGTTTAATAATAAATTTAAAAAAAACTACAATGTTATTCTCGTATTTTATTTATATAACATGGAGTTTAATGATGCGGATTTTACGTTTTATAAACAATATCGTCTAAATGACGTCCATTTCTCTCAAGACACTTGCAATCGGACTCTTAAATTTGCGAACACGCGAGAGCAAAACGTTGGTTCAATGGCAGCAACTTCACGGCGGATATTTTCTTGTAGGGCCTGAATTGTTCAAGGATTGTTGCTGTAAACTCTCGACTTAAGGTATCCTCATAAAAAAAAGTCGCACGGTGTAAGGTCCGGTGACCGAAGTGCCCAGGGTATGTCTCCGTACTTGGTGATTAATTTATTGTGAAAAATTCCCCTCAGCTTCTCCATTGAAGCTTTAGCTCTATGTGAAGTGGCCCCGTCTGGCTGAAATTGTGTTCTGTTGTTGAACCCGCAAAGTAGTTGCAGTTGCGGTACCAAAAACTCGTTATCATTTGGGAATACACGTCATTTGGGAATACAGTGACTGCCTCTCGCTGGTTAAAAAAATAAGGGCCAATTATTCCTCGGGCTGAAATTACACACCACACTGTGGTTTTTGGATAATGCAAACGTTTTTGATGGCGTTTCCTTGGGTTGTTGGGGCACCAGTATCCGATGTTTTGTTTATTAACATAACCATCGATATGAAAATGTGCTTCGTCAGTAAAAAATATGTTTTCAAACGTTCGTGCTGTTCCAAAACGTTCCAGCATCATTCTCGCTAAGGTTTCACGTAAAGAATAGTCATTTTCGTTGAGAAACTGAACGATTTGCAGTTTGTATGGTGACACTGTAGTTTTTTTTTCAAAATAACGTGCACTGTTGACTTTTTATTCCAGTACAGGCTGCAATCTTCCTTATCGATTTACGCGGATTGCGCATAATTTCACGTCGAACTTGGGTCACATGTTCTGGCGTTGATGATCCCGGAGGAGTTTGATTAACCATTGTCCCTTCTTGTCTGAACTTTTGAACCCAACACCAGTTGGGTTGCGTTCTCGGCCCATCACTTACTTGTCAAATATTAAAGTGAGTACAAAAAGCGCGACGCGCACGAACCAACGAATCACCGCATTTTAAATACCGCTCAACCGCGAACGCGCGGTGCGCTCCCGACCAGTGACTCATTGCGACTGGCAAATCAGAAAATCACACGCGTCGACCAATACCTCTCCCACTTACATCACCCTGATGGGTTTACGAGCAATTACAATTTAATCTTGAAATTTTTCCGCTGGACACCTTTTATTTTTCAAAAATGTTTTTAAGTGGATATTAACATTTCAAAGTTAATACATAAAAACACCATTTGTACAATTTCAGGGAAAGCAATAAAGAATGCTATATAATATCGGTTATCGCCGATTGCTTCTCTGTCAATCGGCGACAGCTGATCATCTAACGCAATATCATAAAAATGCACCAGTTACTAAGCGGGCACAATAGCCGCCCGCAGGGCTTAGCAGCAAGCAATCGGGAAACGTTGCTCTGTTTAGAATTTTTTCTTCTTCACTTCATTTCCCAAAAATTGATGTATCAATTGTAAATATGAGATAATATAAGTTCAAATTTGATTGCTGTAGCGAAATGGTGAACGCGTTTCCCCAGATACCGGTTCGAATTCAGGTAGCAACTAAATATTTTTTTGAATTTGTATTTTTTTTTTCTTAGTACGCCCCTGGATGATTTTATAATAGAATCTAATTGATTAATTAAACTTTATTTATTTTTATACACTTCTTATTTGTTTAGTGTGTATCTACGACAATTTGAATTGTAATTTAATATATCGTATTAATTACAATGAATTTATATAATATATAGAGTTATTGCAATTAACTTATATAATCGTAAATGATACAAGAGAAAAATACTGCCTACCTTGATACGGACTTTGATCGAGTGAGGTGTATAAGAATCAGCTGAAAGGCATACGTAATGAAATGTAATATAGTAGTGGATTCAGTTTAAAATATAATAGATGAAAGGAATGATGGTGCATTTAACAAAAGCCTTTTTTATTCTGCAAAAATATTTATTTTGATATTCAATGGTTTTATAACTCATTAATTTCTGATGGTCTTTGTTATGCGTAGATCCTAAAAAATAACTATATATACAAAATTTGGTTAGGTTTTTGGAATTAAAATTTAAACGCTGACAATATAAGATTACACAAATATGGACCCAATATATGATTCAATCAGGTAGAGATGAATCAGAAGCATGGATATCCAACAATTTACTATAATGTATACAATTCTTTTACTAATAACTCACTAGTCCTACAACACTCCCACTCCACATATTTTTATTTTATTTTTATTTTATTCTTACTTTATTATTCATATTTGATTTATCTTTTTATTCCAAACAACACCACAACAGCACGAAAAAAAAAAACTGGCTACTTTAACACAGACTTTAGTCTAGCAAAGTAGCCAGGACAACGCTGTATATATCAGAGGTGAAATCTACTCCATTCGACACAATAAACTATGTATTATGTATGTGTATTATGTATCCACCTCTGTTAGTACAAAAATATGGATGTCAAAATATATATAAATAAATAAATAAATAAATATAATATGCATTTATCTAAGAAAACGTCTTGTTTACACAAAGATTTAGATTTCTTTCAGAATTTTTAGTAATGCAGAGCTTTTTTGATTGTATGCAGGGCACGCCCCTGGATAGGATTAATGTATTTATTTTTTATGTGCACATTACATAATATTCTCAATAATTCATATATACAGCGTGTTTTTTGCTAGGTCATGAACTGCACGTTGGACATTCCTCTAGTTCCGCAGCTGTCTCTACACCTGTTGCAACACCCTTTATTAACGGCGTTGCTCGCCGGTGGCGGAGGGGTAGCGACGAAGGGAGGAGGTACAAGGTTTATTTATTCATTAATTCGGTGTAACAGGTAGTCATAATGTGACAGGGCAGTTAGAAACATACAATTTAAAAAAATATATTTTAATATATTTATAATATTTGTCTTCAAATCTGCGGTTCTGGAACATTAATAGTGGGACGAGGAGCATTCTACACACTTTATTTGTAGAAATATAAATCTGATAGTTTATGACACATTTATGCAACAGTAAAAGTATTTACTCTTCAAAAATAAAATCTTTGTGTAAACAAGACGTATTTTTTACATTAATGCATATTATATTATCAGCGTTTAAATTTTCGCTCCAATCGAGTCATATTTTTAAAAAAAGTCGCGGAGCAATTTGATTGCGTAAGTGGTACCAAAGTGATCAAAATTAAAATATTGAAAAAAGTAATTTATAGTTCATGTCTATATATTTGGTGGTCTGTGGTTATTTTTCTAAATAAATAATAATAATAAAATATGAAACCACGATGTGAATGACTCATTAATTAATCTTACATAAGCACTACTTCCCCGAAGTAAATGAATAAATAAATAAATAAAATAATAAACATATTACAAAACCACCCCGTACCCTAGGTTCCATTGACTCCATAAAGATTGTTTGATACACACATTATAAAAAGTCGACCCTTGATAGGAGCGTGCCAGGCAGGGGTTACCGAACTACCCACCTGTTCGCATTTCTTCCACCAACGGATTCTTTCTTCCGTTAACCTTAGTTCCTGCACTTGCCGGCTACTTCCTCTCTGTCTTGCCGACACCCTCCGAGACCGGCGGTCCCCAAACTGTGAACCATCTGTCTGAACGCTCAATAAAAGTTTAAGTCTATTTTAGGAAATTTTAGTGGCAGGTTTGAACGGAAATATTATTTTTAAATCATATTAAAAGAATCGATTTGAAAGTTATACAGAAATACTGTTTGTATATCACCGGGATGCAAACCTGGAAATTTTCCTATTCGGGGAAATATTATGTCGATAGATAGATTTATTCTGTATATATGTAAAATGAAATCAAGCTTTGTTCAGTCTTTCCGTATGTTTCTGGCCCCCAAAGCCTATAACATTTTGCCGAGCAGTATGAAACAATTCTCGATGAACAAACTCAAACACCTTTTCAGGAGCTGATTATTGGGTGATGGCAGAAAGGAAACTGAGCAAAGATTCGTGGAAATGATCACATGAACAGAACATCATTTCTTTATATTCATTTTTCCTGGGATAGCGAGAGTATTTTACTTATTTATTATGTTATTAGAATTCTTTATGACCCTGTTTTCTTCATTCCTAATAATATTAATAGTGGTTTTCATATTTGCATGATAGACAACGGATGAACCTGTCTCCTTTAGTACAGACTTCAGACTAGTTAAGGAGACAGTGAACATCTCTTACATTATGAAGCTTGTTCGCCTTTTTTGTATATTTATAATGTATATTATGTACGTATATTAAGAACATGAACAGAATAAAAAATAAAAAAAGGTTTTTTTAACTAGACTTAAACCCTTTCTACCCCGAATGATTAAATGTATATTTTTTGTAGTATTCTTAAAACATAAAACAAGCAAATTGTGACGGAAAATTAATTTAAAAAAATATTTAGCTATATAAATATTATTAATTATAATTTGTGATACTTCTAAGTACTGTCAAACTTTATATGATGTATACAAAAAATAAAAATATATATAGCATAGTACTAAAAAATAGTAAATATTTTAAAACATTAAAAGAATAGTTGAAAATTTGAGAAAAAAATTACATGGAATACAAGCGCGTTAAACTTAACCTTATAACAATGCGGGACTGACATTTCACTTGCCACTTGCACATTAAACTAATGTTAGTTAGTAGTCCAAATAAATTTAGTATACTATTATAGGGTCTTTCAACGAGGACGCTCGATTTTAGAATGTAAGTTAAACAGGTTGTGTGTGAGATATTCACTCAATTTTTCTTTCATTTGAAAGTATATTTTATGGCATTAAGTGTGGAATATAACGTTGTTCGAATATCCGCTGCGGTTTTGTTCGGTGGCAGGTTTGGGAGGTCCAATTTTCTATGACTTTATCGCATAAATCTGGCTAAATTTGCTGGATGGCGTTTGTTATGTTGACTTTGAGGGGGTCAATTGTTTGCGGCTTATTCGTAAAGACTTGCGATTTAAGATAGCCTCAAAGAAAGAAGTCTAAAGGCGTTAAATCGCACGATCTCTGTGGCCAGTTCACGTCACCGCCGCGCGAGATAACCGTGCCCTCGAATCGCTCGTGACTTTGATAATAAAATTTGATGATTTACACACGTTGTTTAACCTTCCGTGGTGATTTGCCGTATACTACTTAACAATTGACAATAAATTTGACAGATGTCACTTTAACAACATGGTTGCTATAACCTAACAAATTTTAAGCGTCCCTATTAAAAGACCCTATATAAACGTAGATTTAATAGTATCGTCAAAGAATTGACATTACTGTACGATATACGACTAGATAAAGTTGATGGCACTTTGAAGTACCGTCGGGGTACAAAAAGGATTAAAAAATATTACAGAATTTTGGTCGGAAATTGCAGCTCCACAATAAAGATATGTTTTCATTAAAAAATCAATATTATTTGACAATATAATTAAAATATTGTATACAATAAAGTACCGGAATTTTTTTTTACAGAATTGTGATTGTAACATTAATTTTTTTTCTAAAACTCCCCTTTCAATTAATATTCGTACATTTTAAAATTTTATTTCGAGGATATATTTCCCACCATCCATAATCAGGCCGACACTTCTACTGATCACGTCACACCACCAGTTAATTAAAAAAAAACGTCATTTTATACTGTATATACGAAGCGCGTTTTTTAAGTAAGTGGTGAATTTTTTTTTTTTTAAGAAATACAACATCGTATTTACAACACTTTACTTTCTTCGGACGCTACACACCCTAAACTACTTCTCAACATAGTCGCCACCGTAATTGAGGCACTTGTCATAATATGTCACCAATTTTTGTATACCTTCGTCATAGAACGACGCAGCATGGGATGAAAACCATGTCTGTACTCCGTCTTTGAGCTTATCATCGTCATCAAAACGCTTGCCACCAAGGAGCCCCTTCAGACGAAGAAAAATATAGAAGCCACCTGGCGCCAAATCAGGACAAAACAGGACACACCCGGCGACGGATATCAGCTAGTTTCATATTTCGCGCATTCTAGAAAGGAATCTCACAGTCGGCTGGCTGATCTATTATCTTGAACATTTCAACCGCTCACTACAAGATGGCCATACTGTGTGAATGTGTATCGTTGCGTGTGGTGAGTCAACAGATTACGGAATTCATCCGATATTATTATAAACATTATCCATATAATTTATATTTTCGTCTATGATCGTTTCTGATGTTGATGATTAGATTGATTACTTGTATTAATGAACCAGTTTTATTAAGGTTTTTTTTTTTTATTTCGATACAAAAGTAAAAGTTCATTCATGATTCGTATAAACGTATTAAATTGAACATCTCCAAGTTAATAGGGCGCGCGAGCCGCGCGTTTGGAAGCCTGCGCCGAGACAATTTACTTCCCCCCCCCCAGCGGCAAGTGTTTCGTTACGTTTCGTTATCGAACGGAATCGGCATTTAAAAATAGAATAACGACTTTTCAAATTAGCCCGGGAAACGACCGTTAGAACGGGTGGCACTTCATTTCACTTGCTAATCCAACAATTTCGTTTTATTCCAACATTAAACAATAATTACATTATTTATTCGATAGTAAACACATTAATGTAATAACTGTTTCTCCATTTGCCTTAGTAATAGTCCTCGTCATAAAATATAATACTACAATATATTATAAGTACATATGTTATATTTTCGGTTCTATCTATTTGTACTTTAAGTCTTATTTTCTCCCGATACCGACACAGATCCGGTTCGTAGGATTTTCGAAAATATTTTCTATTCCAACTTTATTACAAATATATCTTAGATCATGATTTTCTTATATATAGATATGGAGATCGATTAATGGGTGAGATTGGTGAACGTTACATTGTGTAAAGTGATCACTTAAACCAGTCGAAGACAGGTCGTAAGCCCTGTATCTATACTTTCACATTTTTTCCATTAAAATATAATAAAAATAGCTTCGTCTCTATGAGATGTCCATTATTTATAGTGCCTTTGTAGATGAAAATCCAGTAATTGTGTGTCTTAGACATATTTTATCAAAGATTCTACATGTTCTTAGTTCCGAAACTATACAACACACTCAGTACCGACTGGAAATCGTTCAACTCCAATAAAATTACACAAATATGGACGCAACATATGATCCAATCGGGTAGAGATCAATCAGAAACATGACTCCAACATTCTAACATAATCATTATACAGTGCCTACACTAATTCTACAACACTCCCACTTCATTTTCTTTTATTCTATATATATATTTATTTATCTCTATTTTTATTCCTGTCGAATCTTAAATAACAACAAAAAAAAAACTGTCCACTTTAACACAGAATTCAGTCTAGCAAAGTAGCCAGGACAACGCTGTATATATCAGAGGTGGAGTCTACTCCATCCCACACAATAAACATATTACAATGTTATATTATAATATATTCACCTCTGTTGTAACAAAAATATGTATGTCAATAAATAAATAAATAAAAATATTACTAATTATAATCATCTTTATATAAACACTTCGTTCTATTATCTACTATAGATTTTAAGATTTTTAATTTAACTGTTGTGTTTTATCAGTACTTATATGACAACCGAGTCAACCATCGCAAAGTGCAGTGAGTAAAAAATGTAATATTTTAAGTTTAACCGTTTGAATGCTACGCGTCGCAAAAGCGCTGCGATCGTTTGTATCGAAAATTGCTTAGCACTAAAACGGTTAAATAACAGACGAACTTCCCATTTACAAAATCTGTCAAAACTAGTTTAATTGTTCGTTCTAGATTACGATCTACTATAGTGAGAATGTGCCGAGCTTACAACGATTTGTTCACCGATATTGATATATTTTCTATTTCATTACCAATATTTAATATAAGCAGTAGAAATTCCAACTATTCGACATTATTAACTATTCGAATATCGAATAGTAAAACGAATATGTTGGCGCGGGGTGTAATTTATCAGGCATTAAATTATTGGCACACCCTCGCTTATCTCCACAACACTTTAATTTCTGAATGTCGGTAAAAGTACGTGTGCACTGGATACGTCATTCTGATCTGCGCGCAAAACGTACAGACTGATGATTCATAAGTCGCTTCGCTTTAATTATGCCCATTATGCTCACTCGAGTCCAACCTCCGAGAGAAACCTCATCCGTGGACACGGGCTATTGTATTGAAAGCGATCTATAATACTTTATATTTAGGGAAAATTTCAAATACTTTTGAGTAAAATCCGATAGGGGACGCCAAAATTATATGAATGATATATATTATTTAGAACTCATTATCATAGTTAAATTACATTTTTTTCAGAATATAGTTCTATGATATAGGTAATTTGAAAGTGCAAAATATTTATGTCTTAAAATTTTGACTTAGCGCACTTCCCCGGATTGGAAGGGTTCCTGATTCGTGTCCGAGAGGCAATAAAATATTTTTTTTCGATAAATTGATTTTATTTATTAAATTTCTATATGCAATTATTTAAGACTAAAAAACACTAAATGTTTATATGATAGTTTTTAAAGTATGACAAGAGTATGAAATTAATTTTGAATATTTAAAATAAATCGTGTTATACGTAGGTACATCAAAATTTATAAAAAAAGAGCTGATTTACCATAAACTGTTTATTTATTGTAGTTGTAAAAATACCAACACACGTTTGGTATTTTAAATTTGTTCTTAATTTTGTTTTAACGTAGTTGCAGTTGAAAATATTCGCTCGATAGCGGCTGACTTTGGCTTAACTGTTAAAAGTAAATATATTAAATAGTAAGTCTAACGTGTCAAAAAAAAAAAAAAAAATTTAAGATTATTTGAACAAACATTTGTAATTTCTACGAGTGATTGTTTGAGAAGTGTTTCTTTGAACTCTTTGAACAAGCAACTCTTCCACGTCCGAATTGAATCCTGAGAATTGTATAATATTACATCCTTTGATAATACTTTGTGCCAAAGACACGGCATCTTTTATGGTTGCATATTTTTAATTATATCATAATTTGTAAAATGATTCATTAAAAATGAGCGGGAATACTATTCGAATAGCTGCACAAATATTCTAGTATCGAATAGTAGAAAAAGGTCGAATATATTCGAATATTCTGATTGGAATCTCTAATATGCAGCCTTCAGTTGGCAATGACACTTGACACGTTCGACCAAACACCGCAATAATTCTATAAATCAATCTATCTAAGACGGAAAAAAAAGATGTCATTTTGTGGATCAACCATATATATGTACAAAATGAAAATACATATAGAGTAGCTTGTTGGTGTAGTGGTCAAGACGTTGGCCTAGTTATTTAGTGGTCGGGGGTCGGGGGACACCAGCAAGTTAGTCCTATTTTCATAGCACAAGCGTTTAGCTTAGTTTGAAAATAGTAAGAATATTGATGTGACATGTATTCCGTGTACGAATCTCTATTTAAAAAAAAAATATGTTGCAGTACTGTAATATAAAGTATACTTTTTATCAAAAATACATTTAGAGCCTTGATAAGTGACAGGCTTCGCTTTCACAAATCAGTATTGGTACCAGAACTGAGATCGCTATAGTGCATCGTTAATTTTATTTCAGATTTTTATTAGCAATTACTATTAGCAATCACCATCATACTAAATGGTACCTATATTATAATGGGCTATTTTAAAGTGAAGTCGGTATTTATGGCATAATTTTTATATCTTAATAAACTGAAATAATAAAATTGTAGAATACGACAGGCAGGCACTTTTAACAAGACTTTATAGTTATAAAACATTTTTATGACGCGTTTCCAAGATATCGAGACGTAAAGAAGAAAGAAAAGCGAGCACGGTAAGAAGCATGAAAGTGAAAAATGTAAGAACGTCATGACATAATAATGTGGCGTTGCATCCTCTCTGCCCGCCGGGAAACGAAAACAATTGAAGGGAAAATAATATGTTCCAGGCCGATTTTGTTTGGCCGCTATTTTAGTTTGGCAGATATTTATTAGTTCGCATTTGGTAGTCGTAAAGAATTTATTTATTTATTTATACATATTTTGACATCCATATTCTTGTACTAACAGAAGTGGATACGTAATAAACATACATAATAGTTTATTGTGTGGGATGGAGTAGACTTCACCTCTGATATATACAGCGTTGTCCTGGCTACTTTGCTAGACTGAAGTCTGTGTTAAAGTAGCCAGTTTTTTTTCGTGCTGTTGTGGTGTTATTTGGAATAAAAAGAGAATTACAAATATGTATAAAAAAAATATATGGAGTGAGAGTGTTGTAGTACTAGTGAATTATTAGTGAAAGAATTGTATAAATTATATTAAATTGTTGGATATCCATGCTTCTGATTCATCTCTACCTGATTGAATCATATATTGGGTCCATATTTGTGTAATCTTATTGGAATGAATAGTTAATTATAATTTATAATGGAGCATCTAACGCTTCAACAACGTTCAATCATAGCAATTTTTAATGTTAAAAGTTTTCCACTGCATTTATAATGTTTAGAACGTCGTTGTGATACAATTTTATTGTAGCAACGGTCGTCCCAGTGACCCGCACCCGGCAGTCCGTGACGGCGTTCGATCCTCGGATCCCCGGGTTCACACGTTACCCAAGCGAGCAGACTCTCGCTTTCGCGGGTCAACACTGTCATTGCACCGCAACTGGGCGTCATCTTCACCGGCACGTGAACACGCGGAGGCGATTCTTGGCTTGGATTAGTGATGCAATATCCGAAAAATTTCAATGCACCAGGAGACCCCGAAACTGCCCTCCGTTAAAAAATCTCACCGTAAATCTCCTAAATAAACAGTGGCGTAACTAAATCAAAGCGGTGCATTGGGGCCAAAAAGGTTTACGTTTAATAAATAAAAAATATAGACGCGTACACGAAGTACGTGTCACATCACTATTACTATTTTCAAACTAAGCTAAACGTTGTAAACGAATTGTTCAAACGATGTTCTTATGTATTAACTATTATGAATTATTATTCATCATTCCACCCAAAGACATCTTCGAGAAAACTGAGATCGTGTTTACATAAATAATTATTGAACAAACGTTAACATTATGAACATGAATAATAATAAAATGATAGTAAAAATTATTCTAAAAAAAAAAAGACTATCCAAGTATGCAACTTTTCACAGATTTTAAAGTACCAAAAATAGTAGACATACAAAAAAATTTAATAATTCAAATTTTCAAAATTAAAAATCAATTAAATTTTAGAAGCGAATTCCGGTCTACAAGACATAGAGATCAAATTGATATCCCAAAACTAAAATATACCGCGACTCAAAATCAATATATTTATCAAGGTATCAAATTTTTTAAGAATCTCCCCATCACAATTAGAAAAATTACGGACAATCATAAATTTGTAACTGAAGTAAAAAAAATATGTACACAGACTAACTGAAACATTAATTAACTCGAATATACTCCTTCTCTATACACGAGTCTTACTCTCATAGAGAAGAAACAAATATTAAAATATATATATTTATATATTTATACATATCCACTGATCATTGAAATTGTATTATATTTTTAATATGAATAAAAAATGAAAAAAAAAAGTATTTGACAGTGCGACGTGAGATGCTAGATGGTCAATATACTTGCCAGTCGTAAAAACTTGTATGATTTCGCTAATGTATTTTTTTTCTTACTCGTAATAAAGACAGTGTACGTGTATATATTTACGTACTGTTATATAAAAGAGAAAATATTGATTCGATATTACACTTATATATATCTAAATACGTATAGTGTACAGATCCAATAGCGACGACGAAACAGATGACGTCATAAGTTAATTTTGTTTCGCGTACATAACACAAAATATAAATATATAAACAAATAAAGCATCTGTTATACAACAACTGTTACATGCTAGAGATGGCACGCATGGCTGCAAAAAGGATTTTATGCTCGACGAAAAGGAACCCCCTACCAGATTGCGGTCCGTGAAGGCCGCAGTCACACCGGACGGTTCCCTGATCAACGGGACCCGTACCATGATGCCTCGGAGACGAGAACCCCTCGTGTGGAACCCCGAGCTGCAGGGTCGGCGAGGTGGACGACCAAGCGAGACATGAAATACCTCTATGTTTGTACGAAAACGCACGCTTGTGAAGACTGCGGTAAAAAAATTGTTTTTTTTTCGACAGAATTAAAAAACATTTAGGGCCGGTTAATAAAAATGTTTAATAGTTTGCGAAAACGGATTGTTCGATCGTTTATGTTAAAGAATGATAAAAACCGAAAATCGTGGTTAAATATGGCGGAACCTTCACAGCTGTTTTAAAAAACATCTGACATATTTATACTTTGAAAGCTGCAGTACACGATAATTAATCATTTAATATCCTATTTAGTACAACACATTCTTATTGTGAAGTTGTAATTATTCAGAACATTTTAAATACAAATGAAATGTATTAATTAGAAATATATACATGTAAAATCAATTTTTTCAAAAAATATTGGTGTCGCTACCGGGATACCGGTGAAAATTGATTTTATATGTATATCTTTCTAATTAATACATTGAATTAGTATTTAATATCTCGCTATTTTAGTGATGAGAGATGGTTCGATGATGATCTCGTTGTTTAAAATACATTAGCACATAATCAGCGATATTTCTTATCTATGCTTTGACAGTAGTCAATTTTACGTACCAACAACCCGCTAACGTTTTAGCCGTAACCACGGGCGATGGTAAAAAGTTACTATAATAAAAAGTTACAATGGTAAAAATATACTACTGATTACACAGTTTACAGTAAGACAGTTTAGTCAGATATTTTTTAAATATTTCATTACATAGCTGAGTACAAAACAAATGCTGCAGTGCGGGAACGTTAGATTTCCGTTGCTATTTTGACAATCTTAGTGATTTAGCAAGGCCGAGGCTGAGGTGTTGAAGCATATAATCTGAAACAATGGGAGCGCAAGAGAAAAGACAGTCTGCAGAATGAATGTTTAGATCTTCTTACCTCCTGCATGTCAGTACAGACTTAAAGTGGCCTCAATCAGATGAGACACACTTCTTCAAGTTGTATCCAGGATAATCTCCTTTTAACATTAGACTTTAACACAATGTGACCAAAAAATTGGATAAATCTACTTTTTGACTAAGTGAGAAAATGAACATTTGCCTATCGGGTCATCTTCACAAAGCCTTTGCGATAACTATACTGGTCGAAATGGATTTGAAAATAAATGTGAAGAAGAGATGTGTTATATCTATATAAAATGATAAATAGCATGTTGGACTGCCTTAAGTTGACAGTTGACGTATAAAGTATCAACTCAAACAAGACAACATGAAATAATTATGCTGTTAACTCGCCAATATCGCGGATGCATCGGTTTGGTAACAAGTTGAATTTCGTTGACATTTTTCGTTGCAGGAGCATACATACTTAAGTTGTTGAAATATTTGTATGTAAATTATACTTGTTATATTTAAACTGTTATATTGAAATGTTAATTAAAAATGTACTGTTATATTTGAATTAAATAAAAATGTATTTTTATGTAAAAGTCCATACGGGCGTTGATGGAAATAAATAAATAAGGCTGTTTAGATTTGTTCATTTCTTTATCTTCTTCTTGTGCTATATCCGTTTAAAGGACGTTGGCTATCATCACATTGTTCACTGCGGCCCGGTGCAGCTCTACAGTAGATTGGCCAAACTCCTCAGATGCCTCAGGTTCTTCAGCCATGATGTTCTACTCTTTCCAGCAATCTTTCCCTGCATTATGAGTGGCAAGATCTCATTCTTCTCTGGATGTTTTATTACGTGTCCGAGATACGTTTTAATTTGGTACTTTTTTTCTTTATTCGTCTTCATTTGTCACTCTATCCGTCCAGCTGATTTTGAGCATTCTTCTGTAGATCCACATCTCAAATACTTCAAGTCGCCTTATCATTTCTTCGGTAAGTGTCCATCCTTCCATTCCATACAATAAAATCGTGTTTAATCGATTTTATATTGAATTCGACTTAGAAAATCATATAATGTCAAGCACTCTTAAAAGATTGATCTAGGATTACCATTTGGATTTGACAACTGATATGTAAGTTGGCGTACTATTTCAAATAAAAGAATGAAGGGAGAACAAGTTTTTGTTACGTTGCATTCTCATTTTTACATCCCAGTTGAGACTAAATATTTTTTTTAAATTAGATTTTTTCTATATATCTTTCTAATTAAAAAGTTTATAATCAGCCCTGACTGTTTGTATTAGCGTGTTCTTTTTGTTTATACGATGCAAGTCTTCATAGGGGTTCTACTGTATAAGAATTTTGACATGACAATTTATTATTAAAACTCTAAATACAAAACCAAAAAGACTCATTCCAATAATTACATGTAAATTTAATAAATTCACATGACTAGTTAGTTAAATTATTTGATTCTTATATATTATATAAACGTTGCTTCAAAAATAATGAACCGTTTTCATCAGCCTTCTTCATTCCACTGTATCCTGTCCAGTATTGCTGAGGAGACAAGAGTTTGGAGTGCTAATAGACTCAACAGATATTTGATCTCTCCATTTTCTTGAGAATCTTCTTTCGTTCTCCACTTTTCCAAGGACCACAAGTGTTGTCAAATTGTCACCATCATGGTGGCATAAAATATATTCAAATATAATGAGAAGGATGCACTGAAAACATATTATAATGTAGAGGATTATCAATTTTTAGTACCAAGGTCTGCTATAATGAATGTCCGGCCTGTTTTCATTCGTATATTCTCAATCAGGTTGTAATAGGTCACAGCAGAGTAGTCTCCGAAGAGCACTGGTTAAGATAAGACCACAATACAGCTGTCAGCTGAAGATGATAATTAATCTAAATATCACGTCATTTTAGCTTCTTCGCCAGACTCTTGTATTTACATTTCAAATCAGGAGGTAATTTTGTAATTGTGTACTGCTGTGACCCATCACAAAATTACCTCCTGATTTGAAATGTAAATACAAGAGTCTGGCGAAGAAGCTAAAATGACGTGATATTTAGATTAATTATAATCTTCAGCTGACAGCTGTATTGCGGTCTTATCTTAACCTCTGCTCCTCGGAGACTACTCTGCTGTGACCTATTACAACCTGATTACACGCTTCTCCAAATTGAACGTCAACAAAACAAAGATCATTCGTCTATGTAATTAATCCGCGGATGACTACACCTGGAGGACGATGAGTTAATTAGATTTTAAACAAAATAAATAAAATAATGTTTTCATTTAAACACCATCATGATATACAGATTTGATGGAACAATTTAAGGACGTTCCCAAAAAAATCACTTTTCTTACAATCATTTTGAAACTTTGAATATACATACTTATGAGTGTTTTTTAAACGTAGAATTTTTTTTCAATAGTCCTTGCGGTAGTAAATTTATAAATATTGACTATTAAAATGAGCATATTTAACATACGAGCCATACCCCGATCCATGTTGTAGCGCACGTTTAATTGAATAGCAATAGTCATTTTCTTACCATTGTTTTGGAAAACAGAATCATTCATTGAAAATTTAACAAATATCTTTCTGTAAAAATAACTAAAACAAGCGGTATTCATTTTGTTATAAAAAATGTTAAAAGTGAGCTACTTTTGAATGGTTTTGACGTTTCCTTTTATAATTAGAATAGTGAGAGATTTTTGAACTTGTGCGCATGTGAGCGGAAGCGAAAGAGTACACTGTACCTCAACTGTTTTTTATTCTATTCATAGTAGTTTACATACGGGGGAATCTTCTTGGAGATTGAGTACGACTGCTCTTTGGGAACGTCCTTAAAGGTATTTGAAATTTACTGCTGGATTGTGCTGCATTTTATATTGGTAAAACGGGTAGAAATTTTAATATAAGAGTAAGGGAGCATTTGAGATGTTTGAACAATAGTGGGTTTTCAGAATTTGCTAATCATTTGATAGAAAATAGTCATGGTTTTGATAAAAAATTGGGATTGTCAATTTTGCATATAAATGGTGTAGGTCACAAATTAAATAATTTGGAATCGTTGGAGATAAATAAAGCATGTAAAAGTAATCAGGAAATTCTAAACAGCCAACTAAATTTAACTACGAGTCCTATTCTAAAATTTTTTCCTAAAAATTATTCGACTAAATTTGTGTTGAGCAGCAATTTGAGTTAGGTACTAAATTTATTTTTTAAATAATTGTTGTTTTTTTAAAAATTTTTTTTTTTTTTTAAAATTGATTCTGGTGAAGAAACGATGCTATATTTTTAGTCATCCTGAAGAAGAAAATGATATTTTTCGAAACCGGTAGATGTTTTTAAACTCAATTCAGTGGTTAACAAAACAAAGATAATAAATAAAAAATTAAAATTAAAATTAAAAATATATAAAAATATTGTATTTGTAAGCTCTTTTTTAAACCTACTTCCAGTCCCTTAAGCGGAATTATATCTAACGGGAATTTGTCAACCGAGGCAAGACTAGCGGTGCACAATGGAATCCTGGTACCGGCACTTATGAGTGGAAGTGAGGTCTGGAGCTGGCAGAAAAGGAACGAAAGTAGACTGAATGCAGTGGAAATGAGATCACTTAGGCGAATATGTGGCAAATCTATTTATTTATGACAGAGTAAAGAATGAAGAAATACGGAAAGAATGTAAAGCTGATGTTAGTATAGTGAGTAAGATTAAAAAAGGATCACTTAGGTGATTTGGTCATATGGAACGGACGAATGAGGAGAGAATGGTAAGAAAGATATTTGACGCAAGTGTTGATGGCACCAGAAATAGAGGACGTCCGTGGAAGACTTGGCACGACCAGGTAAACCAGTTAATGGAAGATGGTTCTGTTAGAAGCCTCAACAATCGGCGAACTTGTATGAGAAGATGTATGAATGTGGATGAGGCGAGAATTGTGTGTCAGGATAGAAGAGTGTGGCGCTCTATCCTCTCTGCCTACCCCCGCGGGGAAACGGCGTGATGGTAAGTAAGTAAGTAAGTACTTAAAGAAGTCAATTAACGAGCATCGAAGCTATTATCATTCAGCGACAACTTCGAGATGGCTCATAATTCTGTGTTAAATAACCTAACCTAACTTAATGTAATTTAAACTATCGTATGGTAACTTATTAATTACTCTACTTAATATTCTATTACTTTGTGTGCAGTTGTCTACGTGTTCAGTTGTTATGTGTGCAGTTGTCAAATGTGTATATAAAAATAGCACTGCAATCTTACTGGGGCGAGGGCGAAATCGATATTAATGACGCACGTACATAGTTATTAATTATATATAAAATTTATATATAATATAAATACGTTACAGAACCAGTTTGTCTTTAGTTTTCTCGAATATATGAACATTATTTGGTACACGCGTTATAAAGACATGACATTTAGATAGATATTTCGCTTAGAAAATGCCGAATTGATCAAACTGTACTTTGTCAATACAACGAGCACAATTTGATGAATCAGATCGTCGTCTGATTATAATCCTTTTCAAATATCGTTGTTGACATAATCGTACCCTCAGGACAACACTGTAGATACGGTGTACCGCGGAGGAGATACTGTTACAACTGAAGAAATTTTGATAAAATTTCTAACCTAACCTAACCTAATTCTAACCTAACCCAACCTAACGCGAGTGTTGTGTGGATTAACGGACTTAATTGGACTTAATTGGACTTAAATCACTCCATACCTGAGCATCTCATATATTAGATCTTTTGATATAGGATATGTTGATCTTTCGACCCCACAGAATAACAAGGTTCCATCTGACATTGACACTGTTTTGAGGCACTGAGCTCAAAAGCGTTGATTGAATTTCAACATATATTTTGTTTTGAGTATGCCTAACCTAACCTAACGCCTAACCTATCCTAATCTAACCTAAACCTAATCTAACCTAACGCGAGTGTTGTGTGGATTAGCGGAAAAAAATTGTTAGTTGTGAAGGGTTAAATCTTAATAAGTCTTTAAAATAACTAGAAAATACATTGGACTTAAGTCACTCCATACCTGAGCATCTCATATATGAGCCCTTTTGATATAGGATATGTTGATCTTTCGACTCCTCAGAATAACAAGGTTCCATCTGTTATTCACTGACACTGTTTTGAAATACTGAGCTCAAAAGTGTTGATTGAATTTCAACATATATTTTGTTTTGAGTACACAAATATGATCAGTTTTAAGGTCTTAACTTATTTTCAGTATTATCATTGACCACTGTGAGATGAGGGAAATTAAAATATAAAAAACATTGTAAATTAACAATAATGAACTTTCAACTCTTGATATTTTCTTTAATATCCGTTAAATAGAGTTGGTGTGTATGGAAGAAACAAAGAATAATGCATTTGGAACCCTTTTCACGCAGTATCTCAAATTAGCCCAAAATGTTAGTTGGAACCTTGTTATTCTAGGAGAGCGCTGTGTCATTAACCTATTTATTTTTTTAATTTGAAATATTTCGTATTTTATAATATACTTTTTTTGGTGTTTTAATTCATTATTTAACATAGGCTACGTGTGCTCATATTATACCCTTTATTTTTTAAATTTAATTTTGCAAAATAAGCGATCTTTTTTATACACAGTTACATAAGAAACATACTGTATTGAACAATATTAACAAATGTGAAAATTAAACACTTGTTTTTGTATTCTACTCGTTTAATTTAATTGAGACGCGTTTCGCCTTGTAAGGATATTATCAATCTAACAATTTAACTCAACAACTTGTATTTGTAACTATAATGGGGGGGATAGCTATACAATTTTATTTGCATGAGATGAAAAGGGACAACTGGATTTCTGGACAATTATTATTCAGTTACTGTTCAGTTTTGACGCTAATGTTATTTTAATGTCATGGGTGATTTGTAGAAAAGGACAGCTATATAATTTTACAATCTAAGAAGACAATACTGCAAGAGATACATTTTTGGTTTAAACAATATTACTAGTAAACTTATTATTTCTGAATAATTTGTATCAGTTTTATTGTTAGGTTGCGAAAGCTATGCAAAAACTGTATCAGATTATCGGAGTTTGCGAAGATGTCTTATCTCAACTAGATCGTCTGTGGCAGTCTGCGAGAGACGTGATATTATTGCGCACGGCTCGCAGCCACCCTGTTACATGATGATATATAGGGAGTGCTCTGATACAAGAGCATTTCTGGAACGTTTCTATGAAGGTTACTCCGTTATTCTGCATTAAATCACAATAAATCTAAAAAAACGATAAAAAAAAGACCTCACAGGCTTGGGAATAAATTAATATTTTAAATATGAATTAAATATATTAATTAGAAAGATATACATATAAAATAATGGAACGATTAAATGTATTAATATCAAAAAAGGTAACATATAGGTTCGAAAATTTATCGCTAAAAATATTGTCGCTATAGCATAGTTAGATAATGCACCTTCCCCGGTTAGGAAAGAGATCCAGGTTCGAATCCCGGTGGCGCAACAACAATATTTTTAGATAAAATTATTTTTATATGAATATCTTTTTAATTAATATATTTAATTAATATTTAAAATATCACAGACCAATGTTCTGAATAATTACAACTTCACAATAAGAATGTGTTCTGCTAATAATTAATATTTTATCTACATAGGTAAGTATAATGTTGTTGACGCAACATTGAAAAAAGAGTATATTTAAATGCAGGGTGCAAAATACCCAGTGTGTAATATTTTAGGGGTGGATAAACCTGACTAAATTAAAATGTGCAAAGAGTACAGAAAATATTATTACACGAGATTTTTCATAAAATAATATTAATCTTTAATATTTTTCAAATGGGAAATATTAATATGTATATTAAAACAAATTCTTTGTTCCTTGGAACGAATTTATTTGTGCAAAAAAATAATAAAAAATTAGCAAGGTTAGTTTGGGCTTAGGATAGATATTTTTTTATTAAACAAAGATATATTTTAATACAAGTTAAATGCATTAATTAGAAAGATATATATACAGATAAACTCAATTTATAGAAAAAATATTTTAGCTGCCACCGGAATTTAAATCAGGGTCTCTTCTTATCCAGGGAAGTGCGATAACCAATTTTTTCGATAAATTGATTTTATCTTTCTATTTGATTCATTTGTATTAAAATATCGCAGAACCATGTTCTGAAAAAAATACAACTTCACAAATAATGTTGTAAATAAAATACGGTTGTACCGCACTTGTTCACAAGGGTTGTACTTTTTGAGGCAAAGCCTTGATAACGGCACATATTCTAAAGATACGTTTTTAAAACAGAAAATGAGTAAATATTAATTTCTTATGTAAGAAATTTGAATATTGTAACATGGTGCTTTAGTTGTACTGCAAGTATGTGTTTTGGTCCCGTTCTAGGACGGGTCTTAAACGCTACTTACGATACATTAATTTAAAATTTGGTTCGCTTCAAATCTCAAAACCACCTTAATGATATGCATTAGGTTTGTTTATAATATTCACCGAATGCGGATTTAAAAAAATTAATCGATGATTTGTGAGATTGCGCGTCGATCGGGAGAGGCTTTTACCACTCCGTCGCCATTTAAGTGTCGGAACTACGGAACATTGCGGTCGCTAATCGGAAGACAGCATACTTTCCATAAAGCCATCATTACACGCCTCTTGCAAATAGGGGGACAAGGCATCACGCCGAGTGTTCGGGACAAATTTTGATTTTTATTTAAAATAAATGTTCTTGTAATCTTTGTATCTGTAATTGCTATATCATTCTCTCTCTCTCTCTTAGTTGATGTGCTCACGACTGAGAGCTTCGTAGTGATTTCGTCTGCTTCTATAGGGTGAACTCTTGGCACTAGTGATGGTATACCGTTACGTGTATATTATTTCACCTCCGAAGAAACTTTACTGGTCATATTTTTATATATATGTATATATTATAACTGATTAACTAACTTCATCTTCTTGTACAAGCTCGCCGATTATTGAGGCTTCTAACAGGAATCAGGTACTGATTTACCTGGTCGTGTCAAGTCTTCCGCGGACGTCCTCTATTTCATACATTTTTCTTACCATTCTCTCCTCATCCATCCGTTCCATATGACCAACCCACCTTTTTTAATCTAACTCACTATACTAAGATCATCTTTACATTCTTTCCTTATTTATTAATTCTTTACTCTGTCATAAATGGATCTGCCACATATACGCCCAAACGATCTTATTTCCACTGCATTCAGTATTCTTTCGTTCCTCTTCTGCCAGCTACAGGCCTCACTTTCTTACATCAATGTCGGTACCAGGACTCCATTGTGCACGGCTAGTTTTGCCTCGGTTATTATATATTATGCACCGATTGTTTCTCAAATAATAAATAAAATAAAACTAAAAATTGTGACAACGATTGGTAAGCAAGATATAAATTTTATTTATTTATTTATTAGTAACTATATAATACATATAAAAATTTATTTGGACTGTGCATAAATAAATGTGGGGTTACTTTCTAGTATGCCAGTCAATGCTCGAATAATTACGAATATCAACAACGATCAGACTATGTACAAGGCGAGTTTTTTAAGTATTTACCGGATTTTTCCTTTACATTCTTCACACGCTACACACCTTACACTACTTTTCAATATAATCGCCACCATTTTTAAGACCAATGTCTCTACTCCGTCTTTGAGTTCATCACCGTCATCAAAACGTTTGCCTCCAAGGAACAGCTTCATATGAAGGAAATAATGAAAATCACTTCGTGCCAGCTGGTTTCATTATCGGCGGGCTGATCTATTGTCTTGAACATTTCAACCACTCACTACAAGATGGATAATCTAACGTTATATGTGGTAAGTCAACAGATGAAGTAAACCATTTCGCAACCGCAGCGTTATACCGAGAATATCAGGCAACGGTGCTTACTTAAAAAACGCGCCTCGAAGCGATATGGAATAAAAACTAATTTTAAGGAAATGCTGAAATGTTTGGGAGAATCGTTGTGTTTCTCTTTTTAAGGAGAACACATTTTTGTTGTGAAGTTGTATTTTCAATGATAATAATAATAATAATGTGTTTATTCCAGCGTGATCAGGTTTTTTTTTATAACCCGATTCGCCATAGAGATAATACATATTATGTTATACCTTAAAGGTTATGAAATAAATATAATGCTATGAAAAAGAAAACCAAGGAAAATATTAACAAATACAAAAAAAATTACAAAAATTAAAAAAGTTAATAAAAAGTAAAAAGTTCACACATACATACACACAAAATATAAAAATTACATATATAACTACTTTAGTCACGGTCATTGTTGTATATGTAGCTATTTTGTAGGCGCTGCCATTCTCTGGTCAGGGAACCAGCTTTCCATGAGAGTGCCGCTTGCACCAGAGAGTTGGTGCTGAACTCCAGCCGCAGCTTTACGCCAGCAACTCGATGTCTCAGAAGCGGAATGAATCCATGTATATGGCCTTCAGTAAACATTGTAGATGTGCTACAATAACGCGTCAATGCGAACAGTATTCTGTACGAGTTGTACTGAATTCGGAGACGGTTATACGTCACTTGCTTGTATTTCGACCAGAGCTCGCAGGTATACATGCTGGTGAAAAACGAGAAAAATATACAAGATGTATCAAAGTTTATCTAAATTTAATAAAATTTATTAATTAATAAATTCTGCCGTCTCCTAGCGTAATTCACTAAAAGGTATTTGAGATTCAACTCATTGATTTATTTTAAAAATTGAATAATAAATATATCAATTGTAAAAATATACGGATATAAATTCTAAATTTGTCATAATCGTGTATAATAATTGGAAGAGGTTCAAGTTCGAATTCAGGTAGCGACAAATTTTTTCGATAAATAGATTTTTCTATGCCTTTCTAGTTAATTAATTTATTTGTATTATATATAATCATTTTAAATTCGTAATAATTGTATTCCCGAAGCGAGGCATTAAAAGACGGCCACAGCACCACATCAGCTTTCGATACGGACTGCACGTAGGCGATCCGCATCTCGGAATGCAATACCAACCATCTCACAGATTGCTGTGGAACATCAGCTCGTTTTGATGGAGATCAAGAAAAGGGACATTTCATAATTGCTTCAACAACTGTTATGTCGAACTCTCGTCTCGTATGTCATTAAATATTTATTTATTTATTTATATATATATATTGACATACATATTTTTGTTCTAACAAAGGTGAATACATAATAAACATAAGACATTACTCATAGTTTAGTGCGATGGAGTAGACTATATACAGCGTTGTCCTGGCTACTTTGCCAGACTGAAGTCTGTGTTAAAGTAGCCAGTTTTTTTTCGTGCTGTCGTGGTGTTATTTATCGACAGGAATAAAAAGAGAATTACAAATATGTATAAAAAAGTAAGAATAAAATAAAAATATATGTAATGGGAGTGTTGTAGGACTAGTGAATTATTAGTGAAGGTATTGTATAAATTATATTAGAATGTTGGATAACCATGCTTCTGATTCATCTCTACCTGATTGAATCATATATTGGGTTCATATTTGTGTAATATTATTAGAATTATACGATTTCCAGTTGGTACTGAGTGTGTTGTATAGTTTCGGAGCTAAGAACATGTAGAATCTTTGATAAAATGTCGTTGTTGCTCTCGGAACTGGTGTGTAGATGTTTGTTATTTGTCTTGTGCTGTGTCCATTATTTATTGCTTGAGGAAAGTTGTTGTTAGTGTGGAAATATGGAACGAGTTTCAACACAAAGATTTGTCTTATATTAAATATAAGATCTGATGGACATCTAAAGGGACGACTAATTATTTACCTTGAGAATTGTTTTTTGTGCTTTTTTTAGCCGACTTCAATATTGTTTTTGCTGCTCCTCCCCAAACTAAAATAGCATAATTAATTAAAGAGTAGCACAGTGCAAAGTACACCGATCTTAAGAGTTTGTAATCAACTATAAATCGTATTCCTTTAAAAAAGTTAATTAATTATATTATATAAAATTGGAAAAAAATATATAATTGTTAAAAAATGGTTCTCGATTTGATACAATAGTTCGCGAGGTACGTCGTAGGACAGAAACTTATTATTTTTCTTCTTCTTCTTCTATCTATCTATCCAAGGTTAACGATCAAGTTGTAGTATGCTAATTTATCCTGTGCAAGATATATAAGATCACATGCATTTTTGACAATGAGCCACCTTCTGAGGCTACGCAGCCAAGATATTTAATTAGGGAATTTTAATCGACTTAAATAATTGAATCACCGGGCGGGTGGTTAGAAAAACCTAATAATTAATAATAGTAGTTTAAGCATAAATTTTATTATCATTCTATTCACAACTTATCAACAAAAAAAAAACTTAGTTATCAAAATATTTTTTTATGTTTCTACGTAAAAATGAGTCTAGTTTTTTTAATTGTATATGATATTGGTTTCTTTATTGTTTTAAAATACTTTTACATATTTTTTATAAATATTGTTAATTTTTGTATACGTATTTCTTAATTCCAACTAATCAAAAATAATGTTTTGCTTGTAGTTTTATGAAAAAAATTATTGTTATATAATAAATTATATATTTAAAAAAAATTATTAAGATTTGTTAAACATTTAAAAAAATTATGAGACCCCAGTGACCACCCTAAAATATAAAGTAAAAGAACACATTCTCATCAATTTTTTTGTTTCATTGTTATATTTCATTTATAAAAAAATACCTAGTTTAATTTTTATTATTATTTTGAAGTGTTTATATCTCTGACGTGGTTGAGATTAGCCCCACGAGGCCTGAACATTTTCGAGTCATATTTTTAATATGTATCTTTCCTTAAAATATTGTACACTAGGGGTGCATATATTTTTAAGAAAAAACAATCAAAACAAATGAGATGAATCGTTAGTAAATTTTGACTATAGTAACTTTTTACTATCGCTCGTGGTAAAAAAACGTTTATGGGTTGTTCAAAGTCAATCTCGTCTAATAGTGTGGCAAGGCGAATATTCACCAAATATTAGAGAATGGCGTCAAATTTGACGTCATACTCAAATATTTGGTCAGCACTTACTACAGTCAAAGCATAGATAAGGAATCTCACCTCACAGTGTGGCAAGATAAATAATCATAAAATCATGCTCCATCTATGGCTTTATTCGCCCCTGCGTTCGAAATCTGGCGAAATTTTTTCGATCTATGTGCTAATGTATATTAAACAAAGAGATCAACATCGGACAAACTCACATTACTAAAATAAAAGGAAATTGAATGGTTCATTGTCGTATTCTGCGACTTTCAAAGTGTCTTTTGAAACACCTGTGAAAAGTCCGTCATTCAATCAACGATTTTCGGATTTCACCATCTTTTTTACTTTAGTAATTTTTTTTTACCATGGTAAAAAAGTTAACATTGACCCCACAACCGGGCCTAAGTTAACCGTGTAATTTGACGTTTTCAACTTTGTACGTGAGACATGAATATAATTCGGTTGCAATTTAAATAAATTAATAAATTCACACCCATAAACTTGTCCCACGAGGAAGAGGCCGATAAGAACCTACCGCCAACGGCCATTTGTCGACCGGCCACGAAGGTTGCACACCTGTTGAGTGCCTTCCGAGCGCGTGCGCGCGCACCTGTTGCGGCGTGCCGCTCACTTCACTCCTGTCCGCAGCCGCCGGGCAATCCGTCCCAGATGAACGGGGTGCAATGCCTTCGCTCGAGGGTGAGGACTTTACCTCTCCCCCTCTCTCTTTTTCTCATCTATTTGCTCATGAGCATCGCGGTACAGCAGAAACTGACTCGCAGGAATCTCTCTTCATCACGGGGTGCTGATAATTTTTTTTTTAGGTTTTAATTTTCAGGACCTATGCTTTTATTTGTGCGCTGGAGGAAAAAATAAAAAAAAACATTACCTTACAGGTATAGGACCTGGATTCTACACATTATTAATTAAGATTGTGGAGGTTCTGCTCGCGCTTCACAGACCTGGCTGTCAAACCAGACACTTTACAGCCATTCCTCGCCGCCCAGTACCGTCCGAAAATCTAGACAATAATACGTCGCGACGCAACCGGTTTGAGAAGCCAGCTGAAGCGATCTCTTATCCCCTGGCCACCAGTGAGCTTCGCTAGTCACGCACTTCAAAGAGGGCTTGGGTTAACCATGCGGAGGTCTATCGTCTCTACTCTAATCGTCACAGCCCGGCGTGGCTGAACGCACCTAGCAAATCAGTCACTTGCTTTCTGATATCAAATTAAATTATTATTGAACATGTATGAAGTAGTATCTTCTACCTATGTTGGATATGAAAAATTCAGTAAAAATTTTTCATATCCAGTCAAGTGACAAAGTTCCATATAAGATTATATAATTATTTTATTCGAAAAATGTGTGCGTACGGCTTTTGCTTTACTAAAAGTGTAATCGGCGAGAATTATTTTAAAGTTGACGATGGGGGTTGAAGGTTGGTTCGGCGAAATGGGGAGAGGGCAAGGCCGTTTACAACCTGTCGCCACAGCTGTTTTACACACACATGCACATGGACACACGCACATACGTCCAAGTATGTACATTCTGTTTTTATGACATTAGAGAGGAACGAGGGACTCAAAAAACGGTTTTTAATTTTATACTTCAATGTTATATGTAATTGATTTTAAATTAAAGCTGTTGATAGATTTTGAAAATCCAGTATTTGGCATGCCTTGATAGATATTCAGAATATCCGAATAATAACATGTATCTGTATGTAGAGAGTGAAATGAGAAATATTTTCTTTTAAAAATTCCTATTATATTTTCAGGATTAACACGTTACACATAATTTTAAATCATATTTCAAAAATTTTTTTTGTTTATTTATTCATTATATAGTGCATACATATGTGCTTTAATATAAATAAGACCAAATTATTCCTATTTACTAAAACTTGCACACATTTGCTTAGTTTCATTTTGAATCTATGTATAATAGTTTCTCCACCTTTCTTATATCTTCTGGCGTTTCTTTATACATCATCGATTTCTGAGATTTAGCTTTCTTCCCGAATGGCAGTCTCAGTCTATCCCTTCCTCTTGTACGATGCTCGTGCTCATGTTGATTTGCATCAATTTTTCATATAAATTCTGCAGATATTTTCTTAGTGAGTAAAATTGAAACCTTATTTTGATGTAATGTATCAGTCTCCATCCAAATTTGTACAAAGACACACGATTTATTATTTATTTAAAAATATATAAACACATATAATATTTTAAGATTATAAAAATTACCATCCAATATTGCGAATTTTCTCATTTTAATATTTATTACGTATGATTTCTTTAGCACCATATTTGTGCTATTTGGCAATTTGTGATATTACAATTCAGAATTTATCATTGATTAAACTGTTGATATTTTTTCACAACCCTAACACGAATCGTGATATAAATACATTATTTTTTTAACGCAGTCGGGCAACACCGAACAAAATAATCATTTCAATATTAAACTAATTTATTTGACACTCGATGACTGATTTGATCCTTTTACACGAGTGGCCTCATTTACCCGTCCATCTTCCGCATCGGCCGCCTCTGTTCGGCCAATCGGTTGTAACGGTCGCTCTCCGGACAAATCGCTTTATCAATGGAAATCATTGATTGGTTTGCGTATCCGTTTGAATTTGGAACGATCGAACTCTGTTGCGTTCGAAATTCAAACAGAATGATTTAAATGTTTCACAATGATAATAATACAATAGTCACACAGACGAGGAGCCGAAGTGTAAATGACGTAAAAAAACAGTATTTTTAATTGTTTTTTTTTTAAATTAGTGAAAAAATAAAAACAAAATTAATTATGATTTATTTATGACAGTTTGTACATGTAATTGTATTCTTTTGCGAGGGATGTATTGCATGTGTTAGAATCAATGAGTCATTCACATCGTGGTTTGAAAATCACGATACGGAATACATTTTTTTACGGTTGAGAAACTGCGAAAAAATAATAATAAAAGCTACGAAATGTTAACTAAGTAGATTTAAAACTATCGCATAAATAAATATAGAAGCATAATTTTTGCGATAAATTTTGCTAGGATACCTACTGAATAAATATACAAGAATGATATCAATAATTTTTTTATTTATTCGATGTCATTTACAATGAAATACAATTTTAATCAAATGTGTATCACGACTACGTTTGATGCAATGTTCGGTTCCAATTTTCAGCCACTATTTCACATAAATTTGGTGCAATTTCACACGAGTCATGTCGTTTTTTAATTGTTCAATCGTTGTTGTTGGTCTGGCACCGGCTGGATCTTCCAGGGGGGGTAGGCTTTGATCTTTACCCAAAATACGCCGTGTCGTGCCATACGAAAGCCTAAATGTTTTGAACGTCGAAGAATCGATAACTCTGGATTTAATTTACAACGATAATATCGGAATCACTTCGGGAATTTCTTCGTCTTGGCTGTGTCCTCACATAATGTAAAAAATAATTGTCGACTATAAAATTCACAAAATGCACGTTAGGTTTGCCAAGTCGACTGATTTTACTTATTGACGATAAAGCGCCACACATCTATGTCCTGACACACAATTCTCGCCTCATTCATACGTCGTATCATACAAGCTCGCCGATTGTTGAGGCTTCTAACAGAACCATCCTGCATTATCTGGTTTACCTGGTCATACCAAGTTTTCCGCGGACGTTCTCTATTTCTGGTGCCGTCGACACTTGCGTCATATATCTTTCTACCATTCTGACCAAACCACCTAAGTGATCTTTTATTAATTTTATTCACTATACTAATATCTGCTTTACATTCTTTCCTTAATTCTTCATTCTTTACTCTGTTGTATACTCAGATTTGCCACATATACGCCTAAGTGATTTCAATTCCACTGCATTCAGTCATACTTTCGTTCCTCTTCTGCCAGCTCCTGGCTGTAAGTACCAGGATTCCATTGTGAAACGCTAGTTTTGCCTCCATGAGCTATAATTCAATTCAAAGCGCCGTTCACTTTATTCCCTGCAGTCACCCTCCTTTCGATATCATTCTCAGCCAGCCTTTCCGTTTCCGTTCTATCAAACATACTTCCCACTAATTTTGATAATAAGTTTTAATAAAACGCTCCATGGTAAAATGGCAGACAATACTGCATAAAAATAACAAAGACAGTTGTCAAAATATTAATAAGCATAGCTATTATTTTAATTTTAAATTCGATCACATTTATTGGGTAAACTTATATTATATGTTGAAAAAATTTGGATCTCCGTCAAAAAACTTTTAAGCTTCACCCGTAAAAATGTTGCTCTGAATCCAAACGTTCATTTTTCAAATAGCCGGCTGTCAAAATTAAGTTTTGGAACACAATAGGCAATAATTATTTTATCATTAATGGCGCGGCAACATGTCGCCGGGGCATCCCTCCATTTTTTTTGTTCTAATTTAAACATTTTACGTACTTCCGTTTTGGATTTAACATGTTCGTATATTGCACAAGAAAAGGAAAATATTTATTATTTTTTTAATAAACCATGTCAGGGTTTTATTTATAGTATTTGTACGAAAAATTGGGGCAAATCAACAATAGCACGAACATCATACAAAAGGTGGAGATAGATTGAGACTGCCATTCAATAAGAAAATTAAATCTCAGAAATCAAATCAGTGCAATTAAGATGTTTATGAAACGCTAGAAGAAAATAGTAGAAACGGTATGAATTCAAAATTTAATTAAGTAGATATGTTCAAAATAAAAAGGGAAATATTGATATTGTTTATTGTTAGAGCATATCGCACGCCTAAATCAAAACTAAGACAAGTCAAAAAGTCATTTTTCAGTAGACAAAAAAATAAAAACATTTTTCTCTATTTTTTGTTACTAAAATTATGAACCTAATTATGATAGAGTATCCGAATCCAGTAATAACTCAAAATTTTTATTGTTTTGAGTTGTCTTAGTTTTGATCTAGGTGTGCGATATATTCATTAATATATAATATATGTACAAGAGGAGCGATGACGTCATTTCAGCTAGTCATTATAATCCTTAATTATATTGTTACATACGTAACGCACGTACATCCAGTAAAAATTCTGGGAAACAAATATAAATTAAAAAATTGAATTAACATAAGCAAAAACATTATTTTTCAATTAACGCCATATGTGTACCAGTAGAAACTTCAATCGCTTGGATCTAAAAACTCAAGAACTCTCACCGCTGTACTCGTGGCGCTCTTTTTTATTCACCGCATCGTGCTATTTACATTACTCAGTTCTGTCTTTAAGAAGTCAAATAAATGGTTATTTACTGAATTGATAATTCCTTTCGGTTGATCCGTTTTGTATGGAGTCGTTACGCTATTAACAGAATAACATTAAAAAGGGCTACAGCTGCGTGTAAATCATTGAAGTGTCTACTTCCTCTTTTGCTAATTTGCTAATTTTACTATCTTACTATTTTTAACCTGTTGATTTCATGATCGTTCTTTAAGTTTAGTGCATGGATTGGTTTTTGATTTGAGAAAAACAAAAAGTAATCGGCAGAACTATTTCCTACGTTAACCTTTAATAAAAATAATTATTTCCTATAGTTATTACGTGAAGTATTTTCAAACAATAAATGAATCATGTTCAGTCGTAGAAAGTGTTCTTAAAAACGTCTATACATTTTTAATATAGATAAGAAAGTATTATTTCACGATAAAACTCCAACTTTAAAAATACTATTATAAATAAATACATAGTAGGATCGTATAAACGACGGATTTATTTTATCTTAAATGCTTAAACGAAAGTACATATATTATATATGATTGTATAATATCATTGGTAACAGCATAACCTAAATCTAAACCTACTGCACGCCACTGCGTACATAATATGATGTTGTTCAGCCTGCATTTATTATATGTATACGATAATATCGACGTGTTTCATATTATTGGCCGAGTGTGTGGATTCAAAATCAGATTTCTGGATATATTAAAAATATATTTCCAAAACATAAATCACCATATTTAGCGGAACCCGAAAATATTTGTTCGGCGGCGACGCAATTATATTTTGTGGTACATAACGTATTTAAATTTATTTCAATATCAAGGTTTTACGGAAATACTGATCAGTATTATAATTGTATCATTATAATTATAAATCAATAAAGGTGCTGTATTTTTTTCTTCCATATAAAAAGTCGTTTAATAAATACCTTTTATAATGAACAATAATTGTCTCATTATTGTGTATATTAATAAAATAAGAGAGAGACACAGTTGACGGATATTAAATCAATTATGCACACTCTGATCGCATTCGCCGTACAATTTTTAACGAAAGTTTCAATAGTGATGTGCCTTTGTTGCGATGGTTTTGATACATTAGCACATTCCAAGCGCACGCCACGCAGAGAACAGCGTGCAGCGAGCGATGCGAATGTTTATGATGCAACGCGCGAAGGAATTTTTAGAACTTTTTGCGCTATTTGTGTACGTTGGATACAGGCTGTTCAGCAAAAATGTCTAACATTGTACTTGGATAAATAAATTAACTAATTTTTTAAATTTTTGGTTGTAATTTGTCACCTCACCTCACTCGTACGTTTCATGAGCCTATATTACAATCTATTTATAATAATAAAGAATGAAGAAATTAGAAGAAAATATGAAGTTGATCTTGGCACGTGAATAAGATTAAAAAAGGTTTCTTTAAGCGGTTAGATCATATGAAACGGACGAATGAGGAGAGAATGGTAAGAAAGACATATGACGCAAGTATTGATGGCACCAGAAATAGGGGACGTCCGCGGAAGACTTGACACGACCAGGTAAAACATCTGTTAGAAGATGTATGAATGTGAATGAAACGAGAATTGTATCAGAACAAAAGAGTTTGGCGCTCTATCCTCTCTGACTTGACTTTGCTGGGAAACGAGGTGATTTTTTTAAAATTGAAAAAATAGAGGTGCGTACACGAAATACGTGTTACATCATTATACCTAGTATTTTCAAACTAAGCTAAACGCTTGTGCTATGAGAATAGGACTACGATATTTTGTGTAAAACCGTTTTAAACTGCAATTATAATCCATGATTCCGTATTCATAAAAATGCACTTTTGGCGCCTTTAATGTCGGCCGCGAATAATTTTATTATGACATATCCGCGTCCAAATTACTACTTCTTATCCCATTATTAATAGAACAGCTGAAGGGAGGAGGGTCCAACCTTTCCCGGGACTGGTTTAAAAGTTAGGGCTTCCTTGCCGGTCCCACTCATCAAATTCAATTACATTTTTACAATTACAAAACAACAAAAAGGATGAGAAATTAGTAATAGACAAGGTTAATAGCAATTAAGATTTAAAATTTAGACCCTCCAGCGTCCCTTAAGTCCTATATTTATTCATAAAAAAATATACAATATAAATCCATAGAACATAGTTTTATATCTAGATGGAAAATTAATTTAAGGCAGACACTCGGGGATCCATACATCAAAAACACTCCCAAAAGAGGGACAGTGGACGAGACACAAAATGAATTGAGTCACACGGACAGACTAACGGAGTTGCAAAACACGAGGCATGGAGTATGAGAGGTATGCGCGTAGGTGGAGTCCCACCCACGCAGGTCGGTCTGACTATTCATCTAAGGAGCTCCAACGAGTCACTCATACCCGAATAAATCCCCTATATAAAACGAGATTGGTCCCATTATTAATTATTATTATTAAACCTAAATCCACCAGGTGTCACTTGATCAATATTGTTTGGTTGAACTCGACATCGCGATACCATTCGCGGTGTGGACGATTACCTCCAGTGCACCAGCATTGTTATATGTGATCATAATGTTTATTGTTTGTGTGTGCCGTAACGCCGCCGTCTTCAGTCGGGAGCGGAGGTTGGTGCACGCAGTGTGTGATTTCGACGGCGTCACCAGAGATTACGAAGGCTTTTAAATTCCGATCCCCAAGATCGCAGGTCTTTCGAAAATTCCTTCCCCTCATTGCGGTAATTCTAACTTACAACCGAAATTATCGTAATCTATTCCACGGAAAGTGCGACTCGGAGATCGCACACCTACCGAAGATATTGATTTCTGATTCGATTGTTAAAGGGGGGAGGGATAAGGGCTGAGCCCTCTTGTCTCCGACATATGAGATAACAACAATGATGTGAGATTTTTTGGGGGGACCCAATTGCGGGGAACATAATGAAATTGTTTTATTTTAACTTTGTGTATAATTGTATAAAGTAATAACGAAAATGGGTAAAGTATATATTAAAAAAATATATTTTGTTATTTCTTTTTGTATTTTTTACATTTTTTTATTGTTAGTGAAGTTTTAAAATATTTTTAATAGGGTCAAGAAAAGGGTAAAGAAGTGAAATGGGACGAAGATGATGAGGATCGAATGAGGGATCATACAGGCCGAGCGAGTTTATGGAAGAGTTTGGGATGGAAATTAATTTAGAATAAGATCTTTTTCATTGACATCTATTACATAATGCGAAAAGATGCCATGTAGCGAATTATTGAAGAAAATGTGACGTTACGCATTATTATAATAGATATTTATAATGTCACTTATTAATAAATCAGTCCATTATTTTAGATACTTATTTTACCTTTTGGGTTACACGGCGTCGTGAGAAAATTCTTCAAATGACAATATCTGATTCACATATATAATATATATGTAAATAAATATCTTTCATAACAACATTGTCAGGAAATATAAAACAGTACCATAAGTCAATCCTTCGACACCTCTCTAGTCTTGACCTACAGAGAATAAATTTCACAATAAGTTACGAAACTTCTAACCAAACTGTTTATACGAAATGTTCAGAATGATAAAGGATCAAGTTCGAAACGGGGATCTTTTTTATTTTATTAAAATATTTATTATATTTATGTACAAATGCATTGGTGGTGTACACCGCGTGCGGCTAGCACGCCAGAAAGAAAAAAAAAGAACCAAGTAAAACCACGACCGTCCGTATAATCTGTCGTCAGATCGCGTCGCACGGCGGCGCGGCAGCTCGTCAGTCGCTCTTTGGATAAGAAACGAAGCTGACACGTGTCACTTGGGTTAGATATTTAAACCATTTTAAGAATGTTTGATTGGGAATTTATTAGTATTAAATAATTTTTAATTACTGCGGTAGTAAACATTCGCTTTTTAAATAATGAATAACAATATATTGTTATATGGAAATATTCCAAAATTCATAAAATCATCTTTACAATTATACAACAGTAAAAGTATTTACTCGTTGTATATATTTTCGTTCCAATCGAGTCATATATTTAAAAAAAGTCGCAGAGCTATTTAAACAGTAAAACGAAATACTTTGTTTAAACCATTATTTATTAATTATTGAATTTAAAAAATAAGAAAAAGTGTTAATAGCAAGCTAAATATTATAAATAACTAAATTCTCTTAATTTTTCACCTTTTAAATTTGTTTTCGTGTTAGTTTCTACTTATTAATAGTTTTGTTTTTATCAATGCTTGTATTTTTAATTTCAGTATACACTGTTTCTTAAAGATGATACCATATGTATCGAAACATGTTGAATAATCAATGAATAGTGGTTTAAACAAAGTATTTTGTTATATTATTTATATAAAATGAGTTCACAAAGGAATTTTGCTAATATTGAGACAGAGATATTTGATTGATTTTGTGGTACCAAAATGATTACTGCGGTGACATCAAATTGAAAATATTGTAACAAGAAATTCGCGTTAGAGGATGTCTATGAACATTAAAACATTTCAAATTTCTACACAAAATATAAACGAAATGTTCCTAGAGTATCATTGACTACAATAAGAGGCAACTTTGTTACAAAATATTTTACGGGTTCGGTAGCTAATAAGGTCTATTATTTCCTCAAAAATACATTTTCATATTCTACATATTTTTCTTAATAAATCTGAATAAATGATGGCGCAAAGCAATATTAGAAATTGTCAGTAGGTATAGATTTAGGTTATGCTGTTACCAATGATATTATACAATCATATATATTATATGTACTTTCGTTTAAGCAACGTCTTTGGACTAAATAAATCCGTCGTTTATACGACCCTACCATGTATTTATTTGTAATTTTAGAGTACTATTAATAGTGTTTTTAAAGTTTAAGTTTTAACGTAAAAAAATTCTTTCTTACCCATATAAAAAATGTATAGACGTTTTTAAGAACAATTTCTATGACTAAACATGATTAATTTATTATTTGAAATAACTAAAGGAAATAATTATTTTTATTAAAAGTTAACGTAGGAAATAGTTCAGTCAATTGCCTTTTATTTTTCCCAAATCAAAAACCAATCCATGCACCAAATTTAAAGAACAATTATGAAATCAACACGTTAAAAACAGTAAGATAGTAAAATTCGCGAATTAGTAAAAGAGGAAGTAGACACTTCAATGATTTGCACGCAGTTGTAACCCTTTCTAATGTTATTCTGTTAATAAACAGCAAAAGCAACGACTCCATACAAAACGGATCAACCGAAAGTTAATAGCCATTTATATGACTTGAGTAATTCACTATCTTAAAGACAGAACTGAGTAATGTAAATAGCACTATGCGGCGAATAAAAAAAGAGCGGTGAGTTTTTAGAACTAAGCAATTAAAGTCTTTACTGGTACACATATGCCACTAATTGCAAAATGTTTTCGCTAATGTTAACGTTTCCCAGAATTTTAAGTTATGCACAGGTTTTTTGGTTGTATGCACTGCGCGCCCCTGGCAGTTAGGAACTGATTTGATCTGAGAATATTGTTTTTTCTTAATTTCACAAGGGGCTTGCTGGATCCCTCCAGCCCACCCCTGCCCGAGCAACCCCAGAACTTGCGGTTACAGTATTGAAGTCTTTAACCCACAACTGTGAAGGACAGTCTTCTTCGCGAATGGCAGACGTGACGATGATGATGCAGATAATGATTGTCATGAGACACTAAACAATTTAAAACGGATTGTGACACGTGACACGACGTGGACCCCATCTCCCCTGAGCCCCTTTATTAGAAATCAACCATAGACTGTTTTTTGGTACAGAATCGTGATTTTCTTGACAAGCAAAAGTACAAGTTGTGTTTTTGTCTCGTTTTTTTATCGATTTTTGGGTCGAGAAAGAGCGAAATACGAACAACAATGCATAGAAATCGGTCAGCCCACGGCTACCGCTTATACACATTATAATATTTTAGATCAATTCAGTACTAAAATACTATTTTAAAAATAATACAAGGTGCTCCAAAAATTTTTGTCATAATAAATTTTTTTTAATAAAACTATGATTGTTATGCATTTATGTAGTCTCTGGGAAATTATTTCTTAAAAATTATTTTTTCTATGTGATCCGTTGTTATTTCGTTGGTAACTCTTCCAAACGGGAGACAAAATTACCGAGAACTGCTCGGCACGTATTTTCGTTGTTACCACGATTGTTAGTGTATATAACTTTGATTTAAGATAGCCCCATAGGAAAAAATCCATTGGTGTTAAGCCGGGGATCTGTTACCTCGTCGTGATATTAATTTTCTAAGGAAAATTTCACGACATTCCCAAGGACGCGGGTGGCGATCGGTATACGCCCCGCTCCTCTCCCGCTATTTGCGTTGGTTGGCAGCGAATGAACTAAAATGAAGAAAACTTTTGGGACACACTGTATTATGCGTTTTTGTAACTTGTCGATATTAAACCAATTAATAGATGATTTCCTCAGAATGATTTGAACGAAATGCGTTCTTCGAATTAATATTACTAGTCACGTACATAACGTAAATACACATATTTAAAATTGCCATCTACCACAGACCACTAAATAAATAGACATAAACTAATGCAAATTTCTTGTTTTAAAAAATTTTCATTTTGGTAGTACCCACGTGATCAATTTGATGCCACTCGCGCAATCAAAGAGCTACGCGACTTAAAAAAAATATATGACTCGATTGGAACGAAAATTTAAATGCTGACAACATATGCATTATGTCAAAAATACGTCTTGTTTACACAAAGATTTAATTTTCGAAGAGTAAATACTTTTACTGTCGCATAAATGTGTCATAATCTATCGGATTTATGATTCCACCAAGAATGTGTGTAGAATATCCCTCGCCCCGCAAATAATGTTCTAAACCCCTCTCCAATATATACGGTACACTTCATATCATGTCTATTCATTTACTAGCCTGTGGCATCTAACATTAAAAAATATATAAAACAATCATGGCCCACAAAACGCCAGTGACTTCGGACAATCTTTCACAAATTAAATAATGATTTATCGGTCTTATTACGTTATTACGGTCTTATTAATTACGAATGCGAATGGTCAGATGTAATTTGTTCTCGATATTTTTAATGGAATGCAAGTATGGACTTGAACAAGGGCGTGCAGTGCATACAAGTAAAAAAGCTGTGCATTACTAAAAATTATTGAAAACAAATATAAATTAAATTAACATTTAAAAGATTATGATTAAAGGATTAACAATCCGATCCATAGAATATAGTTTTACATACACATGGAAAATTAAGGTGCACTAGTTCAAGGCAGACACTCAGGGATACATTCATCGAAAACACTCTCAATAGAGGGACATTGGACGAGACACAAAATGGATTGAGTCACACTTACACGAACAGACCAACGGAGTTGCAAAACACGAGGCATGGAGAGTGAGGGGTAGGTGCGTGGGTGGAGTCCCACTCACGCAGGCCGGCCTAAGGAGCTCCAACGAGTCACCCACACACGAATAAATTCCTTATATAAAACGAGATTCGTCGCATTACTAACATAGGACTCTGTAGAAAATATAGACATCCGGCTGCTTGAACCTACGTTACTCTTTAGAATATGCGCAAAATTAAGGCACCCGCTTTTGTGTACCCCTTGATCTCAATTTCATTTCGCACCAAAATGTATATCGGTAAAATTACTGGGGCTGTTATTTCAGTCGTTTCAATATCAAGCGGGTGGATTGTTCGCCCACTCTGCCAGCACAAGCTTCGCGACTGCATACATCACTGCAGGCGAGGCTGCGGGGCGGTCCATCGTCGCCGCTGACGCATTCCTTGACATTGCACTGCCCGGGCAGCGGAGATTAAACGGCATTAGAACCAGACCGCACTAAACGATCTGTCATTGCGGTCAGCTGTTCCTGTATGTGTTTGCGCTGGTATAATCGAAAATGTGGTGACCACGATGCACCATTAATTACACAGCAATCCAGATATATCAGGTCCCTGCGATTAGGGTACAACACTGAAACGAAGGCCAAGGAAATAAAAATCACAATTTAAACCGTTTAAACAACTATTTATTCAAAATAAATATGAATTAAGTATATTAATTAGAAAGATATACAGATAAAATCAATTTTATCGAAAAATATTGCCGTTGTGCCACCGGGATTCGAACCTGGATCTCTTTTCTAGCCGGAGAAGGAGCATTATCTAACTATGCTACGGCGACAAATTTTCGAACCTATATACGGGTCAACATATATATTTTTTTATGAAACCACATTTTTATTGCGAAGTTGCAATTTTAGAATATTTGTTAACTAATACAGATGAATCACTCGGAAAGAAATACAAAAAAAAAAAAATCTATTTATTAAAATTATTTTTAATTATTTTTAAAATTCAAACATCGTTACGTATTTACTTATTTTTTCACAATTATTGTTTTGAAATTGAAATATTGCAGTTTCTCTCATCATTAGGTGATAACTATACAAAATACAGTTCGGTAACCTATGTTATTGAGAATATGGACAATGGGGGTGAATTATATTGAAATTTTATAATATTAATTAGTATTTTAATTCACAATTAACATCATTATTATTGTAAAATTGTAATTATTCAGAACATATTAACAACTTCACAATAAGAATGTGTTCTCCTATTAATAAAGTTGTATCAATGTGTCTAAAATTTAATCATTATAAATATATCAGATTACTCAAAGGTATTTGAGATTCCGTTAAATAAGGTAGATGGCTCTTTCAAATACTGGAACGTATTAATAAATGTATTAATATCAAAAAGTTAACATACAGGTTCGAAAATTTGTCGCTAATAATATCGTCGTTGTAGCATAGTTGGATAATGCACCTTCCCCGGTTTAGAAAGTGATCCAGGTTCGAATCCTGGTGGCACAACAACTATATTTTTCGATAAATTGATTTTATATATATATATATATCTTTCTTAATTAGAAAGATATACACATAAAATCAATTTTATGTGTATATTTGTGTTCTCCTAATATTTGATATTTATTTAGGTGGCTGTTTTAAAAAAAAAAATCTATGACATAGATACTAATAAATATATTTATATTTTTTAAATTACAGCCATTTAAAAATGTATAAAAAAAAAACACCGCACCATAAAATGACTATCAGTTATATATCACAGGGACTCGTACCTGAAACTTTCTCTCACAGAGAGAATGAACTACCAATTACACTTTTCATCTTTAAAATGAACTTTTATCATGAAAATAAACATAATTATATTATATATACTAATTAAACGTATTGATTAGAAAGTTATACATATAAAATCAATTTGATCGAAAAATATTGTTGTTGCGTTTCCGGGATTCGAACCTGGATCTCTTTCCTAACCGGGGTAGGTGCATTATGCAACTATGCTACAGCGACAGTACTATTGACGACAAATTTTCGAACCTATGTATTACACATTTTCAATTAATAAATCTATCGTTCCGTTATTTGAAACCGTCTACTTTGTTTTTACGGAATCTCAAATACCTTTGAGCAAACCGATAGCAGACGCCAGAAATATTAATTCATTTTTATTAAATTTTGGACACATTGATACAACTTATATATTTTTAAGGAGAACACATTCTTATTGTGGAGTTGTAATTATTCAGAATATAGGTCTGTGGTATTTTAAATACTTTAAAATTAACAATATTAACTTTGTGGTTAAAATTCATATTTTTAATTTATTATCTTAGTTTTATTAACCATTAATTGAGTTTAAAAAACATCTACCGGTTTCGGAAAATACCTTTTCCTTTGAGTTACGACATCCTGAAGAAGGAAAAGATATTTTCCGAAACCGGTAGATGTTTTTTAAACTCAATTAGTGGTTAATAAAACTAAGATAATAAATAAAAAAATACTAATTAAATGTATTAATTACAATGATACGTTTTAAAATCAATTTTATCGAAAAATATTGCTGTTGCGCTACTGGGATTCTAACCTAGATCTCTTTCCAAATCGCGGAAGGTGCATTATCCAACTATACTACAGCGACAGTATTTGATTATATATGCATATCTTTCATTTAATTAGTATTTAAAATATCACAGACCTATATTGTGAATAATTAATTACAACTTCACAATAAGAATGTGTTCTCCTTAATAATAATTATAATAAATAAAAAAAATTAAATAAAAAAAGTGGTCACCCGCATACGACAATCGACGTATCACGAGAAAGCGATTCAACAATAAAAATACCGGTAGCAACGAATAATAAGTAAATTATAACAAGAGTAAAAAAAAGCAGCGAGCCCGGAGCACCTTCCAGCTACCAACCTACGCGTGGAAAAAAGCTGCCAGTAGGTAGATAACTACTTTAGTTACAAAAAAAAAATAAGTACGACCACCGCACCATCGAGCCATTGACAGGAACCTATCGATGAGGTGTAGGCAATACGGTGTATCCACTGTACATTGTGGCTTCAACCAAAGGTATTTCGCACAAATATATAATGTATTAAATACTAAATTAATGTATTAATTATAAATATATACATATAAAATCAATTTTGTCGAAAAATATTGTTTTTGCGTCACCGGGATACGAACCTGGATCTCTATTTCCAATCCGGGGAAGTGCACTACCTTTGTGCTATAACGCCAGTATTTTTCTTGACAAATTTTCGAACCTATGTGTTACATTTTTCAAATTAATACACCTGTCGTTCCATTATTTGAAAGCCATCTACATTATTTTTACAGAATCTCAAATACCTTTGAGTAAACCGATTGCAGACGCCAGAATTATCAATTCATTTTTATTAAATTTTGGACACATTGATACAACATATATTATTAAGGAAAACACATTCTTATTGTGTTTATATAAAAACAATATTCTTCGACAAAATTGATTTTATATGTATATATTTATAATTAATACATTAATTTAGTATTTAAAATATCACAGACCGTCTGTTCTGAATAATTACAACTTCACAATAAGAATGTGTTTTCCTTAATATAATGTATACACTGTCACTTTTGCAATTTAAATCTAACCTGCGGTCTGCACCCGGCATTGCTAAGAATTCAAATTATTTATTTATTTATTCTTCACTAACTAACTAACTGACCATCACGCCGTTCCGCCGCGGGGGTAGGCAGAAATAATAAAGCGCCACACTGTACTGAAACACAATTCTCGCCTCATCCACATTCACACATCTTCTCATACAGGCTCGCCGATTATTGAGGCTTCTAACAGGACCATCTGATTTACATGATCGTGAAAAGACTTCCGCGGACGTCCTCTACTTCTGGTGCCGTCAACATATTTCTTACCATTTTCTCCTCATTCAACCGTTCCATATGATCAAACAACCTAAGTGTTTACTTTCGTTCCTCTTCTGCCAGCAGAGTCGGTACCAGGACTCGATTGAGTACCGCTAGTCTTGCTTCGATTGGCAAGTTCCCATTAGATATTATTCCATTTAAAGCACGGTTCACTTTATTCCCTGGAATCACCTTCCTTTCGATGTCTTTCTCAGTCTTTCACGACTTCAACACAATATTAAAATATGATAAAATATTCAATGATCAAATATTGAAGAAACTATTTATTTAGTTGAGCTCACATATTTCATCTGTCTCCAAGTGCATGCGATCAATGGTTGAAATAATGGGATACCGCCGCGCGACCAGATGATCCAATTCTATACAAAAGAACCCTATAAATTTCCTCGCAATGACTTTCACGCTTTGAAAATGCTCCCGTTATATATATGTACAATACATTTTTTTTGCATTCTCGTTATACACATGTGCTGCACGATATTTGTTGTACAAAATTCTATGCGAAAAATTGTGTATCGAAATATTTTATAAAAAGTGGTTGGGTTGCGCACTACCTCGAAAATATGTACCAAGGCGCCACCAGCGCGCCACCATAGCCTCCACTTCACCACTATACACCAGTATATAAACAATATAAATATTTACCTATTTACTATAACATATCTTGCACATATTTATGTAATTTCTTTCTTATATTTATCATCTGGCATTTCATTGGAAATCTTCATAGCGCTGTGCATCACCGATTTTCGAGATATAGACTTCTTCCTGAATGGCAATCTCAGTATATCACTTATTTTTGTATGATGTTCGCGCTCACGTTGATTTGTCTCAATTTTTCTTAAAAATTCTTCCATTATTTGTTTAGTGATGATTTAAAAAATATTTTTTTATGATGCAGGGTGAATATTATGTTCCAGGTCGATATTATTTTTAAATAACTAGAAAATTAAACATAATTTTCTAATTAAAATTTTATTTATCAATTATTTAGTTTATTACAATTATGTATGTTAAATAACTGTCTTATTTTTCATAAAATTCTCGCACACTTCGCGTGTTATTTCAACAATTTCATTTCGAATATTGTTTAACCGTTTAAGTGCTAAGCAATTTCCGATACAAACGATCGCAGCGCTTTTGCGACGCGTAGCATTCAAACGGTTAAGTACACCCACTGAAAATAGTTGGGGAACCTCAAATCGCGTGATCGAGGAGACCAGTCGATATGACCGGGAAAAATTTCTCGCAAGATTTAAAGCATAGCTCTGGCCCAGTGTGTGAGGTGGCACCGTCCTGTTGAAACCACACGCGTTGGAAACCCAATCGACCCAGTTCGGCCACCAGGAAATTTAATAACAATAATATGTATCAATGGAGGATAATTTTTGAGGAGGCCAAGATCATCTAGGGGTTGTAGAGCCAATAGTGATGATGATGACTCGTTATGGCAACCCTTAAAATAATTACGTGCAATATTCGTGTTAGAATGCAAAGCGTCGACGCATTCTCCATAAGTTGCACGAGAACGAAAAAGAGAGAATATATTATTAAATATGAATTAAATATATTAATTAGAAAGATATACATATAAAATCAGTTTTATCGAAAAATATTATTGTTGCGCCACCAGAATTCGAACCTGGATCTCTTTCCTAACCGGGGAAGGTTCGTTATTTTATATGTATGTCTTTCTAATTAATATATTTAATTCATATTTAAGATACTAAATTAATGTATTAATTATAAATATATACGTATAAAATCAATTTTGTCGAAAAATATTGTTTTTGCGTCACCGGGATAAAAAAATACAAAATGTCAAGAAAAATACTGGCGCTATAGCACAATGGTAGTGCACTTCCCCGGATTGGAAATAGAGATCCAGGTTCAAATCCTGGTGACGTAAAAACAATATTTTTCGACAAAATTGATTTTATATGTATATATTTATAATTAATACATTAATTTAGTATTTAAAATATCACAGACCGTCTGTTCTGAATAATTACAACTTCACAATAAGAATGTCTTTTCCTTAATAATCATATTTAAGATATTTAATTACAACTTCACAATAAAAATGTGCTCTCCTAAGAATATGTTATTAATAAATAGAATCGGTGTGAGTTTCGTTATAATGTCAGTATCTAATTACTTCCATGTCTACCACCTAAGCCTTATCTCTTATATTTATAGTTTTTAGTTAGTTTAATACTTCACCTGTCGATAAGAGTTACCGTTCCTCTCGAAACTCGAGTAGAGCTAAAACACTCAAATAGAGTAATAACATTGTTTCATTTATACCCATCTAGAAAGAGAGAAGTTCACGCGGGAGAAGGCAGATAATATCGATGAAGAATGACTAGACTCGTGTTTGATGTTTGTCACCAAATAAAACTTTAGCGTACGCGCAAACCACGAGAACAAATCATTTGCCTTTATCTTTTAATTATTAAACAAAAATACATTAAAACCAGATCATTTAGTCTGTCGTGCATAATCTGCGATATAATAAACCAATCGTTTTTATGTCATTTTTATGAAACAGTTTAAGCGGTTTTTTTATTGGTTTACCAATACTCGGACACCAAGGATTTCGCAAAAAAATATATCAAGGTTGTGAATATAAATTTTGTAAAAAATAAATATAGTATGCATTGCTCAGTCGGATAAATGATTCATTTTAATATCAATTGTGTTGTTTAGAGTATAAAACTAATTGGAAAACTTGGTGGAAAACTATTGCGTAATAATAATTACCTAGCAGTAATAAAATATTAATTGAGACACAATAATGATCTGCGATTCTTGTTAACTTAATAAACCAATACAAAAAGTGGTAACAATCATTATAATACAATTTTATTCGTTGTACAGTGGTACAGTGCATTGCCAAATAATTTTAGACTTATCGAAAGAAACACTTCTTTCTTATACATTTATTTTTATGTCAACAATCGTGAAGGTTGATACAGGTCGATTTTTTACTCATGGCACTGTACAGTTAGCCACAGACAAATCTGTCACTGGTGTGTACATAGATGCGATCAAATATATAGCATATAGTTTAATATACAATTAAAATACTAATTAAATGTATTAATTAGAAAGATATACGTATAAAATCAAATTTATCGAAAAATATTGCTGATGCTACCGGAATTCGAAGCTGGATCTCTTTCCAATCTGGGGAAGGTGCGTTATCCAACTATACTATAGTAGATAGTACTTTTGATGACAAATTTTCGAACCCATATGTTACACTTTTAAAATTAATATATCTAAATCGTAAATTTAAAGCTGATAAAGCCAATTGTTAGTTAACTATTGGACAAAGGTAACAGTTAATAAATTTAGACAATCTAAATATATATATATATATATATATATATATATATATACATATATATATTAGTAGAACACATTCTTATTGTGAAGTTGTAATTATTCAGAACAGACGGTCTGTGATATTTTAAATACTAATTAAATGTATTAATTAGAAAGATATACATATAAAATCAATTTTATCGAAAAATATTGGTGTTGCGCCAACGCGATTCGAACCTGGATCTCTTTCCTAACTGGGGAAAGTGCATTATCCAACTATGCCACAGCGACACTATTTTTAGCGACAAATTATCGAACCCATATTATCTGAAAGAGCCATCCACCATATTTTTACAGAATCTCAAATACATTTGAGCAGTAATAGCAGACGCCAGAATTATCAATTCATTTTTATTAAATTTTGGGCACATTGATACAACTTATATATTATTAAGAAGAATACATTCTTATTGTGAAGTTGTAATTATTCAGAACATAGGTCTGTGACATTTTAAATATTTCAAAAAGGTAACATATGGGTTCGAAAATTTGTCGCTAAAAATATTGTCGCTGTAATATAGTTGGATAATGTACCTTCCCCGGTTAGGATGGAGATCCAGGTTCGAATCCCGGTGGCGCAACAAGAATATTTTTCGATAAAATTGATTTTATATGTATATCTTTCTTATTAATATATATAGGGCTTACGACCTGTTTTCGACTGGCTTAACTTTATATAAATATAACGTTCACCATTCTCACCCATAAATCAATCAATTTCCCTGAAAATGCATGTATGTCACAATGATAATCTAATTATTTAAAGCAATATTCTTTATTTGTAACATGTTTTTAATACTTTATACTAGAATACGTCTGAAAAGTAAATATTTTTCAATTTTATTCATTTTCTTATTTTGACTGGTATATTATTAACACTATTTGAATATGTCTAAGAACACACAATTACTGGATTTTCACCAACTATTGCAATGCTATTAAATAAATAATTTTTATTATTACATCGAATGATTCATTGTCGAATACTGCAATATTCAATTTTCAACTAATGTTTTACATTTTTTACTATACAATGAAGACTGAAGATATTCGTTCGTTTTGCAATCCATGGACATATAACACAAACAAGTCACATTAGAATTCTTAATTACAAATAGGCTTCATGTATACTGTATTGTATTTACGATTTGATATTTTATTATCCAGGTGGCTCTATGTGGTTAGAGGCTACAAGCCTCCGTACGGTCTCACCTGCGAGCGGCCCAGCGGCTAGAGCGACGTTTCACCGAAGGAAGGATGTGGCATTATGTAATTAGGAGCAATATCAAACCGCAAAACAGAAGGGGTTTGCGGTGTATGGTGGATCTAAGATCGAAGATAACTTGGAAACTGGTAAAGTCGTCGTTCGGGGAAGTGATTTAAACGTGGCGTCAATACAAATGTATTAAAAAAATCTTGAATAAAACTATGAATAAATATATGCAGTGCCTAATTCCAAAACCAAAAGACTTAAAACGTACATTTTGATAGCATGATTGGTTGATTTCTTTTAAGGGGGAATAGCAACTTATACTCTATCATTTATATTTGTTAATTTTTGTTTTATTAACCACTTTTTGTGTTAAAATACAACAATCGGTTTCGAAAAATATCATTTTCTTCTTCAGGAAGTAAATAACTAATCAAAAATTGTTATTGTTGTTGTTATTGTTACTTTAACATAATCTATTTAAAAAAAAAACAATAATATTTAAAAAATAAATTTAGAACCTAACCGAAATTGTTACTTGAAACAAAATTACTAGAATAAATTTTAGAATAAAAATTTTAGATTAGTTATTGACATCCTGAAGAGGAAAATTATATTTTTCGAAACCGATAGACGTATTTAAACTCAATAAGTGGTTAATAAAACAAAGTTAACAAATAAAAATAATGAATTTTAACCATAAAGTTAATTTTCCCAATTTTAAAAATATTAACTTATACTCTGTCTGCTTTGGGATATTTTGGAAGTAACCCTGATTTTGAACATGCAATATCTAAGCCTGTTGGACCAAATTTTGCATAGATCGTTACTTATTAGGGGATGCGCAGAACAAAAATATACACACAGGAGTTTCAGAGATTCGCCGTCTCGCACATCACGTCGCGCTTGTTGTTCGTCAAATTTCAGTTCATTATTCATTAATATTCCGTTCGTTAGTTGGGTGAATTTTAATCTCCCCAGTAGCAATTGACATGGATTTTTTTTTGTAATTTAATACATATTCTATTGATGTAACTGTCTAGAATAAATTGTTGGCGACTTCTGTGACACACGTGACGTCTACGGTTATCATTCTATAAATCTCATCTTTAGATAAAAATCTCAACACGTATACATGATACTGAGATTTACCTCATATAAATCTATGAGATTTATTTTACCGTATATTATTACGTGGATACACACCATAGATATAAACATTTCAATCTTTGTCCAATCAGGTTTGTCCAGCTTTTTGCGACAGCAAATTTGACAGCCGACAGCTGATTTGTGTTCAGTTTGGTTTGCCATTTCATCATGAATAGATTTACGCCAGAACAACGCTTACAAATTGTGCAAATTTATTTCGAAAATAGTGGTTCAGTACGCGAAACTTACCGTGCTCCATGTCCATTTTACGGTCGACATAACCGTCCATCTGAGGAAGTGATTCGAATTATCATGGATCGTTTTCACACTACGTATACTTTAATTGATAATACACATCCGCAGAGACGTCGTAGCAGTTCCTGCAGAGGAGCGTAGAATTGAAGAGGACGCCATCGAGAACGCTACAGATCCATGATTACTAACTTTTTCGTTTTCTAATTGAATGGCATTAATGTGTAAGAGCTGTGGTCTCAACAAGACGGCGCAACATGCCGCACAGCGCGCGCCACAATCTATTTATTGAAGGAAACATTCGATGAGCAAATAATTTCGCGTAATGGACCTGCGAATTGACCTCCAATAACGTGTGATTTAACACCTTTGGATTATTTTCTGTGAAGATGTTAAAGTCGCTAGTCTACGCCGATAACCAGAGACGATAGACGACTTCGAATCGTCGCGTTATTGCCGATATACGGTCCCAGCTGCTCCAAGAAGTGGTCGAAAATTGGACTTCCAGATTCCGACTTATTCGAGCTAGTCACATTTGTGCGAAATCATATTTAAAGACTAATGGATCTTTCCATTAAAGCCTATACCATGGCCATTACCACGATTTTTATTTCATTTTAAAGTTTTATACCTCTAAAAAATACCCTTTATTATATATTATAGAAAAATGTTCAGAACCTTTTCATTCTGCATAGCTTGAAAACTGGACGATAGACCACCAGCCAAATATCAACACCTAATCCAAACACGAACCAAATCGATATTAAACAATACATACAACAAACTACATTAGTGTGTTAGTATTGGTGCGAACCCGTTGTCAGTTGTGTAGGTATGTACATACATATACCGACCTACCCACAGATATTTCATTCACTAAAATCAAATGTAGAATATCACGTAGTTTAAGCATTATTGTTGTGAGTTTTTTTTACGAGCACTGTCGGTAATACAGGGACCCCAGAAAAATATTAAAAATCAAATATTGACGAATAGTTCGTTAATATCATAGACTATCAAATGTACAGACGTGAACCAACGCAAATTTCTTATTTAAATGACCACGTGATCGATCAGTTTGGTACCACTTGCCCGATCAAATAGCTCCGCGACTTTTTTTAAATATATGACTCGATTGGAACAAAAATTTAAACGTTAACAATATTTACACAAATATTTAATTTTCCAAGAGTAAATACTTTTACGAATTCATAAATTTGTCATAATCCAATATAATAATATTCCAAACCCCTCTCCTATATGTACACTTTATTTCATGTCTATTAATTTACTGGTCTGTGGTTAATATCACATCTTTTTAATTTTGCTTTATAATAATCTTTGTGTAAGAGATACTTTTGTATACTCTGGCTTTAGCAAGATGTGGCCAAGCCACCTCAATTGAGATATTTCTATTAGGTTGAGTTATAAATGACTTACGCCCAAGTAGACAGTATCAACTATTGTTGTTTATGCACACAATGGATTACCCAGATAAGGGATTTTTGTTTTAGTTACACAGTTAAAAGTTTGGTTAGCCTAGTATTGTGAACGTTATATTTTTAAAAAAATTAAAAAGGAGGGTCTCCAAGTTGAGACCTAATTAGAATTGAATTTTCTATGTCACTAGTTTCACCGTAGCGTCCGCTGGGGACGTGCAAATCAAAAAAATGTTAAAAATGAATTAAATATATTAATTAGAAAGAAATTAACTCAGTGTGTTATCATCATCTAAGAATTGTCTGTTTTACAGGAGAGAGACAGAACTAGTTTTAAATGATTTTTGTACAATTACTCAAATATTACTTACCTTTCTAGAGTTGTAAAGAAGACCAGATTCTTTCTAAACTGAAATTGAACTAAACTTAGGTACGATTTCCTTTGACTTGTGCGCACTTGACAGGGAGATTACAGATGATATGTAGTGATTACATTTCCTTGATTAGAACAACATATTCTCATTGTGAAGTTGTAATTATTCAGAACAGACGGTCTGTGATGTTTTAAATATTCATTAAATATATTAATTAGAAAGATATACATATAAAATCAATTGATTGAAAAATATTGTTATTGCGCCACCGGGATTCGAACCTGGATCTCGTTCCAAACTGGAGAAGGTGCATTATCCAACTATGCTACAAGTACCTAAGAAATAGCGATTAGTTCTGATATAGTTGCAAAGTAGAATAGACAGTCTAGCCGCATTTCTGAGTAAACTCTATGGAAAAAAGAAATTGGAACATATATTTATTTGTGTAAATATATTAATTTTTGAACGAAAATAATGCACTACGCCTTCCCCTCCCCTTCCCATTCTTTCCCGGCCACGCCACCGACCTAGTCAATTGTCGACCATGAGCCAGTACGGTTATACGTCTACGGTATATTTCACAATATTATACTAATTTGAGACTTCGAACCTTTAACGAAATAGTGAGTAAAATATACAGTCCACATCTTTGAAGATGTCAGCAGAATCCGGATTGTGGTGAGTGCCAGTTTCCTTCATGTCCTGAAATTCCGACCAATATATATATATATAAATATTTATGGAATTAATTCGGGCTTCCGGACCACCCGGTATCCTAGCAGGCCAGTAAACGTTACGAACAGTAGCCACACGAAAAAACCGTCTAAAAACGTTACCTATATTTTCAATTTGTTACGTCTGTGCCTGTTGCACAGAAAAATATTATTACAATCATTAAAAAAATGGCCAAAGTGTCGTAGAATGTTTCAAACCAGGATGCATTTGAACTGGAGTTAGCCATTATTATGGTGTGACGTGTAATTTTGATATGATATTCTATCAAGAATTCTGTTATCGAAAATATTTTACTTACGAAAGAATGAACAAATTAAATGTATTAATTAGAAAGATATACATGTATATTATTGTTGCTGTCGGGATTTATTTTATTGAACATCTTCTCAGTCGTATGATTTATGCTGTGGACCCCTCAAATATATGGAATTCAGTGCACAATACGCAGTGGCGTAATTAAAAAAATTGGGCTCAAATGCAGAATAGAAAAAAGTATTGTATACAAGATATACGAATATTAATATTACGAATTTTATCCGATGAATAGTATGAAATAAATTAGCCTCTTGTCTCGTATAATATTCACACGTGCAATTTTAAAAATACTAGCTTCGCTTTAAGGCGTTTTCACTATACGACAGCTATGGGTCGCTAAACCGACATTGTAGCGGGGTGCTGCTACTGCATACATTGATAATGATTTCTTTCTGTGGATTAAGATTAATGTTGGGTAAAGTATCGATATCAATGCAAATAAATTGTGTTTTTTTTTTAGAGGTATAAAACTTTAAAATGAAATGAAACACAAAAAAAATCGTGCTAATGACCATGGTATTGGCTTAATTGGAAAGATAATTTTATGATATAAATACTAAATTAATGTATTAATTATAAATATATACATATAAAATCAATTTTGTGATCCCGGTGACGCAAAAACAATATTTTTCGACAAAATTAATTTTATATGTATATATTTATAATTAATACATTAATTTAGTATTTAAAATATCACAAACCTATGTTCTGAATAATTACAACTTCACAATATGAATGTGTTTTTCTTAATATGATATTAATGTTTAAATATGATTTCGCGCATATGGGGGCCGCGACTGGCTCGAATAAAACGAAATCTGAAAGTTCAATTTTCGACCACTAGGGACGTATATCGGCAATAAAGCGACGAATGTTAACTTCCAAGTCGTATATCGTATATGGTTTATCGGCGTAGACTAGTGACTTCACATATACTAACAAAAAATAATCCAAAGGAGTTAAATCACACGATCTTGGAGGCCGATTCACACCTCTGGCGTAAGTCAATTTATGGCGAAATGACAAACCAAACTGAGCACAAATCCGCTGTCATAGTTACGGCACTAACAATATATCATCATTCCTTCCGATCTTGAACTGCATTGATCGCAGTGGTTTAATGATGACCTTATAAGTCCTCTATTTGGTCTATTCATCTTGCAAGAGATTGTCCTCCCGCTCGCTCCTTCCTTCCCTCAACTGTTTCTGTGATCACGAGCTTCTCGAAAATCTTATAATTTCTTCTGGCAACATATTCAAAGTACGCTAGAATCCTTCTCCTTGCAAACTCTTGAAAGTCTTTCTATAATCCTTTAATCTTAGAAGATAGAGACTTTTGGGAATCTACAGTTTTATAACTGAAATATTATAAGAGAACACATTATTGTGAAGTTGTAATTTTTTCAGAATGTAATTCTGTGATATTTTTATACAAAAAATGCATCAATTAGAATTATTAACTCAATATATCGAAAAAATATTTTAGCTGTCACCAAGATTTGAACCAGGATTTCTTCTTATCCAGGGAAGTGCGATATTCAATTACACTACGTCAGCCTCGTAAATAGTCGACAAGTTTTCAAACTTCTATGTGGCAGTTATTTTTAATTGATTCATCTTACGTTCCATTTATTTGAAATCTATCACCATTTCATTGCGAATACTTATTTTGAAAAATAATACGCGAATATCCACTTTTTCTAAATATTGCTAAATGTCGCATTTTCATCTCATTTTCAAAGAAAAAATGTAATTTGTCGTATAATTATCAACTTAATAGTAACAAACTTAGCGTCTGTACTGAAGTGAAAGACCTTGGTATAATCTAAATTTACTTTTATCCCGTATATAGGGTCGGTAATTTCTAAGACCTATAGACTACCTGGATTTATTGCTAAGAACTTGAACAACTTGAATTTGGATCGGTAGTTTGGAACACACATAATTCCACCTACAGCTACAAATTTTTAAATATATTAAAATCACGTGCCCGCTTAAATCTCATTCAAAAAGTGAGCGTTTTCATAAAATGTACCCCTCTTAAATAGAAGAAGCACACAAGATTTATCTTACTCGTCTTATTTATTAGAACTTTGAACTGTCCCACACACCAAACACGATCAGATAATATTTTTACCCAAATTTTGGCACAACTAATTACATAAAAAATTGTTTTGTGATCCGCTCTACGTCAAAATATAATGCCGTAAATTCTTCTAATAACTTGGATATTTTCAACGATAAATTGCTTCCCTTTAAAATTAAACTACGCCAACTTTTCATTAACTATTAACATAAATTGTAAATATTGCATCCCATTTCGCTCCCCTTCTTACCCTTTCCACTTTGTATGTTCAGTTTAAAAACACTATTTTGTTTCTTTTTTCAGTTTTTTTTTTAATATATACATACTATTTTTTAGTTTATTATGTAATTCCGAAGAAACTTCACCGGTATTATATTTATATATTATTGTTACACTATTTGTTTCTGTAAGAATAAAAAAAATAACAGCAATTTCATAAAATATATATATATCCAAAAATTTAATAAAATTAAATTGAAAAATCTCTGGCGTCTACTATTTTCACTACCTCATTTTCTATTGCGATTTGGCATTCCTTCTATTTTCCCTACGAGTTTTTTTTTTTACATTCTGCATTAGTTTCTTACCTACTGAAGATTCTGGACTCTCTCTAGTTTTTATGACTCAAGATGTTCCAGGTAATGGACTGATTTGGTAGAATGTACAATTTTAAGCGACATTAACCCTTCCCAAACCATGCAGCAGCACATGTCTACCATGTCAATTGAACCTATAATATTTTGATAATTACACTCTACATAAAATTCATATTTTATTTAACCTTAAGGAAATCATTTTCGCTTAGAAATAGTTAGTGAAAATCTAATTTTGAAAAGAGAATTCTACAACAATATTTAAATAAATTCAATCCACTTTAAAATTAAAACGTTGGTAAAAATACTATTTGTGGTATGATAGAAAGCGATCATACATTAATTTCATACTGAAAAGAGTAACAAACATACAAAGATAATTATATCTCTTTTCTCACTAATTGAATGAAGAGAGAAAAGAAGAAAGGTTGCATTGTATAGAACTCGATGAATGCTTCAAAATACATATATTATTATATTTAAACAATTTTTCACATTTAATAGTCAATATTTAGACAATAATCATTGAAGCTAATAAAAACATTTTTTCCCATTTAGAATGATAAAAAACTCAATTTTCTTACGGTAACACGAGTTGACAGCATGGCTACGCACGGGTATTTTATATCACGGTATGGTAAAGGTTAACGACGTGTCAATTGTTTTATTTGTAGTTTCCATAATTTGATCACTTTTTGTACTTTATGATTCTAAGTTCTTAGAAAATATTTATATCTTTTAGGTAAAGGTGTATTGGTTACGACGTTGATAGTTGAAGATGTACATCTTGGAATTGAATATTTTAGCGGATATTAAACTATGCATTTTGTCAATTTTTACAGCCTTTACTGTCAGAGACATTGATTCTTAACTCCAGCTATATTAATTACGCATCCTTTTCCGACTACGTACTGTGATCTATAACAAACGGGGAGTAATTAATATAAGATAAGCTATGTGTCCGTCTAGCCCTACATGCTACCACTGAAATAATATATAAATAAAAGTATAATCGATGGAGATAAAAACATGATTTTGTATTCGCTAATACACTGCACAGACAATTGCTAAATATGGTATAAATATAACCTCAATTTTTTTTCTTGCATTTTAACCTTTCCTCTCCGATGATGTAACTGAGTTAACATTGCCTCTAATTATGTGAATATCTCTCAAAATGTACTAAATACAAAGTTCACAGTTTAAGTATTCCTCCTTAATATTGGATAAACTAATTATAATATATAAGTATTTACCATACGCAACAACTGTGTTTAACCTTTTCTCTGTGATGATGTAAGCTGATGACGATGATGTAAGCTGAGTTGACATTACCTTTAATTATGTTAATATCTCTGTAAATATACTAAATATAGAGTTAATATTTTAGGTATTCCTCTGTAATATATTTATGTATTGGATATAATAATTATAATATACAAGTATTTACTTAACGCAACAATAAAAAATGTTTTCTCGAAGAATCTGACGTGAATTTGTCAATACGTGTACGTGCGGAGAGATGCGAACGGCACAGTGCGAGGGGCGCGAGGTGCCGTACACCGATCGTCACTTACTTTAGTGGCAGAGCGTACGCTGGTCGAGTTAGACGCGTCTTAAGCGTCTTTATGCTGTCGTTCGTGATGATCAATGTTTTTTTCTCATTTTGATTCATATAAGTAATAAATGTACGCACAAGTCTACATGTACACTGAGTTTACAGCACCGGAATGCGCGTTTTTATTTTAGGACCGTAAAAGAAAGGTTAACGAGAAATATCCACGTAAATATAACAAATATATAGTAGTTGTGTATTGGTGTTCACCAGTTTATAGACAGTTTATAGGATTCACAAATAATTATAAATATCCTAAAAGATTATTGAGATTTTAAAAGATATTAATTTTTATATGGAGCACAACATCGAGATAAACACTCACAATGACGGCCAATGTACAAGATAAGGTTTTGCCAGAGTGAAACGTTATGGGGGTGTCCGTTTTACCCCATGCCCGTGTGCCCCAGGTTTACCCCATTAGAAAATCGCAACTCAAGTAAATGTAATTGTAAAAAAATAAAAAATAATATTTTACGAAACTAGGTGATAAATGATGCAGTTATGAAATTATATATTAACAAAAAATCGACGAAATAAATTTTTACTTTCATATAATAATCACATTATTAAACACAAAAATCGAAATCTGGCCAAAATCCAGCACGGAGAAAATTCACCGGGCACCTGGTCGAGCGGCGTTTTCACAGAAGCGACGTTAAAATCGTCTCGAACAAAACCGTGAAATTTTTTTACCCGATGGTGCATTTGACGCGTCACTTTTCGACGAAAATTTCAATCGCGCAGATCTCACAGATAGTGGACAATTTTATTGTTGTAAAAATAAAGCAATGTCCGCCCTTCCTTTCCCGCGCGCGGCCGCCATGACGGATCGGTTCCAAATTCAAATCTCAGACCGCTTCCGGTCTTTTGTTTCTCTGCGATGCTTTTGTTTTTTTTTTCCATACCGATTCAGCGCCGAGCTGCAGCGGCGACTGAAAGTTGCGTTGTACACGAATAAAATGAATTAATCGGGATGGCACATTTGATATTTGATTCTATTTATTTATTAATTTTTACACCATTGTGGGCTTTTACAGGATGCAGCTTATGAAAGTACATATTAGAAAAATAAAAAACCATTTAATCACCAATGAGAGAAAAATATAAATAATTTGATTATTTTAAATATTAATTATAAATATAAACATATAAAAGCAATTTTATCGAAAAATATTGTTGTTGCGCCACCGGAATTCGAATCTGGATCTCTTTCCAAACCAACTATGCTACAGCGACAATATTTTTAGCGACAAATTTTCGAACCTATATGTTACCTTTTTGATATTAACATATTTAATCGTTCCATTATTTGAAAGAGCCATCTACCTTATTTTTTACAGAATATTAAATATTTTTGAGTAATCTGATAGCAGACGCCAGAATTATCAATTCATTTTTATTAAATTTTGGACACATTGATACAACATAATTTAATTAGTGTTTATATTTTTTTAATTAATTTAATATTTTTACAAATTTTTTATAACATGAATTAAGTATTTTAGATTATTAAAATGACATGGTTTTTTTCGCTTACCTCCCTAAAAAAGAGACTAGCTCTTGTGTGCTAGGAGAGGGAGGGATTGAATACAAATTAAATGTGTATATAAAATCAATTTTATCGAAAAATATTGTTAATGCTGCTAGAATTCGAATCTGGATCTCTTCCAATCCAAAGAACGTGCATTAACCGATTATGCAATATCAACACAGTACATTGATGACAAATTTTCACAACAAAAATGTGTTTTCCTTAATAATATATAAGTTGTATCAATGTATCCAAAATTTAATAAAAATGAATTATTAATTCTGGCGTCTCTTGTAATATTTGTAAACTAATTAATTAGTACAATATTCTTGTAAACTATGCCCGTCTCAACGCAGATTTTTCTAGTGAGACGGGCACAGTCCGAACGCTTCTTTGGTGACTTCATCAGATCTGCAAAATGTCAATAAAAGTGAGAATGGTCAAAAGGCTGGGAGTTAATAAATAATATATTTATTTAATTCTTAACATAGTGTATACATAAGCACTCTTATATATGCTCTAATATATACAAGATTAAAGTCTTTTCTTTTATTAAAACCAGTTTTATTTTAAATCTATTTAATTTCTCCTCTCTTCTTATGTCTTCTGGCATTTCATTAAAAATCTTCATCGCACTGTACATCATCGATTTCTGAGATTTAGCCTTCTTCCTGAATGGCCTATTCCTTCCTCTTGTACGATGCTCGTGCTCATGTTGATTTGCATCAATTTTTCGTGCAAATTCCGCTTATTATATTAAATAATATCAATATAATCAGTTATAATAAAAACTAGGTGAAAGCACGTCAGTAATGACAGAATTTTTAAAAATTAATAAAATTATTATTAAAAAAGTGAGTAAAGAGTCTTTAACCAGAACATTCAGTCAATCCTTCCATCTTGTTAGTGAAACCTGGACCCTGAATACTAAGCTATCGCAGAAAGTAAAATGCTGAGAATCATAAGAAACAGAGAAAGAAGCATGCAGAAACACGTGTTGATACTGATATATTCAAAATAGTACTAAAGAAGTTGATGTGAAATCTAAACTATAGATTGCAATTACTCCGGCAGTACAGCGCCACGTAGATTAACTGAAAATATTTATTATTCAAAGTACAAAATTTGTCGAGACTGGTTTAATAGTCCACCTCTTTTGTCGTTAATAAATTCCCATGTTTCGTTACATTTAAAAAAAATATTATCTTTATATAATCTTTTTTTTCTAATTTCTTAATAATTTCTTTCTAATAAAAAAAACTGTCTACTTTAACACAGACGGTAGTCTAATGAAGTAACCAGAACAGAGGTGGATACCTACTGCATTCCACACAGTAAACTAATAAGTGAATAATTATAATTATTAAGGAGAACACATTCTTATTGTGACGGTGCAATTATTCAGAACAGACGGTCTGTGATATTTTAAATACTAATTAAATGTATTAATTGGAAAGATATACATATAAAATCAATTTTATCGAAAAATATTGTTGTTGAAATCTGGATCTCTTTCCAATCCGGGGAAGTCGCATTAACCGACTATGCTACAGCAGACAATACCTTTGATGACAAGTTTTCGAACCTATATTAATACATCTATCGTTCGTTCGAAAAGTGTAATATATAGGATCGAAAATTTGTCGTCAAAGGTACTGTTGTAGCTGTAGCATAGTCGGTTAACATAACTTCCCCTGATTGGAGATCCAGGTTAGCAACAACAATATTTTTCGATAGAATTGATTTTATATGTATATCTTTCTAATTAATACATTTAATTTGTATTTATAATATAATTGTATATAATAAAGTTAAAATACATATATCGCGATCGCAAACTCTCTTTAACTGATAACGCTCTCCTATAGTGAGAATGTGTCGAGCTTACAATGATTATTTATGATATATTTTCAATGTTTAATAACCTAATTGACAATATTCTTTCAATATTTCTTATCCTGTGTGAAATATTTTTTGATGTAATTTATTCGCCACCATTTTATATTTTCTTCTAGGTATCAAATGTCATTGTACTTACATCTGTGTTATACCCAATAACAATAATAATAATAATAAAAGATTAACGTTGAGTTCATCATATTCTGCGTGTTTAAACTTTACACATAAAATAATGCCATCTCATTAAAACGAACGTTACGATAAATAAATAATAAAAGTTATACTCTCCGGCCCGCGTGAATCACAGCGCGCCCGGTGACGTCACGCCGAGACCAAAATGGCGGCCGGCGCACGGAAGATGGCGTCACTTCCGGTGCGCGCGCAATCACCGCCCAGCGCGCGGGAAACGGCAGGAAATTGTCGAACGGCCGACGGCAAATTTTTTATTTGTTCGAAGAAAATTGTTATTGCCGTAGTTGTGAACAAAAGTGACGCCGATATCGCGGGTGCCAAAAAGGTACACGCTTGTGAGAAAAAATTCTTTGTTATTGTTAGTTGATCAACTATTGTTATCGTCGCCTCAATCAGTTCAACAATTGAGGACACTCGGAATGGAAGAGTAACGATTGCCGAGAATACCGTGCCGTGGACAGACACTTTGTGACGAGTATATTTGATCAAAACGTGCATTACAATTCATTTATTTATTTATATATATTTTGACATCCATATTTTTGTATTATTAACAGAGGTGGATACATAATAAACATACATAATACATAGTTTATTGTGTGGGATAGAGTAGACTTCACCTCTGATATATACAGCGTTGTCCTGGCTACTTTGCTAGACTAAAGTCTGTGTTAAAGTAGCCAGTTTTTTTTTTCGTGCTGTTGTGGTGTTACTTGGAATAAAAATAAAATTCAAATATGAATAAAAAAGTAAAAATATATGGAGTGGGAGTGTTGTAGGACTAGTGAGTTATTAGTAAAAGTATTGTATAAATTATATTAAATTGTTGGATATCCATGCTTCTGATTCATCTCTACCTGATTGAATCATATATTGGGTCCATATTTGTGTAATCTTATAGGAATTGTACGATTTACAGTTGGTATGGACAATATATGGGACTAGCGTTATTTCTAGGTTAGATCGCGTTATTTGTAGTCGGCAGTCCTGCGGTGTTCCGGGGAAGGGGCGGATTTTTTTTAATCACCGTTATACAATTATACGCGATATATAATATATCTAAGCAATCAAATACACTTGTATTATGAAACAATTCGCAGTGTACCGTAAAATAATAAATATCAAATAGCTGAAAAATGTACGTACTTACATGCCTACCATAGATTCCAAGATTGACGCAGAAATAAGTACTATTATTTGAAATACTAAATTAATGTATTAATTATAAATATATACATATAAAATCAATTTTGTCGAAAAATATTGTTTTTGCGTCACCGGGATTCGAACATGGATCTCTATTTCCAATCCGGGAAGTGCACTACCTTTGTGCTATAACGCCAGTATTTTTCTTGACAAATTTTCGAACCTATACGTTACATTTTTCAAATTAATACACCTGTCGTTCCATTATTTGAAAGCCATCTACATTATTTTTACAGAATCTCAAATACCTTTGAGTAAACCGACTGCAGACGCCAGAATTATCAATTCATTTTTATTAAATTTTGGACACATTAATACAACAATATTTTTCGACAAAATTGATTTTATATGTATATATTTATAATTAATACATTAATTTAGTATTTATAATATCACAGACCTATGTTCTGAATAATTACAACTTCACAATAAGAATGTGTTTTCCTTAATAATTTAATTATCATTGATCATTATAAAATCAATTATTATACCACTGTTATGCAGATGATACGCAAAATTATTTTTTCTATAAGCCGGATAAGACGATGCGTCGAGAAAATAGGTGAGTGGATGGCACAAAATAGACTTACATACATTGAATTCATCCAAAACAGAGCTACAATAGACGACAACACCTAGAAGACAAAACTTAATAATAATGCAGTTAAGTTGTTGGGCGTGCACATTGATTCAGATCTTTCCATGAATACACAAATCAGCAAAACTGTCAGTGCATGCTGCCATCAACTGAGACAGATTAAAAGTATTCGGAGACATCTTCCCCCTGAGGCAGCCCGTCTACTCATTGTAGTGTCTCGTGTGGACTACTGTGATAGCAATAACGCTAGCCTGTCAATGTTTCAGCTGAATAGATTACAATCTTTTCTAAATATGAAGTTTCTTGTTTCTTTGAATTACATTGACTCTATTTCCCTGAAAGGCTTAAATTTAAATTAAGCCTCGCAGACAACTTCAATGGTACATGACACTCTCAGCCTCTACTGCAGCCGCATAAAGGATTGTACAACAGATATCTATGTTTATTGAACGGGCATTTGCCGTGGCAGACCCAAAAGCATGGAATTCTTGTAACGAACAGCGCATTAGAGACATTATTTGTAAAGAGACTGAAAACTTATCTTTTCACAAAATCAATTTAATTTTAAATACTCGCGCATGACTTAACATTTTATGTGTAAAGCGCCCTTGAGCAATCGTCCCTCTAAGGTGTGTAATTTTTATCAAATTCTTATTTCTTCATGTGCCACCTTCTATTGTAGGGTGGCGATCATGTTGACATATCCTGTATAAGATCACCAACATATTGGATTTTGAATCTATTTCTATTTACGTCTCTGCTACCTTCTATCTTCCCCTGTGTAATGAGTTGTAAAAAGTTACATTTTTTTATAGTGGAAAATGTATCCGAAATGTGCAGCTTTCATTGTTGTTAGTACTCTTGATTTATGAATGCGTCTTTATTTTTTTATTTGTCATTAAGGGATTTTGACACTGAAAACATATTGTAATAAACATAATAATTATTTAACATGCGATACTAATAAAGAAAATCCACAAAAAATATTTGGATACAAAGTATGTTTAGATGAAAGAAAAAGGAGGGTGGGGAGGTTGCAACTAACGTTGCGGTAAAGGGAGAGCAAAATGAGTTTTTATAGGTATAGTGAATGGCCAAAGTTTAGATTGTGGTGGTTCGTAAGCAGAACCCTTTGAGCGTAGTAAGGCTAATGTTGAACAAGTCAATTTCTGTAAATTTCTCATTATGGTATTTGCATGACCGGTGAATGAAGTGGACAACCCAGGCTCTACCAGTAGCCTCAAACTGGTACAGCGCGTAACTCATTGGTCTTCAAATTTGCAATGATTCAAAATTATAGGGAATATTACCTTAGAGGTGAATTTTTTTATCAAAATCAAATGTTATCATTATTACGAGGCTCGTTTTTTTAAGTAAGTACCGTTGCCGGATATCCCCGGTGTAGCGCTGCGGTTGCGATGTTGCGCATGCATAATGATTTCCTTTATCTGTTGACTCACCACGTGCAACGTTAGAAACAATCACATAATGTGGCCATCTTGCAATGAGTTGTTGAAATGTTCAAGATGTTCAGGTACGTACGGTCCGTGATTTGTTTTTTGAATGCACGAAACATGAAACCAGCTGATACTCATCGCCAAGTGCGTTCTTTTTTGTCCTTATTTGGCGCCAAGGGATTTATATCTTAGTGGCAAGAGTTTTGATGACGATGGTGAACTTAAAGACGGAGTACAGACATGGTTTTCATTTCAGGCGGCGACGTTCTATGATGAAGGTATACAAAAATTGTCAAGTGCCTTTATAATGGCGGCGACTATGTTGAGAAGTAGTCGAGGGTGTTTAGCATCCGAAGAAAGTAAAGTATTGTAAAAATTATATTGTGCTCCTTAAAAAAAATATAATTCGGAATTGTCTCCAAAGAGTGCGGAATTCGAATATCAGAGATTGTCTCGAGTCAGAAATCTCATTAGTTGACACGTACCATTAGGCGTTACCTTGTTTAATGCTTACGGTCGGTCATGAATTGTACACGATGGTGTACCAGTGACCACGTTACGTTTCCGCCCTCCCGGACGTACGGCGTCACGGAGACGAACCGCCGCGCTCTCCATGCTGCGCTGCGCCCGTGAACCGTGCGTCAGACGATAACCGCCAGTGTCAAGGTCCCCGAGCGCAGACCGAAACACCCATTCACAACCCAACACAGCACGGCACACAACCGCGCGTCACACGTTTCCACTCGGCCGGCTGACCACAGCCACCACGCCGCTTGGCTTACCATGGGCATCCGTGACGTCACGGCAAGACGGCAGCCGTCGCGAGAACGGTGGGTGCGTTCACATACACAGCGTGCTGCCTGATGAGTAGTGACTTCATGCTTTGATTGCCGCAATAAATACAGTGACGTATTACACTGGTCCAGTGAACGATGCCCACTACCGTTCTACGACCGAAAGCTACCATATCCGTCCTTCTCATTTTAACACTACAGAGGCGATCGTGCTGCACCTCAAAGCTGCACAGCAAGACGGAGTCCTGTTGGTCCGGAGGTGTAGCTCCCATATCGGTATTATTCAATTCTGAAAACTTCAATATCTCTGACATCCGGAGAAGTACGAGATCTTGCAGCTTATAATGAAGGAAGATAATGCTGGAAGGAAGAGAACATGATGGAACATCTGAAGAAATTGAGGTTTGGCCAGTCTACTATAGAGCTGCACCGGGTCGTGGTAATCAAGTGATTATGAAGAGAAGTAATCCCCCAACGGGTCCCACCCTATCCCGGAATCGTTTTAACAGTTTACTCTTGATTCCACTGAACAAAGCAACGCGTGCAATTTTTTTTTTTAGGATCATATTTTAAAGTTAGAACAGTCAATTACTAAAACCTTATGGCTTTTCTTCATATTAACTATTTTATTTTTCTTTATTATATGGTACAATTATTACATTTTTTTATTCTATTACATTTAGTCTTTAACATCATAATAACATCTCATGTTGGTTTTGGTACCAGAGCCATACCTGTACAATTAGAAAATAGTGATGATAGTCAACGTTCGTTGAACGGATATGGCACAAGAAGAAGAAGAAGGTAATCTATTATCGCACAAATATCCAAACTTATTCTACAGGCGTGCTGTGTTAAGTCTAGAGAGAGAGAGAGAGAGGAATTAAATAACAGGGAGAAGTTTTTTTATACTTGTCCAACACTTACCCGTAGAGCACCGATGCACTTTTTCAAGACTTCATCTTGATTTGTGCTATGTTGTGTCTACGCTTTACATCAAGGCCTTTTGGGGCGTTTTGAGAAGAAGAGAGAGAGGAGAGGGCGACAAAATAACAATAAGTTTTTTTATGAAGTCAAATCAAGATATTTAAATCATTGGATTTGAATTTTCGCAGGCAATCCTTCTATATCACTAGTTTCACGACAGCGTCCGCTAGGGGCGTGTAAATTAAAGAAATGTAATGACAGCATATCATCTGTGACGTCCCTGTCAATTGCGCACAAGTCAAGGGAATCACACCTATGTTTAGTTTAATTTCAGTTTAGAAAGAATCTGCTACTCTTTACATTATGACTCTCTCAATGTTTCTTAGAAATGTGGTGTTGCCGCTTAGGTAACGATATATTTAGTCGTGTTTGGACTATCTTCGTCTTGCTGGAGAAATCTGTAATTAGTTAATAACAAGAACCAATACAAAATATAATTTTGAAGAAATTTGTGACAAAAATTGTTATAAGTTTAATATTTAGTTATATGCTTAATATTTTTGGGTGAGTGCACCGATACTAACAATCTCTACCCATTGAGCAATATTAGAGTTCTATTATCGCATAAGACTCCTAGAGTCAAGGTCTGTCGAGACGTATCGAGACACAGAGGACATTAACAAAATAACGAGGAGAGGAGCGGCATCTAAACCGCGACAATTTCATAGTTAATCATATTTCTGCGGTGCTGGATATTATTTTTTGTATATTCTTCGTAAAATATATTCAATTTGATCATATTTAAATAACCGTGCAATTAATTTTCGGTCTGATTCGTCCCAGGCGACACCCGCGCGCCGCGCTCGCCGCAGGTGGCCGCCCGCGCTGCCCACAAATAGACAAATAATCGGATAAATTACATTTTTAATGGAAAAACGAACAGTAGTTTAATTGCGCCGTGGGGAAATATTTAATAACTTGGAAATGGGAGAAATTTAGCCACGACTGTCGATTAAATTAGTAAGTATTCAGCGGAGGGCCCGCGGTACTTGCTTCAATAATAATCACATTTTTATTGTGATGTTGCAATTTTAGATCAAGCGATTCATAATACAAACAACTTTTCCCCTTTCAAAAACATATAAGGTAGAATCCGGTTATTATAATCACGGATAATGTTATCGTAAGCAGTCGGTCGGCATAATACCTTTAAGATAATCCGCCTATTATAATCAAACTTCGGCTATTGTTATCAATACGTGGATACAAAAGACGTACATTTTTAGAAAATTCTTACAAAATGATCCATTCCCTCGAATCTTTTCAAACATAAATGTTCGACAATATATTGATCAATCTTTTCAAACATAAATGTTCGACAATATATTGATCAATCTTTTCAAACATAAACGTTCGACAATATATTGATCAATCTTTTCAAACAAACGTTCGACAATATATTGATCGATCTTTTCAAACATAAATGTTCGACAATATATTGAAGTGGTAGATGATAAAGCAGTTACCGATTATGACTCTAAATGAATATAGGTTCGAAAATTTGTCAAAAATAATCTCCATGTAGCATAGTCGGATAATGCACCATTCCCGGTTTGTAAAGTGATCCAGGTTCGAATTTTATATTGTTAATTAATATTTTAATTAACAATTAATATCATTAGAAGAACACATTATTATTTTAAAATTGTAATTATTCAGAACATATTAACAACTTCACAATAAGAATGTGTTCTCCTATTAATAAAGTTGTATCAATGTGTCCAGAATTTAATCATTATAAATTTAGACAGATTACTCAAAGGTAGATGGCTAGGTAGATGGTAGATAATAAGGTAGATGGCTCTTTCAAATAATGGAACGTATTAATAAATGTATTAATATCAAAAAGGTAACATATAGGTTCGAAAATTTGTCGCTAATAATATCGTCGTTGTAAGATAGTTGGATAATGCACCTTCCCCGGTTTAGAAAGTGATCCAGGTTCGAATCCCGGTGGCGCAACAACAATATTTTTCGATAAAATTGATTATATATGTATATCTTTCTAATTAATATTGAACGTAATTTACTTGTATTATTTTTCAATAACTATATTTTTAATCTTCTGCTTAAAGATATTAGTCGATTATTGTTATCAAAAGTTACAGGTCCCATAGTGATCACAATAACCGGATTCCATTGTATTAGATACACGGTGCCGGAAAACTCAAAAGAAATAGAACACACAACACATACAGTGCTCAAATTTACATGAACACCGTTTTTTTTTTGCGATATATCATATATTTTTTATGTTTTCCGTCGCCGTGTAATTAATTAACCTACCATCACGCCGTTTCCTCGCAGGGGTAGCCATAGAGGATAGAGCGCCACACTCCTCTGTCCCGACACACAATTCTCGCCTCATCCACATTCATACAAACTTGCCGATTATTGAAGCTTCTAACAGGACCATCTGATCGTGACAAGACTTACTTACTTACTTACTTACCATCACGCCGTTTCCCCGTGGGGGTAGGCAGAGAGGATAGAGCGCCACACTCTTCTGTCCTGACATACAATTCTCGCCTCATCCACATTCATACATCTTGTCATACAAGCTCGCCGATTGTTGAGGCTTCTAACAGAACCATCCTCCATTATCTGGTTTACCTGGTCGTGCCAAGTCTTCCGCGAACGTCCTCTATTTCTGGTTCCATCAACACTTGCGTCATATATCTTTCTTACCATTCTCTCCTCATTCATCCTTTCCATATGACCAAACCACCTAAGTGATCCTTTCTTAATCTTACTCACTATACTAACATCAGCTTTACATTCTTTTCTTATTTCTTCATTCTTTACTCTGTCATAAATAGATTTGCCACAAATACGTCTAAGTGATCTCATTTCCACTGCATTCAGTCTACTTTCGTTCCTTTTCTGCCAGCTCCAGGCCTCACTTCCATACATCAGTGTCGATACCAGGATTCCATTGTGCACCGCTAGTCTTGCCTCGGTTGACATATTCCTGTTAGATATAATTCCATTCAAAGCACCGTTTACTTTATTTCCTGCAGTCACCCTCCTTTCGTGACAAGACTTCATTATTTTTAATACATGGCTTTTATAGTGTAAGTACATAGATATATTTGACATATATAACAGTGGAAATACCAACGAATGTAATCGAGTAAGAAAAATGTTGGTAATAATATAAAAACACAACTTATACATAATGAATATTATTTTACAAGCCGATGTTGTATTTAAAAAACTAGAAAATAAAATACATTTTTTATAATTTAGATTTTATTTATAATTATTTGGTTAATTATAATTATGTATAAAATATGACATTGGCCAAGTGGCCGCCTCTGGTAGCGGCACAAATGCGTGCTCTTTTAACCATATTTTTCATAACATTCACTCACACTTCGCGTATTATATCAATAATTTCATTTTGAATATTGTTCTGTCGCATCGGAATTGTTATTGGCTTATTGGGGTAGACCTTTTCTTTCAAGTATCCCCACAGAAAATATTTGGGAGCCGTCAAATCAGGAGATCGAGGAGGCCAGTCGATATCACCACTTTTTGACATTACGAGGTCGGGAAGCGTAGCTCGGGCTGTGTGTGAAGTGACATCGTCCGGTTGAAACAGATCGAATAGATCCAATTCAGGCACCAATAAGTTCTCCTACATGTGATGATAGTGATCACCATTAATGGTTACAGTGTTGCCATTATTATTTAAATAAAATGTTTTAATTACTTTAATACGTTGTCCATAATAAATTGTTTTAACCACAAATACAGCCAGGCTTAAGAAATATGACATTAATGCATTGTCATATCCTCATCGGGAATCGAACCTGGATGAGAAGCAAGTGGCATATACCTAGTGTCAGTTTTTGGTCGAAGCCGATTGTTCGGCTCTTCCCATAATCTTCGGCTGAAGCCGAAAGTTCAATCGTACTATATGATAAACTGAATTTTATTTCATTCGTAATAGTTCGTGCGCTTTCGGCAGTTTTCGGCGATTAAATACAAACCTTCGGCTTCGGCCATATCTTCGGCAGATTTTAACCTAAACCGAATGTGCAGCCGAAGGTGTATTTTTTGTCCGAAGGTAACCGAAGCCGAAGATTCGATCGGACTTTAGTCATACTCACTGGACTACGAGAGCCGCCTATAATAATAATGAATAATTTATATATAAAATACTTATTCTACATGTTTCGATACCTATGGAAAACGATGTATACTGAAATTAAATAATTAATAAACAGTGGTTTAAACAAAGTATTTCGTATATAGTTATTAATATAAAATGAGGCAACAAAGTAATTTTGCAAATATTGAAGAAATTTATATGGCGCTATTTTCGTAAAAATTGCACCTCAAGGGCGCATTACACATAAACCGTTATTTAAGGTGTTGTTTTTTTTTAATTTCAACTTTATTACTTGTATGTACATTATTATTTATTTTTTTCTAAACTGCATGGCAAGAAAAATTAGATATGAACTAAAAATATGCATTATCCTATACCAAATAAGTTATGTTAATATAATATACAGTAATTTGCATTTATTCCTATATTAGTATTTAAAATTAAATTATATTGTATGATTTTGTGAAAAAGTCTCTTTATATGTTTGATGCGCCGTTTCTTATAATATGCCACCGCAAATGTCCGTTCACTGAACTTTTGGAAACGGCCGTTCTGTTCTACAACCCTGTCCTGAGAGTTTGTCAACAATTCAAGTTGTCTGCAGAGCTCTTGAAGATACGTAGGCGCCATGTTACGTGTCGTTTTTGTTCTCAATAAATAATAGTAGCTCTCTAGTATTCAATTAAGTGACTGCTATTGCAGACATCCAATAAACATAAAAATAATGAAGTATTGTGAGAGCTCTACCGACCAATAGGGCACCGTTTAGAAAGTCGTTTGGTAAAAGTAAAAGAAAACCGAATAAAATTGGTTAAAACTCTACAGCGAATCATTTCTTTACAACTGCAAATAGAGTACTTTACTTTGCGAACTTTGTGCTAGGCATATTACGTGATGTTATATAAACTAAATTTATTTATTGACATACATATTTTTCTTATAACAGAGGTGAATATATTATAATATAATATTGTAATATGTTTATTGTGTGGGATGGAGTAGACTCCACCTCTGATATATACAGCGTTGTCCTTGCTACTTTGCTAGACTGATGTCTATGTTAAAGTAGCCAGTTTTTTACGTGCGAAAAAAATAGATATAAAAAAATAATATATATATATATAGAATAAAAGAAAATGTAGTGGGAGTGTTGTAGAATTAGTGAATTATTAGTGTAGGCACTGTATAATGATTATGTTAGAATGTTGGATTGCCATGCTTCTGAGTGATCTCTTTGATACCCGATTGGATCACATGTTGGATCTATATTTGTGTAATCTTATTGAAGTTGAACGATTTCCAGTTGGTACTGAGTGTGTTGTAGATGTAGAATCTTTGATAAAATGTCGTTGTTATCTCTCGGAACTGGCGTTATTCGGCGAATATTCGTTGTTTATCTTGTATTGTATCCATAATTTATTGCTTGAGGTGAGTCTTTGTTAGCATGAAAAAATTAGACGAGTCTCAACGTAAAGATTTGTCTAATATCTAGGGCATTGCACTCTTTAAATATAAGATCTGATGGATATCTAAAGGGTCGACCATTTATTACCTTGAGAATTGTTTTTTGTGCTTTTTAGCCGACTTCAATATTGTTTTTACTGCTCCTCCTCAAACTAAAATAGCATAATTAATTAAGGAGAAGGACAGTGCAAAGTACACCGATCTTAAGAGTTTGTAGTCAATTATACATCGTATTCCTTTGAAAATACATTAAGATATTTTAGAAAAATTAGGTAGTCTGCTGCACTTTTGTGAGATTATTACGGTCTCAAAATATGTAAATGCAAATATTTTTAGACAGTAATGGCCCCCTGCATAAGACCTTTAGTATTATTTATTAATAGTTAACAATGGATAATTTGTGTGTCTCAAGAGAGCTTACTTAATACGCGGGTCTTACTACGCAATATTTACTACAATACATGTTACTACCTAGCGATGTTCATATGCAAGCGATATTTTTTTAAAACAAGAAATTTTTCTCTTTTAAATAGAGATAGCTCTCGGATTCGGTTGTTAAATGGGGGAGGGATAAGGGCTGAGCCCTCTCGTCTCCGATATATGAGGTAACAACAGTGGCGTAAGATTTTTTTGGGGGGACCCTATTGCGGGAAAGTAATAGCAAAAATGGCAAAAGTTTTTATAAAATATATGTATTTTGTTAATTCTGTTTTTGTTTGATTTTGCATTTTTTACAATTTTTTTTGTTAGTGAAGTTTTTTAATCTTTTTTATTAATTATGTTCAATATGGTCAAGAACAGGGCAAAGCAGCGAAATGGGACGAATATGTTGAGGATAGGATGAGGGATCATATAGGCCGAGGGAGTTTATGGAGGGATTTGGGACGGAAATTCATTTAGAATAAATATGTATGTGTCGTTTGAGTGAGGGTATATTGGAGTCTCTGTGAATGATTGTGTTATAGAGAGAGATAGCAAATCACATTAAAAAAATATTGATTTATACAGATATTATACTGTAACCAAATTGATTTATTTGAATCAGTATATACGCTGCTTTACAGTACTACCAGAAGCCGAGCACCATAATTGTTAAGATTAGTTATTATTAAGTTGTAATTATTCAGAACAGACGGTCTGTGATATTTTTTTTAAAAACAAATTAAATGTATTAATTAGAAAGGTATACATATAAAATCAATTTATTGAAAACATATTGTTGTTGCTACTGGGATTTGAACCTGGATCTCTTCCTATCCGGAGAGATGCATTAATCGATTATGCTACACCAACACAGTAAGTTGACGACAAATTTTCGAATTAACATGTTACACTTTCAAATTGATACATCTGTCGTGCCATTATTTGAAAGCCATCTTCACTACATTTACGGAATATCAAACATCTTTAAGTAATCCGATTTTTATTTAATTTTGGAAACATTAATACAACTTATATATTTTTAAGGAGATCACGTATTTATTGTGAATTTGCAATTTTATTATGATGAAAAATATCACATATCTATGTTCTGTAAAAAATTGCAACTTTTCAATACGAATTGTTTTTATTAAGTTGTAATTATTTATAACATAGGTCTGTGAATAAAAATGTAACATATAAGTTCGAAAATTTGCCGCTAAAAATATTGTCGCTGTAGCATAGTTGGATAATGCGCCTTCCCCGGTTTGGAAAGAGATCCAGGTTCGAATCCCGGTGGCGCAACAACAATATTTTTCAATAAATTTGATTTTGTACGTATATATTTCTAATTAATATTTAAAATATCACAGACCATCTGTTCTGAATAAATACAACTTCACAATAAGAATAATAAAGTTCTAATAATAAAGTTGTATCAATGTGTCCAAAATTTAATAAAAAATTAATTGACAATTCTAGCGTCTGCTATCAGATTACTCAAAAATATTTGAGATTCTGTAAAAATAAGGTAGATGGCTCTTTCAAATAATGGAACGATTAAATGTATTAATATCAAAAAGGTAACATTTAGGTTTGAAAATTTGTCGCTAAAAATATTGTCGCTGTAGCATAGTTGAACAATGCACATCCCCGGTTTGGAAAGAGGTGAAAGTGGCGCAACAACATATATTTTTCGATAAAATTGATTTTATACGTATATCTTTCCAATGAATGTATTTAATTCATATTTATAATTGTTTTGAATTATATTTAAAAATGATCTATTTGTTATGTTACGATACTTTACGTAGGAGTGGTCGAATTGTTTATCCGATCGCACGATTCGGCAACACATTAACATGCATACATTGGCCGTTGTTACATTAATACTCAGCTCGCCGCGTTTTGTAAGACGAACCTTGAGTAAAACAGACCGGGAGTGAACCAGAAGCCTCGCTTTCGACAAGAACGGTTTTGTGTCAAAACTAACGAACAAAGTGATCCAAAAAGAGTGAAAATACACCTCGAACCGGCTACCGAATTAGCCACGCAGGTGTACTTAACCGCCCGGCCACGAGAACGTTATAAATGTTTAATGGATGTCATTATCTTATAAATTAAACGAAATTTATAGGCGATAACAATTTAAACGATTTAAGTAATATTATAATACGTTATTTTATGTCAGTATCAAGTTTTATTTCATTTTTGCTTTTGTCTTGACCCTTGGAACGATGTAGAACGGTAAGCTGAAAACCATTAAAAAAATAAGGATTAAAATTTTTCAAAAATTCTTTGTGAAAGGCCATTATAAATTATATTAAAAATAATAACACTATTCAACAATATTTACTTTCACTAATTTGTTATTTATTATAACTATTTCAATGCTGACGTATCATCTTCAGTAATGTTATTACTAATACTAAACTTAAGACTAAAGAACTACATGCTACTTAGGGTTTGATTTCAGCATCAATTCGAAAATGGCAGACCATGCAAGAGAACCGAGGGTCATCGCTTCGAGAGTGATAGGGTAAAATTAGTACATATTTTTAAAAAAGGAAATAAAACTATATATTACGAAAACTTGACGATTAATTGTGACAAAAATTTCATTAATATTCAAACACCTTCTATTACGTACTACGCTTTGACCACGCCCCTATACCAACCTAACTCTAATCCCCCCCCCTCTACTCTTCAATCATAAATAGCACGTAGTCTTTTAGTCTTAAGTTTAGTATTAGTAATATTACTGAAGATGATGCGTCAGCATTGAAAACGTTATAATAAATAACAAAATTAGTGAAAGTAGACAGTGTTTTTATTTTAAATATTATTTATAAAGATTTAGTTTATTTTAGATACGCAGCACACGAAAAACACCTTTAAGATAATAACCTAGAAGGTTCACCACGCCTGACCACGTGACTGTACAAGATTCGGGTCCAGCTGACCGACATAACGTATTCTCACTTTATAAAGATGTATTTTTCCCAAAAAATAAACAAACTCAAAGTCACAGATCCGAGTCATTAAAGAGTGTACCCACCACGCGGTCGATACACATTTTTTAGGGTCAGTTCACACAATAGACACCTTACTGCAAGCGGGTAGGTTAACTATACTTAATAACATTTTTAATAAAGTGTAATATCAAACAAATATACAAATACAAATTTTATTAGAATATTGTTCGTAGCATTTTTAAAGCTCCGTTAATCTCACAAGCTGTTGGTGACTGAATAGGTAGAGGAGAGTAGTTGGTGACTGAAGAGGTAAGAATCAATGACGCTATTGCCTTTCTATTGCGTTTGAGATGTGGTGCTGGAGGATATACGTTGCGCATATCATTGATGGCGAAACGCACGAATGTCTTTGTTACGTACAGGAAACAAGAATATGGACAAGGGTGGTTCGCCGATCTCAGCTTCTCTCAACCGACGCAGATGATAACGATTATGAGGTCGAAAGAAATGAAACACAAAAGATGTTCAATATCGGTACCTACACTACGGCGACACAACACAATCGAGAATGGCTCTCCGCCTGCAGAATACACTATCCTATTATAAATTCAAATTTAAAATCAAAATATTACATATCAATTGCATTCGTATTTCAAAGGAATCAGTCTCTCCACTTCGATGGAGGAGAAATACGGCAAAGGGCGAGAAAACTTAAAAATAGTTGATTCTATATAGTGTCTAAAAACTTGAGTCAGCCCATTATTCGTGTTCAAGCTACTTTAATATTCACCTTGGTTTGAAAGTTAGAAATTTATATTTGGATATACTAAATTTATTAATCAAATGTTTACAATTTACACGGATTGCGCCTGTGTGCAATTAATTACGAGGCGGAAATTAAAATAAAATATTATAAAGAACGACGACGACAAGCTCGGGTTCGACCTAAAATGATTTTGCATCGGTCGGCCCGCAAAACAGCTGACCCCTGGCGGCGGTGCGTCCCGCCAATATTCCTACCGACGCGATTAGTACCGCCGTCGCTAGAAGACGCCCTCTGTCCACTTCATTATAGGTTCTTAATGTAAAAAATATATACCCGCGCGACGTCAACGGCACTCAGCTAGTAGGTTAATATAAACACAAAAGCGCACTGACCGAAACCATCCAGCAGAGGTCTTTCCTTGTTTTCACGCCGATTGCGCAATCGCTATTTAACGCTAATCGGCCAACTCGGAAACCTTTGACACGATCACGTGACCATATTTTCAATTTGAATTTGGAATCCAATTAAAAAACCATGACGTTTCGAAATTAGAGGCAAAATGAACCGTAAATGGCGGAGATATTTCGACCATTTTAAAATATTCAAAATGAGTTTCGAATTATTGTGAATCGGCGAATTGAAGGTTTTTTTTATTGCACTGCAAAATCATCCAAGGAAATCGTATGCAAATAAATATAGACGTTCTTGGAAATACAAATCGATTAAAATTTTAGGGTATGCGTATACATTTAAAATCATTTTAAATACACCTATTCCATGAAGGCGCCTTGGATGTGCCGTGAAATTTTCGAAGGTAATCGCAATTATCCTTGATACAAAATGTAACCAAATTGTTTTCACAATATTAAACAAGGAACATATTTTTTCGGAAAAAATACGACCACGAAGAAAACCTCGAAGATGACACGGCGACATGACCAATAATTGTTTTACTTCAAGAACCTGCGGTGACGTGGACAGGGGGCGACGTCTAGCGACGGCGGAACGAGTCATCTCGGTAGGAACTTCGGCGGAACACACGGACGCCAGGAGTCAGCCGTCATGAGGATTGAACGATTTCAGCCCCTTCACATCCTCTGACCATAGATATCGGATCACTGCTCGTTGTCCCTGCTTGATGCAAATTGCTAGCGGAGCGGACACGTTTACACCTTAATAGCCGGAAGGCGAATGACGCGAAAGGGATCAAATTTTGCTCACGTGATCGCAGTCGTATCAACTCTAAGCACGCACGTGCAGAAGGTAGTATTACCTTGAAGGTGTGTTATGGCTGATTCTGTTGGTCCCAAAGAATATAGGACACCAAAGATCATGAACGAGTGGATACCTCAATGAAAGTGACCTAGAGGTAGAGCAAGGAAGCGGTGAGCTGACTGTGGAAGAAGACTGGAACAGGATGGAAGAGTCCAGTAACTAGAGAACAATGACGTCGGAGGAAATCACTTGTAGAGGAGGCCAAATCTCATGGATGTTGTACCGTGAAAGAGAAAGAAGATATTTTTGATTAGTCGTTTTAGTTTTGATCTAGATGTGCGATATCATGGACTACAAGACGAAAAGGTGTCTCTGTTACAGTGAATGTGTATTACAAGTGAAGTTATACATTCACTGGCGTTTCAGTGAAATCATATTCGAATATATTATTTATTAGTATTTATTATTTATTAGTAACTATATAATGCATATAAAAATTTGTTTGGACTGTGCCCGTCTCACTAGAGAAATTCTGTGTCGAGACGGGCATAGTTTACAAGCAATTGTTCAATTAATTAGAATTACAAGTAGATAGAATTATATTTATTAACATATAAAAGGTGTATATGAAGAACAATTTTAAAGGAAAATTTTGTAAACAATTAAAATTAAAATTACTAGCTGATAAGTGAAATTATATTTATACTTTTTTTTTTTTAAATAGAGATGCGTACACGGAATACATATCACATCAATAGTCTTACTATTTTCAAACTAAGCTAAATGCTTGTGCAATGAAAATAGGACTAACTTGTTGGTGTCCTGGAACGAGGCCCGAACCCCCGACCACTAGATCACTAGGCCAACGTCTTGACCACTGCACCAAAAAGCTACTCTACTATACTAGTGATGATTCTTGTAATGATTCTTTTGTGATGATGTGATGTGATGATTTTGCGATGATACTAGTGATGATTCTTTCGTACTTTAGGCATGTTGCTATAAGGAAGAGAGACGGCCTGAAGAAATAGGTGATCATATGAAATGTAGAAGGATGTAGGGCAAGTGGTCGATCTCCAATATGGACAGACCAAGTACGAGAGTCTCGCGAGATCCGAGCCTCGAGATCGCTAATTATAGCACTAACGCTTTTGATACAAGCGTGTAATCCAGACCCGTTCTCGAATGATAATGAAGTGAAGGTAAGCATTTCGTGTTGTGGAAACAAAATGGAACACCATTTTTAGCTAGTAAATCAAAACACTCTCAATTGGTAGCTAACCTTCGGTTAAAAAAAGAAAAGAAACTCTAAAAAGTGGCTGTTGTGGAGAATCCGAAAGAACGCCACTCTTTCCCGGAACCACAAATGTAAACAGTAAATGTACACACAGAAATATAAATGGATCATTACATAACAATAAATATATGAGACAATGTACAATTAGTGTAGAAAATATTGTACATTAGAAAAACAAAGAGAACAAAAATAATGTATGTAAATGGCATACTGAACGCCCTTAATTTAACTGAATTGATTGTATGCCACGTTCCTGCGCGGAGTACCAGGTCGTAGGCTCTGTTCCATGTAAATGCATCATATAGTAATTTTAATAGGAATGTACCCACACAAAGACTTCACAAGCATGGGAACAATTTTGGTCTTGTAGATATATTTCGATATTCAATGTTTAAATATTAGAGTGATGTTTTTGAGCAAAGATAAAATTGATTTTGATACTCGGCCATTCTGTGTTAAACCAAAATTTTTAATGTTTTTCTGTTTTGAACCTTAATTTTATAGTTTGTTTAGTTTTTTTTTTTTTTTTTTTAAGCTATATATATATATTCTATCAATGCTACTTGTGTAGCTGCTCATGTTTTTTTTTATACCTAACCAATTTTGTAAAAGCCCATAATGGCGCAAATAAATAAATAAATATATGCTTCAAGTTATGCACAGTTAAAATTCATTGACAAGGCAGATGAGACGACAGTTATCACATATATACCCTCATCGGGAAAAAAAGATAATACGGATAGGTTTGAGTCAGGCTTGACACCGTCACATATCTCTTAAATAAATATTCCTAAGATTACATGAAAATAAGTGTTGCAGAGCAACAGAGGGAAGGTAAAAGGCTAACTCTTGTCTTAATAATAATGGATAATTTGTATAGCGCCATTTTCGTGAAAACTTTCACCTCAAAGGTGCTTTACACAAACTGTTTATACTTCTACAATTATCTTTATTTTTAAGATTATTTTCACTTATGGAAATGACTTTCTGAAAAGATGCGTTTTTAGTTTAAGTTCTTCTTAAATAACGCCTCCGATGCACTATTTCTTACGATCATTCGAATTGTCTGGGATACAAAGTTTTTGAAGATACGTAGCGCCATGTTTTGTGTCGCCTTGAACATCAACCAGCACAATTTTAATTAAACTCTTTCAGGGAATCGGAGCCAACGTAGCTGATGTAGAAGGGATATTATATGAATTATGAAACTCCATATATTATCCGTGCAGCCACATTTAGAATGGATTGTAATCTATCCAACTGAAACATAGATACTGTTACAATAATCCACACGTAACACCACAATGAGTAGATGGACTGCCTCAAGAGATAGATGTCTCCGAATACTTTTAATCTGTCTCAGTTGATATCAGCATCCACTGACAGTTTTGCTGATTTGTGTATTGATGGAAAGATCTGAATCAATGTGCGCGCCCAACAACTTGACTGCAGATTTAGCATTCGGAGACATTGATTCCTGTATTAAGTTTTGATTTCTGCCCATAGTAGTTCTGTTTTGTATTCTTAATTCAATGTAAGTCTATTTTGTGCCATCCACTCGCATCTTCCCAATATTCTCCAACTGTATACCCACACATTAGTGAATCCTCTTTGATGTGGTGTCTAAATGTTTGTCGCCCATCCACTTAATAAATACACACAAGTAAAATACATTCTTAGCCCATCTTTTTGTGTTTGCGTTTATCAACGGTTTTCTTACGTTACAACACGAACATCACCAATCAAACGCGACCCTAGCTCAAAACTCGTAATGGCACTTGCCTTTTTTTTAAACTGCCACACAACCCCTACAGCACTTGAAGAGGAATTCATTTTACGGGAAGTGAACACACTTCCGGCGGGGTGGACGGCGACCGGCAACAGGTTTACGCGGAGCGACAGGTAGCTGTCGGAAGCATACTATGTATACAATAAACGAAACATAATATTCAATAAACGTTTTTTATTTCAACTAGAAAAGTATACAAAATTTAAATAAAATATATCTATTTAGGGGTGAAATTTGTCACCGTGAAAAATGTATTACAAACAGCGCATTACGAATTCTTAAAATATTAAATACTAGAATTTTGCTTCCCCTAAGGCGTGGTGGTCTTTTATCTCTGAAATTTTTTTATTTTTATCCTTTTATAATAACAACTTTCGACAAAGGTGATTTCAAATAATTTCTAAACACCCGTTTCCATGAAATCTTGCAGGTTGCTGAATATAAAACTATTGTAAACATTTGTAATGTTTTAACGAAGATCATATATATATATATATATATGATCTTCGTGTATATATATATATATATAAATCATAAGGTCCCCCGTTAATTTTTTTAGGATTTTACGAATACTATTTCTAACAGGAAAAGCACTCAATCTCTCAGAGAAAAGTACGAAAAACAGGTGACACAAAAATGTTACATATGTGTTTGTACGTTTCACGAAATATACATGTACAGCGTCATTCGTCAGACACACATTTAGCCCATGTTTCATATACATGCTTATCTTTTTATTCGTCATCTTCACTATTTATTTATCTTTTAGAAAACAAAACTTTTAAAGGCGCCGTGTATCGACTTCGGTATATTTCACATGCTAAGCTGTATCTCTGCCATTTTAGCCACTCCCTAACTGTGGTGACAAATATTTTGATATAATAATGCAAATTTTTTGGGGTTAATTTTAATGCATTGATATATCAAAATAGCAAATTATTAACAAATATTTACATCTCACCTCCTGTCTAAATTAGCCGAACCCACAAACCACTTTCAATTATCACCGAATCCTCCCCTCCCCAACTTCGCTCTTACACCCACCCTACATGTAGTCGATAAAACATCTTCTGGTTTTAAGTTTTAGTTTATTACTGAAGACGATGTACTAAGCATCGAAAACGTTTTAATTTAAATTTAAATATAGTGTGAAGTAAACAACGATGTCTTTAATTTTTATTAAAGTTTTTTTTTTTAATAATAATATGTAACGTGTTTTTTCGAACCAAAAAAAAAAAAATCACGCAGAGGTGGTTTAAAACGCGCGTCACAGATATTTTTTTATTGCGTTATTGAACGGAAAAAAAAACTTAAAACATTTGCACAATTTTATGTTAGAGGAGTCTAATTATTTCGAATCAATTGCACATTACCAATTAGGTACAAATTATGGTGAAAACAACTAGAACCTTCTTACATAACCGACTATTAATTATATATTAATAAAAACTCGCATTACTCTGAAAAATAACGTAGATAATGTAATAAAAAATGTTTTATATTCAGAGAAATTTACAGTACCTACTTAAGAAATAATACGCGCCAGTCTAATCGAATATTATTATGTACAAATAAAAAAAATCACATTAAATAATAATGAGCAATTTCACAATATTGAGTAGAATATATATTTTTAATAGTGATTTCAATCTTATAAATAAAACCTCTACATAGTTCTGTTCGTCATAAATTAATATTGAATAGAAACTTCACAAATGAATATTTGTAAATATTTTTCAAAAGGAAACTCATCAATTCAAATCTTCTGTCAGTTAGTTTATGATGTTTCGTTAATACAGAAAAAAAAAACGATCGTGTTAAGAAAATGCGACACTTAGAAAGAGAAACACTATAAAAATGAAGAACGAGCTCTTCTAATGTTTCTAATTAACAAATTTACAACATAAGAGAACATTTTTTTTTTTTAAATAATAGGCATTTTGATAGAATTACACAAAATATGTAGATTGTGTTAATGCATCTCGACAAATTTCCAAAATAGCCGTATGAGAGGTAGGTTAAGTGATAATTTATTTGGGCGCGCTGATCACGAACGCCGGTTATAGTGGGCAGGAAATTCCAAAATGTATACAACTAGTTAAAGTTGCTACGAACCGATTGGTCGTCAAGCAAGCAACTAAAATTATATCGGTTCATACTTTTGTCTTTCCAATGTTCATGTATACAACTATGACAATAGCGATAAGCGTAAAACAGAGGTCTTCGAAACATCGCCGGCATTACGCACAGGGGGAGCAGGCGCCAATATATAAAAATTGAAAAACTAAATTCCAAGTTGCAAAACGATAATAGTGTGTAATAAAAATAATCCAGATATAAACATATATATAGATATAGTTATATCCTAATACAGCAGAAAATTGTAGTAAACACTAGTGTCCAGAACGTTAAAAAAACCGCCCTTGGGTAACTTTCAAAATGCCGGCCTAACAAAATACCGCCCCTAACGCGTATGGCATTAGGATGGGGATAGTTTTATCTTCACATAAGTTACTAGAGCGGGAAAAAGTCTTGCGCCGGCGCTGTTTCGAAATGTATAGCTGTATAGTAACGAGTAGGTATGACATATTTGATTTGGTAACACTATCGTCACACGTGTCCGATATACGAATGTCTCAATCCGCCAACAAGTTGAACCACAGCTAGCCCTATCTACTGCAGTGAATAATAGTTTTTTTCAATTCTTTAGCCTCATTATTTATATTTTTATTTTATTTCCATAAACACCCTTGTGGACATTTACATAAGAATAATAATTTATTTAATTTAAATGTAACATTACATTTTTAAAACAACAGTTTAAATATATTATTAAGGAAAACACGTTCTTATTGTGAAGTTGTAATTATTCATAACAGACGGTCTGTGATATTTTAAATACTAAATTAATGTATTAATTATAAATATATACATATATAAAATCAATTTTGTCGAAAAATATTGCTTTTGCGTCACCGGGATTCGAACATGGATCTCTATTTCCAATCCGGGGAAGTGCACTACCTTTGTGCTAAAACAATATTTTTCGACAAAATTGATTTTATATGTATATATTTATAATTAATACATTAATTTAGTTTAAATATAACATAAAAAAACTAAGTGTATGCTCCTGCAACGGAAAATGTTAAAGAAACTCAACTTGTTACCAAGCCCATGCATCCGTATTATCGGCGAGTTTCATTATTTATATGTGAACCTGCAGAGAACACTTCATGTTGTCTCATTTGAGTTGGTACTTCATACTAAACCATTTGTGTTAACTCACGGCAGTCCGACATGCTATTGATAATTTTATATGGAAATACTACATCGCTCACATGTCTTCTCCAGGATTTTTTTTTCAAATGAAGTAGATTCATTAAATAATCATAATTTATGCTGCATTCTTTCGATTTTTATAATATGTGATTCATAATAGGGCGACCACAGAGTGAAGTTATATTCCAGCGCACTTATTTATTTATTTTTTAAATAATTATTGTTTTTTTTTTTAAAATAGATTCTAGTAAAGAAACAATAATATATGATTTTAGTTAGTATTGACATCCTGAAGAAGAGAATGATATTTTTCGAAATCGGTAGATGTATTTAAACTCGATAAGTGGTTAATAAAACAAAGTATTGACCGACATTGTTAATTCTGTATTGAAAAACGAGTTTATTTCTACTTCTATTAAAACTTATTTGTTTACATTTTTCTAAATTAAGATATAATTCGTTAGCATTATGTCAATCTATAAAATGTGATTACTCTGGGTACAACTTTGGGCTGAAGTAGACATGGAAGAGTGCCTCAGCGGTGTAAAGACGGCTGGAAAGACTCTTGTGAGGCCGACCCAGGACCGGGACTCGTGGAGGTGCATCACGACCCGAGTCTCATCCAATTGAGGCCACTATATGTCCATACTGACATGAAGTAGGAAAGAAAAAGACACCAAATATAGAATACAGGTCATATTATTTGCAAATATGCAAATACAAATGTTGAAATACAATTAGTAGTTCATACCAACAGGTACGCAGCGGTCGTGTCTGGAATAGAAGTTCGAATCCCCGCTCGTGGAGTAACAAGTGGTATGCTTACTTACCATTTAAATAGGGTTAGATACGATCAGGATGTATATTGCAGGGGGAGGGTGCATGTTAATAGGACGCGGCGCCGAGCCGTACGTGTGGAAGTATTTTTAGTGCGGGAGACATCAATGCGTCAATTATGAAACCCGAAATACTCGATGTTTTGTCATATTGTGTATACATATTTTATTAACGAGCATATTTATTATTCTTGTTTAAAGAATTTTAATATAAAACTGCATATTCCAGGCTAAATATTCCACTTGAAACATGCAGAGAGCAAGTACGGGTCGCGATAATAATAGTAATAATAATATTGGATAATTTGCATAGCGCCATTTTTATAAATACTTTCACCTCAAGTGCGTTGTTATCTTTGTTTTTATAAATTAAAAATTGTTATTTTCAGTTATGGAAATGATTTTCTGAAAAAATGCGTTTTAAGTTTCTTCTTAAATAAAGTCTCTGATGCATTCATTGTTCCTTATGACGGAGGGCGAAGAGTTCCACGCTTTTGGGCCTGCCGCCGCAAATGGCCGTTCACTAAATTTAGACTTCTGGCAACGGTTGATCGGTTCTACAACTCTTCCTACGGCTGTAGTAAAAACTGAATAAAAATTGTCTGGGATAAAAAGCTCTTGAGGATACAGAATCGCCATATTATGTGTCACCTTGTACAATTTAAATTCAATTCTTTCAGGGAATCGGAGCCAATGTAGCTGATGTAAAAGGGATGTTATATGAGAGAATTTGGAAACTCCATATATTATCCGTGCAGCCACATTTAGAATTCTAATCTATTCAGCTGAAATATTGGCAGGCCAGCATAGATTACAAATAGTCCACACGTGACACCACAAATGCACTTATAAGTAGATTACCGCACACTTTTACTATGACATCAGATCTTGTCTGTTTTGTGTTGTTATGAGAGACAGATAGAAATAAGGACATTATTATAATAGTTTTCAATGAAAATACATTTTTTGTTGTGATGTTGTAATTTCAGATCACAACTGAAAGATATTTAGTATTCGTCGCAATATAAAGTTAATTCATTAAAAAATTTAATAATAGACGTATCAATTATAAAATTTTATTAATTTACAATATACTAGTATATATATTTGTTTGATATGTAATTATGTTAATATTAATCACATCTTAATAATAATACCTCTTGAAATGCCATAATCAAAAAATCGACCAATAGCAATAAAATATTTTTTCTAAAAATATATTTTTCCTGTACTTACTTACTTACTTACTTACTTACTTACCATCACGCCGTTTCCCCGCGGGGGTAGGCAGAAAAGATGGAGCGCCACACTCTTCTGTCTTGACACACAATTTTCACCTCATCCACATTCATACATCTTCTCATACAAGTTCGCCGATTACTGAGGCTTCTAATAGAATCATCCTCCATTATTTGGTTTACTAGATCGTGCCAAGTCTTCCGCGGACGTCCTCTATTTCTGATGCCATCAACCCTTGCGTCATATATCTTTCTTATCATTCTTTCTTCATTACTAACATCAGATTTACATTCTTTCCTTATTTCTTCATTCTTTACTCTGTCATAAATATAATGATATAAAAAATATATAATACAGACATGACTGCATTTATTAAGAACCGTTAAAATTATAATAATTTAAAGGTTTTACGTTCTGTCTGGACACCTCAGACAAGAGAGACGCTTAAGAGCCACGAGTCCTGACTGATGCTGGACAGAAGAGCCGGATCTGAAGATAAACTGAGCAATTAATGACCACAGCTCTGCAATACGCCTCGCTGTAGTAATTGCGAAAAATTATCAAAAGGGAGTTAAATATTAATATTATAGTTTATCGGTATAGTTATACGATAAAATTTAAAATGCAATCATTACTACGGACATATGATTAATTTTTATATCTGTATAAAACACGTTCAGATAAAATGTGTTCATTTCGATTGGAGATGTTTGCCAATACATTACGAGACAGCCAATCAAAATAAATTATCCTGGAGACAACTTTAATATGAAGAAGACCTGGAAGACACAACGGTAGCTGGATGCGTAGCATATGGCCAAAGACCCTGGAGTCAACTGTGAGAACAGAACCGAGACTTGTATCCGTATATCATGTAATTAAGTCAATAAATAAATGCATTTGTGGTGTCACGTGTGGACTATTACAACGGCATCTATGCCGACGTGCCAATGTTTCGGCTGGACATATTACAATCTATTCTAAATGCGGCAGTACGGATAATATATAATGAGTTTCCAAATTCTCTCATATAATATCCTTTTTACGTGAGCTACGTTGGCAGTGTTCCCTGAAAGAGATGAATTTAAATTGTGCTGGTTGATGTACAAGCCGACACTTAACATGGCGTCTCTGTGTTTTCAGGAGCTTTGTATCCTAGACAATTTGAATGTTAAACGTCATATTCTACTTCAGCCGCAAGAAGGGTTGTGGAAACGAACAGCCGTTGATAGAAGTCTAAATTTAGTGAACGGGCGTTTGCGGTGGCTGGCCCAAAAGCGTGGAACTCTTTGCCCTCCGTCATAAGAAACAGTGCATCAGAGACTAAAAACGCTCCATTTCAAAATATCATTTCCATAAGTGAAAATTTAATTTTTAATACAAATATAATGTAGGACAGTTTGTGTAAAGCGTCCTTGAGGTGAAATTATTTTAACGAAAATGGTGCAATAAAAGATATTCAATATTATTATAACATATCAATAATATTTACAGTATCTATGACAGGAATGAAGACTGAAGAAATAAGGAGAGAATGTAAGGTTGATCTTAGCATAATACGTAAGATTAAGAAATATACGAGGAGATAATGGTAAGAAAGAGATATGACGCAAGTATTGATGGCACTATAAACTGAGAACGTCCGCGGATCACTCGGCACGACCAGGTAAACCAAATGGTCCTGCTAAGTTTCAATAATCGACGAGCCTGTAAGAGAAGATGTATGAATTTGAATGAGGCGAGAATTGTGTCAAGACAGAAGAGTGTGGCGCTCTATTTTCTACTCCAGCGGGGAAGCGCCGTGATAATAAGATAGTTGTAATACCGACACGAAGGAAGAAGATCACTGGGAAAAAATGAAGGAATGAAATAATACAATATTTATAGTTGAAATTGTATTTGTTAGAAAACAGCTGCTTAGCATTGATCTTTGTGTAGGTAGGTACTAGGTGTGTATTCTTTTTTTTAAATGTAATAGCATCATGAAGTCATCACAAGCCATAGTAATGACGACACAGCAGACGCAGCTAGCGCCATCAGCGTAACGCCGAGCGATCACATCTCTGCTGAACTTACGCTTGACACGTATAAGTACACACATTTGTTTACTAATTCATAGCAAGAATTAATACAAATAATTTTTTTTTCATGTTTATGGCTGTACCGAAATGACTCCATGGACAGGAGCTGCGATTTTAATAGAAAAAAACATCACGAGCCGGATCTGTATTTGTGAAAATTTCACAACAACGTACCGATTTGCATCGCTCCATTCCGAGCCTCGTAGCAGCAGCAATCCACAAACAAGAAAACGACAGCTGAAATTCAGTTTCTCGGATCATAATTTTAAAACGAACCGTAAACATGACTCGCCCAAGACGTGCAGCGGTGATGTTGCTCCCCCACAGCACAATGGGCATGATGCACCATAACCCACTGAGGTCTGTGAATGCCGACGATTGTGACGGCGGTTTCAATGCCAAACACTTGTGTTTTTCCCACGGACGGCCGACGAAAACGCGAGTCTCCCGCGTCTGTGGGAACCTTTCGTATTTTCTATGTCACACACGCGCCGAGCACAATGCGCGGGCAGTGTTATATCACGGGCCGCGGGAAGAGCCGCCTACCGACCAACGAGCCGTTGGTTATGTGAGGTTAATGCTGTAACAACAACGGCTGATACTCCCGAGTCGACAAGAATATGTATCGTGAAGCTGATGATAAAATGACACAACGTGTTTTCGTCGAAATTGACTTTTGCACCGCATCTGTACCACAAATCCATAGGTCACCGGTTTATCCGGCTCGAAGGACCAAGTTATGTTTATGGTATGTAAATGACTTCAATGACCGGTTCTCAGATTTCCGATTTATAATAAGGACACATATAATATATGAAGACTGCACTAACCTTTTTATTATATTTCCTGTCTTTCTTATATTTCTCATTGTATTTCAACCGACCGAAGTGCGCACCTCCGACGATCGATTCATCATTCGAACCTTTAATATTAATTGATCCGCCTGTCGTTTACTGTCTGTCATTCTCCGAAAAAAGGCGGCAATACTCACGCACACACATGCACATTATTATAAACCAGGAAACGCAGTGGTGTCAATCGAAGTAACAAGACGTGTAAACAAGCTCAGCAATTTACATATTTTTACCTTTTTCTTCTTCTTGTACTGGCCAAATCATTGGTTCAGGTTTTTAAGCCATGATGTTCTGTTCAGGGCCTTTGTGAGAATGTGGGTCTCTGAGTGGAAAATCTTGGGTCGGCCTGCTGCGGCGGGTGTCTGATAGGCCTACCGGTCGGACTCCCCAGTGTGCTGTTTCTTGGATAATGTCTGCTGGCAATCAACTTCACGTCCTTTTTTTGTGCCCGTCTTGTTTTGCGTACTTTCCTAATTTTTCCCTCCGTCCCTCGGCGCCTGTGTGTTATTACTGTATGTGTATCTTTGTTAATATTTGACACAATAAAGATTTTTATACGGGATCATAAGTGTAACGAAGGATGTATTGGTTGGAGGCCGTGCATCGTTGCTTGGACGCTTATGCGCTAAGCTGCGTTGCACTTAAGTTAACATTTAAAAAATGCCAACCTTGCGGTGGATGAGTAAGACCGATATAAGAGCTTTCGCTTATAAAACGGTCCTGGGTTAGCGATGGGTCCCCTCATTAGCCATGATGTTCTCATTCTTCCAGGACCCCGACTTCCAGTAGTTTTTTCCTGATCTTATCTAATACTTCTCTGAACGTCTCATTACATGTCTGAGATATTGAATTTTTAGATTTATTGTTTTTTTTTCTTTGAGTACAAACATGAAATTTTTTTATGAGATATGTCCATTAAAATAAATACTTTATTCCATAAAACGAATTGTTTATGAATTACAATAAATGAAAATGAATATTAAATAAATATATCTTCGTTCAAAAAAAAACCTAACCTAACCTTTAGGATACAAAATAGAACTAACATGCTGGTCTCCAGGAATGACGCTCGAACCACCGACTACTAGATCACCAGGCGAGTGTCTTAACTACAAGACCAACAAACACGTTATTTGGGTAGATATCAAAATGATGCGCGAACAATTCTGCGTAGTTCTCAGCAACATTGAGAACTACTCGTAAATATCTAGTTTTTTTAAATACATAGGCAACGATAATCTGAATAATACAAGTTAATTTTATCAAGATTAATTTTTATCTTTTTTTTTCACATACAATTAGTGATTTGTTAAAGTAATTACATGCGTTTGACATCCGATTTAAAATCTTTAATTCATTTCTTCTGGTAGATAGACAGTTACCTGAAAAGCGCCGATAAAGATTCTGAATTTAACGGAGCAAAGACCGTTACAAGTCAGAATGCCTCAATTGACGGGCAGTTCGAATCTGTTGATACTTGTCGCACGTACATTTATTTGTATAGGACCTACGCTCTTAAATGTATAAACTAATTTAACGCAGCGTATTCATAGATTTTTTACGTATATAAATAAAAAAAATGCTACATGAAAAGAAATGTAATCTAAATATTAAATTAATGTTTTAATTATAAATATATACACATAAAATCAATTTTGTCGAAAAATATTGTTTTAGCGTCACCGGGATTCAAACCTGGATCTCTATTTCCAATCCGGGGAAGTACACTACCAATTGTGTTATAACGCCAGTATTTTTCATGACAAATTTTCGAACCTATGTGTTACATTTTTTCAAATTAATACATCTGTCGTTCCATTATTTGAAAGTCATCTACATTATTTTTACAGAATCTCAAATACCTTTGAGTAAACCGACTGCAGACGCCAGAATTATCAATTCATTTTTATTAAATTTTGGACACATTGATACGACATATATTATTATTGTGAAGTTGTATTTAAAATATCACAGACGTATGTTCTGAATAATTATAAATTCATAATAAGAATGTGTTTTCCCTAATAAGAAATGTAATCACGGTAAAATTGTGCTAACTTCACTGGGCAGTTACTGCGATTCTCAAATATCATCTTCGTACCATTTTTAATGAAAATTGTTTTAATATAAATATAATCAGCGTGCTAAGGCTAACCTAACATACCCTTAAACGGCTACGTGAAATTTCATCTAAACAAATTCAAAATATTTCGGCGCTCGGAGAGTTTTCATTATTTGTTTATTCACCATTCTAACATAATCACAATACAACTGTACAACACACTTAATACTAACTGGAAATCATTCACGCAAATATGAACTTAATGCATAATTCAATTGGGTAGAGATCTGTCAGAATCATCGCTGTCCAATATTCCAACACAAACACAATACAATACACTAATAATTTATTTTAGATTTACAATTCATTCACTACATTTTTTTTATTGTCTAAAGACAATAATAGATACATAGACATAGACAGATATAAAAATAAAATAAATTTTATTTTTATATCTGTCGAATATTATTCTTTATTTTTCATTTTAATTAAATAACATCACAACAGCATGAAAAAAACTGGCTACTTTAACACAGGCGGTAGTTTTATAAAGTAGCCAGGACAATGCTTTATATATCAGAGGTGGACACCTACTGCAACCCACACAGTCAACTAATAAATGTACGTATTTATATTATTGTATTTACTTCTGATGCACAAAAAAATGTATATAATAAAAATTCATCTCGTCTATTTTTATTTTTTCTTGATTTCAAAATTATTTGTATCAAATGTTTATTTCTTTAATTCTTCTAGGATAATTCATTATACTTGTAATATAAAATAAATAAATGTGGAAATTTTGTTGTCATATTAAAACAGTTTAAATACTAATTAAATGTATTAATTAGAAAGATATACATATAAAATCAATTTAATCGAAAAATATTGTTGTTGCGCCACCTGCATTCGAACCTGGATCTCTTTCCAAATCGGAGGTGCATTATTCAACTATGCTACAGCGACATTATTTTTGACGACAATTTTTCTAACCTATATGTTACCTTTTTCAAATTAATACATTTATCGTTCCATTATTTGAAATAGCCATCTACTTTGTTACCTTTGAGTAATCCGATAGTAGACGACAGAATTAACAATTCATTTTTATTAAATTTTAAACACATTGATACAACTTATATATTATTAGTAGAACACATCCTTATTGTGAAGTTGTAATTATTCAAAACATAGGTCTTCGATATTTTAAATATTAATTAAATGTATCAATTAGAAAGATATACGTATAAAATCAATTTTATCGAAAAACATAGTTGGACAATGCACCTTCCCCGGTTTGGAAACAGATATCGGTTCAAATCCTGGTGGCGCAATAACAATATTTTTCGATAAAATTGATTTTATATGTATATCTTTCTAATTAATACATTTAATTTGTATTTAAAATATCACAGACCTACGTGTTCTGAATAATTACAACCTCACAATAAGAATGTGTTATCCTAATAATAAAGTTGTATCAATGTGTCCAAAATTTAATAAAAATGAATTGATAATCTCGAAATGTCAATTTCGGTACAAAGATGTGTTATTTGAGTTCCACTCTTTAGTTTATCTCGCCTAAAATCAGAACGTTAATGTTCTTTTTTTATAATTTTATGGTTCAATAGTATTATTTTTATCCTCTTACTATCAAGGTATCGCGAGGAGGGAGGGCAATGTCTCGGCAAGGCGCTTCCATTGCACTGCGTCTTGCGCTGTTTCAGTAGGTAAGTACTTGATGACCAATCAACACCCAAATATGTCATCATAAAATTTCAAAGAAGATATGTCTTGATAATTGTACCTCTGGTATTTGCAAAATGTGACTTCAACTTTTCTATATGCAAAAGTCATCTCCCTTACAGCGGCACTTCTTTCGGTAGAGTGAATTCTAGATTTCATACTCTTCGTGAATTTGATCATATAATAATCACCATTAGATCTGCTAGTCAAGGTGCTATATTTTTATAGAATTACTATGGACTAATATAAACGTTCACAAAAAATACTTAAAGAATATATTTTTTTCCATTATAATAATGAACGTACATATAATACATTTCGAAAACGGGGAGTGGAGAACTCACTATCGTTTAAAAATAATTATATATTTTAAAATTAATAAAAAACCCTGTACGGATTTATAAACTGGAACCTAACGAAAAGGATGTCTTCAGAATGGAGAAAATAATGTTATCAAAACGTGTTGAATAATGAAAAATAATTAAATAGAAAGAAATTTGATGAAAGTTTAGAAAAAATGGAGCAAAATAGATTTATCTTCAAGATTTCCGCATAAAACATTAATAACCACAGTGATAGAAGGAGAAATATATGGAATAAGAAGAGGATGGACGAGGATATCAGTCCATGAGCGAGTTACTGAAGTTGAGAAGTTAGTAATAATAATTAATTTGATATATTTATATATAGGTGTTATAATGCCGGCTTTACTAGGTTTCGCCCGTGCTGAAGCGGACAATTTACATTGTTAATCAATAATTAATGATAAATATAAATTTTTGTTTATCGCTTTTAGTTGTATTATTAGTATTGAAATTTTCAAGGAATTAAAATTTAATAAGTATTAATTGTTTTATGAATTATATTTGAAGTATAAAGAAAATAGAAGCAGAAGGTCTGACGCAGTATAGAGATGTACAAGAGAGTGACAAGAGAATACAATTTTAATACAATAAAACTTATAGCTTGATATATTCTTAATATCCCTGATTTGATTATGAAAGATCTACCCACTTCAATGTATTTTTATTATATAAAGTAAAAAAAATAATTTATTATATATAAGCATTGTAGAAAATAGGGGTTGTACTACACTCTGCTTGGTAACTCAAAAGTTAATATAAATAAATAACTAGTTTTCTGTATAATTGTTGTATTTTCTGAATTTTCGCATGTAATACAATAATTACTTTAGCCATTAATATTTTATACAGATTTTCAATTTTTTTTATAAAGGCGTTACATGTCTCAGATACATGTATCATCTGCAAAGAATAAAAATTTTCTTCCTTGTTGGTGTCTGTGTAGACACTAAATACCCCTAATAACGTTTTCATATATTACAGTCCACTCGCGCAAACTTCACATAAAACGTATTTCGCTTCTAACGCTATTTTAAACGCTGTAGTTCTATTTTTGACGTTCTAGGGGAATGTCCGAAAAAATATATCTTTTTCTTTACTAAAAAATTTTCTTACCAGCATAAGGCTATTTATTTGAGTATATATATGAGTCATTCAAAAGCCACCACTGTCCAATTGATTAAACTGAGATAAATAATTTGTGACGCAAATTGTGAGTGTGGTGCCAAGGAGGAAACCCTCGACCATATCTTTTTTGCCTGTCCATTGCGGTCACAGGTTTTTTTTAAGTAATCTCGTCAATGGTAATTTTCAACTCCCGCTTAACTTGTGTCATCTTCTTTCCCTTAACTCGCCACATTTAATCTGTATAATAGCAAATTTTTTGAACAACAATGGTATCGACTTGTAATATAATATTTCCTATTTTATCATATTATTGTACTTTTTTCTATAAAATAAAGTTTTAACTTGATTAATGGCACAAATCACTCTTGAAGGGTGGATTGCTTATTTAAAAGAAGAAGAAAAACGCAAATTTTAAAAATGATAAAATGTTTCAGAAATGTACTAACAGAAATATTTAACTATTAATATTGACAAAAAAATATTTTAAAATACCCTCTATTTGTGTCAATTGGATTGTTAGCTTTTCTCTTCCCTCATATATAAAAAGTTTTAATAAGACGATAAGTGTCTTATTAAAATTTGTGTGCATGCTGTATTTTATTCGTTGATGTCTACATGGTATAAATAGGTATATCACAATCATAAAATGATTTTAAAAAAATTATCTCTTCTTCAGGCGCATTATTTATATTACATTAATTATAAAAAAAAATAATGTAGATATAAAATTAATTGTAGATAAATATCTATTTAAGTATGTAAATAAATAAGCTTATATAAAATTTATTCTGTCGAATAGTAGTAGTAATACCTATAAAAAAAAATACCTAAAATATTGTAAAAAAAATATGGTAAAAAATACTTACATATTAAGTGGCGAAAATGTTCCTTGGTCACTAAATATTCCGATTTATAAAATCAGAAATTCCCGGAATGAACACGGATGTTAGATATTACAGTGTTATTTTTCAAAAGTTGATGAAAAATGATTTAGACGTATTTAAAGTACATATTTATTAATCAATTCTGAACAGAATTATTTTTAAAGTATTAAAAAAACTTTTGTATATTCGCGGTTTGGTTACTTTGTATATTCACCTAAGAAAAGTATTTACAATATTGTAATAAAAACACGGCAATATTTCATCACCAAATGCAACAGCCGACAAAATCGCGAGACACCATTGTCGAAATGGATGTGAATTTTATTAATAATAAATATGTATTTGTTTTATTTTCATTTGCATTAAAGTTGGCCAACTTTACTTTTAAATTCGCCACGGCAACGGGCATTTCAACTCACAAAAAAGAACAACACTCACTCGCTGTAATATTCACTAAAAACACCAACGTTTTAGAATTGTAAAATGCGGAAAAAACACACACAGAATCGTAGTAAAAATGGTTTTAAAATTGTCATATTTTCACTTTTTTCGGTCCGCTGAATACCGCCAGTAGAATCACCGTCTATGGATTTCGCCCGGCCATAGACAACGGTGGCGTCAAAATTTGAAAAAGATGGAAACTTGTATTTTCGCGAGACTCGCAATGGCCGCCCGGCGACTTCGAACGAGGTTCGCGCCCGAAATACCAAAACTTTTAATGTTTAAACACAGGACGTGCGTTGTTGGATCTATACTTGGTATATTGGTGGGCGATTTTCCTAGATCGGCGGCGTAGATCGAGTAGGATCTGGTTGAAAAGCGCGTGTCTGCGCGACGGCTCAGCGCGCACCAATGCGACAATGTGGAACGGGCGATGTTTTGGAGGCGACGAGGGCGCCCCTGCCGGCGATCCGCGGAAGCGGGGAAACGTCATTTTTGTTTTTTTCACGCGATAAATTTTTATTTTTACTGTTAAATGTGCACTCGCGTGTCGGTAATCTCTCAGAGAAATATTAACGATTTTTTATTTAAATCACTACTTATATAACGCAGCCGCGATCTATCGAACAGTGTTATTGGTTTATGCCGTTTTCTGCGGGAGTATATCGGAATCATGAAAGCGTGCTTTCGTGAGGGAAAAAATTAATGATTTTTCAAAAAATATTAAATAATATCAAATAATTCATTGTTGCATTGGATAATCAATTAGCGTAATTAAATACTAAATTAATGTATTAATTATAAATGTATACATATAAAATCAATTTTGTCGAAAAATATTCGATTCGAACCTGGATCTCTATTTCCAATCCGGGGAAGTACACTACCGATTGTGTTATAACGCCAGTATTTTTCATGAAAAATTTTCGAACCTACATGTTACATATTTATTTATTTGAAAGCCCTCTACATTATTTTTACAGAATCTCAAATACCTTTGAGTAAACCGACTGCAGACGCCAGAATGTAACATATAGGTTCGAAAATTTGTCATGAAAAATACTGGCGTTATAACACAATCGGTAGTGTACTTCCTCGGATTGGAAATAGAGATCCAGGCTCGAATCCCGGTGGCGCAAAAACAATATATTTTGACAAAATTGATTTTATGTGTATATATTTATAATTAATACATTAATTTAGTATTTAAAATATCACAGACCTATGTTCTGAATAATTACAACATCACAATAAGAATGTGTTTTCCTTAATAGTGTAATTATACTTATTTAGAAAAAAAATGTTACATACTCGTATCTTACAATACAATGACGTGAAAGTAGTCATACAAATTTATTAATACTGGCTTATTATAATCACCCGATGCAAGTATTTTTCAGGTAATATTAAATATTATTATTACATTAAAAAAAAATGCATCATAAATTTTTATTTTACTAAAAAAAACAGCATTTATAATTATTAGACAATTTTACAACAGTTTAATAGTGGGATAGTACGATGGTAGAACACTTGCTTAGCAAGTGAGAAGATTTTCAACGTAGTTTTTGTGACAATTTTTTCTTGGGTACCCGCTAAATAGTTTACTCATTACACCATAATAATCCAATACAATAGATTCCAAATTTTGATCTATATATTTTACATCCTTAGGCGGCATCCTTAGGAGGCATCTAATTTTTTCCCTGTTGGAGGGTATATCCTGAAAAATCGTGACTTCAAAAATAAAATGATTTTACTTCTTCAATATTTGTAAAATTAATCTTACTTCAAATTCAATTATAAAAATATTCCAAATTCTGTACGACCAGATTTTCACTCTAATAACAATTTAAATAATTATATATTAAATAACAAGAATAAGGACGATATTTCAAAAAAATCTGCAATTCTATAAATTAATTTACAATTATTTTTATATAGGTAAAACTTACAGAAATTTTGATATTAGAATTAAAGAGCACTTGAGATGCCTAAATAGCAACAACTATTCTGAATTCGCCAATCACGTTATGGAAACATACCATTCTTTTGGCATTAACAAGGGTTTAGAAGTTATACATACAAATACTAGGGGTATACAGTTAAATAAATTTGAAATTTTAGAAATAAGAAAAAGTGTTAATAGGAAGCTAAATATTATAAATAAATAAATCCTCTTTGCAAATAGTCATCTTTTAAATTTGTTTTCATATTAGTTCATACTTATTCACCACTTCAAAGTTTTATTTTTATCTATGCTTGTATTTTTAATTTCAATATACATTTATTCCTGAAGAAGATACCATAGGTATCAAAACATATTGAATAATCAATAAATAGTGGTTTAAACAAAGTATTTCGTCTAATTATTTATATAGAATGATTTTATTTAAAAATTAGTAAATAAATCATTTGCATAATTACATTTTATATTTTGCTATACATAGCTCAGTTACAAATCATTTAGAATATTAATTTGTCATTTATTCTATATACTCTTATTTTAAAAAAAATCAAACAGCTAGGAATTTAGATAAATATTACTAATAGATTTATTTATCAGAAATTCTAATTGAATGTGTGGAGTGCGCGCCTCTGCAATGTTATTTATATAAATGCTTCTCAAACTAGTCATAGTCGCTGTTGATGCATAAGTCTCGATGAATAGGCAAAATTATCGGAGCAGTTGGAGTGACTTGGCGTATACTTGGCTTCATCCAGCAGTGGATGGACAAGCGTTAAGGATGATGATGAAGATAATGATTATAATTACATATTCATACATAATGTAATCGATTTCCCTCTCTATATACCTTTGTCAAGTAAAATGACACAAACAATTTTAGAAATATTGCGATCAAAATACTACTTATTGCAGAAGGTCTACGTCACGACGTCAATTTCGTTAGATTTTAATGGATTTCAATATAATCCCCGTAGACCTGGAGAAAAATTATCCTAATTTTAAAACAAAATCTACCAAATTCTTGGTGTCAATTTATTTATTTATTTATTTATATTTTGACATCCATATTTTTGTGCTAACAGAGGTGGATACATAATAAACATACATAATACATAGTTTATTGTGTGGGATGGAGTAGACTTCACCTCTGATATATGCAGCGTTGTCCTGGCTACTTTGCTAGACTAAAGTCTGTGTTAAAGTAGCCAGTTTTTTTTTCGTGCTGTTGTGGTGTTATTTGGAATAAAAAGATAATTCAAATATGAATAAAAAAGTAAAAATAAAATAAAAATATACGGAGTAGGAGTGTTGTTGGACTAGTGGATTATTAGTGAAAGAATTGTATAAATTATATTAAATTGTTGGATATCCATGCTTCTGATTCATCTCTATCTGATTGAATCATATATTGGGTCCATATTTGTGTAATCTTATAGTAATTGTACGATTTCCAGTTGGTACTGAGTGTATTGTATAGTTTCGGAGCTAGGAACATGTAGAATTTTTGATAAAATGTCGTTGTTGCTCTCGGAACTGGTGTGTAGATGTTTGTTGTTTGTCTTGTGTTGTGTCCATGATTTATTGCTTGAGGAGAGTTGTTGTTAGTATGCCGAAAGGGATTTTTTTTTGATTTGCATTAAATCTAATTAGGAGTTGAATTTAATTTTTGTGTGATATACATGTATTTGGATATATTATCTAATTAAAAAATAATTTTAATGAAATATATTTAAATAGTAGTCTAAATTTAAATCGTAATAAAAATATACCCCGGTAATTCACGGTAAATTTTTCTCAACAATGAAACTGAACGATGACCATTCGACTCACCGAACTTCCGTTGAAGCGAGACAACGCCATGCGTCAAGGAACAGGTGCGACAGAGGACAATGTACAAATTATTGTCAGATTGTTACGGCAGATCTCTTTTTTTTATCCGTCCGTGTAATGTTAAAAAGAGCTGGTGGGTAAGGCTGGTATTACACAAGTTATTTTGTGAATGGAAATTTTTACGAGTAATTTTTATTGGCATGACTGCTTTACAGAAATGTTAACAACAGTAATTGCGTTATAAGGGAACACATATTTCAGGTAGTCACTGTAGGTTTAGATTAACAGTTTTATTTCGTCGTCAAATTCCAAACTTTGTTTTGCATATGAAAGAAATCTAAAAGACAACATATGAGTGGAACTTCGGCTCACGAACGATTCTGTTTACGTACAAAAATCCTGATGAAAAAATGCTTCATTTTGCGAACAGAATTTCGGTTTACGAACAGGCAAGCAGTATCATAACTAGTGATGAGCTAAACCGTTATTTTAACCGTGATTGTGACTGTGATTCTGAGATTTGTGTTCAATTATTCATAATTTGGCGACCAATCACTAGTACACTAGAAGCTGAACCTCTAACAGTTAGATCTCAGTTACCAATCACAGTCAACAGTTACAATCGAATAGCATTTACGCAATCACACTCACAATCACGGTTTAGTTCATCACCAATCAGAACTCACCACGGAAGAACTGGAACAGCTTCTTAATGAGCAGCAAAATACGGTGACGGAGAAAATATTATTTTTCAGAGATTGATGAACGAATGAAAGATGTACTTAGGTCTTCGATCCGCGAATTGTACACGAAGTGGAGTGAGGTGTAAAGTTTTATGAAAAAATATCAAATCGTGTTGTAAATGTCTTTAATGTCTTATTTCCGCAATATTATAAAAACCAAGAAGAAACAAATATTGTTCGATAGGTTTTTTGTGAGACAGAAATCTGATGAACTTCAAGCATCTGATGTTTTCATGGAAGGAGAGTCCCCTTTCAAACAATAACACATTACTACATATTTTGTAAGATAAGTTAAAATAATATTTGTTTTAACGTTTATTCTTTTCGTTATATTACTTCCAATTCATAATCGTAATCCACACATAATTGTAATAAACCAATAATTGATAAATAAATACCAAATTAAGAAATTGTATTTTATTTCTTAGTTATTTAAAAACAACATCGACCTGGAACATAATATTCACTTTGTACTTCGGCCTATCATTTTCATCCTCTTAGGCGCTGTCATCGTCAACTGTTTCAGTACATGATGAACAATAGAGAGTTATCTTCATAAAGTCTTTGTTGTTGCCTAGGGCGACCCTAGCCACCTTCCCTCCGGAGTTGCCAAGAAGATTCTAAAAACATAGTCAAGTCATCTTAATTGAGAGCTTTCTGTACATACAAATAGGAGCTGCCTTCCTTAACGTGGTTACATTGATTCATTTTAATAAATAATTATTACTCACGATTATTGAATTGTGCAATCTCCGGGTCACACGTCCCACGGAATGGATGACGTCAATTCCGGTCGTACATCGGAATCACTGCAAGGTGTAGGGAGGAATAGGGAAGCGTGGTACAGGGAGAGGTCGGTGAGGGGATAGGGGTTCAGTCGAAAGACCAGTGATTTCGGGAACCAAAATTCGGAAAGACTGCCCGCCTTACCTTGAGTATGACGCCTCCGCAAATCCTCGTGGTCGCCGCCGAAAATCACCCAATAATGACACATGAATTAACCGATCTCCACTTCCGACTGAAGCTGGCGATGTCAGTTTGCATTCACAGCATACACAGATAATAAACACTATGCACACAAATTACAAGATTTCAAAAAATACAGTGCCGGTGTACTGGATCTGAAAGGGTCCACACCGCGAATGCTATCGTGATGTCGAGATCGAACATAATATCGCTCAAGTTGACATCTGCTGGCGTCAAGGTCATACTGATGAGCAAGCATTAAGATAGGTCAAATTTGGACGCGGACATGTGACAACAATAATTTTCGCGCCTGATATTACAAATGCGCTAACGTGTGTTTTGCAAATACAATTATAAATACCTATACTTCTTTTTCTTCTTCTTCTTCTTCTTCACTGATGGATGTAGGCCTTCCTCATATCCTTCCATTGATTCCTGTCTTGTGCTGTCAGCTGTCAGTTTCTATCTGCCAATTCCTTTAAATCGTCAATCCATGGTTTCTGAGGTTTTCTTACTGGTTCATTTTAAGTTCGTATTGAGTATATAACCACCTATATAAATGTATTGTATCAATAATCAGTAGAAACAAAACTGAACAAAATTAATCAACACAATAAATCAAACATGATTTTTTTGATTCTGTATTTAATTTTTAAAAATATCAGTTGATAATGCCATAGACAGTCGAAACGATCGTACAATTATTTAAAAAAATTAAACATAAAACCAAAAAAATCGTGTTTGATTTATTGTGTTGATTATCAATGGAGTTCTATAAAATGAATACCGTCTGTATTAAAAAAAAAAAAAAAAGAATCTGGACAAAATTCTTGAAAGATGTTATATCTACGGTTTTAAAAGTGTTTTTGATATTATTTAATACATTAATAACACCATTAAACTATTTTTATGGTAATGGCCCATCTTCAGCACAAAGTAATCTATGAATTATCACTTCACGTGCTTTGCTCGATGACGCATCCAGTACATACGTCAAGTCTCATTGAGGGATCTCATGAAAAGCTGACTCCCTGACCAGAGAATGGTAACGACTACAGAATAGCTACAGATATAAATGTATGTGTAAGTGAATTTTTTTTTTGCTTTTATTCTCATAATATAAATATTATTTTGTAACTTAAATGTATTATTTTTTTGGCAAATCGGATCTTCATAAAAAAAACCCGATCACGCATTATTATTATTATTATTAATAAATGAACATAGATCACAAGGGTCATTGTTTGGTCTCTTATGCCTCGTGTATTTCTAAAATAGTTCAAATGATACTATCATATTGAACGCGAGAAATCTCTCAATTGAAACTAAATTACTTTCTTAATTAAATTGTATTTAATTAGATTAATATTTGCATAAAATAAAATTAATAATTTTTGTTATTTTTAATATTTTTAAAGACCGGCGTGTAAGCTGAGCTTTAAGCTTAACCAATGATGGTAGAGTACGGAAGCGATTCTTGTCTTCTCCTTACCAATTATTTCTCTCGTGAAGGGGATTATCTTCCTTGGAAGATATTCTAGCCGATTCTAAAAACAACAATTTTATCAATTATGTGATTGTAATTTGTGCAAACTTGGCCTTCTTCTTATTTTTCTTAGGGGATATTCTTCTGTCACTGAGGTTCTTCCCATTTATCTCATTAGATATCCTTTGCGTCCAATAATCTATATCAATTTTTTGGAGCAGGGTAAACAATGATGAGATAACGAACTAAAAAGTTTTGAATTTTTTTGATTTATAATTATAATACGTGGTCGTCATAATTTTAAAATAGAATATTGACATTATTAATTATAAAAATATTAGAATTTGTAACTAAGATTTAACTCTTGGAGGTATACTAGTAGTTTCTAGTGTACCAGTCATTGCTCGAAGAATTCCGAATAATCAGTTACCAATCATTGTTACAATCGTACACTCACAATAACTATTTAAATAACGGTTATTGTCACAAAGACTGTCAGTTCGAAAAAAAAATTACATGTTATCTTTGGTTTTTTTTGGTTGATATAAAATGTCATACGTGCAAACCTTCCTTCCTTAAATTGGCTTATATACGTTATACAAATGTATTTTAATCCATAAAAAGTGACATCAATTTTAATAAAAATGTATCTATTTTTTTGAAATTTGCAGTTGTTGATTCCGAAAGGGTAAGCGCGAAACCTGGCAAAATAAAATAAATTAATTATGTATCAAGTAATAATAATAGTAATAAATAATGATTTTATACTTTGACGTATATGTATGTATACCTCTACAATCACTAAAAATGAGTGACTGAATGATGGAAAATATCGAGAATTTTTGCGAAAAATATATTTGCCCGTTGAAGTGAGTGCCCTGATTTCAAAAATGAAAATAAAATATCCGGTCGCAAGTATTTAAAAAGATTTTATATTTTCATTTTGTAGCATGAAACGCTTTATCTGTAGATATGACGAATTCACTCAAACCATAGACAAATCAGAAACATGATGAATGCACACTTAATTCTGAGATTGCTCGTTTTCTGTACCACTAATTCTATTTGGGTGTAATCGGTTAGTTCAGTTTGATTAGGTCATGTTCGGTATTTATGATAGATCCACTGATCGCCGATGGCTGTACGAGTGTGGACGCTCCATTATCTTTACTATACCTATTTGTCCCCTCCTCTCCTTATTCCTCATAGCTCGACTTTTTCTGTATATTGTTTATGACTTTTGAACTGTCAAGGATAGTGGATGGCGTACTACGTGCTTGAAGTTTTTGTAAAGTGTATTCGGTTCCTCGCGTATGCATACAAAAACCGCTTCATGCTGATTATCGAAGAATGTTCCTGAGGTTCAGGATATATGACTACAGGAGAGGAAATCCAGAAAAATCGTGTTCTTTCTGGTTGGTCCTCGAGTCTTTATTGCCCTGTTCCTATACCGAATTCTTATCACCCTTTCTCCATCTCATTTCTTCACCCCTTGTGTAAACAGGTTAGTTAGTTTAATTATACAATCCGATAATATATACACACATTGATTATGGTGTGTTTTTTGGCTTTTTATTTTATTGTGGTACGATATTAATATGCAGGCGGCTATTATGGCCGCTTCGCGGCCGATAGTGGCCGATTTGCGGCTAGGGCTACTGTAGAATTTATATTTCAATGCGAATATATTTTATTATATTGCTTTAACAATAGTGCATTGTGCATCCTTTTTGAAATATATTATAAATCCACGTAAAGACATTCTCGAAAAAACTGAGATCATGTTTACATGAATGATTTGCGAACAAACGTAAACATTACAAATATTATACATACCTGTCATTAGCATTATTATACATATACTTACATGTACGGATCCAACAACATATGCAGATCATAGATAAAAGATGAGAGAGCGTTTTCGACTTTTTGCTTATTTTGAAGTAGTTGATTGGAAACCACGCCTTTTTCCGAAATCTTTAAAGTTAACAATCATAAATGTTATAAATACTAAATTAATGTATTAATTGTACATATATACATATAAAATCAATTTTGTCGAAAAATGTTGTTTTTGCGTCACCGGGATTCGAACCTGCAGTCGGTTTACTCAAAGGTATTTGAGATTCTGTAAAAATAATGTAGATGGCTTTCAAATAATGGAACGACAGGTGTATTAATTTGAAAAATGTAACATATAGGTTCGAAAATTTGTCAAGAAAAATACTGGCGTTATAGCACAAAGGTAGTGCACTTCCCCGGATTGGAAATAGAGATCCAGGTTCGAATCCCGGTGACGCAAAAACAATATTTTTCGACAAAATTGATTTTATATGTATATATTTACAATTAATACATTAATTTAGTATTTAAAATATCCCAGACCTATGTTCTGAATAATTACAACTTCACAATAAGAATGTGTTTTCCTTAATCATAAATGTTTTAAGAAACATTTTAAATACTTGCGACCAACTAAATTCTATAGAAAATTTTTTTTTTTGTAAAAATCAGACAGTGGACCATATTCTCGATATGTGCCGTCCCTGGTTCGAGTCCTGGCGGTAAATATCTATTTTTTAAGTGATTCGTCTAATTTGTTTTAAATTGAGATTGTTTGAATTACAGTGAATTTCACACCAACGAGTCTTTTCATATTATAAATAAACGGAAAAAAAAAACAAATATAAAATACAGCGAATAAAATTAAAGAAATCATTAAAAATTCAGTATTGCACTTTCTACTCCCATTTCCAAGCAGGTGGGAGAAGTCGAAAAGCAACACCAGACTCTTCGGGCCATTTCTCTTCTAGGTCAACGTTGGTTCCAACACTTGACTCTGACATGGCAAGTGCCAAACTGTTGGAGGTATCGCTTTGGGTCTGTAGTTTTCACATTTGAAGATGTGTCGGAAAACTCGTCCTAGCGGAAATAAAACGAAGATGAGTCTAGGGCCGGCTCAGGCGTTTCGGAACAAAAAATTGGACCTTTTTCCTTACTTATTTACTTACCATTAAACTGTATCCCGCAAAGATAGTCAGATACAATAGAGCGACGTACTCTTCTGTACTAACACACGAGTCTCGCTTCATTTGCTCATACGTTACATCGTTGAATATAAGTTGATCCAAACTCAGCCGTTATTTTAAATATTACTTCATTTTTTAATTTTTCTGGGTTAGAAACGTCGTATTTTATGTCTGTTAAATAAAAACTATACCATTAACGAAAATGCGTCGAAACACGATTGGATAGTGCATCAAAGTTGTGAAAATTCAACACGAAGATGGTGAAATTTTGGCGGATCAATATATATTATTTTAGATTGTTAACTTTGTTTTATTAACCACTTAATAAATTAAATACATCAACCGGTTTCGAAAAATATCATTTTCTTCTTCAAGATATCATTAAATAATAAAAAACATATGTTATATTGTTTCTTTAACAAAATAAATTTTTAAAAAACAATAATTACTTAAAAAGTAAATTTAGTACCCAACATAAATTGTTACAAATTGATGCAAATTATTAAAATAATATTTAGGAAAAAAATTTACAATGGTATTTGGGGTTAAATTAAGTTAGTATTTCATAATATTTTAATTAGTTTTGTCAACACAGAGATCAACACCGTTTACATGTAAAATAGACAATCCCAAATTTTTATTAAAATTTTCATTTTCTAATAAATGATCAGAAAATTCTAAACATCTAAAATGCTCTTTTACTCTTATATTACATTGTATCTTAAATTAATAAGTTAACAATCTACAATAATGAATTTCAACCACAAAGTTGGTTTTGCTGAAGCTGTTTGAATAGAGCCTCAATTATGCAAAAAATAACGGCTTAGTTTGGATCAACCGTTATGAAGATCATATTCCAGCATCTATTCTCAATACGTTTTCTATCTCTGGTGCCATCTAAACTAGTGTCACATATATTTCCTACAACGCTCTTTTCATTTTTTTCCACGTGAATATACCATCTAAAGGCCCCGTTATTTAAAATAAATTTACATTGTTAAATTTAATAAAATAAATCTTTATTGACGTACATTTTTTTTATACGTGAGAATATTCAATAATATAATGATATTAAGTTATTTATTGAGTGGAAGTGGGAAATTGGGGTTGGAATACATCCAGGGTAGTGTTAAGGGTTAACTTAGCGATGAGTTACACGATGTTATATAATCGCAGTTCAAACATCACTTATGCACTACTCCCCTTCCGGTTGCGACCGGAAACCGGTTAAAAGTTAACTGACAATTTAAGCAATTCCCACCGGACATAACTCAAACTGGGGTAGGATTGTATATTCATTATAATTACATCTAATATACTTTATATCATTATAAGTAGATATGGTCGTATAATAAAATATAATGATAACGTAAACTTAAAAATTTACTACCTTAATGTTATTTTTAGTACGGTGACTCGGCTCTGCATTTATTCAACATATAACTGTACAAGTGTATCATATTATCGTATAGGTATACAGGGTGTAATAGATCTAGTCTACAATATTTTATAGGTGAATTACGAGTATATATTAAAAATATTCATATATATATATGTATGTTTACGCACCTCGTTACTTTGATTAGCACCACTAGGTTTCTTGGTTTACAACCATGTACATGTGTGTATGTGTGAGTATTGCCGCCCTTTTTTCGGAATGCCAAGAGGACGGTAACCGACAGGCGTCATTCTTTTTACATCCCGTGCTTCGACCAGTCCAGCGATACAAATAAACCACCAGTGCGCGCTTCGGTCGGTCGACCCGAAAGACAGCAAAATTATAGAGGTTAGTGCAGTTCATATATCATATGTGTACTTATTGTTAATCGGAAACCTGGGAACCAGCTATCGAAGGCATTTACATAAACACATGTCAGAAATATAAGCATTACAAAAAAATCATAATTATGCGATTATTTCGATCAATTTAAATATTTCATTGATCTCAAATTATATATTGAATATAAAAAATTAAAGTTCATCAAATTTCGAGCAGCCAGATTGATTTATATCTAAAAAAAAATATTTTTTAACATACTTAAACTTCAAGTTTAACATGATTTTGTAAAAATTTCAAACAATATTTTCCGTGACCGTGCACAATTTGCACATATTCCATAAACATTTTCGACTCGTAATTAAGTTAGATATCCACCCATAAAATATTGTATCTGTAACACCTTGTATAATAAGAAAAGTTCCTGTATTTGTTTATAATATCGTTATAGACAAATATGAACAAATGTAATAATTGTACCATGTAATAAAGGAAAAGAAAAAAGTTAACTATGTAGGAAAGCCACGAGGTTTGACGTCAGTTTGAGAGTAAACAACTCTCAAAACGACTCCGGGGTAGGGTGGGACCCTTTGGGGCTTCCTTCAGATAATATCGTTATTTCCCTTATTTGTACAGAAAAATATGTCATTTGATATGCACGGATAGGCAGGTACTATGATTTTGATGAAAAATTAATCATGTATTTGATAAATATAAATTAAAACATTCTGTTTATATCATAATTGCTCAACTCCCAGCTAATTATTAAGAAGCAAGAGATGTTACCTTCATACATACGTAATATTCTGTTATTTTTTGGAAACACTGGCCATCACTTTGCCGCAGCCGCAATTGTTTTCTACTTGAAGACATCAAAGTAATGTATTTCACAGTAAATATAATACATTACTTTCTACAAAATAATTACCCCTTGGACACGTTCCTGCGTGTCAGTCAGAACAACAGGAAATATATATATATATACTCTTAGGCTTAACGTAGAACTGCCTGCCTAAGAGGACGTGTCTCATGACCGACTAGGGCGACACTCTATCGATAAGTCACCCCCTGAAGATAAGTCATGAGATTTACCCGAAACGTCCTTCCCAGGACCACAGACGCGGAATAACCAAGAAACTCTCTCTGGCGCATATATCTATATAATGTAAATATATATGTAACATAGCATAAAGTATAATTATAAATTTTATTAAAAAATGTATTGAGAGTTTTCTTCGTCGAATGATATGATCGATAGTACGATATTGTCGATAATCTGTGTGATAATTCATTTCATATTTTGAAAAATATATATATTATTAGTGGACTTCAGTTGACTTTGGCCAAATACGTACATATGTTTTATTGTTCGTGTAATTAATTGTTCATTTTTGAATTTTTAATATTTTTTTAATTATTAGTTTTTTATAATTTTTATAGATGAATGTGTTATTATATTCTGTATGTTTACGTGCCTTGTTATTTCGATTGGCACCACTGGGTTTCCTGGGTTATGATAATGTACATACGTGTGTGTGAGTATTGCCGCCCTATTTTCGGAAAGCTTAGAAGATGGTAACCGTCAGGCGTCATTCTTATTACATCCCGTGCTTCGTCCAGTCCAGCGGTTCAAATAAACCACCGGTGCGCGCTTCGGTCGGTCGAAATCTAAAGAATACATCCCGGCTAAGAGAACAACAACATCGGGCCAGAAAGACAGCAGAAATAAAAGTTAGTGCAGTTCATATGTCATATGTTGTTAATCGGAAACCTGGGAAACCAGCTATCGAAGGAATTTACATAAACACAATATACATGAGAATTTAATTTAATTTTAAAAAACTACTATCATATTATGAAATAATAAATATTTAATCAAACAGTTTTTATTTGTTTATTCAATTAATATAAACTTTTTTTTTCCATAGATAATATCCCTAATAGATACAGTACATCATGCATATGAATATTAAAATTTATTTTCTTTTTAATAAAATTTAATTCATGGTCTCATTTTGACTCTCGAGTCCGGGGCATTGAAAAAAGTCGAAAATACAGAATCCCTAATGCGTACGCAGGGCCTAGTACAATCAATCGGTGATAGCCCATTGTTTTCTGCTAGTTTAAAAAAAAAACTAAAATGTTTCATTTTTTTGCTATTCATTGTCAGTTGAAGAGTATTTTATTTTTATGTAGAATTATATGGTGCCAAATTAGCTCCACCAAATTATGTCTACGGGCCCTTTCTTCAGAGGGGAAGTAGGCACAATACCAGGCCGGACCGGAAGACGCGCCGGAGCCTTCAGCCGTGACGGCTATACCTCTACCGTCCAACCAGCCGCCCGGGTTTCCTCAGGCAGGCCCTTCGCCTTGGTGTTCATTAATTCACCAGGTGAATGGTAAATTGCGCCGTGTTCAGTGTGTTGTATTTTTGGTAACATTTGTTTTGATAGCTAAGAATATTCTAGAAAATTCTTATTATGTGGTATATTGCGTTTCCCCATCTTTTATTTGTTTATTATTATTATACACGCCCTATTCAGGCATTAACATAATTAGTAAAATATACAAGTGAAATATACACGAAGAAGAAAATGTTTTTACATAATCAAAATTAAAAATTAATATAAAAAGTAAAGTTGCAAGTTAGGTCGAGACACAAAAAATTGTAATAGTGTAGTCCTATAAAGAATTAAATTAACAGCAAAAATTTCGACTACCTCCGCATATTCATTCCACAAAGAATGCAATCTTAGGACTGCGGAGTTAGCTAGTGCATGAGATCTGACATTACCACAGTAATAAAACAATGAATTGTGTTTCGATGACCCCAATGGTGCGTGAAAGTCAAGCAAACCAACAATCTGGTGGCAGTCTATCATACCAATGATGATCCTGTATAGAAATATAAGGTCGGTCATCGCACGTCTCACTGATAATTTTAACAATATCAGACGGCTAAGGAGATAATCATAATTGATATCCTCAGAGCGTATATTTAATTTAAAATTAATAAATCTTAGAAATGTTCTCAGGATTCTTTCAACCGCCGTCGAGTGTACAATGAAGTGAGGCGACCATATGACTGAATTATATTCTACCTGAGGTCTGACTAGAGAAGTGTGAAGTACTTTACAAGTGTGCAGGTTGGAAAAGTTTCCCAACATCCCAACATTTTGACACCTTTATTAGTTATGGAATCAATGTGGGGAATTAATAATAATTAACTGACAAATGTTACACCCAGATCATATAAGATATAAAAAAAATTCGCCAAAGTATCGAAAATTTCAAACGTGTTTTTAATATCTCTAGGTTAAGATTACTTAAACGTTTTTTCTTTTAATATATTCAATAACAGTACGGAAATATATATTTAATTTGAAATGAAGTGTATATTGTTTTTATTACGAGTAAGAAAATAAATATATTTTAGCGAAATCGTACGAGATGACTGGTAAGTATACTGACATCTGTCATCTTTTCTTATCTATGGTATGGAAGAAATCTTATTTACCATAGAATGAAGCTCTTTTTTAGTCGTAATGTCAAAACGACGATTTTTGGTTATGTTTGCGACATAACATTTCTCAAAATCTGTCATGTCAATCTGTTATTAATATCAAATATGTACGTATGTATAAATACAAAAATGCTATTGTATCAGTGTAATGTGCATTTAAATAAAGACTGAGTCGGATAAATGATTTTCTCAGTAGATTTTGACAGATGTTATGTCGTAAACATAACCAAAAATTGTCATTTTGACATTATGACTAAAAAGAGCTTCATTCTATGGTAAATAAGATTTCTTCCTTACCATAGATAACTAGTCTATCCGCGATTCTTACATGTTCAATAGATACCATTTTAGTACTAATGGCGAATAATGAACAAGAACTACAGAGTCTAGCGAGTACAATGTACGATGTATGCAAAGAAAGCGACCTTATTATGAATGTCAACTAGTTGAAAGTGACGGTATTCGAGGAGGAAAGCAAGATACCGTGCTAAATACTTGCAGGTAATGAATGTTTGGAACAACTAAATGAGTTTGTGTATTTGGGAAGTATGTTTGAAAGAAACGGGAAGGCCGAGAAAGATATCGAAAGGAGGGTGACTGTAGGAAACAAAATAAACGACGCTTTGAATGGAATTATATCTAACGGGAACTTGTCAACCGAGGCAAGACTAGCAGTACACAATGGAGTCCTAGTACCGACACTGATGTATGCCTGAAACTGGCAAATGAGTAACGAAAGTAGACTGAAATGCAGTGGAAATGAGAGCAAATTTATTTATGACAGAGTAAAGAATGAAGAAATAAGGAAAGAATGTCAATCTGATGTTAGCATAATGAGTAAGATTAATTAGATAGTTTGGTCATATGGAACGTATGCATGAGGAGAGAATGGAAAGAAAGATATATGACGCAAGCGTTTACGGCACCAGATATAGAAGACGCCCGCAGGAGACTTGACACGACCAGGTAAACCAGATACTGGGGGATGGTTCTGTTAGAAACCTCAACAATCTGCGGGCTTGTATGAATAGATGTAAGAATGTGGATGAGGCGAGAATTGTGTGGCGCTCTATACTCTCTGCCTACCCTTACGGGAAAACGGCGTGATGGTAAGTTAGTTTGTTGAAAATCAGCTATAGCTCAATTGCTTGTCTGCTAGTTTTATTTTAATAATCTTACCGGCTTATTCTGAAAATAGCAATATTCTGGAGGGTGATTGTTATCCTAACTCACCAAAAAATCCTCGGAATGAGACATCTTGAGATAATCTTAGAGATTTAGTTGAGATACATCTCAATACCATGTACACACGTAATTGACATATCTAGAGATAAACTCAGAATCAGCTTGAGATTAGTAGATTAGATTTGACAGATATATTTAACAAGTCTACACAAAAGTCACTTAAACCACCATACAATTATCTTTTCTGGAAAGTTGTACGTACGTTATTAAACATGAAGGCGATAGATACAGATGAAGTTTAACGTGCGACTACGTGACGGCGCGAAGGGGACTAAGAATTTCACAGGAGAAAAATTCGTATCGCAGATGATACGGTAATTATAGCAAGTCACATTGAAGATTTACAACTTTTGCTGAACCAAGTAGTAGACACATGTGAGATTTTTGGATTAGAACTTAATACTACTAAAACAAAATACGTGCTCATTAACAAGTAGAACACAGCTGACAATTAAATTTTGTATATTTCTAGAACGGAATTGAAGAAGATACAATGTATTATATACCTGTATTGCCAATATAAATGAAATATGGAATTCTTCTATTGAAATCAATAGCCGCGTTGAGCAAGCTCGTGAAACCTTTATCCGCATGTTGTGCAGTTCTTAGTTTGCGAATGCGAATGGTCAGATGTTCTCGATATTATTTTAATAAGAGTAAATATGACGATTTGATGCATTTAAGATGTGGATCAACACAAGAATGCTCAAAATAAGCTGGATGAATACAGTTACGAATGAAGGTGTTATAATAAAACACTTGTTTTTTTATGCTACTCGTTCAATTTACATGAGACGCGTTTCGCCTTGTAAGTGCATTATCAATCTAACAAAGGTTACTTAGAAAAATTATAAGTATTCAAAATATATGTAAATCCTCGGAATTCCAATGAATAATATTGTATTAAGGAAAACACATTCTTATTGTGAAGTTGTAATTATTCAGAACAGACGGTCTGTGATATTTTAAATACTAAATTAATGTATTAATTATAAATATATACATATAAAATCAATTTTGTCGAAAAATACTGTTTTTGCGTCACCTGAATTCGAACCTGGATCTCTATTTCAAATCTGGTGTTATAACACAATCGGTAGTGTACTTCCCCGGATTGGAAATAGAGATCCAGGTTCGAATCCCGGTGACGCAAAAACAATATTGTCCCTTTTCATCTCATGTAAATAAAATTGTATGGCTGTCTCCCATTATAGTTATAAATATAATTTGTTAGATTGATAATGCCATTACAAGGCGAGATGAGAAGTGTTTTATTTTTACATGAGTGATTAGGAAGTTCTGAATATTGAGAAAATATAAATATGTTATTGTTCGGGTGAATAAAAAAAAATAATTAGGAGAACACATTCTCATTGTGAAGTTGTAATTATTCAGAACATAGATCTGTGATATTTTAAATATGAATTAGAAAGATATACATATAAAATCAATTTTGTCGAAAAATATTGTTATTGCACCACCGGAATTCGAACCTGGATCTCTTTCCAAACCGAGGAAGGTGCATTATCCAACTATGCTGCAGGGATGATATTTTTAGCAAATTCCGAACCTATATGTTAGCTTTTTAATATTAATAATAAAGTTGTATAAATGTGTCCTAAATTTAATAAAAATTAATTGATAATTTTGGCGTCTGCTATCAGATTACTCAAGGGTATTTGAGATTCTGTAAAAATAAGGTAGATGGCTCTTTCGATTAAACGTATTAATATTAAAAAATTTGTCGCTAAAAATATCGTTGCTCTGACATAGTTGAATAATGCATCTTCCCCGGTTTGGAAAGAGATCAAAGTTCGAATCCCGGTGGCGCAATAACAATATTTTTCGATGAAATTGATTGTATGTTAATATCTTTCTAATTAATATATTTAATTCATATTTTAAAGAAAAATAAGCATTTAAAACCATAAAAATTCGAAGACTTCAATATCTCGTAATCCATAATAATTCAATCAATATGTAATGAAACATGCGGAGAAGTACGAGATCTTGAACTTCATGATGCAGGGAAAGATTGCTGAAAGTCGATGTTCTGGAAGAAGGAGAACATCATGGCTTAAGAACCTGAGGGAATGGTTTGGCCAGTCTACTGTAGAGCCTTTTCGGGCCGCAGTGAATGATGTGATGTGATGAATAATAATCTATCTCGATATAAGATGGCGACTTCAATGTAATATATGATAAAAACATAGAATCGTGGACAATTAGAAGGATATCCAGTAACTCTTAAACGTTTACCTCAACTATTGTTAACATCACAATAACAATTGTACTTCTAGACAATTATTGTACGGAGACCGTTTTTCATCGCTTTCGTTAGAAAAACTTGTCTTAGCGGCCGGAGGCGGCCGGAGGCTCGTTAGTCCGTCGTTACCCCCGCCGTTACTCTGCCGTTGTGGCGTTACACCTCCTCGCTCGTTTCTACAACGGTGGCTCTGTCAAGCAGAGGGTCGCGGATTATATTTCACATTTCACCATCGTCCACGTCGGTCTCGCGCACAGACCGCCAAATATACAAACATGAACTAATGCAAATTCAATGTGTCACCCGCGTATTCGCTGTGGTACCATTTACGCAATCGAATAGCTCAGTGACTTTTTTCAAATATATGATTCGGGTCATATATGAAATCAAGTCACAAATAAAAAATAAAAAAAGTCAAACACATCTAATTATTTGATTTCTCTATTGTATTACATTAAAAGAAAATACTATGTTAATTATATTAATTGACGAGCAATCATCGCCGTAGAACTGTTGTGCAGTTTGGCAAAAAATGAAAATTGTTGTGAAATAAAGATCCATACTAAATGTGATAATGTAAGTAAAAAAAATTTCTGCATCAAATGCATACCATTAAGACCAACCATTATAATAATTTTATTTATATTATTGTCTTGTGCACTATTTTACATAAAAAAAAATGTATCTAAAGCGTACTAGTAGTTCATTTTAGGATCCCACTGGTGTCCAAATAAGGAAACCTGTTTCCTAAATTGAACCATTGCCATTTTTTTACTTTACCTTGATTTCCTTTTTCATGTATTTATTTTTCGTTTAGCAACCACTAAAATGTAAAATATAATACAATGAGTTTTCAACTACTATTTTCTCTTTTTTGTTTTGAGTACTCGTTTTCATGTGTGGCACCAAAATATAGAAAATGGTTAATTATAGCCAATCATCCCTTACATTTTTATGCATAACTCAAAAACACATAAAAATCGTTTTAGGGGGTTTTGGAATTAGGCGCTATATATTAAAATATTATTAGTTTTGAAACATAATGGTTACTTAGAATAAATAGAAGAATTCAAAAAAAGAAGAAGTAAATCCTCAGAATTCCGATAAACATTTGTCTCTTTTCATCTCATGCATATAAAATTGTATTGCTGTTATCCACTATAAATATAAATACAAGTTGTTGAGTAAAATTGTTAGATCGATAATGCCCTTACATGGCGAAACGCGTCTCGTGTAAATTAAACAAGTATAATTAAAATACAAGTGTCGGTTATCGAGTTTAATATTAATCAGTGGACGCAACTCGAATTGGAAGTCCGAAGGAACATAAGAGCAGATGGATCTGGCCTACTTTGCTTTCAAGTTCTGGGTTGAGCGTCGTCTTCACCTCCGGTTGACGAGCACGTTTGTTGTGCCGAACCGAGACAACACTGCACTTCCTGAGTTATTGAATACACTTCCTCTGCGCGTTCTCAGCGTTACGCACGGCGCGAATGTAGGACGGCAGGAAAAGACACAAGAACTTGATAGTTCACTGTCGGAGCATAATCTGTTCCCCCGTCGGTGAAATCACAAGTAATGAGTTGGCCAGAGCGGAACAGGTGTAGATTATTGGATGGACGAAAGGGACAGGGAATGAGTATTCGAAAACATTAAAAGTAATATTTCTACTTCTCGAGCAGTGCGGCGCTGTCCTGAGAAAAGTGGCTAAAAATGCGAAGAACGTTTGAGTATCCCTGACTGAACAGGGAAGTGACCTGGCTCGTGCCAAGAACCATATACATAATATGATAGCGTGGTTCATTATGTATGTCTGCCTGCATGTATGTATCGTGCTGGCTGTACATAACCATCCCACACACACCCTCACGCCGGTCTCTGGTGTTAGTGCTTCAGGGGCCAATTTGTTCGTCGGGAGTTTACTCACCTCTTTAAATCTCTAACATTGATACTGACGCAAAGTTGAGGGTGCTAGTTGTAATCACAGCAACGTCCATATTTTTTTATTTGTAAATAATATGAAAAACTGATAGGAAAACTTTGTGACTTTATATGTACATATATAAATGTCGACTAGTTTCGGTTGGGTCCAATCTTTTTCAGAACATACGAAATAGTATATTGTACTGAACAACGTTGAGTCCATTAGGCAAGACTAAGGGGTGAAAAAATGGAGCAAAAAAGAGAAAAGAAATGAAAGATCCACAATTTCAGTAGAAAAAGATGCGGCTTACCACCTTTACATTACAGATTAAAAACTTTTCTAAAATAATGGCAAGAAAGGTACCATTGGATTAACAGGAAGAACCCAAAACATAATTAAATTAAAAGGAGAGAAATTTCAAAACTACATTTATTTATATTTAGTTTATTTTTGATGAAATTTGAATAATCAAATTATAATAAATATTTTTATTGAGTTTGCGTAAGCATTATTTAGATGTTACAGATGTTTCAGCGGTTAAAGCCAATTTCAAACTGTGCATAAACCGTGTACAATCGACTCAATAACACTCCATCTACGCGCCTACCTCTCACTCTCCACACCTCGTATTTTGCAATTCCGTTAGTCTGCCCGTGTAAGTGTGACTCGATCCATTTTGTGTCTCGTCCACTATCCCTTTTTTGGGAGTGTTTTTTGATGAATGAACTACTGCACCTTAATTTTCCATAGATTTTCCATCTATATGTAAAACCATGTTCTACGGATTTATGTTGTATGTTTTTTTATTAATAAATTATTTATGAAGGTCAAAATTTTTAAATTTTGCCAAAATTGCTAATAACGTTTTGCATAAACTTGAATATTTATTGAATTAAAACGCGTATTTTTGTTAGCTTTGATGAGTGGGACCGACAAGGGAGCCCTAGCTTCTAAAGCGATCCCGGGAAAGCGTGGAACCCCCGTCCTCCAGCTGTTCTATAATAATACCTCATTAAATAACTAGACTTAAGTTTTTTTTATGTATTCATTGATCCCGACAACTTTTAGTTACGTTATAATGATAAGCAATGTGTGACATTGGTTGAAAAACGCACCTCTTGAATATACATAGCGCACGGAGATTTTTTTGTATTTGTATTAAATTTGTTGAAGGAAGGTACCAGCTATGGTTTATATAACCGAGTCGATGAACTTTAGCGAGCGCCAGTCGACGAGAGGTATTTCTGCCAGCTCCTAAGGCGGGGAGCAGCTGCCTACTCTGTTGTGCAACTCGCAATGTATTTAATCGTAACTAGCCTCGCAAGTCAAATTTCAACCCTCTACTGTGGGGAATTGTACCTGTAAGAGAATGCCTCTAACTATATGAATATCTCTGAAAATATACTAAATACAGATACTTTTAAAATTAGCAATATTAACTTTGTGGTTAAAATTCATATTTTTTTATTTGTTATCTTTGTTTTATTAACCACCGAATTGAGTTTAAATACATCTACCGGTTTCGAAAAATACCATTTTCTTCTTCAGGATGTCATAACTAACTAAAAATACATATCATTGTTATTTCACCAGAATCTATTTTAAAAAAAAACAACAATTATTTAAAAAATAAATTTAGTACCTAACAAAAGTTGTTGATATACAAATTTAGTCGAATATTTTTTAGTTGCAAGGATTGTGCTGCATTTTATATTGGTAAAACGGGTAGAAATTTTAATGTAAGAGTAAAGGAGTAATTTAGTCGACTAAATTTGTATTAAACAACAACCTGAGTTAGGTACTAAATTTATTTTTAAAAAATTGTTATTTTTTTTTTAAATAGATTCTGGTGAAGAAACAATGATATATATTTTTAGTTAGTTATGACATCCTGAAGAAGAAAATGGTATTTTTCGAAACCGGTAGATGTATTTAAACTCAATTCAGTGGTTAATAAAACAAAGATAATAAATAAAAAATACTAAATACAGAGTTCATATTAGATGTTCCTCCGTAATATATTTATGTATTGAATAAAATAATTAAAATATTTACGCAAACCCGACAACAAAAAATGTTTTCTCGAAGAATCTGACGTGAATTTGTCAATACGTGTATGTGCTGAGAGGTGTAAACAGCGCAGTGGGCGGGACGCGGGGTGCCAATCGACACTTTAGTGGCAGAGCGTGCACTGGCCGAGTTAAACGTGTCTAAAGCGTCTTTATGCTGTCGTTCGTGATGAACAATTTTTTTTCATTTTTAACACTTTTACACAATAATTAATATACACATCAATTATTATTTTATTGATTAATATAAGTAATAAAAGTAAAACATTCATATTTATTCGACTTGAAAATCTCTCAAGTCTACATGTACACATGTATGTATGTAATCACAAATATTGAAATTCGCTATAAGAGAATCAATTATAATATATGTTTATGAAACAAGAGCACTTTAAGATTAATATTTTTAACTGGTTTTTATTAAAAATGACTCAGTTTCACGGATCAGTAAATGTATACAGAATCGGCCTGGAACATAATATTCACTATGTAGTTGACATTTACATAGTGATTCAGCGAGTTAGTTTTATTTTTATAGCACAAGTGTTTATCTAAATTTGAAAATAGTTATAATATTAATGTTGTTTATATAAATGCCTTCGATAGCTGGTTCCTAGGTTTCCGATTAACAATAAGCATGATATATGAACTGCACTAATCTTTTTAATTTTACTATCTTTCTGGTCCGATGTTGTTGTTCTTTTAGCTGGATTGTCTTCTTTAGATTTAGATCGACCGAAGCGCGCACTGGTGGTTTATTTGGACCGACGGACTGGTCGAAGCACGGTTTGTAATAAGAATGACGCCTGTCGGTTGCCGTCTTCTTAGCTTCCGTAAAAAGGGCGGCAATACACACACGCACATGTGCATTATTATAAACCGGGATATCCAGTGGTGCCAATCAAAGTAACAATGCACGTAAACAGATGTGACAAGCATTCCATATTTTCTTTTTTGGAAAATAAAAACGATACATCACTTATTTTATTATATTTATTGCATACACAGACCAGTAAATGATAGACATGAAATAAAGTGTACATATGGGAACGTGGTTCGGAACGTTAGTTGAGGGACACATTATTTTTGGAAACATAAATCAGATAGTTTATAACACATTTATACAACAGTAAAAATATTTACTCTTTGAAAAATAAATCTCTGTATAAACAAGACGTATTTCTTACATTAATGCATATTATGCTGTCAGCGTTAAATTTTTCGTTTCAGTCAAGTCATTTTTTAAAAAAAAGTCACGGTTCTATTTGATTGCGTAAGTGGTACTAAGTGATGACGTGGATTAGTTTAAGTCTCTATATTATATTTGTCGGTCTGTGTTTAGTATCAACAAAAAAAACCTTTTTTATAATAGGCAAATACACTTTTATTTCTTACATTTAGACACTACTAGATTTTGATGTCAACTGTTTAACACGACGAGTATGAAATACAGTATAATCGTTATTTTGAAATTAGGAATTTATAGCGTTCTGTTTGGTTCTTTCAAAATATTCCGTTTCTGTTTTGGAAACAGGTGAACACTGTCGAGTTTGTTACGAAACCAAATCTTATGTATACGAAATTTACGAATTTAATGGCCCGTGTCCACGGATGAAATTTCTCTCCAAGATTTGAGTCGAGAGCGCTTGAAAAACGGTATATCAACTCGAAGCGATCTAAGAATCAACACTCCATATATTTTGCTAAAATATTAGAATGACGTGTCCAATACACACGTACCTTTATTGATTCTTAGGACAAAGGGCATAAGTTCAAAATTATCGGAGTTATTTTTTTCAGTTTTCAAGCAACCACCATTGAGAAACAAGATGGCGGATCAGGCTGATATACAAACTTGACCGAGATATTTACCAGTATTTTTCAGAAAACTTTGAGAACTACGAGTGTGATCGTGTTCACAGAATCCGTTCATCATTATCGTGTGTATCTCTGCTCGGATCAGATTGCCAATTCTCTCTGTCTTCAGCTTTTGGAGAGAAGATTTATCGTTACCTGGGGCCCTAATTCTCCTCAGTGCTCACTGTGTTCGTTGTATATATCGCGGAGTGTGTGTAGACGTGTTTGTGTGTGTGGCTGGAAAAGATAGATGAAATAAGATTACAGTTGATCTACTGTTATTATAATTGTTTAATTTATAATGTTTTATTATACGAATTTATACGAAAAATTGATGCAAATCAACATGAACACGAGCATCGTACAAGAGGAAGAGATAGACTGAGACTGACATTCAGGAAGAATACCAAATCTCATAAATCGATAAAGATTTTTAATGGCATGCCAGAAAACATAAAAAAGGAGGAAAAATTGAATAGATTTAAAGTGAAACTGGTTAGATTAGTTTTTGTAAAAAAAAAGACTTTAATCTTGTATATATATGTATACACTATATTAAGAATTTAATTAATTAATTAATGTAAAAGGTGATCCAGTTCAGAAAAAGCGACGCTTAGATATAGACAGTCAATAAAAAAGGTGAGCTAGATAAAGTAACAACATTGTATCGCACAAGATTGAGAGGTCGCAGAAGTAACCCCAATAAAATGATGTGATAAGGATATGAAAGCGCCCATGAGGCTAATTTTTTACGGTAATGGCGAAATAAAAATTATCCAATATTATTATTAAATAAAAAAACGCACACGGAGAGATTGAATTATATCAGATTCTCGGAAGCAGTTCTAGAAGGTATTACTGGGGGAGAGGTAAAAAATGTAAAAAATATTATATAAAGTTGATATTTTTCGATCAAATTAACCTTTAACATACCGTGATATAAAATACCCGCACGCAGCCATGCTGTCAACTCGTGTTACCGTAAGATATGTAGAGTTGTTTTGGCCTCTTAAATGTGAAAAAATGCTTTTATTAACTTAAGCGAATTTAAAATTGTTAATACCATAAATCGACTCTAAATATTGAGAATTAAATGAAAAAAAAAGGATTAATATAATATTATAATTCGGAGCATTCATCAAGTCCTAGACAACCTTCCTTCTTATCTCTCTTCATTTAATCAGTGAAAAGGGACATAATTAAATTCGAAACTTGTTATTCTTTTGACTGTGACATTAATGTGTGATATCGTTCTGTCTTACCGCAAGTGATATTTTTGCCAACGTATTAATTTTACAATAGATAAAATAGAAAAATAATTATTTTTGTTAGATTCGCTTTACATAATTGATTTTTTACTATTCATTTCTAAGCGTAAATGCTTTTCTTAAGATTAACTAAAATATGAATATTGTGTTGTGTATATTTACGGATATATTAGGGCGGTTGACCTGTGCTACTGCAAGGTTTGGGAAGGGTTAACGAGCTATTTGTGTATCAAAATTTAAGGGATCGGTAAATGAAACCGAGTGGTTTATCCGCCTCCCGACACGCCGAGAAGAGTGACCAGATGGAGCGGTTGGTACGCGAGTGGTACAGTTATTTTTAAAGTGTTTTACATAATCTAAACATAAAAATTGTATTAATTAAGTAAATACGCATGACCGATTCCGCCACATGTAGCCGAGTGCCGATCCGGTAGATAAATGTAATTAAATATCTCTCTTTTTTTATATTATTGTCTAGCGGATATACCGCTATGTTTTAAATACAGATGGCGACGTAACATCCCTGCAGCATAACCCGTGCTTTACTCGCAATCTGAAATCAATTTTTTTATATTTTTTATTAGAAGATATTTATTTACTTTTGAAATTATCAAAATTAACTTTGTGATTAAGATTCATATTTTTATTTTTTAACTTTGTTTCGTTAACCACTTAATTGAGTTTAAATACATCTGCCGGTTTCGAAAAATACAATTTTCTTCTTCAGGATGTCACAACTAACTAAAAACATACATTATTGTTTCTTTACCAGAATCTATTTTTAAAAAAAACAACAATTATTTAACTCAAATTGTTACTTAATACAAATTTACTCGAATAATTTTTAGTTGCAAGGATTGTGCTGCATTTTATATTGGTAAAACGGGTAGAAATTTTAATGTAAGAGTGAAGGAGCATTTGAGGTGTTTGAACAATAGTGGATTTTCAGAATTTTCTAATCATTTGATAGAATTGTCATGATTTTGATAAAAAATTGGGATTGTTAATTTTGCATATGAACGGTGTTGGTCACAAATTAAATAATTTGGAATCGTTGGAGATAAACAGAGCACAAAATATAATAAAAAATACCTTTGTCTCTATGAAATATCTGATATTTACTTTATAATTTATGTGTCTGTTAGTCTGTGTACATATTTTTCGACTTCAGATACAAATTTATAGTAGTCTGTAATTTTTCTAATTGTGATGGGGAGATTAAAAAATTTGATGCCTTGATAAACATAGTGATTTTGGGTTGCGGCATATTTTAGTTTTGGAATATCAATTTGGTCTCTAAATCTTGTTGATCGGAATTCGATTCTAATATTTAATTTATTTTTAATTTAAAAGCTTTGAATTATTTCATTTATTTGTGTATGTCTATTATTTTTGGTACTTTGAAATCTGTGAATAGTTGGATACTTGTATATGGATAATAGTCATTTTTTCATATTTTTTTGAGTAATTTCCAATTGTGAAATTGAATATTTATATCCTCCTCCCCATCCAATAATACCGTATTGCAAATGAGACTGTACAAACGCGTAATATATTATTTTCAGATTTGTAAGTGATAAGATGTTTCTGAATTTTTCCTTTTTTTTAGCAGTTTTCCTTATTTTATTTGTAAGATTAATACAATTAATTACTACCACTACCATACAAGTAAAGCAAGTTTAAAAAATAGTGTACATACATCTTAAGCTCTTTATTGATGCTAGCTTGTTACGAAGGTAACCAGGGGTAACTATAAATTAAAATATACATTGACTCTTTCCGAGATATGTACGAATATGTTTTTAGATTATTCCAATAATCACGTACATGAAAATAAAACACTTTAATTTTAATTTAATTCTATTATTGATAATTTTTAAAAACGCATTATTGTTGCGAAGTCGCGTTTTCAGAATATGGTTCTGTGGTATTTTGATACAAATTAAATGAATCAATTAGAAAGATATACAAAAAAAACGTCAATCTATCGAAAAAATATTTAGTTGCTACCGGGATTCGATCCAGGACCTCTTCCTACCCGAGGAAAACACGTTACGTAACTAAATATATTATTGATAAACAGATTTTTTTAATATTTCTAGTTGATTCATTTTATTTGTATAATTGATAATTACTTATATAATATACTTAAAAAAGTAACTTATCAATAGTGATTTGTCTTGTTGAAATGTGACTCTAATTAGTTTTTATGTTTGATTGTATTAAATACAATAATTGATATGAATACACCTGTAGACAAATGTTTTGCAAGATGTTTTGTGGGTCTAGTCTAATTATAAAAAATTACTACTTAATTATTTCGTAAAATGTGATACAATTACATCAAAATTTGTTTAACTATATCAACAATAGCTTACATAGTTTACTAATTTACTTACTTACCTATTTACCTGTATCACGTTTTATTTCGACAATTTTCGATCGCCAACTATGATTATTAATTTTCCCATTGCTTATATTTGTTTTTTTTCAAATAGTTGCCCAGAATAACAAAAACCGTACTCTGAATGCAAATTGAAAAACGTTGAGGTGCTAGAAAAATTATTAAAGAGTTTCAAAACAAAGCCTGGAGTATAGCTAGACATTACATTACATTAGTGAGAATGTTAATTTCATCGAGCCAGACATATGACCGCCGAACTGCCCAGATTTGAACTCAGTAGATTGTGCAATATGGGGTGTTTTGATGATTAGCTAAATATTGTGCAAAAAAAAAATTACATTAAAAATTATAATTAATTATATTAAGTTTTGAAATAACTCATGTGTTACGAGATATTCTCACTTTTTTTGAGGCACCCTGTAGGATTGACAGTAATATAAATACATATTATTGTTTTAGATTAATAATGCCATAATATACATGATAAAATATTTTGGAGAGCATTTCTTTAGTGCGGAGTTCCTGAAGAATGAACGTATTCATTCAATTCGCAAACTATAGGCATTTCGAAGGCGTTAATCATATAACTTTTTTTTCAAGGTCCTAGAGCCTCACATAGCTGTAAAGAATACTAAGCTTTACCCAATCAAGTAGGCGAATGATAAAAATCAAATATTTTAAATGATTTAGAACGACTCCTAGCAAGGATTCAAAAGTGTTTCGTTGCAATGAGGTAGTTGTGGTATTAAAGGTTCACTTCCTGCCATCTCCCCTTCGTCACCTTCCGGTTATTAGGGGAGCTAGCCCGTGACGATTATATTATTACATTTTTTCCTTTTATATGTATATTAAATAATATTTGATCGCTGGCAGCTCTCGATGTACACGGTATCCTGGAGTTTTAAATATATTTTTTTACAAATTCAGTTGACACAATTCACCAGTAACCTCTATCTATCGTTTTTGTGGTGACCTACTAAAAAAAACTGAATGCGGTAATGTAGAAAACAGATACATTCACACTAATTCATATTAAAAAAAAGATACATATTTCACATATGTTTAAATTCAAATATAGTTAGAAAACTGCACAGAAACAAAATAAAAATTAATTAAACTTTGTATCATACATAATCTTTCATCATCATTTGTTTTTTGGCTGTTGCGTTTTTGACGTAGTATTTGAAAACAGTATTTTTTCGGTGTTGCAAATTACGTTTTTTTCGGTTTCAGTTATTGAATGTGCGTAAAAGAAAGGTTTCAATTTTTAGAAGGACGTGCATGCTTCTGGAAACGAAGGTACGGGCGAGGGATTCTCTTCATCGATATATTCAACTTCTTCTACTGTCTCTTTCAATTCCTTTAATTCAAGAATCACATGGGCGAGCTGCACAACTGTCTATGACGATTGGTTCACAGTTCCATCACGGTTGATGCAAAACAGAGATCCTCCCTTTCTTCCCTTTACCACCGTTGCAGGACTCGTTCTTTAACGTCAATGTGCTGTTAGGCAGTTAATGCGGTAAAATGATGCGTAGAGAAACCATCGATGTGATCTATTTTTGCGTGTTTTGTATAAAATTAATTTCGGGACTGGAAGAAATAAACGACAAATGCGGGAAAACGATTATTCGAGGAACGATCGATCGAGATTTCACTGTATACACGATTCTCTCTAAGTTATGCGGGTGTGCGCGCGCACACGATTTAGCATTATAGCATCACACAAAAAATATAATGCACACACCATTTTTAACAAGGTTCTCTTCATGTTCGGCCTTGTATCGAAGATTGGCCATCTTGGTGATTTATCCTGCAAAAGATGACCAACATTTTGGACATTCAACCACTTTCTATGATAATCTATTTATACCTACACTACTAGTTCTGCTGCCTTCTATCTTCCCCTGCATAATGACTTGTAAAATATCATATTTTTCATTGGGGGAATGTGTCCAAAGCATGCAGTTTTCTTAATTAATTACAAATAGCCTTTTACTGGTATGGTAATGTTTTTCTTTTTCACACTCAATGATTAATTTATGTAGTGTGAATGTCACCGAAGGATCGCTGTAAAACCACAGTTGGAGCACAACTGTTACGGTTGGTGCCTCGCCAGATAAACAACTCCTAATAAGGATCTTCAGAAGTGCGTTATTGCGGTCGGTCGGAATAATACAATACTATGGGCAGATCTGCTATCAATCCAGGTTAGTGGAGATTTTTCATTCTGTTAATATGATCATATTATCAATGTGCAAACCAGAAATAATAAGCTGTTGAAATAATTCATTGGAACAGATGAATACACACCAATATGAGTCTAAGAACACACAATTACTGGATTTTCATTTACAAAGACACTGTTATTAAACAAATAATAGATGTCTCATAGAAACGGAACTGTATTTTATTAATGGAAAAATATGGAAGTATGGGTAGTTATAATTTAAGCCAGCCAAAGACAGGTCATAAGCCCTGTCTTTGGCTGGCTTACCCACACTTCCATTTGTTTGTTTAATTCAATTTCTGTTGTTAGAAACTTCTAAATTGTAAAACTTGTAAATTGTAAAGCCGGTGTACTGTTAGTAGGTAATTACTTAAATTATGTCATATGAATATTTATTTTACATTTACCAATATCAAATGTTAATTCATTACATTTAAATAAAATTATTTCAGTATTACTTTCTCATAAATACTCTATTTAATATTTACGTTCAACATTGATGTTTTGTATACAGACTATCGACGACTTTCTTACTTTCATAAATCGTAATCATATTGTGCGGAACATATCATTACTCGCGAAGAAATTTCATAATAACTACTAATACCGGACAGTAATTTTTTCAACAGGAAACGTATGCACACATCCTGACATGAAAATACAGAGTGCGGCATTAAAATGCGACACTTTCAAGTAGTGATGAGTTCACAATCACGAACTGTGAATCAATCACTGGTGATGATGATTTTTGTCGCGGGTCACCTGTATGGGGTGATGCGTGTGTATTTCCTTTCTTCTTCTTCTTCTTCTTTTAAATAGGTAATCCACCCTTCAAGAGTGATTTGTGCCATTAATCAAGTTAAAACATTATTTCATAGAATGCAGTACAACAATATTATAGAATAGGGAATACTACGCTACAAGTTAATACCATTGTCGTTCAAGAAATTTGCTATTATATAGCTTAAATGTGGCGAGTTAAGGGAAAGAATATGACACAAGTTAACCGGGAGTTGAAAATTACCATTGACAAGATTATTGTAAAAAAAGCCTGTGATCCGCAATGGACAGGCAAAAAAGACATGGTCACACATTGGGGAGTCTATTATGTTCAATCTGAATTGTGAGGCTACCTGGCAATGCCCAATTCTCATTCTAGAGATATTTGATATTGTTCTTTTAGATACTTTCCTGTTGGAGAACCAAGAGGTGCGGGGAATAGATCTTTGGATTATTTTAAGCCGATTACCCTTGTGATTGTATGCATCCATCCATTGTGCAGACCAGATAAAATTCGTACGTTTTTTACCATATTAAGTCCGTCATACATCGGAATATGAAATTGACGGGGAAAAACTCCGGAAAGAGTAGCCTTCCTGGCCAGTTTATCAGCACATTCATTTTGTATTTGCTTTGATTATAGTTTGTTTGATGTAGCCCGTGAAGAGTAAATGTGTTTGTAGGCTATACGTCGTACGTTAAGAGGTTCTGCTTTAGTTTTACACGCTTTATTTATCTCCAATGATTCCAAATTATTTAATTTATGACCAACACCGTTTACATGCAAAATTGACAATCCCAATTTTTTATCAAAACAATGACCATTTTCATTATTAACAGCAAATTAGCAAATTGTATATTGAAAAATATTGGGTGTATGACATCCTGACGAAGAAAATTGTATTTTTCGAAACCGGTATATATATTTAAACTCAATGTGGTTAATGAAACAAAGTTAACAAATAAAAATAATGAATTTTAACAACAAAGTTAATTTTGCTAATTTTAAAAGTACTTTATATTATATTATGTGTGTTCTTGGACATATTTCAATATTGCTAAAAAGATTGTGATTATTTGACACATGGTTTTAGTTAGTTTATTTAACATACTTACTTACTTTCTTACCATCACGCCGTTTCTCCGTGGGGGTAGGCAGAGAGGATAGAGCGCCACACTCTTCTGTCCTGACACGCAATTCTCGTCTCATCCACATTCATACATCTTCTCATACAAGCTCGCCGATTGTTGAGGCTTCTAACAGAACCGTCCTCCATTATCTGGTTTACCTGGTCGTGCCAAGTCATCCGCGGACGTCCTCTATTTCTGGTGCCATCAACACTTGCATCATATATACTCTCCTCATTCATCCGTTCCATATGACCGAACCACCTAAGTGATCTTTTCTTAATCTTACTCACTATCATTTTTTTATTTAACATCCTGATGGTATTTTCCGAAACCGGTTGTCGTATTAAATTTAATTTATAATAGTGGTTAAAAACAAAGTTATAAATAATTTATATTAAAATTATTAATAACTACAATGTAAAGTTTTCACTAAATATTAAAAAAAACATAAAACAAATAAGTTTATTTATCTCGGGTTGTACGTAAACTATAGGAGAAGCTGTGAACGACCATAGCCATGGTCAAAGATGCATTACTTAAACTACGAAAAATAGCGAAGCGAAATGCGAAAATAAAAATTTAATTAAAAATTGTGTCTATATTTAAATTTTATTTTTACGTCAACCATATTCGATACTAACGTATCTTTGTCAGGACTAGCGTACAACCAAACTATTCCATAAAAATAATATATAATATTAAAACAACGTCAATTACGGGGCGGGGCGGAATCTTGTTAGGAGCGGGGAGGTGATTGACAGGGAGTCATTGAAATAGCGAATATCTTAATTAGCGGGCTGTTTGTTAATTGGTCATTAATTAAGTTAGACTTGTTGAAGAATTTTTTAATTTTAAATACAAATAAAATGTTAAATTAGAAGGATATACATATAAAATCAATTTAATCGAAAAATATTGTTGTTGCTATCGAGATACGAACCTGGATCTCTTCCGATTCGGGGAACGTGCATTAACCGATTATGCTAGAGCACACAGTACATTGACGACAAATTTTCGAACCTATTTGTAACACTTTTCAAATTGATACATCTATCGTTCCATTATTCTGCAGCAACAACAATATTTTTCGATAAAATTGATTTTATATGTATATCTTTCTAATTAATACATTTAATTAGTATTTAAAACATCACAGACCGTCTGTTCTGAATAATTACAACTTCACAAAAAGAATATGTTCTCCTTAATGATACTGATATGATAACTTTTCATAACGTTTTTTTTTACAAAATTAATTAACAGATGGTTGGAAAATTCTGAAAAACTATTATTTTATTGAGGTACCTTAAGTGTTATTTTATTATAATATTAATACTCTGTGCCATTTTAAAATTCCGGACAGTCATTACAATTTAGTTTATATATCACGGATTAACAGTGGCGTACACTAGGCATGGACTTAGGTTATGCTGCTAATATCGATGGGTATTATCATTAGAGGTTGTATTCATCATTCACTGTTTCGGAAGCATATTTATATATACGTCTGGAACAAATTTTGCTAAAAAAAACACATGCTCAGCTTTACTTGTGAATTTTAAATTCTTACGCTGGTTATACGGTTTTAACTAACACGTTAACATGAGAACTGAATTAATTTCGTGTAGATTTACATACCCAACATATAATATATTTAATAAATAAAATTTTGAAAATATTATAGTCATTCACAGCTTTTTTGATTGTATAGAGTGCACGCCCCTGTGGATTAATTTAATGGGTTGACTTTGTCTTGAGTTAAATTATTATTGGTGTGAAACGCGAGTCTAATAAAATTTGGTAACTATTATCTTATTTTATCCGAAAATTTGTTTATGTATAAAATTCAACATTTTTTAATTGTTTAACAACAAAGTTAACGCTACATACATATAAGAATTAATTTATTAAATAAATAACAGATATCTCATAGAGACGAAACTATATTAATGGAAATATTATATTTAATGGATTACCATTCTCATTGTGATGACATATATGCTTTTTCAGGGCAAAATGAATTATTAAATTTGGTCCATAGATGACGATGGTGTAGTGGTACTCGAAGCGAGTCCACATTTTTGATTTCAAAGACTTTCCAAAATTTGATAGATGTGGAGATTGATGGGTGAGAGTGGTGAACATTATATTTTATATAAAGTGATCATTTAAGCCAGCCGAAGACAGGTCGTTAGCCATCTAACTACCCCGTGTTTTCAAATATTTTGTGTGTTTTTAGACATATTCAAATATTGTTAATTAATTAGTTTATTAATTACGAATCAGGGATATATCGAATAATGAAGTTCGTTGCTGTGGAATGTTTTCGATGGTAAGATGGAAGAATCTAAAATTAATAAATATGTTCAAGGTAAGCGTTGACGATACAAAAATTCAAGGGAGACCCTGTTTAGCCTGACGTGACCGGACAGAGCGACTTTGAACAAGGGGAATGTCACAGGTGCGGACTTAATTGGCGTAAAGAAAGAGGGAATGTTAGAACCAAAAGTAACGTGCAATGTAAAGAAGCGAGGGGTGTCGTGTGGAAGGAGGGGAGATGCAGCAAAAACTAAAACTGTTAAATAAACATCACACTACATAAATGACTCGTTGTCATGCGACTGATGTAACCTCACATATTAATTTATTTCTATACTATATATTGTAATGTTTGGCGGGCAGCTGAGCAATTTTGGTGGGTCGAGCCGCGATCCACAGGAATATGGCGGAGATTAAGAGTAAGACCACCGCGGTGGAGCTAGAGATGGACGGTCCTCGTCCACCCGCGGGTTGAGGAGATACTCCGCTGCAATGAGCGAGCGATAGCCGATGGATGAGCGTTATGGACAAGGCTGAGACGAGATGATATCCGGTCTATCTCCTGGAATGAGAGATGAATCCTGGCGCCGGCATGCGGCGGCCCGGGTCCGCGGGTGATGTTAGCAATAGATAATCTCCGTAAATAGAAAAAATAAATAAAAGTGACCTGAAGTGAAGAAGAAAGATCTAAAGACAATTTTACGCTAAAATTGTAAAATTGTGTAAAATGAAATTATACACTGAATTTACGGCATACAACACATTCTTATTGTGAAGTTGTAATTATTCAGAACAGACTAGTTCTGAAAAACTACTTCACAATAAGAATGCGTTCTCCTTAATAAGATAGGTTCTAGTAAAAAGGAACGATTTTGATCTTGTTTATATTAGAGCGTATATAAATATACTTATGTATGCACTGTATTAAAAAAATTAATACCTAACATTAAAATTATTTAAAATACAGTACGTCGCGAATACGTTATTTTATACAGGTAGTTATCGTCGATCGAAGCACCCGGTAGCTACCTATGTAAGCAGGCAGTAGGTACGTTTATAACTCATAGCTCCTATGTGATAATTATTTCTTTAATAGTCATATACCGGTTTTTTTATAAATAGTTTTCCTTACCGTCAGAGCGCGCGCGTGTGTGTGTATAATGACCACTCTGATGTGCGCCTGTGTACGTTATTAACAACTTACAAACACACCCAAACTCTATGTGTTTTCCGTGATATATCGTTTATGGTGGGGCGGCCGACAAGCAGTCAAACTGATTTTTACAACTAAGTTTTTTTTATTAAGGAAAACACATTCTTATTGTGATGTTGTAATTATTCAGAACATAGCTCTGTGATATTTTAAATACTAATTACATGTATTAATTATAAATATGGCTTTCAAATAATGGAACGACATGTGTATTAATTTGAAAAATGTAACATATAGGTTCGAAAATTTGTCAAGAAAAATACTGGCGTTATAGCACAAAGGTAGTGCACTTCCCCGGATTGGAAATAGAGATCCAGGTTCGAATCTCGGTGACGCAAAAACAATATTTTTCGACAAAATTGATTTTATATGTATATATTTATAATTAATACATTAATTTAGTATTTAAGTTTTTTTTATCTCCATTTAAAACATATATATATATACCATCATAGGTTGGTTCCGGTATCATCGTACCAGAGCCATATATGTATAATTTGACACGAGACTCGTTATCACATTAAATTCAGAGGGCAGTCAGAGAGAAGCTATAGAAATCATACACCCCCAAAAGGGGAGGGTAGACGTCACATTTATGTGTTGCAGTCGCAGAACTCGGTTAAAGTCCAGCAGAAATTTATCTTGTCCAGGTCCCATCATCCCGCAGTGAGAGACCTCTTACCCTAATAAATTCCCGGAAATTCCCGAGATTCCTTTCATTTCTTAATAGGTTCCGGGGGATCCGATGATGGTATTATGATGATAATTTTAATAATGACTGAATGTAACAAAATAAAAACATATGTAATTATGACGAATCGAAACGAGTAAACAACTCTCAAAACGATTCGGGATAGGCTGTAAATAATATATATATATATATATATATATATATATATATATATATATATATATACACATTTGTATTCGGATGTACAAGGATTAAATTAGGTAATACAGAGTGGGCCAACTTAGACTGACTGATGTATAATGCATATAACTTTTGTAATTTTAATATTTACTAAAATAAAAATATTATTACATGAAAATATACTTGTTTAACTATTTTAAATCTGTGTGGAAAATAGCACCATTTAAATGACCTCCATTTTCTTATTAACAAATAAAAACCCTTTCTAAAGTATTTTGCATTACATAACGCAACGTTTGTCTCCAAATTTGTTGCCGGTATGTTCATCTCGGCTTTTTAAGTGGCCTCACAAAAAGAAATTAGACGCCGTCAAATCTGGGGAACGGGAAGGCCAAGCAAACTCTGCATTTTTTTAAATTACCCGATCACCGTAAATAGATCGTCGCGAATACTCTTAAAATTCAATAATTTTAACGCGCTCTTGCACTGGGCATGTAGCCATTATAAACTTTCATAAATTAAAAACAAACTCCACCAAAATTATAAATTTTTAAAAACAGTCAGCCCAAGTTGGGCCACCCTTTATTAATGCAATAATACTAGGCAAGAGGTGCCAAATTATCACATAAGTGTATAATGCCGATTTTTTCGTGATAAAATTTAATTCGTAGATTTATATATTTTACATACTTTATTATTTTTCGTCAAATTTTATTATTCGTATATTTTTAACACAAAAATTGTTACCCTTATTGAACTTTGTAACACGCCAGTATTAACGTTAATGAATATTCCCGTCTTTCGCGCTAATGTCTAACGTTTGGTTTTCTTTCTTCTTCTACTATCCGTTCAACAGATGTTCGCTATCATCACGACCCGGAAAACCCCCCAAATGATCAAATTCATGCCTCACGTTCATCAACTATAATATTTTCCTTCTTCCAGTGCTCCGAATTCCATCAAAGTTCCCTGCAATATGAGATAATTTTCTGGATATTTCATCACATATCCAAGATACTCAAATTTTCGGATGCTTATTATTTTAAATAAATACTTTTTCTTTATTCACTTGAACCATAACATCTTCATCAGCATACTTCTACAGATCCACATTTCAAATGCTTCAAATCGCCATGTCACTTCTTCTAACACATATATTTTAATATACTTAATATTATTTATTTTTAATCCAGCAAAACATACTCTTTATAGTGTCGGTACGACACACGCGTCTGAGACACGCAACAAGTTTTACAAATTATTTTAAAATTCAGTCTCATCACATACTCGCCGAGCCCATCTTTCTTTCTCTCTCGGTCCGAGCAGATTCGAGCACCAGATTTGAACTCCGTCCCGCTCTGCCAGTCATATGTATCAAACCGTGACAGGCAGACAGACACCCCCGCTTCCGCCCCCCACACCCCGCCCCGAGAATGAAACAATCCCGCGCCACATAAGGCCCGCTAGGCTATGTATAATACAATACATAAGATGTTGCCAGCGAAGGTGACGCACACGAAGCCAGCCATTTCCCGCAACGGACGGCTTTTGACGTTTGTTTGACAGCTACCATCTTGTTTTATCAGGATTTTACCTTCCTAAAGCGTGATTGTCAAGAAAATTGTTTTATACAGCAATAAAAGAAGAATTATGTAGTGGAGCGTGTCAGAAATGAGTTTGTATAGTATATTAGATAAAAATGCTTTTGGAATATTTTCAAAATGTCCAATACTTTCGGAGATATTGGCGTTCAAAGATAGGCATGTTGAAAAACACTCGGATTATCATCAATATCCATCGTGTGACGTCACATCTCTCGTGCGTATCGGCCAGTCCTAACGATATCAGTACTAGAGTGTCGAGTTCCGTTTTTTCGACTCGTATAATGTGACGTCACACGATAAAACGATATAAACCGATTGCAACTCTGCCATGTTTCATGGTAACTAAAAAAAATTCTTTCAGTTTTGTTAATGAGATTTTTTGAAAACTTAAAAAAAAAAAATTACTTCATTACCTCGCTGTATCTACCAACAGAAGGTATGAAATCAGATTTGATGGAAATTTTTTAGATATACTGGGTATCAATGTACCCTGTAATTTCAATCACGCTGTAATCGTAGTGTACACGTTTGTGTAATATAAACCTTTCCCTTACGGTGTTAAAATAAAACGCACATTCCGGTGCTGTAAACTCAGTGTACATGTAGACTTTTGCGATTTTTAAATCGGATAAATGTGAATATTTTACTTACATTAATCTTTCAAAGAGTAATGCTAAAAATGAGAAAAAATATTGATCATCACGAAAGACAGCATAAAGATGCGTAAGACGCGTCTAACTCGGCCAGCGCACGCTCTACCACTAAATCATCCGGGCACCCCGCTGCGACTCCGCAACACTCCGCACGCACACACACACATATTGACAAATTCACGTCAGGTTCTTCGAAAAACATTTTTTATTGATGCGTATGGTAAATACTTATATATTGTAATTATTTTATCCAATACATAAATATATTACGGAAGAATACCTTAAATATGAGCTCAATATTTAGTATATTTACAGAGATATTCACATAATTAGAGGCAATGTCAACTCCGTTAACATCATCGGAGAGGAAAGGTTAAAATTAAAAATAATCTTTTGAGAAAATATTGCAATACCAAAAGACTTTTAACAACACAATATATTTCGATGTTAAGGTGTTTATTTTTAAAAACCTTACTAAACAAATATCGGCAGAATTTATAAGAAAATATGAGGCAAATTAGAGTGAACACGATCATTATACAAGAGTAAGAGACTGTCTAAATTAATATCAAAAATCAAGATTTTCATTGAATTGTCAGATTTCACCATTCCGACGTTAGTCTCACCACGTGTCCGATATAGTCGCACTTCAGTTTCGCGACAGTTCGTACAATATTGTGATTTTCTTAGATGCAAAATAATGCAAAAGTTAGAAAACGGAGAAAAATGTATTGGTATCTTCATTGATCTTGGCAAGGCTTTCAATAGCATGTCACATTCCAAACTCACCGAGAAACTAAAGCAAAATTGGTAAAAACGGAATAGCGTTATCATGGTCATAAAGACTCACAAGAGAGATTTCGAGGTGTCAAAATAAAAAATGCCATAAATAAACCCAAAACCACATCATTCGGCGTACCACAAGGAACTGTCATTGGTCCAACCATTTATATTTATTTACTTACTTACTTACTTACTTACCATCACACCGATTTCCCGCGTGGGTAGGCAGAAAGGATAGAATGCCACACTTTTCTGTCCTGATACACAATTCTCGCTTCATCCACATTAATACATCTTCTCATAAAAGCTCAACAAATATAGAGGCTTTCAACAGGACCAACCTCGTCGTCCTCTACTTCTAGTGCCATCAACACTTCCGTCATATATATATTTCTTACCATTATCTCCTCATTCATCTGTTCCATATGACCAAACCACCTAAATGATCCTTTCTTAATCTTACTCACTATATTAATATCAGCTTTACATTTTTTCCTTATTTCTTCATTCTTTACTCTGTCATAAATGGATTTGCCACATGTATGCCTAAGAGATCGCATTTTCACTGCAATTCAGTCTACCTTCGTTTCTCTTCTGCTAGCTTCAGGCCTCACTTCCATACTTCAGTGTCGGTACCAGGACTCAATTGTGTACCGCTAGTATTGCATAAGTTGACAAGTTTCCATTAGCTATAATTCCATTCAAAGCGCCGTTCACTTTATTCCCTGCAGTCACCCTTCTTTCGATATCTTTCTCTGTCTTTCCGTTTGTATCAAACATACTTCCCAAATACACAAACTCATCTACTTATTCCAAATATTCATTACCTACAAGTATTTAGAACGGTGTCTTGCTTTCCTCCTTCTCTAATACCATTACTTTCGTCTTGTTGATATTTATAATAAGGTCGCTTTCCTTACACACATTATACATTCTACTCATTAGCCTCTGTAATTCTTTTTTATTATTTTTGTAAATAGAATGTTCTCCCTCCCCACAGTTGGAGACATCATATCTTATGCAGATGATACAGTAATGACCACAAATAGAAAATCGTGGGCGAATATTAGGGGAATATCTAATGGCAATGTGAACATACTTAAAACATGGTTCGACCAAAATTGTCTGTCACTAAATACTTAAATAAATTTGAAAAAAATAAGTTTCAAAATAACATTATTATCAAAATACATTCATCTCAATGTGTAAATAAAAAAAAATACAACGATGCCAAGTGTTTATCTTTAAAAAGCAAAAATAGTATAAAGTATCTGGGTGTCATAGTAGACAAATAAAAATATCCTATCATCTAGTATGATGAAAACAATTTATTGCCCTTTGTCCAATCTATTTTACAATACGGTATAATCGGTTGGGGGGGGACTTTCAAGACTAGCTTCTTACCTGTAGAAGCGGTTCAGAGACTGATTTTGAAAGTCATCCTTCGAAAACCATCAATATTTCCAACTTCACAGCTGTTTAACTCTTTAAGGGTTCTCAGTTTAAATAAAATCTTTAAAAAAAACACATTGCTACAAATTCACAAAAATCATTTCAATTCAACAATTTTCACAAAAATAAGTCGCGTGGCAACTTAGAAATCCCCATATTTAAAACAAATGCTTCTCAAAAAGGTATAAAATTTTTGAATGCCTTCCCATTTAAAATTAAAACAGAAAAAAAAATAAAGCCTTCAAATCGAAAAGCAAACAAATATTAGAAAACTCCGACAGCAATTACAAGTTTTAATTGATTATCTTTATGTATTTAATAATTTAATTCTATATTTATATCTTACTTCTATACCTATCTTTACATTATTTTAAAACTTAAATACTCTACAATTCAAACACGAAAATAGATTTCTTTATTAAGTTGTATAAATTAAGTGTAAAAAAAATTATAATTAATTAAGTTATGTATGTATATACAATATATGTAAAAATAAATAAGTGTAATATATATAAATTATTGTGTAAAAGTGTTAAAAATGAGAAAAAACATTGACAGTATAAAGATGGATAAGACACGTCTAACTCGGCCAGCGCACGTTCTGCTACTAAAGTGACGATCGACATCCGGCACCGCGCGCCCCGCGCTTTGCGCCGTCCGCAATTCTCCGCACGTATTGACAAATTCACGTCAGGTTCTTCGAAAAAATATTATTTTTTGTTGCGTGTGTTAAATACTTATATATTATAATTATTTTATCCAATACATAATATATTTCGGAGGAATACCTAAAATATGACCTTTATATATGTATTTAGTATATTTACATCATTGGAGAGGAAAGGCTAAGGATCAATGTGATTATTGGTGCGTTGAGGGAGAAATATGAAAAATACTACCACACCAGTATAAGGTAACTGTGAGGGTAATATTTGTGTCTTGTAGCTTAATCGACGATCTCCTGTATTGACCTCATTACTAGTGAAAATGTATTAAGATGCATAAATAAGTCAAGATAACTAATAACAACTATCAAGGAAAGGTGTATACTTCGGAACTTACCCCAATGAACCCTTCCGCAATTAACAATTAACAATTAATCAAGTTAGATCATATATGATGAATGCTCCCTTATAAGGGGTATATTTTTATGATCTATATGACATTAAAATTAAATAAAAATCATAGTAATGGCCATGGTATTAGCTTTATTAGAAAGATAATTATATGTCATTAATATTTAAATGTGATTTTGTGCTTATGGACGCCGAGACTGGCTCGAATAAAGCGCCATTTGGAAGTCCAATTTTCGAACACTTTTTCGAGCAGCTGAGGCCGTATATCGGCAATAACGCGACGAATGTTGGCTTCCAAGTCGTCTATCATCTCTGATTTATCAGCGTAACTAGCGATTTCGCATATCTCTACAAAAAATAATCCAAAGGTGTTAAATCACACGATCTTGGAAGCCAATGGTCAACTGTGCGCTTATCGAATGTTTCCTTCAATAAATTGATTATGGCACGCACTATGCGGCATGTTACGCCGTCTTGTTGAAACCACAGGTCTTCCACATTAAAGCCATTTAATTGGGGAACGTAAAACTCAGTAACCATGGATCTACAGCGCACTCCATTGACTGTAACGTTCTGGCCGGCTTCATTTTTGAAGAAACACCAGCTTCTTCGATGCGCACTGCACATAGTCTCTGCGGATGCGTATTATCAACTAGAGTATGGGTGGTGTGAAAACGATCCATGGTTATTCGAATGACTTGCTCGGATGGACGAATATGTCGACCGTAAAATGGACGTAGTGCACGGTAAGTTTCGCGAATTGAACCACGATTTTAGAAATAAATTTGCACAATTTATGAACGCTGTTCTGGGGTAAATCTATTCATAGTGAAATGGCAAACCAAAGTGAGTACAAATCAGCTGTCAGCCGTCAAATTGGCTGTCACTGGAAAAAGTGTTGCATTTAATTTCGTAAAATGTGATATAATTACATCAAAATTAGTTTAACTATATCAACAATAGCTTACATAGTTTACTAATTTATTTACTTACTTATTTACCTATATGACGTTTTATTTTGACAATTTCCGGTCGCCATCTTTGATTATTAATTTTTTCATTGTTTATATTTGTTTTTTTTAAGTTGTTGCTCAGAATGACAAAAATCACTGCAGAAGACCGTATTCTGATCAAAAACTTGCAAATTGAAAAACGTTGGAGTGCAAAGAAAATGATCACAGAGTTTCAAACAAAGCCTGGAGTATAACTAGACATTACGGCATAACTGTACATTACAGGAGGATGTGGCTCCATCTCACACAGCCAGAAATACAATCAACTTTCTTCGTCGTGAGAATGTCAATTTCATCGAGCCAGGCATGTGGCCACCGAACAGTCCAGATTTAAACCCAGTAGATGATACAATATGGGGTGTTTTGATGATTTCTGATTAGCTAAATATTGTGCAAAAAAAAATTACATTAAGAATTATAATTAATTATATTATGTTTTGAAATAACTCATGTGTTACGAGATGTTCTCACTTTTTTTAGGCCACCCTGTATGCGCCCATTATTATGAAAGTGGTCTAAGTCAAGAAATTAAAAAAAAAAAAATGAGTTTGTCAATTATTTCGCGTCACATGGTTTGAAATTAATATACTACAATGCAAATAATGCAGATGAATAAAGATGATGAAAAATTTGAAGCATTATATTCAGTGTATTGTTGCGATTTTCATCGGTATTCCGCTAGTGTTTATTTTGATAGTTGAGTAAGTCATTTCAACTTTATAAATTTTTATTTCCTTGTAAGCAACATGCAAAATTTATATGTCGAAATAAATTATAAACCTAGCGGACTAAATAAATTTTGAAATATTGTATTGTGCAGTTTAAAAATATTTTTTAATCAATTCAAACGCGAACTTATATGCACATATATTATAAAGGAAACAAATAATTAGATGAAAATTTGTTCTTTCATTTTATATTTTAGGGTGGCCTCTGGGGTCTCTTTATTGTTCATAATATTTAATATGTTTTTATTGATGTTTTTAAATATTTGTGGCCCAGTACATCCTCTCATATGTACAATATTACAATATGAACGCGATATTCTTCTTTCTTTTTATTCTTCTCTACACATTCCAACTTTATTTCATGAATTAGTACTCTTCGTCAGGGTGACACGATGGAGGGATGGGGGGCAAACTTGGGTCTCGTTCGAGGGTGCCGAGCAAGCATATTTTTTATATTACATTTATTAGAATTGATGTGTTTTACTCACTAGGTACTGAAGTCGCGCCCCAACTTGCTAAAAACCAATGTAGGAGCGAAAATAGGCGATTTGATTGTATGCTGTCTATTGTACGTCGATGATGCAGTACTAATGGTGAATAATGAACAAGAATTACAGAGGCTAGCGAGTAGAATGTACGATGTATGCAAGAAACGCGACCTTATTATGAATGTTAACTAGACGAAAGTGATGGTACTCGAGAACGAGGAAAGCAAGACTTAATACTTGTAGGTAATGAATGTTTGGAGCAAGTAGATGAGTTTGTGTATTTGGGAAGTATGTTTGATACAAACGGAAAGACAAAGAAAGATATCGAAAGAAGGGTGACTGCAGGGAATAAAATGAAGGGCGCTTCAAATGGAATTATATCTAACGGGAATTTATTAACCGAGGCAAGACTCCGTCCGGATGTATGGAAGTGAGGCCCGCTGCTGACAAAAGAGGAATGAAAGTAGATTGAATGCAGTGAAAATGAGATAACTCAGGCGATACATTTATGACTGAGTTAAGAATAAAGAAATAAGGAAAGAATGTAAAGCTGATCTTAGTATAGTAAGTAAGATAAAGAAAAGATCACTTAGGTTATGCGTTTTATTATCAATGTAATACGGTAATATAACACTGTCCATCTTATTATCATTGCGAGATTGAAAACGAGGGTCTATTCCCAGGACTCGTTCAATCGTTCAATAGATCTACGCGCCACATAGGCTAGAGCCGCCACTGCTTTCCATTACTACCGACTATAAAATGTTTACGATTATTAAATCTCAGTTGTACGTTAACTCACACTTGGCGTGACAAAATCAATGCGCTGCGTATCTATATATTTTTTTATCCCGAATCTTCATGACCTCACGCTCTCTTCCCTCGCTTTCTCCCCTGCAGATCTTAGGGCTGTCGCCTGTGTCCGTTACCTCTCATTCCATTTATCAGTCATACAACGCAAATTTGAAGGAAACATAAATATTCGCATTTCATTATCGTATTGCAAAATTGCAAAGCTAATTAAAAACATAACAAAAATCGTTATTTTAACATTTCGGAATGTGCTTAATTCTATGGTATACCATAGACAGATCTCATGTATATTATTTACCTAATCGTTATAAAGAAAATGCACATTTCATTTCTAATTGTAATATATATAAATATATATTTACGTACTTTTATTAAGCATATAAAAGAGAAAACATTTAAAATAATCTTAACCTAGAGATATTCAAAACTTGTTCGTTTTTGTTTTACGCATATAAAGTAATTTTTTTTTTAAATATCAACACAAACACTTTTTGCAAAAATCCCAGTTCCTAAAATGGAAAACAATTACAAAAAAATTTAAATTGATCAATTACTCAATGATAATAATACTTGTTGTATATTATTAAAATTTAAAAATAATTTTAAAATCCTTAAATGTAACACCAAACACTATCAGCAAAATTTCATATACTTATGAATAAAAAACTTCAATAGCCTCCCTATACAAATTAAAGAGATAAAGGATACAAAAGAACTAAAAAAATAATTAAAAAAACACTTCAGACGCACACAATTAGATAACTCTATATAAATTATTATGTCCCTATACAAGCACAAGAGCTAGTCTCTTTTTTGGAGAGGTAAGCGATTCACAAAAAATATATGTAACTTTACTTTTGTAACAGATTCAAGTTACTCATATAAAATTGTAAAAATTTCAAAATAATAAATAATGATGACACTACGTCCAAGACGTCCAGAAAGTCATAGAAATATACAGAGAAACGTAATAATATTATGGATATTGTAGAAACTAACTATATATGATTCTATAATATTTAGGTGTCAGCCTATCTTACGACATTGAGATTAATAAAATATAATAAAGTAGATTTATTTATTTATTAGACTTTATTAATATACATATTTTTGTTGTAACAGATTATAATATAACATGATAAACATAAGATACAATTAAGTATATAGTCGTAGTTTATTGTGTGTATATAATCAACCCCTGATTAAAATCTATATCTCATTTTACATCATAGTCAGTGTAAACTGAAGAACGTCTTCCAGAATCTGTGCTTTTTTGGGTTCCCGCGTAACCCAGACATTCATCTGGTCTCGATTTCTTAATTGTACATATTGTATAATATTTTCCATATTTTGAATCTCCGTAATTGATTTCAATGATAAAATATGGACATGACATAATATAAAGGAAAACACTAGCTTCAAAGCTGAACGCATATTAAAATTATAATATTTATCACTTCACTTAAAAATTTAATAATATTTCTCAAGAATAGAAAATAACTAGCACAGATCTACTTTTTACTGAATTTATTTATTTAATTTCCGTCAGCCCATCACTTATACTTACAGCATAGCTATAAGGGATCCTTTATTCGTGGACTTTTTTCATTCCCGGGATTCGATTTGCAGCTCTGGATCATTCCCGGTATCCCGGGTCTCGTGATATGTTAATTTAAAAAAATTTGAAAAAAAAATATTTTATGTTTGTTTTTTATAAACATTATTAATTTTGTTTCAATTAAATTGTTGTTATAAATTTAAAATGTATTGACAAAAAAATACTATTTCTAAATAAAAATACAGATATAATAAATTCTTAATATTTAAAAAAAAACATTTCTAAAATATAATTTGAATGAAATATATTGTACGTACATATTTACAATCAATCTATTATATATTATAATAAACAGAAATAAAATATTTTAAATAAATACACACATTAAAACAATTTTTCTGAGAACTGCTCGTCACATTTTCTCCGTGATCGCTGCCATTTCTTTTCGGATATTTTCTTTTAATTGGTCCAGGGAGGGAGGATTGTTACTGTATACCTATCATTTAATGTAGCCCCATAAGAAAAAATCCATCGGCGTCAAGTCGGGGCTACGTGTAGCCCAGCTTATGTCACCTAGTCGGGATATCAATTTTAAGCGAAAATTTCGCAAACAACTGGTAAGGACACGCTCCATAGCGACTGAATTCGCAAAGACGCGGCTAAACCAAAATTAAAAAGATTTTTGGAATACACTGTATGTTATATTTTAGTGGGACTTGTCGACTAGTTGATTTGAATTCAAATAAAAAGTACCTTTAAGTTATATAACATGGCCGAAATCAGGAATCAAAATTCTCAAAATTAAATAGCGACATTTTTGTTATAGATTCACCCCCAACAAAACTCCCAGAAGAAATCGAAAAATTAAAATTCACAACTCGAAGCTTAATATCTCAGTTTTACATAAATATCCACAGATTACGAAATATATGAAATAACAATAAATTCCATGTCACCCACTTGGGTCATCACTTTGGTACCACTTGCACAATCAAATAGCTCCGGGAGTTTTTTTTAAAATATGACTCGATTGAAACGAAATTTTGAAAAAATGAATAAAGAGTTAATTTTCGAAGAGTAAATATTGTTGCATAAATGTATCATTAACTATTGGATTTATGTTTCCACTAAGAATGTATGTAGAATGCTTCTCAAACCCTTCTCCTATATGTACATTTTATTTCATCTCTATTCATTTACTGCACCAAATGATGCATTATTGTTCCATGGGCACGACATGTTTCTAATTGAAACATCCAATATTTTCCCGTTGGAGGCGAATATCATTTTAATTGCAACATTTTTCAAAAACTTTTTGAATTGAAAACTAATCTAACCTAATTTTTAAGAGAAGTTTGAAGCTACTACGTCATATTTTAAATAAATTTAAGAATTATACATGCCCTTGTTTTACTTTATGGAAATAAAAACTACGTACTTTATTATTTTATTAAGGGATTATATCAACGCGAGGGCGGTCTAAAACCTACCACTCAAATATATGATATAATAAATAATACTGTGAAGATTATTGTACAGGCATTAAATTCTAGAAGGCATTCGTGCGCGACAATTTTTCGGTTAGTCTACACTTGTGGACATACTGTGACTTAAGGATGCGTGAGTCCCCCGTGTGTGAGCCCACTTAAACAATAAGATGTAAAATATCACGCTGTGTATGGCGCGACGCAAGATGTAGCTGACACTTTATTTCTGGCGAACTGATCGCGACTGGTGGGGTCAAGAGAGGAAAGCCGGCAAAGATGAGAATGAGAAGACGAAAGAAAAGAAAGCGAGACTTAGATGAACCAGATCGAGACGCTGGGCATGTCTGGTCCTATTATTGCTAATTTGGCGCCGGTAATTCTGGGATGGCGGTGTTATACAGGAGAACAAAATTCTGGGTGGCGGTTCCTGATCTTCGCTTACCACCGTCAGTTTGGAGTCCCTGGCGCAAGAAGTCAAGAACAAGAAGAAATAGTGGGTAAAAAGGCAGATGAATAAGTGAAACGCTGACATGAACAATAGAAAAACTGTGTACGAGATACGTTTTTTAAGTACCGGATTTTTTTTTTACACAACACTACGTTTTTTGGACGCTACACACCTTAAACTACTTCTCAACATAGTTTCTACCATTATTAAGGCACAAGTCATAACGGGACACCAATTATTGTATGCTTTTGTTTTAAAACGACGCCGCCTGGGATGAAAACCATGTCTGTACACTGTCTTTGAGTTCATCGTCGTCATCAAAATACTTGCCACCGAGAAACTGCTTCAGATACCTGGCGCCAAATCAGGACACAAATGGTGATAGCTGGTTTTCATGTTTCTGTTTCGTGCATTGAAGAAACGAATCACGGACCGTATCTCACAGTCGGGCGGGCTGATCCATCGTTTTGAACATTTCAACCACTCACTGCAAGACCGCCAAACAATGTGAATGTCCGCTACATCGGGAATATCTGGCAATGAAACTAACTTAAAAAACGCATCACGTATATCAAGATGGCCAGAAGCGTGGGTAGTCATGTGAAAGTCAATTGTAATTATAGTTTATAATGTGAACAGAAATTGTTGTCATTGTGCACTCACCCTCACCTGCATACAAAAGTGACTCTTATGTAGCTGGTGTGAAAGGATCCTCATCTGGAGTTCCACAGGGCTGACACCTTGGACCTATTTTATTCTTAATTTATATTAATGACATTAAGGAATATTTCTTAAATGCTGAATTTTTACTATTTGCAGACGATGCCAAAATTTTCAAAGAAAATAAATTACCCACTGATTGTCTCCTATTACAAGATGACATTAATAGACTTTCAATCTACTGCAAAAAATCAACTTTTTCTAAATATTGCTAAATGTCACATCTCATTTTCAAAGAAAAAATCTAATTTGTCGTATAATTATCAACTTAATAGTAACAAACTTAGCAACTGCACTCAAGTGAAGGATCTTGGTATCATCTTAGATTCTAAATTAACTTTTATCCCGCATATGGAGTCGGTAATTGCTAAAGCCTATAGACTCCTTGGATTCATTGCTAGAACGTCTAACCCATTCCAATCACCTTTTATTCTTATCATTCTATATTTCTCATTTGTACGCAGTCAAATTGAATTCGATGGTTAAAGATAAAAAGAAATATTCCTCAAATAAAACCTATGCAGATTGTACAATATAATGACAATAACATAGTAAATATATTGAACGTATTCCCCAATTTGATACTAGACTGCAAAACACCTTATGCAAGACACTTTTCCTGGAAACTACATTTGTTTATGTTGCTATTAAATGTGCTCATATTTCTTTTTCTTGGCATCCATTCAGTCGATCCAACGGCCCACCATAACAAGCTTCTCCGAGCTATCTTCTTTTTTCACCAGAACTCTAAATCCAGACATATGTTTTCTTACCGAGTGTCTTCGCCGTTCACGCGTTGCCATCAACATTCAGGTGGTGGGGGAACCTCAGCAACATTACTGGTACAATACCGGCTCTGCGAAGTGGCTCCAGTACAGTACTGCCCCGCGCCCCCCTTCACCCCCTCTTTATCCCATTTTACTTACACTCTCGCAATTACATACACGAGCCGGTACACCGATAGCACGTTCATTTAGACTGGCAGATAACAAGTACTTTATGCATCGGTACCATCGTGCACGGATTCAATCGTATGCTCGATGCCCCACAACAAGGGCAAGGTCGTATGCCGCACGACGGCCCCAAGGTCCAAGGACCTTTATTATTTCTTAAATAATAAAGAACCTTGGACCGAGGACCTTTATTATTTCTTAAATAATAAAGAAGGTCCAGCTCACTATGCGTCAGAAGAAGATCTTCCTTGGCTAGAGAGGAAGAGACCTGAATTGAAACGCTGTATTTATCACATTTCAGGCTTAATGGTCCTGTTTATGTAAATGCCTTCGACAGCTGGTTCCCAAGTTCACGATTAACAATAAGGATACATATGATATATGAACACTACACTAACCTTTCTATTGTAGTTGCCGTCTTTCAGGTTCGATGTTGTTGTTTTTTTAGCTGGATAGATTGATGGTGTATTTGGAAAATTAATTGAACCGCCAGTCGTTTACTGTCTTCTTGGCTCTCCGAAAAAAGGCTGCAATACTCCCATACACACATATACATTAGTATAAAAAAGGAAACCCAGAGCCCATGGGCCCATTCTTTTATGAAGCCTTGAATACATCGGTGGTTTAATCTTATTAAATGTTTTAAAGTGTTTGTAAATCATAGACCATAATTTTATGATGAATTCAATCACAAGCCAAAATTGTAATTCCAGAATTTCGGGAATCGATTATGATGATCCCGGTGTATTAATTTGCCCATTAATACTCAAATTATCAAAAAGAACAAATACAATTTAAGATATTTACAATTGAAAACGTAATGAATATTTGAATAAAAAATGTTAATTTAATGCAAGATTGACTAATAAAAATTTAAATATGAAACAGTTTTATTATTATGAAAATTTCTGGTTTAAATGTAGCAATTTCGGTATTCATAAATAACGTAAACTGGGCAGGGATCCTGTATATCCTAATAATAAAGTACTATGAGGATCATTTATATACTAAATTAATGTATTTATTATAATTATATACATATAAAATCAATTTTGTCGAAAAATATTGTTTTTGCGTCACCGGGATTCGAACCTGGATCTCTAGTAGATAGTGTACTTTCCTGGATTGGAATATTTTTCAACAAAATTGATTTTATATGTATATATTTATAATTAATACATTAATTTAGTATTTAAAATATCACAGACCTATGTTCTGAATAATTATAACTTCACAGTAAGAATGTGTTTTCCTTAATAATAGGATCATTTATACCCAGGACCATTTATAAGCAAAAGTTCCTATATAGTCCTACTCATTCGCCGCCTGGTTGGTATTTTTTTAATGCTAATGCGCAGCTGTGCAACTTCGTCTTCCACAATATGGCAAGACGGAGCCGAACAGCTGCCATCTCATAAACTCTCACGGTCCCCGAACTTTATTTATTAAGATTTACATTACATTAATGAGAGTGTATAAGTATTTCAGAAATAAACATGAATCAGAAGAGAAAATACCATCCAAATTAAGCAACATAATAATATAAGATTGCAAAGGATTATACAATGTCAACATTTTACTTTGGTCAGGACAAAACGATCTTACCAGTCTTCGGAGCACCACTGCCGGCAGTTCTCATTCCAGTGGCAAGAGAAAAGCAAAGAGACAACAAAAATAAAATAAAATAAATATACAAGTAGTAAGAAAATATTGAAAATAAAGAGCAAAATATTAAATAATCCTAAGGGACTGCCCCTCCCTAAGACTCACTAAGTAGACTCCATAGAAAGCTACAGCAAAAATTCATTTAATTTTAAGAAAATTCTCCAGATTCGAGCTGTACGGAGGATGATCTTGGACTTAAATAAAATTGGAATAAGTCACATTTGAGAATAACATAATTCAAGAATACAATATTCCTTATAGTATCAATGCGGATTTGAAAAATCAATCCAACATGCACTTTTGTATTATTTTCTTCTTTACAACATGATAATAAAAAATTTAAAATCTAGTATGCTAGAATGAGACGTATTTGAAAATAATAGTCGCAAATATTAAAAAAAAAAAACCCTTCTATAAAATTGAAGTAATATCCGCCAAAGTGTCGCGAGCGCGCTATGATGGTACTTCCATATGTATAGAAAAGACGCTAATGATTTAATACTTAGAACAACAATAAAATTCTGTAAATGTAATAACACATTTATACATGGGTTCGTATTAACTCCTTGGGTGTATTAGTGTAAATGTTGGACACAGAAAAATAACAGTTCAAGTACTCAACAAACCGCTAACTATTTGTCTGAATATGGGGGTCGTAAGAAGCGTGTAAGGAATTTAGTAGATGAACACGATTAGATTGGACCCCAATCCGAATCAAGAAACACAACCCACCTGTGAAATGCTCCTTTAGGTATCTGGATTTTCTTCACTGGAGCCGCAAGTCTTCTGACTTCAGAAGACTTACAACGTTGTTCCGCACGAAGTACTCTTGTTCATACACTTCGATGATGGCGCGAAGTGTCAAGCACAATGGCAAGATGTATAGGATTCGTCAAGTACGGTAGATAATTCACATTTCAGTTCAAAGTTTCAACTTTAACTACCAAAAACCATAGAGAACACCACAGAAAAATTTTCTGGGTATAGGAGGAGGGGGTAGTGGATAGGAAATGAACAAGAACTTTTCTGTATATTGCGTTCATATTTGCGCAATTTTGTTATAAAGATCGAACACTACCATTATATCAATGCCTTTGAAAATAGGCGAACTATAACAGATTTAACATTAGAAAATAATTTAGGATATATACGATCAGACGTAGTGGAAGAGAAGACACAACGGTCATTTTGGAGACCCCCATGTCTTAAGACTTGAATCCCCCAAAACGATAATAACATAACGTGACGTGAACTATGAACAGCAAAATAGACTATGTTTTTAGTTAAGATACCAATGATAGCATACCTGAAGGCTAGAGCTCCCGAGCTGACCGAACAAACTATCTTTCTCCTGGATTAAGGTTCTCCATGACGCGAGTCAATTCTTTGTCTTTATTTCAGCAATGTCAGCTGCATTTTCATTGCAGCACTTCAGCGATAGCTGTAATATAAAATACATTAAATTAATCACCTACCTTTAAAAGATATGTATCTGTTTGGGACTAATACAGGGTTATCCAATAAGTGTGATAATTTTAAAATTAAATTCAATTTAGAAAACCATGATACATGACTATGATATAAATATTTTTTTATTTAAATAATACGACATCTTCAGGAAACAAATGTATACGTATGTATAAGGTGGGTAACTAAGTAAGAACTAATATGAAAATGAATTTAAAATGTGACTATTTGGTTATTTATAATATTTAGCTTGAAATTAACACTTTTTATTATTTCAAAATTATCTAACTGTTAACCTATAATATGTGTATATATAATTTCTAAACCCTTGTTAATGTCAAAAGAATGGTTTGTTTCCAAAACGTGATTGGCGAATTCAGAATAGTTATTGCTATTTAGCATCTCAAGTGCTCCTTAATTCTAAGATCAAAATTTCTACAGGTTTTACTTATATAAAAATAATTGTAAGTAGCCGCGATTTTTTTTAAATATCGTCCTTATCCTTGTTATTTAATATAAAATTCTTTAATTTTTTATTAGTGTGAAAACCTGGTAGTATGGAATTTAGAATATTTTTATAATTGAATTTGAAGTAAGATAAATTTTGCAAATATTTAAGAAGTAAAATCATTTTATTTCTGAAGTCACGATTTTCCAGGATATACTCTCCAACAGGGAAAAAATTAGATGCCTCCCTGAGGATGTAAAATATATAGATCAAAATTTGGAATGTATTGTATTGGATTATTATGGTGTAATGAGTAAACTATTTAGCGGGTATCCAAGAAAAATTTGTCACAAATACTACGTTGAAAATCTTCTCACTTGCTAAGCAAGTGTTCTACCATCGCACTATCCCACTATTAAATTGTTGTAAAATTAATTTGTAGAGCCCCGATTTTTTTTAAATATCGTCCTTATCCTTGTCATTTAATATATAATTATTTAATTTGTTATAAGTGTAAAAAGCTGGTTGTATAAAATTTAGAATATTTTTTATAATTGAATTTGAAGTATGATTATTTAAAAACCTGATTTTTCTCCGCCGTTTCTCACTATCAATTATTGGTGGGTAAACAAATGATCTGATAAACTTGTTTAACAGATTATCTTTTAATTTAATATTATAACCATTATTAATTGCAATTGGTTTAATAATATTTAAGTCTATGTTGAAGTTATTTATAGATATTTATTTATATCATTCGATGCCATTTACAATGGAATAAAATTTTATTCAAATGTGCACCGCGACTACGTTTGATACAATGCATTATTTAGATCCAATTTTTAGTCACATAAATCTGGTGCAATAACACGAGTTTTGTTGTTTTTTAATTGTTCAATTTTTGTTGATCTTGCACTAGCTGGATCTTGGAAGGTAGGCCATCATTTTCACAATGTGGTGACCCTACTCGCACCCGTAGACACGGTCGGGTATCCGATGATCCTGTCATAGTTTAAATAACTTCAACACACACACACACCTCCATTCTTACAACACTTTCATTTACAGCGGCAATATTGGCTTAATTCCGGGAATTTCTTTATCTCACTGGTGTCTCTAACATTATGATAAGAACAGTAATCGACGCTTTTAAGTCTATGAACAATTGACGAAACGTGCAATATTATATATTAATAAGGAAAAAGCGATTGTTAGGATATCGCAAACAGTTGGCGATATTTGAGAGCTCTCCTGATTCGATTGTTAAAGAGGGGAGAGGTAAGGGCTGAGTCCTCTTGTCTCCGACGTATGAGGTAACAACAATGGCGTAACATTTTTTGGGGGACCTTATTCGGGAAACATTGTGAAATTGTTTTTTTTTTAATTTAGGTAATTTTAAATTTGTATATAATTGTATAAAGTAGTAACAAAAATTACATTTATAATACATTTTTATTTTATTTTAAATTTTGTAAATTTTAAATATGAATTAAATATAAAATTGATTATATATATAATCAATTTTATCTAAAAATATTGTTGTTGCGCCACCGGGATCCAAACCTGGATCTCTTTCCTAACCGGGGATCCAATATCCAACTATGCTACAGCGACAATATTTTTGATGACAAATTTTCCAACATATGTTACCTTTTTGATATTAAAACATTTAATCGTTCCATTATTTGAAAGAGCAATCTACCTTATTTTAACAGAATCTCAAATACCTTTGAGTAATCTGATAGCAGACGCCAGAATTATCATTTCATTTTTATTAAATTTTGGATACATTGATAAAACTTTATTATTAGGAGAACACATTCTTATTGTGAAGTTGTAATTATTCAGAATATATGTCTGTGATATTTTAAATATGAATTAAATATATTAGTTAGAAAGATATACACAAAAATCCATTTTATCAAAAAATATTGTTGTTGCGCCACCGCTATTCGAACCTGAATCTCTTTTCTAACCGGAGAAGTGCATTATTCATATTAATTCTTTTTTTATTTGATTTTGTTGAATTTTTTACATATTTTTATAGAATATTTGTAAAAATTTTGTTCATTAAGGTCAAGAACAGGGTAAAGAAGTGAAATGGGACGAAGATGATGGGGATCGGATGAAGGATCATATAAGTTGAGGGAGTTCATGGAAGGGTTTGGGATGGAAATTAATTTAGAATAAAATTTGAGCCTCTGTGAATGATTGCGTTTCTGACAAACCAGAGTGAGTTTGTGATTTCCTAAGGGAGTAGATTTGTTTGGATTCTAAAAAGTATGTGTTTCTTATACCTCAGATAGGGCTCGCGTATGTGAGTATAGGACGGATGATTGCATTGTACAAGAGTCATTTGTTTTGTTATTCTATAGTACTTGATCCATAATTATTCTGAGCGCCGCGTCATGAGTGCGCGTGCGGTATGCGCGATGGTGTGTGTATGTAGGATAGTTTTTGATGTTCTTCATAATAAGCAATAAGGTACCCAGCACGATAACTTTTATGTTACTACCAGATAACACACAAATGCCGATGAAATTTTTGATAAACAGCTCGACCAACGTAACGAGGTTGGACACACCGGTCAGACACAAAATAAATAATATAACAAAAAAAAAACTTTTTTTTTCCGGTTTGTTTTACTCTCAGTGACGCACAAATGATTGTCTGCTCAGGCATTATTCATTAGCCACATAGGACCGGATGTGTGATCAGTAGTAAATGTTTACTATGGTAACTTTTTACTAACGTCCGTGGTTAAAATCGTTTGCGGATTGTTCGAACGTCAAATTTACTATTGTCATATATGCGCGACAAATAATCATGAAACATGCTTTATTTTACGCGTAATCTATGGATTTTTTCGCCTAGGCGTTCGATTTGTCATTCTGGTGATGAAATTTTTTCGTATTATGTGTAATAATGTAAATTAAACAACGAGTTCATCATCGGACGAACTCTCATCACTAAAATAGCGGGATATTGAATGATTAATTGTCGCACACTGCAACTTTCAACGTATCAATGTGTCAGATGACTTTTGGAACAGCTGTAAAAATTCCGCCATATTTAACTATTAATTCGGAGAGTAAAATGAGTTTACTACGAAATGTACTTTGAAAAAGTAAATACTTTTTCCGTAAAAATAAAGAAGATGGCTTTCAAATTATGGAACGATATATGTATCAATTTAAAAATTGTAATATATAGGTTCTAAAATTGTCGTTAACGCACTGCGCTGGTGTAGCACAATCAGTTAATGCAATTTCTCCGGATAGAAATAGATCCAGTTTTGAATCCCGGCAACAACAGCAATATTTTTCGATAAAATTGATTTTATATGTGTACCTTTCTAATTAATATTACACAGGTTTAAAAATATTATTGATCAACATCACACTGAATAAGTAGGCACTAGCATACTTTATAATTAATCTCGAAACGCACAAAAAAAATGTGTAATTTATCGAGAAATTAATACGTAATAATATCAGTTGGTACCTATCTATATGTTACAAATAATAAATAAAATAACGTTTCTCGTCATTAATGACGGGCTAGTTGTAGTAATCTTTTTTGATATACACGTATACATGTTTTGATACGCTCTACCGGATAATATCAGCACTAACGTATAGTGTCGGTCATTTCCGGCATTGTTTGTCAAATTTAATTAGCCAGAAATTTGTATGTATTACAAATCTAATAATTATTTATTTATGATGTTGACCACATAGGGAAATATATATAAAAATAAAAAAAACATATATATTATTTCTACGCATATATAATTAAAAACGGTTGTGTTTGCCTTTCTCTGTACGTCGGGTGCATACGACGCGAATGCGAGCTGTCAAGTCGATTATCTATACGATATAATCACGCAACTCTCTAAAGGGTTATGCAGTGAGGAGATAATGGCATGGCGTACGCTAAAATTATATATCCATGATAAAATAATATTATCGAGACCGGCCACGAGACAGAGGTAACTAACTGCCTGAAGGAATGTGCGCACGCAACCGTCAATTAACCCTTTAAAGGCGCGACCAGTGGTAACATTTCACTAATAGTAAAAAATCCTTCGTGGGTTGTTGATACATCAAATTTACTAATGTCAAAGCATAGATGGAGATGTCTATAGGCGTGACAAATAATCATGAAATATGCTAACTATGGATTTTTTCGCCCAGGCGTTCGAAATCTGTCACTTTGGTGGTGAAATTTTTTCGTATTATTTGCTTATGTATATTAAACAACGAGATCGTCATCGGACAAACTGTCATCACTAAAATAGCGGTATATTGAATGATTACTTGTCGTATACTGCATCTTTCAAAGTGTGATAATTCTTAAATTACCACCAGATTCCCTTGGAGTTCTATCCTCTGATTACTATCTAATTAGTTGGGTCCTAATTCCTTGTAACTGAAACTCAGTCATTCCAGGTAACAATGTTATACGTTTATTACAACACGTTATATAGTAAATATAAATTATGCACAGAAGAAGCAGTGATGGAAGAGAGCTGTTCCCCCAGAGATGGCCTCTTATAAGGTTCGTCCCCCACCACTCATCTACTCACTTTCATGACACACGCACACACATACATTTACAAAGTGTGAAATATGTCAGATGACATTTGGAACAGCTGTGAAAAGTCCGTCATATTTAGCTATCGATTCTCGTTTTATTATCGGATATCTGAGAGTAAAATGAGTTTACTACGGGATGTGGATTGGTAGAAAGAAACAAAAACTCGAGCATTCGTTCACGATGTTCGATGCACGACTACACGAGAGCGAGTTACACGTCAGCGAGACTACACGACACACACTACCTAAAATCATACAAAACTAATCAGGTTATATAGAATATAACAGATTTAAGCAAAAATATCGAAGCATATAAAGTCTCAACATTTATTACTATTTATAACAGCATTAAAACACGCTGGTGGTGTATCCATATTATTTTCTGTATTCATTTTCTATTTTAATGATGAATTAAATAGAAAATCAACGGATTTTCAATGTTTCAATAATTTGGCTTAAATGATCAAAAATGCGTTATACAAACAAATTTCTCAAAACAATCCGCTCACTTAGTAATATATACTCGTATGCCATTCTGTGCATTATAGCAATAAGCATTAAAGTTGTTTTTGTACGTTGGATGCAGTTAACGAATGCGTATACAGTATTTGAATACCTTAACGGGCGGAACCGAATTATACTTTCAAACTTCGTGGAACGAATGATAGGATCCACTGTTGCTAGTATCTGTGTGTTTATGTGATTTCATAAATGTTAGAAAGTTGAGAGTGTGTGTTATAACAGGTCTCTAAAGGACAGGACGAATTTATTTACAGCGGTGCTGTTCTCGGCTAGAACTTTTTGACTCTTGAACACAAGGGATGTGGAGCATCCAAAGCATGTATGAAGCGACCGCGCCTGGTAGGTGACCGGCGCATATTTGAAAAAGTACACAGGTTTTATTGTTTACAGTATAGCACCTAAATTAGCACTAAATGCGCCGCACTAATGCGCGAATAAGTATTTACCAAGTACGTATCTGAAAGTTGAAAGGAATCTATTCCAGGAACTTTTTCTAACATTACACACCTTAAACTACTTCTCAACATGGTCGCCACCATTGTTAAGATACTCGTCATAATTTTTTATATTCGCCAATTTTTATAGACCTTCGTCATAGAGCGACGATGAAAGAAAAAATCGAAATCACTTGGCGCCAAATCAGGACAAAACAGGACACACTCGGCGACGTTTCATGTTTCGTGCGTTCAAGAAACGAATCACGGACCGTATCTCACAATCGGCGGGCGGTAATGAATAACGTTGTCCCTTTTCATCTCATGCAAATATAGATATAAATACTATAGATATAAATACAAGTTGTTGAGTTAAATTGTTAGATTGATAATACCCTTGTAATGATCATTTAACAGAAATTTAACTACTTGGTCTCCTCAACCCTCAACATAATATCAACCTTACCACCCTTTCTCCCCCCAGTTTTTAATTAATTTTATTACACACCTGTAAACATAAAATTAATACATTTTTATATTTATTTTAATATATTTTTAAAATTGCGACATTACTTCAAAACCATTGACTAAATATCATTGTGAATTTTTATAATTAGTCTCATATGCATTATATTATATTGGTATATTATGATACTTTATACAGTTTAAAACCTTTAATTAATTAATTTAATTTAATTTAAATTAATAAAACAATAAGGTTAGTATTGAAGGGTTAATTATTTGACATTTGACTCCCTACAAAATGGCGGCTTCCGGTCATAGAGAACAGCAGACTGAGCACGCTCCATAGATAACAGGTTTTTCCTTAATGAGTAGAGAAGACTGGCATTAATTAGCGGGGGGGCTTAACGTTATACACAAATGTAACATCAAATTTACTGTTGGCTTCTGCTAATATGAAATTACATTACAAATTACCTTCGAAGTTAGTGGTCAACGCCATACTTAAGGTTTTGTTAGAATTTTTTATTCGAAGTCCATTCGGATTAGACGTTCTCTATCGTTTCGCTGGATGGAGCAATCGTGGCTATCGGTCACTCTGCGTGCGAGCTGCGACTGCTGTAGTATGACCACATCAGTGTAGGGTTTTAATTTCACATTTCTTTATATTTTCATATTTATACGTGCAAAGAGCTGTCTCTACTGCAATTGACTGATCAAAAAATGGTTCATCTATGAGAGAATTCCATGATAGATAGCACCGCGAAATTATTTCATATTTTAAAATAGGAAATATCTTAATAATTAGACAAAATACTTTGTTTAAACCGCTATTTTTTTATTATTCTACATGTTTCGATACCTATGGTATCATCTTCAGGAAACAATGTATACTGAAATTAAAAAATACAAGCATAGATAAAAACAAAACTATAATACTAATATAAAAACAAATTTAAAAAGTGACTATTTGAAAGTGGATTTAATTATTTATAATATTTAACTTCCTATTAATACTTTTTCTTATTTCTAAAATTTCAAATTTATCTAACTGTAAACCCCTAGTATTTGTATGTATAAGTTCTATACCCTTGTTAATATCAAAAGAATGGTTTGTTTCCAAAAGGCGATTGGAGAATTCAGAATAGTTGTTGCTATTTAGGCATCTCAAGTGCTCCTTAATTCTAATATCAAAATCTTACCTAAATAAAAATAATTGCAATAATTGTAAATTAATTTGTAGATCCTATTTTTTTTTTTAAATATACGTTTCTTGAAGAAGATACCATAGGTGTCAAAACATGTAGAATAATTAATAAATAGTAGTTTAAACAAACTATTTGGTCTAATTATTAATGTAAAATGAGGCCACAAGGTAAAATTTTGTAAATATTGAAGAAGTAAGAAATACCTACTCATTAAGAGTGAGGAGGTGATTGACAATCACCTCCCTATTTTACCAAGACTCCGCCTACACCCCGTAATGGATGTCGTTTAAATTTTACGGAATAGTTAAGTTGTACACCAGTCCTGACGAAGATACGTTAGTATTGAAACCGGCTGACGTAAAATCAAAGTTAAATATAAAAACAATTTTAAAATATTAAACAATGTTCAGTTGTTGCGCATTTTCAGTGATCATCCATTACCAGAACAGAGTAACCCAGAGGAACCTTCGTTTTATATAACGAATGTAAAAACCTATATCCATATATTCTGTAAATACATACATTAAAAAGCTTAATATTAACATAATCGTTAATACGTTTTTATTTAATCGAGTTTCTTACGTTTTTTTATCACGTGACAGAATGTATAAATTTTTTTTTTTTTTAATAATTAACTCCGCCAATTTATCGTCAAATGCCCAGTCTAAAATAGCTGATACCTGACTAAATTACAAGTCGAAAGTGTTCAAGAACTATGTGCCTAATTTTAACCATGTCAGAGATATAAGCATTAAAAAAAAGGTAATTATGCGATTAAAATATTTGATTGATTCCAAATAACATATTAAATACATTCGAATTTTTCTTGGACGATTTAGGGCTTAAAGCAAAGATATATGTTGATAATGGATATTTATTTCGAAGTACGTAGACTTAAAACACTTAAAACAACTTAAAACTTTTAAGCAATAATATTTTCAAATATGAATTAAATGTATTAATTAGAAATATATACGTATAAAATCAATTTTATCGAAAAATATTATGTTGCGCCACCGGTATTCGAACCTGGACCTCTTTCCAAACCGGTGAAGGTGTATTATCCAACTATGCTACAGCGACAAATTTTCGAACCTATATGTTACTTTTTTGATATTAATACGTTTAATCGTTCCATTATTTGAAAGAGCCATCTACATTATTTTTACAGAATCTCAAATACGTTTGAATAACTGATAGCAGACGCCAGAATTTTCAAATCATTTTTATTTAATTTTGGACACATTGATACAACTTTATTATTCAGAACATAGGTCTGTGATATTTTACAACTTCACAATAAGAGTGTGTTCTCCTAATAATAATATTTTCCGCAACGGTGTAGTATTTGTAGTCCTTGAATATTTCGTAATTTAGTCAGAGATATCTAACCATAAAATATTGTGAACTAGATCTGTTACATCCTGTATATATCAGTATAAATATTCTTTCATGAACTAATACGTGCGTAAATTTCAAGCTGATAGTCAGTTCTTAGTTAGCTATATGGAAGGTAACATATATTTATATATATATATAATTAATTAATATATATTAATTATCTGATATTTAATGAAAATTCGCCACATGCAAATATAATATATGTTACCTTCCATATAGTTAACTAAGAACTGACTATCAGCTTGAAATTTACGCACTTATTAGTTCAGGCAAGAATATATTATATATATATATACACATTGTAATGCTGTTGAAGGTTATTTATATTAATATGGATTTAAAATACATAATAAGGTGATTTAAATTGTATGCATGTATCAGGGTAATAATTAAAATTATTTAATTATATCAGTTTTCAAAATTGAATGAGGAGAGAATGGTAAGAAAGATATATGACGCAAGTGTTGATGGCACCAGAAATAGAGGACGTCCGCGGAAGACTTGGCACGACCAGGTAAACCAGTTAATGGAGGATGGTTCTGTTAGAAGCCTCAACAATCGGCGAGCTTATATAAGAAGATGTATGAATGTGGATGAGGCGAGAATTGTGTGTTAGGACAGAAAAGTGTGGCTGTCCATTCTCTCTGCCTACCCCCGCGGGGAAACGGCGTTTTGGTAAGTAAGTAAAAAAACGTAGTTTTTTAAGTCACCTGATTAAACTATATATTTGTTTATTACTTAAAATTAAAGAATACTAAAAAAAATAGCTTTTTGTAACACTGTTAATTCAAGATTATTGTCGATATTAATATCCTTCCTCTATTCGAATTGATATAAAATATTAAAAATGACCGGAACAGATCAGGTTTTACCACGCAATGTTAATTAATCCCATCTATTGATGAAAATTACAAACTAAATTCTAAATACGGGCGATAAACTCGATACGTTTCCCGCATCAAGGTTCTAAACCCATCGATAGAGATTTTTCAGTCACTTGACTTTACTTAACGTATCAGTTTTACGTGTACGAACACAGATGTCGTAAAACGACAAATTAACGGAATACAAAGGTTCCATTACGAACAATTTAAAATGTCTGCATTTATTTGATATTCCTGTAGATGTCGCTACTGATACTTAATATATAATTTCTAAATATATCCTTTTTTATCCACTTCGGGTATCACCGTAGAATAAACATATTGACAGATATCCGTGTCCTGGATAAGATTTTAATGAGATTTTAACCTTGAGACAGAGACAAAAATTATTTCGTACTTCTCTTGGTACTCGCCAAGTCTCAAAGATTCGAGCACCGCCAAGCGCCGTCAAGACTCGATCTTTATTTTGACTCGCAACTCTCTTCACACTTGTTGTACGTTAAATGTCGATCCACTGACCGTCGGTTGTATTTGAATCTCTCTTACAGTAGTTTTAAAATTTTCATAATTCATCAATTTCCATATATTATTGAATGCTTACTACAATACTTTGTAAAAAATGAAAAAAAGTCGCCGGGCAAGGTGAGTTCCGAGTGCCGTACCCACATTTCTTGTTTTCTCCGCTGATCTGGCTGGTGGAGGATAGACCGCCAGATTACACCTCAACAACCTAGTATAGATATTTAAAACTGTCTGGATGTTGGTACCTATATCAAAAAATAATGAAACATTTAAAAGCAAAAGGGTGAATAATATTAAACAATTGAATATTCTATAAAAATTCCATTTACCTTAATAATCAAGAACCTGACGCAATAAGTAATAGTAAAAAGTATACAATTAAGTATACTGGTAGGTATCAAAGTCTTGAACGTAATCATAGAACACGTTTAGATAAAACAATATCAATCAACGACATTCTTTCAACTTTTCCACATAAAAACATTGCACCGAAACTGTACAACACACTTAATACTAACTGGAAATCGTTCACTCACAAAAAAATTACACTAATATGTACTAAACACATGATTAAATTAAGTAGACATCAGTCAGAAGCATAGCTGTCTAATATGCTAACCTAATCACAATACAATTTATTTATTTTATTAATCTGTTATAATTACAATAATACAGTACAAAAATATTTTATTTTTTTTAGTTCTACAACTTCTCTAAAATATTAATAATTATTGTTTACAATAACTAGCTTATAACAAAATAAAATGCAATATATTTATAACAACGATATAAAAATATTATGAATTTCGGGATCTTTGATGTATTTTTAGGTAGCATTGATTATTTCTTTGTTATCATTAATATAATATAATATAATAGTATTGTAGCTGAATTTTTCTTTCAAATGGTATCATATTTACTTATTTACACACATTTAAATACATTGCCCAACTAGGCAAGCCTGTTTTAGGGCAAATTGATAAACTAATACATTTTATAAAACCAAAACTCATCGAAAGCAAAACACAGTAAGATCGAATACATACATAGCATATAATGTGAAAATATCTAAGAAAAAAAAAAATATATATATATATATAAAATATAAAAAAGTGAATACACTAATAATTCACTTTAGATTTAACACATTCACTGTACTTTTTCATTGTCTAATCTAACTATTTCATTTTAATTTTTATTAAATAACAACGCAGTAACATTGAAAAGCTGGTTACTTTAACACAGACGGTAGTCTAGTAGAGTAATCAGGACAATGTTTCAGGCAATGTAGGCAGACAGTCAGACAATGTATCAGAGGTGGATACCTACAGCATCCCACATAGTCAACAAATATGTGTGTTATATTGTCATTAAGGAGAAAGATATTTGAGTAGATGGCTTTCAAATAATGGAACGATAGATGTATTAATTTGAAAAGTTTAACATATGGGTTTGAAAATTTGTCATCAAAAGTACTGTCGCTGTAACATAGTTGGATAATGATTTCTTCAAATTGGAAAGAGATCCAGGTTCAAACCCCGATAGCGCAATAATAATATGTTTCGATAAAATTGATTTTATATGTATATCTTTCTAATTAATACATTTAATTAATATTTGTTATATTATTGAATGTTCACTTCTGACGTGCAAAAAAATTTAAGTCTAATAAATATAGTAGTCATTCGGACTCAAACCCAGAACATTTTATCGCCAGTTGACAGCTTTACTAATTAAGTCATTATGCTCTTATACAGTTAAGAAGATGATACCTAATACCTATAAAATTAAGGATTACCGAAATAATTTCTACTATATACGAGAGAAGGATTCTGGCGCACTTTGACATAGTCGTTTTAATTTATTTTTAAATTTCTACTTTTATTGCATTATTTTGAATCAGTACCAAAACCGAACCCAATTGTCTCCGGGCTTAACGCCTCGACCCTGCTGCAACAAAACACCTGATGGGATATAACATCATGAGGTACCAATTATTTGACCCCATTTCCGTTATTCAAACCACACTTGATAGCTTTGAAGAACCCCCTTTATTTTTGTAATACGGGAATGGTCAATTATGCTACAGTGGGTTTCCAAACTTTCGGTTTAACAACGTCATTTAAATAATAATGAATTTTTGGTTATAAATAAAATCTTAAAGAAGTGTTACGAATAGATGTGTCAAATTCCTTTAAATTTGTATATAATAACGTATTTGTTTTGAAGATAGTTTTTTTCCAAATATTATATTGTTGTATCTGCCGGCGGTTATATCGGCTGCGCCATTGTTATATGCTGTATCTATTATATTCCGCTGTGCTGTTGATACGTAGGTACTATGCAAATATGAATAGTGACCCTCATCATAGCTATTCTAGCAGATCGTCGGGTCGAACCATGAGAGTACCGATCGTGAACAATGCGTACGATGAGAGAACGAGATAATATGTTGTGCCATGAATATTTAATAATATCAGTAAAGGCTTAATAAACATTATGAAAAATAAAGAAACCCCAGTGACCACCCTAAAATATAAAATAAAATGACATATTCTTATACAATTATTAGTTTCCTTTATTGTATTTAATTTTTTTTAAATTGTTAATATAATTTTAGTTTACTTTTACTATTGCCATAATTACAATTCTTGGGTTTTCTATTGGTATTGTTGAATATATTAATTTATTTTATTATTTTTATTTTATTAGTAACAATATAATACTATGTAAAAATCTGTTTGGACTGTGCCCGTCTCACTAGAGAAATTCTGTGTCGAGACGGGCATAGTTTACAAGCAATCGTTCAATTAATTACAATTACAAGTAGATAGAATTACATTTATTACTATATAAAAGGTGTATATGAAGAACAATTTTAAAATGGACTTAATTTTTGGATCATTTTGTAGCAATAATTAATATAGGTATGAGTCAATATGTTTGGGTTAGTGCACCAATACTGGCTCTACCCATATTATGAATCCAAGTTTTAATATATACTTTCATGTTCTTGGGACAATTCAATTTATTTGTCTTTTAGCGTTCTATTAAATAGTTTAGGTCCAAAATATTTGTAGTTCCTTTGACCAAATGTAGTATGTGCTCTTGGGATTTGTAGGTTATTTGTGTGGAAATTATGTTTTGAGTTGTTTTAAAATGTGTCTGTTTGTATTTATATATGTATTCAATCCATGCAAATATAAATACACCAACCTTTGTGAAACTGGGCTGTTAGACGCCGATGGTCGCTCTCCTTGCAGTCTTGAATCTTCTAAACTCTGCTGCCCAACCTCCGAAACTTTATACAATATAAAATGTTTTTATATCACCGCTGTAAATATATCCGATCGAATCGAAAATCGTATATTGGACGTCAAATATCCTAGCTACAATTTAACGTGACGCACGTTTTTGAGTTCTTAATAAATAAAGCGGTTTGTGTTTTGGCTAAATATTCAGAATTAAAATAAAATACGCAGCCGGTAATCTGAAACTGCGATACCAGTATCTCAGAGACTCATATCGATAGCGCATGTAGAACAGTATAGAGTTGAGCACGAATCGAGCTATGATTGTTTAAATGACCGGAAAATATGTGTCGATTTAAAAAAGGATTAAAGGAAGCAGCTGTATGTTAAAGATATACGATAAAGATGAATAGGCATCACGAAGAGAGTAAAAAATTAAAAAATAAATGTTGATAGGCGATAATATTAATTTGCAGAATTAAAATTGTAAAATTAGGCATGATTGTAAAAAATATTTACATAATCCAGCATGACTAGTAATTAAATGATATTTAATAATTATTAAATAGTCCCTGGGAGTCGTTTACGGTACGTCGTAAAAACTTGTTGAACACAATATTATTCCGATCCAAGGACGGAACGATTTAATTTAACAATCGATAAAGACCAAGCTCACGCAAAAAACATCGACGCGTGACCACCGTCGAAAACGAAACCCGGCACAATAGAAAATTATTGGATGCAAAACGGTGTAATCTTTAATTGTTTCTATGTGTAAATCAGATACGATCGTTGTTTGTGTAAATTTACGTTTTTTTTTGTTGTTGTTGCAGTTCGCGGACGGCGTTCGATGGGTTCGCAATCCTTTTTGAATTTTAGTATTTCTCAAAAATTCAATGACTAATTTTACAACTGATTTAATGTCCCGTGTCCACAAATGAGATTTTAAAATCATAAGCATTTGATCCCATGATATTTTCTTTGAAGACTATTTTCGTAGTCACCTTATTTTTGACTCGATCTCGTAGGTACATAATCAAATATTATATATAAAAATAAAACTGTTTTTTTTTCTCTACTCGTTTAATTTACTTGAGATGCGTTACACCTTGCAAGGGCATTATCAATGCCTTTACAAAATGAAGTGTTTTATTTTCATACATAGTAATATGTGATTATGTACGAGGGTGAGTTAAAAATTATGTACACTTTTGCCATAATACGCTATCAAGGTTGTCATACTGCCTTCTGCGCATCACTGCAGAGTTGGTACGACTGCGTTCACGTGTGTGAAATTTGATCTTGATCGCGTCATTTGCCTTTCGGCTATTGTAGAGTGAATATGTCCTCTCCGCTAGCAGTTTGCACCAACCAAGGAGGAATAACGATCAATGAGTGGGAGGGTATGAAAGGGGCTGAAATTCATCTTAGACTTTTATCACAATACGGGGACAGTGCTTTACAGGGTTTTTTTTTGTAGATCGAGAAGTTTAAAAGTGGCCGGACGAGTGTGACGCACGAAGAAGGTGCAGAACGCCCGTTAACCTCCACCGCGGACTACAAGATTCAGCAAGCTTCTAGCCAAGAGACGGTTCTAGCGACCATGCGAGTTACTATCGATGAGGTAACGTCTTCTTTGATCATCAATCATGGTTCTCCCCATGAAATCATCCACATAGAGCTTGGCTTCCGTACAATCTATGTAAATAAATTGTAAAACGAAAACTTCTGCAAACTCACTTCGGAAACAATTGAAACTTTCGTAGTCCCCGTATCTGAGATTAGCCCTTTCGTAATACTTCATTCGTCAAACATTAACTGTCACTGTCGTTCATCAGTTGGGTGATTTTGAATTTACCTCAGAACAGGTACTCTATATGTACCTAGCGAGGTAAGAAGTGATTTGATTGATTTATTATTAATATTTGTACTTTCTTATGTATTGGTTACTTTATGGTAAGCTATAAAAGAATGTTGTATTAAAAATAAACACCGAAATGATAAAAAAATAATCTCTCCAGGAGTAGTTAAAACGGAAATAATATTTGTATTTTAGCGTCTTATATTAATATTAATGTTAATGTATAACTAACTGACTACATTTAACTTTCAGAATAGATAGTTATACGGAGCTATGGTTGTTATAGGTGACGTTTACGTGCACGTGTCGAATTTCGCTGTCAGATCGAACGACGTGTACACTGGCTGGTCGAATTTCAAACTAATTAATATCTCAACACGTGTACACGGTATTGACATGTATCTCAACTAAATCTCTGAGATTATCTAATCGTATCTCCTTCCGTGAATATGCCTTTACTTATATTATGATTTTAGATATCACTTTGAGATATTGTAGAGCACGTTATCAGTATATAATATTGTAATTAAACTAATAATTTTTGATTACAGGAGCAGAGTACGTCTGCGAAAGAAGCGGCATGATCGAGTAGACTATATACTCATATATCGAAGGACGGTCCTGTTAAAAGTTACAAAAATCGACGAGCATGCATGAGAAAATGGATGAAAATGAAAATGACAAGTGCGGCATTCTATCCTCCCAAACAGTAATTTAATTTCTTCTTCAACATTTGCAAAATAACTTTGTGGTAACATATTATATAAATACTAAATTAATGTATTAATTATAAATATATACATATAAAATCAATTTTGTCGAAAAATATTGTTTTAGCGTCACCGGGATCCCGGATACATTAATTTAGTATTTAAAATATCACAGACCTATGTTCTGAATAATTACAACTTCACAATAAGAATGTGTTTTCCTTAATATTATATAAATGATAAGAAAAACACTTTTTTTAAACTACTATTTACTAATTTATCAACAAGTTTTAAGACCAATGGTCTAAACCAGTGACAGAGAACCTTTTGGGTTCGGCTTAACTAATCTAACTTAACTTTGCTGGCGTGTCATCCCCCCCCAAAAAAAAAAAAATTTAACTGGAAAAAAATATGAAACCCACAGTGATTTGATTTTATGTCAATATATGGTTATTCTTTGATAACTCTAATATTAGTGAACGCTGTGGCGTATCACCTTAAACACACGTATCATAGGTTCGCTATCACTGGTCTAAATTAAACATTTTTTTAATTATGAATTTATTTTTACAAGCTGTTTATCAGTTATTTTATTTTTATTCAGTTAGTGCTGCAAAATAAAACTTTGAAAATAATACTCAGAAAAAATATGACCTTTAAGCAGACTATATATTTCAACGTTGTATATGGTATTTATTTTTAAAATCCTGACTATGAAAATATAGGCAGAATTTATAAGAATTGATGCAAATCAACATGAGCACGAATATCATATTCACCGCCACTCCTAATCAGGAAGAAGGCTAAATCTCAGAAATCGATTATGTACAGTGAGTGCGATGAAGATTTTTAATGAATTACCAGAAGATATAAGAAAGGAGGAGAATTTTCATAGATTCAAATTGAAACTAAGCAAATATGTGCAAAATAAGTTGTAGTTAAAATAAACAATAGGATATTGTTTATATTAGAGCATATACAGGTACTAAATTACGTGTTCATAAATAAAAATGTTCAAGGGAAATGTGTCTAATTTAAATCATGTCAGAGATATAAGCATTTCAAAAAAAAAACATAATTATGCAATTATTTCAATTTATTAAAATATTTTATTAATTTCAAATTATATATTGAATATAATAAATTAAAGATCATCGAATTTCGAGCGGCTAGACTATTTTTTGTTAGATGGTTTAGGGTCCGAAGCAAAGATATAGATAAATGGCCTAGTGATCTAGTAGTGGTCGAAGGTTCGCGCCTCGTTCCAGGACACCAGCAAGTTAGTCCTATTTTCATAGCACAAGCATTTAGCTTAGTTTGAAAATAGTAAGAATATTGATGTGACATGTATTCCGCGTACGCATCTTTATTTTATTTTTTTTAAATTAAAAAAAAATATTTGAACAATTTTACAAATATTTATTCTGAAGTACGTAAACTTCAAGCTTAACACGATTTCGTAAAAATTTCTAACAAAAATATTTTCATATTTTTATTTGTTAACTTTGTTTTATTAACCACTTATTGAGTTTAAATACATCTACCGGTTTCGAAAAATATAATTTTCTTCTTCAGGATGTCAATACTAACTAAAAACATACATTATTGTTTCTTTACCAGAATCTATTTTTTTTAAACACAACAATTATTTAAAAAATAAATATACTTAATACAAATTTACTCGAATAGTTTTTAGAAAAAAAATTTAGAATGCGACTCGTGGTTAAATTTATGAATTTTAACCACAAAGTTAATTTTGCTAATTTCAAAAGTAAAAATATTTTCTACAACAGTGCACACTTGCACATATTCCTTGAATATTTTCGACTCATAATGTAGTCAGGTATCCACACATAAAATATTATGGACTAGGTCTATTACACCTGTTTAAATATACTTATGTATGCACTATATTAAGAATAAATATATAAATTAAGCATATAAGTTAGAACAGGCGGACATATATGTATAGGTAGACATGTAATGTCAATTATATATTGACATTTTTCATAAATATTATGTATTATATCTTTTGTGAAAGTGATTTTAATTTAACTACGAAGTTTAATAAAGAATTTCAATCATTGTAAAAAGCTACATTTTTTATTAATTTCTTCTAAAACAGCAGAATATTTTAAACCAAGTACTTACGAGTATATGAGTTCTTTGAACGATAAAATCCGTCGACAAAACAGTACAAATGCTCAACTACTTTCTACGAACAACCAATCTTTTCAAAAGGAAATAAAATATGTGCTTGAGCTTAAAGCTTCACGATTAGTAATTTTTCCACGCTATTCAAAAGGGAGCGAGCATTCGTTTGGAGCAATTTCGTTCGTATGGTGGAGCAACAAGGAAGAGTTACTGTGGGCCGTGAAAGTAAACGTAATTATATGAGTCGGGACGTGATAGTGTCGTGTTCAGAAGGACAGGGACAGAATGATTAAAAAGAGAATGAAATTGGTGTTAACTTTCCACTGTTTCTCAAACTTTTGTTCAGATTTATTTGGATTTTATGAGCCAAAACTGAAAGATCTACGAAATGAATAAGTTCAAGTGCAAATAATTTAATAATCGCGTATTAATGAGTTATGTTGATGTATTTTGTAACAATGTATAAGATTACAATCATTTTTATATACTAAACTATTTTTTAAGATTAAGCACACAAGATAATTTCTTTCTACCAATGCCTGCACTGCTTCCCTGCTTAATGATACGAGTATATAAAATATTGTGTTTCTATTGAGGAGAGTTGTTACAGACGTATTTAAACATGATTAAATAATTCACTCACCATTTGTATTTATCTAAAACGGATGCACTATGTATATATTATATACATTATATATAATGCCCAGCGGAAAATTTTCATGTTTAATATTAAATAAAATAAAAAAACTACAATGTTATTGTCATATTTAACGATATTGATATAAACAATATCGTCTAAATGCCGTATATTTCTCTCAAGACACTCTTGCAATCGGACTCTCAAATTTGCGAACACGCGAGGGCTTGAATTATTCGAAGATTGTCGCTATAAACTCTCGACTTAAAGATCCCCACAAAAAAGTCGCACGGTTTAAGGTCCGGTGACCAAGGTGCCCAGGGTCTCCATATTTGCTGATAAATTTATTGGGAAACATTCCCCTCAGCTTCTCCATTGAAACTCTAGTTCTGTGTTCTGTTGTTGAAATTGCACACCAATTGTCGTTTTTGATGGCATTCCCTTGGATTATCGGAGCACCAGTATCTCATGTTCTGTTTATTAACATAGCTATCGATATGAAAATGTGCTTCATCAGTAAACAATATGTTTCCAAGCATTTGTGCTGTTCTAAATCGTTCTAGCATCGTTCTCGCTAAAGTTTCACGTAAAGAGTAGTCATTTTCGTTGAGAAACTGCACGATTTGCAGTTTGTATGGGTGAAACTGTAGTTTATTTTTCAAAATAATGTACACTGTTGATTTTTTATTCCAGTACAGGCTGCAATTTTCCTTATCGATTAACACGGATTGCGCATAAATTCATGTCGAACTTACTCAACCGCGAACGCGCGGTGTGCTCCCGACCAGTGACTCATTGCGACTGGCAAATCCGCATATCACGCGCTTCGAACAAAACCCCTCCCACTTACCTCACCCTGATGATTGACGAGTAATTACAATTTAATCTTGAAATTTTTCCGCTGAACACCCTATATTATGTTCACAGCGCCAACGGCTAAATGAAAAACATGTGAACGAAATAATCAATAACATATTGCTATTTACTATGTAAATATTCCAATGCGCAGGTTCATATGCAACCAGTTTATGTAGACAGTTAATTTTTTTTTTAGCGTGTAACGCCAAAACCCCATTACCGGATTTTGGATAATTTGAGTTAAATATGCTGTTTTGTAGAGTTTGACGTCAGTTACATGCAGAACACATTGTTTTTCGCAAAATCCTCCCAAATCCATTGATATTACATTTTCAAAATCAGGGTCAGTTTCAAAGTACCACAAAGCAGATAGGGTATAAATTGATATTCCCTCTAAAATGATATCAACCAATCACAACGCTTGTTTGATGATCACGTGATCTAAAATCTAGTTTAGCTGCCAGAACGAAATATATCGAAGAAAAAAGTTTACATCACGGAATACCGTATCTTTCTAATAAGTTTATTAAATTCTATAATATCACACGAAGATAAACGAAATCAGTACTTGTACGGAAAACATTATTTGTACTGTATTTATATCGTACAGGTTGCCGAAGTGACGTCAAAAAGAACTTGAGGCAGGTGAGGATTAGAGGCATATGTGTACTATTTAGCGTGCAATGATAATATTGTAATAATACATAGCTTAAATAAAAATTATTAAATTCGGCTGAAGTTTGGCAACCGCCGGCCGCCTCGACGAAAACAAGTCCCGAAGAGAAAGACAGCCGTAGCGGTACCAGCGCGGTCGCCTTCAGTTGCTCGAGTTCACTTGAGGCGAAAGGGCGCACGCGCAGACCGTGACGCGCACACACACTCTAACCCACTCGGCTTCCGGTCCGCCATCTTGTTATCCCGGATCTCGAACCAGGAACGGCGCGAAGTTGCAGCGGTGGAGAAAATCGCGCGCCAATTTCGAAAAAAAAGTCAGTTTGCTCATATGTTGTTTTTTTTTTTTATGTGCGCCATTTACTATATTACGAACGATAGTGATTTTTTTTCGTGCGCCCCAATTTTTCGCGCTGACCCAATTCCGATATGTCGCGCGGCAATTTTACCAATCGAGTGACAGCTGTTGCGCCAGGCTCGCGAAAATTATGCGACATTTTAAATTTTTAAAAAAGTAATTTAAAAAAAATAACCATTTTGATTAATTTAACGTCGTTTAGTGTGTTTCATTCGGTGTGACGAGGATACGGCAGTATCGAAACCGGCCGACGTAAAATTAATCAAAGTGGTTAATATAAGTCGACGTTAAGTGGTTTATAAAAAAAAATTAATAGTTTCAAGATCTAATAAAAATAACGACACCTCTTGCGAAAAATATCGTAATAAACAGATACGTAATTTTTAGTTGTTCTACTATTTCGCTTGTGTTTGATGTGCATTTTGAGTGGCAGTAATGTATATTATATACTTTTATAATCTATAGAACATAATATATGAAAAAAAAAAGTATTTTAATTTTATTTTCAAGTTGCAATTTCGGAACATACTTTAGTGATATTAAAACAATTTAAATTAATTCATTAGAAACATGTATAGAAAAAATATAAATATTGAAAAATAAAAGATATACAATTTATAAAGACGCAATATTCAAAATTTAATTTCCCAACTTGTCGGAATCTTAAAAATGTTCAACGTGGCGAAATGGTAACGCATTTTATCGAATAGTAAAAGTTCCGGGTTCGTATCCTGGTGGTAATCAAATATTTTTTTCGATAATTAGATTTTTGATTAATTGATTCGTTAAAAATATTGCCACATAAAAATGTATTAAACGCACGCGCAACACTAGATAAAAATGACTTTTGTAAGGTATGATATTTTTTTAAGCGAAGTTATATCATTATGGAAGGTTGTCTTATAAGAACATGAATTTATATTTGTACCGACTGTGATTGGTAGATGCGATCAATTGATCCAAAAATAGTTGATATTATGTAATGTAAAATCTATAAATTAAAAAAAAATATTTAGGATACAGTCTACTTCACAATTTTTAAGTATTTTTTCAAGTGCCTCTTATATAATTTTTAAAAATATTCAATTTTTTAAAAACAATTATATTTTTTCGACCGAAAACCTGGATCGGTATGTATACAGTGTTAATTTAATATGAATTATAATTAATTTTTTAATATATTTTTAATGTGTCTATCTCGCGAGATCAGTCTCATCTACAGACTGCCTATAAACATGGACTAATGTAAATTCCTCGTTTCAATATTTTCACTTTGGCACCACTTACGCAATCAAATAGCTCCGCGGCTTTTTTTTAAATATATGACTCGATTTGAACGAAAATTTAAACGCTAACAATATAATATTCATTAATGTAAAATATACGTCTTGTTTACACAAAGATTTAATTTTCGAAGATAAATGTGTTAATAATATATGTAGAATACCCTTCGACCCATAACTAATGTTTTGAACCCCTCTCCAACGTGTACACTTTATTTCACGTCTATTAATTTACTGGTCTCATCCGATTATGTTGAATATTCATCGAAATAGTCGCGTGAAACGTAACAATATTTTTTTTATAGTGTGATTCAGCCTCGAACGTATGAAACTAAGCAAAAAAAAATAAAAATAATATTTCTCAGAAATTAAACAAATTAATAAGCCAGAAATATATGTATATAAAGGCTATTATTCTACGATACTTACATAAAATATCGTAAATAACGAATAGGTAAAAAAATATATTACCACTTAAAATATCCAGTGGCGTAACTATGCCAGTGAATTGGGGCTCACGTTAGATAGGAGCCCTAAAAATTCGCGCCCGATAATCAATTTAGAATTTCACGTTTAATAGCGAGAAATGCCATAGAACACTTGTTTTTTTTCATGAATATGTGAATATTATATGAGATAACAGACTAATTATGTTCTTACTATTTAATAAATAAACTATGCAGTACTAATATTCGTAGGTATACCGCGTATACTACCTAAATTCTTTCTAACATCCCTTTCGCATGAGCTACATTATCTCCGGTTCACTGAAAGAGTTTAATTTAAATTGTGCCTGTTAAAGTACAAGGTAACACATAACCCATTAACCCATTATCCTAGGTAATTTGAATAACAGGCGTTAAACTCTCAGATCGGCCTCTACTTCAGCTGCACGGAGGGTTGTAGAACCGACCAGCCGTTGCCAGAAGTTTTAAGTATAGTGATCCGGCATTAGCGGTGGCAGGCCCAAAAAAGTGTAACTCTTTGCCCTCCATCATAAGAAACAGTACACCTGACACTTTATTTAAGAAGAGACTAAAACGCACCTTACCAAAAATTTATTTTCGTAAGTTCAAATAACAATTGTACATATAAAGATAATCATCATCACTACTGGTTCTTCAATTCCCGGTGGGTTTTGACCTTCTCAAAAATTCTCCTTTCTTAGACTCTTATTACACGCCGTTTCTCTCAAATCCTGAATTTCTGAGACAGATAAATCTTTAAAGACATTGGCCTTCCCAAACTCCAGCATCCTGTTCACTAATGATTTGGGTAATTTTCTTCTTTCATCTTCTTCGCATAGCTCAGCTAGTGATGTGTTTCTCTTTTATCATCTCATTAAACAAAGTACAGAACTCACTGTTGTAGCGCCGATGCCAGAATTCATTTTTTTAAAACCAGATATGCTTCAAAGACGTCGTCGTGGATACTCACTTTTCTTGGTCAGTACGTGTCATATCTTAAACGCACATGTAAAAACTGGTCTAATAAAGAGTTTTGTACACTGAAATTTTGGTATAAGTGGACAGCAGTCTGAGTTTTATTAAATTTTGGAAGCGAAACAAAAACTATTCGCGATTACTATGCGTTTTTGGATTTCTCCTGTAGTATTATTGCTATTCATTAATTGCTATTTAGAAAAATTATAACAAATAGTATGACAAAGGAGACTAAATCATACATTCCCTGTCTTGCTACCTTTATATGATTGAAATATTTTAGCGATAGCGTTGGCTTTTTGGATCCCTTACGTACGAAAGAATATTCAACTAAAATTAACGTGTTACATGCTTTACGTCGACGTAAATATAAAATTAACTCTTGGACAAGAACGAAACCCAGCACCGTTGTGTACGGTTTGTTTGGTTCACCACTCAGTTCGTGATATTTGTTTTTAATTATTATTGGTACATTTATATTTTTTACTTTTTCAATAATTGTGGCAACATATTATATTAATAATAAGAAAAACAATTTGTTAATACTACTGTCTATTGATAAATCAACATGTTCTTTTGATCAATAGTCCATCCTTCAGGATACGATGTATTACACTAAAATTAAAAATGCAAACAGACATAGCGGTATAAACAAAGTGTTTTTCTTATTATTGATATATTTTTTTTAATTTTATCTCATTTTTCTTTTTAATTTAATTTGGTTTCGTGTTTCGTGAATTTTTACTTCGTTCAACATCAAAATAATTTATGTTCGTCACATAAAATTTTTATTATCAATTCCCCATCAACATCTGTGTCAGCTTCAGTAGTCTTATTAAGGCTGTATAGTGCTTGGTTAAACGGACAGATCTGTGAGTCGCGAGCAGATTAAGATTACTTAAATATTATCTCTTTTTTATGCATTCAATAACAGTACAAAAATATATATCCGCGAAATCGTATTACGGCTGGCAAATATATTGAGCATCTGTCATCCTGTCATAGATAAAGAAAAGCATCCTGTCATCATCATCCTGTCTCATGGTCATATCGCGTCGCACTATCAAATTGACATATTAATGTATTGCTCGTATTTTTCAAGAATGTCTTTAAGTGGATATATATTTTATAAAGTTAACACGTAAGAACACCGTTTTTACAATCCTAGGGAGAGCATTACAGAATTCACTATCAGATAAGCAATCGACTATCGCCGATTGATATATATATATATATATATATATATATATATATATATATATATAAATTGTTACTATGTGCTACATAGATGGATCAATGATTCTGATGTGGTGAATGCGAAGTTGCTCAACAGAATGTCATTCAGTCTACGGGTAAAACCATTAATGTCAATTTATTGAAACTGAAGTGACGTCACATAAAAAATTTTACATACTTAAAATATTTTTCTGTGGACCAATTTAACGCGAATGAAAATTAATTTTTATGTTTATAAATGAGTAGATATTTTTTTAAGATGACTTCAGCCGGTATAATTTTTTAGGAATAATTCATGATATTATAAATCAATATATTTATACTTATCAGGAGAACACATTCTTATTGTGAAGTTTTAATTATTCAGAACAGACGGTCTGTAATATAATGCATCTTTCCCGGTTAGGAAAGAGATTCAGGTTCGAATCCTGGTGGCGCAACAACAATGTTTTAGGATAAAATTGATTTTATATATATATATATATATATCTCTCTCTGACTACTAAGTGGGGGGTGTAACATAATTTTTTATATCAATTAAAATTCTAGCTACATTTACGATTTTTGGTAATTCACTTAATAAGTTTTAAATTTAGAGGTGTTTTCGGATATATTATATGGGGGCTTGCGTCGTTTCAAAATCAATTTCATAAATTTCGATAATAAATATCTAATTTTCAATAATATCTGATTTATACACTTTTACCCCTATAAAACAACAATCATTTATGCACAGACTGTTTATTATAAATAAAAGTAACAGCAAGTATAATAGTATTAAAAGTCTGAAGAATTTATCAACATAGGTAGATTTTAAAATAAATATTGTAATATATATGGGATATGAAGGATTTTATGGACGTGATACTCTGGATAGTTTTTAACAAGCTTTCCCATAAAATTAAGTAAATAGCTCGGCTAACTAGCCATATTTAAAAATGTCGACTGATCAAAAACTATTAAAAAAATTCATAACTGCGTTAATATTATACCTGGATAAAAAATTTAAAATATACATTTACTCACTGACGAAATCTATAATACCTTATTTTTTTTTGACAATTATCGAAAGAAATTTAAATATTTAAATCGTAATTGTAAGCACTTAATTCTAAAACCCTTTAAAAAGTATTTAAGATAATTAATGTTAAATATGCATTTTTGTAGATTTTTTTTGTCAGCTACATGCAGAACACATTGTTTCTCGCAAAAGCCATTTAAATCCATTAATATTGCACGTTCTAAATCAGGGTTAGTTCCAAAATACCTCAAAGCAGAGTATAAGTTGCTATTCCTCTTAAAGTTAGATCAGCTAATTGTTAATGATCACGTGATCAAAAGTCCAGTACGGCTGCCAGAACGATATATACAGAAAAAAAACATTTACATTACAATTTTTTTTTTTTTTAAATTCTGACGTAAAAACAAATATATTGTAGATTTGTTATTTTAGGAGGTTTTGGAATTAGGCGCTACATATCCTAAAATATACACTTATTAAAAAATATATAAATACTTGATATTCTCAACACCGTTAATTTTTTTTTTTGCTGTTTTAGTATCATTATCTCAAAACTATTATTAAAGTCTTATTAAATTGTGCCCAACACACGACCCTCTCCTAAAACAAGTTGTCCTTCCTCGCTAGCACTATTCAATTGCCAACTTGCCCGAATGCATCTAACAAGGACGAATCGAGGCGATAAAGGCCTCGTTGATAAGAAATACCTGTAAAAAAATTAATTAAACGCCTTCCACAAATTCGGGCGAGTGACAAAAAAAAAAACGAAGGCGAAAATGTACCAAATGATAGAGCGGTCAATTAATATAACTCTAATACAATATACATAAAACAGGTTACTACGACTAGAACTATTTTTCGCATGTAGCGTACGGTACGATATCATTTACATATTTATGTATGTAAGAATAATGTTTAAGTTTAGTTTTTATGTTCCGTGCGACTCCAGTAGACCTTGCAGGCCGTGTATGTCTTGTGGAGCCAGTGCTCAGTTGCTATGCTGGATCTCCAGTAATTGACTTGTTTCTGTTGTCGAGTTGTCACGATAAATCAGTCGTTCATTTTCATTGTGCATCATCATCGGTATTTTTTTATCCACTGCAAGATGAAGGCCCCCCCGGGTGTCTCCCAATTAATTTATATTTTAAAAATTTTACGCAGCTTCATGACTATTACTATATTATTATAAATAGTGTACTATTCACTTTGTCAGAGTCTTATCAGTTACGAAACATGTGCATGGGGCGGTGCAACTCTCACTTCAATGAATTCTCTAATTAAGGCTCAGAAATGGGTCATCAGAGTAATAAACAAGAGGCCTTTTAGATATAACTCTGAAGAACTTTTTAAATCCTTCTAAGTTTTGGATATAAGACAACTGTTTACCAGACCAATCTTAAAACGATCAATGACGATCCGATCTAAAGGAAACTAGAGCAAAGCCAAAATTGAATACAAAATTCGCTCAACGAACTTTCTTATTTTGTGCTCTGCGAATATTTAACAAATTGCCACTAGACCTTAAAAGGTCTAAAGTGATTAATGACTTCAAACCAAAAATAACAAAGTGGTTGCTTGATGTGGGTAGAAACCAAAATGAATCTAATTTGTCATTTGTGCTAACTAACTACCTACACTGGATGACTGCGTTTGTCCAACGATTGTCTGTCCTCTGACAGACTACATATATATATATATAAAACATATGGGTAAGAGGATATACAGGGGTATCTACTAGATATAATATATATACCCGTTTGTTTTTTTTCCCTATCTCTTCGTACAATACATTACACATCTTTCCATATTCTTTTGCTGTTACATAACTTTTTGGACATCTGTTTTATTAAACTTATAATACATATTTATTGGAAATATATGTCTTTCAATTGCTACTATGGCATCCAAACTCCACTTAATGATCACCTTAATTTAGTGTGTCACGCCCCTGAGATAAGTTTGTTAATGATCCCTAACTATATTACTCTAGAAACGCCTGTATATCGTATCAATGATATACATTCTGAATTGCTAGCAAGATCTGACATCAGGTGTCATACCTTTCGCATAGCCTTTCGATGATACGCGATGGTCGTGTATCATCGCCGGAACGGTACATTTATAATTATGTATTTAAATTATTTAACCCTTTATTTACCGAATTTTGACGAAATCTAAGTAGCGTCCGCATTTTTTTTATTGAAATAAGTGCATATATTTTGAATAGGGATATAAACAAAAATATGATTTGGGTAGGTTGCTATCTATTGATAAAATTAAATACTTGTGCTATATTGCACTGTAAAGTTTTATCAGAATCAAATAATGCAACGACAGGTGTATTAATTTGAAAAAATGTAACATATAGATACGAAAATTTGTCATGAAAAATACTGGCGTTATACTGGCGGATTGGAAACAGAGATCCAGGTTCGAATCTCGGTGACGCAAAAACAATATTTTTCGACAAAATTGATTTTATACGTGTATATTTATAATTAATACATTAATTTAGTATTTAAAATATCACAGACCGTCTGTTCTGAATAATTACAACTTCACAATAAGAATGTGTTCTCCTTAATAATGATAATATGTTATATTTTCGACATTGAAACTAACTTTCAAATTTTCAATATCGGCGCTAAGCGGTTGCATTCTGTCAATCCAATTATAATATAAAATATACATTTTTTTTAATGTTTTACTATTTACGGGATTCATATTCGTGATTCCAGCGCTGTGCGCAATGCTACTGGATGCGCAATAGCACACTTATTATTAAGCGATACGATAAGGTATGTTTTTCAATAACATTATTTTGAAATTAACGTCTCAATTTGGTACATTTTTTTTTTATAATTCTCCTCACCGCAACAACGGGGTTAATACAATTTTGTAGTAAAAAATAATTGTTGGCGTTTCCGCGAGCTCTTCTAATACCAAGGTCTCTAGAGATTATTTTCAAATTAGCCGATATCGCAATCGTCTTCTAAATGTCAGCCTGATGTTGCACAGATGATAAATCAAGGATGCGATACAACACATCGGTTGTATTGTAAGGCGAATCGAATACAATTTTGAATAGTGATGAGGTCAAAATCACGAACCGTGATATCTTTGAGTCACACTCACGCTCAGTGATTGAATATCTGGGAATATCGTGATTTGTGATTCATTATCTTATTATTTATATTTGGTTGCGAACCATGATTTGGCGCATGTGCATGTGAAATGAAAATACTCATGAATAAACGAAGTTACGATTCGTGATAAGGGCCATCTGATAGATTCTGCCAAAACGTTTCACACATTTGACTTGAAATGCTGAGAATTTGACCCGAAAAATAAACTCACATTTTTAAGGGTTTTCATTATCTTTGTGATGATATTACTTTATATAAGTAAATACGATCAAAATTATGTTTTATTATTTATTAATTTATTCCGTGTATTGTGATATCGTATTAGTAGTGAAACTGTGATCGCAGTCACAGTTTCCAATCACTGATATTATTGAATATCAATCACAATCATACCAGTGAGTGAAGAGTAGCATTTTTTCTCATCATCGTCTTAGTGTACACCTCGTAGATGTAGAAGGTTCAAGAGAATCTCTTTGTGACAATTATATATTTATTACAATATGATACAACTTAGTTAAAAGTTATATCACTAGTAACAAGTCAAAAGGTAACGCAGAACAGCACGCAGAAAGAGAGAGCGCCCCTGGCGCGCGTCGCCCTTTTTATTCCCACATACACGCCCACAGATACACATCCCGTTCCGGCGGTGCGGCGCTCTGACACACACACACACAGACAGATATATATATAAATTCAAGAACATCATGTTAATGGAATTGAATGGCCGGGTAGTCGCTCGTGACGTAATTGTAAATCAAAATAACGCGAGTGTTCGTGTTTGAACTAATACGTGCGTAAATTTAAAGCTGAGATTTACTATCTATTGAGAAGGTAACACCCCGCCTGTTGACATTACATAGCTCTCTGTTATTTCTGGCTGTTTTCGAATTTAAAAGTTGTACCTGAAGGGACAACAGATTTCTAATATAATTTGACTTTAGTGCCGATAAATTGGTGTTTATTCTCAAAATAATATTTTTTTAAAGCTTGTACAAATTAAAAGATGTTTTAAATAATTAATATAATACACTAGTAAGTACAACAACTTATTAAATATTATATTGTATTTATATGCGAGCCTGTTAGGCGCTTCCTACCTCGCTATGTACATATAAAGTACCTGTTCTGAGACAGGTTGCCATTATGTTTTATTAGGTATTTATTATTGTTTTTAATATTCCTTAATACTGATACGTGCATAACTATAAAGTAAGGTAAGACTAATTTAAACAAATTAAATAGCAAAAAAACAGAAAAATCAAAAAGGAGACAAGTAGAGAATTAGTTAAAAAATCTAAGTGAAAAATTTGATACAGACTAAATATATGTAAGAAGAAAGGTACAAAGTATAAAGAACATTAAAGTAAGAGCATATTAACCCTTCCCTAGCCATGCAGAACATAGGTTTACCGAGCTAATTAAATCGTATTTATATGAATATGTACAATATAAAACTTACTTTTTCTTAGACCTAAAAAATCATTTGCACTTAGAAATGAATAGTGGAAAACCAATTATGTAAAGCTAATCATAATAAAAATAATCATTTTTGAATTCGATGCTATATACAATTAATGCGTTGCATGCTATCTGCGTTAAAAATACCACTTAACTACGTGAAAAAGATCACATATCAATTTTAATGATGAGAGATTAGATGAAGATCATGTTAGATGGGTCTTTTGACGAATGTAACTGTGACAAACTATTTTAAAGCCACTTAAAGCCAAATTTCTTGCAGTAACACGAGTTGACAGTATGACTACGTAGGGTATTTTTTAGCATGGTATGGTAAGGGTTAAAAAAATGGAATAAAAAATAATAACAGATTAAAATAAATAGACATGATAAACAAGTAAAAAATGCATAGTAAAGATATGGTAGAAAAATCATAGTAGAGTGAAAAGAAGAACAGAGTAAAAACATGTTAAAAAGCAGGAAACAAATAGAACATGATTAGTACGAGGTAGGATGTAAGGACAAAGAAGAATTACATAGAACGAGTAGTTTTGATCATTTAAGGAGCTCTTCCAGCTGATTTCATATATAATATAATTAATATCCATATACAGGCGTATTACAGTGATTACATTAAGATTAATTTATAACTACTTTTTTACTAAATTTAAGTGTTCGTCACTAAAAAACACAACATGAGCGGTTTAATTAAATGCAAATCTTAATATTTAAAATTATTATAGTCTGCAGATAGATGTACGTTCAACAATACATTTTTTAAATTGTTTTCGCATGCAACTTGACAAAACAATGCCCGATATAAAAATGTACAGCCTATTTGCAAAGCTGATATTATATTCTGAATTGCGTAACATTATTTGTGGTCAAGTAAGTGGGGGTAGAAGAGAAACATTTCCAGTTTAAAACCCGTCTCGAACAAGGTTTTGCGTTTTGACCAAACTCGCATTTGTATGCACAACGCCTTCGCAAAGTCTAGCCATTGGTAATTGTAAATATTCAATAATATTTGCAATATTCGCTGCATTCTAAAAACAATGGCAGTAATGCGTATCTTTAAAGGTCATTTTTGTTGCATGACAACCGATATTAAAAATTTAAATAAATATCAGTTCAGTACCTGATAAAGTCTTCTGTTTAATTTATTGGTATGCTGATAATTATTTTAGATTTAAAATAGATTTTATTCTGCGCGACAAGTAAAAAACAATAAGAGGAGGAAAATTAATAACACCAACACAACAATAGGCCTTTGTTATTCACCATGAAAATATACCTCCAATAAACCCTTTACTGTGCCCTTAGAATCTTTAATCTCGCCATTCAACGTGCAGCGTGCATTATGCAGAGAGATTTTTTTATTTCCATGGAAGCCTTTGTGGGCTTTTATAAAACAAATTTATCTTATTTAAATATAACAGTATCAACGGTAGATATACGGATACATTGCATTGTTAAGGCCCGTGTCCACGGAAGGCTACACAATGAGATAATCTCAGAGATTTAGTTGAGATACATCTTAATATCATGTACACGTGATGAAATTTTGATCTGTATTGATCAAATTTGAGATATGTAGAACGAGACAAAAACTCGAACTCAGTAAACGCAGTGTACGATCTGAGATTTGACAGCGATGGTGCGAAGACACGTGGAACCTTCGAACACGTGGAACATGAAACCTTCATCGATCCTTGCTACTGTCTATTTTAATAGATAAACAATAAACACTAACATTCATATAAGGCATTAAATTACGAACATTTATTTCGTTTTAACTGCTGCAAAATCACCCAACTATAGAACGATGTACAACTAACGTGAAGTGAGACGCAAGACGGTAATCTCTAAGATACCTATGGTGTATACACGGGAAAGCCGAGAGTTGTCTCCGAAAAATCTCATAGGAGCAAAATTCGCTCAAATCCGACATTCTATACAATCTCTTAAAAATCTCATTCATAGACACGGACATTATACTGAATCCGAAATTTGCATAGTTGTGCAAAAAATAAACGATTTAATATTGAATAATATGGCGATAGTTTTACTGAGGTCGCTGTAAAACGATTTGCAAATAACCAGATGTGGTTTTTAAACCCACAGCAAAATGATTGTATTTTTGTCAGTTCCGATTCGACGTAATATCTTTTATAGTAATAGTAATGGCATCGTGATCACAAAATTCAGGAAGTGAACGAACGTCGCAAGTACGATTCGTTGATATGGCATTAAATTGAAATACTATTTTAATACCTTTACTGAATAAATTTATACTTAATAATGTCGCGTGACTTTCTTTTTTTCTTGGCTTCAATGCTATTTGGTATTTGTTATCCAGCGAGATTGTACCTCGTTGTGAAGTAATTGTTGGTCGGGGGCAACGACCCTTCGTAATGTGTCGTGAAGAAGCAACATCTTCTTATTCTTTAGCGGCTGTTATGAGACTAGGAAGTCCATGACAGCAGTCACTACATCACCTTGGATTCGATGTTGCGGTCCGGTCTGCCGGGCATCTCTTGCAGGTTTATCTAGACATCTGCGTCACGGTTTTTATTCTCTGGTCTAGCATTGTCCACGTTGCGAGACTTGTCTATTATCGCTACATGTCCCACGTAATGTTATCTCTAAAATGTGCGCTCGCACACGATTTGGCATCATAGCGCACACAAAAAAATACATGCGCCGAATCGATCACCAATATTTTGGTCACTGAACCACTTTTTTTTAATTTTATTTCATTGGAGTAATATTACACGTACGAATTCTATTTGGATGGATCTAAATAATCATAAGGGTAATCGGCTTAAAATAATTCAAAGAAATTATTCCCCACACCCCCTGGTTCTCCAAAAGGAAAGTCTCCAAAAGAACGATATCAAATATTTCTAGAATGAGAATTGGGCATTGGCAGATAGCCTCGCATTTATTCAGATTGTACTTAATAGATTCTCCAATGTGTGTTGAGGAGGAAACCCTTGACTATATTTTTTTTGCCTGTCCATTGCGGATCACAGGTTTTTTTTTACAGTAATCTCTTCAATAGTAATTTTTAACTACCAGTTAACTTGTCATCTTTTTTCCCTTAACTCGCCACATTTAATCTGTATAATAGCAAAACTTTTGAACCGGGAGTAGTGTTAAATTCCACACAATTTAATAATATATCCTCTGCTGTCAAATCAACAAATTCAAACTCAGCTGAAAAATTAATATTAAAAACGTTGAAGGTAAATGTAAATGACAGATGACATATTGTTGCACGATTCATCCCTGATAGGTATCTCTCATGTCGAATGCAATGCTACCACACTAACTTCACAATGTCATATTTTCATCTAGTTCGAGGTCTTCCTCGATTTCTTTTAGCAAATCCACGATCTCCATGTAATCACTTCTTGGCTTTGTTATTCTTTCGCCGCATAACACTATGATGCCAGAGCTTCATCATCATCTGTAAATGGGCCGGCCGTTCAACTTCGGGCATGCCGAATGGTTAAATCCAATGTTTGTTCACGGTTACACCATACGAAATGTGATAATTTCGACCATTTTTGTTACATTTTCTCTGGGTTATGGAAAAGTAAACAGTTACACCAGTAAAATGGTGCAATGTTTAAATTATCAAAATGCTTTCTTGCAATTTTTACCGGCAGACGATTTTTTATTGTTATTTTAACCCTTCCGTTGCCATGCAGTAACACAGATCTACCGCTTGGTAAGATCGATACTTGCTACCGTTAGATTGCGTATGATGAATACTCGGTTATATTATTATATTTATCGATATTTATAGTAAAAGTTTGATAACAATTATTTACAGCAATTGAAATTAGTGAACGCATTTTATTCTCATCTAAAATCCTTTAAAATTACACATTCCTCACGGTGTCACAAGTTGACATTATGGCTGCGTACGGGTATTTTCTATCATGGTATGCTGAGGGTTAAGACCGAGAAAAAAATTTGATTTAATATGTTGTGCAGAAAATGGAATGGTATTAGCTACGTAACCTCAGAAAGTGGTTTAATGCCCACAATAGCTGTGATCTTACTCATGATAAATTAGCATATCGCAAGTTGGTCACTAACCTTTGACAGAAAACACACGAATAAGAAGAATATTGAATTGTAATAGCTACCAAAATTTGGTTCGTTATGTGCATATTTAAAATATTGACTAAATGCTAGGATTTTTTCAAATATATTGTAGTAATTTTAATATCTCAAGGGCCTTTTATCCTGAATCCTACAAGAGCCAAAATGAAAGTGAGTTAAAATCTTAGTAGGTACTTAATACTATTAGTTGATGTGTATCTAATGGTAACAAAAGGTGACTTGTAATTTAGTTATTTATTTAATAGTTGGCTATGTGCACACGTAATTACCTTGCTAAGTGGTTCTTTGATTATTATAGGGGGATTTTGTTGGTTTATTATTAATATTGAGTTTTTTATTTGGATGGATGTATTTTCGTGTATCTAAGATATTTATTTGTCCAGAAGTGGGAAATTCTTATGGAGTCATTTCTACTGTTCATATTATTTTTATGTTTGAAAATTTCTATTGGTATTTTATATATGTATATATATACTGTTTGACGCGGGTTCCCTCAGAAAATAATTCGATATATACACACATACATATAATTGAAATATATAATATATATATATATATAAAACTACTACGAAAATAATTAGTTGTGATTATTGAATAACAAGCTACCATCTGAAAGTTTGGTCAATATTGACTTATTTATATTAAAATTCTGACACAAATTTTCTCTTTAAAGCTGCATTACAAACATGTCGAAATTCTTAGTAGTTTAGGAGAAAACGAGAAATGAAAGTTGTATTTTTGTAGCACTTGTAATATTTTTTAATACAATTGTCGATTTTTATACAAATGTGTGACTTATATTATATAACGGGCCATACATAAATCAGGAATCTGTTTACTTTATAACTCTATATTATATAGCTACATTTTTATTAATGGTTTAGCCTCATTGATGATGAACTCAACACCACAAAAGAAATCAAAAAAAATATATATTTAAAACTTGAAAGCTTAAATATGGCTGTAATTATCCGATCATACCTTGTTGTCCACGAATTACCAATTAAAGTTGATTATTTTTCTATTTGTTAAATTTAGTACGTTTTAATTAAACTGATGTTTTGTGTGAATTATTTAACTAACCCACAGACTACCAAATATATTGACATGAACTTCCCATTTCGATATCACTCGCGTGATTGCTTTGGTACCACTTACGCAATCAAATAGCTCCGCGACTTTTATAAAATATATGACTCGATTGGAATGAAAATTTAAACGCTGACAATATAATATGCATTAATGTAAAAAATACGCCTTGTTTATATAAGATTTAATCTTCGAAGAGTAAATACTTAACTATTAATGAGAACACATTTTTATTGTGATGTTATAATTATTCAAAACATAGGACTGTGATATTTTTTTAAATATAAATCAATTTTATTAATTATAAAGATATACATATAAAACCAATTGTATGTATCAATTTGAAAAATTTAACATATAAGTTCGAAAATGTATCTTCAATGCACCGTGTTGGTGTAGCATAATCGGTTAATACATTTTCCTCAGATATGAAGAGTTCCAGGTTCGTATCCCGGTAGTAACAACAATATTTTATGATAAAATTGATTTTTTACGTGTAGTTTTCTAATTTTAATTGAATTTATATTTAAGTAAATACTTTTACTTTTGCGTAAATGTGTCATAAACTATCGGATTTATGTTTCCACAAAAAATATGTGTAAAATGCTTCTTGTCCCGCAACTACTGTTCCAAACCCCTCTCATATATGTACACTTTATGTCATGTCTCTTTATTTACTGGTCTGTGATGTAACCACAATTTTTCAGCACTATCATTTTTTTTAAATTTCGACGTCAGTTTAAAAAACATATTTTTCAATTCAGACATTATATATATATATGACATGACGTCACGGCATCTCCCTGATGAAGATTAGAGAAACGAACAATAGATAATATAAGATAGCTGTGAATATATTGAATAATCAATAGTGGACTTAACGGGGCGTGGTTGGCGCGGGGCTTGGCACCCCCGTGTGGTCCAAAAGGCCACACGTCCTCAGTCAAATCCGTGTCATGGCGAGTCGTGCTGGCTGAAAAGCATAGCTACTGCTGCTCTGCAGTTTCTCTCGGCGAAATGCCAAGGGAGTCAACCCGACAGAAGATCCGGATAGAAGTTAGTCTGATAGTCAATTCTCTCTACTTGACAGCTTTTTTAATCAATCTCACTTTGTTAGAGAGGGTGGCGAAAATGCCGGGCAAGTCTTTTTATAAAAGACAGCTGGAGGAGAAGGGACCCACCTTTCCTGGAACCGGTTTAGAAACTAGGACTTCCCTGTCACAAAAAGGAGAAAAAATTCAATATGATTATTAGCAATTAAGATTTAATATTTAGACCCTTTAAGTGCTGCCTTTATTCATAAAAGTATCATATAATATAAATACGTAGAACATGGTTTTACAACAGATAGAAAATTAAGGTGCAGTAGTTCAAGGCAGACACTCAGGGATCCATTCATCAAAAACACTCCCAAAAGAAGGACAGTGGACGAGACACAAAATGGACAAGTCTTAGTGTACTTAGTTTCTCACGCGGATTGAAAGAGATCAGAGTTCATAATTCAAACTGCGGTAGCAAACTGGAACGCTTCTCTTTGGAATTCTAGCAAATATCGCTACGTCTTACGATATTCTTTCATTTTTAATTACAGCTCCTATTCAATATTATTCTGGGTTTGATCGCGTTGTCAGGCGGCTTCTTTAATGAAATCTAGACTGATGTTTCAGCATGGTGACACGTGTTATTTTTAAGGATTCGATCTTAAAAGATTCGATTATACGATATAAGCGAACTTACGTGTGGGATATAATCCTCCGTAGAGTCCTCACATCAATAAATATCAAACCTAGAAAAAAATCTATTTTTACAAACAAATTAAAAGATATCCGTGTGTATAAAATTGTAATATAAATATATGAAGTGTAAAGTACTAGATTTTATCCAACAATCCCGTTCATTAAATTTTTAATTTTACGCTCTGAAAGACACCAGTGGATACATTCCTAAAGTAAGCCCACCGCGGAACAATCCAGAAGGCAACCGTAGCTTTTTCTATTCTACATACTTTTGATTTCCTTTCAGTGGTTCCAACTCTCAATACAATGTTCAACATATTTAAGTCATTTATTTGCTTGTTATTGTGTAGTTATATATTTTTAATTTTAACTACTTCACCAAGTATGTGCGAGTTAATAGAAAAGTCGAGGATGATTTATCGAATTATTTATTTATGACTGTGCTTGATTGAGACGTTTTTTTGTTTGCCAATTGGTTACTTTCCAAAATATTCCTTTTTATTATAAATTAGTCATGAGGTTTTTTTTATAAGAATCTCGCCTTCCATTCAGAAATCTTCTTAACCTAGATTTGGCGAAGTGACTTTTTCCTTTTGTTGGAGTCTGTCGAATACTCGTTTTTAAAAGATACCTTTCACCTTCTCCAGTCGGCTGGGATCGTTCTCCGAAAAACCTGCGTGGATTCTCAGACTGTCTGTAGTCCAGTTTTCGACAGGTGTCGTCATTCGAAAATGTCAAACAATTAAAGCGACAACATGCTGCAAGAATGTACGATGCCAGATACATGGTGAAGCTAATTCGTTTAAAAAACATTTCATCTCCATCAAAGGTTAGTACTAAGGCGCACTAAGCTCGTTGGTTTAGTGCAGGGGTCAGGAGACTTTCTAGTGAGAATATCCAAATATGAAGAAAAAAAATCTCAAAATTTTTATAGAGCTGCAATATCAATTTTCACTGTAAACATATACATTTTAGTGACGAAAAAATGAGGTAATAATACATAATTTTTAATATTAATACATAATTTCATTTGATAAATCATAATTTATCTAGCCAAAAATATGTAGCAATTAATAAGACAACAATGGCGTAAACTCGTGAAAAATTTCAAACTTTCGCTGCAAATTTCAAAGCATTGCACTCGTGCCTGCAATATTATCTGGTCAAATTTGCCTCGTCATAAAATTCACATATTTTTAAGTAAAATAAATCAGGAGGTTATCTTATAATTTGGTCAAACCCACTTTTTGACAATAAACTGTTAAACTGAGACATTCAATTTTGATTTTAAGATAAATTCGCTATTTTTTGATAGCGATAAATAAACGCCATTTAAAAATAAACTTGTCTAAATTTATCCACTATTAAAAATTAGTACGATATAAATAAGGTATTTTATTTTAAGGAATTGACTATATTTAAAAATAAAATAATGTCAAGCGCTCGCAAGAAAATGATGCCAGTAAAAAATATTAAACTTTTGAAATATTTTCTATATAATTTTATTAATTTAAAATCGAATCAATTCAAGTCTCGTATTTCTATTAATCACTGCAAGGTTAAACTGAGAACTCCAATACTGGATGGATTATCGTAAATGTACACATATGCAACTGTTATTACAGTGTGAATATTATGTTTCAGATCGATATTATTTTTAAATAACTAAGAAATTAAACCAATTTTTTTAATTTGGTTTTTATTTATCGATTACTTAGTTTATTACAATTATGTAAAAATATGATATTGTCCATGTAATCGCTTATAGCAGCAGCATAAGTGCGTGCTCTTTTAATAATATTTTTCATAACATTCTCGCCCACTTCGCGTGTTATTTCAGCAATTTCATTTCGAATATTGTCCTGTAGCATCGGAATTGTTATTAAATTATTGGCGTAGGCCTTATTTTTCAAGTACCCCGACAGAAAATAGTCGGGAGCCGTCAAATTAGGCAATCGAGCAGTCAATATCATCACTTTTTGACATTATGAAAAAATTCTCGCAAAATTTCAGGCGTAGCTCGGGCTGTGTGTGAAGTGGCAACGTCACGTTGAAACCACACGTGTTGCGGGCTCAATCGTGTGACGATAACGATCACCATTAATGGTTACAGCATTGCCATTATTATTTAGATAATTTTTTTTAATGACTGCAACACGTTATTGGGACGTTATAAGCTCCACAATAAATTGTAATCAACTTCTCTCTACGACTACTAAATATGAACTGACAAATATTTGTCAATCCAAAATGGTGGTCAAATAAACTCGGCCCGGTACATAATATTCATCCTGTACAAACTAAAAATTATCAATTTTAATCATCCTTTTTAAAAGGTCTTAAAGGCGCGTGTATTGAAATCACCGAGCATTTGGTAAATATATGATAATACTCATTCAAAATTACATCGAGCCGTGTTTTCAAACCGTCGCTTTCAATTCGTGTAAATCCGGAGCCGTGAACAAAAAACTAATTGAATATTTCTTATTCGCCTGAACACTGCAAGATCGACTGTGTCTCATTGGCGACATGGTTTCCAGAATGTTCTGGTATTGCGGCACCTACAAGATGAATTATGTGTAATCTTTATATTGGCGAATACTTGCAAAATTATACATAAACGGAATGTTTAAGTTGGATAAAATGGAGTGTGACGTAGGCGTTGTACATAAAGGCGATGTTCCCTGTAAGCTGCGTGCGCGCGCGCGCACTGATCGAGGTGATAGCGCACCTGAATATTGTCAGCGCACTATGTCCATCATTTATATAAAGTTGGTACATTGCAATTTATCAAATTATTCAGAACATAGGTCTGTGATATTTTAAATATTAATTAAATATATAAAATAAGGCAGATGGCTCTTTCAAATAGTGGAACGATTAAATGTATTAATATCAAAAAGGTAACATATAGGTTCGAAAATTTGTCGCTAAAAATATTGTCGCTGTAGCATAGTTAGATAATGCACCTTCCCCGGTTTGGAAAGAGATTCAGGTTCGAATCCGGTAGCGCAACAACATTTTTCAATAAAATTGATTTTATATGTATATCTTTCAAATTAATATATTTAATTCATATTTAAAATACTTATTTATTTCCATCAACGCCCTTTCGGGCTTTTACATAAGAATAAAAATGTATTTAATTTAAATATAACATGAAAGAATAAAAATAAAGTATAATTTACGTATAAATATGTCTTCGTTCAGGTATGCTCCTCCTTGTTACCGAGCCGATGCATCCGCGATATTGGAGAGTTAACAACATAATTATTTCTACATAAATCATAACATTAAAAAATTGATGTCGAAAAAACTGTCGATTTTTACAATGATCAAAATTAAGGATGCTTCAATGGCTATGACGTCATCATCATTATAGGCTGTCTGGGAAGATCGTCTTTCACTGTTGTGAATCCTCAGATCGCTAGAGTCCAATCCTGGATCTACAAGTCCTGATACATCTTGGGCGTAGGAAGACAGCTATTGTGAGCTGATTATTTGATCTTTTCAATCTTTGCGTTTTTTCTTCTTATTTGCGTATACCATTGTGTACAAGTTGGGTTGGGTTATGTTAGAATTTTGCTTCATTCTGTAAAATAATCTTCATACAAGAAGTACGATTCGATTAGATTTTATAGAAATGTTATTTTTGTATTTTTTCTTATCGATAATAAATAATATACAATATGAAGGGTTCTTGCATTTGTTTGATAATATTTAGAGTAATGCAACGGTGCAGCGGGGAATGAGGTAGTTGCAAAATGCAGGCATTTTGCGACTTGCCGATGCTGTAGTCAATAAATTTCACGGGGTTGAGTTCGCAAAGTGCGGGCATTTGGTAGAAAGACTAGTTTTAAAATACAGGATGGCGTGATGGGTTCTCGTATTCAAGTATGTAAAGATCTCGGTGCGATAGCACCGTGGGCATACAACTTTCCTATGCAGTATTTAATAAATTTACAATGCCAATTAAACTGACAGAACTAAGTATTGCGACCGATTGGCTTGAAACAGATACTATCTGAGTTAGACGCGTTAAATGATAATGAAAAATATATAATATAACAAAAAAAAAAATTCTTTCAATAAACTTTACAAAACTGTCCAACAATACTTATTCGCTCCATTTAAAAAAATATTTTAAGGTCACAGTAATTAAAATAACATGAAATATTATTTTGTTCTGCTAATCATCGTCAACGAGGAACGCCATTAAAACGGAAAATAATTTTAAAATGCGAAATCTAAAAGCGAAATTGCTTTGTCCCAAATACTTCCTCCGCTCGAAATCTAGCTGCATAGCGGGTTTACGTCTTGTCCGCGCGGTGATGTATTTTGTATGGAGGTACTCGGAACGGGTTTTTTACGAAAGGAAGGTTTAATTAATCACAGTAATGAGCGACGAAGGGACCGCGTTTAAAGTTAGTTTCATATTATAATGTTGACACTGAAGAATCTTAGCCAATTTTTTGTCCCTAAATTGCCGAGAATTATTAGTCCGAACTAAACCGCAATCGAAAGTAGTTTCCAAAAATTTGAGCTGTGTACTTTCGAAGTAGTTTTAATATCATTTTGTTATAATGCACCTAAAGTTAACTAATGAAAATATCGAAAATGACAAATCATAAAAAATTAACTATGTCACATTATAATATCCCGATGTTCTTCAATCTGTAACGCGTAAGGAAATTCGAAAGGAAACTGATCGCATTACATTCGTGTGAAGTATCAATTTCTTTTGAAATATGCGAGTCAATCGGGTTTGTGACCTTTGTAATGTAACCAGCTTTAATTATCAAAGAACTTATCAATAAAGAGGTGAAAATATTTGTTAACGTCGATTTTTATTTCTCTTTCATATACGTCGCCAGTGCAGAGATTAATATACCCGCATGTCATGCGAAAGACCGAGGTTTAATTCACAGCTAAGGAAATTTTTATTTTGTTTGTTAAAACTGAATTTTTGGCTACTTTTTCGAATCAGAAAAGCATATTAAATGCAGGAGTGGTATGGTACATGTATCTGAGACATGTAATATGTTTTTTTTTTTTTAAATACATACCTATTTTTTATATGAAATTTATTTTTTACATATGATACAAAACGTTGTGAATTTTTAATTTTTTTATCATTTTAAAACTTGTGCTATGAAAAGAACCGAGAAATATCCGAGCAGCTTGTTGGTGTAGTGGTCAAGACGTTGGCCTAGTGATCTAGTGGTCGGGAGTTTGCGCCTCGTTCCAGGACACCAGCAAGTTAGTCCTATTTTCATACCACAAGCATTTAGCTTAGCTTGAAAATAGTAAGAATATTGATGTGACATGTATTCCGTGTACGCATCTCTATTTAAAAAAAAAAAAAAAATCAAAAGGGTAAAGTACAGGTTCGAAAATTTGTCGCTAAAAATATTGTCGGTATAGCATAGTCGGATAATGCATCTTCCCTGGTTTGGAGAGAGATCCAGGTTCGAATCCTGGTGGCGCAACAACAATATTTTTCGATAAAATTGATTTTATATGTATATCTTTCTAATGAATATATTTAATTCATGTTTAAAATATTCTTAGTACATAATTGTGAAAATATTGACAGATCACTCCTTATTGTTATTCGCCTCGCATTTTATGACGTCACTCGACATAAAAATAAACATACACATTATATACCATATTATGACAAGGTTAACAGGCCTTTCTGTAACGGTACCGTCATGGTACGATGGAACTGCATGTAGTGTTCGCTTCGGTTCTGGCCCATGTTGAGTGCTGCACTGATGGAGACCGTCTTCTTGCTCGCCAGCCTTCTGTACCACTGCCTGACCTGTCTGTGTGACCACTGCCTCTTCAAAATTGTCTCCGCGTCTTCGAACACGAGGTGTTTCATCTGCACGGTGATGAAAAATAAATTATTAGATTGTTAATTTTATCAAAATATTACATTTTTTAAATTATATTAAGTAGATACGTTGTTTATTTATCCATTATTCTCGAGAATTGTACAACAAGTATATAATAATAATAAAATTATAAATTATAATTTCTGTTTATTTATTATATTTAGAGTAGCCTGTTGGTGTAGTGGTCAAGACGTTGGCCTAGTAATCTAGTGGTCGGGGGTTCGCGCCTCGTTCCAGGACACCAGCCAGTTAGTCTTATTTTCATAGCACAAGCATTTAGCTTAGTTTAAAAATATAATAGTAAGAATATTGATGTGACATGTATTCCGTGTACGCATCTCTATTTAAAAAAAAAAAATTTTTTTTAATATATATATATTTATTCATTTACTATACAAAACTAGTCCACAATATTTTATGGGCGAATCTGGCTAAATTAAGAGTCGAAAATGATTTAGAAATATGTGCAAATTTTACACTGTTACGAAAAATATTTATATATTTATATTTACGAAATTTATCCGTTATTAATTTGTATATTTGCTTCAAACACTAAATCATCTAACAAAATATAGTCTGGACACTTTAAATTCGACAACTTTTAATTTTTTGCATTCAATGTATAATTTAAAATCAATGAAATATTTCATTTAATCAAAATAATAGCGTAATTATATTTTTTTTAAATGCTCATATCTCTGATATGGTTGATTCTAGGCACATATTCCTTCAACATTTTCAACCCGTAATTTAGCCAGATATCCATCCATCCATAAAATATTACGAACTAGGTCTGTTACACCCTGTATAACACACATATAAACATAAGAGCATTAGACATAGAGAAAAATAAATGGTGACAATATTACAGTGGAAGTCGATTATAGCGCGATTTTGCGAGGGGTGTGTCTGACCCACGTTATATCATAACCGCGGTCTAAACGAATTGTTTTTTGAATTAAATACAAAAAAATATATTTTCGGGGGCGAAGGATACAGTACATATTATTTGTGTAAGGTTCTAAAAAGTAAAAATGTTAAATTTAATTTCGATCAATCAAACACATAGGATTGTTTGGAAAATAGACAGACACTTAATAAGCAATATTTGAATATGTCCAAGAACATACAATTACTGGATTTTCACCTACATAGGTACTGTTATTAAACAAATAATAGATATCTCATAGAGATGAAGCAATTTTTTTTAATAACAGAGATGAAGCAATTTTTTAAACATATGGAAGTATGGGTAATTCTTCGGCTGGCTTAAGTTAAAAACATTTACAAATAAGAATATTGCTTTAAATAATTAGATTCTAGTTGTGACATATAGTAAATTAATATCAAATTTAGTTCATAGATGGCGATAGAGAAGTGGTACTCGAAGTGTTTCCACATATTAACATATATACAACTTTCAAAAAATTTATAGATATGGAGATTGATTAATTGGGTGAGAATGGTGAACGTCATATTTATATAAAGTGATCACTTAAGCCAGCCGAATACAGGTCGTAAGCCCTGTAATTACCCATACTTCCACATGTTTCCATTAAATATGATAAAAAAATAGCTTTGTCTCTATGAGATATCTATTATAACACTAACTATCATAACAAGTGCCCATCAAACTGAACGACAACGGTGAAGTCAAAGGATGGATGAAGTTCTATAGTGACCGCGGTCATGGACTTAAGAAGTCCTAAAAAAAAGAAAAAGTTAGTATTAATATTAATTTGATCTCTTGTGCATGATTTTGCCAACCTTGTTCACAACTTGTTTGTCGACTTTTTAATGTTTTAAAACACGTTATTTTATTTTTATTTTTTTTAAACGGTGTCGCAATTCTGTGTGTGCCATCCTGGACATGTATGTAATCGGTAATCACATCGCATAGTGTTTGGCTAGCCGGCTCTCGCGTATTGCTTCACAGAGAGACTTGGCTAATATTCTCATGTGTATAACGCAGGAGTAGATAGTTTGTATGCCTTCCGAAAAACGATAAATGAATACTAATTGAATCCATTCAATGGGTTTAATTACTTAAATACTTGAGTAATTTCTGTACATATGTTTATTTAACATATGTACAGAAATATAATATATGTACATATAGGATAAGACTAGACTTTAAGGGTCTTGACTCATCTGTCAAAAGTCCACAGATAGGAAAATGATTTAAAAATATCAAATTAATATCAGATATCTCGTAGTGACGAAGCTATTTTATTATGATATATATAAATGTATCAAAAATATAATAAAATAACTTCGTCTCTATGATATATCTGATATTTATAAGTAAAAATTATTCTTTATAAGTAAAAATCTAGTAATTGTGTGTTCTTGAACATATTAAAATATTTCTAGAAATATGACTTTAATTCCGGCAGGTTTGGAAGGTACAAAAGTGCGTGGTAACACGCTTATAGTTTGGCGTGATGTACAAAATTTGGTGTTTTAACGCGCTCATGGCATTTAAAAGATTAGTAAGACAGATTATCTAGATTACTAATATAATCCTACATATTAATGTATATATTAAAGTAAAACATATTAATATACAATGTAAATACACGATAATGTTACAATAATTGACAATTGATAAAGTTTAAAAAATATATGTGAGAATAATATTATTTATGTAAATGCCTTCGATAGCTGGTTCCCAGGTTTCCGATTAACAATACGCACACATATGATATATGAACTGCATCGGATATTTATTTTTTATATATATTTCCCGGAACCTTTATAGGAGTAGGCTACTCCCTTGTCGGCTCCACTTAGCAATAATAACTTAACGCGAAATTTACAGCAAAAAAGACAAAAATTAATTTAGTACATTAAATTGCGCAGTTGCCTACGTGTGTGCACTTGTCCCGGTGTGACGTTACGTATAACTACACGCAATTGATTCACCCTGTTCAGAATGCGACTGAAACTATAATTTGTCGGTAATACAGGTATTAGAAATAAATTAAATGGCGAGATACACGTTGCCACAATGACCCCGATTGTAGTGGCAAACCGCTCGCCTTGCGGCCTTGTGTTTCCGGGTTCGTTCACTGTGGGAGGAAGTATCGCCGCCGCTTGTCCTTTTTTCATACATAATTCCGTTTAATGATTTAATTTACTCGTGTAGGTCTTATTTAAATTGAATATATTAAACGTCGCACATGTACAATAAGCAGTAAAATATGATCAAACTAAATAAGAAGTGTTACGGACGGCTTGACCAATCCGATAAATGTTTAAGCAACATTAGTTCATTTCAAAATCATTATATATTTATTAATATTTCAAATGGTACGAATGCACGACATATTTCCGTTAATTTTCATAAAATTTCAACGCACTATCATCGATCTTGACCAGGAGATCCTAAAACTACCATCCACTTAACAAGTTTTTCTATGTATCTATCTACATGATCTGCCATCTTGATTCAAAGTGGAGCGAGTTCAAAGTATTTTAAAAATTAGTTATTAAATTTTTTTTTATTTTGAAATTTCTTACGATTTGTATAATATGAGTTACTTGGAATATTTTCAAAACTAAAATATCATATAACATATAAAGAGACTAACTCTTGTGCTTGGAAAGGGACTTGCACTGTAATCTATAATATTATTTATTATCTAATTGTGCACTTCTGAAGTGTTTATTTAATTAATTAATTTATTTATTTTATATCCTTTATCTCTTTAATTTGTGTAGGGAGGCTTTTGAAGATTTTTATCCTTAATCATTGATTAATTGAGGTTTTTTTGTAAATGTGAAATGGGAATGGAAATTTTACGAAAAGTGTTTGTGTTTTTTTTTAAATATTACTTTAATGATTGTTCTCTGTACTTTTTTTAACGAGTTCATTATGTTATTGTATGCTCCTCCCCACCCAATTATTCCATACTAAAGTAGTGAGACTTTTTAAAGTTATTTATACGTAAAATTTTTCTTAATCTCATGAATATATAAATATTTTTTTTTATTCTCTTCACCAATTCGCTAATGTGGCTGTGCCATTTTAGATGTTGATCAATAATTACACCGGAATATTTGATTTCTTTGTTGACATTTAAGATTGTTCATGAGTCGTTACAGGTAATTCTGTTCAGTTACATATGGGGCGATGTTTTAAGACTTTTGATTGAAAAGTGAATGTTTTTTCGGAGTTTAAAAAAAAAAATTACTATCGAACCAGGATTAGATTGTGCTCATGACATTATTTGCATGTTCGATGGTAGTATTCCAGTCATGTCCGTTTACAATGATAGCAGTGTCGTCAGCGTATGATATAATTTTTCCGGTTAATTTTAGTTTTAAAATATCACTGACATAAATTATAAAAAGAAGTGGTCCTAAAACTGTCCCTTGTGGTATACCAAATTCACTGATTAGGGGATTCACTTTAAAATAGATTTGTTTATTTCCTTTCACACAGTGACGAAATATACTTTATTATTGATGGCGCTAGAGATGATTGATCTATTATTCAATTTTTCAAAATAACAGAATATTTTTACGATAGATGTATTTTTTCTGTATAGATTTAAGTTACAATATTGTATTGGACGTTGAAAAAAAAATGGTGACAAATTACATATATCCTAACATATTTCACAAGGACAATACATAATACGTAATCGTTAAATGAAAAAAAGTTATAGTTAAATGTATGAGAAAAAACACAAAAGGAAATAAAAATTATACACACTCTAACAAGGATAAATTTATTTAAAATATTTCAAAACTATGTTCTGTATTTGCATCTTCGCAGTCATTAAAAATATATTAATTTTTAGGGATATTATAATGTACAGTGTTTTATTAAACTACAACCTGTACATTGTGTTAATACCGGCATAAGATTATTACCTAATTAATCTTACAACATGTATTCAATCTGCTTTCATCCTTTCTCTGCCATTTTCAAGATTCGCTGGTGTGCACAAGTGTCAGCGCTTATAGATAAAATCTATAAATCGTGCGACATTACTTCTGACATTTCCCTATATAAAAATTAACATTTTGAATTTATTTCCTCCATTTGGTTAGTTACAGACGCTTTTGTGAAACAGCTGAAGCGCTAATATTATTTTGTTAAATAATAAAAATGGTATTATGTAATATTGCATTTTTTATGTATGCACGAAAAGAAGCGATGGCAACTTTTTTCTACCAAAAATAAACTATGAAAGTAGAAACGATTTAATAGTGGCATTTTAAAACTAAGTAGTTAACCTTTAATGTTATTTGAAGACTCGATGGCGGCATACTTGTCAGATGCAGCGTTCATGGGGTCACCTAAATTTGCGCCACAGCTGAATCTTCATTTAATTTTTCACTCACTACATCACAGCATGTTACCGTACTCTCTACACCGTAAACTAACTTCAGAAAACAATTTAAACGAATATTCTAGTACTTACATTACGCCAACTGTACTTCCCATCACATGTTATTGTTCCATGTAACTAAACAAGATGCGTCTTGTCATTTCTGACAGCATTCAAATCAGATACAAGTATTTTAATGGAAGAAAGCAAAAAATTTTCGAACGTGAGAATATTAATAGAGCTGTACAAACAACAATCGCATTTTTTACCGCAACACTTTATTCAAATTCACATATTAAGAATGCCCGTGAAATAAGGTTAAATACAAATTTCGAGTAGATGAAATCAAGCGTTGGTAATTTATTAAAAATCCGCTTGACTTGTGACCTTCGTACACCGCGTCCTACGGCGAAACTTTCACTTGTTTTCGCCCGATCGCACGCAGACTCGAAAATAATCCATTTGCTTTTCATTCACAGGTACCTACCCACGGCACACGGACACGCGGCAGAATCGCCGACAGAGCTGCCCGTTGAAAAAAAATGTGATAGCCGTCCGGCAGGGATAGATTTTTTCCCACTTGGAACACTCGCGGGAGCTGTCAACGAGTGCGCGGCAAACGCGAAAAGCAGTGCGGCCGATGCGATAAGTTTTTATTTATCGTTTGCGACTTTGTCAAAGTGTAATGTCGGTTTGTTATTCGTCGTGCGAAAGATGCTTCGGCCTAGAAGGGCGGTGATAAGTTTCAGTTGTGACAGTAACGCGTGTTTGTATTAAACTTGAAGTGTCGATAAAGTGTTTATTTTTTTGGACCGCAGTAAACTTTCTTAGGATAAGATGGCGTCAACAGAGAGGAGGAGATTATTCCAGAGGGAAATGGCATTTTTGGCAGTTTTTCTGCTGTCTGGTCTTGCGATGTGTCAAGGTGAGACTTATTCACATTATTTTATTACTATTTGTGTAATTTCTAATAGTTTTTAACACATAAATAACGTATATAACTTCGCCAACAATATTTCAGTTATTATTGTAATATTTTTATCATTTACGCAATTTCCAATCAATAAATTTTCAATTACACATTACATTATTTTAATTATAATATACCACAACATGCGTATATACGCTTCTTAGCGGAATCGGTAGCACATGGGCTGCGAGCTCAAAACAAAACTTATGACAGTTATGTGTTCATTGCAAGATATTGCGAAATATTTTGTAATGCCAATTACGGTATAACGGGATCATATTACTATGCATTGATAATTTATAATAAACTGAAATATGTAACATTTAATTATTTATCGCTACAAAGTATCCATTAGTAAGGAACGATATAAGATAGTTATATTTGGGTGAGTAAAAATTTATTTCACTTGTATTTATTTTAAACAATAGCAATTGTATATTATTCACTTTTATATATTAAAAAAAAATGTATTAAAAAAATATCACCAGGACTCGAACCCAGAACTTTCTACAGCCAGTAAACAACTTTACCAATTATTAAGCAATAGTTCATGTTAAAGTTCGCCAAAATTCATGTTCAAACATGTCACTGTAATTATCATTCGATAGTTAGATCCTTATTTTCTTTTAGTTTAGTTTGAATGTCTCCATCTAAATTATGTAAGTAAAAACACTAACCTGCGTGAATTTCTGCCGGACTGTGACCGAGTTCTGCGACTGTAACACGTAAATGTGACGTCTACCCTCCCCTTTTGGGGGTGTATGATTTCTATAGCTTCTCTCTGGCTGCCTTCTGAATTTAATGTGATAACAAGTCTCACGTCAAATTGTACAGATGTGGCTCTGATACTATGATACCGGAGTCAACCTATGACGGTATTAAGATGTCAATAACTGAATGTAATAAAAAATATAATACAAGAGTAAACAATTCTCAAAACGATTCCGGGATAAGGTGTAAATAAACAAACAACCTGCGCAACTAGACTGCAAATCGTAGGTCTTCCGTTAAATTCTTGAAACACGGCTGGCCAGCCTCCTAAATTATTATTTTTTATTTTTATTTTATTGTATTGAGGGATTTTGACAGTTTATAAACTTATTATAATAAATATTGAACACATGATACTATTTGTGAAAATCCACAGAAATGTATGTGTACATGAGTATGTTTAGGTGCAGAAGATACATAAAAAGATAAAAAAGAGGGAGAAAGGGTGTTGAGGTTGCAACTATTGTTGCGGTAAAGGGAGAACAACACTTGTTTGTACGTAGAATGATTAGTCGAAATTGAGATTGAGGTAGTTCATAAAAAGAACCCTTTAAGCGCAGTAAGACTAATGTTGAACAGGTCAATTTCTCATTATGGTATTTGCATGACCGGTAAATGAATGAATTTTGTATGTAAGATGTTCTACTTCTGGGAATGTGGAAGAGTACGGATTGCCGGGTTGATCTAGATGGCGCATGGAGAGATATTAATTCCAATTTGTTGGGACAATCAATATGGCTTTATTTTACATGATCCATATCTCGTATACACCGCCGAAAAATATATCCGTCTTCGGCCGCGTCTGAACAGTAGCAGGTTCGCTTTTGTTATTCATGTTTAAATTTACACAAATGAAATTCGCGTATTCAAGCTTAAAATCAGTTCTGTCTATCTAATAATATATAACGCCTAAACAAGATATGAAATTTACTAAAAATGTAAAAAAAATATTTTCTAATTTTGATTATTTATATAATGGCAGAGCCCCAATAATTAACAGGACATCTATAAAAAATAAGCCGTCATATTATAATTTGTTCCATAACACTATTTTAATTTGTTCTATAGATCTAGTGGCATCAAAAGTTAACATAGTCCAAGCAGTGAATTCAATATGGCAGCAGTTTGTAAAATAGTGATTGCGTTTTAGTCAATTCTTAATTCTGGCGTCTGCTGTCAGATTAGTCAAAGGTATTTGAGATTCCGTAAAAATAAGATAGATGGCTCTTTCAAATAATGGAACGATTAAATGTATTAATATCAAAAAGGTAACATATAGGTTCGAAAATTTGTCGCTAAAAATATCGTCGCTGTAGCATAGTTGGATAATGCACCTTCCCCGGTTAGGAAAGAGATCCATGTTCGAATCCCGGTGGCGCAATAACAATAGTTTTCGATAAAATTGATTTTATATGTATATCTTTCTAATGAATATATTTAATTCATATTTAAAATATCGCGGACCTGTGTTCTAAATATTCACAACTTCACAATAAGAATATATTCTCCTAATAATTCTTAAAAAATAGCGTAAGGATGTCATATTTTTATTCTTTTAATATATTTTTTATAACTGTGTTTTATAAATTAATACATATTTATTTAATTATTTGCTTCTTAAATTAAGCTTTTTCGGTAACAAAATCACGAAATACATGTGTTCATTTGGAAGTTTATAGGAATATTTTGTATCAAAATATTTTTTAAATGCACTAGAAAAGTAAATTCCGTTCCAAAAAAGGCCCCACTACACTACTGCACACCGCGTGTCGCACATGCGCGGTAGAGTTGAAGAATCTCACAAGATGACAACATTTCTCGTAGCACGATAATCCACCTGCTGCTCCAGTTTTAAAGAAGTCATTTTTTTTGGATTAGCTGGTTATTATACCACTCGCCGTCCGCTTCCTGCGTCTGCGGTCGAGATGTACGCAATAATGAGTAGGTGCGGGCACCGGCGTGGCCTCGGCGTGGTTCTTGACATTTGCCAGCGAGAAAATGCGACGGAAGTTTTTCACAGATATCATGACCGAAGGCCGAAAACGTTCACGCAACTCGTGCTGCTCGCCTGCGTCGCGAATGTTCACATTAGGCTTTCATTTCACGCATTTATATTGTACATCAATACAGGGGTGAGCTGGAGCCTCTTGTTGAATTAAGAAAAAAAGAAGTATGATCAAATCAGTACCTAACTGCAAATTCTGTGAATGGTTCAAATTGAAATGTATTGTGAAACATAAGAGTTTATTGTCTTATGAAATTTCTTCTAAAATACATTTATTTCGAGCGTATAATAAAAGAGACCTAGCAGATTTTTGTCTATAGTCTAACAATGCTTAAAAACGCCGATTTTTGATATATATTGCTTCCAGATGTTCTTTGATATTCAACGCAATTTTTTTGTGAATGATGTTTCAAATGGTTATCCTTCATACTTCACACGACAATTCCTAATATTTATTAGTTAGTACCATCAATTCAGTTTCAATTCAGTGTTCTGTTTTGAAACATGGAATTGAAGTTACAAGAATAGTTCCTATTTCTGTGTCAATCTTGGAACACTTTACTCTTGCAATCTAATGTAGGTAAGTTCCTTATTCAGCTATTAATATACATTGGTATATTAAGTAACATTCTATTTATTAATAATTATTGTAAAAGAGTGATAAAAGATAATCTCACAGATTTGGTTGATATATATCTCAATTCCATGTACACCTGTTGAGATTTTGATTCAGTCTCTCCTCTGACGGACTCTGTCTCTGTCTTTCAAATAATGGAACGGTAGATGTATTATTTTGAAAAATTTAACATATGGGTTCGAAAATTTGTCGACAAAGGTAGTGTCTGCTGTAGCATAGTTAAATAATACACCTTCCCCGGATTGGAAAGAGATTCAGGTTCGAACTCCGGTGGTAACAATAGTATATTTCTCAATAAAATTGATTGTATATGTATATCTTTCTAATTAATACATTTGATTCAAATTTAATTTATTTCTATATAGCATTCATCGGAAGTTCAGCTCCGCAAGCATACATTAGTTATCCGATAGGACTCGACATATTACGTATTATGTATATACATACATTATTTCCTTTCCTTTCCTTATTTCTTCATTTATTTAGGTGGTTTGGTCATATGGAACGGATAAATGAGGAGAGAATTGTAAGAAAGCTATATATCGCATATGTTGAAAGCACCAAAAATACAAGACATTCGCGGAAGACTTGGCACGACCAGGTAAATCGGATGGTCTTGTTAGAAGCCACAATAACCGGCGAGCTTGCGTTAGAAGATGTATGAATGTGAATGAGGCGAGAATTGTGTGTGAGGACGGAAGAGTGTGGCACTCTGCCTTCCTTCGCGGAGAATCGGCGTGATAGTAAGTATATACATACATATCTCGTGGTCCCGGTGTGCAAATACCAAAATGACTTTATAATTGCTGCGGTAATTTTGTTAATTATTATTTCCTGAATTCAAATATGCGCAGACAAGTGCATATTATTAAGTAATTAATGCAAACGTTTTAAAACGTACCTGATTGCCCTACACGAGTGCCAGACCCGGTCTCTCTCACCTTGGCAAAACTTAATTTTACACGTGAGTACATATTTCGATATGCTTAAAAATAAAATTGTATAATATCTACGAAAAATGCAACAATAATTTTATGACACAAATTAAATTAATGAATTAGAAAGGCATGCAGATAAATTTTGGATTTAAGAATTATGTATACTTTTAAAATTAGCAATATTAACTTGGTGGTTAAGATTCATATTTTTTATTTATTATCTTAGTTTTATTAACCACAATTGAGTTTAAAAAACATCTACCGGTTAGTTATGACATCCTGAAGAAGGAAAAGTGTTTTCCGAAACCGGTAGATGTTTTTTAAACTCAATTGTGGTTAATAAAACTAAGATAATAAATAAAAAATAAGAATTATGTTTTCATTAAGTCAGATACTAAACGACTATTTCCGTAAATTGAAGGTTTAATCATCTTTACCTTTGAGTGAGCTAGGAAACGCCTGGATTAAATCAATTCATTTACATAGAACTATTTTCTGAAATTGTAACTTCACAACAAAAATGTGTTTACATAAAATAATATCTATGAATGGTCCAATTTCGTCGTTTCTTTTAGTTAATAGTTATTAATTATGAACTCTTACTGGCTTTTAATCATAGGTAATTTACTGTGGTATTTCGGTACAGTTCTGACTCATTTCCTCACGGCCAAAGACAGCCTTCCTCTCGCAAGCGGTGGCGCAACTTCTTGTCTTTGTCATACCTTCAACAGATCAACACTCACCTGGTGAAATTTCGCAGAATAATTGATTATGTGTAATCTGAAAGTATATATATATGTGTGTAATATTATTCGATGACAAGGAATCGATCTGAGAATTGTGGGGCCGCGGGGCAAGCTAAAAAAAAGTACTGACTTGGTTGAATCTATTCTTCTTTCATATTTATCAGTATCATATTCATATTTACACTGTTTAGCATCTCTTCGAAGATTATATTATATGTTACTTTTTTGTCAACTCGACTCCTCAGAATAACAAGGTTCCATCCGACACTGACACTGTTTTGAGATAATGAACTCAAAGGTGTTGGATTAAATTTCAACATATATTCATGTATATTTTGTTTTGATTACGCAAATATGATCAGTTTTAAGATATTAACTTATTTTCAGTATTATCAATGATCACTGTGAGATGAGGGAAATTAAAAATTAATAAAAACATTGTAAATTAACAATAATGATACAAAAATTGAAATAGATAAATGATGCATGACTTGCTATTTCCTTTAACGTCCGTTAATTAAATAGAGTTGGTGTGTATGGAAGAAATAAAGAATAATGCATTTGGAACCCTTTTCACGCAATAACTCAAATAAGCCAAAAATTTTAGTTGGAACCTTGTTATTCTAAGGGGTCGAACTGATAAAATTATGCATTTTATAAATAATTTCAATAATCATTTTTATACTAACACTTCGTTCTGTTCAATCGTTGTTCAATTCTTTTACTGACCACAAACGTGATGTCATCAGCAGGTTTGTGATATTCTATCCACCGATACTTCAATTCTCTTCAAATGACGTATAATGAGTAAATGTTGAACAGCTGTGGCGAGGTCTATTATTCAAAATGGTTCTATTGAACCATATATGACCTATTTTTTAATTATAATACCTTTACGTATGAGGCGTCGATATATAGATGCAAATAGTATTTCAATTTAATTAAAAATATTAATTTAATTACACCTTTTTACCGCCTTAGATCTTATTTTATCTAGACTTAGATCCGGCAACGCCTTCGCCCCGCTCCGCGGTCCCCCGCACCCCTCGCCCTTCCCGCGACGCGCCGGCACCGTGACCTCCTTATCTCGGCGTCCTCTGCGGTCGCTTTGGGATTAACAGGTGGCTAGACACGGCGAGCGACCGCGTGAATACGCCACGTCACAACGTGCGAACGGTTTGGGACGAACGGGACAATAACGTTCAATTTACTTGTCCAAAAAACGATGCTCGCGACTGAAAAGATTGAGTCTTGTAAAATAGTATACAACTCTATCATTATCCCTCGTATCAACTACTGTAGTAGCATTTAATTTTTGGCGAATGAAGAAAAAAAGTCAAATAAATCTTTGAGAATAGATAATATACATACTCAGATCAGTACAATGTTGAAATATCAGGTATCTCATAGAGACGAAGCTATGTTTTATTATATTAAATGGAAAATACATGGAAGTATGGGGTAATTACAGGACTTACAACCTGTCTTCGGCTGGCTTAAGTGATCACTTTATATTTAGTTAGTTAATTCACCAATTCTCACCCTACAAACTCTACATTTATCAATTTTTTTAAAGTTGTATATATGTTAGTATGTGGACTCGTTTCTATTCTCATATATTGTAATGTCAGGGTGTTTATTTTTAAATTCCTCATATACAGCTTCGAAAAATTTGTCAGATATGGAGATACATTGTGTACAGTGATCGCTTAACCCAGCAGAAAACAGGTCGTTAGCCCTGTAATTACTCACACTTCCATATATTTCTATTAAATATAATAAAAAATAGCTTCGTCTCTATGAGATATCTATTATATGTTTAATAATAGTGCCTTTCTATGTGAAAATCCAGTAATTGTGTGTTATTGGAACGTACTCCAATATTACGAGATTTTGTTCTTTTTGTTTAATGGATAAACTATACAGTACTATTATTCGTATATCTCGTATGCAATACTTATTTAGGGGTTTCTTTTATCCATTCTGCATTGGGGAGCAATTTTTGTAGTTACGCCGCTGACTATATTAGTATCTTTAACCTTGATAAAGTTGATTGTACGAGCCGCAAAAAGGCCGGTAGTTCCAATGTATACAGGATATCATGACAGGCATTCTGCAAGGCTTTGAATGACTTACCATCTACCATCAGGTGCGCATACGACACTGTCAAGTTCCTGAACCGCGCGTCATAGAAATCCAGAGATTTTTTTGTAAGATGAAGCAACCTTGATCGTGATGATGGCGAAGACAAATAGTAATGAAAAAAAATCTGTCAGAGTACTAAAACAGTTTGATGGATTTATACTTTCTAACGCTTCTAAACAAGACAAATTTCTTTCTCAATGTAATGGAGTATGTCCTACGCTAGTGAAGAGATAAATTATAACTCTTGACTCAATGGTACTAAGTGTGATTGGTACATATTTATTTATTTACTTGTAAAATAATACATATCTCATAAAGATTACCTATCATCCACTTAAAATATATTCTAATGCATTTTTACAAACACTGTTTACAAAGGTGATAGTGAAACGGGATGTAGGAAGGATAGCGGAAATTTGGTATAGGGACAGAATATAGAGGGCTCAAGGAACAACCAAGAAGCACAACTTACCTCGATTTTCTCTTTTGTAATCACAGCTCTCCTGGAAACTTCTTCGCTGATTCGCACGAAGCAATGTGAACATGATAGTAAGTTTGACATGCTCCGCGAGAAACCGAATATAGTAACAGATCAGTGCAGCGAGCACACAGCAAGACACTTCTTGATAGTTCAAAGTTCCATATACAACACAGGTATATATGGTATAGGGGGAGGGGACAGATAGGTAAAGTTAACATAATGCAGCATCCACACGGCGATCGTCGATCCTTGGATCTATCATAAATAGGCAAAAATATATCTTAAAAATATGAAAGGTTCATATCCAGTATCGGTATAATATCTAAAAATTGATATATAATATGATGAAAATACTCGTAGTTACTGATGTGTTACTACAGCCCTTTTTTATGATATCAGTGAAAAAAATATAAAAATTAAAATTAAATTAATCAACTAGAAAGATATACAGAAAAAATCTATTTATCGAAAAAATAATTTAGTTGCCCTTTTCCTATCCGGGGAAATGCGTTATCCAATTTCACCACATCAACAATGTAGATTTACGACAATTTTTTTTACTTGTATTCTTAATAAACTTATAAACATAATGAACTTGTATAAATTAAAATAACTTTATTGCACCACAAAGTGACTGTCTTTTCAATTAACAGAAAGAGAGTGTTTCAATATGTTGTGGAAGGTCGGCAAGTCATCTTCGCGCTGGACTGACTAGAGATACGCAATGGGTAATCTCATGAATATATAAAAATACTAAAAATCGCTAGATCCATTAATATCATAATCCGTTCCGAGGAAGGTAGACGGCCTACATTTTATGTCTTTTATTTTTAAAATATACAGTTTCTTACGTGAAATAATGTTAATAATAATACATGTCACATCGATATTTTCCTAACTTAACTGAGCGCTTGCCATCTTCTTCAAAATTCCACACCACCAGTGGCGTAGCTAGAAAATTTGGGCTCCATTGCAAAGTATAAAAAAGGGGCCTCTTATTTTATTTAAGATATATAATTGGTCACTTGTCTCATATATAATATTCACACTTTCATAAAAATTAACTTAATTATGTTTTTAGGCATTTATGTATGTATACATAAACCTTATTTTTTATTTATTTTTTTATTTTTTATTTATTATCTTTGTTTTATTAACCACTGAATTGAGTTTAAATACATCTACCGGTTTCGAAAAATACTAATTTCTTCTTCAGGATGTCATAACTAACCGATAGATGTATTTAAACTCAATTCAGTGGTTAATAAAACAAAGATAATAAATAATATAATATTGATTTATTTTAAAAAATGTATCAAAGACTGCTGTCAAAAACGTAATTGGTTGATATCTCGAAATGGCAATGCGTTTCCCCGGATAGGAAAAAGTTTCGGGTTCGTACCAAATTATTTTTTTCTGTATTTCTTTCTAATTTAATCATTAATTTGTCATTTATATTATATTAATCACATAAAAAGGTTACGTCGATTACTGTGCAACCATTTCCCGGAACCATTTATAGAGTTGTGCAACTCTCATGTCGGTTCCACTCAGCAAATAAAACCCGCTACTGTAATTTAACTCTCAAGAAGGGGTTGTAGAACCGATCAACCGTTGCCAGAAGTCAAAATTTTGTGAACGGACATTTGCTGTGGCAGGCTCAAAAGCAAAGAACTATTTGCCCTCCGTCAAAAGAAACAGTGCATCAGGTTTTAAATGACTTTATTTAAGAAGGGACTAAAAACGCACCTTTTAAATTTTAAATACAAAGATAATGTAGGACTATAAACAGTTTATGTGTAAAGCGCCCTTGAGATAAAAGTTTTTACTAAAATGGCGCCATACAAATTATCTAATATTATTATTATTATTACTTTTCCTTCTTAAGTACGTTAGCCACATCAAATCTCAAAGATAACTGCGAATACTAGTGATTCTATGGTAAAGGTATGAAAAAGATTTTCACTGATATCTTTCTGGAACACTTGATATTCTGTTAAGAGTAACACTAAGAAGAAAAAGAAGATATATTTACACTATAAGTAGATCACACTTAGTATTTCTTTGTGCGGAAATGAACGAATCTAAAAAAAATATATATATATATACTTTTTTTTTCTTAAGCAGTTAGTTGGGCGCTCTGGGTATTTCCGCCGCTCGGAAATCGGTCAGATCCGTTCGGCAATCTTCGGCAATCTTCGGCAATGTTCGGCTGTCGCCGGCCGTACCCCGGAGCATCGTTTGACCCACATCACCTCCCCCCGCCCCGCGCCCTCGTCTCTTCTTTTACTGAGCAATTCCGTGACAGCATTCCACACACGTGGTCTGGACCGACATGAGAATACAGCTTCGGTCAACCAATATTTAAAAAAGCGTAAAAAGAACGACGATCAGTTAAATTTAGATTTTTTTTATTATTATTAATGTGATGATCTTTTAGTCGCGGTCGCTGTTTACTTCTGCAAGTATTTGACGCCGTTGAGATGAGCTTTTGACCCAAAGACGTAAACGGAGGAGGAAATGTAACAAAGTAAAAGTTTGAATTATAATTTCACGCATAGAAAGGAGCGTTTTATTTCTTTTGACACGTTTTTTGACTGTGGTATAAGAAAGTACTTGCATGTTAGTTCTCCTCGGTAAAAGATGGGCATTTTAATTATGTTTATTAAAATAACCGTAATAAGACTATTGCTTTTTATAGTCACGATTTTTTGAAAAAGTAAACTCATCAATAGTCACACTCAACTATGATCAACATTTTGAATATATTCAACATAGATTAATTATTGATATGATGGCATATTTCGTCGTCCATCTTTTTAAGAGGCGTATCTCGAATTTGTTGATTTCACAGCGGACAATATACAGTGTGTCCCAAAAGTTTTATTAATTTTGGTTTATTCGCTGTGCCAACACGTCCTTGAGAATTCAGTCGCTATGGAGCATCAGTACCAGTTATTCGTAAAATTTTCTCTGAAAAATTGATATCCCGACGTGGTGACATAAAATGTTCCCCACGTAACCTCGACTTGACACCTATAATGGACTTTTTGCAAGTTGCCCAAAAATGGAAGTATTCGTATCAGGCTGCAGGTTGAGAGTGCGTCCTTGATGTTCAGCTCATGCAAAATAGAGACAATGTGTGCATCTCGACAATGTGTGCAGGGTGTAACAGACCTAATTCAATATATCTAATGGGTGGATTCCAAAATATTTACGCGCTTTTATACTTCGATAAGTAGGCCTGGTATACATTTTTGAATATATGTATTCTATTTGTGTAGATTTGAAAACAAATATAAAAGCGAAGCTGCGACTGGGAAGAGACAGTTTTTGCGATACGGACGGACTTTAACGGCGACGATATAAAAACATTTTGTATTATATATTTTCGGATTATCGGCTGTGAGAAGGTTTTCGGTGGCTGACCAGCAGATTTAAGGACCATCAGACTACAAGGAGAGCGACGTCGGCGTCTACCAGCATAGGTATTTTGGATTTGCGTAGATTGAATTACTGTATTCAACATTACCTATAGAAAACCCAGAATTAGCTATCGAAGTATTTACGGCTACATAATTTTGGTCCTTCGAGCCGGATATATATTGAATACAAAAAATCAAAGGTCATCGAATTTTGAGCTTGAATTTTTTGTTATATAATTTAGGGCCTGAAACAAAGCCGTGGATAAATAATGGAACAATTTCGCAAATATTTATTTCGAAGTACGTAAATTTCAATCAGTAATATTTGCACAAAATTTGAATATGTCCAAGAACACACAGTTACTGAATTTTTACCTACAAAGGCACTGTTATTAAACAAATATCAAATATCTCATAGAGACAAAGCTATTTTCGAAGCGAGCCCCATATACCAACATTTCATTAACTTGTGATAAAATTTGATAAATGTGAGGATTGAGAATTGGTGAACATTACGGTTGGTTAACGTGAACGTGAACGTGAACGTTTGGTGAATATATAAAGTGATCACTTAAGTCAGCCGAAGACAGGTCGTAAGCCCTGTAATCACCCCATATTTTCATATATTTTCCATTAAATATAATAAAAAATTTAAAAAATAGGTTTGTCTTAATGAGATATCTGATATTTTTTTAATTTTCACATTTTTTACTTACAATATAGTCAGGTAATATTCCCATAAAATAATGTGAACAGCCTGTATTCTAAGTTACTTTTCGTTTATATATATATAACTCGTCGAAAGCAACCATTTCTTCTTGAAATATATTTATAAACCTGGTTTTTCTAATGTGCTCAGGGCCGCACACGTCGCTGTACGTCACACCTTAGTAAAATAAATAACAAGTACGTCAATATTACCGAATTTAATGCGTTAAATTTTAGTGTAATTTTACCGTTTGTGGTTTTAAATCACGTTGTGCACACAAAATGGAACTCAAACAAGCGATATTTGTACACAAACTGTTAAAAAGGTATAACTGTTAACCAAAATTTAAAAAACATGATCACATAGCACAGCTGAAATGACAATAATATCGTCAAAGAAATGGACCGTTGTGAGGTCTCGTCTACCGAGTTGTCATCATAAATGCTCCAAATAAACGGTCTAATATTCTAACTCATTTTTCCGAAAAGAGAAATTTTTTCAAGGTGATTAATCTAACTTGTGTTAATTATGAAAGAACTAATATGTTTTCTAAACAGTGGAAATATCTTGAATAAAATGCGATTTTCTTTCTACAACATTCTAGTATTTTGAACGTATTTGATACATTTTTAAATGGCTTTAATCTTTTTAATATTATGTTTACCTACATCATAGAATACATTTTATTATTTTTTTAATTAATGTCAAGTACATGCGAAATGTCATTTTTTACTTGCTTTACTTTACGTAGGAGGGGTCGAAATTTTAATAGTAATAATTTTTAATAGTAATAATTTTTAATAACTGATCGTCGGCCATCTTGAACATAGAAACTCACATAGAAATTGTGCTTAATTATTACAATAAGGGAAACAACTCGTCAACAATGACGGCAATTTTCCCTCTAAGATGCGCACGCACCACTATTATCTGTCATATAAATAATATTGTCACTATAATCAGAAATATTGTCACTATAATCTGATTAATATATAAATAATATCCATTAAATGGCTTTATAATAAATAATACTTAATATTTGCACCTCTTGCGACCTGGACAGGGTGAATTTCTGCCGGACTGTGTTCTTCTGCCACTGCAACACATAAATATAACGTCTACCCTTCCCTTTTGGGGGTGCATGATTTCTATAGCTTCTCTCCGACTGCCCTCTGAATTGAATGTGATAATGAGTTTCACGTCAAATTGTGCAGGTATAGCTCTGGTACGATGACACCAGAGCCAACCTATGATGGTTTAAGATGTTAATAAAAAAATAAAAAGTGTAATATTGACTAATAGAAACAAGAGAAAACAACTCTCAAAACGATCCGGGATAGGATGTAGATGTAAATAAATACTTACGAATGGAAAATTGCATGTTTCTTTGCATCAATGATAATTAATGTTGCAGGCACAGATGTGAGTACAACCTCTCGGAGTTTGAGGCGAAAACTTGAAATCTTTTATGGGTTTCAAAAAAGATATACAAATCGATAAATCTATAATTATTTGTATAAATATATTTTCATTAAAAATTTGTTTAAAAAAAACTGCCTACTAGGATTTTTACTTTGCTTGGTGTGCACTAGTGCTTTCTGACATTATCGAAAAATATTGTTGGTGCACCACCGGGATTCGAACCTGGATCTCTTTTCAAGCCGAGGAAGGTGCATTATCCAACTATGCTACAGCGACGATATTTTTAGCGACAAATTTTCTAACTTATATATTACCTTTTTGATATTAATACATTTAATCGTTCCATTATTTGAAACAGCCATCTATCTTATTTTTACGGAATCTCAAATACCTTTGAGTAATCTGATAGAATGTGTTCTCCTAATGTTTAATTTTCCCCCCTTAGAAATTCGTACGAATGCTATTCAACTATCGAATAATAAAAAAAGGCCGAATACATTCGAATATTTGGGTTGGAATCTCCAATCGAGACCTAAGCAGTGTGTGGTGCCCCGTCTTGTTGAAACTATTGTCTTATCCGGAAAACATTTGCAATTGCGGTACCAAAAATTTGTCAGTCATACGGCAATGAACCTCAGAAGTTGTTAAAAAATTGAAAGATTCCCGCTGGACACCCTTTATATAAATTAATTTTCTTAAAAATTTTGACGAAAAATCAGGTTTTTGCATAGAAATGCTCCTCGGAGCGATGTGGTGAGCGCTGGACTAACGCCGACCGCACCTATGTGTGTAGAAAATTTCACTGACACACATACTCGTAGAGGCACCTTTTCAAGATTAGCCTCTAGATGTGTTTATTTAGGACCGGTGACTCGCGATTTGTGAATCATCTGCGCAATTTAGGTGGGGCCTTAAGAATAATGTATGAATAAATCAACTTCGTTAAATGAGCCTCTCTGGAGATTTGTATAAATTAATAACTTAATCGAAGAATAGTGTGTATTAAAAAAAACACGCTGTCGCAAGTCTTTCCAATTACCTTAATATACCTTTCCCGCTCTGGCCAACTAATTACTTAGGGATTTCGCCTATGTGAGTCTAGATTACATTTCGACGCAGACCTGTCAACACGCATAAAATACATTTTTGTTAGTTCAAAAAGGGAATGCTAATCACTACACTATCAATGACTACGATTGACGATAGTGAGACAAATATATTAAACTCTTTAATTATAAAGTTTGTTACATAGTTGTACATATTTATCAAATATCTCTATTGTATTTCTGTGTCAAAAAATAAAATTCAATATTATTATTAAAATTTGATGTAAAAAATGTATAAATAATAAGGTATCAATGTATAAACGAATGTATTAAATTCTAGCACAATAAAATCAACGTTATATATTTATTTTATTTGGAAATTAATACTTAATAGATATGAAAAAAACCTAATACAAGTGTAACAAAAATTAAACCGATCTCAGATTTTCTCTGAATCAACAATATATGTACTAAATACAGTCTAAGACAATAATTTGAATGATACTTATTGAATTGATACAATAGCATATTCAGACTTTAGTAATAATGTAATGTCTGTGGATTGATGATTGAGTGACAGGCGCATGCATGTTCGGGTCAAACAGCTTATTATTCTCATCACCACATTCAACCCCAATAGAGGACGCTTCTGGTAGGTTCATCATCAGAGCCTACGAGCCATAACAAATTAACGTATGCGGTATAGTGTTTTGATAAAAATACAACAAATAATAATAAGACTAAGAAAACAATTTGACACCACAGTCTAATGGGGCAATGGGACTCGGCACCTTCAAAACATTTTGAATTTCAAAAAAATTTTAGTAACGCCTGGTATCGATTATAATAACATACACGGTAAAAGTAAAAGCATTTTAAAATGTTACGAATTTTTTTAACGCGTTATTTTTAAAGCATTTTTTTTAAATATGTATTGATACGCGTTAAAATCTGAAAATCACATCAAGGAACGGTAAACCCATCGAGAGCGACTCGCAGCTGGACAATATATGTACAAGCGGCCATTCGGCCATTAGCATCTAATTTGCGACCAGTCGTCGCATGTGACCTATTGAAAAGATGTTTATTTATTGGAAATCGAACATCTTCAGAATGTTTTAAAAATCATCAGATACCGAAGATTTTTGTCGGGTGTTATTGACCCAACGCTTTGACCTAAAATATTCTTCGACACAATTAACATTGTTAACCTCTGATTTTTCAGTGGGATTGAAAAATTATGGCATTCAAATTTTTGTTAAATTTCTAAGATATTTCAAATAATCTTCACACGACTTTCACGTCTAATGTACAACGTATCTGCATATAATAATAAGATTTAGACACTTTTGAAAAAAAATTCCATCTACATGTGTGAAAACACTCGTTTTTTTATTCTACTCATTTAATTTACGGGTTTATTAATCTAAAAATTCAACGCAACAAAAAAAAGCATTTTTTTTTCCAATTTCATGACATTCTTGATATTTTTTAGTATAAATTAAATTAATCAAATAGATTGATCAATATATAAATTCACCAAATTGAATTAAATTGTTTGATTTAATTCTGGAATCTGCTAGCGTGTTTTTCTCAAAGATATTTGTGATTCATTACATTATAATATTTACTTTTAAACTTAGCAATATTAACTCTGTGGTTAAAATTCATATTTTTTATTTATTATCTTTGTTTTATTAACCACTGAATAGAGTTTAAATACATCTGCCGGTTTCGAAAAATACCATTTTCTTCTTCAGGATGTCATAACTAACCGATAGATGTATTTAAACTCAATTCAGTGGTTAATAAAACAAAGATAATAAATAAAAAATAATATAATATTAATTTATTTTAAAAAATGTATCAAAGACTGCTGTCAAAAACGTAATTGGTTGATATCTAGAAATGGCAATGCGTTTCCCCGGATAGGAAAAAATTTCGGGTTCGGACCAAATTATTTTTTTCTGTATTTCTTTCTAATTTAATCATTAATTTGTCATTTATATTATATTAATCACATAAAAAAGTTACGTCGATTACTGTGCAATCATTTCCCGGAACCATTTATAGAGTTGTGCAACTCTCATGTCGGTTCCACTCAACAAATAAAACCCGCTACTGTAATTTAAATCAAATAAGTTATAATTAATTGCATATTAAGTAAGTGGATAAAATTTTGTTTTCGAGATTCTAAATTTTACCGCAGACCAATATTTTGATGGTCTGTGAAATTTTACTCATTTTTGCAACCTATTCACAACAATATTTTTGCAATTTATTCACAACATTTTTACAACCTATTCACAACAACGTTTTTGCAACCTATTCACAACAATATTTTTGCAATTTATTCACAACATTTTTGCAACCTATTCACAACAACGTTTTTGCAACCTATTCACAAAAATATTTTTGCAATCTATTCACAATATTTTTGTAACCTATTCACAACATTTTTGCAACCTATTCATAACAACATTTTTGCAACCTATTCATAACAACATTTTTGCAACCTATTCACAACATTTTTGCAACCTATTCATAACAACATTTTTGCAACCTATTCACAACAACATTTTTTCAATCTATTCACAACATTTTTGCAACCTATTCACAACCACATTTTTGCAACCTAATCACAACCACATTTATGCAACCTATTAACATTTTTGGAACCTATTCTCAACAACATTTTTGCAACCTATTCACAACAACATTTTTGCAACCTATTCGCAACACAAGCATCCAATAACACAGTATATATTTGCATTGGAGTTGTGCGTATTATAGAGTATTTAAAGTAAAATTTTAAGAGTTGTGTCAAAACCGAACGACATAGTCACCAGGCAAGTGAAAGCGTTTGGCTACACGACCGGCACACAGCCACCTGCGCCTCGGTGGCCGCGCGGATACCTCGGGGCGGACACGCGGACTATCGTGTGTGGAGCGATTACTCTGTTAACGGAATGTGTGCTTACTGTACGTAGGTAGGTAGGTAGGTAACGGTACGCCGACCATACACTTGAGCACGGCACTTGATTGTCGATCCGACTTCTCGGCCATGGCAGATCAATAATTGACAAGAATGGCGTATTTTTAAATGGGGAATATTATTACTATTTTCATACTATCTGAGCTAACTTGCGCTATAAAAATAGGATTAACTTGATGGCCTCCAGGCTCGAACCCCTGACCACAACATAATTATATGCGATTTTGATCAAAATTAATTTATTTTACATATTATTATATTAAGGAGAACACATTCTTATTGTAAAGTTGTAACTATTCAGTATATTATAGGTCTGTGAGGTACAATTTAAATGTATTAATTAGAAAGATATACATATAAAATAAATTGTATCAAAAAATATTGTTGTTGCTACCGGTATTCGAACACGAATCTCTTCCAATTCGGGGAAGGTGCATCAAAATAAAAAATAGATGGCTTTCAAATATTGGAACAATAGATGTATTAATTTAAAAAGTGTAACATATAGCATAATCGGTTAATGCAATTAATAGAAGTGAAGAGAAAAACCGAGATTAGAACTGATGCACTGCCACCGAGAAGTAAAAATCCCGGTTTAGATTAAGAGAGCTACAACGATAAGAAAATGTTCTTTAAGAAGAAGACGATTCTTGCTCTTCCCTGGATGATCATCTCTTCATTCGACTATTACTAAGTCAATTATTATCATCCAGTTTTCAGACAGAAGTATGTTGGTCTGCACCGCCCAAACATAATGTTCCCGATGTACCTATGTACCTACTATATTTTTTATCGCCCCCAAACTAGTTGGATCAAGCCACACCGCCTTCTTCGGCACAATCACTTCGTAAGTTACTATTAAGTGTGATAAATAGTGTTAACTTTTTAATTACGTACTAAAATAACTGTAACATTTTAAAATTAAAATAATTGATGACAATAAATCTTTACACTACTATTAAATTTTTTTTTTTTTAAATTTTAATTACTCGAAATAATTTATTTGTATTAAAAAATCCCTTCCGGTATTTCTTCAATTTATTTCGTGTGTATGTAAAAGTGAATGACATATCCCGCTTTTCATTATTTTATTTTGAAACAAGTTGGTCGGCATCATTTACCTCCAATACCACATCTCGAAGGCGTTTGATAATCTCCTTTCCTTCTTTCTTAGTATCCAAGTTACAATTCCATGCAGTGCTATGGAGAATACCAGAGATTTCGCCAGATGGATTTAGATTATTTTTAAGATGGACCAAATTATCCATATCCTCACCAGATCTAGCAAAGTAGCCAGAACAACGCTGTATATATCAAAGGTGGAGTCTACTCCATCCCACACAATAAACTACGAGTATTTAATTGCAATATAATTGTATCTTATGTGTATCATAAATCAATTAATTTTATTAAATGATTTGGAATAGATTATTTCTGTATATCTTCATTTAATCTGTATTAAAAATATCACAGAACTATCTTTTTATGTGTTTTCATGAAATAATATCTGTCTCATTATATTTGCTACCAATTTCGTCGTATCTTTTAGTTATAGTTATTAGTTATGTACTCTTATTGGCTTTTAATCATAGGTAATTTACTGTGGTATTTCGGTACAGTTCTGACTCATTTCCTCACGGCCAAAGACAGCCTTCCTCTCGCAAGCAGTGGCGCAACTTCTTGTCTTTGTCATACCTTCAACAGATCAACACTCACTTAGTGAAATTTCGCAGAATAATTGATTCTGTGTAATCTGAAAGTATATATATATATATATGTGTAATATTATTCGATGACAAGGAATCGATCTGATAAGCAAGCTAAAAAAAAGTACTGACTTGGTTGAATCTATTCTTCTTTCATCCTTCATGTCAGTATTTATACGAATTGTGCGATACTTAAAGATGTACGTGAACGTATGATTGGTGGTTTGACTCGATTTAGATACCGCCCGCCCAGGAATGCACACATAATTAGTAAGGAATTTATTCAGGTTTGGGTGACTCGTTGGAGCTCCTTAGGTAGGTAGTTAGACCGGCCTGCGTGTTATAGTACGGCGACCAAATTAGTACTGATTTGCTGCGTTGATGGACGAGTAGGTGGTAACAAGTAAGTGTCTGGAAGTTGGAAGGGATCTATATCGGGATTAGGAACATAATTTCTCTAACAGTGGTTATGTAACTGGTCTCTTAACCTTTTTTGATATGACTCTCCGAGACAAGTCTCAACAGTGCGAAACTAGTTTATCATATTTTGTATTCAGAACAAAAAAAATCAGCTTAAGCGTACTGAGTTTAGAAACCAAAATCTTGTCCGTGTACACGCAGCATGTGAGCGTTCTGTTCACTGGTATCAATCGTCGCCAACCGGATTGGAAACTCTGACCTCTGGGTCTGTAGGTGAGGAAGCCACCAATAGTACTAATACATAATCCAGGTAATTAAAGTATTTAGAATGTGTTTATAGCTTTTCTATCAGTGTCCGCTCCCATCTGAATAAATAACCAATTATTTATATTTTCGTGGCTTATCTGTTTTCGAAGATGAGTGGTCAGACCGGTTGTGTATACAACAGATGGCACAGTTCAAATTTGCCATAGATAGGACTTCGATGAAAAATAAAAGTGGCTGCTATTACTCAAATAACAATCGTTTAGTCAAATGTCATATCTTGTATATTCTAAATCTTATAGAAAACCAACAGATTATATATACAAGGTGTAACAGACCTATTCCACAATACTTTTCGGGTGAATACCTGACTAAATTAAGAGTCGAATATGTTTAAGGGATATGTGCCTAATCTCAATCATATCAAAAATATTAACATTTAACAATAATCGTGATTATGCGATTATTTCGATTAATTGAAATACTTAATTGATTCCAAATGGATACATAAAATTTTGAGCGGCTAGACTATTTTTTGTTAAATTATTTAGGCCTGAAGCAAAGATGTAGATTAATAATGGAACAATTTCACAAATATTTATTCCGAAGTACGTAGACTTCAAGCTTGACACGATTTTATAAAAATTTCAAACAAAAATATTTTCAGCAACACTGCAGAATTTGGACATATTCCGTGAACATTTTCTCTTCCGTGACTCGTAATATAGGTATCCACCTATAAAATAGGTCTGTTACACCCTTTATATAAAACTAGCAGTTCATTATTGCCAGGGATTCAGATTTTGTTAATAATAATTTAAAATAGTGCGTTAGGTTAGGTTATTAATTTTACGCAGTTCTTAAAGAGTAACGGTGTATACAAATTTTATTCCAGGGGGGATGGGATATCCGGACCGACGGTTAAGTTATGTCTTTATTTTCCTTAGGGTCCTAGAATGCAACTGAGCAAAATTTGAAAAAGATGGCATTCTATATAATATACATTTAAATCGGAGGGAGAGGATTGCTTGGCTAGGGGAAGGGGGGAAGTTTTGCGTAGTTACACTTAGGGTTCTAAAGAGTAACTTTGCAAAACTTGATTTAGATCGGCCGAAATTAGGATTGTCTCCCTTCCTCTCAGTATTGAGCCACGTTCATTGCAGGGTTTACTCACCTTGCAGGGCAGAGGTCAGCAGACTTTCTAGTGAAAAGAGTCAAATATTAAGTAAACAGAATCTCAAAATTTTCATAGAGCCGCAACATCAATTTTCACTGTAGGTATATAAATTTTAATGACGAAAAAAACGAGGTAAATCAATATTTTTATTTTAAACTCAAATTCACAATACAGACGTGGGTTACTTAGAAGAATATAATATATGGGAGTTATAAGCTTCAGTAGTTCAGTGCTCTACTTAATAAATAAATAAATAAGATAACCTAAATAATTAAACACTAATAAACAGTGGCGTGCAGCGAGTATAGATTTAGATTATGCTGTTACCAATGATAATGTACAATCATATATAATATATTATGAACTTTCGTTAAACCAACGTCTTTAGGCAAAATGAATCCGTCGTTTATACGACCATACCATTTATTTATTTGTAATTTTTAGTACTATTCATAGTATTTTTAAAGTTTAAGTTTCAACGTAAAATAATACACACTTACTCAAAAGAACTCCGTACAAAACGGATCAGCCGAAAAGAATTTTTAATTCAGCAGGTAGCTAATTGTATGGTTTGTGTAGAACGATAGTTAAACAGAATTAAATAGCTCAAAATTCAATTGTGGTAAGTGGTAATATATTAATTAGAATGATATACATATAAAATCAATTTTATCGAAAAATATTGTTGTGCTTTAATGCTTTAAATTTAATAAGTAGTTACATGCCAGATATAAGCATGTAAGGTCACCGTTCTAACTAGTAACTTTACAAAGCCTAAAAAGTTTTTTATTAGCAGGGGCGTGCAGTGCATGCAAACAAAAAAAAACTGCATTTCTGGGAAACAAATATAAATTAAATAATCCATATGTTATACGGACATATAAACGGACGATTTATTACAATTACGATAGCGCCATCTATGTACCAATAGAACCTTTAATTATTAGGAGAACACATTCTTATTATGAAGTTGTCATTATTCAGAATATACATCTGTGATATTTTAAATATGAATTAAATATATTAATTAGAAAGATACACATATAAAATCAATTGAGTAGCTTGTTGGTGTAGTGATCAAGACGTTGGCCTGGTGATCTAATGCTCGGGGGTTCGCGCCTCGTTCCAGGACACCAGCAAGTTAGTCCTATTTTCATAGCACAAGCATTTAGCTTAGTTTGAAAATAGTAAGAATATTGATGTGATATGTATTCCGTGGTATATGTAGGTAGGTTTGAGTCTCTGTGAATGATTGTGTTTCTGACAAACCAGGGTGAGTTTGTGATTCTCCTAAGGATGTAGTTTTGTTTGTATTCTAAAGTTTTTGTGTTACTTGAATCTTACTTGTATGCGTAGGACTGATAATTGCTTCGTACAAGAGTAATTTGTTTTGTAGGGATATTGAACTGTAGGAATTTAGGAGGGGGTATAGTCGGTTTGGGCTCTTTCGCGAATATTGTTAATGCGTTGTGTCCAGCGATGTTTTTTGTGAAATGAAAACCAAGATATTTCGTAAACAATCTACGGTACGGAGAATTCTTTTTCCGTATAGAGAAACTTTCGCTAGGGTTCACGTCCATACGCCAACTGTCAAAATAGTCGTGTAATTTGTCAACTTTTTCATCCTCCTCCAGCAAGATCCTTCCTTTCTTTCACAATATCCATGTTTCCATTCCATACAGTGCTGTTGAGAATACATCTAGATGGGTTTTGGTTATTTTGGAATGGTTTGAATAGCCATCGAATCCATATCTTCGTCAGAGTGATCATCGCTATTTTGCAATTCCGATTTCTGTTTCACTAAAAATAAAAGTCCTGGAATGTGTCTGTCATGTGACGCTGTACCTACGAAAAATCTTAAGGGATATTCCGTGATGTATACGAGTATATTTTTATGTAACATCTATTTCTAATGCTTTTTTTCTGTGAGATTAAGAGATTTTTCTATTTAAAAATTTATTTTCTTGTTCTTTTATTGTCATATCCAAAAATATAAGTTTATTATATACAAGAAATAAGTACCTTCCTCTTGGATGTAAATCGTCATACTCGTCGGTCTTTCGCATGAACTCTCGCCCTATTAATAATACTCGCCAACTTTTTTCGACATCCTGCTTATCTAAGGGTTGTCACTAAAGAAATGTCTGTTGCCTTTTCCGCTTGATCGGTCCAACGGGTGGGGGATAGTCCTCTTCCTCTCCGCCCTTCAACGTGACCCACTACAACAAGCTTTTCCAAGCTATATTCTAAATTTGAATAGACAGATTCGTATCAGGCAAATGGTTGAGAGTCTCTACTCGATATTCAGCTCCTGTAAATAAATAAATATATAAATAATTGTTCCAAATTCATAAAACACACTTTTGGCGCGTCTTTTCGATTCAGCCGCGACCACTGTTATTGTCACATTTCTGCGTCCAAATTCCCATCCATATATTTCCTAATGCTCGTCTTTTCAATCTGAATTGTGACCTTGATACCAGCAGACGTCAACTTGACCGATATTTGTTCGATCTCGACATCGCGATAGTGTTCGCAGTGTAGACCTTTCAGCTCTAGTGCACCAGCACTGTATTTTGTGATATTGTGTTTTGATTACGTATTGATTGTTGTTTATGTGCCGTGGGTAAACTTGTGACATCGTCGTATTCATTCGAGATCGGAGATCGGCTCATCCGCGTCCATTTGTGTGATCTCGGCGGCGATTGCATGGATAACTGAGGCGTTATATACAAGGTAAAGCGGGTAGTTCTTCTGAATCCCGGTTCCCCGAAATTCACTAGTCCTTCTACTAGAACCCCTATCCCCTCATCGACCAGTACCACCTTTCCTCCCCTACTCTGAGGTGATTCCGATTTACGTCCGGAATCGTCATATTGCGCAATTCATTTGGATCCTATCGGTCCGAATTTACAGTTCAAATTCAAATATATTCTGGTCTAAGAAGTCTTCACGTAAATGTCGCTTAATTTCTGGTACGAAAGCAGTACAAAAAGAATAAAATATATAATGAATGCTAGAAGATATTGAAATTGAAATTTTCTGTGGTTTGAGATGTATGACCAGATAACTAACGCCCTCGGGTTCAAGCTAGACAGGTCTAGCTCTTCGTGGCGTCTCGTTCGCGTGTAATTTTAATATCGCATCTACAGGTCGACCGGTGCGTGCGCACGCGTCCTGTTTACTCTGTGACCTACAAAACGTTTCAATGGATTGGAAAGCAGTGATTGGACGAGCCCACACACACATGCAAACGTGTATGTGTGTACAGGTGAATACGTATCAGGTGTTAGTAAGAGGATTAACCCAGCTTTGAAATGTAATGTTCCTACCAATCATAATAAGTATATTAGAATCGTATGTATTCATCTACTTGAGAGGTTCAGAAACAAACCGCCAATGTCCAATTCACAAAATTTTAAGATTAACTAATTTAAGATCAGAGCGAAGTGATTTTAAAACAATTATTAAGGAGGACACATTCTTATTGTAAAGTTGTAATTATTTAGAACATAGGTCTGTGTATTTTTTTTTAAATTAATTAGAAAGATATATATATATATATGAAATAAATTTTATTGAAAAATATTGTTGTTGCTACCGGGATTCGAACCTGGATCTCTTCCTATCCGGGATAAATGCATTAACCGATTATACTGCACAAACACAGTGCATTGATGACAAATTTTCGAACTTGTATGTTACATTTTTCAAATTGATACAACTTAATACAATATAAATGGTTGCGACCAAACATTTTTTCAATACAATTTAAAAGCATCAATTAGAAAGATAGTTTCTGAGGATTTTATTTATTAATAAAAAACAATTATAATGTTTATTGCAATAAGGCATCTAATCTTACCGTTTTTCCAATATAAAATGCAAATTCTAAAATTTTTTCTTAAAAATTATTCGACTAAATTTGTATTAAGTAACAATTTGAGTTAGGTACTAAATTTATTTTTTAAATAATTGTTCTTTTTTTAAAAAAAAATAGATTCTAGTGAAAAAACAATAATATATGTTTTTAGTTAGTTATGACATCCTGAAGAAGAAAGTGGTAGTTTTCGAAACCGGCAGATTTATTTAAACTCAATTCAGTGGTTAATAAAACAAAGATAATAAATAAAAAATACTTATTTTTTACATGTCGCTCCCCGGTTTGAAATTACTGTCTATATTTCGGCTTCCAGTTATTCGCTTACTCACGAATTCAAACAATATTACTATCTACCTTCAGGCATCTAATTAAATTATTTGATTGAAGTACTTAATACAATAGAATGTGAGATTTTATTTTTTGACATGTCGCTCCTCGGCTAGAAATTGCTGTCTATATGCCGTCTCATTGCTAATCGTTTCATTGTTTACTATGATAAATATCTGTTATTTTTTTTTTTACATAAGAACTGTAATACAACAGCTGGCGAATGTTCCGCTAACGGCGCAAGAGCGAGACACGCTCGCCGGAGCGGAGGATTGGGCTGATACCATCCGTGCGAGATATGTTGCTCGCACTACGTCACAAGATTAACATTCATGTTTACGAGATGAATGTGATGTGCACACGATGTTTACACATGCGTGTGATGTAATTAAATCAACGGACCGTCAAATTTGAGAACGCGGGTGGTGGCAATTAAAGTATTACACGGAAAGAACGTATAATTTTATTATTACGTAATTTTCTATTCTAAAATATGTACGATGTATGCAAGGAAAGCGACCTTATTATGAATGTCAACTAGTCGAAAGTGATGGTATTCGAGAAGGAGGAAAGCGAGACACCGTGCTAAATACTTGGAGGTAATGAATGTTTGGAACAAGTAGATGAGTTTGTGTATTTGGGAAGTATGTTCGATAGAAACGGAAAGTTCGATAGAAAGGTAACTGCAGGGAATAAAGAATTATATCTAATGGGAGATAAGACTAACAGAATTCGCTGGAGTCCTGGTACCGACACTAACTTATGGAAGTGAATGCAACGGATGTAGATTGAATGCAGTGGAAATTAGGCTGATCTATTTATGACTGAGTAAAGAATGAAGAAATAAGGAAAGACTGCAAAGCTGATGTAAATATAATGAGTAAGATTAATAAAGGATCACTTATTTGGTTTGGTCATATGGAACGGATGAATGAGGAGAGAGTGGTAAGAAAGATATATGACGCAAGTGTTCATAGCACCAGAAATAGAGGAAGACTTTGCACCACCAGGTAAACCAGATGGTCCTGTTAGAAGTCACAACAATCGGCGAGCTTGTATGAGAAGATATATGAATGTGGATGAGGCGAAATTGTGTGTCAGGACAGAAGAGTGTGACGCTCTATCTTCTCTGCCTTCCCCCACGGGAAAACGGCGTGATAGTAAGTTAGTTAGTTCTGTTCTACAGAGTGAATATTATGTTCCAGTCCGATTTCATTTGACCGCCATTTTGATTTAGCAGACATTTATCAGTTCGTACTTAGTAAACATAGAGAGTATTTGATTACAATTTATTATGGAGTATTTAACGCCTCAATAGCGTGTCAAAGTTATTAAAACTTTTTATATAATTAATTATCATTAATATAATTATAATTTTTTTAAATCGCCACGGTGCAACTCATTTCCACTTGGCGGGTTTTGTTAATATACAGAACAGCCGTTATTGGGGCACGGAAAATCCTCAGTTGATACACCAACGACCTTTACACACACGCAAGAGTTTCTGTATGGTTTACTGCAGTTTCGTCAGGATGCAAGATGCAAGAAGCAATGTTGCAACTTGGAACGGCTTGTCGGCTTGGAACATATTCATATGTACTTTTTTGTCCCTATTGCCCGCATCCACACGGGATAAATCCCAAAGATGTATACACATATATATGATGTTTATTTAAAACAAATTAAATTAATCAACTAGAAAGACATACAGAAAAAAATCTATCTATCGTTAAAATATTTAGTTGCTACCGGAATTCGAACCTCTTACTGTTAGGGGAAGCGCGTTTACCATTTTTGCTATAGAAATCGAATACATTTTAGACAAATTTTTGACATTTAATTTTTTTAAATTTTCAAGTTCAATATTTAATAAAATAAAAAAATACAATGTAATTATCATATTTTATTTATACAAAAAAGAGTTTCGATGCGGATTTTACATTTTATAAACAATATCGTCTAAATGCCGCCCATTTCTCTCAAGACACTCTTGCAATCAGATTCTTAAATTTGCAAACACGCGAGAGCAAAGCGTTGGTTCAATGGCAGCAACTTCACGGCGGATATTTTCTTGGAGGGCCTGAATTGTTCGAGGACTGTTGCTGTGAACTCTCGACTTAAGGTATCCCCACAAAAAAAAGTTACATAGTGTAAGGTCCGGTGACCGAGGTGCCCAGGGTATGTCTCCGTACTTGCTGATCAATTTATTGGGAAAAATTCCCCTCAGCTTCTCCATTGAAACTCTAGCTGTGTGTGGAGTAGCCCCGTCTTGTGTTGTTGAACCCTTGAAATAGCTGGAGTTGCGGTATGACCATCGTGCTTCGTCAGTAAACAATATGTTTCCAAGCGTTCCAAAATGATCTAGCATCGTTCCAAAACCGCAAATCACGCGCGTCGAACAATACTCCTCCCACTTACCCCACCCTGATGGTTTACGAGCAATTACGATTTAATCTTGAAATTTTTCCGCTGAACACTCTGTATCTATTATTCTATTTTTAAAAACAGACAACTTTATATCTGGAAATGAAACTTTTCAACAAAAATATGTTCAACTTCAAAATGATTTATTTAACCCTTCTGATACATAATATAAGAGATGCTCGTTATCTTCATCCGTTGTATCTGGCAGTAAGAACAATATGATAAAAAAATTATCTCATTAATATATAAAAATGTATATTATTTAAATAACAAAATCGAATAATCAAAACCATAATATCATCAATTGACTTGGCGGTTACTTTGTGGTGAAAGATGATTATTTTAGTTTTTACTAAACTAAATTTTATACTACACTACTTACTGTCACTACTGTAGTTTCGAAAAATGCATTTCCTCTCATCAGTTGATAATTAAACTAAATCTAGTGTGGTAATCTATTCGGGTAGTGGGGCGAGGCTTCGGTCATTAACGGGAATACGTATAGTAAAGGTGAAGTATTAGGAAATGTAATGTTGTTAATTAGTGTTTTCTCTAATTTAAAACTTAACGAAATAACTTTAGAAGTTTGCAATACCAATCTGTTGTTCATTATTACGTACTTGTCTTCTAAGTACGTCTTCAGTGTACACCTCGTAATGTGAAGGTCCAAGAAATAGACTTTATAACAAGTACACGTTTATTACAATTTGAAACAAATTAGTACAAGGTATATCACTAGTATAATAAGTCAACGATAAAGCCGACGGACAGCAGAGAGAGAGATGCGTTCTGTCGCACGCCGCTCTTTATATCCTCGCACACACGCGCCGGCGGTGCGGCATTCACACACATTACATTTATTACCGTTTCGAATTGCGATTTTCTCATCCCATTGCCTCAATACAACGTACCCCTAAAATGCTACAAACATGTCCGAAATAGCATTAGCCAAAATCTTTGATGATTGTTGACCACTGACAGTAGATGACACATGCAGAATGAGTAAAAATACTCGGACAATTTGGAAATATTAAATAACCTGTGTAATGACTTAGAGAAAATTATTAGCGTCATTGCGGTGTCGGTATTACGATAATATTTTTTACCTCTACATTATCTGACGTTGAAAATGTCAAAATTGCATACGAATAATATAATGACACATGATTTTTTCTTGGATGTGATTTGCCTTTTGGACAGATGTGTCTGGTTGTAGAACTGTGTGTGCCAATTGCGAAATCACGATTCGCACCGCGCGTCCAAATGATGTGTAATTATATACATTTAACATTATTACGGTCTTCGTATGAAAACTTTTGATTTTAGTTGAAAATTTCACTTTTTGTGCGTGTTTTTTTGTTTATTTTTTGTGACGCTAATTTTTCACTGTTTGATAATGTTTTCTAGTATCCGGGATAATAGAAGCTTTTATTCATTGAGAAAACGTGCTGCTGTATACGCATTCGAAACATTGAGCCCAGCGCCGGCGTTACGCACAGGCGGAGCAAAAACATATAAGAATCGAAAAACAAAATCCCAAGTTGCAAAATGTTGATAGTATGTAATAAACAAATCATGAAAGCAAATCCAATGAATAACATCATAATTATTTCCTAATAAAGCAGTGTCAAATAAAACGTATTTTGACAAAAAATCGCCCTTGGGCATGTTTCAAAATGCCGGCCTAACAAAATACCGCTCCTAACGTGTGTGCCGATTTAGAGGCAGCCAATTTATGGGGATGGTTTTACAAAAATTTTAATGATCATCTTTAAGTTACTAGGGCGGAAAAAAACAATCTTGCCAGTGGCGGCAAAAAGTTTAGCGCCGCCGCTGATGGAGCCTTACAAATGTTTGAATGTTTTTGAAAGAAAAATTCTACAAAAAACATAATATCATCGGTCAGGTTAGTTTAGAATTCGCAGCAATCCAGATTGATTTGATTCGATCTTTATCAAAATCCTGATTTAGTCAGTGTGATAAAATCGACGAGGATTAGATGGGCAGAAAAAGTAAAACTCATGAAAATAATACATTTAAATAATATAAATATTTGAAATACTAAATTAATGTATTAATTATAAATATATACATATAAAATCAATTTTGTCGAAAAATATTGTTTTTTGCGTCACCGGGATTCGAACCTGGATCTTTATTTCCAATCCGGGGAAGTGCACTACCTTTGTGCTATAACGCCAGTATTTTTCTTGACAAATTTTCGAACCTATATGTTACATTTTTCAAATTAATACACCTGTCGTTCCATTATTTGAAAGCCATCTACATTATTTTTACAGAATCTCAAATACCTTTGAGTAAACCGACTGCAGACGCCAGAATTATCAATTCATTTTTATTAAATTTTGGACACATTGATACAACATATATTATTAAGGAAAACACATTCTTATTGTGAAGTTGTAATTATTCAGAACATAGGTCTGTGATATTTTAAATACTAAATTAATGTATTAATTATAAATATATACATATAAAATTAATTTTGTTGAAAAATATTGTTTTTGCGTCACCGGGATATTAATTTGAAAAATGTAACATATAGGTTCGAAAATTTGTCAAGAAAAATACTGGTGTTATAGCACAAAGGTAGTGCACTTCCCCGGATTGGAAATAAAGATCCAGGTTCGAATCCCGGTGACGCAAAAACAATATTTTTCGACAAAATTGATTTTATATGTATATATTTATAATTAATACATTAATTTAGTATTTAAAATATCACAGACCTATGTTCTGAATAATTACAACTTCACAATAAGAATGTGTTTTCCTTAATAAATATTTGAGAAATAGATTTGGTCACACTTAGGTCATTGCGTTTAAATCCTTCACGTACTCAACCGTCGATATATTATATTTTCTTCTTAGGGCCAGTAGTAACTTTTTACTATGGTAACTTTTTACTACGATAACTTTTTACTAACGCCCGTAGTAAGAATCCTTTGGGGGTGGTTGTTACATAAAATTATCTACTGTTAAAGCATAGAAGAAGATGTCCACAGGCGCGACAAATAATCATATGTTTTATCTATAGATCGAAATCTGTCACTTTGGTGATGAATTTTTTTTGTATTATGTGCTAATGTATATTTAACAACGAGATCACCATCGGACATACTCTCATCACTAAAATAGTGGGATATTGAATGATTAATTGTCGTATACTGCAACTTTTGAAGTATCAATGTGTCAGATGACTTTTGGAACAGCTGTGGAAAGTCCGCCATATTTAACAATCGCAGAGTAAAATGAGTCTACTGCGGGATGTATCAAGAATTGTATATAACTGTATATTACTATGGTAAAAAGTTTGGAAATTTGTTCGCATTTTTAAAATTTATATGATTCGATCTAATCTCTGTAACGCTTCTGCCAGAGTAGCCAGTAGAGTATGTGATCTGGTCAGCCTATCGTGTTGAAAATTAGTATCTTCCTCTCTGACCTTCTACCGTTCCATTCACCATAAATTCTTCGAGGTTATCGTCTTTCTGCGGTCGATGTATCCGAAAATATATATTAAAAAATTGCAATACATGTAAATTAAGAAATTTGTGCAGTTATTTTTTTGAAGGTGTAATTTAAAAAAAAATATATCTTTCTAAATAAATGAGATTTATCAGTTTCATACATTTTTTATTTATATACAGGGTGAAACAGACATAGTCTATAATATTTTATGAGTGGATACCTGACTTAATTACGAGTCGAAAATGTTCAAGGAACGTGTACTGTTTACGCACCTTGTTACTTCGATTGGCACCATTGGATTTCCTGGTTCATAATAATGTACATATGTGTACGTGAGTATTGCTGTCTTTTGTCGGAAGCTAAGTAGACGGTAACCGATAGGCGTCATTCTTATTACATCCCGTTCTTCGACCAGTCTAGCGGTCCAAATAAATCATAAAGAAGATAATCCAGCTAAAAGAACAACAACATCGAACCAGAAAGACAGAAAAATTAAAGAGGTTAGTGCTGTTCATAAATCATATCGCACACGTAGATCAAAACTATGACAACTCAAAAAAACAAAAAATTTTGAATTATTATTGTATTCTGATAGTTCTGTCACATACGCAACTAACTTAACCTCAGTTCTTGAATAGTGTCATTTTAGGATATATTAATAATCTAAAATGTTATTTAGTTTCATAACATTAGTACCAAAAAATTGAGAAAAATGATTTTTTTTTTTTGTCTACCGAAAAATGAACTTTTGAGTTGTCTTAGTTTTGATCTAGGTATGCGATATGTGTACGTATTGGTAATTAAAAACTTGGGAACCAGCCATCGAAGGCATTCACGTAAACATGTACCTTATCTCAACCGTGTCTTGAATTTAATCAGATATCCACTCATAAAATATTGTGAACTGGGTCTGTTACACCCTGTATGTCGGAATCATTATCGATAATAATAATAAATAAATAAACTCTTAATACGATAATGATATCAGTTGTATAGAAATAGGCACGCTTTACTCACAGAAATAAAATAAAACAATTGCATAAAGCTGGCATTATTCAAGATGGCCGCCTTCTAAATGTCAAACGATGGCGGCGTCCACTTTCCAAATTCAAATTTTGCTTGAATTACGACTTCTGGCGGGCAGGCAGGTAGGTAGTTGCCCGCCAAAAATTTTTTTTTCCGTTATTAATGGCGATCGAATGAGGTTAATTGGGCAATTGTCAAATGCTATAATTTGCTTTTTAATACTGTATCACAATGCTCGCATATATTTGAATAATTTTAATAATTCGAAATGTATTTTTTTCCAAATGAATTAGATTATAATATTCACATTTTGATGACAAATTAAAAGTATTTTAAATTACACTGTACTTTCAATTACGGGGTAATTTAAACGTAATACTTTCTCTTACGTCATGATTATATGTCATTTCAATATTAAGTAGGAAAAATTATTATTTCTTGTTTTGTAATTTGTACTTGCATATTGTGCGTAACGTCATTAGTCTAATATGTACCTACGCACGAGTAGTAAATCCAATCTCGAGCCGAAATTACAAAACGAGATTTTGGAACTCAATTTTGATGATCCCGGGTTTTAAATACTGGATAATTTCCAAGACGATGATTTGACGAGGAACCGAATACACTAGCAACATGTAACTTTATCAACTTTATTAACTGTATGTTAGTAACGAGCACATAACAAAACATCCACTCTCTTGACTCTCTGTGGTGATGGTAAAGGGGGGGGGAAGAACAAATAGGTGCAGTAACCATAGTGGAGCATTTACATACGTGTATGACGATCCGTGGATCTCTCATTAATACTTAAGCAGTATGATTCCATTATAACTGCTCACAAAACTTACATCATCGGGGATAGCGATCTCTATGAACTCCAGCCCTCTTAACTATATTTCTAAACTTTTCTCGGCATCCTACAGATCTTAGGGTTATCACAAAGAAGTCCCTGTTAACTTTTTCCTTTGGTCGGTCCAACGTACAAGGGGGATCTTATTCTTTCTCTTTGTCCTTCAATGTGCTTCTTCAAGATATCTTCTCTTCTCTCAAGATGCCCAAAAAATCGATGTATGAAATATCCTCTTAGGTAAATGGTTGAGAGTCTGTCTCTGATGTTCAGCTCCTGCAGAATGGAGACATTCGTGCATCTCGCCGTCCTTGGTACTTTATACAAATAATAGTATAGGAAATTTACTCATGAATTCTAAAGACAAAGATGATAAATTTAACAATTCTGGTGTCTATAAACTTAGTTGCAAGGATTGTGCTGCATTTTATATTGGAAAAACGGGTAGAAATTTTGATATAAGAGTGAAGGAGCATTTGAGATGTTTGAACAATAGTGGGTTTTCAGAATTTTCTAATCATTTGATAGAAAATGGTCACGGTTTTGATAAAAAATTGGGATTAAAATTTTGCATATAAACGGTGATGGTCACAAATTAAATAATTTGGATTCGTTGGAGATAAATAAAGCGTGTAAAACTATTCAAAAAATTATAAACAACCAACTAAATTTAACTACGAGTCCCATTCTAAAAATTTTTCCTAAAAATTATTCGACTAAATTTGTATTAAGTAACAATTTGAGTTAGGTACTAAATTTATTTTTTAAATAATTGTTGTTTTTTTAAAAATAGATTCTGGTAAAGAAACAATAACAAATGTTTTTAGTTAGTATTGACATCCTGAAGAAGAAAATGGTATTTTTCAAAACCGGTAGATGTATTTAAACTCAATTAAGTGGGTAATAAAACAAAGATAATAAATAAAAAATATAAAATACTCCTAAATATGTTCTAATACAAGATAAAAGTCATTACTTATACTAAAACTTTTCTTTTACATTTCTTGTCAATTTCACTTTAAATCTATTCAATTTCTCCTCCTTTCTTATGTTTTCTGGCATTTCATTAAAAATCTTCATCGCACTGTATATCATTTAGTCTTCTTCCTGAATGGCAGTCTCAGTCTATCCCTTCCTCTTGTACGATGCTCGATGTTGATTTGCATCAATTTTTCGTGTAAATTCCGCTGATATTTTCTTATTGAGGATTTTATAAATAAATACCATTATATTAAAATATATTTTCTGCTTAAAGGTCATCATATTCAGAACTCTTCCAGCGTTGCACAGATCCGAGTATATCTATTTTTTCTGAGTATTATTTTCAAAGCTTTATTTCGCAACACTGACGATTGTTGCATTTCTTCTTCATCATTAGCCAAATTATGCCACGTGTGCTAATATGTCTAATATTGTATTATTTTGTGTGCACTTGTCACTGTTATCTGCTGTGTACGTGTGCAGTTATCTGATCACCGATAATATATAATACATGACGGTGCTATCCAAGATCATCGTTCAGATTTTAAAAATTCGACAAATATAATAATCACACGCCAATCAACATGTCTCATAGTGGCATCAACGCGTTATGTAATTTTTTTTATTTACTTCGATGACGTTCATAAGACACGGCGTGATGTTGTGTTGGGTAACGCTACATTTTTTTCGTCGTAAATATCCATCGGTCCATAATCGGGATTCGAACGGTGGTTCGCGGTCCTCCCACGATGGCTGAAATTTACCGCTACTCTGCCGCCGCTAATTTCAACTGTCCGCATAACAAATGAAATTGAATTTTCCGTTATGCTAAATTAGTATTGAACAATTAAATGTAATATAGGTCGATGATCGCCGAGATATTTAATTATATAAAAAAAAAAAAAAACATGAAACATGTTTTTCATGCTTATTTTTTACAACTGGCGGTAAATATTTAATACGAAAATATTAATTTAAAAGTGACAAATGATTCCAGTGCATATATCATTATCAGCCATTGTCGTACGGCATTTAATTTAATTTATAAACATTTCCGGGATTTATTGGGGTGTGGGTATCTCGCTGGGGGTTGCTGGGATCCACGATGCCGGAAAGAATTTGTGGGTGAGTTCTGCGACAGCAACACATAACTGTTTCTATTTAAATTTAATGTCTCACGTCAAATTGTACAGGTGTGGCTCTGGTACGATGGTACCGGAGCCAACCTGTGATGGTATTATGATGATAATGTTAATAATGACTGATTGTAATAAAATAATAAAATATGTAATTATGACGAATCGAAACGAGGGTAAACAACTCTCAAAACGATTCGGGATAGGAGGTAAATAAATAGATTTATCAAATCATCAACATCGTTGTCGTAATCAATCAGTCATCCTCAATCCACTGTTGTACGAATGCGTCCGCATGACTTTGATACTCTCTTCGGTTCTCCACCAATCTTTGCTATCACTCACACTGCATCTAGAGTAATTTTTTTTCTTAAAATATCATTTAAAAAAAATTGATTGTTTTGCTGAATAAATAGCCCTTGAGTCAATATAATCACTCTTTCGATGTCGCCAGCGCGCCTGGCGCGTTCGCCAAAATCAATGCCTTTTGCTGATCCCACGGTTCCTACAAATGCTGTATCACATTAATAATTACTATTTTTGCCAAATTGACATGAAACTACGCGCATCATTTAGTTCGTTTTTAATAATTATTCAATTTTTTTTTTGCATTGCAATGTCTAATTATGATTCTTTTCTTAAACTTCTTCATTGCCTTCTAATTTATAGGAGCTTAAAGAAGAACCCCTGAATCAATATAATCAATTTTTCGGTGTCGCCAGCACCCCTGGCGCATCAATACATTTTGTTATTTATGCAATGTCGCCTGTTTCTATGACGTATCATGTCGATGATTGATATCAAAGGCTTTTCTGGGAAATCAAAAAACAATCAGTATCCCAACTACCTATTTTTTGCCTTATCATCAACATTTTTGGCATTCTATAGTAATCTTTTACAACGATTATTATTCAAGAATATTCTGTGTCCATCAGAGTATTTTGAAATATATCTTATTACCATGTACACTTTTTAGCTATGATACTGACGTCCTTCAGCTAATAACCCTCGTGTTTCCCACTTTTTCTGTATTTTCTTCTGATTTACAGCATATTGCTTTCCGTGTAAATAAATAAAATTGTAAATTCTTTGAATTTTCTCGAAAGACTCTTCTCTTAACACACAGTGGCGTGTTATTTTTAAAGATCGTTTTAAATCTTCTTCTGTACACACTCCAGATAAGTTTTGTTATATTATTGTGATATATTTGACATCTGTCAAAGTTGTATGTGTGTGTGTGTGTGTGGTAGCTTAATGACAGACGGGAGAGTGTGAGAAGGCTGACCGGCTAACTACCAGGTGGGCGCGCTGAGTGGGGAGCCGGGTAGCGTTAAAAGACGCTGGAAGCGCAGTTACGCTCTCTTTCAATACTCTTCGGTTCTCAAGATAACATATCTTATTGTGTGTATATATATATGTGCTAAATACGTAACAATTATTATATATGGTCCTAAAGACATATGTTGAGAATACCAGTTGACTTCATTTCTATACTACAGTTCCGTGTCATACGTGATTGAATTTTGTCGAACTCCAGATATCGCCAGCTAACGAATAATTTACCTTCAAGATGCAAGAGTATTGAAATATTTGAATCTATTTGCCGGGTCAAGACTCGTCTGATGCAAGCCGTGGTATTACATAATGTATTTTTAATTAACCTTTAAATTCGTGAATTTAATAATCGAATACTCCGATACTAGGAAGATGGCACAATTATGTATCCAGCCTCTAGAGGTACAAAAAATATAGCATTTATATCTTGTGTGAAATTGCATCAGTGAATCCGAAACGCTTGTTACTTTGAATATAAATTATAGTTTACTAAATGCAATTATAATTTTCTCACTGAAAGAGAGAAATAAAATATGTAGACGAATTACATATCTGAAAATAATATATTACGCGTTTGTACAGTCACATTTGCAATACGGTATTATTGGATGGGGAGGTGCATATAAAACTTCAATGTCACAATCAGAAATCACTCAAAAAATAAAAATAAAAATTATTCTAAAAAAAAAAGCTATCCAAGTATACAACTTTTCACAGACTTTAAAGTACCAAAAATAGTAAACATATACAAAAAAAAAATCAATAATTCAAATTTTCAAAATTAAAAATCAATTAAATTTTAGAAGCGAATTCCGATTTACAATATATAGAGATCAAATTGATATCCCAAAACTAAAATATACCGCAACTCTAAATCAATATATTTATCAAGGCATCAAATTTTTTAAGAATCTCCCCATCACAATTAGAAAAATTACGGACTATCATGAATTTGAAACTGAAGTAAAAAGAATATGTACACAGACTAACTGAAATGTAAATTAAATAGTCTTACTCTCATAGAGAAGAAACAACTTGAAACTGATTATTCAAATTGTATTATATTTTTAATATTAATAAAAAAAAAAAATTTTTTTTTAAATTTATGCAGATGGTTTAGACATTTCGAATGAATGAATAATGAAAGGATACCAGAAAACATAACATTTCAGACCCACTCAATGATAGAATAAAGAATGGTATGGTGTTCGATAAGGAGGAAAGCAAGACGCTATATAAAATACTTGTAGGTTATGTATGTTTGGAACAAGTAGATGAGTTTGTGTATTTGGGAAATATTTTTTTATTTTTTTTATTTTTGAGAAACAAACAGTGTAACAATAATAACTGATGGTAGCATAATATATAAAAATAACACCAGTGAAGTTTCTTCGGAATTAAATAACTAGTACACAAGAAACTAAAAAGTAGTATACTCAAACAAACTGATATCAAAAAGACTTTTACATTACAATAAACCAACACATAATAAACTTAAAAATAGTATATCTAAAAGAAAGAAACAAAAGAGTATTTGAAGTATGAAGTAGAAAAAGTAAGGAGGGGGATGCAATATATACTATTTATGTTAATAGTTATTGAAAAGTTGGCGTAGCTTAATTTTAAAGGGAAGCAATTTATCGTTGAAAATGTCTAAGTTATTAGAAGAATTTACGGTATTATATTTTGACGTAGAGCGGATCATAAAACAATATTTTATGTAATTAGTTCTGCCAAAATTTGGGTAAAAAGGATTATTTGATCGTGTTGGGTGTGAGGGACGGTTTAAAGTTTTTTTTTTTTAATAAATAGGGCGAGTCAACTAAGTTATTTAATATGTTTGATAGAAACGGAAAGACTAAGAATGATATCGAAAGGAGGGTGACAAAGTGAACGGCGCTTTGAATGGAATTATAGCTACTGAGAACTTGTCAGTCGAGGTAAGACTAGCGGTACACAATGGAGTCCTGGTACCGACACTGATGTATGGAAACGAAGCTAGCAGAAGATGAACAAAAGTAAACTAAATGCAATGGAAATGAAATCACTTAGACATATATGTGGCAGATCCATTTATGACATTTATGAAATAATGTGAAGCCGATCTTAGTATAGTGAGTAAGATTAAGAAAGGATCACTTGGGTGGTTCTGTCATACGGAGCGGATGAATGATAAGAAAATGGTAAGAAAGATATATCACGCGTGTGTTGATGGCACATGGCAGAAAACTTGGTACGATCAGTTAAACCAGATCCCGTCAGAAGCCTCAATAATTGACGATTTTTTATGAATAATATAGTGTCAAGATCAAACTTACTGTTTAATTCTGTGCGTAAAATCTCACTTTGATATATGACCACCAAATATGGATCCTCGATCGGAAAGAGCGAGAATAAGAATTCAGGCTGCCGAAATGACATATTTTAGGGGAGTAGCAGAAGTTAAATTATTAAACACGTCTTGAACAAAAATTATGGTGGCTTGGACACGTCTTGAGAATGCCAGAGAGGACTACTACCAAGTTGCTTTCCCTCCGAAAACGGCGAGTGGGTCACCCTAAATTAACCTGACATTAATAGCAAAAAAGGTTGGCCCTTAGGCAACTAACATCGAAGCGGTGCCTTATCATAGTATCTGGTCCCCGATCCCCGACCCCAGGTTTGAGGTTGGATGTGATACGAGAAAAATACGCTGAATCTACAATGTGTAAACTTACAGTATATATTCCCGACTAACAATATTAAAAATTATCTACATTTGGAGAGTAACGCGGAGCGAAAACTGGTTGAATTCGGTTACCGGTCCTTCTTATACATGCTTCCCTGACAGCGTCTTCATACTCACACATGTTTGACCAGAACACGGGCGCATCTGTCACTCGATCATCCATCCACAGACATTACAACAAACGAATTTTATCAATTTGTATTTATTTGTCTAAAATGTATTTGAATTTGAGCAATCACAATCACAATCATCTCTCACTTATTGTTAAACCAATTAAAGATCTAAAAATAATCTTTTTTCGCACAGGCGTGTCGTACAGTCTATGAATAGGAAAATCATTGATACAAATAACAACAAAAACACCTAATTTATAATAAATTAATCATATTTTTTTGTAACGTAATATAATTCGGAAACACCATCTAAAAAGTTCAAATTCGGTAGGAGGTTGTATTGAAAATGTTATTTGTCGCCGCAATTAAATTTAATACTGATAAAAATTCACAAAATAAACAATTATTGCTGCTCCACACGACCGCAAACGTGTTTCAATGTACGCGAAATAAAAAATTCAATAATAAATAATCACCTACATATAATGCATGAACATATTATTCGATCAGAGCAAAAATATACGGGAGCAATTTTCCAGTTTATTATTTTTGCTTTCTTGTACGGGTGAACACTCTCGCTTGTCGTGTGCACTAGCCCAGCACACGTATACGATAAATTATTTTGTTGAAGATAATCATTCCTTTCGACCTTTGACATTTATCTTATGACCCGTGATAGCAGGAAGCAAAATTTGTCATCCAATAAAGTTTCCAAATCAGTTATGCTGTCATTTTTGTTTGAATTGCCATAAAACGTGCCGTATACCATCATCCATCCATCAAACGTGTCGTATACCGTTAATCCATCCGTCAAACGTGCCGTATACTCGGCAGCCATTTTCCCAAAAAAGGAAAATATCAATTTCATTTTAATGCGTATTATAGATGTACGCCGTTTATGGTTTTTGAAAATTTAATATTCATTCGCCTGAAATACCATAGATGTCACTTAATGAGAAAAAGAATTTGTTTCAGACGAATGAATATCAAATTTTTCAAAAACCATAGATGGCGACAGCGTAGTTGTAACAAATACTTGAAATGTTTCTACATGGTTAAACCATATATACAACTTCCAAAAATTTGATAGATGTGGCAGTCAGTCACCCATGGGTAGAATTGGTGAATGTTACATTAAGTAAAGTGATCACTCAAGTCAGCCGAAGACAGGTCGTAAGCCCTGTAATACAAATGTCTTCAATACTTTCCGTTTAAAAACAATAGCTTCGTCGCTATGAGACATCTATAATATGTATTGATAACAATCCCTCTGGGGATAAAATTCAGCAATTGAATTCTTACAAAAATTTGGAAATACTCAAAAAATCGTGAATTTTAGTTTATAGATACGTCGGCGTCCATCGAATCGAAGCCATAGGGTACCGCGGCGTCTTGGCACGCAGGTGTCTCTCAACGAAGTGGGAAAGCGCGTCGCTACCGATAATTGTCTATGATCGACGGTACTAGATTATCTAGTGTTTTCACTTATTAAATGTGGTAATGACAAATTAATTTTTTAGTAAATAATTTGTCACGTCACAGTACAAATAATAAATAAAATATTGTGAACTATGGAGCAGAGGACTCCACATTTCCACCGGCTAGTTCTCTTAGCTTCCTCGTCAAAGTGTAATGAGTTATAAGGAATTGACTTGCAGGCCTGGGTCATCCTTATCGGTAAACGTGGCCAACGATTGGACGTCCTCTCCACGCCCCGCTTGCGACATCATCCAACATTAATTTCCGAGATCTTTCATCCCGGGTCTAAGCAGGAAATAAAATATTTCTGCACAAGAGATGAATAAAATATAAATTAGGATTTATCACGAGATTGTAAGAATGCACCAATATCGATAATTATGACCATTATTAAATTTCAAATTTATATCGCACTGCGATTTGCTCCGCTCGTCTACTGATGAATGCCCGTTAGCGCTGCACGCGTCGGTAGATCGATCCCCGACGGCGACAATCGACCACGCATGCGCAAGTGTTGCTATCATCATATTTTTTTCCAACGGCTTTTAATTTTTAAACGATATTGAGTACTGGTAATTAAAATTCTAGTACCGGATTTTATAACGTTACAATATGTACTCAAGAGAATGGTTCGAAAGGTGGTCATGTAATTCAGACGATAATAAAATTTCGTATGAACTTCATGAACCCTTGAGTAAATATAATCATTCCTTCGGTTTCGCCAGCGCGCTTGGAGCGTTCACTGAAACTGCTCTGTAATAGTCGAACTAATTAAAAAAAAATAATAATAATTTTCTTGACTCTATATAATGGCCCATATCCACGGATGAGATTTCTATCGGAGATTCTTCATCGTATGTGTTTCGAGTGCGGATTAGAATAACGTATATAGATACATACCTTTACTGACTCAGAGATCAAAGTCTCACTGAGAATCATCGTAGATGTGAGCCGTAACATTTCAAAATGTTTAATGACAATCATTTATCGCCACTTTTTATCTATGCAAGAGACATTATTTAGGCATAGCATAATTAATTGGTATATTAATGTAACCCAAAAAGTTGACATTTCTGAGATGACAAATTTGATCTTTGAATTTTTTTAATGGCGTTTTTTTTTTATTTGAGTTACCAAGGAACAATATCTTTAATAAAAATCGTATCATGATTAATAATATTTATTTATTTATTCTCAAAATAGTGATAAAATGTAAGTTTTGAGGCAACACCTTGACAATGGCACGTATTACCGTGGCGAAACATCGTCCTAGATTTCTCCAAAAAAACCATCTACAATAAACGCGATCTAACCTAAAAGAGACGCAAGTCCCATAAATATATGCTCTAATATTAAACATTTCTTTATACTATAACTATAACGAAGAACTTTTAAAAGTCCAAACTTGAGATTATAAGTGCTGCAATTGCATTTTCTACTTTTCTCTTAGTTGTGTTAGTATATCATTTAACTGAACTTTTTTCAATCTTTTTATATTGAACATTACAATTTTACATATGTTCACTTCATATTTGTATGTTATTTACTTATGTTACACACTCTTAATTCATATTTGTATATTATGTACTTATATAGTACATTGAACATTGCATTTACTTTAATTCTTACGTTGTATTTATGTATATGTTATCTAATTGCATCTTTTTTTACTCTTTATTTATACATATTTTTTTTAGACTTTTTTTTTATTAAATAGAGATGCGTACACGGAATACATGTCACATCAATATTCTTACTATTTTCAAACTAAGCTAAATGCTTGTGCTATGAAAATAGGACTAACTTGCTAGTGTCCTGGAACGAGGCGCGAACCCCCACCAACTAGATCACTAGGCCAACGTCTTGACCATTACACCAACAAGCTACTCATTGAACATTACACTTTGTTGACTACTATACCGGAAAAGCACTGTCTAATATAATACAGTAAATACATTGAACATTACACTTTGTTGACTACTATACCGCAAAAGCACTGTCTAATATAATACAGTAAATTCATTGAACATTACACTTTGTTTACTACTATACCGGAAAAGCACTGTCAGATATAATACAGTAAATACATTGAACATTACACTTTGTTGACTACTATACCGGAAAAGCACTGTCTAATATAATACAGTAAATACATTAAACATTACACTTTGTTGACTACTATACCGGAAAAGCACTGTCTAATATAATACAGTAAAATACTAGTGTACCAGGCAGGGTACCGAAATAAATGTCTTACTTTGCTGCAATGTTATCCGATTACAACAATATAACACACTGTACTATGAATAAAAAAAAATATATATATGTTTATTTATTTATTTATATATATATATTGACATACATATTTTTGTTTTAACAGAGGTGGATACATAATAAACATAAGACATTCTCATAGTTTATTGTGTGTAAATAATAATAACACAGTTTCATTTTGAATCTATGTAATTTCTCTAACTTTCCTCCTCTTGTATGATGTTTACTCAATGTTTTTCTTAATATTAAATTCTTAAATTGCATCGGTATTTTTAGTGAAATTCATTGCATTTCTATAGTTTCGAAACGATATCATTTATTTTCATTCTCAGTACAAAAACCGAAACAAAGTAAAAAAAAAACGTCGAATTATATTATAAACTAGAAATTCCAGTGCATAGAACAAAAACCAATATGATTTTTTATCATGCTTAACCGAGAAACAGTTTAGCCGCCGTTAGTGGGTCAGTTTTTTGTCACTTCCAAGTCAGGCAGGCGTTGACTCTTGGTAGGTTGGATGATCTAGTATGTGGAGTGATCGTGTCTCGGGCGTAATGGATCTAGAGCCTGCAGGCTCTATTTATCATCAACTTCACACCATAGAACAGGATGTGTTGTCGTTTTCAGTTTCTGAGTGCGGGCTTAAAATATTGACTTTTAACTGTTCAAAGATTTTTGGTGAAACTTTGTGGAATTACACGATTATTTTGTAAATTGAGTTAAAATACTGTTATATTCCACTACATTTTATTGTATTAAATGTTAGAACGTTTTTGGGAACATATTTCTATTATCAATAATATATTTCAACTAAAGTTAAAAACATTTTCAGACAGTAATTATGGGTTTGTTTAGAGTTAATTCATTTGATAATAATGAATAATTTAGAACTTCTACTTAGTTGCGCCAAAAGACAAAAGTTAGACAAAAAGAAGAAAATTTAGAAATTTTTAATAATAAGAAAATAATAAACATTCAAATACCACATATTACATATAACTCCACCCCCACTCCTACCTCACTTGATTCGCAACATACCCTTAATTACTGTCGGAAAATGTTTTTAACTTTAGTTGAATTGTATTATTGATAACAGGAAGACGTTACTGAAAACGTAATATATAAATTATTATTTACTTATTTTCGACATTTAAAATAGTTTTGATAAATGCCTCCTTCCTATACGAAATAAAACTATGCTACATCAAAATTTTAATATTTTCGCAAATCTAAATTTTACGTCAGTTAATTATTCATAATGATTATTCATAATATACTTATTATTAATATGATGGCATCGAGATATGCAAAAAACAACCATCACACTGTTAGACAGGTTAAACGTCACACACACCTACCCTGACACATATATTTCACTTCATCCACACCTATACACATGCAGTCAATTCTACGTGTATTGAAAATTTTTAATAACCTTGTTTGATAACCATACCCAACTAACGACAGTCTCTCCGATGCAAATTAACTGGTGAAAGAGACCGTATCTTAACACTGTACTTTTTATTTTTTATTTCTTAAACATTTGGAACATTTACGTTCACGTATTGACCCTGAAAGTGGCCCTGATGTTCAACAGTAGAGTTATTTCAGGTATAATTGTTCTTCTTCTTTTATTAAGATAATCCATCCATATGCCATATAAATTATATTAACAAAAAATTAAAGTAGGTAAAATATGACGGCAATAATGAAAGATAGGAGGTACTTACTTTTTCGGTCTGCCTAATGCTGGATGCTGATTCGATTGTTTGTCTCCTTTACAACCACAAGACATGCGGCACAGAATGTGTAAACACTGTTAACAATCGCGTAAAGGATTGTTTGTATATTTTAGCGGAATTAAATATATATTTATTAATTAATATTAGCGGTAGTGAAGCGGATTGAGGCGACGGCAGATTAGCCCGTATACAGTTCTAAGCACACACCGGGCTCGTTGCAGTTCGAGAGTGTTGATTGCAGCGACCTTTTTTCTTCTTCCTCGTGTGCAAAGGGACAGGTTAAGAAAAGAAAGAGAAGGAGATACTAGGTTTAAATTTCGATAATCGCGCATGGACGATGTGCATGTGTGAGTGCGTTAAACGGTGTTAACAAAATAAAATTAAAATATTTTTAATATTAGCAATTTGAACTATGTTAATTTTTTTATAGATTATTTATCTTTGTTAATTAAAACCATTTAATGAGTCATTTAAAACACCAACTGGTTTCGGAAATAATTTTTTTTTTTTTTCAGGGTGTCAAATTACCATTAGTGTTGAAATTGAATAATTAAAAGCGTTTAAAATATATGGAAACAATTGTTGGGATAAGATTCCGTAAACTGTATTGATTTATAGTTAGTTGACGCAATCCGAATTAGATTCAAGAAAGGAATATTGGACCTGGCCTACCTTGATCTCGATCCTGGATTGGACGTCAAATTTTCACCTTCAGTTGACTCGCATCTTTTTAGTAAAAAACTGAGATATCACTGCACTTCCGGAACTATTTAGAACACCGCCTCTTCGTGGTCCTGGCGTTGCGCACGGCGCTGCTTTTCGGACGGTCAAAAAGAATTCCAATTTATAATGTTGTCCTTTTTCACCTCTTGTAAATAAAATTGTATATCTGTCACCTATTATAGTTATAAACACAAGTTGTTAAATAAAGTTAAGTTGTTAGATTTTTAATGCCCTTGCAAGGCGAAACAAGTCTGTAAATCTTTCTGTAATTCTTAATAACTCCAGGAAAATAGAGACATTTGTGCAACTGATGTGCTGGTATCCTTACGAATATCTTTATTACGTCAGGTTATATCTTTATTACGTCAAACTTTTATACATCCAGAAAAGAAATCAATAGCAGCTTAAGTGTCTGAGAACATCACAATTTTATCTAAGTTCTGTAGATCGCAGTTGTCACCCTAGGTGCAATTGTTTTGAAAACATATTATGGCGTCTATTGTGCGAAAATAGATCGCCATAATAACTATAATTGAAATAATGCGCAATCATTTAATAACACTTTCTTTTTTCTTTGTTACAGGTAAGAATTTGAACTTTGACCTACACCTCCCTACAACACTGATGAGGTATATATTTTATTGTATTAGTATTATTGCTGAGAATTCGTCGTGCATGAGGATCTCTGAGATTATATATAACGTGTTTTTATCTATTAAATTTATTAATTAGAAATATATACATATAAAATCAATTATATCGAAAAATATTGTTGTTGCTATTAACCGGTTATGCTACGGCAACACATTGGATTGACGACAAATTGTCGAACTTATGTTACACTTTTCATGTTGATACATCTATCGTTCCATTATTTGAAAGTCCATCTTTTTTATTTTTACGGAATCTCTATGGGTGATGGCAAAAATTGACTACTGATCACAACCGGCCCTCAGTGTATTGATCATAATACGCCCTTGGAATGATAAGGTATCGTCTGATATTGATACATCAAACTGAGATATATATGTGTTTAACTACGAAACTGTACAACACACTTAACACTGACTGGAAATCGTTCACTTACTCAATCATGACTGTTTAATATTCCAGCTTAATCACAATACAATACACAAATGATTCACTTTACATTTACAACACATTCACTACACCTTTTTATTGTCTATATTTATTTTTTATACATCTCTGTCAAATCTTACTCTTTTTTTTCAATTTTAATTAAATAACACCCCAACAACACAGAAAAAACTGTCTACTTTAACACAGAAAGCAAAGTAGGCAGGACAATGCTTTATATATCAGAGGTCTATCCCAAACAGTAAACTAATGAGTGTGTAATATCATTAAAACAAATTATAAATATCTCATTAAAACGAAGCTATCGAAGTATGGAAGTATGTGTATTACAGGGCTTACGACCTGTCCTCGGTTGGGTTATATGATCACTTTACACAATATAACGTTCATCAATTCTACCCACAATCAACCTCCACGTCTATCAAATTTTTGGAAGTTATATATATATATATAAAAATTAGATATTCATTCCCCTGAAACAGTATAGATATCACTAATGAGAATCTTATTTTATATATATATATATATGAGGAAGAAAGAAATGCACTTACTTTTCGTCTTCCGGTTGCTGGTTCATTGATAGATTCTTCTCCACCACTAGTATAAGTGTCGCGAAGTGGCTACAATGTTAACACTCACGAAAAGGATTATGATATATAAGCGGGATTAAATTGAGATTAATTATAAACCTTAGCGGAGTGAAGCGACGGAAGCTATCCGTACAAAAGTTCCAAGCGCACAGCACTTGCTGCAATTGAAAGATTTTAATAACTGCGACATCTTATATACGCAAATTAAAATTTGGTAAACCGCGAATAGAATGTATGCATGAGGCAACAAGTCAAACGCCAAAAAATTTTATAGAATTTATTTTATTTTTAACAGTGTTAACAATTGTTAATATTGTATTATTGTCTATTCTGACGTATAAAAAATTATGTCATATAAATAATTAAATACATTTTTGGTCCAAGGTCACGATGTATCTGAATATTTTTGCATCAGTCATCGTCTCCGTATGCTCAAACCATGATAGATAAATTCTGCTCGATTACATAAACACGAGACTCGTAATAAACATTCTGACTTTCCTTACTCGTTATGTGTGATTTATTTGCTCTATGTGTACGGGAATACCTGTATTCTATATATTTAAAATTGAATTTCTCTTTATGTATACATCTTCATTCATCCAAATGCCAAAGTTCTGAAAGATGTCAAAGGTCACAACATTCGCAGAATTACGTCACGTGTTAAATAATATATGTAAATAGGCAGCGGGTACACTCCAAGCGTGCGAGCGAGAGGTCTACAAATGTCATTTTATTTTGCCGCTAATAATATGCAGTCCATGAATTCTGCACATCACCAGCGAATATCAAATCGATTGTGGATTGTGACTCAATTTAATAATTGTGATTTAATTTAAAAATTTAAAATTACGTTACGAAAAATACTTCTTCAGTACTGTTCTCACCTCGTCTATAGAATTCATATTTTTCCCCTCTAAATGATTTTGAAGACTGCGGACTAAATTATAATCAAATGTGGCAATGTCTGGCGAATATGATGGGTGGGGCATCGTTTCTGAAAAAGATTCATTCCTCAGATGTGACAGCAAAGAAGAGCACACACACTTTGAAAGTTTGTGAGGAACGCATTGACCTAATTTGATAACTTTTTCGATGGCACGCAGGTGTCAATTAAATCCAAGCTTCTCTGTTAGTTACAATGGGATTTTGTTCCACCAGGGTTTGCAGGACGTCCTTGTCGAGCCTTACAGATTTTCCAAGACGAGACTTGTCCTCTATGCTGAATTTCTAGAACCACTTTCCGTTGTGTTGTTGTCTTTATTGAACAGATAAAATAAAATATGTCGAATGCCGTCCTTTGTCACTTTCATTATAGCTTTGAAAAAATATTTGTTAAAATCGGAAAAGATCCAGGTTCGAATCCCCGTAGCAACAACAATATTTATCGATAAAACTGATTTTATATGTATAGCTTACATATCTGAAAACTACAGCGACGATAACATATTTAATTTATTTATTTATTTATATATATTTTGACATCCATATTTTTGTAGTTACAGAGGTGGATACATACATAATACATAATTTAATGTGTGGGATGGAGTAGACTTCACCTCTGATATATACAGCGTTGTCCTGGCTACTTTTCTAGACTAAAGTCTGTGTAGCCAGTTTTTTTGGTTTTTTTTCGTGCTGTTGTGGTGTTATTTGGAATAAAAAAATAAATCAAATATGAATAAAAAAGTAAGAATAAAATAAAAATATAATAAAAATATGTGGAGTGGGAGTGTTGTAGGACTAGTGAGTTATTAGTAAAAGAATTGTATACATTATAGTAAATTGTTGGATATCCATGCTTCTGATTCATCTCTACCTGATTGAATCATATATTGGGTCCATATTTGTGTAAACATAGCACAATGCGTATGCAGTACAAAGTAAAGTTTATTTTAAAAAATTAAAAATAATCTTACTGCCATCAAACGTAATCTGTTGGTGATCTTCCAGTACACAAACACTACATCTCTCAAAAAAAAATTATCTTCTCTTAAATCATATGACGTCGTGAATTGAACATCTCACAAAGAACTTTCGAATCACGAAGTAGGTTTATAATTTCTAATGATTTTCATCCACCTATTTCCTTGCAAGTCATCACAAAATGATGACAGAAGGTAGTGACAGCAAGAACCACAATATACATTCACAAAACTGGTCATTTTAATGCACTTCTAGTTGCTGCGTGATACTGAAGGGTGATGAAATATTTTCAATATTCGTTTAACCGATATACGTCCAACCCATCAATCAATGTATTTTACCACAAATTACTCGCCTTGTAATAAATCATAAGGCAATGCTTCACAGCAGTATCAAGATCAACAATTACTTTCTAACAACGCTTCTATATGTTCTTAGCTCCAAATCTACGCTTTCAAAAACAATTAATATTTTCGCATTTTTTACAAATATGTGGGTTTTTATTATTCATTTATATCAGAAATTATACACTAGATTTGACTTTTTTTAAAACTATTACTTAGATAAGACCTTTACACTAATGCAAAAATTAATAAACTTAATGTTATTAGCCATAACTAAGAAAATACAAGCATTATAAGAAAGACCGCCACCATTAAGCTTATTTTCCATGTTCCACAAAATTGCCTTAATATAGAAAGTTCTTGCATATACGAAATATATTTTCTTATAATCTTGAAGCCAAGATTACGGAGACAAATTTGCATTGAACTAAATTAACAAAATTATAAAAATTAATCAAGTTATAAACAATTCAATTCGCAGTACGTATGATCAATTTTTGATGTTTTTAAAACACTGTATTTTCGAAAGGGAAGCCTCAACACAAATTGTAAATCGTTTACAGACCCCTATATATGATTCAAATGGACAAACAATACTATCTGATATACTCAACACATAAAAATTATACAAATTTCATACATATGTATTGTTATATAAAACCAATTAGATGAATCAATTATAAATATTTTTGATTTATTTAATTTGTGTATAAAATAGAAACTTGAAAATAAAATGTTTTCATTTAAATATATATCATTACATACATAAAAAAGTATCATATGTATTAGATATTTTTTTTTTTTAGTAACAAATTTGACAATCACCATAAACAACACAAAAAACAAAATTACTTTAATGTCATATGGAACGGATGAATGAGGAGAGAATGGTAAGAAGGATATATGACGCAAGTGTTGATGGAACCAGAAATAGAGGACGTCCGCGGAAGACTTGGCACGACCAGGTAAACCAGATAATGGAGGATGGTTCTGTTAGAAGCCTCAACAATCGGCGAGCTTGTATGAGAAGATGTATGAATGTGGATGAGGCGAGAATTGTGTGTCAGGACAGAAGAGTGTGGCGCTCTATCCTCTCTGCCTACCCCCACGGGGAAACGGCGTGATGGTAAGTAAGTAAGTAAGTAAGTATAATATGAGTTTAAGGAAACCCCCAAGGAGTCTCACCCTATTCCGGAATCGTTATGAGAGCTGTACACTCCCGTTTCGATTCCACTCAACAAAGCGACTCGTGAATTCATTAAGAAAATCTTCAAAGCTTTTTAGAATATTATATAGTTAAGTTCGATTAGTTCTGTTCCGGTAGTTAATTAACTAATATGGTCATTTTCTGATATTTCGCTCCAGAATCATCGTACCAATGCCATATTTGTACTGGACTCGTTTTCATATTGATTGCACGAGGCATCCAGGGAGAACCTATGAAAGTCATGCACCCCCAAAAGGCGAGGACTACTTAAACTTAAAAGAGAACCTAGCAAAGTAGTCAAATCATGGTTTTTTATTCCAATTCATAAATACTCTACATGAGACTAGACCAGATAATCCACTACTTTAGGTGTGTCAGCGCTGATAGCTTCGACACTACTGCAACCAAAATAGATTTTTTATTTGTTATTTTTTATACTGGCTTGTAATACCGTGTCGAAAGCATCAAATACCCTTTTTTACAACGTAACTCCAACAAAATGCAAATGACGAAGCACCTGAGAGGCTCTCTGGGGTAAGTATGAATGTAAGTATGAAGTAAGAATGAGGAAAACGATATAAATGCAATAAGTATGGAAGAAATAAAATGTGCAATAAAACATATGAAGAATGGTAAGGCTGTGGGGTATGATAACGTTGCTGCAGAGTATATCAAGGCTGGTGGACCATTAGTTATCTTGTGGCTTCATACGCTCTTCAATCAATGTTTGGAAGAGAACCACACCCCGTTAGATTGGAGGAGGGCTGTTATCATGCCTCTTTACAAAGGCAAAGGGTCGAAAATGGAATGTGGTAACTATAGGGCTATTAGTCTACTGAGCTCTGTAGGTAAACTGTATGGAAGAATTTTAATAGAAAGAGCAAGAATGGTGACGAAAGAAAAGGTATGGGACGTGCAAGGGGCATTTGTGGGTGGAAGAGGATGCATGGATCAGATCTTTTCTCTACGAGTGATGACGGAAAAGTTTTTGGCGAAAAACCTAAAACTTTTTTGTGCCTTCGTAGATCTACAGAAAGCATATGATAGAGTTATAAGAGAAAAGTTATGGAAAGTACTCTCTGATTACGGGGTGAATAGTAAACTTATACGCGCAATCGCATCCCTATACGAAGGAAGTTCTGCGTGTGTAAGAATCAATGGAGCACTCACACCATGGTTTGACATTACAAAGGGTGTCAAGCAGGGTTGTGTAATGTCTCCATGGCTGTTCAACTTGTATATGGATAAATGTGTGAAAGAACTAAAATGTATGAATGTAGGAGCAAAAATGGGCGATTTGATTGTATGCTGTTTATTGTACGCCGATGATGCAGTACTAATGGCGAATAATGAACAAGAACTACAGAATCTGGTGAGTAGAATGTACGATGTATGCAAGGAAAGCGACCTCATGATGAATGTTAACAAGTCGAAAGTGATGGTATTTGAGAAGGAGGAAAGCAAGACACCATGCAAAATACTTGTAGGTAATGAATGTTTGGAACAAGTAGATGAGTTTGTATATTTAGGAAGTATGTTTGATAGAAACGGAAAGGCTGAGAATGATATCGAAAGGAGGGTGACTGCAGGAAATAAAGTAAACGGTGCTTTGAATGGAATTATATCTAACAGGAATATGTCAACCGAGGCAAGACTAGCGGTGCACAATGGAATCCTGGTACCGACACTGATTTATGGAAGTGAGGCCTGGAGCTGGCAGAAAAGGAACGAAAGTAGACTGAATGCAGTGGAAATGAGATCACTTAGGCGTATTTGTGGCAAATCTATTTATGACAGAGTAAAGAATGAAGAAATAAGAAAATAATGTAAAGCTGATGTTAGTATAGTGAGTAAGATTAAGAAAGGATCACTTAGGTGGTTTGGTCATATGGAAAGGATGAATGAGGAGAGAATGGTAAGAAAGATATATGACGCAAGTGTTGATGGAACCAGAAATAGAGGACGTCCGCGGAAGACTTGGCACGACCAGGTAAACCAGATAATGGAGGATGGTTCTGTTAGAAGCCTCAACAATCGGCGAGCTTGTATGACAAGATGTATGAATGTGGATGAGGCGAGAATTGTATGTCAGGACAGAAGAGTGTGGCGCTCTATCCTCTCTGCCTACCCCCACGGGGAAACGGCGTGATGGTAAGTAAGTAAGTAAGTAACTCTAACACTGACACGGTATTGGCATAACTCATAACACATCGCATCAGCGACATTAGCCCTGAAATGGGATCCAGAACGTCGGCAAAAGAGGATGTGAACCCACGGCAGATTATCCCAGAAACCTGTACACAGAATATTGCCGAGTATTACTTTAACATTACCTCATTTTATTTATCACTTCATCAAAAAAAAAAAAGTTTATATTTTTATATGGATTCCTCGGTTACCGTACTAGGTAACACCCGTACAGTCGTTCCCGTTTGACAGGTAAACTAAGAAAAAAGTTCAATCCAGGTATAAATGTGTACTTGAGAATCCGTTTTATAAACCGTTGCTGCGGAATATTCTTGTGCGAGAATTGCTCGAATCAGAGGTAATCAAGTGTTCAGCAATTATTACGTACGTAAGGTAAATTATTTTGTAATATTTTTTTATTACGGTTGCAGTCCCACCTTTTTTTATCTGCGTTATTATTTATTACAACTGTTAGGCTGATGCGAAAGTTGTGGCCGTTTCAACGGTATTTATTCAGAGATGGTGTTGCTTTTAAAAGAGACACATTCTATCTGATTTAACTAGTTTTTTTTAAATTAATAATTAGACAAAATACTTTGTTTAAACCACTATTTATTAATTACTCTATATATTTTCATACCTACGGTATTTTCTTCAGATGCCTAAATAACAACAACTCTTCAGAATTTTCCAATCACATTTTGGAAACAAACCTTTTTTTTGATATTAACAATGGTTTAGAAATTATACATACAAATACTATGGGTTTACAGTTAGATAAATTTGAAATTTTAGAAATAAGAAAAAGTGCTAATAGAAAGCTAAATATTATAAATAACCAATGTCACCTTTTAAATTCTTTTTACTTATTCACCATTTTATAGTTTTGTTTTTATCATCTATGCTTGTATTTTTTTAATTTCCGTACCGTAGGTATGGAAGCATGTAGAATAATCAATAAATAGTGGTTTAAACAAATTATTTTGTCTAATTATTAATATATAATGAGGCCACAAAGTAATTTTGCAAATATTGTAGAAGGTTTTTTTTTTAACTTTAATCGTATATCAACCCCCAAAAAACTATTATTCTTATTATATATCTATTTTTAAAAAACAATAATTATTTAAAAATTATATTTAGTACCTAACTCAAATTGTTACTTAATACAAATTTACTCTTAATTAAATTTAAAAAATTATAATGCGACTCGTTAAATTTAGTTGGTTGTTTATAATTTTTTGATTAGTTTTACACGCTTTATTTATCTCCAATGATTCCACATTATCTAATTTATGACTACACCGTTTATATGCAAAATAGACAATCCCAATTTTATATCAAAACCATGACCTTTTTCTATCAAATGATTAGAAATTCTAAAAACCCACTTTTGTTCAAACATCTTAAATGCTCCTTTGCTCCTATATTAAAATTTTTACTCGTTTTACCAATATAAAATGCAGCACAATCCTTGCAACTAAGTTTATAGACACCAGAATTGTTAAATTTATTATCTTTGTCTTAAGAATTTATGAATTTATATTATTTGTATAAAATGCCGGTCTAATGTTTCGTGGTAGTTATTTAAATATTTGATTCGAAAAGTTGTATGTATAAAATGCTTCGCCAAAAATCATTATGTTTTATCTGTGATTTATATAAAAATTGATTATTATATTCTTTTAATTTATTTTTTAAAATAATGTCTATCAAACCTGTATTAAAAATATGAATTTTAACCACAAAGTTAATTTTGCTAATTTCAAAAAAATATATATATATAATTGACTATTAATAAGCGTCATTTCTTTTAAAATATTAAAATCTTTTATTTACAAATAACGGCAGTTACTTTCGTATCAACCTATTATTATTCAACAGCGTGTTATTTTTTATTTACTTACGTATCTAATTCAAATAGTTATTTATGAATGAATTTGGAATTTATTTTAAACTGATGTTATTGTACATTCCAATAACTGTTCAGATACATATGTTTGCAAGCAGGATTCATAACGTTAGATAACTGCTTCAAACATGCAATAACGGGTTCGATACTGCCCATAATTTGCTATAATTTCAATCGTCTGTCACGGGTCCAATATATCTTCATAAAATCATTGCTGCTGTCCTAACTTAGTCTAGAGCGATCCACCGGCTGACTTTCCCTACAGAGTTGTCATGAAGATACGCCGTGGTAATAACGTGTCCAAGCCACCTCAATTGATTTTTTTTAAATATTTATAAGTAGGGACTCCATACCAAGAGATCCAAATTAAAAATGTATTTTTTAATTGTAATACTAAATCAACATTATTATATTAAACCAATTAAATTTTGAGAAAATAAATACAAACAAATCGGGTAAGTGTTAATGAGATATCTTTTTTATAATATTGAATTTAAATTTTATTGCACGGGTCTAAAATTTAAGCATAATATTTTGATAAAATACCAGCTTTACATTCTTTCCTTAGTTCTTCATTTTTTACTCTGTCATAAATAGATTTGCCATATATATGCCTAAATGATCTCATTTCCACTGCATTCAGTCTACTTACCTTCCTTTTCTGCCAGCTTCAGGTCTTTATTCCCTGCATTCACCCTCCTTTCGATATCATTCTCAGCCTTTCCGCTTCTATCAAACATACTCTTGTTCCAAACATTCATTATCTACAAGTAACTAGTTAAACTATAAAATATGGTTAAACTTGGTTTGTAATATTATATATTACGTTAGTTTTGCTGTAAATTCTACAAATTAATAATAAATAATTAACATTATTACCCACGTAAGAAACAATTGACATTTAAGTCATTACTTATACAAACTAGCGGCTTAGGTTTCTCAGACAGTTAAACATTTGTAAATATAAAAGTGCAGCGTTGTATTTAAATACAAAAATTCTTTAACAAAGGTTAAATCCTCTTTACAGTAATAATGAACACTAATTAAATGTATTAATTAGAAAGACATAACAAAAAGCGTAACATATAGATTCAAAAATTTGTTGTCAACGCACTGCGCTGGTGTAGCACAATCGGTTAATGTAATTTCCTAGGATAGGAAGAGATCCAGGTTCGAATTGATTTTTTGTATATATCTTTCTAATCAATACATTTAATTTGTATTTTAAAAAAATATCGCACACTTATATTTTGAATAATTACAACTTCACAATAATAATGTGTTTTCCTTAATAGTAATAATAAAATTTTGTAATATTCTTTACCTTGTGGCTTTCCTTCACAGTTGCAATTTTTTTTATATTACATAGATTTTTTTAAACTATTTTATAGTATAAAGTAATTTCGCATGACATGAACAAATGATTTATTTTTCATTAAAAGGCAAACACATTTTTAACATTTTATTTTTTATTAATAATTATTAATTATAATTAATTCATTTAATAAAAATTCGTTGGTGTAAAAACGACAATTTGGCACGGTAATCAAGTGGCAATGTAGATAATATGGTGGAGCGCTCATTTAGCATGTGAGAGGTACCGGGATCGGTAACCGGCGCATCCAAAATCAAGAATGAAATTGTTACGAATTTTTTTAATGCACCATTTCTAACGCATTTTTTGTGACTGACAAAACAGAAGTAGATCATACACAGCATAACGGAACAGCAAGTGACAAAAATGTGTGTGGTAGGTTGTAGGCGTTATGGAAATCAGGTTAAAACACTAAAATCTTAGGTTTACGGCTTTTATAACGAGGGTACTCCGGTCCTGAAGACCTGGTAAGTCACTTTTCATGTGAACCGGTAAACATGTCTCAAGTATGAAATGGAATTACCAATTACTTGGTTTTACAACTCTCGTTTGTATTGAGTTTATCCGTCTCGAAGGACCACACAAATTCTGCTAAATGTTCAATGGCGCCCAAATCGACCATTGATCTCTTTAATTTTCCACCCTGGTGATACTCGATCTTGGCGCTCTTCTTCATACTGTCTACCTAACGGAACTTTGGTCTACCAATCAGTTTTTTGTTCAATGTTATTGTTGTTCTAACATACTCAAGAAGCTGGACGAGTACCGTATGAAAAATATTTTTATTGTAATCATCTCTAATGGCCCGCGTCCACAGAAGAGATTTCTCTCAGAGATTCGATTGAATTTGAATTTGAATTCGATTATTTAAAAACAACATCGACTTGGAACATAATATTCACCCTGTACTAAGGATCGGTTTCCTGACTTACTCAATCATTTTTCATCCTCTAGATGTTTGATCACCAAACTTTCTTTTTAGTATTTATTTTTAATGCAGTATTGATTAAATAATTAATTGGTTTCCTCACATTACATGATCATACCATATCGGTCTAATTTCTTACATCTTCTATGTGATGGGTGGAACCTTAAATACTCCCTTGACGTATTCATTCCGAACTCTATCCAGTTCTGTGCTATAATCACTCCAAACCATTAATCCATTCAATCACTAAAAAATACCTTATACAAAATCACAATCATACAATCGTTTCATTCTCACAACTGACTTTAAAATTAACTCTTATGTCATTAAAAAGTTACGTAACTGTGATTGAAAAACCGTGTCTAATTCGTTTGTGGATAAAGGTACCTAACTGGTTTATAAGAAGCAGTTATGTGTCTATACGCTCAACGTAAACATTAACTGAACGACAAACAGCGCAACTCTGATTGACAGTGAGTGGGAGTAATCGATTGGATCGACTAAACATATTGCGGTAGGATCTTTAAATCAAAACCGTATAAAAAAATTTACTCAGGTTCTTTTCGGCCCAAAGTTGTACCCAGGATAATCTCTTTTTTTTTTTTAAATTAGCGTTTCACCCCTATGGAGGGTTCTTGCCGTTATCGAGTAATTTTATTTAATGTGAAGTTTATTTTGGATGCATTTAATCTTTACAGGTTTATTTCATTGGCGTTTAGGAACCTCGTTAATATTTTAAAAATGGTTTGATTGTTAGATGATAACAAATTTGGGATGTTGATGGGGAATGGAATTTTGTTGTTAGAAAGATCTTAGATTAAATTTGGATACTTGACATTGAAAGGGCATCCTAAAAAAACATGATTTAAATTTTCCTCTTCTAGTTGACATTCACACATAGGAGTGTCCCGAATGCGGATTTTAAACAAGTGAGAATTGATACAACAATGGCCGATCCTCATAAGGTAGATCGAGGAAGTTTCAAACTTATTTAATTTCGTTTTAGAAAACCAGGACCTAGTAGGAATCTCTGACTGAATATCCGCAAACCATTTACCTTTTAGAAGTTTAGAAGTCTCCAAATGCAGATCATTTTCTCATAGGAAGTATATCAGATATTGTCACATGATTATGTAAATGGACGCCAGAAGTAGACTTCCTTTGCTAAGGCATCGGCTTTTTCATTTCCCGGAATTCCACAATGATTGGAAATCCAAACGAAAGCAATATCTATGTCTTTTTGTTTCATAATAAGCATTAATTCTCGTATTTGGATACACTGCTCGTCTTCGGCGTTTGAAAAGAGACACGATTTTAATTTTTGTAAGACACTGATCTGCATTTGAATTTGATAAGATCAGGCTTTTATCGCAAATGGATAGATTTTTCATAATATATTTTAATGTCTCGAGGATTACTAAATATTGTAAATATTGAGGTTTCTTTTGGTAATCGATATTTCTGTGGCAGGTCACCATTTTTCCATATTCTTTACAGTTGATACGTAGCAACATTAGCTAGTTGTCTTTGAATTCCTACACACTGTCATCGCTGTTCGTGATCAGCGCGCCCAATAATTACCTAACTCTTGATTTACCTCGCATTTTGGTATTATATTTGGGAGGTTATTTATTTATTTAATTCTTAACATAGTGCATACATAAGCACTCCTATAATGCTCTAATATAAACAAGATTTAAAGTCTTTTCTTTTACTAAAACTTATCTTTCAGTTTCATTATAAATCTATTTAATTTCTTCTCCTTTTTTATGTTTTCTGGTATTTCATTAAAAATCTTCATCGCACTGTACATCATCGATTTCTGAGATTTGGCCTTCTTCCTGAATGGCAGTCTCAGTCTATCCCTTTCTCTTGTACGATGCTCGTGCTCATGTTGATTTGCATCAATTTTTCGTATAAATTTCGCCGATATTTTCTTATTGAGGATTTTATAAATAAATACCGTTACATTAAAATATAATTTCTGCTTAAAGGTCATCATATTCAGATCTTCCAGCATTACACTGATCCGAGTATATCTATTTTTTCTGAGCTTTATTTTTCAACACTGACAATAGTTGCATTTCTTCTTCATTAGCCAAAAACCAAATTCTGCTGCAGTATTTGGTGTGAGGAATAATAACAGAGTTGTATACTATTTTACAAGACTCGGTACTAAAGAATCTTCCGATCCTTCCCAAAAGTGAGATTTTTTTAGCAATCTTTTTAATCACGTGTCTTGTATTTTACGATAGGTTCAATTTTGAATCTATTATGACTCCCAAATATTTAATTTCTGTCACTTCCTTCAGACTTTCACCATCTAAGATAATTTCTGACGACCAGGTAAACCAGATAATGGAGGATGGTTCTGTTAGAAGCCTCAACAATCGGCGAGCTTGTATGACAAGATGTATGAATGTGGATGAGGCGAGAATTGTGTGTCAGGACAGAAGAGTATGGCGCTCTATCCTCTCTGCCTACCCCCATGGGGAAACGGCGTGATGGTAAGTAAGTATGAATTTAGTTTTGTTTACATTTGTTTGTATTAAGTCATAGTTTAATTAATGTAATATAATTACATAATTGTCTTTCGCGATATATATGAGTACATTGTCTGCAAATAATCTTATTTTGCAATATTTAAGCATTTTTACGATGTTGTTTATACGGAATGAAAAGAATAGGTCCAAAAACTGACCCTTGTGGTACTCCTAATGATATAATGATGGGGTCAGATATTAAGTCTTTAGTAGTTTGGTGTCTATTACATAATATGTAGGATTATTTTTTCATTAATTATCAATCTTTGTATAATATTTTTTATGACTCAATTAAAATGTATTTACGTGCTTGTGAAGAGAGTATATATTTTTTTAAATCATAGATTTAAATCTAGTTTTTAACACTTCAATCATCGCGTCGGCGTCGCGCCGTGCTATCAAACAGCATCCACTTGACAGATGAATTATCTCCGGCTCAGACTCGTCTCACCGGAAGACGATTTGCGCCGTTCCTCACAACTGAATGAGCTCCGCTGACAGACGTTCAGCGGCAAATCATTCTTCCCAGCTAATTCAGCTGTGAACTCTTGAGGCAATCCAACGGTTAACCAGGAGTGCGAAACACAACAGTGAAGATAAATTTAAGCCACAATGAATCGGCGAGCTTGTATGATAAGATATATGAATGTGAATGAGGCGAGAATTGTGTGTCAGGACAGAAGAGTGTAGCGCTCTATTCTCTCTGCCCCTCCCCGGGCATTTTTTTTTAAATGTCGCAATAATATACTTCTTATAATAAAATTCTTTTTACTTTTAAAATTAGCAATATTAACTTTAATTTAATAAATTTAACTACGAGTCCCATTCTAAAATTTTTTCCTAAAAATTATTCGACCAAATTTGTGTTAAGCAACAATTTGAGTTAGGTACTAATATTATTTTTTAAATAATTGTTGTTTTTTTTTTTTTTAATTTTAAAAATAGATTCTGGTGAAGGAACAATGATATATATTTTTAGTTAGTTATGACATCATGAAGAAGAAAATGGTATTTTACGAAACCGGTAGATGTATTTAAACTCAATTCAGTGGTTAATAAATCAAAGATAATAAATAAAAAATAATATACTTTTTTTATACATGTTACACTTCTCTTGTAAGCATATACTTGTGCAGAGAAGTGGAGTGTATATTAATAAAAAATATTGTTTACAATAACTAGCATATAATAAATAGTATAGCGATATAAAAAAATTATAAGTTTAGGGGTACATTAATCTTCGTGATGTTTTCGGGTTTGGTATTATGGTGTTGTACAAATTATATGCTGATTTCTAAGCATTAAAATACAAATTTAAACCTAGTACGATTTTCAGTATTAAAATAATATTTTTCTTTTTCTTTTAATATTTGATGAATAGAATTTCTTTTAAATAGATCATGAATATTGGTACTTTGAATTCTTCATAAAGTAATTTTGTCCAATCATCTTTTGTTTTTTTTAAATATTACTTGTATGATGAAGTTGAGTACCCCTGCAATCGGGTGCACAGTTAGTTTATCTCTACAACCATACAATAATATTAATATTGCGTGACCTATGATTTCATTGCGAATTGTATTTATTATTACAAGACGAATTAAATTATTTAATGTTGATGAGTTTTCTACGTTGAACGACTTTAAGCATCTCTTGATCAAGCGTCAAATGAAGACATACGTCCATCTCGCAGTCCACTAGTGTGCTATATGCCCAGAAAACTTTAAGATACATCTCAATCATATGATAGATGGAATTTATTTATATGGATTTTGTTATTGTAAATCAAATAAATAACGCACCATAAAAGACAATGATCGATCTTTATGACTTATTTATGGATCGTCGATCGCCGTGTGCGTCCATAAGAACATGACATACCCTCTCCCCCCTATAACCAGAACACGATCTTTTCTGTTTTGTTGTTTTCTACGGTTTTTTTAGTTGAACTGATAGTAGCGTTTACCAATTTGTGTGCGTTGACTGATGCCAAATTTCTCCTGCTGTGTGGGAACGAATTGTTAGCTTGAAGTATCGTCCTGCTTCGTAGAGTTGATATTGTACTGTCTGTGTGTAATCGGTTTCTCGCTACCGAGCAAATCGATTAGTACTGTACGTCGTGCTATCGTGCATGGTGCTCGTTCGAACCTTCGCGCTACCGATAACTATAAGTGATTCAAGCGAACTATCGAAGTACGTGTCCAGGAGCCAGAAGAAGAAAATCCAGATACCGAATGGAGCATTTCACATATGGGTCGTGTTTTCTGATTCTGGGTGGTCTTTCAGCCACCTGCTTCCACCCTTCCTGCATCCAATATCTCCCCACCCCCACGTTCAGACTGTTAATTTAAAATATTCAACTAAACTTTGTTGACTGGTGTTTATGTAAATACCTTCAATTGCTGGTTCCCAGATTTCCTATTAACAATAAGCACACATATGATATATGAACTGCACTAACCTCTTTAATTTTGCTATCTTTCTGGTCCGATGTTGTTGTTCTTTTATCTGGGTTGTCTTCTTTAGATTTCAACCGACCGAAGCGCGCACTGGTAGTTTATTTGGGCCGCTGGACTGGTCGAAGCACGGGATGTAATAAAAATAACGCCTATCGGTTACCGTCTTCTCAGCTTCCGAAAAAAGGGCGGCAATACTCCCACGTACACACGTGTAGGCGCGTAAACAACTAGTTTCGGGAAGTGCAGACCCTTCCGTCTATAGGTGTAAATAACAAATAAAAATTTAATACAATCAGGTAATGGGTATATTGCGTTTATTTATTAATTATTTACGGAGCGGTATGATGTGAATGGAACTTATTGGGAACATTAATAATGGGGGTGAACATTTTACTAATATTATCAATATTTTCAAACACTTCACACAAATGACTGCCAAATAAATTAATGAAAATTTCTGTATCATGTTAATAATTAAGAATTACTCCGGCAGCACTATGCAGATTCACTGAATAAATTTAATATTTTGTGTTGAAAAACACTTTTATGTTTAATAGCACTTGTTAATTTAAACTTCTACAACCAGTTTAATTACCAGTGTAACACTAAACACTACCGACAAAATTACATACGTTTAGGCATAAAAAAATTCAACTTTCTCCGTACAAAAATTAACATGATATAAATACACGAAACAACTAAAAAATAAATTAAACGAACACTTCAAAAATACACAAATAAATAATATTATAGATTTACCTATATATGATCTGTAATTATAATACTTCGGACTCTTCTCAAATTACAGCAGTGTAACTCCCTCTCCAAGCACAAAAGCTAGCCTCTTTTTTGGGGGAGGTAGTAACTTGTAATAGAATCAACTAAAACAAATAGTAATTAAATGTATTAATTAGAAAGATATACATATAAATTAACTTTACTGAAAAATATTGTTGTTGCACTACCAGGTTTCGAACCTAGATCTCTTTCCGAACCGGTGAAGGTGCATTATCCAACTATGCTATAGCGACAGTACTTTTGACGACAAATTTTCGAACACACTTTTTCAAATTAATACATCTAATCCAAGTAGCGCAACAACAATATTTTTCGATCTAATTGATTTTGTAATACATCTTTATAATGAATACATTTAATAATAAGAATGTGTTCTCCTTAATAACAAATATATATAATTGTGAGTAATACTAATTAATATGAAATATTAAAAAATAAACCCCTTTTGTCATTTTCATGTCGCTAGCATCACAATCGCAACCCCCCTTCAGCATTCCTACAAGTCGAACCAATTTTGTATTACACTCTATTAATTAATTAATTAACAATATTTTTCGAAGCAATATGTAAATCATTTTTTTGATTTTGTGTTTATAACATTTTTACATCGTTCTATGCATAGACTACTAAATATAATATATAGACATGAGGTAATGCAAATTCTTTGTTTCAATATTTTCAATTTGGTGTCACCCACTTGACCATTTTAGTACCTCTTACGCAATCAAATAGCTCCGCGACTTTTTTTTAAATGTTTACGATTGGAACGAAAATATTACTCGATTGGAACGAAAATTTAAACGCTGATAATATAATATGCATCAATGTAAAAAATACGTCTTGTTTACGCAGAGATTTAATTTTCGATAAGTATATTCTTTTACTATTGCATGAATGTGTCATTAACTATCAGATTTATATTTCGACCAAGAATGTGTGTAGAATGCCCCTCGTCCCGCAACTAATGTTTCAAACCCCTCTCCTATATATACACTTTATTTCATGTCTATTCATGTACTAGTCTGTGGTTCTATGCTTTTTTGTGCCGTTTTCTATTCCATGTAAAATATGTTTGGATTAAGTCATTATGGATGTATTACATTATTAATAAATAAATGAATTTCTGAAAAAATAATGTAAATAAAATAAATATCGCACGATCATATATAGAAGTTTCATTTTTACGATTAGCAAAATCAACTTTGTGGTTAAAATAGTGGGTTTTCAGAATTTTCTAATCATTTATTAGAAAATGATCATACTTTTGTTAAATTTTTGGAATTGTCTATTTTGCATGTAAACGGTGTTGGTCATAAATTAAATAATTTGGAATCGTTGGAGATAAATAAAGTATGTAAAAACGACCAACTAAATTTAACCATAAGTCCCATTCTAAAAAATTATTCTAGTAATTTTGTATCATCAAGAAACAATTTAAGTTAGATACTAAATTTATTTATTAAATAATTATTGTTTTTTAAAAATAGATTCTGTTAAAGAAAATATAACAGATATTTTTTGATTAGTTAATGACATCCTGAAGCAGAAAATGATATTTTTCAAAAACAAATAAAACAAAGTTAACAATTTAAAATAAATCATAGAAATTTCATTAGTTAAATTATTTTTATGTAAATAAATAATCAAAACGCGCGATGTCGAAAGACCTCAGAATGTTTAAAATGTCGGCACCGGCGTGATGCTGATGATGACTTGGATAGTCCAATAGATGGAAACAAACAAGAGTGTTAAGAATGTAAGGAGGCGTGCATGACGAGGAAATCCTTGACATTTTGTTTGAATCGCAAATTTTGTCGTGTGACTCACAAGTACGTACATTATTGACCAACGGACTTGGTATGCAAATCCTATTGATTCAAAATAATGACCAAGAATTTATTTTAAAAACTAGAAAAATATACCTTTTTTAAAAATAATCGTGCGTATGTTTGGAAGTATTTTTTTTATTGTAATGTATTATTATCTTTGTTTTTATATTCTAACCGACTATTAAAAGACGATTATCCATTTGTTTTTAAATATTTATGACAATACAAACAAATATTAATCAAAAAATGTAATTACATCAGTGACAGCTGAACTTTTAAGCTGATTGTAGGCTGTCTAAAATATTCATCAAACATTCTCAAACGATTTAAAACTGGATAATCTAACAGAGAGTAAAAAAGGTTAAAAAAACTGTGAAATTACGATGATCTATAAAAGTTAAAGCAAGGAGGTTGCGGTTCATAAGTGTTAATAATACAGCAAGATCAATAAAAGAACCAAAATAGAAATTAATGGATTGTAAAGAGGCTGGTTTTTTAGGGGTGAATGAATATCCATCAGATTTGACTACAACGACTTCATTCAAGGATGATATGGCACTCGATAGTTGCTGCAGTCAAGGACCTACATTTCACATGATCAAAAAAAGATAAGATTTAGTGCAGTTAATTTGAAATGATGTACATTTTTAAGTCCCTGACGAAATGCCAACAAATTTCTATTGGTAGCTTCTATCACTATGTCAGACTATCTCAGTCTGTACCTTCATATGGCCTCTATATATTTGTTAGTTTCAGCTCCTCCAGGGGCCATCCTAGAGAATACATTATTTATTCTTAATATTGTGCACACATAATCATATTTATATTCTCTAATATAAACAAATCAAAATCAATCCTTTTTGTTTATTTAATTTTGAATCTATGTAGTTTCTCCTTCTTTCTTATATCTTCTGGCATTTCATTAAAAATCTTCATCGCACTGAACATCATCGATTTCTGAGATTTCGCCTTCTTCCTGAATGGCAATCTCACTCTATCTTTTCCTCTTGTGTGATGTTCGTACACGTGTTAATTTGCATCAATTTTTCTTACAAATTCTTAAACTTAGCCTCTTGTGTAGTGTTAGCGCCGGAACGATACATTACGTTAATGGCATTTATTTGTTTAGATCTTTCTGCTATCTTCACTATTTTGTGTGTTTGATTGCTTTGATAAAATGTCACTTTAGATACTATATTAAGAAATATACTTAAAAAATATTTACCATTCTAATCTAACCAGATGGACGACTGAACTCAAGCGAGTGTGTAAATAATGAATCGTCTGTATTAAAACGAGAACGAAAGATAACAATGTAAACTGAGTCAGTAGACAGTGGCAGAAAGATAACAAACGAGGCGGGTTTTCAACATTTTAAAGTAGCCTATCATTAAGCAGCCGGTACGACGTATAAGATGTAATAATAATTATAAAATGTAATAATGTAACAAAACATAATTATGTGTTGCTAATATAAGGGCGCCATCTCTGGTTCACGGTTGAAATAATAATAATAATAATGAAGAAATTAATTCTACGAGATTTCACTCTTAATTATTTGTTAATCTTCCGTACTGAAATCATCACTAGTGAATCCATTAAATTATTTAAGATAGCGGAACCGACGACTACCAGTATTTTGTACTCATCTCAAACGTGAAATTTATTCAGATTCGTTCTTTGTAGTAGATACATATGTATACAGAAAAATATATATTTAAATTAACAAATTTAGTTCCATCAAGATCAACACTTAACTTCACGCCTGTTTTCAGCTAAATTATATTTGCATTTTTAAAATTAGCAATATTAACTTTGTGGTTAAAATTCATATTTTTATTTATTATCTTTGTTTTATTAACCACCATCTGACATCCTGAAGAAGAAAATGGTATTTTTCGAAACTCAATTCAGTGGTTAATAAAACAAAGATAATAAATAAAAAATATAAATTATATTTGAATACAATTTTAAAAGCAAGTATCTGAGAATGCGTTTTTTTTTTTGAATACTCATACGAAATATTATAAGAGTCCAAGCTTTTGAACTGGTTAAATAGTTACACCTAGGAACTAGTATTTATTTATTTATTTAATTTAATATAAAAAAGATTAAAGTATTCTGTTTTTCTAAAACTTATTTTTTATGTGTTAAGTCAGTTTCATTTTAAATCTATTTAATTTCTCCTCCTTTTTTATGTTTTTTGGTATTTCATTAAAAATCTTCATCGCACTGTACATCATTTAGTCTTCTTCCTGAATGGCAGTCTCAGTCTATCCCCTCCTCTTGTACGATGCTCGTGCTCATGTTGATTTGCATCAATTTTTCGTGTAAATTCCTTTGATATTTTCCATTATATTATATTAAAATATATCTTCTGCTTAAGGGTCATCATATCTATTTTTAAATAAACGTAATTAAATAGCGAGCAGCTTTTGAGAAACTGAAAAATATTCTCTCAGCTAAAACTTTACAATACCTCAAAAAAAAAAACACGTATCTATGCGTGATAAAATAAGAAATTAATACATTGCAGTAGGCTGAAAGACCCCACCCTTCCCCGGAACTGTTTTATGAGCTGTTGCTATCGTTTTAGTTCCGCACACCATAGCAGCCTGTTAGTATTTTTTATTAATTCCTAATCTACTTTAAATTGCGTAATCGCTCGCTTAAATGGTCCCCGAGAATTTAAATTTCAAGAACTTCTTAGCCAGGTGTGTAATCCTTGTGTTCTACCTCATTATTGATGATTTTGTGAGTGTATATTGATGTGAGTTGATTCCGGGTTCGAAGAAGTTCGGAGTGTATTTCAATGCGTATTTGTATTGAAATATATGAAGATGTTTGCGGATATGAATGTTATAAGACAAAAACTACTTACGGAGGCTTGAATTTACTATAGTTAAATTTAGATTTAATAATTGATGAAAATTTTTGTTAGAAACGGCATATTCATAATATATGTAAGAAACTGAAATCCATGTAAGTGTGTTTTATATATATGTTAAGATTATTCACCTTTCGGGTTACACGGTACTCACTGTACTTAGCGATGGTCGACTCGGTTATCAGTTGTGGAGTGAGTAGCTATACAGTAACAATTAAGATTCTTAAAACTTATTGTAGATAACAGAACGAAGTGTTTGTTTAAAGATGATTATTATAAATTACTTTCAATATGCAAAATCTTACCAGTTGACTAAAGAGTAATATGTGGTATAATTTTAGGAGATGATAAATAATGTAAATATGAATACTAACCTTCACCATAGCTATTCTACCAAATTGTCGGGTCGAACCATGAGAGTACCGATCGCGAACAACCGATGATGTAAACTGAGTTAACATTGCCTCTAATTATGTGAATATCTCTGTAAATATAATAAGCACAGAGTTCATTGTTTAAGTATTGCTCCGTAATATATTTATGTATTGGGTAAAATAATTACAATATATAAGTATTCACGATACGCAACAATACAAAATGTTTTCTCGAAGCACCCGACGTGAATTTGTCAATATGTGTATGTGTGCGTGCGGAGTGCGAGGTGCCGGATGCCGATCGTCACTTAGTGGCGGAGCGTGCGCTGGCCGAGTTAGACGTGTCTTATTATGTCGTTCGTGATTGTCAATTTTTTTTCTCATTTTATAAACATTTTCTTTTGTATACGTCAACTATTATTATAATGATTAATATAAGTAATAAATGTAAAATATTCATATATATTCCATTCAAAAATCACATAAGTCTACATGTACGCTGAGTTTACAGCACCGGAACGCGCGTTTTTATTTTTGCACCGGAAGGGAAAGGTCATGAAAAATAAAGAGAACCCAGTAACCACCTTAAAATATAAAGTGAAAGAACACATTCTCATATAATTATTTGTTTCCTTTATATTTGTTGTATTTAATTTTTAAAAATTGTTTTGATTAATCCTTGCCGTAAAACTATACTGCAGTTTGGCAAATATTGAAAAATTAATAAACTTGATAAAAAGTAAGAAAGTCGAAATATATATTTTTTAAAAGATAAGAGTGGTCGTGACTCGCCTCGTCCGGTGCAGCTGGCCGCGGTTGCACTGTTGCGCGCAGTTGGTACCCTACGTCTGGCTGGTGGGAGTTGCGTTGCAAGCACCGCCTTGCTGGATGCGTTCAGCTTCATTTTGCGAACCTTTATTTATAAACCAAACTATAATAGGCTGGGATACCTCAACCGAAGATGAATGAATATAATGCACCCTCGTCTCATCTCATTCTTGTGCAGCCTCCGATATTTTAGAGAGCCTCAGAATTCTTTCTTCTCACAACGTAAGCAAAAAAATGCTATAAACTACATTAACCTAATCTTTTTCGTCACATCGCATTAAAAAAGCTACGACAGTTATTGCACTGCGTAGAAAATGTTTACTTAACCGCAGCCATAACAAATTGCTTAATAAATTTTATAAAAACAGAAACTATTATAAAAAAAATTAAAATAAGTACGTATAAAAATTTAATCTACAAATAAAGATTCAATTTGATATCCGCAGATTGATCGATCCAAAGTAGACCGTCCAACATAAAAAATCGAGTAAGTACAATTAGTTCTCGCATTGTTATATATATACATGCTTGTGGGTGTGTTACAGTTCATTAGGAAGAAAGGAAGGATTGAAATTTTATTACATTTTAAAATTTAATTTTGCTTTGTGTAGTTAAGTACTCGTATTATTATTGCAATTCAAATTTTTATATAGGTAGTATATTTACAATTTAGTTTTTTATCTACCTACCAAAATGCGAAGGGACAAATTTCAGAAAAATATCAAATCGTAAATTTGACGATCATGGATACTGAATAAAATATATATTCGCCGTGGTAGTATGACGATTAGGTACTCTAGTACTAATTTTTTGGGTGAGTTATACACATTAAAAAAATTGCATTTTGTCTGATTGAACATACATTTTTGGCTTGAACCCAATTGTGTAATCTACGGCCAATTGGTCTCAAATGATAGGGCAGTAGAATGGGTAAATTGGGATGTAGTACTCATAAAAGACACGAAACGCTCGAGAACCAACCAGATACCTGGAAGAGCACAACCTACCTGCAGTGGTGCTCATCTTGTCTAGATTTCTACTCTCTCTCTCTCTCTCTCTCTCTGTGGCCACAGGTCTACCAATTTTGCTGTTTCACACGAAATCTCAAGCACATACTTCGCTAATAAGCATGAAGTGGACACTGCCCGCATCACTCACAATAGCAAGATACTTCCTAAAAATGAATTGTATCCAGTTATATGAGTGTGTATTATAGATAAGGAATGCGTTCCTTATCCACGATGGAATGAAATGAGTAGCTTGATGGTGTAGTTCCTCGCGCCTCGTTCCAGGACACCAGCAAGTTAGTTCTATTTTCATAGCACAAGTTTAGCTTTGTTTTAAAATAGTAAGAGTATTCATGTGACACGTATTCCGACATTAGATAATAAAACGAAATATCTTTACGCTATGTAAAAAAAAGTTATGAACATAAAGACAAAAACGAAGAATATTGTTAGTTATGTTGTATTAATAATAATACATAATTTTATTCGATAAATCATAATTTATCTAGCTAAAAATATGTAGCAATAAATAAGACAACAATGTCGTAAACTCATGAAAAATTTCAAGTTTTCCCGACAAATTCCAAAACATTGTACTCACACCCGTGCCTGCAATATTATCTTGTCAAATTTGTCTCGTCACAAAATTCATATATTTTTAAGTAAAAAAAAATCAAAATTTTATGATAAATTCACTATTTTTTGGTTTAAGCACAAGCGTTTAGCTTAGTTTGAAAATAAAAAGAATATTGATGTAACTTGTATTCCGTGTACGCAAACTGGCAGTGTTGCGCTGGATTCCTCTGTCTGGGTCTGCTTTAGAGCGTAACTAGTGGTTGATAATAACGCCATATTTACTTAGTGACATGTCATTAATTTATTTAAAAAAAAAAACAAAATGGACAAATTACGATCAATTTCGCTCATACGTACGAAGTCCGCGCGGCGTGCACCATGCACAATGTCAACAGTTCAGTCTGACGTGCTCAAATTAATGTCAACTGATCAGAGTCATAGATAACAAACACACCGCAGAGAAAAAAGTCGTGCTCTGTGTGGGAGATAAACAGGTAGGTCAGGAACCATTATATCTACATGTGGTACAAGCGCACAACGACCGCGATCCGCGGATCTATCATAAAGCTCGAACACATGTGAGAAAATATCTATTTTAAAATATAACGTCCCTTTTTCACAGCCCTGTTGTTGACCGCATTGTCGGTAAAACTTCGATACAAATATTACGTAGGTACACTTTTGACAGATCATTTGCGCTCGGGGTATTCGAATCCGCTCCACTTAAGCGCCGTCGGGTCCGTGTCGTATTGTGCGATTACGTCACGAAATAAGGAATCATTGTTCACGTAAGAAAAGGCAAACGTAATCGATAGTTATCTCAATAATCGCGGTCGGAACTGGTTAAAGAACTTTCGGCGTATTTCGAAATGTGGCCAAGTTTTTGCTTAGCCGTTAATTTGCGGCGCGGCAAATTAAATTGGAGAGACAGATAGTGATAATAAGATAATTACTAGTACACTACGTGTGTCATTTCAAATGTGTTGAAAGAAAATATGTTGACCTATTAATTAGTTACAATTGTTTTAACATCAATTTTTGTCCAAATACAGTGTAGCCTCGGATAACGTACTTAATTCGTTCTAGGAGCAAGTTCGTTATGTGAAACGCGTTTTCTCGTAACAATACATGTTAAAAAATTTAATTCGTTCTGTAGCATAAAATATGGTACCGTAACATCAAAAAGATACTCACTTTTATTTTTTTAGTCAGACTCGGATTTAGGGGAGTCTACCGAGGCTTGCAGGGTCAAATCCTCTTGTTCCATCCATTGCTTCTTGGCTGCTGACTTCTTGAAAAACCTTTCCAAGGTTTTCTGTTTTAAATAATTAATTATTTCTTAATTTATTTCAACAAAAATCACCTTCCTGCTTTTTTTAGAAACCATAATATAGACACACAAAATACATTTATTAAAACTAACACGCGGGTGAGATAAGCGCAGAGAAGAACGACTGCCGCGCGTTGATGCATGTTCGTGCAAGTTATAATTGTTATTTCTGGCGTCTGCCATCGGTTTACTCAAAGGTATCTTCTTCTCAAAGGATCTCTTTTTCCAATCCGGGGAAGGTGCATTACCAACTATGCTACAGCGCTAGTAATTTTGACGACAAATTTTCGAACCTATATGTTGCACTCTTTCAAATTAATACATCTGTCGTTCCATTATTTGAAAGCCATCTACATTATTTTTACAGAATCTCAAATACCTTTGAGTAAACCGACTGCAGACGCCAGAATTATCACAGACCTATGTTCTGAATAATTACAACTTCACAATAAGAATGTATTTTCCTTAATAGTATTATAATTCTTTAATATTTTTAAATTATATTCTCGTACTGCGCGAAGTATACATATAATGTGACTATATGTATGCAAATCGATGTTTTGTTTCGCCGTCCTATAGGGAAGTAAAAAATAAAATGTGTATCGATTATTAATGGACTCTCTATTGCTAATACGTGGATTTGATTATCCAACCGATACGTGCGATAAAATAAAAATGATTTATCGCCGATCGAAATCCAACATGGAGCACACGCGGCAGCTGATTTTGACGTGATGTAAACCTGTCAAAATGTAATATATGAAATTTGGGTCGCTATAAACTAAAATTTTCATAATTCTGTTAGTGGTTTTTCGATTTTAGACCAGTCATTTTTTTTACGTAATATATTGAATTAGATGATATTAGGTTTGGTATCAGACAACTCAATATTAATTAAAATAATAATACTTAGATGGCAATCTGTTAAGGTAATCGGTCCATGATAAGTATTTCACTGCATGCTTAAGTATACCAAAGAAACAAAGATTTTTTTATATACGGGATCTCTTAAAGGATCATATTTTAAAACATATTTATCATATCATATATGTTTGTAACATATATTTATGTGTGTATAAATAAATAAAATAATGCACCCAGTCGATTGGTGACCTTGAACCAATACGGTTATACGTGTACGGAACAGTTTACAATATTACACTAATTCGAGACATCGTGACTATACTGTGTCGGTATAGTGAATAACTTATACAGTCCACATCTTTGAAGATGTCATCAGAATCCGGATTGTGGTAAGTGCCAATTTCCTTCCTGTCCTGAAATTTTTCCGACATCTATGCTTTGTACGCAACAATAGATGGCTAATAATTCTTCAGATCCAAATGAATCCCTCTGAATATAAAGAATATTTATTTCTTGTTAATGTGACCTTAAGAAAATTTTCTATATCATTAAAAATAAAACCTAACTTTAATAAATATTAAATCTGAATACCGTGCAGTGCCGGGCACTGACAGCCTGTTTTGATAATAAACAAACGTGACCAAAATATTAAATAATTGAAAAAATAATAATAAAAACCTTTAGCAATAATGATTTCTAAGTTATAGTGTTAATTGACTATTTGAAAGAACAATAGATTGATATAAAAAATAATAATTTAAAAATGATTTTATCGCATTTTTTAAATATTATTTGATGGTACATACGTTTCTCTAGATAAAAATCATGATTAATAATTACAAATAAATACATACCTTGTAAACAAACACATAATAGTAGACGCGTTATAAAGAAAAATTGGTGGAGGCCGCGGATCAACAAAAAATTACATTTAATTATCTGATGCAATAATGTTAACTATACGAAAAAAACAATATTGTCAGTCGTTGGTATGTATTCTATTTTTAAAAAAACATAATTGCAATACGTTAAATATATTACTTGCTTAGAAAATAATTTTCAAAATATTTTTCAGGAAGGGTTAATAATATCGCGGCAAGACATGAGATCATGACTGGGATCCTTTTTCGGATGTCTGCGGATACGGAAAGCCTAAACCAAGCGTGCCTCTCGTACACAGCAGTAAGAACATGACGTCCCAGATTTCCCGCAACGGCTGTACACAGGTTGTACTCGACGGAACTAAGGGATGTGGGAGGACACGAAACGGCTGAAGAAAAAAGATAGCCACAAGAAAAACACATTTATAATTAGTATTAAAGTAAAAGTTAGATGGTTGAGGAAAAATGCACGCGCCAGTTGGTGGAGAGAAATGGACGTAGATGCCACCAGAAAATAAAAAACTCGGCGCAGAGTAAAAGTCGATTGACGAGAATGAAATGTCTCTTAAGAAGAAGTTGCTTTAAAAGAATGTATGCACATTGTTTTTTCCGGTTTGCGACTCAGCACTGACGTAGCACTCTGTCAAATATATAATATTATACTATACAGAATCTTATCGTAATATAATCGTAGATTCGTTTTATCCATCTCTCTCTTGCACACGATAAATCGTACATGTGCGTGTCTCACCAAATCAGTGCGGTATTATCGACTGTTCGACACGGCTCCATAATATTGAATCAATCTACTTATTTAGTGCGATGTAGATCAACTATTTTCACTATCAAAATTTTTTAATGTGTTTGTTTCATTATTAAATTATATTTTGCTCTTTTTTAATGGACAGATTGATTGTTTTGTGTTGCTATACGGCAAGGACGTAAGAAAATAATGTACGCTGAATTACAGAAAAAAAAAAAATTTTCTTTTTCTAGTGCATGTCCGCATAACGAAAGTTAGGTTAGCATTATTTTACTGACGTACACCTACATTATTCGACTTCCTAACATAACCTAACCTAACCTGACCCATTTAAATGTTTACAAACGTAATCTCTGTGATACTTTCGACAACTGCATGTTTCTGCCATTCAGTCAATCAGTATCATCCAGTGGTAATTCTACTTCCCACTCTCTAAAATGTTATTCATTGTGCTCATCAAACCTTTCCCGGGGATTGTTCTAAGGTTCACATTCCAAAGCGTCACCACTCGGATTTCTGCAACCCCGCTTCAATTCAGTGCTATTTTTGGTGAACATTTACTAAAATTGGTACAGTGCTAGGGTTTCAGAGTTAATTTTGATTGCATAATTATTAAATACTAATTAAAAGTATTAATTAGAAAGATATAAATATAAAATCAATTTTGTCAAAAAATATTGTTGTTACGCCACCTGGATTCGAAGCTGCATCTCTTTCCAAACCGGAGAAGGTGCATTATACAACAATGCTATAGTGACAGTACTTTTGACGACAAATTTTCGAACATTCAAATTTTCAAATTAATACATCTATCGTTTAATTATTTGAAAAGTCATCTACTTTGTTTTTACGGAATCTCAAATACTTATGAGTAAACCGATAGCAGACGCCAGAATTATTAAATTTTGATTAAATTTTGAACACATTGACGCAACTTACATATTATTAGGAGAACACATTCTTATAGTGAAGTTGAAATTATTCAGAACATAGGTATGTGAGGTTCGAATCCCGGTGGCGCAACAACAATATTTTTCGATAAAATTGATTTTATACGTGTATCTTTCTAATTAATACATTTAAAATATATCGCAGATCTATGTTCTTAATAATTACAACTTAACAATAAGAATAACCCATAATTATTCTTTAAGTGTCCCCCTTTATTTTTGACGGACTACCACCGGTAGGTAAATCGACTCGTTGAAGTCACAAGGCTACACGTAACGGCATTGTCTATGGATTCGGCCACAGATATGACACAAAGAGTATTTAAAATTCTTCGCTGATCGATCCTACTACGACCATCCTGACGGCAACTTCAAAGCGATCTATTTAGATTTCAAATTGCATAGCCACTTCGCGCGCACATTCGAACACAGCCACGTTTCGCACGAATGTTTGCAGTTGGGGTTTTTTTACCCGGTGACCTCAAAAAGCTTGTCACGACGCTTTGTGAAAGTGATAGCTCGCATATCGAACGCCGTCACAATGAAAGGCCCGATACAGAAAAGCACTTTTATATCGGACAATGAAAACACGATGGTTTATTTTTATTATCGTTTGTAAGGTCGGGGCGGACGGGGTTTTGACAGCTGCTGTCAAAATGGCAAATTAATGGCAGTGCATAAACTACATTAGATGTAACTCGCCAAAAATGACGGGAAAATTTATACAAAGAAAAAGCTATCAATAAGTTTTGTGATCCAAATTAATTTAAAATTATTTTAACAATTTGTTGATAGCGAATTGCATATACATATTTTAATTTATAAGTTGTCGAATCTGTATACATGGAATAATGCATTTACTTAGCAATGGTCAAGATCTCATTGGATATCGCCGATTGCTTTCTGCTTTTTGCACTGACAGAAGCAATCGATGATAACCGATCTTGTAGTGAGTGGTTGAAATATTCAAGACTATAGATCGGTATAGATTTAGGTTACGCTGTTACTAATGATATTATACAATCATATATATAATATATGTACTTTCGTTTAACTAACGTCTTTGGACAAAATAAATCAGTTGGTTATACGACCCTGTCATGTATTTATTTATAATTTTAAAGTACTGTTAATATTGTTTTTAAAGTTTAATTTTTAACGTAAAATAATTCTTTCTTACCCATATAAAAATGTATGGACGTTTTTAAGAACTCTTTCTTATTAATTTATTGTTTGAAAATACTTCACGTAATAACTAAAGGAAATAATTATATTTATTAAAGGTTTACGTAGGAAATGGTTCTGCCAATTGCTTTTTGTTTTTCTCAAATTAAAAGCCAATCCATGCACCAAATTTAAAGAACAATCATGAAATCAACAGGTTAAAAACATTAAGATAGTAAAATTCACGAATTGGTAAAAGAGGAAGTAAACACTGCAATGATGTTATTCTGTTAATAAACAGCATAGGTAACGACTCCATATAAAACGAATCAACCGAAAGGAATTTTCAATTCAGTAAATGGCCATTTATATGACTTGAGTAATTCACTAGCTTAAAGACAGAACTGAGTAAAGTAAATAGCACGATGCGGCGAATAAAAAAAGAGCGCCATGAGTACTGCTGTGAGTTTCTAGAACTAGACAATTAAAGTTTCTATTGGTACACAGATGGCACTAATTGCAAAATAATGTTTTCACTAATGTTAATCCAATTTTTTAATTTATATTTGTTTCCCAGAATTTTTAGTTATGCACAGCTTTTTTGCTTGTATGTACTGCACGCCCCTGGTGATTGTGGAGTTCTACAAACTTACCTCGGAAACAGTAAATATGTCATTTTTACGTTATTTAAACTTACGTCGAAACAATATATGTACCGAGCTAAGCAATTTTTTTAAACATTCCATGTAACATAGCATGTAAAAAATGTATAATATATTATTAAACGCGTGATTTAAGCTTATTTTGAAATAAGTACGACCAAAAAAATTCATTCAACAGTGCCTACGCAAAAAACAGTCATAAAAAAATGGAAATCGTATTGAACAACGAACACTTCATCGTATTAACCAATGGAACCGAGCGATAAATTTCACTCGATTCAAAAACGGAATCGCGAACCACCACTCGTCAGCTGCGACGCAATTGCCCATCTTTTTCTCCATGGACCCGACTTATATTTCAAAAAAAGAACAATCCGAACGCGTCGTCTTTCCAACGGGAAATTGGGGCCAAGTGTAGTGCTAGAGTTTTTGTGTGTTTTTATTTTTTGCAGCCGATTTTTCGGTAGGTACGTACTTAACTAGTGCTGTGTAATTTGGAGACTCGTGCACGCGGTGCCCGGTTATTGTTATTGAGTGTTGGAGCCGGAAAATGATGACTTTAATTGCCGAGTAGAGATGTGAGACGCACTTGGAGAATGCGACCAATTCGTGTAGATTTGAGAAAAAATTATACCGTTTTAGACTTTCTTTGTTGGAATTCGAACGAATGGTACCTACGTATATAATTGAAACGATTTTTTTTTAATATGTTTATCTTTGTTGAAAAATATATTGGACCTAAGAGCGAATACGATTGGAGATTTTTATAGGTCACTGAATAAGAGTGACATCAAAAATCTTTGGGGAGATAGGCATCTTAGGAAAGAAGCATTAGTGAGAAGTTCTATAATAAGCGAAAACATCGGCACTAATGGACACCCAGATTGTTTATGTAAATGCCTTCGATAGCTGGTTCCCAGGTTTCCGATTAACAATACGCACACGTAGGATATATGAACTTACCTTTTTATTTTTGCCGTCTTTCTGGTTCGATGTTGTCGTTCTTTTAGCTGGTTTATCTTCTTTAGATTTCGACCGACCGAAGCGCGCACTGGTGGTTTATTTGAACCGCTGGACTGGTCTGGATGTAAAAAGAATGACGCCTGTCGGTTACCGTCTTGTTAGCTTTCCGAAAAAAGGGCGGCAATACTCACACACTTACGTGTACATTATTATAAACCAAGAAATGCAGTGGTGCTAGTAACAAGGCGCGTAAACACAGATCAAACATTCAGAAAATCCCCCCTCCCACGTCAGTTTCTATATACTCGTATTTTTGGTACTAGTTTCATTTCATTGTCTGTCTTCATTTTCATTAGTACAGTCTCATTTCTCATTATATTAGTCCAGCTATACCAACATTTCGAACGCTTCAAGCTTCAATACTGCTTCAGTGGGGATCCATTTTTGCATTGAGAAAAAATAATATCTCACTCACAGTAATAAACCAAGGTCGTGATAACAATGAACGTTTTTTTATTTTAATAAATGAGCAATAAGAAGATATTCGATAAAAAAAAACTTAAACTCAAATAATTGTGAAATATTTTGTATGTTTGTTGTGTTAACTAACAAACTTTGTAAAAAGCACTTTGATTGATTCAATTTTGATATTGCTGCATTTTCGTCAGGACGCACACTAACTAACTAACTGATGCATAAAATAAAATATACACAGAAATCAAATATTGGATGGGGGCGTGATCTTGATGGTGGTGGACGTGGATATTGGGGAGAAGATGACGATATATTTAGTAATTAATTGTATTAGATTTAATATTAAAGATTTTTCAATTTCTAAACTATCTAATCTAAGGCCTCTTGTTTACATGTTAAATTTCAATGCAATTCAATGTGTGACCTACTGTTTGAGAGATGATTAGAATTATTAGATGATGAAATTCAGAAAAATTATTAAAACTATTTTTTTAATTAATTAATTCTGTACACCCTGTAGAAACAATGGTGCCTTTTAAGTTATGAAATAGATCGCGAATGGAATACGGGTGTAGTATTAAAAAATAAATTAAAGAGAAAGATAGCTAATTGATAGAAATTGGCCGTATTATGACTGGCTCGGTGACTCGAACCAGCTCGGGTCGACACGCTCTAGGAAATGTGCCCCGGAACATTGACACGTTTGTTCAGTTACTATATATGAAATAGTGCATAATGAATGACTTGTACTCTAAATATTGTCCACTCCTTATATTAATTTATTAACTTTTTAACGTTAATACATTATTAAGGAAAACACATTCTTATTGTGAAGTTGTAATTATTCAGAACATAGCTCTGTGATATTTTAAATACTAAATTAATGTATTAATTATAAATATATAAATATAAAATCAATTTTGTCGAAAAATATTGCACTTCCCCGGATTGGAAATAGAGATCCAGGTTCGTATCCCGGTGACGCAAAAACAATATTTTTTCGACAAAATTGATTTTATATGTATATATTTATAATTAATACATTAATTTAGTTAATACATTAGCATAATAATTATAATTAATTTACTTACACATACCTACAATAAATTTTGATATTTAAAAACTATGCAACTCGTGGCGTGCTTTTGTTTAATATGATTTATTTAAATCACAAACTAGTGAATGAATATACAGGGCCGGCCCGAGGGGAAGGGCGAGTTCGGGCCCCGCCCGAGGGCGCTGAGCAAGCCGGGGCAACCATGTTGCCCTGAAAAATGGCAGCTAATTCTTCAGAATCACAATAATTATAGCTCATGGGGTGCCGTTAAAATAGACTGACCGAAAAACTCACCTGGATTAATAATAACTGCAAATAAGATATCAATGAAGATTCGTAAACTAGAATATTTTTCCTATGTGAAACGAAACTTAAGATATATCTGTAATATAATACTCTCAGCCTCATTAACAGCACAAGATTGAATCACGAAAAAGAGGGTCTGGTCGCAGGAGGACAATAGCTGCGGAATCTAAGAGTGAGTGAATGGTTCAACAGATCCGCCCGAAGGCGCCACAAAGTTAGGGCCGGCACAGTATACATGATATGAAGTATACATATATAGGATAAGGGTTTGGAAGATTATTTGCGGAGCAAGAGGCATTCTGCATACATATATCCAGCGAAACATAAATCTGGTAGATTATAACAGTAAAAGTATTTAAAATATGAATTAAATATATTAATTAGAAAGATACACATATAAAACCAATTTTATCGAAAAATATTGTTGTCGCGCCACTGAGATTCGAACCTGGATCTCTTTCTAAACCTGGGTAGGTGCATTATCCAACTATGCCACAGCGACGATATTTTTAGCGACAAATTTATATGTTACCTTTTTTATATTAATACATTTAATAGTTCTGTTATATTATATTTACTCTTCGAAAATTAAATCTTTGTGATAACAATACATTAATGTTACATTAATGCATATTATATTGTCAGCGTTTAAATTTTCGCTTTTAACAGAACCATCCTCTATTCTGGTGCCATCAACACTTGTATCATATATTTTTCTTACCATTCTCTCCTCATTCATCGGTTCCATATGACCAAACCACATAAGTGATCCTTTTTTAATTTTACTTAGATTCTTTTTAACTTTTCCATAGACTTTTTCCCATGTGATATATTTATAGAAAATAACCGTATCATCTGCAGAGTTGATGATTTTAGTTTCATTGTCTTTATTACTGGATAAGTTATTCATATAAATTAGATTACTGGATCTTCTGCATATACGCCTAACCGATCTCATTTCCACTACAATCAGTATACTTTCATTCCTCTTGTGCCAGCTCCAGGTCTCACTTACATACATCTGTGTCGGTACCAGAACTTCATTGTGCACCGCTAGTCTTGCCTCGGTTGACAAGTTCCTGTTAGATATAATTCCATTAGAAGTGACGTTCACTTTATTCCCTGCAGTCACCCTCCTTTCGATATGATTCAGACTTTCACCATCTGCGATAATTGCTGGTGTGATTGGTATTATTTTATTTGCAATGTTCATAAATTTATTTTTATTTATGGAAGACAAGAGAATTTTTTCGTAGTATTCAATGGATAAAACCGCGAATTAAATTATTTTTTTTAATATTGCAAACACGTGCATATCGCGGCCGCTTTTTTCCATTTTGCACTGAGGTCCAGTCGTGTGCTATTTTCTGTGTCAAATTTTGAGTGCCGCATTTGGGATCCAAGTCGATCCTTATATTGACTCGGTCGGTATGTAAGGAATGCGAGCTCAGTGGGTATGATAATCACCGCGAATACGGGTCAATGGATGAGGTGGCTGACTTGAATACCAATGATAACCCAGAGAACTGGATAAGGAGATCGAACTACCGATTATTTAAAACGAGAGCACAAATCAACCAACTGCTAAGTCTTAGCGAAAATCTTTTATGCGCATTCCGCGCGGCTGACACACATGCGTGTGATAGTTGTATATAAGTCTACTACGCGGCTGACTCACCACGTCCAAAACAAATGACAATCGTATGCAATCAATCCAATACGTACGTTAGATAAATAAAATCACTGCAAATAAGAATGTTGAAATTTATTACATTACATTTTATTTAGAGTATAGTTTTAAAGCAAGTTTTGTTTAAAATAAAATAACGCGTTACATGTATCGTACCACCCCTGCATATTACATGTTTTTCTGCTACGAAAAAGATATTTATAAATTCAATTAAATAAATTTATTAAAAATATAAATCTCAGCGATGAACCGAACCCTAGTCACCATATTTAGCACTGCACTGCCGACGGATATGAATGAGACTTGAAAATTAATAAAAATATATTTTTTTTTTATGTCGCGATTTTATAGATCTATGTCGCAAGTGTATTAAAAAATAATGAAAATAAAATTACGTCTCCTTTCATATTACGCGAATAAATGTAAATTTTATACTAAAAATGTGATTAATTAATTATAATATTGTGTTGATTGTATATTTTATTAAACTTTTCTCGTTTGTCAACAGGTAAGCTGTCTGATTGGATTTATGGCTTCTCTTCGTAAAAAAGAAAAAGGTATTTTTGCATAAATTTCATATAAATATTATACAATATTACATTTATTTAATTTAATTATGATATTTAATTATGTTGAATACATCAGTGGACCAAGTTTTTCTGCGGCCTACAAATACGTACTTAGGTATGTGAAAACATAAATTTACTTACTTACCATCACCCCGTTTCCCCGCAGGGGTAGGCAGAGAAGATAGAGCGCCACACTCTTCTGTCCTGACACACAATTCTCGCCTCAACCACATTCATAAATCTTCTCATACAAGACCATCTGGTTTACCTGGTCGTGCCAAGTTGTCCGCGCACGTCTTCTACTTCTGGTATCGTCAACACTTGCGTCATGTATCTTTCTTACCTCTCTCGCCTCATTCATCCGTTCCATATGACCAAACCACCTAAGTGATCCTTTCTTAATATTACTCACTATACTTCTTCATTTTTTACTCTGTTATAAATAGATTTGCCACATATATACGCCACTTTCTAGTATAACAATGATAAAAATCATCGTTAAACCAACACATTATTATCAATATTCAAACACTGTCAGTGATTATGACTTAAAAATAACAGTGATTTGAGTCCCATTAAAATTTTTACCTTGGAAAAGTTTTTAAAAAACTTACATAGAATATGTTTATATAATCATGAAAACGAGGAACAAAATCAGACTGCAGCGGAAATGAGATATGTAGCAAAATCATTAATGATAGAGTGGAAAATTAACAAATCACTGGTGATCGTAATGCTCAACTTAGTATAATAAATAAGTTTAAAAGGGTCACTTAGATGGGTCGTGTCATGTGGAACGAATATATAAGAAATGAATTGTAGAAAATACATGACGCTAGTATTGATGACACCAGAAATAGAAGACGTCCGTGGAAGACTTGGCTGGACCTGGGAGACCAGATACTACATAATTATACTCATCTAAAAATATCACTGAATATTAATTGAGTTACCCAACTAGGCGAGCCTGTTTTAGGATAAGTTGCCAACTTTTTCCCTTAAGATTTAGTATTTATTGATACTATAAAAAACGATATAATCAAAATCAAATAATAATACATATTGGATAGATATCAATCGACTTCCCGGACGGCTGCCTGCGCATATTATTGTCGTCAGTGTACGGCACACGTGTTGAGTTACTTTTGCGTGGAGTTCCTCTCAATAATGGTAATGTTAACTAAGCTAAATAGAGTTCAGTGCTGATAGAAGGGACAGGGGTTTTTTCGATCGTTTTTACGAATATGAACAATAAGGGAACGTGATGTTATTAATTAATGTTTTCGATTTATTTTTTTTGTATTCGGTCAAAAAACAATAATATGTTGCACCATTGAGTAACTACCACGACAGTCTTAATAAATTTAATTATATGAAGTATTTTAATATTTTTTATTCCAACATTATTACGTAATTATAGACTGTGATAACAATTTATTAATGACCCTGTCTCATTTGTGGCTAGATTATTATAGTTTGACAACGGGTACATGGATGGTATACACACATATACACATATATATTATTAAATATTTTTTCTAGTTTAAAAGGTCGCCGGATTATATTACGGCCATAAGGCAACCTGACATTATAATCAGGTTTCGCACGAAAACTTCCGTCAGGTTTTTAGCGCGATATTTACATAACAGTATAAAAAGTAACACGTTAAAATTTTAATACACGGGGGACATTATGTGTATTAAGGACAATTTTATTATTAGTACCTACTATATATAGTACACCTAGATCTCTCCGAACTGAAAACATTTATTGCAATATTTCTAAAATCTATAAACAGATGTCGCCTCATTCTTGATAATAATTAATAATCTAGATTGGCGTTTCTCAAATGGTGTTATTTAGGGTTCCATGAAAAAATCAAAAAATAATTTAAAAAATCACTTATTAAACGCACGACGCGCGTATTTGTGCGAATGTAATTTATTTTTTAAGGGCGAGCTTTCATTTTTCCAGTTTGAAATTCGTGAATTTATACACGCTATTAGTTAAATTATTATAAGTATCAGATAAATAGTTAATGACGTTATTTGTTATGAAAATCATGCGAGTATAAATAATAATTATAATAATAAAAATAATTTATATTAAGGAAAACACATTCTTATTGTGAAGTTGTAATTATTCAGAACATAGGTCTAGAAATAGAGATCCAGGTTCGAATCCCGGTGACGCAAAAACAATATTTTTCGACAAAATTGATTTTATATGTATATATTTATAATTAATACATTAATTTAGTATTTATAATTTATATTCTATCTTTCTCTTTATGTGTATATAAGTGCACTCTTTTTGTATTTATGATTAGCTTTAAATACGTCCTGATGAAGATTGAGATAAGCGAAACCGGTTGACGTATAATAAATTTCGTGGTTTCATATAAAGTAATTGTTATTTTATTTAATATAAAAAATTATAGTATGTCTATAGGCATTTATAAGAATTTGCAACAACAAAATATCCTTGTTTCGCAACAATGGTCTCCCAACATATTATATGATCATTTTATTTATTTTAATATGTAATTTTTTTCTGTAGTGTGATTTTAAAATTATTAACCCGTAATAGCTCTGGAAAAAGATTACTCGTAATAGTACCATTTTTTGCCTTATCTAGCGAGGGCCCCAATGCGTCGCATTGGCTACGTTAATGTAGTTACGCTACTGTGTGTTGCCTTCCCCCTACAAAAAGTGTATCCATTTAAAAGACCTTGACTAAGAAAATTTTTCATCTGTGGCGTGTTTTTTTGTATATACTAATTAATTTTTTTTCTTTTCTTTTTTTATTAATATTAAAAATATAATACAATTTCAATAATCAGTAGATATATATATATATATATATATATATATATATATATATATATATATATTAACATTTGTTTCTTCTCTATGAGAGTAAGACTCGTGTATAGAGTAGGAGTATATACGAGTTAATTTATGTTTCAGTTAGTCTGTGTACATATTTTTTTACTTCAGTTACAAATTTATGATAGTCCATAATTTTTCTAATTGTGATGGGGAAATTGTTAAAAAATTTGATACCTTGATAAATGTATTGATTTTGAGTTGCGGTATATTTTAGTTTTGGGATATCAATTTGATCTCTATATCTTGTAGATCGGAATTCGCTTCTAAAATTTAATTGATTTATAATTTTGAAAATTTGAATTATCGATTTTTTTTGTATATGTCTACTATTTTTGGTACTTTGAAATCTGTGAAAAGTTGTATACTTGGATAGCCTTAAATGTATTAATTAGAAAGATATAAAAAAGGATCACTTAGGTGGTTCGGTCATACGGAACGGATGAATGAGGAGAGAATGGTAAGAAAGATATATGATGCAAGTGTTGATGGCACTAGAAATAGAGGACGTCCGCGGAAGACTTGGCACAACCAGGTAAACCAGATAATGGAGGATGGTTCTGTTAGAAGTCTCAACAGTCGGCGAGCTTGTATGAGAAGATGTGTGAATGTGGTCGAGGCGAGAATTGTGTGTCAGGACAGAAGAGTGTGGCGCTCTATCCTCTCCGCCTACTCCCACCGGGAAACGGCGTGATGGTAAGTAAGTAAGTAAGAAAGATATACATATAATTTTATTGAAAAATACTGTTGTTGCTACCTGGATTCGAATCTGAATCTCTTTAGTAGATGCCTTTCAAATAATGTAACGACATGTATTTATTTATTTATTACGTATGTCAAAAATACAATCTGATTGGTTAATACACCTTCCCCGGATTGGAAGAGATCCAAGTTCGAATATTTTTCGATAAAATTGATTTTATATGTATATCTTTCTAATTAATACATTTAATTAGTATTTAAAATATCACAAACCTGTGTTCTGAACAATTACAACTTCACAATAAGAATGCGTTCTTCTTAATAATATTTTTTTGTGCTACGTTAAAAATATTTAAAGGCTTCCGTTATGTTCTAAAGGTTCTAAATGCGACTTAATTTAATTGAGAAACCGTGATCTAGATACTTCCAGTTTTTAATTATAATACACAAGTAACGCATTAATTTCACTGAAGTAAATAAAATTAATTGCATTGTTATAACGCAATCTCTTCACACTTTTGATATCACCCAAGACACTGGTACGGTCACCCGGGTATATGGGTACACCTAAAGATGTCGATCGTAACTTGAATGCAGTACTTGCTGCAAGTAAAATGGTCGTATTTCCGATAACCAGATCGAGTCTTGCGCAATGTAAGCTATGTTATGACTCAGAGAAAGTTGAAATTGTTGATATTTTATGACATATTTGTGTAGAGTCTGGCCAATTCGTATCTTGATCATTCAAATATTCGGTTAACTCGACGATAAAAAAAAATATAAGAAAATTTAAATCTATTACGTGGAATTTTTTTCGATATAATTAACTTTGTGAAAGTTTAAAAAATCACATACGAATTAAGTATTCGCAATTATGACGTAAAGTATCAAAGTGTGACATTTCCTTTAAATATCCATCAGATCTTATATTTGGACATAAGACAAATCTTTATGTTGCGACTCGTTCAATATTTCCATACTAACAACAACTCTCCTCAAGCAATAAATCATGGACACAACACAAGACAAACAACAAACATCTACACACCAGTTCCGAGAGCAACAACGACATTTTATCAAAGATTCTACATGTTCTTAGCTCCGAAACTGTACAACACACTCAGTACCAACTGGAAATCGTACAATACCAATAATATTACACAAATATGGACCCAATATATGATTTAATCAGGTAGAGATGTGCCAGAAGCATGGATATCCAACAATTTAATATAATATATACAATTCTTTCACTAATAATTCACTAGTCCTACAACATTCCCACTCCATATATTTTTATTTTATTTTTACTTTTTTATTCATATTTGTAATTCTCTTTTTATTCCAAATCCACCACAACAGCACGAAAAAAAAAACTGGCTACTTTAACACAGACTTTAGTCTAGCAAAGTAGCCAAGACAACGCTGTATATATCAGAGATGAAGTCTACTCCATCCCACACAATAAACTATGTATTATGTATGTTTATTATGTATCCACCTCTGTTAGTACAAAAATATGGATGTCAAAATATAAATAAATAAATATGTTATAGTTTTGAGATAATCGTTAAAAATATGTCCAGATATGTCACATTTTGATAATATATATGTTTTTACAATTCAAAATGCTTTAAATTCATAAGGATATATAATATTATGATTGCATAGGCTTATCATAAGTTTTATTTCTATAAAACTACATTTATAACTCATTTTGTCTAAAAATGGAGATGTCACACTTTAATACTTAACGTCACAATTATTGTATTTTAATGATACTTTAAAAATTCATATCCTTTTGAAGAACAAAAAATATGCATCGTACCAGGGTGATACAGAAATACCTCCCACATTGAATAACGATATTGAATTGTTTATGCTACTTGCTTTTCTAATTCATGATAAATTATCAACAGCACGAAAAAAACTGACTACTTTAACACAGACTTCAGTCTAGCAAAGTAGCCAAGGATAATGCTGTATATATCAGAGGTAAAGTCTGCTTAATTGCAATATAATTGTATCTTATGTTGATCACGTTGTATTATAATATATTCACCTCTGTTAGAACAAAAACATGTGCGTCAATAAAGTCTAATAAATAAATATTGAAGAAAACTCTAACGACAACACGAGATGGTGCTGATTAAATTAGCCAGGAATTCATTGGATTGATAAGCAATTCATTTAAAATTCTCGCTCTAGATAGGCTCCATCGTTATAATTTTCTTTACACTTTCATATTTGCATTTTTGAGAACCTTAATATTTTTGATTTGGCAAGACAACCGCTACCTCATATCATCATCATTGTTGCATATAAACATAGATGCTGGAAGAATTCAGATACGGAAGGAGTTTGGCACTCACCATAATCCGGATTCTGCTGGCACCTCCAAAATATGGACTGTATGTTTTAATAACTATTTCGTCAAAGGTTCCTTTGGACGACGACGAGTTCCGACACTGTATAGACGCGAAGTCTCAAATTAGTATAATATTGTAATCGTTTAGGTAAACCTATACCGCACTGGCTCAAGGTCGCCAGTCGACTTATCGGCGGCGTGCTGGATGGGGAAGGGTATACACAGTGCATTATTTTAATTCAAAATAAATATGTATTTACACAAATAAGTGTATGTCCCAAACAGTCATCATTATCAAACGTTTTCTATCCACTGCTGGATGAAGACCTCCCCATGTATCACCCACTTTTCTCGGTCAATTGATATTCACTCCCGCGTAGATTGTACATTATTTATGTTAATAATTTAAATACAAAAGTACACAAAACATTACTCAATGTTTTTACACAGATTTTATTATCCAGGGAATAAAATATTGTTGTTGTGCTACCGAGATTCGAACCTGGATCTCTATCCAAACCAGAGAAGTTGCATTATCCAACCATGCTACAGCGATAGTATTTTTGACGACAAATTTACGACGAACCAATATGTTACACTTTTCAAATGAATACATCTATCATTCCATTATTTGAAAGCCATCTACTTTGTTGGATAATGCACCTTCCCCGGTTTGGAAAGAGATGCATGTTCGAATCCCGGTAACGCAACAACAATGTTTAATACATTTAATTAGTATTTAAAATATCATAGACCTATTTTCTGAATAATTACTACTTCACAATAATAATGTGTTTTCCTTAATAATAAATAGTTTATATGTACAGCGCCTTTGAAGTGAATTTTTTTACGAAAATGGCGCTTAAAAATTATCCTGTATTATTACTAATAACTTAGCATACTTGCAATAAATATAAATTTATAATACACTCTAAATTCGTCTAAATTCCACCAATAAAATAATATATTTCATAAATATTTTACGCGCATTCGTGCTTACAACAACAATGATTGATCTATTAAAAAGTGGTGCGTTTAAATATCTACTCGGTTTAGAAATTTACTATCGATAAATACTTTTAATATATGTTAAATATATTTCTTAAATGTACGTGGTTACTTTCTAACCACGAAGTCTGTAATCTTTAATATTGTTGTCAAGATTATGTCCAAGAAAACGCGTTAACTGGATTTTCACCTACAAAGGCACGGTTATTAAACAAGTAATAGATATCTCATAGAGACGAAGCTATTTTTTATTATATTTAATGGAAAATATATGGGGTAATTACAGGGCTTACGACCTGTCTTCGGCTGGCTTAAGTGATCACTTTATACAAATATAACGTTCACCAATTCTCACCCCTCCATCTCCACATTTATCAAATTTTTGAAAGTTATATATATGTTAATACGTGGACTCGCTTCGAGTTGGCTTAAGTGAACACTTTATCCATTGTAACGTCCACCATTCCACCCAATCGGCCTCCATATCTATCAAATTTTTGAATGTTGAATTAGTAAAGCCTTAGGATACTACTCAGTGCCAAAATTTAATACAAAATTTGCTCAACGTACGTTCTTATTTTGTGCTCCAAGAATATTTAATAAATTGTCACTAGACCTTAAAGGATCTAAAGTGATTAATGACTTCAAACCAAAAATAACAAAGTGGTTGCTTGATGTGGGTAGAAACCAAAATGAAACCAATTTGTCATTTGTGCTACCCTAACTAACTACCCACACATTCTTGTCACTGATCATTCTATATTAATGAAAATAATATTTTCATAAGTTTTTTTCAATATATTTTTATAACTTCTGATTATACTTTTTTTCACATAACTTTTTATAACTCACTCGTTATACTTACTTACCTCTAAACAATTACAAATTTTAAAAACTGTACAGGTAATAGCTTTAGAACAGACTACGTCTAGTATAGCAATTACGATAATTTTTCATATGTATTATTTATGCTACAAAAAAAAAAAAATATATATATATATATGTTAATATGTGGAAACACTTCAAATACCACTACACTATCGCCATCTATGGACTAAATTTGATATTTATTGTCCTGAAACAGCATATATGGTCAAAATGAGAATCTTTTTTTTTTTAATTATTTAAAGCAGCATATTATACTAGAATACGCATGAAAAATCAATATTTATCTATTTTTATATATTTATTTTTATTTTAATCAGTATATTTTTGCAATATGGTCGTAAATCATGTAATTTCCCACACTTCCATATTTTTCCATTAATAAAAAATAGCTTCGTTTGTATAAGATGTCTATTATTTGTTTAAAATATTGTTGATTCACAATCTTGTCGTTTCAAATTTTTTATATGCAAAGGAATATTGCCTTAATCCAGCAACAAATCCAACCAAGGAAAGGACATTATCCTGGGCACCACTTTAGTATAATTGAAGACCTGGAAGAACAGAACTGTGCTTTGAGTATCCAACATATGTAGGTACCTACTTTCCATGTACATATCATACCATTCCAACACATAATATATATTTATGATCATATACACACCTTTGTATTTTGTTTTAGTTTCTTCATAATCTGTATTGTATTTCGAATTTAGTTGAAGTTTTGTTATGTGTAAATAATTATTTTTAATATTTAATGACACGTTTTGGTCATTCATTTTAATAATAAATAATTCTTTAACTTTGTTTTTAAACACTATGAGTTAATTATATTCGCCGACCGGTTTCGAAAAACACCTTTTCCTTGATAAAAAAAAACTAACTAATGTCAATAAATAATTTTATTTTTTACTGTTTCCGAGGTAAATTTTTAGAACTCCATAATCACGTATGTTAAGATAAAACTTTGTTTTTTTTTTTTTAAATATAAGTCGGGTCCATGGAGAAAAAGATGGGCAATTGTGGTGGTTCGCGATTCCGTTTTTGAATCTAGTGAAATTTATTGCTCGGCTCCATTGGTTAATACAATGAAACGTTCATTGTACAATAAGATTTCCATTTTTTTATGGCTGTTCTTTGTGTCTTTGAATTTTTTTAGTCATACTTATTTCAAATTAAGCTTAAATTACGCGTTCAATAATATATTATACATTTTTTACATATTATAATTGCCTTATATATTGCTACATGTATATTGTTTCGACAGTAAATTAAAATGACATATTTACTGTTGTTACTTTGTAGAAATCCATAATCACATATGTGATAATAAAACACAAATTTTTTGATTCTACTCGTTTAATTTACTCGAGACGCGTTTCGCCTTGTAAGGGTATTGTCAATCTAACAATTTAACTCAACAACTTGTATTTATATCTACAGTGGAGGACAGCTATACAATTTAATTTTATGGAAATCTTCAGTGTCGAGTGTGGAGGCGATAGCCTTCCATAAATGTTTGAACAATAATGGGTTTTCAGAATTTTCTAATCATTTGATAGAAAATAGTCATGGTTTTGATAAAAAATTAGGATTATCAATTTTGCATACAAACAGTGTTGGTCACAAATTAAATAATTTTTAAGCGTTGGAAATAAATAAATCGTGTAAAACTAATCAAAAAATTATAAACAACCAACTAAATTTAACTACGAGTCACATTCTAAAATTTTTTCCTAAAAATTATTCGACTAAATTTGTATTAAGTAACAATTTGAGTTAGGTACTATGTTTATTTTTTAAATAATTGTTGTTTTTTTAATAACAGATTCTGATAAAGAAACAATAATATATGTTTTTAGTTAGTATTGACAACCTGAAGAAGAAAATGGTATTTTTCGAAACCAGTAGATGTATTTAAACTCAATAAGTGGTTAATAAAACAAAGTTAACAAATAAAAATATTCCATAAATTCATTGAACTTCTGGCATAATTATTTGTCGAAAAAACATTAAAGCCCTTGCCATTTAAAATTATCGTTCGGTAATTAGAACCTCAGGATATTTGGAAGAGCATTATTATTTTTTTGAGTTCGAGAGACTTTTGACAAATGTCAGAAAAAATTGCTATGACCATTGTTATGACTTACAAAATATCATTTTACGTAAACTGTCCGTCACGAAGTTCGAAATTCGGCGTAGCCAATGGGAAGGTCGTGTTTGTTCATTGCGTCCGTTCGCACGACTCGAAAATGGTGCGGATTTGAAATAACAAAAAACGATGTAATCTTTTAACATTTTCATATATTTGTATCTCATTTTTTTACAAGTATTAATGTTAGTATTGATTGATAATTGTAGTTCACTGTTCACTTTTACACGACAGAAATCGCAGTCTTCAAAATCACAGTCCGCTATTCGTTCCAAAAAATGTTTTGTCTCATGGAGAGAGTGACTCCATTAATGGACCGCGATAAGGAAGACCCTCTGTCTGATGTCGTGTGCGGAAATCGCAGTCTTCATAATCACAGTCTGTTATTATTCATTAACGAAAAAAAAATCACTTACGAAGTGAGAGTCCACCAGGCTGCCGAAATGAAATCTTAGAGGAGTAGCAGGAGGAATATTAATGGACCGAGATTTGGGAAACCCTCGGCACGAGTACTTTTATACAGAGTGTAACAAACCTAGTCCACAATATTGTATGTGTGGATACCTGACTAAATTACGAGTCGAAAATGTTCAAGGGATATATGCCCAATCTCAACCATATCAGACATATAAGCATTTCAAAAAAGTCGTAATAATGCAATTTTTCCGATTAATTGAAATATTTTATTGATTCCAGGTCATTGAATCTCGAGCGGCTAGACTATCTTTTATTAGATGATTTAGGACCTGAAGCATAAATATAGATTAATAATGGAACAATTTCGCAAATATTTATTTAGAAGTACGAAGACTTCATGCTTAACACGATTTTGTAAAAATTAAAACAATTATATTTTCCGTAACATTGTAGAATTTGCACATATTCTTTAAATATTTTCAACTCGTAATTTAGTAAGGTATCCACCAATTAAATATTGTGGACCGGTTCTGTTACACCCTGTATATAGAAGTATCTCAATTGAGATGACTTTGACACAGGGGAACGATTATCCAGACTAAATTAGGATATAACAGTTTTTTTTGAAATTTGTTTTTATTTTTGTATGTAATTCTTAACGTAGTACACACATAAACACTCCTATATATGCTCTATTATAGGATTAAAGTATTTTCTTTTACTAAAACTTATCTTTTACATATTTGGTTAGATTCATTTTAAATCTATTAAATTTCTCCTCCTTTCTTACGATTTCTGGGATTTCATTAAAAAATTTCATCGCACTTCATATACATCATCGATTTCTGAAGTTTGGCCTTCTTCCTGAATGGCAGTCTCAATCTATCCCTTCCTCTTGTACGATGCTCGTGCTCATGTTGATTTACATTAATTTTTCGTGTGAATTCCGCTGATATTTTCTTATTGAAGATTTTGTAAATAAATACCATTATATTCAAATATATTTTCTGCTTAAAGGTCATCATATTCAGATCTTTCAGCATCTATTTTTTTTAGTATTATTCTCAATGCTTTATTTTGCAACACTGACAAATATTCCATTTCTTCTTCGTTAGCCAAAAACAAAGTGCTCCTGCAGTGGTTGATGTGAGGAATAATAACAGAGTTGTATACTATTTCACAAGACTCAGTACTAATAAATCTTCTGATCTTTCCCTTTAATTTTGACTTTTTTGATATTGCAATACCTAATAGATGCCTACTTAGTTTCCTACTGAGATTTTACTTTGACAGCATAATATATTTCAAAATTAAAATCCCCGCACAGTGGATCATTCATTATTACGTAAAATATTAATTTGTGCAATAAAAAATATAGAAGTGTCTGGTGGGAGCTATAAGGGTTAAATATACTTTTAATTTATTTATTTATTTATTTATATATATTTTGACATCCATATTTTTGTGCTAACAAAGGTGGATACATAATACATAGTTTATTGTGTGGGATGGAGTAGTAGTTGATATACACAGCGTTGTCCTGGCTACTTTGCTAGACCAAAGTCTGTGTTAAAGTAGCCAGTCTTTTTTTCGTGCTGTTTTGGTGTTGTTTGTAATAAAAAGAGAATTCAAATATGAATAAAAAAGTAAAAATATATTGAGTGGGAGTGTTGTAGGACTAGTGAATTATTAGTGAAAGAATTGTATAAATTATATTAAATTGTTGGATATCCATGCTTCTGATTCATCTCTACCTGATTGAATCATATATTGGGTCCATATCTTATAGGAATTGTACGATTTCCAGTGAATTTTTAATGAATGCAGATATTTAGTATCGATAGCACATACTTCTGTGTACTTCTCAGGGTCTTCAAGATAGTTACAAAATATCGTCATCGATCGTTTTCAATTGTAAATATTGCATTGAATTCGAGTCCTTGGCTGAAGTCGTTCATTGAACTGTACCAATTGCACGATTTTACAGTCGGCCATTACAACATTAACGTCACTTCTTAGATTCGTGAGAAAAAACAGATCAGTAAAGACCATGTAACGTGGCTGATAGGTAGGCTTTATAGGAGATGAATTTCACCTCCAAAAGACTAAATGTTTTGTAGTATTTACTTTCATTCGTAGAGAATTGAATCCACGATCTTTGCATCGGTTGACGAACGCTCTACGACTAGGCTTAGAAATAACAAAAATAAATTAAAACACATATTTTAAATATATCAATAAGATGCAATTAGATTTTATATTAATATATAGATATAAAACTTAATATATAAAAATATATATATATATATATATATATATATATATATATATATAAAGATTAAAACAAGATGCAATTAGATAGCATATAAATACAATATAAGACTTAAAATAGATATAAAGTAACGTTTAATGTATAAAAAAACCAATGTACTATGTAAAACAAGATGGCGTATAAATACAATGTAAACTGTACCTTGTACCCAACGTTCGATTTGATAGCGAGAATCGACACGTGTGCACAAACGTTACCGAAAAAAGGGGAAGCTGTCAAATCAGGTGATCGAGGAGGCCAGTCGATATCACCACTTTTTGACATCATGCGGTTGTGAAAAATTTCTCGCAAAATCTCAAGCGTAGCTCGGGCTGTGTATGAGGTGGTACCGTCTTATCGTGTTGTAGGCCCAATCGACCCAATTCGAAAGTTTTTCAACATATGACGATAGCGATCACCATTAATGGTTACAACATTGACATTATTATTTAGATATAATGTTTTAATGTTTTCAACACGTTGTTGATACGTTAAATACTCTATAATAAATTGCAATTAACTATTCTTTACGACTATTAAATACGAACTGACAAATGTTTGCAAAACAAAAATCGTGACCAAACAAAATCGGCCTGGAATATAATATTCGCTCTGTTGTCTATTTTTTACGAAAGACGCCGTGACCAGGTATTGGAAGATGGTTCTGTTAAAAGCCTCAATAATCGTCGTACTTGCAAAAGAGGATGTTCAGCGTGGATGAGGTAAGAATTGTGTATCTCATGAGAAAACGGGGTGATGATAAGTTAGTTAGTTAGTTAGTTAGTTCACCAGGTTTTGTGATTTCTTCTTGCAAACCACAATATTCTATCAACTCTCTTTACAATCTATATTTAAAAAAAAAATTAAGTATTGATTCCATTATATTTTAAATAACCGCACGATTTCTTTGGGCTACCCGATAGTATCTGTGAATTTTAATAGCTTAACTAGAGTCAAGGTGAAATCCCGTGAAATGTTCTACGGTCAATCTAAAGAATTTTCTCGAAGGCCGATTTCCAGTTATTCTTCTATTCAATATAGGTACACGACTGTGCCAACCGTCAAATTAATTCAATACGATAAGATCGTGTAATATAATCAATGCCTGCACGTACGTGTACCTACACGCTGCATTCCCACGTGGGTAAGCAGATAGACTGTTGTCGGAGGTTATAACCTCGTTCCAGGAGATCTGTATTTATACCCATGTTGTAGGAACAAGCCCATAACTGTACTTGAAAATAGTAATAATAATCGATGTATTATAATTAAAACACTGTTTTTATCAACTGAGACATCTTCTCCCTGAGGCAGCCCGTCTACTAATTATGGTGTCACGTGTGGACTACAGTAATAGTATGAATGCTGACATGCCAATGTTTCAGCTGGATAGATTATAATCTCTTCTAAGTGCGACAGCATATATGAAGCTTCTAAATTATCTAACATAATATCCATTTTTCGTGAACTACATTGGCTCCGTTTTCATTAAAAAGTTGATTTTTAATTGTGCTTGTTGTTGTACAAGGCCACATGGCGCTTCAGCATCTTCAAAAGCTTTGCATCCCATACAACTTAAATGGTAGATAAACGTCAAACACTCAGGTCAGCCTCTACTTCAACTACAAGAAGGGTTGTAGAACCGACCAACCGTTGTCTGAAATCTATGTTCAGCGAATGGGTATTTACGTGTAAAGTCTTTATATAAAAATATACTTAAAACTTACCTTTTCAAAAAAATCATTATAATTATATTTTTTACCAAACCGCATGGCAGTTTAACGGCAAAGATTGCCTTTTACATAGTTAAACAACTTTTTTTTTTTGTATAAATTTATTTTTTATTTTTTTATTTTTTTTTTTAAAATAGAGATGCGTACACGGAATACATGTCACATCAATATTCTTACTATTTTCAAACTAAGCTAAATGCTTGTGCTCTGAAAATAGGACTAACTTGCTGGTGTCCTGGAACGAGGCGCGAACCCCCGACCACTAGATCACTAGGCCAACGTCTTGACCACTACACCAACAAGCTACTCAATAAAATATAACAAGGGGAAAAAAATAGATAAGATGATGTTAGATAAATTACTTAGAAAGATATAAAGAAATAAATCAACCTTTCGAAAAAATATACAATTTTTACAAGGTGCATCAGATCTACTCCATAGTATTTTATGGGATTAGATTATAATATTAGATAGGAATATGTTATTTTACTTTGTATTTTAAGGTGGTCACTGTGGTTTCATAATTTTTTTAAATGTTTAATTAGTCTGTATTGATTTTGTTAATTATTCTTGGCACAACACACTCTCTCGTTCTCTCACCGTACACACTGTTCGCGATCGATCGGTACTCTCACGGTTCAACCTGACGATCTGCTATTGTGAAGATCACTATTTATATTTCCATTTTTTATCAACTCCTCAAATATTATAGCATATGTCACGGCCGTTCAGGACTTCTATGTAAAATTTTCTGACCAGTGCCCTTGGTGCGGCTGCGCCCGTTGAACCTGTTCCAAACCAGCCCTGAGATATATTTTAATATAATAGTGACCAAAAATTATCTTTCTCACTACCTACTATTATAGTTACTTGTCACCAATAATCGCAAGTCAAGGATAGACAATATTAAATATTGTCGCCGAGACCAGACAAACGACGGTAAACTATCAGTTTTGAATGTACCCACTCGCATTGATCCGAAATGTGTAATTGCAACGGCCTGACCTTGGCCAGCCGACAGTACTGTCAAGCCAATACTTCTCCGAAACCAGTTGTGGTACCGGGACCGCTCCAGCTCCACCTCCAGGCCGGCGTGTGGCAAGCTGCAAGTCTTGCGAAATGTCTATATCAATTATTTTTAAAAATTAGCGGCACTGAATGAAATGGGGGTAAGTCTTGGTTTTATTTGTTGGTGTTTGAGTGATCCAGTTTACCTTCCTATCATCGTGTCATAAAATTGATAGCCCCTGATTTATTGCTGTCAATCGACTTTCAGGTGCCTGCCAGAAATACTATAATAGAATCATTTTATCTTATTACTGTAACAATAATGGAACGGTTGCTCAGTTTAATTCTCCATTACACAGAGATTTAAAACTTGGGTAACGAGTACGCAGATGTTCGTGATGTATTGAATATATTATATGGTTTGGTGATTTTTGCGGACAGGGTGTTTCCGGATGGATTTTTGCAGACTGGATGTTTCCGGATATTGACTATTCCGGACATAGAGTGGTTATCGGCCCTGTTAGAAGCCTCAATAATAATAATCGAAGAGCATGCTTAAGAAGATGTATTGAATCTGGATAAGGCTAGATTTGTATGTAAGGACAGAAGATGCCTACCTCCGTATCTGCCTATCTTACTTTAATTAGTTTATATATATATATATATATATACAGGATGGCCCAAAAAAAGTGAGAGCATTTCGTAAAATGTGATATAATAACATCAAAATTAGTTTAACTATATCAATAATACCTTAAATAGTTTACTACTTTATTAAATCACCTTTTTACCTATATTACGTTTTATTTCGACAATTTCCAGTCGCCATCTTTGATTATTAATTATCCCATTGTTTATATTTGTTTTTTTTCAAATTGTTGCACAGAATGACAAAAATCACTGCAGAAGACCGTATTCTGATATAAAATTTGCGAACTGAAAAACGTTGGGATGCTAGGAAAATGATCAAAGAGTTTCAAAACAAAGCCTCGGGTGTAGCTAGACATTACAGCAGGACGGAGCTCCATCTCACACAACCAGAAATACAATCAACTTTCTTCGTCGTGAGAATGTTAATTTCATCGAGCCAGGCGTGTGGCCACCCAACAGCCTAGATTTAGACGCAGTATGGGGTGTTATAATGATTTCTAATTAGCTAAATATTGTGCAAAAAAAATTTTAATTTATTATATTATGTTTTGAAATAACTCATGTGTTACGAGATGTTCTCACTTTTTTGGGCCACCCTGTATATATATATATATATATATACAGGGTGGCCCAAAATATATATATATATATATATATATATATATATGTATGTATTTAATATTATGTTTTGAAATAACTCGTGTGTTACGAAATGTTTGCACTTTTTTGGGCCATTCTGTATATATATATATATGTATTTAATTTAAGGTCTCTTGTGAGTTGGATAGCGCATAGTTTTTTTGTCAATTTCGCCCCAGACTAAGCTGAGATAAACAACAATAAAGACAACTAAGCCGAAGCGGCTTCCTCCTAGGATAAGGGGACGAAGATGATAATAACGATGAAATAAGTTTATTTTCAATGGACGCATAAAACAAGCTTTTTAAAAATTTGTGGATACTGGGCCCCACGTGGTCGATGCGTGTCATTGCGTGACGCAAATCCCTCGCCTCACTTTATACTGAAATACGGTTAGAAAAGATATTGCGTACTTACATCCCAATGGTGTTCTAGAAATCTCTATGTCTCTGGAGATTGCAAATCGTCTGTCAACAAATGGTTCTTTGACGTGACGAAATGGTTAATTTCAACATAATTAACGTGTTACAAAATTAACGAACACAAAAGATACCACCGGTGCGCCTTCGGCCGGATAAAGAGGACAATCCAGCTAAAAAGAACAACAACATCCGACCAGAAAAGAGGTTAGTGCAGTTCATGTAACATATGCGTGTTTATTGTTGATCGGAAACCTGGGAACCAGCTATCTAAGGCATTTACATAAACACCGATATTGCTCCATTTCCATGGTTGCAAACCAACACGAAATTCCCCATCAAAACAAAACTACTCGATTAATCTTTCTGAAATTTGACAGACAGATTGCGTCAGTGGCGTCTTCGTAGTACACCTTATCTCATCTTATATTTCGAGACAATTATAAGTTAATATTATTATAATGCACCTTCCTCGGTTAGGAAAGAGATCCAGGTTCGAATCCCTGTGGCGCAACTACAATGTTTTTCGATAAGATTGATTTTATGTGTATATCTTTCTAATTAATATATTTAATTAATATTTAGAATACATGTAACTTGTACGCCTGCTTGTGAACTATGCCTATTTTAACACAGATTTTTCTAGTGAGACAGGCACTATGACCTCAATTGTATAAACACCTTAAGTAGATAAATGAATAAATAAACCTGCAATGGTTCCAACTTTTTCTCAACGCATTTCTCTTTCTCTTGGTTTTCATCCAAATTTTCAGTCTATACTCAAATTTTGATGAACTTCTTTCGTCCTTCAAATCACAAATAAACAGGATCTGAAGATATGTTTTATGCGATAGAAGCTCGTTTTTTTTTGTATATCTAACGAGCTTCTGGCATCATTTGTTTATTCTACTTCCAAGGTATTTATTATTGAAGTTAAACCTTGTCAATATACTTTATAAAACTTGGTTCATGTTTATTCTGAGCCATAAAAACATATGCATGTTAATAAATACATAAATATATGTACGTCCATTATGCATTCCAATTCTATTTTGTGGTCAAGCGATTGGTGACCATGGGGTACGAGGTTCGGTTCCCAGCTGACGTAATAGCTAACGACTCATAAGCGGCGACGAAGAAGCGTCATCACGTTCTCTGTAATAAGCTTTCTCTGCATCCACTTCTCAAGATATCAAAATGATTTCTACATCTGGGAGACATGCAATAGATCAAATATATTGAGGTAATATGAATTGAATACATTTTTAATACAAATTAAATCTCAATTAATATTACTTTTAAAATTAGCAATATTAACTTTGTGGTTAAAATTCATATTTTTTATTTATTATATTTGTTTTATTAACCACTGAATTGAGTTTAAGTACATCTACCGGTTTCTAAAAATACCATTTTCTTCTTCGGGATGTCATAACTAAAAACATATATTATATAGTATAGGAAATTTACTCATAAATTCTAAAGACAAAGATGATAAATTTAACAATTCTGACATCTTCTGATGTCTTCTTTGACATCCTGAAGAAGAAAATGGTATTTTTCGAAACCAGTAGATGTATTTAAACTCAATTCAGTGGTTAATAAAACAAATATAATAAATAAAAAATATCAATTAATATTAATTAAATTTCGATAAATAAATTTCTTGTGTACATCTTTGAAGTTACAATATTTTGAATATGTCCAAATCTTTGTAGGAACCAATTACTAGGATTTATCCCCTGAAAGATAGAGATGTCACACAGAGACGAAACTATTATTTTAAATTACATGGGATTATTAGAATGGAAGTCTTGGACATTACCAAGCTTACGACCTGTCATCGGCTGGGTTAAGTGACCACTTTACACAATGTAACGTTCACCTATTTACCCATATTTGGACATACTCCAAATATTGTGAAATATACTAGTCTAAATATGAAGTTTAAAATTGAAAAATACTGCCTTTTCAGGCGTATAAATATTAATGTACACGTGTTGAATATTGTTCAATAACAGAGTATCAACAGTTATTGTATATCTTATTAAGGAGAACACATTCTGTTGTGAACGAAACAGATCTGTGATGTTTTAAATACTGACATAAAGTATTAATTATAAATATACACATATAAAATCAATTTTGTCGAAAAATATTATTTTTGCGGTACCGGAGTGTGTTCTCCTTAATAATATAAGTTGTATCAATGTGTCCAAAATTTTATAAAAATGAATTGATAATTCTGGCGTCTGCAGTCGATTTACTCAAAGGTATTTGAGATAGCCTAAAAACAATGTAGATGGCTTTCAAATAATGGAACGACAGATGTATTAATTTGAAAAAGTGTAACATACAGGTTCGAAAATTTCTACAATTGTTAGCGTACTTCTCCGGATTGGAAATAGAGATCCAGGTTTGTATCCCGGTAGCGCAAAAATAATATTTTTCGACAAAATTGATTTTGAATTTGATAAAAAAAAAACGTACGTTGGTACATAACGATACGTCGTACTGCTGTTTATTAATAAATTTAATCTGATTCGTATAATTATGGACCAGTTAGTGCCGATAATGTTAGGTAGGTACCTACCTGCTCACCAACACAACGGAAACGATTCGGCCTTGCGTTTCTGTCAATCGCTACTCCTAGCCGTAGGTCACTGTACTTAACGCAGCCAACTAAACTAGATTTCATTTAGAGGCAGTATATTAAATTTATCGCGCAATTGTTGGGACTAGCGCGAAACGTTTGTACCTACCTAACCTTTTAATTTATATATATATATATATACATATAAAATATAACTATATTTTTTATCCTATTTCTCACACTGTCGCACAAAATCGCTCGTGCAACATTCATTCGTGTAAAAAAAAATTAAACACGCAATCATGATGATGATCTACGTGAGTCGGTAAAGGTGTGTGCCGAATGCGTCATTGTAATCCATGAGCAAAACACGTGCGATAATGATTCATGTGTCAACTTAACGCCGAATTATGTACCGTTCTTTACGCCACTCTCGAGTCTCGAGTCGAATCTCTGAGATAAATCTCATCAATACAATAATTAGGCCCCAATCCATAATGGGAAAAGGGCTCACAGCATAAATAAGCATTGCGTATAAGACATTAGTAATGTGTGGTTTTTGTCCATTTAATAGTAAAAGTAAATTAATCATATAATATTCACATTTTATGGAATTGTTTAATTGTACGTCAATCCTGAAGAAGATACGTCAGTATCGAAACCGGTTGACGTGAAAACAATACAGTGGTTTAAACAAAGTTAAATATAAATACAATTTTAAATTATGTCTAACCACAAAGTTAACGCTACAAACATCAACAAAATTTTTACGTTAGTTATTCGATTTTCCAGATATATTCCAAGCACAGCTCTGCCCTGCCACTCTTTGTCGTCGCTCCATCCATCCCAGCTGGATTGTTCAGCGTCCAGCTGAACAGATAAAGGCTATTGAAAAATTAGTAAAGGCAGTGGCGTCACGATAGACAGTAATGAGAGACCAACTGCAAAAAATTGATTATAAACGATTATATAAATCGAGAATTTGATTTAGCTCTGTGACCTGTAAAATTAATCACTCAATAGTGAATTAATTCGTAATAATAAAACGGAAAATGCAAATACCTTCCATCGGTTTACCTTGGGTTAAATTGGATAGAAGTTAATTGAAAAATTTGTTACTGAAATATTTTATAACGAATTAGATTGCAATTGCAGTTGTCAATGGAAGATTCACACAATACTTGCTAAAACATTGCAAAATGCATTATTTGCAGATAATACTGAATTAATTAAACTATAACAATATAGCAATATGGCTGAAGAAAAATAAACTTAAATGTAAATAAAAGTAAATTCGCGAACATTGTAAATAAAATAATACCAATATATACTCCTTAATTAATTATGCTATTTTAGTTTGGGGAGGAGCAGCAAAAACAATATTGGAGTCGGCTAAAAAAGTACAAAAAACCATTCCAACAATTCTCAAGGTAATAATTGATCGTCCCTTTAGATATCCATCAGATCTTATATTTAAAGAGTACAATGTCCTAGATATAAGACAAATCTTTATGTTAAGACTCGTTCAATATTTCCATACTAACAACAACTCTCCTCAAGCAATAAATCATGGACACAACACAAGACAAACATCTACACACCAGTTCCGAGAGCAACAATGACATTTTATCATAGATTCTACATGTTCCTAGCTCCGAAACTATACAATACACTCAGTACCAACTAGAAATCGTACAATTCCAATAAAATTACACAAATATGGACCCAATATATAATTCAATCAGGTAGAGATAAATCAGAGCATGGATATCCAACAATTTAATATAAAATACTAAATTAATGTATTAATTATAAATATATACATATAAAATCAATTTTGTCGAAAAATATTGTTTTAGCGTCACCGGGATTCGAACCTGGATCTTCATTTCCAATCCGGGGAAGTGCACTACCTTTGTGCTATAACGCCAGTATTTTTCTTGACAAATTTTCAATTTATATATTTCAATATATTTCAATTTTATAATATTTATTTATAAAATTCTAAAAATAATTTGTAGTAAAAAGGAACAATTATGATCTTAAATACAAAATAAGTGTATTAATTACAAAGATATAGACAAAGAAAATAAATTTATCGTACTTACCATACTTCGTCGGATAGGAAGGGTTCCTGGTTCGAGTCACGGTGGTAACAAAAAAGTATTTTATCGATAAATTAATTTCATCTGTCTATCTTTCTAATTGATACATTTAATTTGTATTAAAATATCACAGAACTATGTATCGAAAAAATGGAACTTCACAATAATAATGTGGTCTCCTTGAAAAAAAAAAAACTCTAAATTAATTTGATCAATTAGAAAGATCTACAGAAAAAAAAAATTTGGTTACCACCAGGATACGAACCCGGAACTATTCCTACAGGGGAAATTAATATTGATTATTTCAAATTAATGCTTTCTTCTTAGATACCGTCTGGGAAGTAATATACCCCGAGGCGAAACCGACTCTTGTTTTTGACATTCGAATGTCATTGAATACATTATATGGTTTTTTTTATTAATTGCAATTAGTTCGCAATTAACATAACGTATAGGAAATCACCAAATTGGGATCACGTCACGCGACTTGTAAAAAAAATTCCTAGATTTTATTGGCAATTTTTTCGGCAACATTACTTCTGTACCACTTTTTATGTATACTCCTTTTTTTATGTAATGATCATGATATATGATCATTACTTCCGTTAAGACTACTAGGATTGTGTCCATCTTGTCTTGGCTGCTGGCTTTTTCGGCGTGTACCAGGTTCACTAAATGTATCAGGAATCGATCTGGAGTGAGCCTTCAATGACCTTCAACCTTGGATGAAAAGCAATAATAATAATAAAAATGTATACTTTTATTTGTTATCTTTGTTTTATTAACCACTTAATTGAGTTTAAATACATCTACCGGTTTCGAAAAATACAATTTTCTTCTTCAGGGTGTCATTACTAACTAAAAACATATATTATTGTTTCTTTACCAGAATCTATTTTTTAAAAAAAAGGACAATTATTTAAAAAATAAATTTCACAACGTCAACTAACTACATTTCTAAATTTCATTAATTCATTTAATAATCGAATACAATTTACATTAGAAATGGAAAATAATTCGACCCTATTTTTTTTAGATCTAACATTGATTAAAAATAATAATAAAATTGAATTCAAAATTTTTAGAAAATCAACTTTTACAGATACTATCATACACAATGAATCTAATCATCCATTATTACAAACATTCAGGATTCCACTCCATGATACATCGTTTAGTCAATATATTATATAGCATTCTGTATTGCTGTCCCTGGAATTGTACAAATGGTGTTTTTACGTATTAACTTTGAAATATATATATCTAGTTAAAAACATTATTGAAAAATACGAACAAAACATTCATATGATTTGACAGATCTATCAAAGATAGTTTTATTTATTTATTTACATTCTATCCCGAATCATTTTGAGAGTTATTTACTCTCGTGTCATTACATTTTTTTTAATTACATTTAATTATTAACATCGTAATACCATCATAGGTTGGCTCCGGTATCATCGCACCAGAGCCATACCTGTACAGTGTGACGTGAGACTCGTTATCACATTCAATTCAGAGGGCAGCCAGAGAGAAGCTATAGAAATCATGCTCCCCCAAAAGAACGTCACATTTATGTGTGGCAGTCGCAGAACTCAGTTATAGTCCGAATCAGAAATTCACCCTGTCCAGGTCGCAAGAGGTGCTAGGGAGAGCCAGTAGAATGCTCCGTTAGATCTCTCTAGCTACTGCTCTTCCCGGCATCGTCCATCACAGCAACCCCCAGCGGGAGACCCACACCCTAATAAATTCCCAGAAATGTACGAGATTCATTTCATTTCTTAATAAGTCATCGTTCCGGGGGGTCCAATAATAGAGGGTGACGCGATATGATCATGAGACATAGATGAGATGACAGGATGACAAAAGTTATTATATAGCCAAAATGGCACTACATACATAGAAAATAGACGGGGAGACGTATTATTATTATGGATGTTACTCCACAAAGTATTTCCATGTCAATTAATGATATTAACAATGTGTAAAACCTGTGTGAGAAGCGAACTACATTAAAAGTTAGAAAAAAAATAAAAATAGAGGATGCAGAGTACCAGAGATTTGTACCATCCTATCTAAGCATTCACATGTGCTTTTTCAATATTTGCAACATTATTTTGTGGCAACGTATTATATAAATAATAAGAAAAAACACTTTGTTTTAACCACTATTTATCCATAAATCAACATTTTCTAATCGTGTTTTGGAAAAAAACAATTTTTTTTGATATTAATAAGACTTTAGAAATTATACATACAAATACCATCGCTTTGCAGTTAGATAAATTAGAAATTGTAGAAATAAGCAAAAGTATTAATAGTAAATTAAATATGAGTTAAAAATTTTAATTAGAAAGATATACATATAAAATCTCTTCCCTAATCGGCGAGGGTGGAACGATCAAACGTATTAATATCAAAAAGGTAACATATAGATTCCAAAATTTGTCGCTAAAAATATTGTCGCTGTAGCTTAGCTGGATAATGCACTTTCCCCGGTTAGGAAAGAGATCCAGGTTCGAATCCCGGTGGCGCAACAATAATATTTTTCGATAAAATTGATTTTATATGTATATCTTTTTAATTAATATATTTAAAATATCACAGACCTATGTTCTGAATAATTACAACTTCACAATAAGAATGTGTTCTCCTAATAGTAAATTAAACATTACAAATACTTTTTGCAAACTGTTCTTGTAAATTTGTTTGTAAATGGCTTAAAATTTTAATTTTAGTATACATTGTATCCTGAAGAAGAGACCATTGGTCTTGAAACATGTTGAGGTATCAAAAATAGTGGTTTAAAGTGTTTTTTCTTATTATTTAAATAAATGACATTCATTGTTATTTATATATTTATTTGACGGCCATAAGAAGAACTACTTTTCACTAATATTCTTGCTATTCACTTTATTAAAAACTCCATAAGATCCCAAGCATTTAAAAATATTTGAAACCATGAATAATTGCCTTAATTTGACACCTGTCATTTGACGAATCTGAGAAAATATCTCAGAACATTCGAGATGTACTTGGAGTGATTCAGGCGGTGGCCTAGTGGTCCAGCAGGTAGTGAAATCTGTCAGAAAGAGAGAGGACTGCCGTTCGACTACTGGTCGGCGGCCTCGCTTGTCACCTTGTCTGTAACTGTTATACTGGACATGTATATTTATGTTTGAATACTATAACATATAAAAATACTACCTGTTTTTGTATAAAGTAACGAAATTAATAATGATTTATTATATGTACGCCCCTGATATGACTCAACAAAAATGTGACAATAATATGGAGGTATATCTAATAAATTATATACCTCGATCCGATAGCGTTTCTATGTTTTAGATCTCTTCATTTATATATTTATTCGTAATAATTTTACACTTTACATTGGTACAATGATTAATGAAAAATTTAGTAAATTGAGTTGAGCCACTGTTTTATTCCGCTATATTTTATTATATTAAACTTTAGAAACTTTTCCGGGAACATTTCTCATTATCAATAATACAATTCAACTAAAGTTAAGAACATTTTCAGATTTAAGTGAAAGTCAAGGGAGATGGAGATGAAGTTTAAATAGATAAGAGAGAAGTAATGGGCGATATTTGGATGTTTATTATTTTCTTATTGTTATCCTTATTATTCAAAATTTCAAAATTTTTTTTGGCGCAACAATGCAGAAGTTCTAAATTGTTACTGTCAAAACTAACTTCTATTCAATTACATTAAAACTAACTAACAAATTAACTAAATTAGGAAATTATATAAAATTGATCTTAGCATAGCGAATAAGAATAAAATAATGTCGCTCAGGTGGTTTTCTTACATTGAACGAATGAATGAGGAGAGAATAGTGAGAAATATTTATGACACGAGTGTGATGGACCAGAAAAAAGGAACGTCTGAGAAAGATTCGGCATGATCAGGTAAATCAGATGGTTCTGTTAGAAGCCTTAACAATCGACGAGCTTGCATGAGAAGATGTATAAATGTGGATGAAGCAAGAGTTGTGTATCAAGAAAAAAGAATATGGTGCTCCGTTGTGTCTGCCTATAGTTAGTTAGTTATTATTTTTTTTTATAAATTAAATAATTTGGAATCGTTGGAGATAAATCATAATATTATAAACAATCAACTAAATTTGACTACGAGTCCCATTTTAAATTTTTTTCCTAAAAATTATTCGAGTGAATTTGAATTAAGTAACAATTTGAGTTTAGGTACTAAATTTATTTTTTAAATAATTGTTGTTTTTTTTTAAAATAGATTATTGTAAAGAAACATTAATATATTTTTTTAGTTAGTATTGACATCCTGAAGAAGAAAATGGTATTTTTCGAAACCGGCAGATGTATTTTTAAACTCAATAAGTGGTTAATAAAACAAAGTTAACAAATAAAAATATGAATTTTAACAACAAAGTTAATTTTGCTAATTTCAAAAAAAGAGTTATTTTGTTATTAGCAACATCACAAAAATCATGTGATGCAAAATTTGGTCTCCTAGAGAGCAACTGAGCAAAATATCGAATATAAAACTGATAGCCCAAATTTTGCTCAGGGTCCTAAAGAGAAATTATGCAAAATTTGGTTTAAATCAGGCTTATATTCAATATTAAATATATATTTATTTAAGTGTATGAAAACATTAATTACATTACAGGTTGAATAAAAGTGCAATTGAGATTATTAATAAATGTTTACGAAAAGAAGTAAACGTAGTAAAGGCACCTATAACATGTATTATATATATATAATTTGTATTTATAAAAAATCATTCGTCAAGGAACGTAACCAAGGAGACAAAATTAAAGAAAAATTATTAAAAATCCATGACGACATTGGTGGTGGAATTAATATAAGGAAGCGCGGGTTACTTTGGGTTGCGGAAGTTACTGTCAGCAAGGCTACTGTCGTACGTACTGTCAAAAAAACTAACTATTCACAACTACCATGTACGTGAAACCTAGTTTTTGCCTTTGTAAAGGAGATCAGATTGAAGATTAAATATAATGTGAGTAACTTTTACGGTCCAAAACAGGGTGGCCTAACAGAAGAACTGGAAACTTCAGACAGACGATTCACAGAATATCGATGACGATAACGTTGGCGAAGCATGAGATGGAACGGATGTCCAAGGTTATCTCACACAAGCCAACAAGATCTTTATTGAGAGAAAGACCGATATGACGATGGACCACCAACATCTAGATTTATTAATTTATTAACGTATTATATTGAATTGTCTAACAAGTATTTGTGGTTTAGTTCAATTATTTATTATAAAATTAATTTTTTAATCAAAAATTACAATATTTTAATCAATGATGTTGTTTCGAATTTATAAACACATTTTTGGCGCGTATTTTTGATTCAGCCGCGATCACTGTTATTGACACACTCCGCGTCCAAATTCTCATCCGTACATTTCTTCATGTTCATGTATTTTCAGTGTGAAATGTGACCTTGATGCCAGCGGACGTCAGCTTGATCGATATTTGTTCGATCTCGACAGCCTTTCAGCTCCAGTGCACCAGCACTGTATTGTTTGTGATCCTGTGATTTTTATGCACAGTAATATTGTTTGTTTGTGCCGTGGGTGAACTTGTGACATCGCCGTATTCAATTGAGATCGGCTCATCCGCGTGCCATTTGTGTGATCTCGGCGGCGACTGCATGGATAATGAAAATGTCATATACAAGGTAAGGCGAGCAGTCCTTTCGAATTCCGGTTCCCCGAAATTCACTGGTACTTTGGCTAGAACCCCTATCCCCTCATCAATCTCAGCCTGTACCACGTTTCCCTCCCCTACCCTGCGGTGATTCCGATTTACGACCGGAATTGTCGTATTCCATTCTGCGGGACGTGCTACCCAGAGATTGCATAATTCAGATGCATTCTCCATTATTGTTCACGGTTTCATCCCATCTTTCAACCAATTTTTCGATGCAACCAATTTTTCGATGCGAATAAAAATCGACTAATCTGGTATCAAAATAGTTATCGAGTCAATTTCTGAGGTCATCATCGTTGTTGAACATAACACCACGCATTTGATTAGAGAGCGACCGCGAAAAATGTGATAATCTGACGAGGCGACTGTAGGGTGGACTGAATCTCCTATTGTAAGCACTGAAACCTTGATTAAAGACGAAAAGAAGTATATATATCGAAAATTTTATTAGGGCCCAAAAATTAAGAAAAACTGTAAGACACGAATACGACGACACTGGCATTTCAGAACAGAAAAAATGCTATTGCTAAATGTCACTTTTTTTCATCGATATAGCATTTAAAAAAAACCGCAAAGACTTATTAATAATACGTACATATATAAAACGAATTTCGAATACGAGTATACCTATTCTATTCATAATGTAAGAGATGAGACTGTCTCCTTAACTAGACCAAAGTCTGTATGTGCTAAAGGAGTCAGGTTCATACGTTGTATAATACAAATATGATACGATTATTTTCAATCTAAACCAGAAAATAAATCGACAAGTAAATAGAATTGCATCTCATAACTAAATTTTACTACCGATACGGCAGACAAATAATTGTGACAACATTTAGTAATTCTAGTATACCTACCATTAAAAAACTACAAACGAATTCAAGAATCATTTAAAAGAATATCAAATTTAACCCTCAGCATACCATGATAAAAAATACCCGTACGCAGCCATAATGTCAACTTGTGTTACCGCGAGAAATGTGTAATTTTAAATAGGGGAAAAATGCCTTTATTTGTTTCAAAGGTGGTAAAATACTTTTTATCATACTTTTACTATAAATACTGATAATATAACGGAGCATTTATCGATCTTACCGAGCGGTAGACCTGTGTTACTGCATGGCTACGGAAGGGTTAAAATTGTGTTGATCTCAAACCTCTACCCATCCAATATCATTTAAATCGCGTCCGTATGTAGTATACGTATGATCAAAGTTTACCTGATCAACCTTTGTATATTATTAAATAAATAATTCAGGGCCGCTTGTTAGATCGTTAATTATATTGACTAGTTGGTTAATTGGACAACACTTGCAAACTTTTACATTCGTTAAGGTGCTGAACATAAACAAAAAATATGAACAACTAAAATAAAAAAACAAACAATAGACGATTACGATTTTTAATACGTAAAATTATTACCATTACTAGAGATTTTTTACTATTAGTTTAGCTACTATTCAAATAATTGTGTACTTAACAGGCCATTAGAAATTATGAGCATTGTTATTGACTGACACTATATATATTTTTATTGTTGTGAAGACTGGCAAAATGGCCTGCCTTGTTATACAGTATTATATATTTACAAAGTTTTAAACTAATGCGTATATAAATATATATATATATGCTCTAATATGAACATATAATTAATATATTTTTTCCTCCTTTCTTATGTCCTCTGGTATTTCATTGAATTCTTCATCAATATTTTGTTTTCTTCCTGAATGGCAGTCTCAGTCTATCTCTTCCTCTTGTATGATGCTCGTGCTCATGTTAATTTTTCATCAATTTTTCGATATTTGTTTAGTGATAAACCAATCTGTCATCATAAATACTTGGGGTGAACTTCAACCTTCGTTCTAGAATAAATGAGAAATTGTAGCCTGGTAGTTATAAATAGTTCCTCTGACATTCTCAAGACGCGTCCAAGCCACTTCAAATGAGATATTTCTATATTTCTATTACAGTGGTAATGTCCTAACTCCGCAGTCCCCGGAATGCATTCTTTGGGGAATTAATATGTGGAGGTAGTGGATATTTTTGCTGTAAATTTAACTCTTTAAGGACTACATTATTACAATTTTTTGTGTTTCAACTCAATTGTGACGGATAAATTGTGTATTGCGCTTCTGGTGAGATTTTCTATTATTTAAAAAAAAAAATAATGCCTGAATAGTGTGTATAACAATTAATAAATATATATTGGGTTTATATCGAGAATCTCCTTATCACGGCGCTTCTCACATCGTTATATAGTTTTAAATGATCTATTAATTAACTATATATTTTGTATCGACAGTAATCACAAAAATTCTTGTCTAGTTACGGCTCCGAGTAAATTATCTAACTACCAAATTAAATTGATGACATATTCAAAAAAAAAAATTGTTATTTAATAAGGTTTTTTTTTATCTAGAAAGTTTCTAAAGATATAGTAAGGTAAACTAATTAGTTTTAAATAGCTTCTTACCTCTCAGTGCCAAGCAAGAGAAAGAAATGTTGCGAAAACCTCTGCATTATAATGGACCAAGTCACTAATAAATATTTAAGATAATTTTATCCAGAATGGCGTCGATTATTAAAATAAACATTTTAATGATTCTGATAATTAAGGAGCGAGTGATTGACATTAGAAAGAGATGGTCGGACATGTAATATAAAAGTAATGCAAATCTGTCCTTTGCGGAGTGTGGACCAAATAGATCCTTAAAACTGACAAACCTGTATCAGAAAGTGCCCAGGTGTAATTTTTATTATATTAAGCTACTTTTATGAATGACTTTTCAATATGGTACAAGTCAAAAATAATATATTTTTATTTTCATTGTTTTTTTTTTTTAATATTATAGTGCAATAAATTCTGTAAATTTTCTACAATGGTTGAAAACGAATGTACAAGAAAAAATACTTTAATTTCCAATAAATTGACCATCGTCATGACATTATTCAAGTTTGTTTTAAAAAAAATTAGGATCACCTGTACCTCATTTTAAAAATTCAATTGATTAAGTAAACTTCGTAAATATAAGTTGTAAATACCAAGTTTTACAAAACAAATTTAGTATATTTCTTTCCCCTACTAAAATAACTTAATTAATTAAATACTAAATTACCCACGCACTTCTAAGCGGTAGTAAAAAATATATTCTCCTCAGTTTCAATTTGCAACTTTTGTTTTCGTTCTTTGCAGTTTTTTTTTCAAATTTCCTAATTGTCGTAAAATCTTTTTTTACATTACACCTTAATATCATACCAGAACTATATATCAGGTCGTTAACGACTAGTAGATAATCTAAACATTTAATTTTTTATTTATTTATTTATTTGCAAGCCCATTTTTTTAACGGTTTTGAAAAGTTGATCTCTCAATTAAATAATATAATTGAAAACAAAATACGAGGCGCGTTTTTTAAGTACCGTTGCCGGATATTCCGATGTAACGCTGCGGTTTCCTTAATCTGTTGACTCACCACATGCAACGTTAGAGACATTCACATAGTGTGACCATCTTGTAATGAGTAGTTGAAATGTTCAAGACAATAGATCAGCCCGCCGACGGTTCGTTTCTTGAATGCACGAAACCACCTGACATTAATCGCCAAGTGTGTCCTGTTTTGCCCTTTTGATTTGGTGGCATGCGTTTTGTGACAATGATGAACTCAAAGACGGAGTACAGACATGGTTTTCATCCCAGGCGGCGTCGTTCTATGACGAAGGTATACGAAAATTGGTGCCCCCGTGCCTTAATAATAGTGCCAACTATGTTGAGAGATAGTTTTAAAGTAAAAATGATATTGTGTTTCCGGTACAATTCCGGTACTTACTTAAAAAACGCGCCTCGTACATTTATGAATTAATAAATTTATTAATTATACGTGCTTGTTGGTGTGGTAATTAAAATACTCTCCTATGATTAAGATCTGTCGGTCAGGGGTTCGAACCTCATTCCACGAGACTAGCGTGTTAGTCCTATTTTCACAGCACAGACGTTCAGCTAAATTACGGATCTCTATATTTTTTTTTTTCAGTAAAGTGACTTTTGCCATTTTCACTCTTAGCCCATTATGTTACACGGAGAAAGTTCTCTCACTTGCTAATGCAACCTCCGTTGGTCGACTGGCTCCCAAACAACGGTGTTCTGATTAATTCAACGTCACGCCGGGTCTCTTGGTAACCTAAGCTAAAGTATGGTTTGGTTATGTTAGTTTACTGGGATTCCATGGCAGTGTTTTATTTAAATATTAAGATAATTTATAATTATTATCATTTTCATCATCGGGGTGATTGGGGGGGGGCAAGGTCCTTTCTCTTTTTTTCATCATCGGGGTGATCAAAAAATTTTTGTAAATTGAGTTAAAACACTGTTTTATTCCATTGTATTTTATTGAACGTTTTCGGGAACACCTTCCCACTATCAATAATATAATTCAACTAAAATTAAAAACACTTTCATACAGTAATAAATAGTGTGTTTGGAGTTAACGAAGGTGAGAGTGAAGGTGTAGTTAACCTCCACTCCACCCCTGTAATAATCCAAAGTATTGTCAAAAGTATGAACATTAGAAAATTCTGAAAAATCATGATTATTGAAACATCTTAAATGCTCTTTAACTCTAACTAATATTAAAAATTTATTTTGAACTACTTACTTACCATCACGCCGTTTCCTTGCGGGGGTAGGCAGAGAGGATAGAGTGCCATACTCTTCTGTTCACACCCACAACTCTCGCCTCATCCACGTTCATACATCTTCTCATACAAGCTCGCCGATTATTGTGACTTCTAATAGGACAATCTTCCATGGTTTATATGTTCGCACCGAGTCTTTCGCGGACGTCCTCCATTTCTATCGCCATCAACACTTGCGTCATCTCTTTCTTACCATTCTCTCCTCATTCATTCGTTCCATATGACAAAACTATCCAAGTAATCCTTTCTTAATCTTACTCACTATACTAAGATCAGGTTTACATTCTTTCCTTATTTCTTCAATATTTACTCTATCACAAATGGATCTGCTACATACTCGTATACGCCTGAGCGTTCTCATTTCCGCTGCATTCAGTCCACTTTCGTTCCTCTTCTGCCAGCTCCAGCTAGACTTGCCTCGGTTAACAAATTCTCGATAGATATAATTCGATTTAAAGCGCCATTCACTTTATTCCTTGCAGTCACCCTCTTTTCGATATCATTCTCAACCTTTCCGTTTCTATCGAACACACTTCCCAAATACACAAACTCATCTAATTGTTCCAAATATTCATTACCCGCAAGTATTCAGCACGGCGTCTTGCTTTCCTCCTTCTCGAATACCATCACTTGCGTCGTGTTGACATTCATAATTTTGGACCACCTGCATATTTTATTGTTATAACTGTGTATTTAATTAATTAAATAATGCAACTAAGCCGCTAGCACCATAATTGATCTAGAACGATCCAAACATATCGACACTACAACTGTAAACAGGCACCATCGCCGATACAGTTGAACTGGCTCTGTGTCGTACAATAATTCTAGTCAAGCAAAAACGCGAACGATGCGGAATGTTGAAGCAACTCTATCTAGTGTAACGTTATTTTGAAATGAGTATAAAAATAATGTTTTATCGATCATTTAATTGTCACTAGAGTATAACAGGTTAACTCATGTTCATATATGTTCAAATGAAATATCCGTAACGTTGTGACTATATTAATTTAATCTGCGTACTTTGTAGAGTGTCATGGTTAATAAAATGAATAATTTTGAAAGTTTAGAAATAGAAAAAAATTTTAACTCGAGTATTACATGTGAAAGAGAGAGACAAAATACATATACAGTTAAATATAATATCAAGGGAGACAGATAAAAAAATTATAAGCGAAAGAGAGAGACAGAATACGTATACAGATAAGCGGAACATTAAGGGATGGGATAATATAATGTTGATGGATATTAAATTGGGTTTTGAAGGATACATACCTAATATGGGGCTAATGGTTATTGATTTGATTATTAAGAATTTGCGTCCCACTATTTATGGGCTTTTTTTATTTCGAGGGCTTCTAAATTGTCCAACCGGAGGCCAAACCCGTTTTTATGGAGGATATTGACCCCTGTGGTATTAATTAAAAGAATGCTATCTTTTCTTAATAACTTTTTCAATGATAATTTAAGAATTTTGCAACCAATTTAATTGATAATAATAATAATAATAATTTTATATTATATCTCCCTCTCTATATATCAGTTTTAAATACTTCCTGATGAAGCTTGAGATAAGCGAAACCGGTTGACGTATAATAACTTTCGTGGTTTCATACAAATGTGATTCTGTAACAATACAATAAATCTCTTCTTTTACATGTTTGCACACTTTTCCGGATTTTTTTCAAAAAAAAATGCACAGCCGTGCATGTACGAGTACCTTGCATCCAGATCAGAAAAAAATGCTTATGCAATCAGAACCCAACCACACATCGTGAAGTCGTCAGTTCTCACACACTGGAGACGCAACATGTCGTCAGACTGCGGTTCGTACGTCTTAAGGCAGCAGTTGTAACACTCCTTTGTTGCCATGGTTTTTGCAACCTGCATAACAATGCAGGTCGTGGGATCCCGCTGCGATCTCATCAGCATTTCACATTTCATTGAACGAAATGGCGTGCGTTTGTCTAACAGTCTTCTCAAATTCAGAAACAATTATATCTTGATGCCTTATTGAATTTTTAATTGTCTTCCGCTCGGCCCGACTGATGAGGTTCTATGACGAGGTTGATGACGGTATGAAAGAGAACACACACACACCCATAGAACGTTCAGGTTTTTTCGAGTGTGACCAGGGATTCTGTATGGAGACATCCTGAGAATTCCATGGTTTTTAACTCTCTCGAGTCCCGTGAATTATTCGTTGTATTTTTGTCTCCTGATAAAACCCTATACCGCCTGCGCCAATTTGTTATGGATTGTCGGCTCTGATGATAATCTATCAGATGGGTCCTTTGTTGGGGTTAAGTGTGGCAACATTTACATTTATATCTATATTCGGAGAGTGACGCGGAGCAAATATATGCGCATTAGCAAACATAACGCAGAGGACAATGAAAATCTTTATATCGCTGGAAATAAATTGGAAAAATACAAAGATATATCTGAGCTTTAAAGAAGAGTAGAGCTTTAAATAAAATCATGATAGCTAACGTCCGTTGAACGGGTAGGGCACAAAAAAAGAAGAAGACGCGGAGCGAAAAGAAGCCGAGCTCGGTTGCCGGTCTTATACACGCTCCCCTTACAGTCGTCTTCATGTTCACTACACACACACACACACGTTTGACCCGAACTCGCATGCGCCTGTCACTTGATCATCAATCCGCAGACTTTACATTATTAATGTTAAACAAGTCCATAATTTCGAATAAGATAAATACACGGCGAGATGGCCCAAAAAATACCCGTCTAATGGCAACTACTCGCATGTACGTGTAATTTAATTTAAAAAATCGCCTGAATTGATTCAGCTTGTCCGGCGAACCGTGCTGGTGAGGGAGCCAACCGACCACGAAGACGTCTTAAACCCAGTGAGCATGAAAATGCTGACAGCTAATTGAGCAGCATCTTCAAACATGAGACGAGATAACTGACTACAGTGATTTATCTGTTAATTATGCAATGTTCGCTGATTGCAGTAAAAGCAACAGCTGATGATTATATCTTTCGCTTATCTCTGATCGGATTCTTTGTTACATAGAGTGATAATTTATCTGAAAGTTCTTGGTTTTATCTTGGTTAGTCATACTGAAACAATACTTTTTTTTCAAATAGGGATTCGTACACGGAATATGATTCTAGAATTTTAACAATCAAACTTGGCTCTTTTTGATGTAAATGAGTCAATCATAATCAATTATAGTTGCAAAATCAGTTACTTTTAGTGACGGTAAACCGTTATATGACTATAAACTAACTGTGACGATAATTGGTAACTGAAATTTAAGATTTATCTGTTGGAGGTATACTTTCTGGTGTGCTCATTGTTCAAAGAATTACGAATAATCAGTTACCAATCGTCGTTACTGTTTGCGCAAGAGATAGAGATCCGTATGTGGGACGGATACAAGAAATTTGGATAGAAAAGGCTCAAGAACCAATCAAAAAGGGGAACACGACCTACGTGCCAGTGTTGATACTCCTTGTCTAGATTTTTAGTGATCACATGTCTTATTTCATTGTTGCGTATAAAATCTCAGGAGCGCACACTTTGCTGATAGGCACGAAGTCAACAACAGGTGAGGACAGGAACATTATATCTACATGTGGTGTGTTCATACTCGTGCGCCAACCGCGTTCATAAATATTGAACCGTTATAATCGAACACAATCATAGTCAAAACAACGATTAATTAATCATTACTATTATTAAAATGTAAAATAGATACACATAAATTTTCCAATAAATGGTTAGAAAATTCCGAAAAATTAGTTGCTGTAATTTATATTAGAATCCAACTTGAATTCTTCGCTACTCTGAAACTTAAATGGCCGGCAGTAATGCAAACTAGCTTGTTTTTGTAAGGTGTTGCATTTTTTTTGTATTTTAATTCAGATTACAAGGGTCATCATTCATGTTAAGAGTGCATTAATACTTTAAGCTCTAATCAGTTTTCTCCAGCTAGATGTAACACATCTATCCACTGCTGTAGCACCCTTCCGGGCAATGGCGTAACTATGCCAATACAGTGCATTGAAAACGTAAAAACTGCGCCGATAGGATCTACCAAACAAATTGTGCGATCTCCGCACGTCCCGACCTGGAATATAAGAGTCGATGATGGGTGGGGATTCCAATCGAAGGACCAGTAATCTCAGGGAATCGGGAATCTGAAGGAATGTTCGCCTCCATCACCCCGCAGTCGCAGCCGAGATCACACAAACGCCACGCGGATGGGCAAATCTCCGCTTCCGACTGAAGACGGCGATGTCACAACTTCACCCGCGGCACACAAAACTACAAAAAACAATATCACTGTGCACACAAATCACAGGATCACAAACGATACAGTACTGATGCACCGAAACTGAATAAATCCACACGGAGAAATGCTATCGCGGTGTTGCGGTCGAATAAGTATCGGTCACGTTGACATCTGCTGACGTCAAGGTCACTATTCACACTGACAAGACAAGCATGAGGAAAGGTTATGGGTGTGACTTACGACGCGGAAAGGTGTCAATCATATGGGTCGCGGCGATTCGCATGACCCGCCAAAAACGTGGTTTACGAATCCGGAACAGTATCCTTAGTAAGATAATAAAATTTAAAAAATGATTTTTCACGAGTATCACGAAACCACTATTGGTTACTATGTCGGGTTAGGGACCAGACTATCGCCGTAAAACTAAGCAAATATTTTTATAGTAGCACATGCATATAAATGCCCGTCTCGACACAGAATTTCTCTAGTGAGACGGGCACAGTCCAAACAAATTTTTATATGTATTATATAGTTACAAATAAATAAATGCCTTAGAACATATGTTTTTTTCATTTACAACAGACTATGTCCCCTCCTAAATTCCTACAGTTCACTATCCCTAAAAAACAAATTAATCTTAAACAAAGCAATCATCCGTCCTACACTCACATACGCGAGCCCCATCTGGGGTTCAAATAACACAAAAATTTTAGAATCCAAACAAAACTACCCTGGTTTGTCAGAAACACAATCATTCACAGAGACTCAAATATACCCTCACTCAAACGAGACATACACGATTTACCTTCTAAATGAATTTCCATCCCAAATCCTTTCATAAACTCCCTCGGCTTATATGATCCCTCATCCGATCCCCATCATCTTCGTCTCGTTTCACTTCTTTACCTTGTTCTTGACGCTATTGAAAATAATTTATAAAAAAATTTAAAAAACTTCACTAACAATATAAAATAGTAAAAAATAAAAAATCGAACAAAAAATTTTTTTATACAAAACTGATGTTTTTAATTTTATTCTGATAAATCGCGTAGTACTAATATTCGTATAAATTTCGCAGAATACTTATTTATGGGGTCCTGTTTTTCGTTCTGCATTGGGCCACAATTTTTATAGTTACACTACTGTTTCCGGCTCTTCTTCGGCCCAGGACAATCTCATTTTCAAGGTTGTCATTTTGACACACGTAACCGAAGAATTGGAAGCATCTTTTGTTATATTATTTGTGATATGTGTTCAATTTTTGTAAAACCTTCCCCATAAATTGGCCGCCCCCTGAATCGGCCGCCCGCGTGCTACACACGTTAAGGGCGGTATTTTGTTAGGCTGGTATTTTGAAACTTGCCCAAGGGCGGCCTTTTACCAAAAGTCATTCTGAACACTAGTATTGACTACAAATTACTGCTTTATTAGGAAATAACTATAACGTTATTTATTGTATTTTTTTTTTCTGAATTATATTTATTACTGGGATTTTGTTTTTCAATTTTTATATATTTTCGGCCTGGTCCGCCTGTGCGTGACGCCGGCGCTGGTAAAGCAGATAAACTCCTAAAACAGCTCATAATCCTCCTTCACATTAATGTTTGTTTCTCTTGCGTCCGTCGGATAGCTGTTACGTCGCAATAACCAATTAGCCGCTTTCTCGAAGACGATGGGAAAATCATTATTGTATTACCGAATGTAAACACGAAAAAACATTATACGAATTACAGTGACGCCGCCATCTTGTCGCGGAGAAAGGACGGGAACCCGACGTTCCATTGTCAAAGTCGGTTCCAAATTCGAATTTTAAACTATTTTGAAATTCGTATTCCAATTAATACACTACCGGTATATTTCGGTAAATTTAAATTAGTGAAGAGAAAATACTTGGTTTCTTAACGTGTTCGTAGCTAGAAAGATTTTTTCTTGTTAAGCTTCTACAAGCAGTAAAGTTTACCATGATTACAAAAGTAAAGCAGTAACGTTTACCATGATTACAAAAGTAAAGCAGTAAAGTTTACCATGATTACAAAAGTAAATCAGTAAAATTTACCATGATTACAAAAGTACAGCTTAACATGATTTTGTAAAAATCTATTTTAGAATTTCTATATACTCCTTGAACATTTTCGACCCGTAATTTAGTCATGTATCCACCATAAAATATTGTAGACCAGGTCTGTTACACTCTGAATATGTTATACGCATAGTTCACGAGATCTTGTCTATGAAAGATTTTCCTTATTCTCTTAATATTATAGATAAATTATATACCTACGTATTATATCCCTATGTATAATAATTACAAATCCAACACCCCTCCCTCCAACCCCTCCGAATACTTTTCAGGGTACGCTCAGCCACGATATTAAATTGACACAGCCGTTGTTTTATTTTTGCTTCGAGACAATCCCCCTTAATTTTTCACAAACGGGTGTCGTTACGGATCATTTTCGCGTGACAGCGGAATAAATCGTAATAAATATGAATTAGATACATTAATTAGAAAGATATACATATAAAATCAATTTTATCGAAAAATATTGTTGTTGCGCCACCAGGATTCTAAACTAGATCTCTTTCCTAACCGGGGAAGGTGCATTGTCCAACTATGCTACATTGACAATATTTTTAGCGAAAAATTTTCTAACATTTATGTTAACTTTTTTGATATTTGATATTTGAAAGAGCCATCTACCTAATTTTTACAGAATCTCAAATACAATCTGATAGCAGAAACCATAAGGTAGATGGCTCTTTCAAATAATGGAACGATTAAATGTATTAATATCAAAAAAGGTAACATATAGGTTCGAAAATTTGTCGCTAAAAATATTGTCGCTGTAGCATAGTTGGATAATGCACCTTTCCCGGTTAGGAAAGAGATCCAGGTTCGGATCCCGGTGACGCAACAACAATATTTTTCGATAAAATTGATTTTATATGTATATCTTTCTAATTAATGTATTTAAATCATATTTAAGATATCACCGACCTACGTTCTGAATAATTACACTTCACAATAAGAATGTGTTCTCCTAATAATAAATCGTAATACCTTCTTAAGGGCTAAGCACCCAAGTAACGGTGTCCGTAATCAATACGGGCACATATAACGCATCACGTATCGATAAATTATTGGCGCCCGATGCCCTCCTCCCCCTGCCACCATGACAGTAATGGCGGCCAACATGGCGGCCGCCCCCGCTTCCGGTTGCGCGCTCAACTGGGCACGCGCCCGAATACATTTGTCATAATCTACTTAAGTATTTTGTGATTTACATTGTCATCTTTTGGAAAGCTTCTCAATCTTGGAGGAGAGAAAAGAATTCGATTCATGATAAACTTTTCAGTTGCCAACTCAAAAATTTGTTTAGGTCTCATTTTGTCTTTTCACAAAACAAGTTTGCAAGATTCTTAAATAGGTACACCGTTGAGATTATTTTTTTATCAGTACAGTGGCGTCAAACCCCCCGGCGAGCAGGATTGGAGCCACTTGCGGTTTACAGATCACACTAACCACGACTGTGTCGGGCGTATCAGTGCCCCAATCTCTGCCTCGCAGGATTAGAGATATAAGATATTATTTAAAGTATTCGATTTGTGTTTTAGCAGGCAGATCGTTAGCACGATCAGACTGCTCACGTTAATCTGCCTTGCTAACGCGGGACCCGGAATAACAGTACCAATATTGGTACATCACAGTACTTTGAGTGGTTTAAAAAATCCCTATGGATGGAAGACAATGCTGTGTGTTTGGTGGGATCAAAAGGGTGTGATCTATTATGATCTGCTAAAATCTGCGTTAATACTGAACGCTACCGACAACAAATGATCGATTTAAATCAAGCTTTGCGTGAAAAGCGACCAGAATATCAAAAAAGGCAACACAAAGTGATTTTGCTTCATGATAATGCACCATCACACAGCAAAACCGGTCAAGGAAACCATTGAGGCGTTTAGTTTGAAAATACTTTCGCACGCGGCTTACTCGCCAGACTTGGCTCCGTCCAATTACAACTTATTTGCATCGTTGGAACACGCACTTGCTGAGCAGCGCTTCACTTCTTACAATAATGGATCGATGATTGGTTTGCCTCAAAAGAGCAACAGTGGCAAGTCATCCACAAATTATCAGAGAGATGGGAAAAATGTATAGCTAGCGATGGGTAATACTTCGAATACAATATTTTGTTTCATTTTCATACAATAAACGTGTATTTTCTATACAAAAATTCCGGTTTCATATTTACATACCCGAGTAAAAGTTACACCCGAATTCGTAGCGCTGACTCGCAGCCGAGAGGCTCCTTGTAATTCTGACTGGCAAGTTACAATCAGTCGCTGGGAAAATTTAAATAATGTAACAGAATATCTCACGTATTTTTGTTCGGTAAGTCTCGGTTTAATTGAATGGAAAAAAATGCGATAAGACTCGAATAATCAAATTTCTGCATTTTATAATTATATACAAGTTATTAGTTTTTATCCCGCGTTGAAAAGATCGCGTTTGAATATTATTTTCTCAAGCTGCTATTGAGATGTTTATTGGTAGTTGTGAAATATGGTGGGTAGACCGATTTAATGGGAGGCATTTCTCCATGCTGTTTCTGCCACCCTGCCCACGGTGCATTCTTCGTCTGTTATCACACAATCAATCTGTAGACAAGCTGACGACGTCCATCGCACTTCTGGCGCGTTCTTGGAGGGTTCTAGGACACATTTCCCCTGGACACATACCCCCCGGACACAAATCCCTTGGACTTTAACCTCCCTGACATATATAAAAATAATCAAATCAATCTAACCTAACTGATTATTAAAATTTTTATATAAAAATAATATGTATACATATTATTAGGAGGACACATTCTCATTGTGAAGTTGTAATTATTCAGAACAGACGGTCTGTGATATTTTAAATATTAATTAGAAAGATATACATATAAGATCAATTTTATTGAAAAATATTGTTGTTGCGTCACCGGGATTTGAACCGGTTTGGAAAGAGTTCGAATCCCGACCAGACGGTCTGTGATATTTTAAATACTAATTAAATATATTAATTAGAAAGATATACATATTAAATCAAATCAACCGGGCACCTTCCCCGGTTTGGAAAGAGATCCAGGTTCGAATCCCGATGGCGCAATAACAATTTTCTCTGCTGTGGTCGCAGCTCTCTTGATCTTCAGTAAACTTCTTCGCCGATTCGTACGAAACACTGTGAACACAATAGTAGCACAGAAACACAGTAATATAGCAGAACGTTCACACTTTTTGACAGTTCAAATTTCATAAACAATATATCACAAAAAAGTCGTGCTCTGTGGTATAGGAGAAGAGAAGGGAGAGACAGACATGTAAAGTCAACATAATGTAGCATCCACACACGCGCACGGCGATCGGCGATCCGTGGATCCTAAATATATACCGTTAAAAATAAAATAATTAATATTTATAAGATAAGAGTTTTTAATATTTTCCTGTATTGAATACTGTCATATTTATTTTTTTTAAAAAGGATAAAATAAAAATTCACCGTAACTATCTAAAACTAATGTTATTTTTAAAATATCTAAATTAGGAATAGGACAGAGACCTGCATCGTACATTGCTCTTAAACTGTATAACCAACAGCCAATAAAAATTATTATATTTTCTTATTTATAATCTGATCAATTTTCCAACATTTTTATATATTGTTAATTTTTATATTGTATTATTATAGATGTATGTATATTTTTTTAATCCTTTTTCATTTGTTGTAAACAAATTCTTACATTTAGTTTATCTTGATCTTATATTGTATGAATGTTAAAAGCCACCCCCATAATTCAAGATCTTTCTTATTTGGGGGTGCGTAACTCTACTATCGTTTTTTTTATTGTCGAATATATAAATAAACTTTTAAAAAATATAATCTAATAGAATTAATCACTTTCGTCTTAGTCAACGTATTTCTGTCGCATTCAGTCAAGTCCGTTATTGTCAAGTGGGTCAGATAACACCTTGAATTCTGACCTCAGCCAATTTCGAGAGAGGTCCAAAGGCGACCACACAGTTAGAACGCACTGACACATTCATAACTGATGACATCTCCACTGGGTTGGCGGTGGGCGGCTACAGTAACGCCTCTCTAGAAGGCATTAGAATGAAAATAATAAAAATTGATCATTATCTTTGGAACAATGAATACCAAATGAGACCGTACTCGTGTGTGAACAAAGGGTGGCCAGGTGTTCCGGAATATTGCTTTATTTATTTATTTATAATGTATAGATTATCAACAAGTGATAGACAATTTTAATATGACATTAATGTGCAATGTGATAACATTTAATGACAATTAGGAGAGTAACATATTACAGAATGCACATTTTTATAGCTGATATGTTAAAAAAATTATTAAAAAATCTAAATAAATGTTTTAATGCAAATTGACTATTAAGAAAAATAAATAAACTTCTTAAAGTGGGGGCTCCGGGTTCGATCCATGATTCGATGTATTTTGGATTTCATGGTCTTAAAAATAGTGTTGAAAACACTAATAAAAATAAATCAGATATTAAAACTACTACACAAATACAGAAGCGCGTGAGTTCCAAGATCAACGATGTTTAATCGCGTGACACGCCCGACAGTTCTCGGCGTTCGAGAACGAATAATACAAATTTGTTGCTTGCGCTTCCTTATCTATTATCTATGACTTTCTGGAAGTATTGGATTCGTACCACAGAATAAAGATATATTTAGAATGACCATTAAATGGGGACCAAAGTTTTATGTATGTACTGAATCGATCAGGAGCATCGCTCTCCAACATTCCAACTTAATCACAATACAATGTCTACACTAATAATTCACTTTAGTTTTACAACACACTCACTACATTTTTTATTTTTAATTAAATAACAACACGAAAAAAACTGGCTACTTTAACACAGACGGTAGTCTAGTAAAGTAGCCAGGATTACGCTATATGCATCAGAGGTGGATACCTACTGCATCCCACACAGTCAACTAATAAGTGTATAATATAATTGTATGTTCACTTCTGATTTACAAAATATGTATGTCAATAAAGATTTAAGTAAATAATTAAATAATTACATATACCGATTAAAAATATTTATTATATCAAATCCGCCAATTCTAGAATTGGCAAAACAAAATCATTTTTTTAAAAGATAAATCAACATCAATAATAAATAATAAATAAATATTAAATAGATAAAGTACAATACAGTGTTACAATTTTACAATAGAATTGAACTTATTTGTTTTCAATTTGAAAATTTTAATTTCAAGAATAAAAATGGAAATTGTCATTTCCCTCCAAAGTAATGTTTGAATTTTCCCAACACGAGACATAAAATTATATTATGTATATTAAAGATTAGATTAAGTTCCACGAATAATTCAGAAAAAAATATATTTTACACAGAATAGTTGGTAGGTATGTCATCATCATCATAATCCGGTATGGCCTGGTCCTAACCTCTTCAAGAATACCCCTCCACCTATCCCTGCATCGGACTTTTTCCGATTCGATTGTTAAAGAGACATACGAAGTGACAATAAGGCATATTATTTTTTTTGTGGGGACCCTATTGAACGAAGAGCATAGTGAAATTGTTTTTCTTAATTTCATGTAATTTTAACTTTGTATATAATTGTATTAAATAGTAGCAACAATGGGTGAAGTTTTTTTATAAAATATATTTTGTTAATTCTTTTGTTGTTTGATTTCGTTGAATTTATTTTTGTTTTTGGTGAATGTTTTTAGTGAATCTATTTATAAATTGTATTCAATAGGGTCAAGAACTGGGTAAAGAAGTGAAATAGAACGAAGATGATGGGGATCGGATGAGGGATCATATAGGCTGAGGGAGTTTATGTGAGGGTTTGGGATGGAAATTAATTTAGAAGATAAATCTTGTATGCGTCGTTTGAGTGAGGGCATGTTTGAGTCTCTGTGAACAAACCAGGTTAAGTTTGTGATTCTCCTAATAATATAGTTTTGTTTGGATTCTAAAATGTGTGTGTTTCTTGAACCCCAGGCTGATGCCAAGAATGGACACACCTTTATTTATTCTGTCTTATTACCTCATTTCGAATCTACCTATTCGTCATGTTCCTTTAGGTTTAAAATAGAGTATCCATTTCGGGGGCAGCGCGTCATTCATATCTTCCGATTAGAATTAAAATATTCAACACATAAGAAGGAGTTGCCCGTCTAAGTTAGGTTCACAAAATTCAGTTGATTCATTTAAAAAAATAGAACGTCCAACGAGAAATATTATTCACATCCGATTATAAAATTATTTTATTTGAAATATATGCTCACGTACGGGTTACGTTATTAAAAGTGTTATTTTTATGTTGATTTTACCTACTGAAATTGCAGAAAAATCCGTTACAGTGGTGCCGAATCATGTGTCGCATTGTACATCAGCATTATACCTACACAACATATTTTTATTTCTACACCTACTAATGTCTCGGTCTCGTGTGCTTACAATGTGGCCACCCCATCACAATCGTATTGTTTGAATGTACCTGAAGTAAGAAACTGCTAAATATATCCGTTGAGCATTGTTTTGTTTTGTTAAATAAGTGACTATCATATTTTTAAAATCTTAACTATGACAGTTGATGGCTTAGTTATGCGGGGGCAACGCAACACCCAGACAGTCGCCAGCTATTTTATTTTATTTTATTTATAATAAACATATTTTTAAAAGTCTTCGAATTTAATTTTATAAAAGATATTTCAATAATACATAAAACAAATAAATTACCGGTAAAATGTATTTTTTGTATTACGATAAGTAATAAAATTGATAAGTGATTATGTACAGCTGATTCTCACTTGTCGGTGGAATTGGAAACTATATTTTAATACAAATTAAATGTATCAATAAGAAAGATAAACAGATAAAATAAGCAATATTTGAATATGTCCAAGAACACACAGTTACTGGATTTTTACCTACAAAAACACTGTTATTAAATAAATATCAGATATCTCATAGAAGCAATCCTATTTTTTATTATAGGGTAATCACAGGGCTTACGACCTGTCTTCGGCTTGACGTTCACCAGTTCTCACCCCTTAATCTTCACATTTATCAAATTTTTGAAAGTTGTATATACGTACGCCATAAATTAAATCAATTGATTTTTTTATTAAATTTGGATAAACTTTGATACAACTTATATAATTTTAAGGAAAACATATTATCATTGTGAAGATGCAGTTTTTTCTCCACAGAATAATAACGCGTTCTCCTCGAAAACTAAAAACTTATTGTTAGTTGCTTGCTTGATGTCACTGTGTTTCTACGAGTATATTATCTTGTGTTGGTTCGTAGCAACTTTAGTTAGTAAGATGCGTTTTGGAATTTCTCGATAGCAAATAAATTCCCTCACATTATACAATGATGCATTAGTACGATCCACAACCAGTATTTTTGTTATTGGACAATTTTTTACTTTTGATTTTAGATCAAGACATTATACGGACCGCCGTGCGTACTTACGTTTTGGTATATTATAATTATGATTACGTATTTTTCCAAAATGAAAAATTGTTTTACATGACACATAGTATTGGGTAATTTTGACCCCGGGTTTGAACCGACGTCGCCTCCAGCGTTGACTGATTACGTTCCTCCGCACGGACTTCGTGTGAACTGTTACATAAAAGTGAATAATTGGACCGAAGTCAAATAAAGAAATGTGTGTCGGCCGCTGCGATACCTGCCGGGTACCAGAAACTACTGTTGTTCGTGATACTTAGATTAATAATCATTTAAAAAGAAAAGGGGCACAGTGTCCCAAAAATGCACTCAACACAAGAATGTTTCTTTAGTTGCTCACATTTTTTAACTTTTTTATTAAATTTTAAATTTGACAAAAAATAAATTGTATGTATTATTATACAAGCTGTAATAGACCTAGTCCACAATACTTTATGGATGGATACCTGATTAAATTACGAATCGAAAATGTTCAAGGGTTATGTGTCTAATCTCAACCATGTCAGAGATATTTTAAAAAAAACGTAATTATGTGATTATTTTGATTAATTGAAATATTTTATATTATATATTTTAAAGGTTATCGAATTCCGAGCTGCTAGACTATTTTTTGTTGGATGATTTAGGGCCTGAAGCATATATTATAAATTAATAAATGAACAATTTCACAAATATTTATTTCGAAGTACGTAAATATCAAGCTTAACAATATTTGAATATGTCCAAGAACACACAATTACTGGATTTTCACCTACAAAGGCACTGTTATTAAGCAAATATTAGATATATCATAGAGACAAAGCTATTTTTTATTATATTTTATGGAAATATATGGAAGTATGAGTAATTACAGGACTTACGACCTGTCTTCGACTGCTTAAAGTGATGACTTTGTACAAACATAACGTTCACCATTCTCACCCATTAATCAATCTCTATATCTATTAAATTTTTGGAAGTTGTATATATGTTAATATGTGGAAACACTTCGAGTACGACTACACTATCGCCGTCCATGGACTAAATTTGATATTATTTTCCCTGAAACCGCATAGATGTCACAATGAGAATCTAATTATTTTTTTGAAATTATTTAAAGCAATATTCTTATCAATTAACATTTTTATTAACATTTAATTTAGTCAGATATATCCGCCAATAAAATATTGTGGACTAGGTCTGTTTCACCCTATATTACTATATTATTCTGGTACAAAAACTTTCGTGTACAATTTTTTTTTTTGTAATACTGACTAATAAAAAACTGTATAACTATAAAAAACGTTAAATAAGCACAACGAAATAATATAAATAAGGAGATATACATAATATTTTATTGCTATCAGTCGGCAACTAACTCCCACACTTATTCCGCCCTTCTTCGTGTTCATCAATTAATTAATGAATTTACTTTGCAAATTGATATTTATATCGCGAGAGCACGACAGAATATCCCAGAAAACGGCATTGAGAATCTGAGTGTGTTGGCTCAACAACGCGATTATAGAGGTATTCCTTGCATTAATGTTATATGATCTTTGATATATTATATTACATAGGGTGTCTCAACTGGAGTGTCTTTTTAATATTTAAATAAAAAGCATTATTTTTTGTAAAAATTCAAAAATGTTAATTTTAATATAAATTATAAGCGCTGACATTTTACTTGGAGTAATATCTGACGTGTTTGCATTCTTTCGACAAAATGTTCGTAAAAACATGTTGAACTTATATTCAGTAGCTCTGTAAAATTGATACATCTGAAAACAAAAATTGAATATTTGTTCGGTATACTTATAACTGAAAAACTGCAATTTCACAACAATAAAGTGTTCTCCTTAAAAAAAAATATCGGCCATGTTTAATTTTTGAGTCACGAAATTAATTCGATAGAGGGCAGTAAGATGTCGAAATTATTCTTCAGGAACGTGTAAAAATCGTACACGTGGTTTAAAAACAACATGCCTCAATATAGATAATATGTTTTTTTTTATTATATTAGTTAGTTTAAGTGCGATTTTAATTTTTAAAAATGCTACTACTACCTAAATATGTAACGCATTGAGATTTAAACTTTTCAACTCGTTCTTCTTCTTATTTTCCTATCAAAACACTTTTTATAGTTTTATAAAGTGTATTGACGATTTTAATTATTTTTTTTTTATTATGGAAATTGACAACAGAGTACTTCGTCTCTGCATTATACGTCTGCTATCGTGCGATAGCCGGTGCGGGCAGGCTAGTGTATATATATTAAAGAAACATAACATAATTTTTATAACACTTATATTTCATAGTCGCCACTATTATTAAGGCATTAACTTTTGTATACCTTCATCATAAAAGATGAAAATCACTTGACGCCAAATCAGGACAAAACAGGGCACACTTGAGCTGATTTCATGTCTCGTGCATTCAAGAAACGAATCACGGACCGTATCTCACAGTTTATCTTGAACATTTCAACCATTCACTACAAGATGGCCACACTATGTGAATTTCTCTAACGTTGCATGTGGTGGGTCAACAGATGAAGGAAACCATTGAGCGTGCGCAACATCCGTCAACGGTACTTATTTAAAAAATGCGCCTCGTGAAGTTGAGACACCTTTTGTTATCCAAGTATTTATCACGATTGGTTTTAATTTAGTGTCGTTATACTCGTACACTGCTACGTACTGCGTCATATTGCAGCATCCTTAGGTGATCAGCGCTTTTTATAGATTTTCATTCAAGGAAGTGAAAGGGATACAGACAGTACCGTGTTATGTAGTAAGGTGAATGCAAATTGATGAGGAAACTAAAATTTTGCATGCCAATTAATAATTGCATACGAAATGCATCACACGCTCGGATATATTTTCAAAGTAACCTTTTTTTATTAAAGAGAACACATTCTTATTGTGAAGTTGTAATTATTCAGAACATAGGTGTCATGATTGCGGGATTATAAGGAATATTATCGAATCATCGGATCCCCCGGAACGATGACTTATTAAGAAATTAAATGAATCTCGTACATTTCCGGGTATTTATTAGGGTGTGGGTCTCTCGTTGGGGGCTGCTGGGATGGACGATGCCGGAAAGAGCAGTGGCTAGAGAGACCTAACGGAGCATTCTACTGGCTCTCCCTCGCATCTCTTGCGACCTGGACAGGGTGAATTTCTGCCGGACCGTGACCAAGTTCTGCGACAGCAACACATAAATGTGACGTCTACCCTCCCCTTTTGGGGGTGTATGATTTATATAACTTCTTGCTGGCTGCCTTCACAATTTAATGTGATGAGTCTCACGTCAAATTGTACAGGTACGATGATGAATCAAAACAAGAGTAAACAACTCTAAAAAAGATCGGAGATAGGGTGTAAATAAAAATAATAAAAACAGAGGTCTGTGATATTTTAAATACTAGTTAAGTATTAATTAGAAAGATATACATATAAAATCAATTTCATCGAAAAGTATTGTTATTGCTACCGGGATTCGAACCTGGATCTCTTTTCAATCCTGGGAAGGTGCATTAACTGACTATGCTACAGCACACAGTACTTTTGACGAAAAATTTTCGAGCCTATATGTTATTACACTTTTCAATCAATACATCTATCGTTCATTAAAATCCATCTTCTTTATTTTTAAGTATTTGAAATTCCGTAATAATAAAACGTTTTCGATATTTACTGCGTCATCTTTAATAATAAACTAATTGTAACTACTAATAAACTAGTAAATTAAATACAATGGACTTTTATAGTGTTGATCACGAAAATTTTGAAATATTGTCATTTATATCATGGTTTGATTCTCCATCACGGTGATTTTTATGTTTATTTTATTTATTTTATTGAATGTATATATTTTTTTAACCAGAAAAATATATTATATGTAAGGGATAGTATGATATATATGTCTATGGGGTGTTTTTTTTTATAAAAACCTAAAAAATCATTCATATTTATTTGTACCCAAGGCGTTGAAAATTAAAATATTTTAAACGATCTGCGTACAATTAAACCACACCTAAAATACTTTGGAACTTCTTCTGTTCATCCTCACCAGGTTTCATGTCTCGATAATGAACAGCGTTGATGCGTGATTGGAAGTCAAAGTTTTTATTTCGCAAATGACAAAATGGCAAATATTAAATTCCATTACAAAATAAAAAAATAAGCTTATTTTTAAAAATCTAATTCTCTTTTTCTCTTTGTTTCCAGGTAAGGCTGATTTTACTTAGAACGGCAGACCTCTCCCTACCCCTGGAGACTGTTAAGGGAGTATTATTTTCAATTAACACACTCAACTCACTTGCACAATGTGTAGAAAGGTATTCGAGGATAGAACTCATCAGCTGCGCGAGATCTCAAACCAATTAAACCATGGCAGACAGAAGCGTGCACTGCATACAAGCAAGAAAACTGCGTATTACTAAAAAATACTGGAGAATAAAAATAAATTAATTAACCTTTATATTATGAAAAAACCTTATAAAATTCTAGCCCTTATTATGCGGATTAGCGTTATCTTATCTATGATAAACCCACGACTTTTGTCTAGCCGTGGGTTATTTAGAAAAATTGCGAATCACTTGTAACAACTTCATGTGCATGCTGATCGGCAAATTGCCAACACATAAGCGTTGTTTGCATAATACTAAATATTTTCTTACTGAAGTATTTTTCAAATAATTTGTGCTTAATTGTGTTATCTTCGAAAGGGATTAATTCTTACTAAAAACTGGGTGCAATGACTTTTCTACGTATTTGTTTTACTTGACGGACTAAACGTTTTGTTTTTATATTGTATGATTCCATATTTCGGTGTTTGCGTAGTTAAATGTATAAGCTATGATTTATTACCTGTCAAGCGAACATGCATTTTTCTGGATATTATTATGTTAGATTATTACCAATATTAAATTAAATATTAAAATAAAATTATTTCAGCTACGCTAATTAGTAAATAAATTTTTTAATAAATATTTTTGAATACTGTTAATGAAACATTTTAAATGCGTTGTCCGAAGGAGAAATCGTAGAAAATATTTTAAACCAAATCGAAAATGTACAGCACCGAGCATTAAAAGAACTTGCCTTTTTTAAAGTAATAAATTTACAATTATATTCTAAATTTAAATTGACGGAATCGTTCTCAAAATTAGAAAAAAGATTATAACATTTTATTTGATACTTAGTATACTTAGTTAGCATCGTCGGTAACAGCGTAACCTAAGTTTGTGCCTATTGCACGCCACTGATGTCAGAAGACACCCTCGCAACGAGGGACCGCTGAAGAAAATATGTATTCTAATACTAATTAAATGTATTAATTAGAAAGATGTACATATAAAATCAATTTTTTCGAAAAATATTGTTGTTGCTACAGGGATCCCTTCCAATCCGGAGAACGTGCATTAACCGATTATGCTATAGCACCACAGTACATTAACAACAAATTTTCGAATGTATGTTTTACACTTTTTCAAATCGTTCTATTATTTGAAAGCCATTTATCCCGAAAGCAACACAATATTTTTCGACAAAATTTATTTTATATGTATGTCATTCTAATTAATACATTTAATTAGTATTAAAAACATCACAGACCTATATTCTGAATAAATACAACTTCACAATAAGAATTTGTTATTTTTAATAAAAATTTATTTAAATATTATATAACAGCTTAACCATAACCAACCGCTCACCACACGCAGCAACAGTGATCTTGGCTTTGAACTGAACGTCTGATTACAAAACCACGACGGCACCCAACTCCAGGCTCCGACCAGACAACACTGTTTCGGTTACACAGCGTTATGGTGATGTTGTAATTGCAAAATAATACCGACCTGATCTGATAACGGTTTGTTCGCCGAATCGAACAAATAACTGAACTGAAGAAATTATTTCGTCGCGGGTAAACTAGTGAACTCCAGAACCGGCTTGTAAGATTATTGCATTGGCTGACGAGAGTTCTACCATCTTAACTATTCTCCCATTAAACCGCCGGTTTCGGAAAATAACTTGCGTGGTTAACTACCTTTATCTCGGACGCCGTTCTTGTTCGTTCTCCCGCAATAATACCGCTCTCTCCCGATGCAACTCCTGGCGCTGCGCGCTACACCGCCGCGCGCACCTGACACGAGTGGGTAAGTCTGCCTTGCGTCTCACTTATACTTTACATAATTAAAGCCTTATAATATCTCAAGTTGTTTTAATGATTTTAAAAATAAATCTAGTACATAACTTGCTTACGATGATGAAAGATGTGGAAATTGACCTAATATTAGAAAATATTTAGAATACGACTTGTGGTTAAATTTAGTTGGTTATTTATAATATTTAAGTTAATTTTACACTTTTTATTTATTTCTAATGATTTTAAATTATTCAATTTAAGACCAACATTGTTTTTATATTAAACTAGCAAACCCATTTTTTTATTAAAAGTATGATCATTTTCTAATAAATGATTGAATAATTCAGAAAAACTGTTTGACTCTTATGTTAAAATTTCGACCTGTTTTTCCAATACAGAATGCAGTACAATTTTACAGAATTTATCATTTTTGTATTTGAATTTAAAAGTAATTTTTCTATATTATTATTTGTATAAAATGCCTATATTGGTTTGTGAATTTGACATCGTGATGAAGGAAATTGTATTTTTTGAAACCGGTTGATGTATTAAACAAAGTTTTTAAATAATCTATATTAAAATGAACGTCATGTCAAATGTTACGTTATAATCTAACGAAAGTGAGACATTATATAAAAACAGCTACGCTTACGCATATATTACCCATTGTGTAAGTAAAGACCGGCGTTCTACTCTCACACTGGCTAGTCAGTGGTGAACACAAGATCCGCGGGTTTTTCACCTCAGAAACACATACCCACCTTATTTTGTCACATTCTGCCTTCATCCTAAACTACGAAAAATTTATAAGTAATACCTGCAGGTGAAAAATAAAAAGATATTATTCGTTATAAAAATTGTAAAAAGATACATGAATAAAGGAAATAAAATAAAGATACATTGACAAATCCACATTTCGTCGGAATCCACTTTTCGAATCAAATATCTAAACACCTACCACGAAACATTAGACCGGTATTTTATACAAATAATAATATAGGAAATTTACTCATAAATTCTAGAAACAAAGATGATAAATTTAACAATTCTGCTGTCTATAAACTTAGTTGCAAGGATTGTGCTGCATTTTATATTGGTAAAACGGGTAGAAATTTTAATATAAGAGTAAAGGAGCATTTGAGATGTTTGAACAATAGTGGGTTTTCAGAATTTTCTAATCATTTGAAAATAAATTGGGACTGTCAATTTTGCATGTAAACGGTGTTGGTCACAAATAAAATAATTTGGAGTCGATGGAGATAAATAAAGCGTGTAAAACTAATCAAAAAATTATAAACAACCAACTGAATTACGAGTCGCATTGTAAATTGTTTTCCTAAAAATTATTCGAGGAAATCTGTATTAAGTAACAATTTGAGTTAGGTACTAAATTTATTTTTTAAATAATTGTTTTTTTTTTAAATAGATTCTGGTAAAGAAACAATAACATATGTTTTTAGTTAGTATTGACATCCTGAAGAAGAAAATGGTATTTTTCGAAACCGGTGGATGTATATAAACTCAATAAGTGGTTAATGAAACAAAGTTAACAAATAAAAATAATAAAACTACGAAAGCTGAGTTTTGTTCAAAGAATTTTTTCAGAGATCTCGAATCAAAAATCTCGGGCCATTAGTGACGTGTCCAAAACATCTAATATCCTCATACAGAAGGTTTGCCGTTCGGTAACACAAGTGACCAAGCTGTCCTTGCCATCGGTATTCATCTCATCCTCCCATACAATCTGTGTCAGCAGTGTCAAACGTAATGTGGCACATTTTGTAGAGTACGTTCCAGTTGCATAATTCACGTACTTTCTATTCGGCTTACAATTGAATATATCGATATTATCCAAATGGCCTAGACACTGACGTAAATCTAGTAATATATCCGATCGCATTCAATTCAAATCGGTACGATCATTTTTGGCACGATAATCTTTTGTGAAGAATTTCAATCATTTTTCTATGGCTACATCGGTATGCATATGTTGCTTATTTTCTTCAGCATACTAAATAAAGGGTGTCCAGCGAAAAATTTTCAAGTTTAATATTAAATAAAAAAAACTACAATGTTATTCTCATATTTTATTTATAAAAAATGGAATTTAACTATACGGATTTTACGTTTTATAAATAATATCGTATAAATGCCGTCCATTTTTCCAAGACACTCTTAAATTTGCAAACACGCGAGAGCAAAGCGTCGGTTCAATGGCAGCAACTTCACGGCGGATATTTTCATGTAGACCCTGAATTGTTCGAGGATTGTTGCTGTGAACTCTCGACTTTAGGTATCCCCACAAAAAAAAGTCGCACGGTGTAAGGTCCGGTGACCGAGGTGCCCAGGGTATGTCTCCGTACTCGCTGATTAATTTAGTAAGAAAAATTCCCCTCAGCTTCTCCATTGAAAGTCTAGCTGTGTTTGGAGTGGCCCCGTCTTGCTGAAATTGTGTTCTATTGTTGAACCCGGGAAACGGATACAGTTGCGGTACCAAAAACTCGTCGATCATTCGGCAATACACGTCAGCAGTGACTGTCTGTCGCTGATTAATAAAATAAGCCCTCCCCCCCCTATACAATTAACAACGAATAACTCAACTCAGTACTATCTTTTGTGATAATACCCGGAAAAATAACAATATCGTATAAATTTCATTACACGTGTTAAAATTAAATAATTATTAATTCAACCAAAAGATGTGACAATGTAATTCCCGGAATCCGACTGTCCGTGTCGTCAGTGACGTAATTGTATCGAAATCATCTAAATATTCGTGTTTGAACTAACGTGCGTAAATTTCAACCAAATAGTGTGTCTTAAAATGGATCGAAATTTAGGGCAGTCACTTCGAAAGACTTTCTAGCTAATAAAGCGATTCTGTGAATATGTTATGATTGCGGGTTCCCATACTGTTCTCGAATAGACAAACCTTTCGAACATATTATCGCCGCTAGAGCGGTGAGATCCTCTGGAATTATAACTGTGACACTTCACTTTGGCCCGTGTCCACGGAAGAGTTTCTGACTCGAAACAAACTCTGAGATACAGATTTTGCTCCCATGAAATTTATTAGAGACAACTTTCGTATTCGCATTACTTCACGGTCATTATGTCAAATATCATTATCGTCATGTGCGTCATTTGGGTATTTTGAATCTTCACGGCAGCAGTTAAAACGGATTAAATGTTCGTAATGCCTTATTTATTTTAATGTTTGTTGACTTATATTCGGCTTTCAAGGAATCTTTTGTGATATTAGGTGACGTTCATGTGCACGTATCAAATCTCGCTGTCGTGGACGTTGGATGAGTTTTTGTCTCTTTCGAACAATGTCAAGCTGATCTCTGAGTTTGTCTCCAAATCAAAATCTCATCACATGGAGTAAAATGTATCTCAATCAAATCTCTGAGATTATCCCATCGAGTCTCCTTCCCTGGACACGTGCCTTAAAATACGCTACAGAGTTCAGCGTGAAGCTATACATGAATGATCATCGTATGTGTGTCACTTCCGGATTAGAATGACGCACCTATAATAGTATACTGACTCTCGGAGATCGAAGCCACGTTAGCCTTGCAGTAATACAAGCCTACCGCTCGGTACAGATCGGCACTTGCCGCCGGAGTTGACACCAATTGCATATGATAAATACTCCATTATATTATCATATGACAGCCACACATTCTAACTGATACCCGCAGAAAACCAGATAACAATACGTCACACCGCAACCAGTCCGAGGAAACCTAGAACCGACTACTATTCTCCTGGCCAGCTCCTCGGATACATATTCTGTCACTTTTAACTTATACATTTTATAATATAATAATAGTGTAGATTCAATAATAAAATTCAGTGCAAATAAACCCAACAATCGTAAGCACCTTTTCACTTACAATCAACCCGTTCTAGCCGTACACGCAAACACCGAATCACTAAATTGGTAACTTTTCAATCACATACAGGTGAATCGAGGAGGTTAAGGACCCTCGATTGTCACCGTTCACATCCTTCTCACACAAATAATCCATATTGGTGACTGTTGCGTACAAGCATAGATGCCGGAAGAATTCAGGATACGGAAGGAATATGCACTCGCCATAATCCGAATTCTACAGACATCTCCAAAATGTGAACTGTATATTTTACTCACTATTTCGTCAAAGGTTCCGACACAGTATAGACGCGAAGTCTCGAATTAATATAATGGCATACGGCTGTACTGGTTCTAGGTCGCGTGGCCGGCTGGGGAAGGCACAGTGCATTATTTTCGTTCAATAATTAATATTTATACATCAAATAAATATATGTCCCAAACAGTGACCTTAACTAATCAACATAATCATTCAATATTTGTAGTAAAAATATCAAAACAACAATTTTACGGCTATTAAAACTAGTACACGCATTTTTTTCTCATTAAAAATGCTTAAAAAATACACATTCTTCGCGATAACACAAGTTGGCATTATGGCTGCGTACGGATATTTTATGTCACGGTATGCTGAGGGTTAACAGATCATCGCGGACATGGGCTATTAGTCACAAATCTGGTATATTCGATGGTACTGGTTAGACTTGAAGGTATTTTTGTAGAAAGTAACGAATGGTCCATGTTTACTTTCATCTATGGCGCTGACCGCGTCACGGCCGAGAAAGCTGGGACGCCATACCTGATCCGAGGAACGCGGACGCGGGCATCATCTACGGCGCGAATAATGTCAACAATCGTCGTCTATGGCTGACTTCCTTTTAGACATACACACCAAGTACGTGCGTATCAGGATGTAGGGTGGCCCCTTTTCTCTATACTAGGAAGCTCGAACGTCCGTAATAGAGTTTATTTGAGATTATGTGCAGCGGATCTATTTTTTTAATTTTTTTATTTAGACTTCTTACAACACTGGATTCTGCAGATCAAATAAAATTAGCAATATTTAAACATGTTGCCTTAACGTTGTACGTTGTTAAATACGTAATTACTAGTCGAAAATATTCAAGGGATACGAGCCTAAACTCAACCATGTCAGAGATAGAATCATTATTTAGATTAATTGAATATTTTAATGGCAATATTTGAATGCGTCCAAGAACACACAATTACTGTATTTTTACCTTCAAAGGCACTGTTATTAAACAAATATTAGATATCTCATAGAGACAAGGCTATTTTTTTATTATATTTAATTTAAAAATATGTGGAAGTATGGAGTAATTACAGGACTTACGACCTATCTTCGGCTGGCAGACGTTGACAGGACATTATATATACATATATATAACTTTCACCAATTCTCACTCATCAATCTCCACATTTTATCAAATTTTAAATAGTATGTGCACTCGCTTCGAGTACCGCTACACCATCGCCGTCTATTGACCAAATTTGATAATTCAAAAAAAAATGTTAAAAGTGAGCTACTTTTGAATGGTTTTGACGTTTCCTTTTATAATTTGAATAGTGAGAGATTTTTGAACTTGTGCGCATGTGAGCGGAAGCGAAAGAGTACACTGTACCTCAACTATTTTTTATTCTATTCATAGTAGTTTATCTTCTTGAAGATTGAGTACGACTGCTCTTTAGGAACGTCCTTAATACATATTATATTGTCAGCGTTTAAATTTTTGTTCCAATCGAGTCGCGGAGCTCTTTGATTGCGTGAGTAGACCAAAACCACCGCGTGAGTGCCACCAAAATGAAAAAATTTGGAACAAGAAATTTTCATCGGTAAATGCACAAGGAAAGTAGCCACCAGTGCACAGTTCCATACGTGCGAGGCCAAGTCAAAAATTATCTACATTTTTCATTCTATAATTTATTTACACTGACTGTACGGAAGCCAAGTTCGTCGTGGCTGATTTGATGGTCAGAACCGTGACTGATGTTCAAAGAAGACGCTACCTCACCGATGATACCTCGCCTATTCGCTAGAACCATCTCTCCAGTTTGCCGTATCTTGTCGTCCGCTGTGAAGGTTGACGGGCGCCCTGCTCGCTCTCCGTGCGTCACACTCGTCCGGCCACTTTTAAACACTTCTCGATCCACAAAAAAATACCTTTACGTGATAAAGCACTGTCCCCGTAATGTGATAAAAGTCTACGATGAATTTCAGCCCCTTTCACACCCTCCGACCAAAGAAATCGGATCACTGCTCGCTGTTCATCTTTGGTGCAAATTGCTAGCGGAGCGGACGTGTTTACACTGTAATAGCCGGAAGGCAAATTATGCGATCGGGATCAAATTTCGCGCACGCACAGAAAGCAGTATGACAACCTTGATGGTGTGTTATGGCAAAAGTGTGGATAATTTTTAACTCGACTTCGGTGTTTTTTTAATTTTTTACACTAGGACCACTATTGGCGGTTTTTTTAATTTATTACGCATTTGAAGAGCCTCCATTTTTAGTAAAAATGGCTGATTAACGAATTTCGACAAGATGTGTATAAATTGTCATATCTTGTTTTTCGATTTTTGAAGATTATAAATAAGTAGGTACAACACTAGTTTTCTACTACTGAGTTATAGCCGAGATTAATATTAATTGCAAAAGAAACGATTGTTAATTTAAAAAAAACAAAGATAATTGTAGGACTATAAACAGTCGATGTGTAAAGCGCCCTTGAGGTGAAAGTTTTTACGAAAATGGCGCTATACAAATTATCCATTATTATTATTATTATTAAAAGAAATCATTAATTAATATATTTAATATATTATACAAGGATTCCGTGGTACAATTTTGAATTATTTAAAATCAATCATGTTCTTAGGAAAATACATTCTTATTGTGAAGTTGTAATTATTCAGAACAGACGGTCTGCGATATTTTAAATTCTAATTATATCTTTCTATCATGTTCAAATCAATTATACCCATGTATTATTGATGAGTGATATTTTCTTATTCAAATTCCGCCCATCTAAAGATTTACATATGAATAAATAGATTTCTGATAATCACTCCGAATGGATCTGACCGCATTCTTAGAGTACAGCTAACGAGTCGGATGGCCGCACCGCGAACTAGCAAACCGCAGAAACATTGCAGGATCAAATTGCCAAAAAAATAAAATGAAAAAGTCTGGACGTAGAACTTTTCGCCGTACCTGTGCGTCGTTTAATTTAAATCTTTGACAATTTAACCTTTCCCTTACGGTGCTAAAGTAAAAACGCGCGTTCCGGTGCTGTAAACTCAGTGTACATGTCGACTTTTGCGATTTTTATGAATATTTTACATTTATTACTTATATTAATCATTCAAAAAGACAACATTGGTCATCACGAACAACAGCATAAATATTCATAAGACACGTCTGACTCGGCCTGCGCACGCTCAGACACTAAAATGACGATCGGCATCCGGCTCCCCGCGCACTGCGCCTCTCCGCACGTACAAATACACGTATTGACAAATTCACGTCAGATTATTTTGAGTATGTCAACCAATTACTGGGATTTATCTCCTGAGGGATTGTCATCAAAATATAAATAAATGTCTCACAGAGACAAAGCTCATATTTCTACATTGGAAATATGGAAGCCTTGGGTATTACAGGGCTTACGACCTGTCATCAAATCATGTCATATATACAACTTCCAAAAATTTGATAGATGTGTGTAGCATGGGTAAATAGGCGAACGTTACATTGTGTAAAGTGATCACTTAAGCCAGCCGATGACAGGTCGTAAACCCTGTAATGCCCGAGACTTCCATACTTCCCATGTAAAAATAATAGCTTCGTCTCTGTGAGACATCTGCATCGCGTTCTTCGAAAAAAAACATGTTTTATTGTGGCGTATGGTATGGCGAATATATATTGTAATTATTTTATCCAATGCATAAATATATTATGAAGGAATACCTAAAATATGAACTCTGTATTTAATATATTTACAGAGATATTCACTTCATTAGAGAAAATGTCAACTCAGTTCACATCGTCGGAGAGGAAAGGTTAAAGGTTTGAAAGAGCATCTGTTCGTGAAAGCCGGTTATATCGATCAGTTTGTTTTTCCTTGTTGTTGTCAAGTCTGGACATAGAACTTTTCGCCATACCTATCCGTTGTTTAATTTTGGCACACAGCTAATTATGAGATATTTGAAATTGACAATTGACAATTTAAAGATCTTAAATTGCATCTATTCGTGAAAGCTGATTATGTCAATGAATAATCATCAGATACGAGGATGAAAATAAGTGCTATAGCAGGGTGTTTTTTTAATTTCTCGTACCTACCTTAAGCTTCACGCTGTGTACATCCAATTCAATTGTTCTGCAATATTACATTATTTTGCGGGCGGTCAATGACAATGCCATCTTCGCGGGCGTCCATTGTCAAGGCGACAACGTCAAACGTCACACTGACAGATAATGACAAACGTTTTGATTCGATACGTTATCGAAACAAATCAATTTCGTCGAATCGGTGACGAATAATTTGCATAATTCGTTTCGATTTATAATTCAAAATAAAAAAATTAATTTTTATATTTTTTTAAATACCGTAAAACACTTAGTCATTCGTTATTTATTGTTAATGTTTACCGCTAGTGTTCCATTTATTATTAGTATTTATGACCCGAGCGCGATAGGCGTACGTACATAGAACAGTTTTTCTGAATATGAATTTGACTCGTTTATTATACAGGATTTTTTTTTAAATTGTGTTAAAAGCTTAAAATTTACGTACTTTGTTATTAATGTATATCTTTGATTCGGGACCTAAATACTTACTTACCATCACGCCGTTTCCCCGTGGGGGTAGGCAGAGAGGATAGAGCGTCACGCTCTTCTGTCCTGACACACAATTCTCGCCTCATCCACATTCATACAAGCTCGCCGATTGTTGAGGTTTCTAACAGAACCGTCCTCCAGTATCTGGTTTACCTGGTCGTGCCAAGTCTTCCGCGGACGTTCTCTATTTCTGGTTCCATCAACACTTGCGTCATATATCTTTCTTACCATTCTCTCCTCATTCATCCTTTCCATATGACCAAACCACCTAAGTGATCCTTTCTTAATCTTACTCACTATACTAACATCAGCTTTACATTTTTTCTTTATTTCTTCATTCTTTACTCTGTCATAAATAGATTTGCCACAAATACGTCTAAGTGATCTCATTTCCACTGCATTCAGTCTACTTTCGTTCCTTTTCTGCCAGCTCCAGGCCTCACTTCCATACATCAGTGTCGGTACCAGGATTCCATTGTGCACCGCTAGTCTCCTAGGACCTAAATCATCTAACAAAATATAGTCTACTATTTTAATTAAGATTTAATTCAAATTTACTTAGTTTAGTTTTGAATTTCTATAATTTCTCATCCTTTTTTATATCATCTGGCATTTAATTAAAAAATTTAATCGCACTGTATATTGATTTCTGAGATTTAACCTTCTTCCCGAATGGCGGTCTCATCTCATCTATCTTCGTCGTATATGATTGTTCTTGTAAATTCTGCCGATATTTGTTTAGCGAAGAAAAGAAACACAATAACATTTATTTATTATTTATTTATTTATTTATTTATATATATTTTGACATCCATATTTTTGTACTAACAGAGGTGGATACATAATAAACATACATAATACATAGTTTATTGTGTGGGATGGAGTAGACTTCACCTCTGATATATACAGCGTTGTCCTGGATACTTTGCTAGACTAAAGTCTGTGTTAAAGTAGCCAGTTTTTTTTTTTCGTGCTGTTGTTTGGAATAAAAAGATAAATCAAATAAAAATATGTGGAGTGGGAGTGTTGAAGGACTAGCGAGTATTAGTAAAAGAATTGTATACATTATATTAAATTGTTGGATATCCATGCTTCTGATTCATCTCTACCTGATTGAATCATATATTGGGTCCATATTTGTGTAATCTTATAGTAATTGTACGATTTCCAGTTGGTACTGAGTGTATTGTATAGTTTCAGAGCTAGGAACATGTAGAATCTTTGATAAAATGTCGTTGTTGCTCTCGGAACTGGTGTGTAGATGTTTGTTGTTTGTCTAGTGTTGTGTCCATGATTTATTGCTTGGGGAGAGTTGTTGTTAATATGGAAATATTGAACGAGTCTCAACATAAAGATTTGTCTTATATCAAGGACATTGTACTCTTTAAATATAAGGTCTGATAAATATCTAAAGGGACGACCAATTATTACCTTGAGAATTGTTTTTTGTGCTTTTTTAGCCGACTCCAGTTTTTGTTTTTGCTGCTCCTCCCCAAACTAAAATAGCATAATTAATTAATGAGTAGCACATTAAAATATATTTTATGTTTGCAATAGCTTTTTGCAAATTGAGATATTAATATGTGCGTTAATATACTACGCATAATTAACTATTGAGGATTTAGCGTAGGTAATAGCGAATATATTTTTCTCAACCGTCGTGACATTTTGAATGATGAAACTTGACCTAGAATTTTTTCACCGTTAATCTATCTACAAACCGTGAAAATAATGGTAATATTAAGAATGTCCTCTCTGTCACGCGAGCAATATTATATTCCTATTTATTGTTTAATTTTTGCACTTCTTAATGTTGTTTGGCAGGTTTTATTTTGTACTTTTTTATCCTGTTTGAAGGTTAATTATTAATTCCTTACAAATGTAATTTATACATATACAGTGTCTCAAAAGTCACCATCTATTTTAGTGAAATTGGGTATTTATTTTTATGATTTTTTTTTTTAAATATGTTATTTAACCTTTACCACACCGTGACATAAATACCAGTATGCAGCCATGCTGTCAACTCGTGTTACCGTAAGAAATTTATAACATTTTAAATGTGAATAATGTTTTTATTATTTAAATGACTATCTAGTGGAACTATGCAAATAGGATCAATATTCATCAAGTCCTACACAATACTACCTTTTTTCTTATCTCTCTTAACTAAATTAATGAGAAAGAGAGATCATATATTCGTATGTTTGTCATTATTTTTATTGTAAAATTAATATGCCATCTCTATTTGTCTTACCACAAATGGTATTTTTTCCAGGATATTAATATTACAACTGACTGAATTGAAAAATAATTATTTTTGTAAGATTCGCTCTACACAACTGGTTTTTTACTAGTCAGTTCTAAGCATAGCCATTTTCCTTATAATTAACTAAAATATGAATTTTATGTTACGTATATTAACTGAAATATTACAGTTTTAATTGGGACGGTAGACCTGTGTTGCTGCATGGTTTTGGAAGGGTTGATGAACGATTGTTTGTGGTAACATACAAGATGAATTGAATTGCGATAAAATTAGGACGTATTTTCTAAAGAAGATTTATATGAACGATTCAACGGCTATTTGTGAATTATTTATTAATAATTATTCCCGTGAATGCCTTCGACAGCTTGCTATCCCCGGGTTACCTATTGATAATATAATCACGTATGCAGAATGAAAATCACCACTAACCTTGAATGGATATAAATGAAACAAAATAAGAAATGAAAAAATAAAAATTACACACAATTTTTTTTGTATGAATTTAAACGTGGGGATGATACTTTTCAAACAGCAAACAATTTAACTAAGTACAGAGTGAAGGATCCACTTCTGAATGAACTGTGTGGCGTTGAATCAAAAAGTTACGAAGATGCAAATTTTAAAGATGAAGAGGGGAGAAAATATGCGACAAACAACTAGCACTTAAAACTAATGAGGATCCATCTTGCTTCACAACTTTCACCTTTTCATGGACCTCGATAACTATTTACGGATAAAAATTCAATATTAAAATGCCCTTAAAGAATTCATGAATTCTGATTCGCCTGAGTTTTATTCTACATACATAAATAAATTTATGAGTTGTTGGCAAAAATGACATTTCTGTCTGCAGCAAACCCTAACTACAGCTGTTAAAGAAAGATTCTTCCAATTCTTCGACCACATTATGCTTCAATGTGACAGAAGAATGTATTATTGATAGAATCGGATTTCATCATAATGGATGGATATAAATGAAACAATGTTATTACTCTACTTGTGTTTATTAGCACTACTTGAGTTTCGAGAGAAATAGTAACTTTCATCGATACAGGTGAAGTATTAAACTGAAGTGAAGTATTAAAGTCGATGAGTGTTACTGTTTCTCTCGAAACTCGAGTATTGCTAATAAACTCAAGTAGAGTTATAACATTGTTTCATTTATATTCATCTATTATCATGAAGCTCTACAAAGTTAACGCCGATTTTGTCAATAATACCACTAACCTTGATTGATTTCCCTGCCGTCGTGGGTTGGTCCGATGTACTGTTCTTATCTCCGACCGACCGAAATGCTCACTCCTAAAGCTAGGAGACATTTTTCTGACTAAGTACCAACTACAGTTATGCTTCGACCGTGATTTGACAGAAATCCTTCGCTCTTCCCGAAAGCGGCAACATTCACACTACATAAATGACTCATCAACATCAACAAGGAAAACCACATCTGTATATATCACAAAAATCCATTCCTAGGCAGAATAAAAATGTGCGCTGAACTTATTAACCTTTACCATACCGTGATATAAAATACTCGTAAGCAGCCATGCTGTCAACTCGTGTTACCGTAATAAATTAGAGTTAAAATGTGAAAAAATGGTTAATGCCATAAATTGTAAAGTATTGAGCATTAAATATAAAAAAATATGTAATATTATAATTCGGAGCATTCATCATGTTCTGTATGGGAGATTATCTATCTATTATCTATCGATTATATATCTTCATTTAATTAGTGAGAAAGAGACACCATTATATTCATATGTTTGTTTTTTCTGTGAAATTAATGTGTGATTTCTTTCTGTCTTGCCACAAATGGTATTTTTGTCAACGTATTTATTTTACAATGGAATGAAATAAAAATAATTATTTTTGTAAGATTCGCCTTACATGATTAATTTTTTATTAGTCATTTCTAAGCGTAAATATTTTCCTTCAAAGTGACTAAAATATGAAGCGTATGTTGCGTATATTTACCGAAATGTTACAGATTAAATTAGAGTGGTAGACCTGTGTTACTGCATGGTTTGGAAAGGGTTAACAAAATTCTGTTATAGTAATGAAGTAATCTTCCACGCATGTAGAAAGGTTAATCGACATACCTGTCACGTTGACAGAACATATTCATCAACAGTGATATGGGTTTGGAATAGAAAATTTATAAGTTACTCAGAATTCCAAATATCAATTAACGTTTTTCAAATATGAAAATTTGCTCCTGAAGTGCAGCATTTTTTTTTTAAATCATCCAAGTCACTGAAACAAATAGTGACTCTTGAAACATTCTGTATTTGATTACACATGTACTGATACTCGTCATAAATGATACATACATATATCTTTATTTACCGTGGGTTAGTCCATCCTAAGATGTTTTAATTGATTTGTTATTAGAGGTCCTAGAATATCGTGATTAATAAAGTATATTAAAAGTTGCAATGCACGACAATTTGTCATTCAATATCCCGCTATTTTAGTGAAGACAGTTCGTCCGATTGCGATCTCGTTGTTTAATATACATTATTACACATAATACGAAAAAAATTCACCAAAGTGACAGATATCGAACGCCTAGATGAACAAATCCATAGATAATGCATAAAATAAAACATATTTCATGATTATTTGTCACGCCTATATACATCTCCATGACAGTACCATGACGCCTATATACATCTCTTTGACAGTAGTAAATTTGATGTATCAACAACCCGCAAAGGATTTTTATTACGGGCGTTAGTAAAAAGTTACTACTGATCACAAAACCGGCCCTAAGTGTCAAAATTGAGAAATATTTTGTTTCTAAAAATATATATTTTTATATATTCTTGTCATAAATACGGAACTAAAAAGTTACATATTAAATTAAAATGTATTTCAAATGAAATTGACACTTTACTTCTGTATACATCACTCTAGTAAATTTACCTAAAAAGTTTCATTTTTAATTTGCCTACAAAGTTTCCTTTCAATTTTGCCTACAAAGTTTCCTTTCAAATTTCACAAAGCAGCATTCTTGGGGGCCCTAGACGGTCGCCAGGTCTGAACTTCCTAATGTTTTCGTGTGCGTCATCACTTTCTGTACTCGCTCTAACCGGACCTCGAAGCGCCGTCACCTTGAACTTTACAGATGATATTTACCAAGAATGCTTTTCATTTCTTTGAACGTCTTCTGTGCCCAGGCACGTTCATCACAAATCTTCATCAATCAAGTATACAGAAACGAATGATGGACCAATAGTTAACATTTCCTTTCTGTAGTTAAACAAGTCTCCATACAAAAGCTGATTACAATCTGTATACTTTCAAACTGAAACTGTACAGATTCCGGTGGCGGTAACCACGCCAACATATAAATAATTCATTTTTAGATTTTAATATATATTGTGACATTACTAAGTACCGTCACACATTTATGAAATGAATTTTGGTCTGTCATAACTTGGATTATTGAAATCAGTAAAAAAAATGCCCGATACTCGGGTGTGTGATTGGACTCATTGGATCTGAGAAGCACCAAATCCCGGCAGATGAATCGCTTTCTGGAACTTTGCTATATTTGAATGCCTTCTGGCTGGCATTAGGATTTAATATCGCCAGACCGATATTTTGAGGAAACCCACTGGATGGAAGTGCCGCCATGGTATTGATGACTGATGTATGGATTTCTGATGATCTGAAACGTACACTTCATGCCCAATCTTGTCCAGCCTCACTTAGAAGGTGGACCGGTTCCGACAATATATATATATAAAAAATTTCCTTTTAAATTTGCCTACAAAGTTTCCTTTCATAATTCACAAAGCTACATTTTTGTTTATGTTCAATTTCAATATAAGAAATAAACCTATGTGCTGAAAAATATATAAAAAGTACCTGGCGTTCCCCATTTTTTTTCCAATTCAGATGTAGACAATAATTTTTCTCTCATTTTGAACGTCAAGTGTGCAAAATTTCATTACTCATTTATGCCATTTGTTATGAAAGTAGTCTAAGTCAAGAAATTGAAAAAAATAATCAATTATTTTGCGTCAAATTGTTTTAAATTAATATAATATGATGAAAAATGTAACAATTGTTATGAATTTGAAGCGTTATATTCAGTGTGTTGTTACGACGTTCAACGGCATTCCGCTAGTATTTGTTCTGATAATAGAATAAGTCATTTTCTACCTTAAATTTTGTATTTCCTTAAAATGCAATAAATTTTGAAACATTGTGTTGTGTGATTTAAAAATATTTTTTAAATCAATTCGAACGCAAATTTTTAAATATCTCAAAACGAAAGAAACATGACCTAGACCACTTTCATAATAATGGGCATATTTTAATGGAGAGCAACGAAAAATGGTGATAATCTGACGGAGCGAGGTCGGGACTGCAGGGTGGATACGAAAAAATTTCCCAGTTTAGCTTCTATGTAATGAAGTACTAAAGCTGTATTAATGGCATTTGATAAAGCATGCGTATTGCAATCAATTCTTTAAATATTTCTCTTGAGTAGATCTTTTAGTTTCGTGTGTATTAATATTAATTAATAAAAGATTAAAATTAAAAGTTAATATTCTTTACTTATCCGTACAACTCATGCCGAAACACTTTTGTTCGCTCTATGGGAAGTCCTACAATTCTCGTTCGGTAAACAGCAAACGTGCACTGTGTATCAACGTTACAGAGGACTGTCTCGATAATTATATACAGTATATTATACTGGGCATGCGCAGACCCAGCAAGAAAAACTGTAGTGACCTCTGGTGCTAACCGTTTGCACGTTACGCACTAATACGTATCATAGGTTGCGTGCAATAATACAAAGGAGTATTTCAGTACAGGTTTTAAAAGGAGTACACAACTCCCTAAAGGAATACGTTTGGTCATCTTAATAATAGACGATCCAATATCAGAAATAAAATCGCTATTCCTTGTCTCTTGCGATGACTGACGAATATTTAAATAAATACAAATATAGTCTTATTAAAGAAAACACATTCTTATTGTGAAGTTGTAATTATTCAGAACAGACGGTCTGTGATATTTTAAATACTAAATTAATGTATTAATTATAAATATATATATATATATATAAAATCAATTTTGTCGAAAAATATTGTTTTTGCGTCACCGGGATTCGAGCCTGGATCTCTATTTCCAATCCGGGGAAGTACACTACCAATTGTGTTATAATAACGCCAGTATTTTTTTTGACAAATTTTCGAACCTATATGTTACATTTTTCAAATTAATACACCTGTCGTTCCATTATTTGAAAGCCATCTACATTATTTTTACAGAATCTCAAATACCTTTGAGTAAACCGTCTGTAGACGCCAGAATTATCAATTAGGTAACAAATAGGTTCGAAAATTTGTCGCTAAAAAAATCGTCGCTGTAGCATAGTTGGATAATGTATCTTCCCCGGTTTGGAAAGAGATCCAGGCTCGTATTCCGGTGACGCAAAAACAATATTTTTCGACAAAATTGATTTTATGTGTATATATTTATAATTAATACATTAATTTAGTATTTACAAATATAGTCATTTGGTCGCCTCACTACACTGCTCACTCGACGGCGGTTGAAAGGATCCAGAGAAAGTTTCTAAAATTCATTAATTTTAAATTAAATATACCCTCTGAGGATATCAATTATGATTATCCCCTTAGCCGTCTGAAATTGTTAAAAATTATCAGTGAGATGTACAATGTCCGACCTTATATTTCTACACAGAATCATCAATGGTATGATAGACTGCCCCCAGATTGTTGGTCTGCTTGACTTTCACGCACTATTGAGGTCATTGAGACACAATTCATTGTTTTATTACAGTGGTAATGTCGGAACACATGAATTAGTTAACTCCGTAGTCCACTGATTGCATTCTTTGGGGAATAAATATGAGGAGGTAGTGGATATTTTTGCTGTAAAATTAACTCTTTATAGGACTACATTAATACAATTTTTTGTGTCTCAACTCAGTGGTGACGGACAAATTTCTTTACTTCACATTTTTTATTCTGATTGTGAAAAAACATGCTGATATTATACAAAATATGAATTAAATGTATTAATTAGAAAGATATACATATAAAATCAATTTTATCGAAAAATATTGTTGTTGCGCCACTGGGATTCGAACCTGGATCTCTTTCCAAACCGGGGAAGGTACATTATCCAACTATGCTACATCGACGATCTTTTTAGCGACAAATTTTCGAAACTATATATTACCTTTTTGATATTAATACATTTAATCGTTCCATTGTTTGAAAGAGTCATCTACCTTATTTTTACGGAATCTCAAATACCTTTGAGTAATCTGATAGCAGACGCCAGAATTATCAATTCATTTTTATTATATTTTGAACACATTGATACAACTTTATTATTTATATGTATATCTTTCTAATTAATATGTGTATTTAAATCATATTTATAATATCACAGACCGTCTGTTCTGAATAATTACAACTTCACAATAAGAATGTGTTCTCCTAATGATATTATATAATTTAAGAATAGGGCGTGTATAATAATGATAATAAATATCGAACCCGTCGGCCCGCCGAGCCTGTCCGCCCCTGATCACCGCTAGAATAGAATAAATTTCAGGTCAGTTTACTACGTAACGCAACACATCTCTTACACTTCATCGGCACGGTGCATTGTGCCTCAAACATCTACAATATGAGGGGTCTTGCCTGACGAAGCGTTAAAACAATGAACTCAAAACAAACAATAAATTTTCCAGGGTCAGAACACTGTTCTCTCACGCGCGTCCAGTGGTACGCAAACACCTTTCAGGGTCCTTGGGCCCTACAGAATTGAGACCAATATTGCTTGACATACTTATTTTAATACTAATGAATCTGATGGGTCCACAGACAACCAAATATATAGACATGAACTAACATAAATTCAATATTTTAATTTTGGAGTCTCTTACGCAATCAAATAGCTCCGCGACTTTTTTTTAAAATATGACTCGATTAAAACGAAAAACTTAAACGCTGAAGATTTAATTTTCGAAGAGTAAATACTTTTACTGTTGCATAAACGTGTCGGATTTATGTTTCCACAAATAATGTGTGTAGAATGGCTCTCGTCCCGAAACTAATGTTTCAAATCCCTCTCCTACAGGTATCCTAAGAGGAAAAGATAGACTAAATCTCAGAAATCGATGATGTACAGTGCGATGAAGATTTTTGATGAAATGCTAGAAGATATAAGAAAGGAAGAGAAACTACATAGATTCAAAATTATACTTAGCAAATATGTGAAAGATAAGTTGTAGTAAAAAGAAACAATTTTGATCTTGTTTATATTAGAACATACATAAAAATACTCATGTATGAACTATATTAAGAAAAAAAAAAAAAAAAATTAAATGTATACACTGTATTTCATGTCTATTCATTTACTGATCTGTGTTAACCATTGATGTTATTTATTTTAAAGCATATATAAATAAATACAATATGCATTAATGTAAAAAAATACGTCTTGTTTACACAAAGATTAAATTTTCGAAAAGTAAATACTTTTACTGTTGCATAAATGTGTCACAAACTGTCGGATTTATGTTTCCACAAATAATGTGTGTAAAATGCCCCCTTCTTCTCCCCCTTTTCTATATGTATACTTTATTTCATGTCCATTCATTATTTACTGTTCTGTGGATGGGTCTCAATACCTGAGGCGCGAAATATTTAAGTTCTGTGACTTGTTTACATAGTGAAACAATTCAATCTGACAGTTTTTAATTGTAATTCTATAAATGGCATGGCAATTGACAGTCAAATAGATCATCGCTATCACTCAAAAATGCGTGGGGTAACATTACTCAAACACGTGCCCGTAATCCTTTCAAACATTAATATACGAATTCCAGTGAAGTAGATATCATTTTATATTATTCAGAGCATTAGCAATTAATTGATCTGCATTAAAATATGTCATTAGATCTCTTAAAAATGTGCATCACATGCGTTTACTGCAATGTACAGTTTTGGAAGTGTTGAAACATTCATGTAAATAAAGGGTGTTTTTTTTTTTAGAGGTTCATAACTTTAAAGCTTAATAAAACACATAAAAATCGTGGTAATAACCAGGTATTGGCTTTATTGGAAGGATAATATTATGCTATTAGTGTTTAAATATGATTTTAATGAATAAAGCGCAATCTGGAAGTCCAATTTTCGACCACTTTTTAGAGCAGCTAGGGCCGTATATCGGCAATAACGCGACGAATGTTAGCTTCTATGTAATCTATCGTCTTTGGTTTATCGGCTTTATGGTCTTTGGTTTCTTCAATAAATTGATTGTGGCGCGCGCTGATGGCATGTTGCGCCATTTTGTTGAAACCACAGCTCTTTCACATTAATGTCATTCAATTTTGGAGCAAAAAGGTCAGTAATCGTGGATCTATAGCGCTCTCCATTAACTGTAACGTTCTGGCCGGCATCATTTTTGAAGAAATAACAGCTCCTTCGGTGCGCACTGCACATAGTCTCTGCGGATGCGTATTATCAACTAGAGCATGCGTGGAGCGAAAACGATCCATGGCTATTCGAATTACTTGCTCAGATGGACGATAATGTACGTGCTCAAATGGACGTAACTGAACCACGATTTTCGAAATAAATTTGCACAATTTGCAAGCGTTGTTCTGGCATAAGTCTATTCATGGTGAAATGGCAAACCAAACTGAGTAAAATTAGTTGTCAGCTGTCAAATTGGCTGTTGCTGTAAAAAGTGTTGCCAATTCGAAAAACAAACCTCTAAAAAAAAATCATTACATAATTATACTCATCTAAAAATATTACTGAATGTTAATTGGGTTACCCAACTAGGCAAGTTTGTTTTAAGATAAGTGGCGAACTTTTTCCTTTAACACTTAATAAATTTATTTATTTATTAATAGTATAAAAAACGATATAATCAATTTCAACTAATAATACATTTTTAAAAGATATCAATCGGCTTCCCGGGCGGCTGCCAGCGCATATTATTGCTGTCGGCACTGTACGTACCCCTTACACCCTTTATTAGCGTTCTGTAAAAAAGATACTTAATTCTACATTTTTGGAACGTTGTTGGATGCGCCACTGGGCACGCACGGCCGTCAAGTGTGGAGGCTGTCACCGACAGGTCTTTGTATCGAAGATGTGTAAATCGGGCCCGCGAGGTGTGCTGGACTGACCCACTTGTGTTGTATGCAGATGAGCAAAGAAAGCAGACTTCATGCAGAAGAAATGCGATCCCCCGGGCTTGAATGAAATTTCACGTCGCCGTCGCATTTGACTTGCCTTTCTATTTTACCATAAAACTATGGTGATTTGTGATCATGGGTGTATTAAATTAAAATCTCAATATCAATTATTCATTAAAAAAAAAAAAAATTATTATTACAACAAGGATATGATTTGGTAATGTAATCAATTAAGAGAGTAATTTCATTTTTCTAATTTGAAATTCTATGAATTCTACACGAATTACATACCCTTTCAAAATTAGACTAATAGTTAATATTTTTATTAACATTACACATTCATAGAAACGATATAAATATTATTTATTTTATAAATTCTTTTAAAACACTGTTATTCCACTATATTTTATTGTATTAAACGTTAGAACGTTTTCGGGAATATATTCCCATTATCAATAATATAATTCAACTAAAGTTAAAAACATTTTCATACAGTAACTACGGGTGTGTTTGATGATAAGGGTAGTGGGGGTGAGGGTGGATTTAAAATGTATAAGAGAGGGGATGTAATGGGCGGTATTTGAATGATTATTATCTTCTTATTAATAAAATTTCTAAATTTTCTAAGATATCTAACTTTCGCCCTTTGGCGCAACTATGTAGAAGTTATTTAAATAGTTAAATATTATTTAGTTAAAAATTTATGTGTTTTTGATATACAACTTTTTTTAAACAGTGGCTGAAGCCTTAAAGCATGTGAATAATTATTTAAAACCGTTTGTAAAAACGAAGTACTTTAAAAACGTCGAAAATTGATAATATGTCCTGCAAATTTAAAAAATAACTATTCATTTTTAATATTTTGTTAATTTTCTTTAGTTCAGATTTATTTCTGTGATCTTGGCTTCTAGATTATAAGAAAATATATTTCGTTTATGAAAATTTTTTCCATATTAATGCAATTTTGTGGCACGGAAAATGAATTTAATTGAAGCAGTTTTTTTTTACAACTCTTATACTGTCTTAATTATGGCAAACAATATTCAGTTAATTAGTTTTAAATTAGTGTAAATGTCATATTTAAGTAATAATTTAAAAAAAGTTTAACCTAATGTATAACTTCTGATATAAATTAATAATAAAAACCCACATTTTCGTAAAAAACGCGAAAATATGTGCAATGTCCTTGATGATGATGTGCAACGGCGCGTGTGTGCGAGGCTATAAAGGGCGGCGCGCGGCAGGGCGTGGTCTCTTTCCTGCGTGTTCATCGGCTTAATCGTTTGACTTATACTAGTGATATACCTTGTACTAAATCGTATGGTATCGTAATAAATCTATAATTATCACAAAGTTTATTTTTTGGACCTTCACATTACGAGGTGTACACTGAAGACGTACTTGGAAAACAAGTACGTGACAATATGAATTATTATTGCCTTGTCGTTAAACATGATTAGTTTAATTTTAAATGTATACTAATCTTTGTAATTTTTTTTTTTCGTATACAGATCATTAACAGGTCGTTATAGTACACATTCTAAGTATAATACACACAAGTTGTATCTTTATCTCGACAATAGTTTCGAGAGGCTCATTATTGTATTCATCTTTGAATATTTTTTTGAGATTAATTACTTTAACTACTCAAGTACTTATTTAGTATGATGGATGTTGCCGGGAAGAGCAGTGACTAGAGAGACCTAACGGAGCGTTCTACTGGCTTTCCATCGCGCCTCTTGTGACCAGACTGTGACTAAAACCGACTTCTGCAACTGCAACACATAAATGTGACGTCTACCCTCTTCTTTTGGGGGTGCATGATTTCTATAGCTTCTCTCTGGCTGCCTTATATGAATTTAATATGATAATAACGAGTATCACGTCAAATTGTACAGGTATGATAATACCGGAGCCAACCCATGACTGTATTGAATTGAATGTAATAAAAAAAAATTAAAAATGTAATATTGACGAATCGAAACGAGAGTAAACAACTCTCAAAACGGTTCTGGGATAGGGTGTAAAAAAAAAATATATATATCTGAATGTCCTGTCTGCGATTTGTTCAATTGTGATGTCGATCAACATTCAAAATCATTGTGAGAGATCCAAAGTTTACTTTTGTTCTAAATGATTGCTGTTTTCTGACACGTACGACATTATCTTGACTTATTTGTGCGTCTTAATATAACTTCATTAGTAATGTGGTCATGCCAGGCCCTAGCAGTAGCCTTACGGTAATGATTTTCTTATTTATTACTATCGAGTAGTAAAATCTTAAAATATTCAATTATTCTTGAATAGTTTTCAATGTACCAGAATAGCTATTGATAATTCAAATTCATGCACGCATATTAGGGTTTGCAATTTACCGTCAAATTGAAATTACCGGTAGACGGTTAAACAATTCTTTCCATTACCGGTTTACCGAAATAAATTATATCAATACTTTCATCGTTTAGACTTGACCTGAATTTTGTACATATTTGTCCCGCAGATAAAAATCTATCTGATTCGATACTTGTCGATCGGCAAGTCATCAGATTTTGAAATGCAATGTTCAAATATTTACCTCGATTTTTCTCGAGTTCCCAATATGACATTCCTCTCTGAATAACAGTGAAATAATTTCCGGTAATTACCTATGGTGCGTTTTGGTTGATTTACCGGTTTATCGGTAAACCGGTAATGCAAGCCCTACATGTAATAAATAAATATGAAATAAATTATAATAAACTTAATTGTGATGTCCTTAAGATCGAATATATGTAAGTGTGTGTGTGTGTGTGTCAGTGCGCCCGCACCGCCGGGGTGAGATGTATATGTGTGCGTGTGTGTGTGTGTGTGTGTGTGTGAGCGGGGGACTAGTTATATACCTTGTACCTTAATTGTATTATTCGTGTAATAAAGATTATAATTGTCACATTTTCTCTTAGACCACCAACAATTTAATATCTCAAATTTCATATTAGTGTGTTTTAATAATTCTCGCTGTTGATAAAACTCTCTCGGGTGGTGTTGGCGTCGGTCTTATTATTAACAGTGAGTTAAATAATAAATGTAATTGTGCCGTCCACTTTTTTAACGTGTCCAATTTCTTTAAATTCTCCTTTAAATTTTCTACTTTACGGCATTTAGCCATTGTTTTTTTTCGATACTTTATATTGTTTGTTACCGTTAATAAGACAAAACAGGAGGACACGAAGACACAAAAGAAATTGTTCTATCGTATCCCATTAGTATACCTGATAATAACCGCTCTAACTCTTTTTTTATGTACGAGTATTACTCGTGTACTCGAATTGAAGACTCTATGCACGATCCGTTTACGAAGCAGTCCTTGTGCGGAAAGTGACCCGTGTCGGTGATCCTGCGCGCGCGCACCCGACGAAATAAAAGAGGTCTGAAAAATGTGGTCGCAAAGCGTCGCATGGCAGCACAGTTTCGAGAAAGTGGCAGAATATTTATACATAACCTGTTGAGATGTTTGAATTAAGTTAGAAAACTCGACGTCTGCGCTTCATATTTCTTTGTTTTTATGTGCTCAGTTATTAGCGGGTACCTCCTCCGTCAGACTACTGTTCGTCGAGAAAGTGAATGCTTTTTAAACAAACCGCGTCACTCCTGATGCAACTTTAACATTAACATTTAACACATTCTTATTCAGAACATAGATCTATGATATTTTTAATACAAATTAAATGTATTAATTAGAAAGATATACATATAAAATCAATTTTATCGAAAAATATTATTGTCGCTACCTGGATCTCTTTCCAATCCGAGGGAGTTGCATTAACCGTCTATGCTACACCAAACAGTACTTTCGACGATAAATTTTCTAACTCGTAGTCACACTTTTCAAATTAATATTATTTGAAAGCCATCTACTTTATTTTTAAGGAATCTCAAATACCTTTGAGTAGTCCGATGGTAGTCTTTATTATTATGTAGCATAGTCGGTTAATCCACCTTCCCTGGATTGAAAAGAGATCCAGGTTCGAATCCCGGTAGCAACAACAATATTTTTCGATAAAATTGATTATATATGTATTTCTTTCTAATTAATATATTTATTTAGTTTTTATAATATCAAAGACCTATGTTTTGAATATTTATAACTTCACAATAATAATATCTTCTCCTTAATAATTTTTAATCTCCATTTTTTATTACATTCAGTATTCGATTGGCTTCGGTATTATCAATTTTCCATGAGACTCGTTATCATATTAAATTCAGAAGGCAGCCAGAGAGAAGCTATAGAAATCATGCACCCCAAAAGGGGAGGGTAGACATCACATTTATGCGTTGAAGTCATAAAACTCGATCACAGTCCGGCAAAAATACACCCTGTGCAGGTCGCAGGAGGGTGCTCTGCTAGGTCTCCCTATCCACCGCTCTTCCCAGCATCGTTCAAAATGGGCCGCTATTGTAGTGCGTCTACAATGTTTGCCGAAAACTGTATGCATGGATTCGTTTCGCTTCTGAGACATCGAGATGCTGTCGTAAAGCTGCGGCTGGAGCTGAACACTCAGCACCGGCTCTCTAGTGCCAGCGGCACTCTCATGGAAAGCTGGAATGGCGGAGAATGTTATCGGCTGCATAGTAGCTACGGATATAATAATAACCGTAATTGAAATCTATTATTTAAACTATGTTTATTTACCTCTTTGTTTCTCATCTTCTTTTTTATCTTCCTTATTTTAACATGATTTTATAACTTGTATGTATTATTTACACAAACCATCCGATATCACTAGCAGGGGCGTGCAGTGCAAACAAGCAAAAAACATGTGCATTACTAAAAATTCTGGGAAACAAATGTAAATTAAATAGTTGGATTAACATTAACGGAAACATTATTTTAAATTATATAAATTTTAGAGACTTTAATTGCTTAGTTCTAAGAACTACCACGACAACTCACCGCTGTACCCATGGCACTCTTGTGTATTCACCGCATCGAGCTATTCACATTACTCTCTTCTGTCTTTAAGCTAGTGAATTACCCGAGTCATATAATTGGCTATTTACTGAACTGAAAATTCCTTTCAGTTGATTTTGTAAGAAGTCGTTACCTATGCTGTTTTTTTAGCAGAATAATATTAGAAAGGCTTGCAACTGCGTGCAAATCATTGAAGTATCTACTTCCTCTTTTACTAATTCGCGAATGTTTTTAACGTGTTGATTTCATGATTGTTCTTTAAATTTAGTGCATGGATTGGTTTTTGATTCGGGAAAAACAAAAAGCAATTGGCAGAACTATTTCTAATTAAAAATAATCATTTTCTTTAGTTATTACGTGAAGTATTTTCAAACAATAAATTAACAATGTTCAGCCATAGAAAATGTTCTTTAAAACGTCCACGCGTTTTTTTATATGGATAAGAAGGTATTATTTTACGTTAAAACTATACTTTATAAACACTATTAATAGTACTCTAAAATTATAAATAAATACATGGTAGGGTCGTATAAACGACAGATTTATTTTGTCTAAAGACGTTGGTTAAGGATGTTCCCAAAGAGCAGTCGTACTCAATTTTCAAGAAGATTCCACTGTATGTAAACTACTATGAACTACTATGAATAGAATAAAAAACAGTTGAGGAACAGTGTACTTTTTCGCTTCCGCTCACATGCGCACAAGTTCTAAAATCTCTCACTATTCAAATTATAAAAGGAAACGTCAAAACCATTCAAAAGTAGCTCACTTTTATCATTTTTTATAACAAAACGAATACCGCTTGTTTTAGTTATTTATACAGAAAGACATTTGTTAAATTTTCAATGAATGATTCTCAGTTTTCCAAAACAATGGTAAGAAAATTACTATTGCTATTCAATTAAACGTGCGCTATAAGATCGATCGGGGTATGGTTCGTATGTTAAATATGCTCATTTTAATAGTCAATATTTACAAATTTACTACCGCAAGGACTATTGAAAAAATTTTCTACATATAAAAGACACTCATAAGTATGTATGTATATTCAAAGTTTCAAATGGATTGTAAGAAAAGTGATTTTTTTGGGAACGTCCTTAAACGAAATTACATATATTATATGTGATTGTATAATATCATTGATAACAGCATAATCTAAATCTATACCTACTGCACGCCACTGATCATTAGGTTGATGCATAAATATCCGTTGTTTTATAAAAATTATTTGGACATTCTGGCGAATATCCGTGATGTTTTCTTCTGAACGACCTGGACGAACACATATCGACGATCTGACATTTTAGTAATGGACCCAGTCTCCGTGAATTTTTCGATTATTCTCTTCACAGTTGATGCACTTGGAACATTTTGATTAGCAAAAATCAGTCGCAATGTGCAAATCGTGGTTGTCAAACATTTACTTAGGATTTATTTAAGAATGCGTTGTTGTGTCGAATAGCGATCCATTTTAAATAATGAACATCGAACTGCGTTTGACTGTCAAAGCATGACAGCAAAAATGGCGCCAAATTTAAATCTCCCGCTCATGTTGTGACCAGGCGCGGTCGCTTCATACATGCTTTGGATGCTCCGCATCCCTTATGTTCTAGAGTCAAAAATCTTTGGACGTTTTGTTTTTAGCTGAAAATACTACAGCAAATAAATTCGTCCTGTCCTTTAGAGACCAGTCATAACACACACTATAACACGGACCGAGTCGAAATACATTCTCAACAGCATACATATACATACCAGCAACAGTGGATTCTATCATTCGTTCCGTATCTACAAAGTTTGAAAGTATTCGACTTTCACGCACGCGCATTCAGTTTCGCCTACCAACGTCTTTGAATACTGTATACGTATTCGTCAACAGTATCCAACGTAAAAAATACGACTTTAATGCTTAAGGGCACATGCACAAAATAGCCTATGCACAAAATAGCATACATATTACGAAGCGAGCGGATTATTTTGAGAAATTTGTTTATGTTACGCATTTTTGAGAGTTTGACATAAACACTTGAAGTCAAATTATTGAAACATTGAATATCCTTCGATTATATATTGTATATGATAGTACGTATAAACTTATTTTTCAGCATCCGTTCTACAAAAAGTCACCGACCGCCACTGGTTGTGACACCTTTAGATACCATAAATACTCACGAGGTACCAACGTAGATGAATGATAATTTCTAATGCACTATTTCGTGATAAACTTTACTGCGGTTACCCGATAAATAATTAATTTTAAAACATCAAAGACACGCACTTATAATATTATAGCTACAAAATAAATATGTGTGATTTTGGGTCAACGGCTGCGCGTTAAATTCGTGTTCCCGGTTCACGGCCCGAACCTTTAACCCTGTTTGTTTTTTATCGTATATATATATATATAAAAAGATGCGTAAAATATCACGACAGGTGAAAGTTGCTTTATCCGGCGAACGGTCTGAGAGAAAATTATATCAATAATTTTATTCGTTTCCGACGCACCGGCGGGGTGGTGACGTCACCGTCTTAGACTAGTTTGCAAACCATAGAATTAAAAAATAAACTAAGCTTGGAATAATGAATTGTCATTAAAGAGATATGACAAAGAATTAAAAATGGACATAAGTGACACTTTCTGTTTGTCTTTATTAGACTTTATTGACATACACGTTTTTGTTGTAATTTACTCTTCGAAAATTAAATCTATGTGTAAACAAGACGTATATTTTACATTAATGCATATTATTTTGTCAACTTTAAAATTTTCGTTCCAATCGAGTCATATTTTAAAAAAAAGTCGCCGAGCTATTTAATTGCGAAAGTGGTAGTATTGAAACAAGGAATATATATTTGGTAGTCTGTAGAGAAAATATTGTCTAAGGACTTACTGGCATTATTAGGATTTAGATTACCGCGTGGCTTCCTGTATTTCGTATTTCAAAATTTGATGGGGTCCGATACCTAGTAAGATATATTATTTATTTTATTAGTAAGAAGTTCCACAGTTTATTTTAGATTTTAAATATTTTATTTCGCTTAGCAAGTAAAACAAATAAATAGGCACAGTTCTAGAAGGAGTTTTTTTTTTAGAAACATCGTGATTTTGCAATAGTTTTCAAGGATTTTTCAAGTTGAAATTGTTCTTACATGTCGTAATATATTTTTCAATTGCAGGAAACCAAATCGACGATGTCATAAATGCCGAGAGAGTAAGAAGGGACGTCGCTAATGATGGCGGTAAGTCATTTCAGCATATGTAATGGATTCCAGCTTTTTGTAAAAAGCCTTTTTGCACAAATTTACTTACTTACTTTTTTGTAGTTTAACAAAAAAAATCTTTTGTTCGGGTCAAAATTTTATATGATTGAAACACTCTCGTAGAGCAATATTCAACTCTCATAAACAAATTAGAAAACTATAAAAAAAAATTAATTCGTTAATAAAAGATTTTTTTATTTAATTTTTTCTCTCTTTATATCTTTCTCTCTCTGGCAACTTTGTCGTTTATTATTATTGTACAGTGTTTGTTTTGGCAAAGTTTGTTTTACTTTTTCTTGATTTTTTTTTTGTTATATTTCCTTTATTTTACTTCTAAGTCCTTAATTCAAAAACGCTTCATGAAAATATTTTTTTATTTAATTTTAAAATTATTTTCATAACATTATTTTAGTATTTAAATATTTATGTGTATTTAGTATGACTATATTTTTTACCCTTGGAAGATATTAGAATCTTCAGAAAAGATTTTAGAAAAAAAAATTTTAACACTTTTAAACCTAACAATCGGTACCAAAATTTTAACATTTTTTTTTTTCAGTAGGACATTACAATTTCAAACATCACTATTTTTATTTCGTCACCTAAGCACCAATTGTTAAATTAAAATATTTAAATCATTGTATTAAAATTTTCGCGGGGAATCGTTCTATATCGCGTCCGCTACGGGCGTGCAAATCAACAAATGTAATCACCACATATCATCTGTAACCTCCCTGTCAATTGCGCACAAGCCATATTTAGTTAAGTTTCAGTTTAGAAAGAATCTACTCCTCTTTACGACTCTAGCATTCAGTAATTCTACAAAAATCATTCAAAACTAATTATGTCGCTCTCCTGAAAAGTATATAATTCTTATATACGTGGAGTTGATGCTTAGGTAACCATTTGGCGATAGTATCAAGGCTAACGGGTTAATGAGATATTTTTTACATTCTTAACAAACTATGGTTTAGTTCTTAATAAAGAACATAGATTCCAGGGGTAAAGATTAGAATATAGTCATTTAATTATTTATACAGTTCACATTTATTTATATATTAAGATATAACTAGTTGCATAAATTATTCACTAAAAATTATAGATTTTTTATATCTCAAATTTATTTATTTTTTTATTTATTAGTGTCTATCTGTAGAGTGGAATAATATTTCTTTTCGTGCTTATATCAAGTTTTAATTTTATTAAATATCTATATTTTTAAATGAAATTACCAATTTTTTTAAATATAATTATCGTAGGCCATTGCCGATAGCTGATCGCTCCTTTCATAATATAGCGGTAGTGACGACATTGCGACCAATGATGGCAGCTAGGGGGCCACGGTCAGTGATCCATCACAGTACAACCAATTATTTAAAAAACGTAATGTACCGTTCCGGCGATAACACGACACTTGTGCCACACATGTGGCAAAAGAGATTATATGGACCGCGATTAAATATTATTATTATTCATTGCAATTTTTCACGTTTTTTTAAAATTGAAATTTTCCAAAGATTTTTTCAAAACAATGAAGTATATGATAAACTAACTAAAGAGTTGTACTGTGGGGTTGACCACTTTTTTTTGTTAAATTATTTAAAAATATATTTTACGGATACACTGGCCGTGACCGCACAGGCCAAATTAAATAATTTATGCAACTAACCAATAAAATAAAAATATAGATTTAATTTATTGCAATAAACTTTTTATACGTTATAAAAACAATTATTTATAGAATTTATTTAATAATATTATAATATTGTAACTATATCGTTTTTTTCTGTTTTTTTCCATTCTCAACTCTAATCTTCCTCTACGGTGGGGCGTACTACAAAAAAAAATACCCTTACTACCTCAAAAACAATGTACAAACGACCACCTACCAACCACCACCAAATGCCGTAAAACCTTGTATAATTGATGTACAAAAACCATAAAACCAACACCCAAAATGGATACCCGAAATTCCCCAATGGACGATACTGACCACCGACCAAAATTGACCAAAAAATGGACGATGACTTATGGACAATATTACCAACCTAACAATTTATGTTTTGTGTGATTAAAAATTATTTATATTGTGGTGCTAATCAATATTAATGTCCTTTATTATAATTACCATGTTCATATTTAATTTCTGTGTCGTTTTTTGATTATTATTATTGATCATTACTTTGTTATTATCGATCATTACTTCGTTTTTATTGCTTTGTTATTATCGATCATCACTTTGTTATAATCGATCATTACTTTGTTATTATCGATCATTACTTTGTTATTATCGATCATAACTTTGTTATTATTGATCATTATTTCGTTACGATTATCGAACTGCGTCGTCTGATGCACAGATGTTACTACGGTGCTGCTAGTTGATAACCAGAAGCTAAACAGAGACATCAACAATCGTAATGGAAGGTACCTCAATGTTAAACCAGTAATTGGTCTATTAACTTCAACTGCCAGAACTTTCATTCAAGACGGAGTCACAACAGAGTACGCTACAGAAGTAGTCGGAACCACGTTAGATAATGGAAGGGTCTACGCTCAACTCCTGACGAAGTCATCTCTAGTTCTTTATGATAGGCCATTTGACGCGGTGCAAGAGTCAGCCAAGAGAACCAGACTACCGTACGAAATGGACGCAAAGAAATGGAACGTTCAAGACGGTCTGGGAGACAACATAAAAGATCAGTACATCATCAAGAACACTGATTACGTGTCTCCCAAAGAAGGTGGAAACCTTTTCACCGTGTTTGCTAGCAAACCCACCCAGGAATATCTATCAACAGCGTGGACTCCTGTTCCAGCAGTAGGCTATCAAATCGAAAAGGAAACAAATAAAGTGATCGACCAAGATCAGTCCGATAACTTTAGGGTCCAAGGACTCAAGGAGATTCCGAGGTATTCGGAATTCGAGGCTTTCAACTTCCTGGATCCCTTGCCAACCGCCCGAGAACGAAAGATATCTTCGTACAATGCCATCAATGCAGAAATCATTAAGGACGAAGAGAAATCTCACAAGGCAGTCCAGGTTAAGGAAAACTTCAAGGAAACCTCTCCAGATGTTTCAAACAAATCTCAAATCAAAGGAATCGAACCAGCTAAGATAAATCCTAACATTAAATTGCCAACTTATACTGTTAAAAATGAGTTTTCACCCATTTTTTATTATATTGATAACGTCGAGTCAAAGACTGAAAAGACTAGCGCCGTTCCAAGTTACTTGAAGAGCGCGAAGAAGCTTTTCGGATTCAAGGAAGACTATAAACCACTGAAAACTTTTACTTATTATGGTTTCGCTAACTTTACCACGACCGTCGGCGAGACTGTCATCATATTTTCTCCCAGCACGGCCGTTGAATTTTCTAAGGAAAATCAAGAAGAAATTACACAATCTGTCAAGCCTGAAATTCGACCTCACATGACAACCAGGTTGAGGACCTTCCTCCCTTCCGACCTGAACAGGGTCAGTAAAACCAAGTACGGGCATGAATTGAACAAGGCAACAGCACTTCCGACTGCTCCTTTACCACTGCAACCTGACGACGTAAGTCGCTCCAGCAAGGCTCTGTCAAATCAGCTTTCAAGTTTGAAGAATGTTTTATTCGAAAAGCCCGTTGAAGACGAGGAGCAAGCTTTACTCGACGACAAGGAAAAATTCAACAGGGTGATCGCCAGTTTGAAGAGTGGTCTGTTCATCAGACCTGCCACACAATTTGGACTACATAAAGATGTTATACAACCTTCTGAAGCCTCGTACAGCACCATACACAGAATTCACTCTACTGACATAATGAACTCACAAGACGACACAACTAGAGAAGATAAAATTTCTGAAATTCAGGCTACTGAACCACTCACTTTATTCAGGCCTTCATCTGTTATGGATACTACCGAAGCTATCGAAGAAAATTCGGCAATTACCGAAGAAACATTCAGTACTTACGAAGATGATGTGACAGAAGAAAGTGAGGAACCTTCAACAACAGAAAGTTACAGTGAAACGATGGCAAATACTGAAGAAACTCTTTCAACGCCCCAAATTGAAGACACAAGTGAAGATGCTGAACCTGAAGTTGAACATGAAGTTGAACATGAAGTTGAACATGAAGTTGAACCTGAAGTTAAACCTGAAGTTGAACCTGAAGTTGAACCTGAAGTTGAACCCGAAGTTGAACCCGAAGTTGAACCTGAAGCTGAAACTGAAGCGGAAGAAGAGGTAAAAGAAACTGTTATTCATTCCGAAGACGCTACTTGCACCGATGGAATCATTCCAGTGTCAACAAAGACAACCGCCTATAAAACTTTCACATATCTCACGACATACTTCATACCTCTCGAAGGGACTGAAACAACGACATCCATAAAATCCCATGAAGTTGTCTCTACAGAGACAGGATATTTAACAAACTTGGAATGTAAAACGAGCGATGTCATCGACATTACACCAACTGCCGCACTGATAATGGAGATAGAACCGACAACTTTTGTTAGAATTGAATCAAGTACTGAGAAAGTTGTCGGAATCCACCAAGAGGTGGTCACTGAAGCGAGTCTGCCAGTTCTTACGACTACGGAAAAGATATCCGAGGCAGAAAATGAAATACCCGAAACGACAGAAAAAGCATCAACTGAAGCAATGGAAGAAATCACATCAGAGAAAGGCACCACTGTTAACGTTCAGGAAACAACGGAGGGTAAAATAACGACTATTGATATACCGACAACTACTGACCACTCTGTAACGACCAGCGAAAGTCACACTGAAGTGACCATAACTACAGAACCTAACGACATCGAAACTACGACTCAAGCCAAAGAAATTGTAGAAAACATCACTGAATCTAACGAAAACGAAATTGATTTGATTTTCAAAACATTATACACAACGTACACATATTTCACAACTTACTTCCAAGGTTCAACATCACACATTTCCAGTACAAAATCTGTTGTGACCAATGTCATTACGTCGACGTTAGACTTATCCGAAATTGACCCTTCGATCTTTAATGTCATAGAATCTAGTGACTATCTCTTCAAAGCAACCCGAAAGGAAGAACTTGGAGAAATTGTTCCAACAAGCGTAGGTGTGGGTCGTCCCACTCAAACTTTTGCTGTCAATAGTGTTCTTGATTTAGTTAGAAATAGACAAGTCATAGACTCAGCCGAAAGCGACGCCATTTTAAATTCCAAAATCCAAACTCCCGAATTGAATGACGAGGCGCTTTTCGATGACATCAAAGCGGACGTAGTCAAAACATTCTATACTACTTACACATTCTTTACAACACTTTACGTAGAGCAGGATATCAATATATGTAGTCGATCTGAAATTTACACAAACTTTGTTGGTCCCGCGTCTCTTATTCCGTCGAAAACCAATTCCATCGGTATTTTGAAAACGAGCACGAATCATATTGACTTTAATAATTGCAAGAAAGTTCCACCAGGTAAAGAGCTTGAAGAAAATGAAAATACTGAAAGCATCGACACAGTCCTGACCAAGCCAAAATATAACGTATACGCGTCCATTAATAGATCAAACAGCAAAGCTGCAAAAGAAGATACCAACGTTTCTAGTGAAGAAAGTGACTCTAAAAGTAGAGAAAATGAAATTGTTCTCCAACAGGGTGAAAGCATGCTAGTGACAGACATAAAGAGCAGCTCATCCAAAGGAGAGAGGCAGATTATCGATAATGCCGTGCTAGATGATCAAATAAGTTCTGAAAGCAACATCGACGAGATTATGCCGTCGCCAACTCTTTTATTGCAGACTAGTTACACGACCTTTACATATTTCACGACAATGTACCTCGCAAAGGACTCCAGTAAAGTGAAGAGTCGTTTGGAAACTGTGACTAACGTAGTCACGGAAACTCTGGACCCTAAGAGTGCAGAAGTTGAAGAAACGAATCTCCCAATAACGTATTACACTACGTTCACTTATTGGACGACGTTGTACAAAGACAAGACTACCACTATCACAAGTCGGGAAGATATAATTTCAAACGTGGTTTCTCCGAGTGTATCACCTGCAACTGTCAGTCCGATTGACACAAATCCTATCGAAGTGTCTGTTGTTCAAATAGCCGATATCAGCAGGCCTAAAGAAGACAAAGAAATAAAACCGTCAGCGACAACTGTTGATGAACTTGCCGAAGATGATGGAAAAGCTACCTTTTTCACAACCTACACGTACTTCACAACGTATTACGTTGGAAACTCGTCTGAATTGAGAAGCAGCTTGGAAACGGTAACGAACATCGTCGATAATACTAAAGATTTGGTTAACGAGAATCAGTTAGCGAGAGCTGTCGGCAAACAAGCGGCTGCTGGTAACCTTGTTGATGGTGGAGAAAAACCAGTGATCAAAAACACACCATTACCAGATATTATTATAGTTCCAACTAAAGTCATCGGAGACAACGCCATAATACCAACGCAACTAGTTGGCACTTACAAGGACAACTTCGTTTCTGGAGGAGAAGACAAAATCAACGAAAAGAGGATAATTTCGTCACAAGTCGCCATCATCAGCGGTGATTCCACAATAATAACAAACGGAGAGAATAAACCTGAAGAGTCGGAGAGTAAAGCCGACTTGATATCTCCGACAAAACTTGTCGGCGATTTAGTTGTTGAAACCAAAATAACATCGCCCGCTGTGCCTGATATCGAAGGCTCTGTTACAGAACCTACAACGCCTCTGAGTGAAGAGGGAGAAGGAGAAGAAGAAGATGATGAAGAAACAGAAGACGAAGATGGAAATATTACAAGGAAGAAGTCTCGCTTAACGTTCTCAACCAGAAAGCGTACATTTACTCCGGTCATTAGGCCGTTCGTTTCTCGGAACAGACCAACTTTTAGCCCGAAACGAGTGTCTTCAACCAGTGGCGCAACAACCATCACTAGATCTGACTTTACACCAACGGTTACAGCAACTCCAGCTTTGAAATCGGCTAAATCAACTGGATTTGGAAACCGAAAATCAGTGTCTTCTGCTTATCCTGGAAGCTCATCGGGTAGCGGAAGAAGATTTTCAAGAATAAGCAGTTCTGTACCAACAAATATACCGAATCAAAGATCGACCGGTTTTGGTCGTGGCAGATCTTCTGTTACGGATATTCAACCAACTAATGCGAGAAGAGGAGGATTCAGAACATCCGGACGTTCTAGTTCATCTGAATTCTCTTCCAGAGGAGGCGGGTCAAGGATTAGACCATCATTATCATCCAGATATAGGGGAAATAAACAGACAACAACTCCTGCCATAAATAATGATGAAATATATACACAAGTAACAGAAGATCCAACAGGGAATACCAATTTTGCAGAAACAGTAACACAATCCGATGGTCCTGTTGATTTAGGCTATAGAAGAACAACAAATTCTTTGCTTCGTTTTAGACGCCCACCCTTCACGAGGGCTGCTTTGGCGACCACACCCAGGACTGCCACCCAAGGAACAACTAGACGAGGATCAGGCAACAGAAATAGGGGAGGCACAACAACTACTCCTAAACCTATCCCAAGAACCACACAAAATCCCTTATTTGCATTGAGAAATAGGCAAAGACCTAACTCAATCTTCCCGCCGAGAGGTTTGATTAATAAACAACCAGAATCACAGCCTGAGGAAGAGATCAATTCTAATCAAGATGTCGATGCCGAGGAAAATCCAGAAGATAATGACGGAGAAGAATTTGAAGAAGACACTGATTATGATTCGTCAAACAGACAAGAATCACAAGTGACAACAACAACTGCAGCTGCACCTACAACTACAAAGATTATCATAAAACCGTTTGGTTTCCGCCGAAGAACAAAGAGGCAAGCAACTGATTATGGAACCAGACGAAATTTTTCTAATTTTCGTAGACCTTCTGCGAGAACAACGAAACCCGAGCCAAAAATAGAAGTTGAACCTGTCACAGAGAAAGAGGTGACTACTGCATCCAGAGTAAGACCATCAAATCGATACAACGCGAGGACCAAACCTACCCAAAAATCTCAACAAAAACAAAACAAAAATACTCAACAAAAACAACACAACAACAATACTCCTAAACCTTCAGCGAGAACTACATCAGCGCCAAGCAATAATGGTCGACAACCTTTCATATTAAGAGGAGAGAGCAAAAATCACCAAACTACCGCAAGATCTGGATATCGTACAAGGGCATCTAGAACATCTGCAAGATCAACCTCACCCACGGCAAATCTAAGACCGAAGGCTCCACGACTCAAAACTTTCTCAAATACTCAGACTGAACCATCCAGAACGAGCAGACCCAGCGCAAGATCTCGATCAAGGGGAAGAAGCACCACTAGCAGACAAAGAACTACCACCAATGATATAATTGACAGTAATTATCAATACCAAGCACCGAATGATGGAAAACTTACAGTCACACACAAAATACCAATTGAAGTGACCATTCCCGTGGTAAATGGAAAATTGACCGAATACAAAAATGTCCTCACTGCCAAGCCGAGCATTGAAGTCTTGCTTCCTAACCAGTACAGCACAACTCAAAATTCTTTCGGTAGTCAGTACATCGCTCTAGTGTCAGAGTTGTCCGAACCCGTTGACAACGGTGCGACACGTGTCATTCAATTCATTCTTCACGAGATGCCGACAACTAGCGTTGTCTTCACACCAACCACCATAAGAGGACGAAGAACATCTTTCTCTCATGTTATACCGAGCACAGTATACGATGTAGAGAGAATCACTTCAACAATCCAACCTCAGATAAACTCCAATGTCCCATTAGCAAACATTTTGCTGTCACAACTGCTACTGGGCAACATTGGAATGCCGCAACCTCAGCTGAATCCGTTGAATCCGTTGCTAGCTCTGCAAGGCCAAGCACTGGTCGCCGGCAGTCCGACAACTGAATTCAAAGTGCGAACAACAACTTACGTCACAACGGTAACTGACGCGAAGTCAACCGTGATTCCAATCACATTCAGAGGTAAAGAAATCTTCACAACTATCATCGATTCAAAGGTAGATGTGATAACAGCTACAGAATTTATAACTGACACCATTGTAGTGACACCTACCGTTGCTGCTCAGAACCAAAATACGAACCAACTGAACTCAATTCTTTTACTTCTGCAACAACAGCAGTTGCAACAGCAACAGCAAACTGCGAATCCGCTGCTTGGCCTTCAACCCGATCTAAGTCTCCTCCAAAACCAACAACTCCTGAATAACAACATCTTGAGTCCTAAACCTGAAGTTATAGATGTAAAAGAACCTGACGATTATTTGAATGAGAGTCTCGAACAGGGTGAAGACGATGTAATCACCCCAGCTCCTAGAAGAGCAGCATCCAGACGTAAACCTGTCGTAAATAAGCCTATTCCTCCTAGAGAATCAAGCGTCATCACGTTATACGTCTCCGGAAGACATCCAGGAGAGTTCAGCACTGTGCTATCAACAGTATTTTTAGACGAAACTCAAAACATACAAAAGCGAGAAGCTGTTTACTACGAAGAATACGATCTTCAACAGTCGAACCTGCCGACCGTGAATCAGCATGTTTTCGGATCGCAGTCTGACTTCATGTTGGACACGTTCTTGATGCCGGCGATGGACAACACTCTCGTCCAAGATACAACGACGCAACAAGAGACACAGAGTCTCGAAAGTATAATAGGAGAAGTTAGCAAATACATAAAAATGAATAATCCAAGCTCTATTTTGGAAACGGCCACGACAGATCCAACCATTGTTTATGTTATTAAAGGAAGTGAATCAGATTCAGGAAGATAGACTTACAAATAAAACAATTAGAATTTAAACAATTTTATCTAAATAACGTTGTACACAAATAGAGACGAATGTATTGTATATTATATTAATTTTATATATACTCATATATTTTTTAAGCAGATTTTAAACATTTTTACAATTTTATATACTTTTAACACGTACGTTACCGATAATATTAGATAAAACAAAATGTGTAAATTATTTGAATTGGGTCAACAACACTTATTTATTTAAATCGGTATATAAAAAGTATGCATATTTTTAGATTTAATTTATTTTTTATTTATATTTAGGTGGATCGTAAATGTCCGTATATTAGGTGGTGCAAAAAATATGTCAATATTTACGCACGCGTGTGTTGAACAACATATCCAAAAATATCCATATTAAGCACATATCCAAAAATATTCATTCAGTTTCACGTATACGGGGAAAGTCTTTTAATTTCTAACTATCTTAACCTTTTAACTACCAACTCTATTTGAAATGGAATGAAATGGTCTTGATTTGTCTATCAAAAGCTGGGACCTGTCGTCCACAGATGACAAAATGATTTAAAAATATGACTTTAATCCCTGCAATTTTGCAAGGTCCAAAAGTGCGTGTTAACACGCTTATTGCTTGGCGTGACATAGAAAGTTTAGCGTGTTAACGCGCCAATGGCATTTAAGAGGTTTTAATAATTTCTTACAAATTATTATTTAATACAATATCCTAAACGACTCCTTCGCAAAGTTTTAATATTAGGTCATTTTTAGTCGCTCGCTTCGAATGTATTTGATTAATTTTTATGACAGAATTTATTTTTATATTGTTCAATTTAATTTTTTTTTTTTCATTACTGCCAATAATAATTGTCAAATAATATTTTTTAAATATTAGATAAACTAAAAATGAACTATTTGTTAGTTGTGGTGTGATACCTTTCTGAGGAGTGGTCGCTTATTTCTTTGCGGTGTCATCCGTGTTTGGAACGACCTTTGTTAATAAATTAGTAACATTTGTGACGAACGTCATTAAGAATTATTACATAATTAATTTATTCGTAATGACGTACTAAAAAGAAATACATTTTTAATGATACAGGAATTTCTATCATTTTCAAATGCTATCTGAATATATTTATTTATTTTTGAATATGTGCTTAATTAGATAAATGTTCTTCGCAATATTTACTTAGCATTTTCACTCTACTGGTTTCCAATGAACGTATAGTCAATGGGGTTCGTCAAAAAATCCAACATATTCGCGAATATTTTAAGTTGGAGCTGATAGTATTAAATAGCTCGCAATGCAATAATGCCAAAGCAGCAAGCCTGCCAGATTATTCGAGCGAGATGTTAATCAAACCTTGTTACGCGGTGGCGTTAAAAAACAATCCGAATGAATGAATCACTTGTTAGCTGTATTTGTGACATAGATTTAGACAAAATGTAGATTAATAATAATATAATAATTATCGTAAGCCAAATAATATCTTTTGGCCGATATATTTATTGGAACTAAATATATTTTTAGGTAATACATGGACTATGTATTAAAATCGTCATATTATGATTAGTTTATTAAGAAAAATGCCAACCGTAATTTTAATGTTTATTTATAGCGAAATAAAATTATATTATTTTATTATAATTTAAACTTACTATATATCATATTTTCACAAAAAATCCTTATTTTCGACGAGATTTAAAAAAAATTTGAGTGCGGCTATTTTTTCATTCGCAGCCATAAAAGATTTTTAAATATAAAATTAATTCTACTTATAAAATCAAGAAAAATAGAACCTACATTATTCTCTAAGTAACTAATAGTTATCGATAAATTTAATTTTTTTAAATTAAGATTGTTCATATGAAACTATAAAATAATATTAATTTTAATACAACTGTACCATAGTATGAAATAATTACATTTATTCCTGTAAAAAATACTTCTGTTTTAAAACAATAAAATTATAAATATTGTAAAAATACACTATCTGTTCATTTTAAATTTCCCGTACCCCACTTAGTATGTATAAATTAAAACATTATTCAATAGTGAATTAGAGATTAATTATAAAAAATTAAAAAAATTATGCGAATACCTGTAAATGTCAGTTTACACCTGATAGTGAGTCATTAATTTAAACATCATTTCAAGGGTGAATTAACCGATTTGGTCAAACTTTAAGACAAGTGTAAACTGTGTCTTTTGATTGAGTTTTCTTTTTTAGACATATTAAAAAGATCTTACTAAACCTTTCCTGGACTGTTTATTAAAGTCTATATCTCTTCTGTTTTGTCAGGTTCATGCGCTGCATGTATCTTGACTATGCATGATCAGCGCGCGTGTGTGACTAGATGTCATCTATCAGAATATCTTCAACCGTATTGCAACATGGCCCACACGGTGAGGTTAGATGCGCAGAAAGCAACTATGATTGTTTTCAGATATTCAACCCCTACATGCGTACAATAGGTCATTTTTAGTTAGATATGTGAAAGAAAAACTTTTTTATTTTACTCGTTTAATTTACTTGAGACGCGTTTCGCTTTGCAAAGACATTATCAATCTTAACAATTTAACTTAACAACTTGTATTTATAACTATTGTATAATAGGGGACAGCTAACAATTGTATTTGCATGAGATGAAAAGGGACAACATTATTCTTTTGATTTCAGAGAATTTTCCTTTTCATGTCCCGAATAATGTTATTATTGTTCCTTTTCATTATATGCAAATAAATTTTATAGCTGTCCCCTAAATTAAATAAGTCAATTAAACGAGCAGAATAAAAAAACAAGTGCTTTTTTTTTACATATGTGAGTTTTACAAACTTACCTCGGAAACAGTACAATATCATTTTTAGTTGTTCTAATATATCGCGTGTATTTGATAACATTTTAAAGTAGCGGTATTTTTTAAATATTTGTCATACGAATATAGAGTATATATAAAAAAATACTGTCACTTAAAATATGTACCTATCAAATATATGCGAAACAATAAAAATGACGTATTTGTCAGTAACAATACTTTTCATATGACTTACTTTAAAAAGGTCGTTATACAAGTGTAACAGACCTAGTCCACAATATTTTATAAGTAAACCCTGAATAAAATAAGAGTTGAAAATATTCAAGGAATATGTTACAGAAAATTTTATTGTATGAGATTTTTACAAAATCGTGTTAAGCTTTTAGGACCGGTTGTGTGAAATTTTTTTTAATGTAATAAAAAAAATTGCGGAAACGTGTTATTTGATCGTTAGTAAAAAAATATTTACTTCCCGAAAGCGCATCCCGCAGTAAACTCATTTTACTTTCCGATATACGATAGTTAAATATGACGGACTTTTCACAGCTGTTTCAAATGTCATCTGACACATTGATACTTTGAATGTTGCAGTATACGACAATTAATTTATTTATTTCCTTCAACGCCCTTGTGAACTGTTACATAAAAGTACATTTTTATTTCATTTAAAATATAACAGTACATTTTTAATTGACATTTTAACATAACAGTTTAAATATAACATAAAAAACTAAGTATAATTTACATACAAATATTTATTCAGCTCAATTCAACTTGTTACCGAACCGATGCATCCGCGATATTGGAGAGTTAACAGCATAATTATTTCTATGTGTACCTACAGAGAACACTTCATGTTCTCTTAAATATCCCGCTATTTCAGTCATGAGATATCGTCCGATGATGATCTCGTCGTTTAATATCATCAACGCATAACCCGAAAAAAATTTCACCACCAATGTGACAGATTTCGAACGCAGAGATGAAAAAATCCGTAGATAAAGCACATTTCATGATTATTTGTCGCGCCTATATACATCTCATCGATAGTAAATTTGACGTTCAAACAACCCGCAAACTATTTTTACCACGGGCGATAGTAACAAGTTACTACAGTGAAAACTTCCCATGGTTAAAATTTACTACTGATCACACAAACGGTCATAAGTCTACGTACTTCAAAATAAATTTTTGACGTCTACCTGGTCGAAATTCTTATTTTTTGTATTCAGTAAATAATTTAGATTCGTTAAAATATTACAATTAATTTAAATAATCTCATAGCTGCGAGTTTTTATTAAATTCTTACATCTCTAACATGGTTGAGATTATGCACATGCGGCTTGAACATTATCGACTCATATTTTGAATATGTATCTAGTAGATACAATAGAACAATCACATCCGTTATAAATGCAGTTTAGGGTTGTTCTCACGAGAACTGGAGTGTAAACAAAGCGAAATGCATCCATAGTATGCATATGTTGTAATAAAATAACTATAAATATTTTTAAAAATTGTCACTAACATTACTTAAAATAAAACTATGTAAACTTTTTAAATAATTTTTAAAATATGTATAATTGTTATTTTCACTTTGTACTACACACACACACAAACACACACAGTTTTTTATAGTCCGACCAACGTAAATTGGCGAGCGGTAACTTTTCGAACTAACATCCCTTCCGTCCGCGCGCGGCTGTTCCCCTCTTCACTAGGTTCAGTATGAGTACAGTGGCGCCCGCCGACGTTGACCAATTTACGTTGGTCGAACTTGTAACGCGATTATCATTGATACCAACCATTTGTTAGACGGCCACGATCTAAAATTACTCCACTCGGTACCACATAGAGGAATAATAATTAATAACTTTGAAATTATATAAATCCAGGGAGCTACTCCCACCCTTACGTGCCCCATCGCCCCAATATCCAACTGTATTGAATTTTAATTCAATTTATACCCGTAGATGAGAAAGACTGCCCTTCTCATAGCTAGTCGAGTTACAACTAAAAAACTGTGTATGTGTACGTGTGTAGTACAAAGTGAAAATAAAAATTATATATATTTTTTTAATTAATATGTAACGCTACGAAGTAACTACTAAATCAATCAATGATACTATATAGACACGCTTAACTGACAAAAAAGAAACATATCAGTTAAATAACAAGACAACTATAACAGAACAAAATTAATACAGAAAACACTGTTTCTGCAATGTTTAACGCTTTCATCTGAAAATGATGTTTTGGAGACGTCTTCGAACTCGACTATTGTGGGCGACAGACAGAATGGACCGAAACTGACTAGTGCAACTATGGACTGACAGACTGATGGAATGGACTGACTGACAGACAGAAGCGAGCCCAAAGCCAGCAATGAGCGGCCAATCCACCATATCCCAACAACCCATGGTAATATCCCATATATTTGAGGTGAGTTGCACTGTTTTCTGGTCACAAGCGTTACTCGGGGATTCAAGATGGTTCAAAACTTTAATAATATAAAGGGTTATAATAATTATAACTCGTTATTACATCATTGGCTGTACGATACTCATTTTCTTGTTGTTTTAGATTCCTTGTTCCAACAATAAAAAATAAACTACCTGGGTTATTACAAAAGAGTACGCTTTCTCCTAATTTTGAAGAAATGATAAAAAAAATGGCTTATCGATAATAACCTGTCTTACCTGTAAAAGTTAAATGAATTGTTTAAACTGCGACTGATTAATTATTGTGTTTTGATTTTATTAAATGTAACTAAATGGATATAAATGTACCTGAAGATAAACGTCTATCAGACGTTTGTCTTCTTTGACAAACGTCTGTCAGACGTTTGTCTTCTTTGACAAACGTCTATCAGACGTGTGTCTTCTTTGACAAACGTCTATCAGACGTTTGTCTTCTTTAACAAACGTCTATCAGACGTTATCAGACAGAAATTAGATTAGACATCTCAAAATAGTTACAAATGCACTCTCGATTATCTGGGGATGGGATCTAAAAATAATTTTACATTCAATTGGACAAATTGCAAACACGTCATTTTCCGGTCAATATTGGCAAATTAATTTAGGGTAATTTTTAGTTATTCTTTTGATATTTTTTGTCGGAAATTATTGTGCGTTTTTTTATACACGTTTTTTTTATCCTCACGTCCACGGATAATCGAGAGTAATGTATTTATAAAATATTGAACATTGGATAGGGCATCCAAGTTGCTTTGTCGAGCCAGCAAACTGCCACGTCATAGGCTGCCAATATTTTATCGTTTTTATTTTTTTTAATATTTAAACCATCTTGATCTCGTTGTGACTCAAATGTGTTTTAACATTGGATAAGGTTGTATTATTTTAATGTGTCTTTTGTATGTATTTATATGTCGAATGTTGTCATTTCAAAAATATTATATAAATTAATAAAAAAGAGACGTCTTTCATTTTCACGGCCTTTCAAGGACCGGCGTCGTGCATCCTGGATTCACTAGATTCATTTATAATACAGGATGTGTTTTATCAGAAATTTCTCGGGTAAAAGTGTGTCATAAAATCGTTTTAAAAAATCGCGTCAAACGAGTGTGTAACATTTTGTACAAACTTCGCAAGTGGTGGGTGTAATATGATATAAAAGACCACAATCTGAATTTAAAATAAAATTTCTGAGACGCGTAAAATATTTGTACGACCCATGTCCACGGATGACGTTTCTCTCGGAGACTCGACTCGAGTGCACGTAAGTGAAGCGATCCGAAAGAATCATCACCACGTGTGTTTTGCTCGCGGATTAGAATGACGCATCCAGTACGCGCGTACCTTTACCGACTCTCGGATTATCGTGTGGGGGAAAAAAACTATTTATCTTTATTATTAAAAACACTCGTTGCAAGAATGTCTTACAAAATGTTACGTAATTTTAATTTTCTAACGCGCTTTTTTTAATCATTTTTGTGACACGTTTTTATTTGTGAAGCTTCTGACAATACAAAAAAAAAAATTTAGTAAAAAAAATATTTTTTAAATAATATTGTAATTTGGTATAAACCTTTTCTTTTTTAATTTTTGACTGCCATTCGACATATATATTATTTATTTTATAAATAATAATTATTTACCCTTTATACGATACTGTAGAATAAATACCTTTGTAGATTTTCCAGAATTTAATAATCCTTCCTTTTAACGTGTTTCCGGACTTCGCAACTCAAAAATCACATTTGCAAAAAAAAAATTTTAGCATTTCATTATTTTTTTTTTCTTATTTACCAACATATATATATATATATATTGATTGTTTAAAAAATTTAACCACAGATCATTTAAAATTTGATTAGTTTCTTGCAATTGTGATTTACGAGTGACTTACTGGTTTTGGAAGGTAAGTTACAAAGAGGTAAGTGTAATTTATTTTTATTCCTTTATTCATTTTTTACAACAATAAATTAATACTTTTTGTATGTATAACAGAGTTTTGATCAATCTTTCATCAAACATGTTATCATTATAACCACCATCTAACGTATTCACTCGAGTATAAGCAGGGCTCGGAATACCGCTCCGGTGCAAAGTATTATCGTAAATATAACTCCGGTTCATGAGATTATTATAAATATTTCTCCGGCTCCTATCCTTTCAATTTGAATTACACTTCCTATTCGTTATTTTGTGTTCAATAAAAATTATTATAAAATTTTATAATAAATAAATTATGGTACTGATTGCAATCTTAATTACGCAAAAAACTAATAGGAGTTTGATGAACAATATATATGTATAAAAAAAGACTATCCAAGTATACAACTTTTCACAGATTTTAAAGTACCAAAAATAGTAGACATATACAAAAAAATTCAATAATTCAAATTTTCTAAATTAAAAATCAATTAAATTTTAGAAGCGAATTCCGATCTACAAGATATAGAGATCAAATTGATATCCCAAAACTAAAATATACCGCAACTCAAAATCAATATATTTATCAAGGTATCAAATTTTTTAACAATGTCCCCATCACAATTAGAAAAATTACGGACTATCATAAATTTGTAACTGAAGTAAAAAAAATATGTACACAGACTAACTGAAACATAAATTAACTCGAATATACTCCTTCTCTATACTCGAGTCTTACTCTCATAGAGAAGAAACAAATGTTAAAATATATATATAAACGCTTGTGTTATGGAAATAGGACTAACTTGGTGGCCTCCTGGAACGAGGCTCGAACCCCTGGCACGACTATATATTTATGAATGCACTTTTTATAATCAATAATATTCCCTATAATCTGGTTTAAAATACAAAATAAATATAGGGTCTTCCAAAAACAAGTTAACTTCCACACTGGCCGCCATTTAAACTTCTTAAATTCTAATATTAATGACACCGAGCAAAAGGGATTGATTTTGCACCTTACATCGATTTTGAATGACCAATTTAAATGACCAATTTGTTTGTTAATAAGTTAACACAATGTGTAAAAACTATATGAGTAGACATACAACATTAAAAGTTATAAAAAAAGGAAAGCGCCAACTTTTCAACTAGTACCCTTAAATATAGTTCAGAGACAATTTTTGTTACCATTTCAGTCATAAATTAACCTTCTAGAACGTATGCATATTATGTATTTTTAGTATTCTAATGTAAATGTGTACACATTTTTTGATCAAAAAAATATATAAAATTTTCGGTTCGTGCTCCGAGTATTTGTCGGGAAATTTGTCACCATTTTGAAACGATAAATATTAATAATATGAAATAATAAATATTAAAACTTTAGTCGGTCGCAAAATCTGCCGCATATCACGTTTTGACCGCGTTTAAAAAATATATAAAAGTATCAAGTATAACGTGTGTAATTCTTATTTTTTCAATCCAATTTCTGAAGGCAAGTACTCGGTAATCAAACAAAAACAAATAAACAAATATTTCCTAGAAAAAACGTTCAAAATGAAGTAATATTAAAATCGGCCATTACTTTCAGAACAACTAATATAATATAAATACGATCACTGCATCTAACCAAGCCAAAATTATGATTTGATGTTAATATCGTGTCCTGCACTTTCACCTAACCAGACATTCATCACATCAAAGCATGTATTTAAGACAAATCTATAAGAAAACATCTTCAATAAAGTAAGAACAAAAATGGAAAGATGTTCTTTTATAGACCTCGTTTATTTACTGATCACTAACACCAAAATTCTCTGCATCAGGGTTCGTTCCAGTAACCAGACATGTGGAAGCCTGGAGACCTCTGCGAGCGAGGGGCTTGCTGGAAGACGGCATCGAGTTTCCACACGACAGAGCTGAGCCTCCGAAGCACAACCAGAGGCATCCGTTGGCGACGAGGATCATGTCTAACGGAGTCGAGGTACAATTTTATTTACAAATTGTCTATATAATTCGTCGTCCATCTTTCAAAAAGGTGTATCTCGTTTTTTTGTTAAAATTGTATAAATATATTAATTATTGAAATAAAATAATGCACTGTGCCTTCCCTACCCTCTTTGTACGGTTACAACGTGTACGGAACAGTTAATATTATTGTACAAATCTTGAGACTTACACGTCTACACTTTGTGGGAACCCTTGACGAAAATAGTGAGTGAAAAATACACAGTCCATATCTTTGGAGGTGCCAGCAGAATCCGGATTGTGGTGAGTGCCAAATTCCTTCCGTACCTGAATTCTTCCGGCATCAATGCTTGTGCTAGACATAATTAATATTTATGATATATGTATATACCTTACACTGACGTTAAATCAATAATGTTTGTAGAAATCGGTAAGATTCTTTTTTATGTAATTTTTCAACAGTGAAAAATTCCACACAATTTGTTAATTTATCGTCTGCTGTAAAATCAAAATATTCGAGATACGCCTCTCTGAAAAATGTACGACGAATTTCTCTAGTGAAACGGGCACAGTCCAAACAGATTTTTACATTGTATTTTATAGTTACAAATAAATAAATAAATTGCCGACCTTAAACCTCATGATCACCAATGTTCGTTTGTACAATTTTAAGGTACAATACTTTAATTAGAGCCCTGGGGGAGGACTGACAATTAAGTTCGTAGAAAAAAAATATTACACAACATACTTATTCGTTATCCGATACACAGTTTCAATACTCTTGGTTGTTCAAAGTCTTTCTATGTGAAGCTGTTTAGAGCACGCGTCGTAATGTGTTACACCTCCGCTCATGACCCCAATGATGATCCTGCATTATTTATTGATTTTTGCCAGATTGGACGAATAGGGCTGGTGTTCCAATACGGTGATTCGATTTTTTTTTTAATAAGTCTTTGGCTGTGTACAAGATCCAGCTATCGTCCACAAACAGTTCGATTCACGTAACCGTTTCATTACTTTCAAATAGACTACTGCAAAAACCTAACCCTCCAATCAAAAAAACGATTAATATGCTCTTGATGAACTTAATTGTCAGTCCTGTCATCACTTTGTCCACTGCGGCCTGGTGCAGCTCTTCAGTAGACTAGCCAAACCAATCGCCTCGGGTTCTTCAGCCATGATGTTCTCCTTCCAAAGTCCTGATTTCCAACAATCTTTCCCCGCCTCATGAGATGCAATATCAGATACTTCTCTAGATGTCTCATCATATGTTCGGGACATTAAAGATTTTGGATTTGACCCGAACCATAACTTCTTCATTCGTAACTCTTTGAGCATTCTTCTGTAGATCCACATCTCAAATGCTTCAAGTGGCCTTATCATTTCTTTGGTAATCCATCAAATATGTGTACGCGCTTTATTTGTTTGTTTAACTTATATGAAACACAAACGCAGAAGTTCTTTGAACCATATTTCTGTAATTCTTCATTAAAATCCCTCTTCCAGGTCATCAGAAATTCGGTGTCCGTCTGGCACAAATAAAATAGCATGATGTCAATAATGTTTGTTTTCTTAAAGGTCATCGTGGCTGATGGTGGAACGACCCCCGAGGTCGGTGTCAGCAGATCAAAGTTGTTGAGAGGTCTTCCTTCGCGACCCTTGTCGCTCACTCCGAGCACACTAGATGACAATGTTCGAATGACAGTGAAAACTCCAGATTCTCAGGTAATCTTGGTGAAGGTTCAATAATGTTTTTTTTTTGTATAGATTAGAAGCTCTCATCATCATGCTTGTGATCAATTAATTCTAAATTAATACAAAAATTTAAGAGCTATGTTCAATCGAAGCTTTCATAAATTTCTTGTTCATACTACATACATGTATTCACCTTGGCCATCTTTTATCATATCACATTAATTAAACCATTACTCAGTAGTGATGTAACTAAAAACATGGGACACAATCTAAAACTAAAGAAAGGCATTCGGCTCCAATGCAAACGGAAAGGCCTCTTGAAAACGTATTAATATTATTATAGTCCGACCAACGTAAATTGGCGAACGTCGTGTATTCGTACTGAACCTTACGAAGAGGGAAACAGCCGCGTGCGGACGGATGAAATGTTAGTTCGAAAAATCACCGCTCGCTAATTTACGTTGGTCTGACTATATTATACATACAGTTTATCCATTAGAATTGGATAAATCTTCTATAATAGGCCCACTATCGTGAAGTGGAAAAAAACAGAAGTGTGTTTTTAGGCATTTATATGCATGCACTCGCAACTGAAAAAATATTGTGATAAAATATAACACAATTGTGTGTACAGTGTAAAATTTTGGAAAAAAAAATAATAATACACAGCTATTTGGTTGGTTTACTCATAAATGTACAAATTATTCAGTTCCAAAATCGCAAACAGTGCCAGTCATCAACCATTTTCAATCCACTGCCGGAAATAAACTATACTTATACAATAAGCACTAACTTTGTTTTACAGTGTTTTATTTATACGGTGGAATGCTAATACGGTGATTGAAGCGAAATGCTGTTGATCGGTTCAGAAGCGGCAGAAAGTGACGTTTCTAGCAGTACACTCGGTGGCCTGCTGGTAGCACCATCTGTATGTTATTTATATATAAAGGTGTATTTTTTAGAGGTTTGTTTTTCGAATTGGCAACACATAGCTGACAACTGATTTGTGCTTAGTTTGGTTTGCCATTTCGCCATGAATAGACTTACGCTAGATTATATTGCAAATTGTGCAGATTTATTTCGAAAATCGTAGTTCAGTTCGCGAAACTTGCGCTACGTCCATTTTACGGTCGACATAATCGTCCATCCGAGTAAGTAATTCCAATAACCATGGATCGTTTTCGCACCACGCATACTCTAATTTACAATACGCATCCGCAGAGATGTCGTACAGTGCGCACCAAAGAAGCTGTTGCTGCAGTGGAGCGTAGTATTGAGGAGGACCCGAATAAGTCGATTCGCCATCGTGCACAGCAATAGATTCATGATTACTGACTTTTTCGTTCACCAATTGAATGGCATTAATGTGTAAGAGCTGTGGTCTCAACAAGACGGCGCAACATGCCGCACAGCGCGCGCCACAATCTATTTATTGAAGGAAACATTCGATGAGCGCATAATTTCGCGTAATGGGCCAATTTAACACATTTGGATTATTTTCTGTGGGGATATGTGAAGTCGCTAGTCTACGCCTATAAACTAGAGACGATAAACGACTTGGAAGCCAATATTCGTCGCGTTATTGCCAGCTGCTTCAAAAAGTGGTCGAAAATTGGACTTCCAGATTGCGCTTTATTAGAGCATATTTAAATACTAATGGTATAAAATTGTCTTTCCAATAAAGCCGATACCACGATTTTTATTTCATTTTAAAGTTTACCTCTAAAAAGTACACCCTTCATATTTAATCAATTAAGACAATTTTGGAACTGAGTGATGACGCTTCACTGTTCACAATCACGCTTGTTCATTATTTAGCTATCACTAATAAAGCACTTTAACCATTTCATCGCACCACCATCAGGCACGCAATAACACCACTCGCCAACAGCCGCTGTTGTTTCTGTCTTCGTCCACTTCCACGGCATTCGACCATCACACGGCCCGCCGCCCAGTCATCCAACTAAAGCACAATTTCATCATCAAGACGTGCTACACCACTTTCACGTACGGATACCTCACGACCCTCATTCACCAGTCGAGAACGGTCGTGTCCACCTACGAGACTGTCGTTTCTACGGTCACCACGGAGCCTTACACTCCGCCCATGACTGTCTTTGAAAAGATGACGAAAGTAAGAATTGTCAAAGATTTAATCTCGTCTATTACCAATACAACCTTGAAGATCTTTAAAAATACTTTTATAAATTTGTAAAATTAATAATCAGTATAATAAGCTCTAGGACCATTGTTCACGCACAATTCTTCGTTTGGAAAATTGTTCGTTGCACATATAAATAAAAAATATTTTAGACAAATATATATATATATATATATACGCACACCTATTTTTTTAATACTACAAGGCTCAAGCCGAAACAAGTTACAAAAATGCCCAAGCTTGAGAAAATCACATAGATGTATTGTGTCTTCACCGGGAATCGAACCGGGAGCTCCGGAATGAGAAGCCAGTGTCTTAATAAGACAAAGATCAAATCAATTTACTTAACCATTTTTTAAAGAAGTGCTTTAAACGTATAATATAATATGATTTTACATAATACAATCTATTCTAAATTAAAACATTTATAAAAAATGCTATTATATATTAATCATAACTCTATTGTTGTTGAATAAATAAAACAATGATAACAGTAAAATTCGTGTATTCAACATATTCGGCGAACAATTGTCGCTGCAAACTATTGTGGCTGTGAACAATGTTCCGGATTCCTTTCTTAATGCGTAATCATAACGTGACAAACTGGTCAGTCTGAATCCAATCGGCAACAAAAAATAAAACCCAGTTGATTTAATACAAAATTGAAAGTACACTAAAATTTCAAATGCTTATGTACATCATGGTGTGGGTTAATTTCAAGCTTTTTTTTTTTTATTTAATTTCACGTTTTCAATCATATTTCAGATTTTTTTCAAACGTCATATTTTAGACACATATTGCGTCAAGTGGATGTTACGTTATTAAATGTTGTGTTTTAATTTTAGACTGACAAACCGCAAATAGACATGTTCCAAGCGACGAAGAGTGTCCATAGTCCGGCTGACTTCTCCAAGATAGAGAAGAGAATCGACGATCTGCAAAGCCTCTCAGACAACGACGACCTCATTCAACCGTCAGAAGTGAGCCCGTCCGCCAACAGTTGTTCCGTGTCGTCTTGTCCTTGCACCGTCACTCTAACGGAGTCGTTGAAGGATCAGAAAACTAAAATTGTCAACGGACATTCCAACGGCGAAGATGCACCTCTTCAACTTAAAAGATCTCCGATGAAGCCGACTAAGTATGGTTCAACAATCATGGATATTGATCCAACTCCGGTGAGCGATTACAAGAATGACAATAAAAATACGATGATGGATAAAGTTGTCCAGAAATATACCGAAGTCGTGAATGACGGAACCAATAATGATTCGAAGAAAACTGACAAAATTAAAACTGGTAATAAAAATAATTTGAAAGAAACAGAAAATTTCAATAGTAAATCTAATTCGACTAGAGTTACTGAAGATAAAAGGAAACCCACAGCAGAACAAGGAGACAAGAATAAGGAGACACAGAAACCTCAAAAGACTAAGTTCCAAGTTGCAGACTTGTTGAAGTTGGGCACACTGGGTATCAAGAAACTAGCACCGATGATTGAGCAGATGACCGGAACACTAAAGAGAAGGCAAGAACTGAATAAACAAGCAACTACGATCAAACCTGCGAAAGTATTAACTCCTTACATAGTTAATAAGAGGATTGATAGTATTGATACTATACCTACTGACCACAAGTCCAGCAAGTTTCCGATCTATATACCAGTTGACGAAATGGATTTAGAAACTGCCGAATCGCAGAACGGTTACACCAATTCAACTCTCCATCAAAACTTGGTATGGGCTTCGCAAAACTTGAAAAATTCGAGAAACAATATTGGCTATGGAAAACCTATTCATGAGAGCCCTCTACTGAATGGTGGAATCCCAATAAGTCCAGGTGAAATTATCACCGCTAATTCCGATGTCATTGTGGGCAAGCCGGCTGTCGGCGGACCAAACATTGGTCAAATGGGAAACCACAACAATGGTCATAATAATCAAGAACAAAATTTTCATGATAGTCATTCACAATCAAGCTTCCAGGACATCAGGACTCACCCTCCACAGAGAGGTCAAGGTCTGAAACATATTCCGTTCATAAGGGATGAAACTTATGACTTGACACCTCCGGGTATGCCTCAAACCAGACCCAGCTTCTCACCTATCAGCAATATGAAGCAACAGCAACCAAATATACCTCCATTGTTGGGACCGTTCAAGGCACTTAACAACAATCAAAACACTCAAACGAGACTAAACACACATTTCCAGTACGAAGTTGTTAAATCTGAAAATATTCCATTCAAGAACCAACCTCCAACAATTTCAACAATAATCGAAGATAACAAACCGCACAATACTTATATTGATCACGTCGGTGGTTCCATTCATCCTCCGATTCACGTTGAGAATCATGGACGACCGGCGTTTTTGGATTACATTCCGTCTCTCGGTTCTCCAACAAGCTATCAGAACTATATAAGGAACAACTTGATCACTCGAAAGAACCATGAAGATACAGCTTCTCTAAATCATCTGGAAATTTCAAGACCGACTCCATCTAATAAAGTTATTCCTTTAAATATTGGAGAAAATTTATATAAACCAATAAAAGACGCACCTGAACCCATTTTGTTAACAGATATAGTAGTGAAGACAACGCCGAAACCATTTTTAGTCGACATTCAACCATCAAGAGTGGCTAACGTTATCATACCACATGGTAGCACAACTGCTCTCATATTTTCCGGATCTTCCGAACCCCACAAAAACGGAGAATACATTGATGATCCGTTACCATACCCAGAACCCGGTTATTTTGGAAGCTTCAGCATCGACGCTCCACACTTAACTGCTGTTCACGTCGGAGGCACAGTTCCACTCAAACAAAATACGGGACATATTGATCATCAACAACGACTTCCTCAATCTAATGAACACAGAGTGCAGCAGAGTAATTACAACTCACAAGGTCCAGTCAGAAATATCCCAGAACCACAAGTGGTAAACCACGGAGCATCGGGGTTAAACCAAGATGTACAACCACCCCCAGGACACAGATGGAAATATGAAGACACGGCTCATGGAAAGCAACCACCAAAGAACTACCGTGAACAAATTCCACATGGAAATATTTCACCAGTCGGTAAACAGGAATCACACGGACAGTTCGGTCAGCACCAGATCAAAAAGGTGAACATGAACTTTGGTCCGGATGTCAACGTGCCACCGCCAATGATCAATCAATATTTCAATGCAGGGCCAAAGAATGTCAAAGCATCAACTGCAGATTATGAAGCAGATCTCGCTGTACCACCTCCTCCGCCACCAACTGTTCAAGTGAAGTACGAGTCAAATGTAGGCGTACTCAATTCGCAGTATGAGCAATTCAAAAACGGAGCAAGTCAAAACACCGGAGGACATTTACAAGAAAATCATTCGGTTAATGGTGGTCAAGGCTTCCAACTTAGGCAGCCACATCCAACCCAAAGCAACGAACACGTACCTCCAAGAATTACGTCCGAAGTGTACTTTGCATCAACAGCCTCTCAAGGCGAGTATGGCCATAAATTAAACTCTTATAATTTAAATATACCTGCAACAAACAATTTCAACTATAGGCCACCAAATAATCAACAAAATGGTGTTTCTTCACCTCAGAATGTTCACTTCCCTGCTGACAACACTAAATTTATAAACACGTTTGATGGTGGCTTGGTCACGTTGAACGCGGGAACCAAAGTAAACATTCCTAGTGTTCCAGTGTCGGATAACGCAAACATCAGAAATAAAAATCAAGGCGTAATTGGATCTCAGTACACAATTCCACAAGCGGGAGGACTCATAACTCTCAATGCCGGTGCCAGTGTCCACGGAACTCACTTCCCAGAACAAACGATTTCCGGAACAAGCGTCAACGTTCCTGTCTCACAGCAGCAAGGAAACAGCCAACATTTTAACTATCAACACATCAAGGAGTTCAGTTCTCACGAAGGAGAATCGACTGGTATTCCTATCGGTACAAATTTTGCTATCAAAGTAGAACCACAAGTAATTCACAGCTATATTCAAAATAATAATGTACAAGTGGGAGTTCCGAGCGGGACTGTTGTTAAGGAAAAAGAACCAGAAATAATCATAGGTGGCAACAGCTGGACTGCAGGAGTTAGCAGTGATAGCTTGAATTCTTACGAAGAAAGTAATGGAAATGTGGGAGGTATTCCAGACAGTATTCACAATGGAAATGAAAAAGTACATGTTGTTCATGCTAGCTCTGTAAACGAGTACAACAATACTAATCATCAAAGTCATAGCAATGAAGAGAACCAAGGTTTCAACGGTTTTGTCAACAGTCACGCCAACTTTCCAATGGTGAACAAACATAAGGATAAAAATAATGTTTTTGATAACACTCACATAATTCAAGAGACAATAAACAAACCCATGTCAAATGTACAAACTAAACAAGAAAGTAGAAATGTTACATTTGTACAACGTCCAGTAATCGTAAATAACAAAATACCCGAATCATCAAACAAACAAAGTAACGTGCGGGTAAATGTTTCACAAAATCAACTGTACTTGGCCTACCCGACAAGTAATACAAAATCAGAAACGACAACTCGTAAAGTTATCCCGTTAAGATTTGATTATGAAATTGACAATCACAATCGTTTTAATCAAAATTCTGGATTTGGTAACAATGTTCAATCAGCAGGTTTCCCTCAGATTAACAATAACAACTGGCAACAATCTCCTAGGCCAAAACCGGCCGAGGCTCAAAACAATCAACAAAGACCGAAACCAGCGGAAACACAAAACATTCAACAAAGACCGAAACCGACAGAAACTCAAAACAATCAACAAAGGCCAAAACTGGCAGAAACACAAAACAATCAACAAAGACCGAAGCCGATAGAAACACAAAACAATCAATACAGGCCAAAGCCATCGGAAACACAAAACAATCAACAAAGACCGAAGCCGATAGAAACGCAAAACAATCAACAAAGACCGAAGCCAATAGAAACACAAAACAATCAGCAAAGACCGAAGCCGATAGAAACACAAAACAATCAATACCGGCCAAAACCAGCAGAAACACAAAATAATCAACATAGACCTACACCAGTAGAAACACAAAATAACCATCAAAAATTGAAGCCAGTAGAAACACAAAAAAATCAGCAAAAACAAGATGAATACAACAACAGAGTGAACAGTTTCCAAAATTTACCAACTCTAACAACACAAGGATATAATCCAGCATACATTTTGGCAAATTATAACAATAATCGTCAGCCAGTATACGACATTCCTATAAGAGAAGAAACTTACGTTCTGACAAAAACAACTGCACGACCAGTCAATGTGACAAAACAGACTACCAAAAACTATGATATATACAGACCCAACAACGGTGTTGATAATCTTAGTCTTAATACTGGAGAATATACTCAAGAATCTGTGAAGATCCCTGTCCTGAGTTCAACACCTAATATTTTATCAAACGAAGTTACCGTCAACTACAAACCATTCAAAAATCTTTCTTACTCCCATGACGAGATTCTATTGGGTTCAGAAAATGATTATTACGGTACTGATAAAAAGAAACCGGCATTCAACGCCGACGACAATAGTGGATCGCAAACAGAACAACCGTTTGACGAGAACAGATATAAAGAAATTTCACTCGTGACCTTGCCAGTAGTTAGGCCCACAAATCCGCCAATTTACAATGGGCTATTCAATCAAATGTCACCAAGACCCTTCACAATAAATGACGCCAACAAGGACAATAGTGCATTCAATGCTAAACCGGAACATCCCAGGCCTAGACCGTTCCGAAAACATCCACTTAACGCCGACAATCTGAACATTGGGGAAGTGCCAGCCAAATCGACAACTCAAGAAACTACTGAAGGATATAGACATCCTCCTTCAAGTTACAAACAAAAACTGCCTCAACCATTCATCAAAAATGAGTCGGTGAACAAAAAGGAAACTGATAAAATAATAACTTCTTCAGTTAATCTCGCAACAAATAAGCCGATAAGAATTGTGAACATAACCACAGATAGAACACCGTCAACTATTTCTGTAAATGATATAGAAATAACAACCAAACAAGAAAATAATACAATGATAATTCCTAATTTATCTCCACCACCCCCAACTATGGATTACAGTTTCAAGCCGACGGGTAATGATGAAACAATCATGGGAATGAGTCCACCTCCAAAGACTCCGGCTCCCAAACCAAACAAGGAATACAACAAGTACAATGAAATATCAACATACAGACCTTCGTACAATGTTCTCAAAAACCAATATAGAAGACCTGGTGACTTCTACAGAATTACCTCGAGACCATTCACAAGATACACATCAGGTTCTGTAATCAGAACTAAGCCTACTTCTGGAACACGAATTGCCTTCCCATCGAGGTCTTCAAGTTGGGCCACTCCAGGCAGAGGAGAAACCAAAGCCAGCAGTATCAACCCTTCAATACAAGCGATTGACGCCTCGAAAATTTCGATAACTTCCGTCATTAAAACAGCGCCAACAACCGTGGACTCAGTCATAATGCACCCTGAAATATATCCCGAAGAAGTTGTGGAAATTTTAAGACCTTCCGTTAATACAATGCAATCATCGGTTATTAATTCAATCCAGTCATCAGTCAATCCGCCCCAATCATCTATTAAATCAATACAGTCATCGGTCAATCCATTCCAGTTGACTATTAATCCAATTCAGTCATCGATCAATCCATTCCAGTTGTCTATTAATCCAATCCAGTCAGCAATTAATCCATTCCAATCATCTATTAATCCAATTCAGTCATCAATTAATCCATTCCAATCTTCTGTTAATCCGATCCAATCATCTATTATTCAATCCAACGCAATTCTTCCGGAAAGGGTACAGCCTTCTACCATTTATCCAACCGCGGTTCAACTGCCTGGTCAGTCAATGCTCGCTCCTACGATAATCAGCGCACCATCGGTAGTCTATCGACCGACTGTTATACAGAGTTCTGAAAAGTTCTTCAACGAAAATGCAGTGAAAGAAGAAGAAACTGTCAAACCAGCCCCGACAATGAGTTTGGACGAAGGTATGAAAAAGCCTATCAAAACATTGATCCACAAATTCACCGTTCCATCTATACAAACACAACAAAACACAATCATCAACGAAATGACTATAAAACCGGTGCACCATGCTGGTAATGAAGTACAACAGTCCGATGACTACTTAGAAAAGAGACCTGAAAGAGTGACAGCGATAACGTACACCACAACTTTGGCAGAACCGGCTTCGACAGTCATGACGACACGCTTTGTTACTCTAGTTCATACCTTGACTGTAACACAAACGAAAACAAGCTTGATCAGTCAGGTCGTGGGATCTAGAGTTCAAACTTTGATATTGACCAATACGCAAACTTCGACGGTCGTGGATGTGGTAACAGAGATCCACACGCTGGTGCAACCGACTACAATTGTTACAACAATAACAAAACATATTCCAACGCTGCCGGATTGGGAAACTAAATATCCCAAAGTACCAATCGAAGCGACCCATGTACATGAAATGCCTCTAAATACAAAAGAAGTGCATTTAGATGACGTTTCTTTATCCTCTGATGAAGAAGATTTGATTATAACACCTGATGAAACGAACTTCGATGAAGTAGCGTTGAACAGCAATGATACATCGAGTCAAGAAGATAACGATACATTCTTTGTGGTGATGAACAAGTCACAAAATGGAGGAAGCGGTCCGAGTATTTCTCCTCCCCTGGACAACGGAGACTTGGATGGCGTGACAAGGAATGAAGAAGTCGGTAATGATGGAGTATCTCATGTACTGTTGGGAGAGATTCTGCTTGCCGGAACGCCGTTCTTGGAAACCAGCCAAGGTGTGAAACCAGCAGGTATATCTAATTATATACTATGAAAATGTATTTGGTATATTTGAAATAGTATAAAAGTTTGTTTATTAAAAAGTACTAAATATTATACAACAAAGTAATTTAGAGATATAATCAATATTTTTTAATCTCTATAGGTAATGGCTATGGAAAGGATTGCCTGCCGGAATGCCAGGCCTCCAGGAATGAGCGTTGCCAACGAACACATGGATTAATGAGATGCGTCTGCAGACCAGGATTTGCCAGAATGTTCCCAGACAGACCTTGCAAACGTAAGGATATACAATTTATTTACTCTTTATAGGTGAAATGATTTCTGCTGTATAGAGGCAATAAAATAAAACATTTTTAATATAAATTCCCTATCTATTAATTGAATGCTTATCTTATAACACAGGGAACATACCTAAGAAACAAAGAAAAAACACAGTGATGTACATGAATTGCACAACATTTTAAAGGTTCTTAACCCTTTATAAGGCAAATGCTTTTTTCTTAAATTCAAACGTTTAAGATTTTTTCTTAAATTTGTGTATTATTTGGATAAATAATTTAAAATTAAATTTAGAAAATATGACTCGGTTTTATGAAAAAATATGATTTTCAGCCACTGACCATTTAGGACAATTATTTCTAATAAATACATGCATACCTTTGATTCTAAATCGTTTCCAAACTTCCAAAATTCAGCATCAAAAATGTGATGACATCAATGAGGGCGGACCCACCGCTTACCCAGGACCGATGCAATAAGCTCAAGGCTCCTGTCTCGGTCCTACTCATTCGCCGCCTGGTTTGCATTTTTTGATGCTACTAGGCAGCTGTTCGATAGCGCAACATATTGACAGGGTGATACTGCACATCTGCCAAAACTTCCCAGTTGACTCATTTTATTAGTAAATAAATAAAATATTTACAATACAAATGCGCAGTGGCTCATGTATCGACCAGAGTCATAAATATTTTTGTGCGCGATTGAGAGCCAACTTCAGATTGGTGGTTTATTTAAAAACCAAAGAATATTGTCAGAAACGACTAGACCTAAAAAAAGCGACAACAATATACACAGCATATGGACAACCTAAGTGCATTTGGTCGATACATCTACTGTTTTCAGCTTATGCCCTATAAAGGGTTAAAGCATCTTCAAAACACTGATCTGCAAAATCCATCAAATTGCATTGCTCAAATATAATCCAATGGTTCTTAATTTTAAATATGAACGATAAATTATCTTTTGCAGCCACGTACACGTATTCCATGAAGCTGGCCCTGAGTCGTTACGGTCAAGAGCGTCTGACCTACCAGGACGCCTTCTCGGACCCCACGAGCCAGGCCTTCCAGACCCTGGCCCAAGCAGCGCACCAGGGTATAAACCGGATGGTCATGCAGTCGGATCTCAGAGATGTCTATCATGGAGTCCATGTCAACGGTTTCCACCCGGTGACCATTCCGGCCAAGGAGGGAACATATACAGGGGTCGTAAATGACTTCTTTGTCCAGGTAATTCTATACTCCCAAAAAATCGTTAAGTTACTGAAATGGGTCTCCATACAAATCCTTTTGTTAGGCGAGAATCAGGAGCGCAGCCGGATAAAGAGATTGAATGGTCCGACTGTCTAATCCTAGTCTCTGCTTTAATTACCGTGTCAATCTACTGTCTGGACTGCTTACCCAACACGAGAGGTTAACGTGTTTGAAATAGGTGCATTTCTTAAGATCAACTTATTGCGATGATCTACTGAGTGATCTAAAACTATATAATAAAAAAAAAAAGCAAAATAAGCAGAATATGAATTAAGAGTACTCACTTACCATCACGCCATTTCCCCGCACGGTTGGCAGAGATGATAGAGCCCCAGACGCTTCTGTCCTGACACACAATTCTCACCTCATCCACTTTCATACATCTTCTCGTACAAGCTCGCCGGTTATTGTGGCTTCTAACAGGACCATCTGGTTTACCTGGTGTTCCGCAGATGTCCTCTATTATTTCTGGCACCATCAACACTTGTGTCTCTTTCTTACCATTCTCTTCTCACTCATCCGTTCCATATGACCAAAACACCTAAGTGATCCTTTCTTAATCATACTCATTTCCATTATATAACTGATTTAAGGGCTACTTAACAAAAAGATGTCAAATTGCCCAAAACAATGAAAAATACATCAATCCATCACTGATAACATATGGTGGTCCTATATTATTTCTGGTATATATTAACGACTTTTGTAATGCGAGAGGTGAAGTCTACCTCATCCCACACAATAAACTACGAGTATTATACTTAATTGCAATATAATTGTATCTTACGTTTATCATGTTATATTATAATATTTTATATTCACCTCTATTACAACAAAAACGTGTATGTCAATAAAGTCTAATAAATATTAAAAAAATATATAATATGGATTTTGTAGTCAAGTATGTTAGAAAATAGAAAAACCAAGGAAACCTACCACATTCTGGCTAGTAACACATATTTCCGGTTCATCTATATATTTTAACATTTTAAGATGCGATTTAAATAGTACAGAATTAATAACTGAACACGTCATCGCGTTTCAGTTATCGGACAATGCCCACGAGACCAGACTCAAGGAAGTCATGGAAAAGTATCTGAGGACCAACAACTACAGTCTGGGAGGAACTGAAGTCTACGCGGCTGGGGAATTGGTCGACAAACTTGAAGTCGGAGGTGTGTGATTTATTTGCAAAATTATTTTTTATTATCTGAACTAGAATCAAACTAATGTAGAAATGCAAAAACTCTATGATAGAGAGCATAACGCTTAAGATAGATTTTTAAAATATGTTACATGACTCATTCGCATGTATTGTACATTATTCCTCACTGAAGATTACTAGTAATATTCACGAAGATATTAAATACCCATAACATTTTTGTATTCCAAAGTCCATACTTAAATAAATATCTTCTATAAAATGTTGCAAAATTTTCTAACTTATTTCAAATGCACGTTCGTGCACTATCTTTCTATTCATTAACATTGTTATTACTTTACAATAAATCATACTCTATGTTTAAAGAGCGACACATTTTTATTATTTATTCATAATAATTAATTGATGTATAGTTATATAAGTTTTCACTTATGTACCAGTTCCTCTCAACAAAAGCAAGAAAACTTTAACTCCCGAGAATCTATATATCTAAAAAAAAGACAAGGTGTTAGTTTGTTAATTTAAAAACTACACCTTTCGGCGCCCTTTTGTACTTTCTTTATTGGTAACATGCATACACTACATACAAGATATGTGACTAAAAAGATTGCTAAGAAAATCTCACTTGTGAAAAGGATCAGAAGATAGTACCGAGTCTTGTCAAATAGTATACAACTCTGTTATTATTCCTCACGTCAACTTACTGCAGTAGCATTTTATTGTTAGCTGCAGTCGGCAGTATTGTAAAATGACTGAAATTAAAATGGAAATAAGGAAAATATTCTAGTGGATTTTATTAATTTTTTTCTCAATCTTTCATTTATAAGATACGTAGTAACGTATAACATATTCATCAATGGTATGATGACTGCCCCCAGATTGTTGGTCTGCTTGACTTTCACGCACTATTGAGGTCATCGAGACACAATTCATTATTCTATTACAGTGGTAATGTCAAAACACATGCATTAGCTAACTTCGCAGTCCCCAGATGGAATAAATATGCGAAAGTAGTTGACATTTATGCCGTAAATTTAATTCTTTATAGAACTACATTATTACAATTTTTTCGTTTCAACTCAATGGTGATGAATAAATAACGAATATACCTTATGGTGTTTGCCCACGGTGCTGACACACTATTAGAGATCTTTTGAACATTGTTGTATTTTTATATGAAGAGAATATTGAATCAACTTTTAACAACCTTTATAACACTTTTTTAATTATTTTGCCTCTCTCTTAAAATTACCAAAACGTATTGCTAACACCTTCTTTTATTTTCCAGATTTCAACGAGTGCACTAGTGTTCAGTTCCATGACTGCTCGGAGCACGCAGAGTGCTTCAATCTGCGCGCGTCCTACACCTGCAGCTGTCGGGAGGGATACGCAGACCTGAGTCCCAATCCACTTTACCCAGGCAGGATGTGTTCAGGTACGCAGACATTGATTACAAAAAATATTGTCATTGATAGTAGAGAAAAAATTAATAAACCTAATAATGTAAATATGATTTAATACAAATTAAATCGAAAGGAAGAGGTCCAAGTTCGAATGGACCTGTAGCGACCGGAATTCAAATCCACCGCCATCTCAGTCGGCATCGACGCTAGCGACAGCGTTGCCGGCTGCTGCTACAAGCCTGGCTCGAAATTCACCGCCAGGCAGTCTCTCCAGTTTCAGCGTTTCACAACGGCGGTCTTGCCGGCTCGCGAGAGCCGAGCGAGACCGCCAACCCGCTTCACATCATTTCATTTCGTAATACACACGCACCTTCTACATCATTCATTTCATTATATGTCTTTTTTGTTTTCATCATAATGCAATAAACCTCAAAACGCCAATCATTTATATTTCATTTAACCACCGTCCTAACCCCCAAAGACCTATGAATATACAGCAATGGAGTGAGTAGCTATGGACTAACTTATAAAACATACATACTGATAAAATTAATCAGTTACAATTAAGATTTTTAAAACTTATGGTAGATAACAAAATTATTTACAATATGCAAAATCTTACCAGTTAACAAAAAAGTAACATATAGTATAATTCTAGAAGAGATTATAAATAATGTAAATATAAATACTGACCCTCACCACAGCTATTCTACCAGATCCTCGGGTCGAACCAGGAGAGTACCGATCGCGAACAATGTGTATGGTGAGAGAATGTGTTGTGCCATGAACATTTAATTACATCAATAATTAAACATTATGAAATATAAATAGACCCTAATAATATAAAGTGGAAGAACACATTGTGTACCTGTCATTTAAAAAAAAAAGTAAAAACGATTTGAAGGGCAATCCTCGCTGTAAAACTGTTATCCACTTCAGCAAATAATAAAAATTATGATATATGCAATAATGTCAAAATAAAGTATTTTTTCGATGAACAGGTTTTTTTTTGTATCTTTCTAGTATTGATTCATTTAATTTGTATTAAAAATACTACAAAACTATGTTCTGAAAATGAAATTTCACAACAAAAATGTGTTCTCCTTAACCTATTGAACGCTACTCCCAGCCCAGACATTCCAATACTCACACGCGTATACTACAACTTTCAAAGTATCAATGTGTTAGATGACTTTTGGAACAGCTGTTAAGAGTCCGCCATATTTAACTATAGATTCTCATTTTTACTATCGGATATCGGAGAGTAAAATGAATTTACTACGGGATGTACTTTCGAAAAGTAAATATTTTTTAACCAACGATCAAACAACCCGTTTTCGCAAACAATTTTATTTTAGTACCTTTTTTTACTAAAGTAACAAACAAATTCAAAACTGAAGAGGAACGAAATAGAGATCATTGAGGGAAAACTATTGTAGAGACAATAATGATATATCTAGATTAGTCTCATAATTTAATAAAATAAAAATGTTATCTTGGTTTCACAGCTGAGGCAGTAGGCTGCGAGAGATGTCACTACCACGGCACCTGCTACAACAGAGACGACTCCGTGCTGTGTGAGTGCTTCCAGTGGTACGCCGGAGACACTTGTCAGGTTAACCTCAAAGGTAAGTCATGAATTAAGCAGTAATTAAACTTATTATCATGGTGCGCAGTGACAACACGTGGCATTTGTCAATTTGTCAGTTAACATTAGATAGATAGGAATACAAGTGTAATGTTTTTTTTAAATTTTCAAAAAAAATTATTTAATTTGTTCTAAATAAAAGTTCTAAATCTAATATGAAGTGAAAACTCTTTCGCTATGATTAACGATTACATTGTGTAAGCCCCCTCTCTCAAAAATTATTGTAATGTCAGAAAATTTTGTGATGAAAAAGTAACCAAACAAATACTCGTTACCATGGTGACTGCATATTTTATTAAGTAGTAGGAAATAACATGATAGATATGAACTAACACAAATTCCTTGTTTCAATATTTTCATTTTGATGTCACATACGTGATCACTTTGATACTACTTATGCAATCAAAAAGATCTGCAATTTATTTTTAATATATGACTCGATTGGAATGAAAATTGAAACGCCGACAATATAATATGCATTAATGTAAAAAATACGTCTTGTCTACACAAAGGCTTAATTTTCGAAGAGTAAATACTTTTACTCTTGCACAAACGCGTCATAAACTATGAATGTGTGTAGAATGCCCTTCGTCCCACAACTAGTGTTCCCTCTCTCCTATACGTACACTTTATTTCATGTCTATTCATTTACTGGTCTGTGGTTATATTACATAACTTAATCAAAATCAGGAATCAGCTTACTTTATTACTATATTTATAACAGACCTAATCTACAATACTTTATGGGTAAATACTAAATTACGAGTCGAAAATGTTCAAGGGATATGTGCCTAATCTCAACCATGTCAGAGATATAAGCAATTCAAAAAAATCGTAATTATGCTATTTTTGTAAAAAATTTCCGTAACAGTGCAGAATTTGAACATATTCCTTGAACATTTTCGACTCGTAATATAATCAGATATCCACCCATGAAATATTATGGACTTGTGACTTGAATTGTTGTCACAAATTTCTTCAAAATAATTTATTTGTAAGTCCACTTTGTAATTGTTTTGTATACTTGTAATATTAATTTATTAGTATAGTACAATTGCTTGTAAACTATGCCCGTCTCAACACAGAATTTCTCTAGTGAGACGGGCATAGTCCAAACACATTTTTACATATGCATTATAAATAAATAAACATTCCACCAATAAATAAATAAACATTCCAAGGACATGACATTTAAAAAAAGTCAACTGCAAATCACTTATAATTCTTTATTACTATATTTTTTACGATGCATTTAGTTTAATTTTGACCTTTTTTTTAATTAAGGTGTAAACATTTACCTCTTTCAGTGATCCTGATATCTCTGTCCACCCTCGGTGCCCTGCTGCTACTCGTGCTGTTTGTCTGCCTGGTACTCGGCTGCGCCAGGAGGCGGCGCTCGCGACCCGGCCCCATGATGAACACTTGCCTCGCTCCTCACCAGGTATACACTCGCCTAAAATAAATATTACTAGGGCCTGTCATGATGCGGCTGCGCCACAATTTACACTGAAAGTTGATTCCCGTTTTCCAGGGTAGCAGTGTGCAGTCCTCCAAGCATCATCCCACACTAGACAAGAGAGCGCTGATCCAAGAGAGGGGCAATGATTCAGGAGGAGAGGGAAGCAGCGTACACAACATATCTCTACCGTACATTCCCGCTAAAGTATGTAGATTTTTAACATATTCTAAGGGCCGGTTATGTGATCAGTTAGTAAAAAGTTACTGAAGTAAATAAATTTGCAAAAACAGGTTGTTTGAACGTTAGTAAAAAAAATATTGATTTCTCAAAAGTACATCCCATAGTAAATTCATTTTACTCTGATATCCGATAGTAAAATCGAGAATCGATAGTTAAATATGGCGGATTATTAAAGAGAACACATTCTTATTGTGAAGTTGTAATTATTCAGAATATAGGTCTGTGATATTTTAAATACTAAATAAATGTATTAATTAGAAAGATATACATACATATAAAATCAATTTTATCAAAAAATATTGTTGTTGCTACCGGGACAACGAAGATGGCTTTCAAATAATGGAACGATAGATGTATTCATTTGAAAAGTGTAACATATAGGTGAAAATTTGTCATCAAAGCACTGTGTTGGTATAGCATAATCAGATAATGCACGTTCCCTGGATTGGAAGAGATCCCGGTGGCAACAATAATATTTTTCGATAAAATTGATTTTATATGTACATATTTTTAATTAATACATTTAATTAGTATTAAAAACATGGCAGACTTTTCACAGCTGTTCCAAAAGTCATCTGACTTTCATTGATACTTTGAAAGTTTCAGTATACGATAATTAATCATTCAATATCCTGCTATTTTAGTGATGAGAGTTTGTCCGATAATGATCTCGTTATTTAATATATATATATATTAGCACATAATACAAAAAAAACTCACTACCAAAGTGACAGATTTCGAACGCCTTGGCGAAAAAATCCAATAATGCATATTTCAAGATTATTTGTCACGCCTATAGACATCTTTATCTTTGCTCTGACAGTAGTAAATTTGATGTATCATCAACCTGTATAAGATTTTTACTACATTACTACTGATCACACAACGGTTCCTAATTGCATATTTTAAAAATTCAGTATACCTGCGGCCTTCTCAATAGGAGAGTTCATTATATATATATATGTAATACTTTTTTGCAGAAAACTTCACAAATAAGTCAGAAATCTGCCAAGAGGCTGTCGCTCCAAGAGAACCAGGAGAAGGGCAAACCGTTTACTCTGATGATACCGAGAGCTAAATATTGTCCCGGTCCGACGGCAGTGCCGCTTTCTGACAACAGGTTAGCACTTTGTACTCTCTACCTAAGATCAATCTGATTCTCTCGCGCCTTGAAGCCTGAATTCAGTAGTTGAGTGATTGTATACTTGACTACAGATTCAAAGTAACAGAGTTCCTCTATAATTTCAAACCATCATTTGTATTCAAATATTCAACTTGGCTTACAGTGAGTAATAAAAGATTACAGTATTATGTACAAATTTAAATAGAAATTAAACATATGGTGCAACTCTGAAAGTAACTGTCATCTAGATGGAGCCTTTGAATAATAATAATATTGGATAATTTATATAGTGTCTGAATTCGCAATGTAAATCCTCATCGATAGGATCTAAATGAACAAATTCGGATTGTGCGATCTCCGGGTCGCGCGTCCTGCGGAATGAAAATACGACAATTTCGGTCGTAAATCGGAATCATCGCAAGGTGTGGAAGGGAAGTAGGGAAACCTTGGTATAGAATGAGGTCAGTGAGGGGATAAGGATTCCAATCGAAGGACCGGTGATCTCGGAAACCGAGATTCGGAAGGACTGCTCGCCTTACCTTGTATATGACGCCACCGTTATCCCTCCAGTCGCCGCTGAGATCACACAATTTCACCCACGGCTCACAAACAACAAACAATACGTGATCAAAACACAATATCACAAAATACAGTGCTGGTGCACTGGAGCTGACAAGTCCACACCGCGAATGCTATCGCGATGTTGAGATAGAATAAATTTTGGTCAAGTTGACGTCTGCTGACGTCAAGATCACACTTCACACTGAAAAGACAAACATGAGAAATTGTATGAAAGGGAATTTGGATGCGGAATTGTGTCAATAACAATGATTGCGACTAATTCGGAACAGCGCCATTTTCGTAAAAACTTTCACCTCGAGGATGCTCTACACAAACTGTTTATAGTTCTACATATCTTTGATTTTAAAATTAAAAATTGTTATTATAACTTATGGAAATGATTTTTTGAAAAGGTGCGTTTTTAGATTCTTCTTAAATCTCTGATGCACTGTTTCTTATAACGGAGGGCAAAGAGTTCCACACAATTTGGACTGCCACCGCAAATGCCCGTTCACTAAATTTAGACTTCAGCAACGGTTGGTCGGTTCTACAACCCTTCCTTCGGCTGGAGTGGAGGCTGACCTGAGAGTTTAACGTCTACCATTCAAATTGTCTAAGATACAGAACTCTTGAAGATACAGAAGCGCCTTGTACTTCAACCAACACAATTTAAATTCAACTCATTCAGGAAATCGGAGCTTTGAAGAAGGCACACCCGATGAAACGCTCGGTTGCCCCACTACTTCACCCTTTATCGATCCGCCACAATCCTCCAGCAACCTTTGATTTGTCATTCCTATTTCTCTAATTAATTTTTCTATCCATCAAGACTTTGAGGGTTCTTTAGATCAATTTTAGTCTCATCTGAGAATATTCTTTATCCATTGATTATCTCCACGTCTTGAAATATGGCCTGCCGACTGGTATTTACGCTATTTAGCTGTGACAACTTTCACCTCACTTTGCGTTCAAACTCACGTGTTTATAATAAAATGAAATATGTTGTCACAGTATGAAAAAAAATCCGTTTCCCGACAATTTTTATATAATTAAATTTGGTTGTTTGCAGGGACAACGGTGTCAGTGGCAAACGGAAGTCTTCCGGCGGAGACACGAGCAACGAGACCAAGCTTCTCAGTTACTTGGACGGAGGGATGGGCAGCAATGATCATGTAAGTTCCAATTTCACTTACTCGTGGGAAAGAATAGATTTAGATAAGTTAGATGAACATTCATAATTTTATTTCACATTTCAGATTGCTAGAAGAAAACAGAGTAATGAATCCGGTTACAGCATTAACAAATCCGGACATCAAAAATATTCAACAGGTAATAATAATAATGTAATTAATCCAGCATGATCGGATTTTTTTTTTATGAAGAAGAAGAAGATAATACATTTAAGTTACAAAATATTATTTATGTTATGAAAAGAAATGCAAAAAAATATAAATAATAATAAAAAATTCACACATATATATAAATATAAATACTACATTTCAGTCACGGCCATTATTGTATCTGTAGCTATTCTGTAGTCGTTGCCATTCTCTGGTCAGGGAACCAGCTTTCCATGAGAGCGCCGCTTGTACTAAAGAGTTGGTGCTGAGCACCAGCTGCAGCCTTACGCCCGCAACTCGAGGTCTCAGAAGCGGAAAGAATCCATGTATACGGCCTTCGGCAAACATTGAAGATGCGCTATAATAACGTGCCAATCCGAACAGTATTCATTGTACTGAATTCGAAGATGGTTGTATATCACTTGCTTGTATTTCGACCAGAGCTTGCAAGTAAACATGCTGGTGAAGAAGGATTTAAACAGGATCCTCTCCATCTCCTTACTGCTTATTTACTTATTTTTTCAATACATTTCTCGATACTTCACGATTGAAGATCGTAACCTCTATGAAATAGCCGCCCTCTTGTGAAAAGCTTATTGCTTTTTTCACTTGGTCGGTCTAATGGGTGAGAAATTTTCTTCTTCCTCTCCATTCTTCGACGTGGCCCACCACAACAAGCTTCTCCAAGTTATCTTCCCTTTTCGCAAGATGCCCAAAAATTGAAGAATTCGTCTCAAACTGCAGGTTGAGAGTCTGTCTTTGACGTTCAGCTCTTACAGAATTGAGACTTGAATTAATATATATGCAACATGTGTCTCCAGCACCACATCTCAAAGGCATCGATCCATCTTCTCTTTTTTATCTTCAGGGTACATGATTCCACACCATACAGAAATATAGAATGCACCAGAGCTTGTACAAGCCTGACCTTCGTTGTTTTAAATATACTGTGGTCTTTCCATATTTTGTCAAGTCTGGACGTAGAGCTTTTCATCAATTCCACCTTTTCAATACATGACACATCAATATTCTTGCCATTTTGGGCTGATCATTTCTTTGTTAAGTATCGATGCTTCGATTCCATAAAAATATCAAGAACACAGAGCATCTGACTTTGTCTAATCTGAGGTTTAGATCATGACTGCCGAGGGGCTATATAAACATGTTTTATTATTTATTTAAATGTATTGGAAATATCTTATTTACTAATAAAGTGAGTCAGCCGGGGACAACGAGGGAAAATTTTGTTTTGGCGGCAGCTGTGATACCGCACATCATGCCACCCTGTCATATATGTGGGGCGCTATCGAACAGCTGCCTAGTAGCATTAAAAAATGCCAACCAGGCGGCGAATGAGTAAGACCTTGAGCCTTGAGCTTATTGCATCAGTTCTGGGTAAGCAATGGGTCCATCTTCATTATCCTGCAGAGCGGATAAAGGTTATATTGATTTCAAGTAGATCAAATTTTAAAATTCTAAATTTTTTTTAAGTAACTTACTACAAAAGACAAAAATTAATAAATGCAATTTATTAATTATTTAACGAAAATAATGCACTGTGTGTTCCCCCCTTTTCTCCCGGCCGCGCCACCGACTAGTTGATCGGTAACCTTGAACCAGTACGGTTACGACCTATACGGAACAGTTAATACTGTTATACAATCTCGAGACTTATACATCTATACTTTGTGTCGGAACCTTGATGAAATAGTGAATAAAAAATATACAATCCACATTTTGGAGATGCCAGCAGAATCCGGATTGGTGGTGAGTGCCTATTCCTTCCAGGATCTATGCTTGTACGCAACAATATGTAAAAATGTTAGGGGTCCCGCTGTAAAGTTTTACGAAAACATTTGTACAATTTCCTATATATCTGTCACTTTTACCTTGTGTTTATTTTCACCTCCACAGGTACTGGGATCGATCGATGCTCAGATAGATCGACGAATAAAGTTCTCAAGATATTTTTTATATTAATCTGTTATATTTCATGGTAACAGGAGCGCTGGTATCGGCAGGATTCAAAGTCTCCACAACGGTGACTGAAGAGAGCCGCGTGGAGATGAAGGAGATCCCCGATGACGACTCCTCCATCACCAAGTCCCACACGCTGGGCACACTCGACATGCAGTCGCAGTTCAACTCGCTAAGGAAAGCATACAGGTAAAATAACAAAACAATTGACACTAGTTCTTAGGATTAGCTAAAATATTAATGTTATATTCCGCGTGTTTACAAAAATATTACAGGTTTAATTGGTTGGGTTGGGAAAGGTTAATTTAACTGAAATATCGTATTAATGTTATAGTTATGTATTTAATTAATTTGATCAGAATAAATACCTAATTTATTTTTATTTAAACTCATCTAGAGATCCGCCTTTCTTACGCTGTGTATAACGCGTGAATTGAGATTTTTGTTATTTCAGCCAAGAGGATCTCAATGATTGGACGGATGCCGAAAGAAGAATCGGAGAACTGTAAGTATTTGTGCCATTTATAGTCTAAAAATATAACAAGTTTTTCTGGGTCATTTCATCATGTGTCAGTTTTTAACGTATCTGACATTTTGGGCCATATGATAAAAGGTAAGTCACAACCTGGCAATACTGTGTCGCCAACATTCAGGCACATTGTCAACTTATCTAACTGCAATACCTTGTCAACGACTTGGCAACAATTTTATTCAGTTTGTGTGTTTTAACCTTTCCTCTCCAATGATGTAAACTGAGTTGACATTGTCTCTAATTATGTGAATATCTCTATAAATATACTAAATACTGAGTTCAAATTTTAGGTATTCCTCCGTGATATATTTATGTATTGGATAAAATAATTACAATACATATGTATGTTACTTACTTGACTTCTTAGTACGCCTTTAGTATACCCCATAATGTGAAGGTCCAAGAAATAGACTTTGTAACAAGTAATCTTTTATATATTACAATAAGCTACAATTTAGTACAAGGTATATCACTAGTATAGGTCAAACTATTAAGCCGATGAACCACAGATAAAAGAGACGCGCGCACTATATAGCCACTTTATAGCCACATATACCCACACCGGCGGTGCAGCACACATACACACATACACACACCATCCCACCATTCCAAGGACATCACACCATTTACCATACGCAAAAATGAAAAATGTTTTCTCGAAGAACCTGATGTGAATTTGTCAACACGTGCATGTGTACGTGTGGATCATTACTTTAGTGGCAGAGCTAAACATGTCTTATGCATCTTTCTCATTTTTAGCACTTTTACACAATAATTGATATATATATATATATATATATCAATTATTGTGTAAAAGTGCTAAAAATGAGAAAGATGCATATATATATATATATATATATATATATATATATATATATATATATATATGCACTTATATATATAAACTATTATTTTAATGATTAATAACTGTAACACATTCATATTTATCTGACTTCACAAATCACAAAAATCTACATGTACACATAGTTTACAGTACCAGAATGTGCATTTTTATTTTAGTACCGTAAGGGAAAGATTAAGGTATACACACAATGCACAGGATATTTCAATTAATATCAATAGTCATTTATGATGAATGGTATTGATGTGAAACATCTTTATGCATGAACTTTGCAAAAAATCATGTGAGATAAGTAATTATGTGCTCTCTCCCTCCACCGACAGTCTTTTGATAATTTTTAATTCCTAAAGTATGAAAACGTTTGACAAAACAAGTTCTCCAACACCACGTCTCGAGTATTTATTAACAAAATATTTTTCTATTAACTTGCCAAAATAACAAGTACCATCGTCATAAACCATCAATGCCTAAAAATGGTTAAAAATAATCACTGAGCACTGTTACGAGATGAGAATTTATTTATATTTCAGAACCATGTCGGAAGCGCGCTCCTTCGACGGCACCCTGGTCAAGCCGGCCACCAAGATGATGAGGAGCACTACGGGATCCAACAAGTCATCGGCACACTATACACAACACGTTAGTAGGAATTTAAGAGTTCATCGTGTATTATTTTTTAATGTAGTAAATCATATGTGATTTACAAGGTGTCAAATGTTAGAATGTAATACACGTAATGTACCATATGTATGATTATAAAATATAAATATCAAATTTAATTTAAGCTGATTCTAGATAGTGATTTGAATCAAATGCAATATTGTAAGCATTGATTATTGTTACGTACTTCTCTTCTAAGTACGTCTTCAGTGTACACCTTATAATCTGAAAGTCTAAGAAATTGACCTTGTAACAATTATACATTTATTACAATTTAGTACAAGGTATATCACTATTAAGCCGATGAACACACAGACCCTTTATAGTCTCGCACGCCGGCAGTGCGGCACTCACACACACAACCATACGATCCCAAGAACATCACAGTTATCTTGGCTGTGTTACCCCGAAAAGTTGGTTATCTTATACAGGATAAATCAACATACTACAACATGATCGCCAACCTTCAAAGGAAGGTGTGCTATATTTTGTTGTGTACGCTATGATGCCAGATTGCACACTCGGAACATTGATAGCTATTTAACTGATATATTCCATAATATTTTAAGCTTGTCGGTATATTGAGTGCATCATAATTTTTGGAATATTATGCATAGAATAAAATTAATAATTGATATAAATAAATCGTCAATTTGTTGATTTTACAGCAGATAATAAATTAATAAATTGTGTGGAATGTTCCACTGTTAAAAAATGATATAAAAAATAATATTACCGATTTCTACGGATATTTTTTGATTTAAAGTCAGTGTGAGGTGTATTTATTTCATAAATATGACTTATTACTATCATTTGTAAGAATGACACATCGAAACAAGAGTAGTTGATTGGAATAAATTATATATGGAGATTATATGAGTGTCTGATGAGTATCAAGATCTTACTGTGTACTTTTCTTATTGCAGGAAGCCAACACGATGGCAGAGAGAGACCTGGGCTCCACGTTCCTCCTTCCGCACGTGCACCTTTACAAACCAGACATGGTAAATTGATACACTGATCATTCAATACAATCTGTAAATCTACTTTTACGACGTGCTCCCCAATTAAAATTTCCAAATAAAGTAATCTCAGAAAAATATGTATTATTCATAGTGACTACATATTTTATTCAGTACCTTACATTTTGATACTTTTAAGAAATTCTCAAATCAAAAAATCACAATACTTACATGTTTGTAAATTAAAATGTATCCTTTCATTGTCCCGGTAGGCATTTGTGAATTCAGTATCCATACAGGTCCTACCTACCCAAAGTACAATGTTATAAATGACAAATGTAATGTTTCATTCCTTCCCAATAAACTGTACACATAACTCACAAATACACACGTGCAATGAGAGAATCAGATCAAAAGTTGGATGACAATGAGTTTGAAATATTTTAATTGCAACAGTGGACCAACCCTGATATTAAAATTGATCATTATATCCTCCTTTCATGTCAGTATTGACATATGCACATGCCTCAGTCAGATTAGACTCGGCTAGTAATGTAGCTCTGCAAGTCCCGGACCTGGGTCGCCTTCACAGCTGACTCCAGGGTCTCCAGCTTGATTTAACACATTTATCCCCCGCCGCGGCACTCTTCCATGTCTTCTTCGGCCGAAAGTTGTGCTCAGAATAATCTCCTTTTCTAGACTTTCCTCATGGAAGAATATTACATTTTCTAACTCATCTTCTCTCCTCTCAATATTCTCGTTACAACGAACCCTCCACCTTCCACCAATAACTCTTCCCCCTCCCCCTCCATATGTCAGTACCTACCTACTTGTGTGTCTACCACCTAAACCTTGTCTCCTATATTAGTGTACAGTTAGTTACTGTCGATGAGAATTACTTTTCGAGTAGTGCTAATAAACTCAAGTAGAGTTATAACACTGTTTCATTTATATCCATCTATTATGATGAAACCCTACAAAGTTAACGCTGATTCTATCAATAATATATTTATCTGTCACTTTGACGCATAATGTAGTAGAAGAATTGGAAGAATCTTTTGTTCGCTGCCGTAGATAGGGCTTGCTGCGGTTGGATTTGTTGCACGATTAAAGGATTAGTGCATCGTGCTATCTACGGGATACGTAACATCCTTTTCCAGCATTACATTTCAAAGACGTATACTTTCCGCTTGTTGCTATTGCGAACTGTCCAAGTCTCGTCTCAAGTATGAACTGACATAATTTTAATTGTTTGCTCTTAATGTCAATATCTTATCATCTTCTCTACAGTTGGTTCATAATAACTCTCGCTAGTTGTATGCGTCTTCGAATTTCCTGCATTTTACATTTATTTTATTGTTAAGTATTTAAAACACTTCAAAACAAAGCTTTTGCCCTCACTATCTTTTCTTGAGAGTATTTATGATTTAATATACGAGATTCTGGATCCACAATTTTTGGTTTGCACTATTAATTATGTAAGTACTGAACTCACAAAAAAATAATTAAAATTGAATTTCATTATTAAAAAATATTAAAATACCTTTTTTATTTTTCAGGGTAGCGACGTCTCCGAATTTGATTCCCTCTAGTCGACGATGACTCTTCGACCCGGGAGAAAATTGAAATATATTGATATTGGGGACATTATTAATGTTATAAATAGAATTTATATTTGATTCAATGATCATGGAGAAATATATACAGTATCATCCGCCGAGCAATAAAAAATCTGTTTAGACAACTTTCTCTCCGCTGTAACGAAATACAAGAAACACGTTTCATCCAGCCACGACCTTAGAATTAAAAACTAATCAATGCAATTACCAATGTTGACACAAGTGTGAAATATGCTGTAGCACATAATATTATTACACAATAATTCCTGATGACGGACGATGTTAAGCATTCTGAAACATTTTAAACTTCAGTGATTGTGATGTAACAGTCTAAAAAATAAATGCAAATGGCTATTGCTGCAAATTTGTTACATCATCACTTGAAATTGTGCTGTTTATGTTTGTATTTTAAATGCCACCCACTTATTGGAGTTTCAACGATAACATCACAAAATGATTCTTCTTCTTTTCGTGCCTTATCTGTTCAACAAATATTTGGTATCATCACTTTGTTTACTGTGACCTAGTAGACTGGCCAAATCTTTGCATCAGCTTCTTCTCTCTCTTCCAGCAAGCTTCTAATACTTCTCTGGATCTTTCATCACATTATCATTTTCGTCATCTTGTCACGGTTGCCCAAAGTCTCAACAAGAACCTTTCATCTTCCTGTCTTGCATCGCTTCGGTACTTGTTGACCAATCCCCAGCTTAGTCTGCTTAGTCGCTTTCCCTCCGGAATTGCCGAGAAGATATAACTCGATAGTCGTTCCTCTGGCATTCTCAACACACGGATCATTACATATCTGAGATTTTGAACTCTTCAAATTTTTATTTTTTTAACAACATATTTTTCTTTATTCAACCGAACGATAAAATCTTTCATTTGTAACTCTATCACATCCAGCTTATTAAGAGATTTCTTTTGTAGATCCACATCTCAAATGCTTCAGAAATCAGAGATTAATGAGATCATGACTGCAGATAAAGTTTGCATGAGGTTGCTCTGATGCGACATTTGATTTCAACAGACGGATCACATCATTCGTTTACATTGCAAACCAGGTATAGAAATAATACTCGTTTTGAATATGAAATCACATAATTATTCACAAATCAGCAACAATTTATCCTAGTCACATAATTCTGGATAAACAACAAATAAAACCCAAATACAAAATATATTGAATAGCTTTAAAGTGTATTTATTGATTTATATATTTAAATATTAACTGAAACTTAATATTTGAAAGAGTTTGTCATATCGATATGTAGATCGATTTGTAACGTGAAAAATATTGCACAACAATATTTTTCATTGATAAATTTTTATTATAAATGTCTATTTGAATTTAAGTTTCAGTACAAATCCATGTATTATTTAAGTAGTTATATAGTTAATTTATTGTGTTATTTTTATATATTATAGAAAAAATTATTTTAGTTTGAAATATTTATATAATTGGAACATGCAATTTCTCAGAAAATAAATTATAAATTTTCTTTACAACAAAATGAATATTTTGAGTCAAGAAAAATATCATGAATTAAAAATATTTTTAAAATGCCATATTTAAACATTTTCAATCGTCTGAAGAATTTATTGTCTGTCTGCTTTTTCAATACACTTCTATAAACTTTGAATTTGAAATATATCTATAAAACCACATAAAGTTAATGTATAATATTTATATAGTGTGAAAACAAAAGTGCATTTATATAAATATTTATTTATTTTAATTTTAAGTGTGTATTTATTTTTCTAATTAAAGTATTGTTATTTAATTAATATTATTTATTTATTTATTATTAAAAATTAATGAATTGCCATACTACTGTATTTAAAACCTAGATTTTAATATTTATTTATTTATATGACAATGTAAGAAATCATATTTGTAAAGTATTTTCATACAACAAAATACTGCAGTGTTTTAAAATAAAATAAATATTTTTTTATATTTAATTGTTACAAATTATTATTTTGAGTTATTTCAATAACTCAAATAACTAACTCAATACGAGTCTAATTGTATTATATGAAAATCAACAAAAATATTTGGTCCGCTAGTTCCTAAACTAGAGGATAGTGTAAAGATAATTGAGAACCTTTGAAATGTACATATATGAAAAATGTACTCGATCTTCAAAAAACTAAACTAATTTTTATAGTTATATTTTGGTGTTTTGCAACAGCAGTAGTGCTGATTTTTATTTATGCATTTATTTATTTTCAATCCTAAATCCCAGAAATGTTACATTCTGATTTGAGTCCCAATTCGGACAGAATGCGATTTTTTGGATATTGACAACATTTATAGTGCAACTCGTATGGATGCAATAAAATGAAGATATCAAAAGTGGTTCAAAAAATTTAATTCTAGATATTATTTTAACATTGAAGACTGAAGACTGGTGGACTTAAGACTCAAAGAGGATATTAGTGCTGTCCTTAAATAAAGGACACAAGCGGTTGCACAAAGACAGCCAGCCTGATGTCCAGACATTTAAAATAAATAGGAAATGTGTTTAAGTGTGGCGTGTTGAACTCACAAATTCTTTTAAGATAAATCTCTTACAGCGTGTCTGATTCCGTAGTGCTCTGAATTTTTTTGGCACGTATTGTTATGTCAAACCTAACTTCAAAAAATGGCGGGAATCATAAAATATAACTTACGTAACTCCAATTCTTTTATCTCCTGTGTCTGTGTCAATTTAGGGATTAAAATAAATAAATAAAGCACTGCTAGTACTCTCATTACAAAACACGGAAAAAAGAGAAGTACATATTGCGCATATATTAATGAAACGGATTAAGGATGTGTACCGAGGTACAACTGTATTTGAAAAATATAAATATTAAGGAGAACACTTTCTTATTGTGAAGTTGTAATTATTCAGAACATACGGTCTGCGATATTTTAAATACTAATTTAATGTATTAATTAGAAAGATATACATATAAAACCAATTTTATCAAAAAATATTGTTATTGCGCTACCGGGATTCAAACTTAGATCTCTTCCTACCTGGGGAAATTGAATTATCCGATTATGTTACGGCAACACGGTGCATTGATGACAAACTTTCAAACCTATATGTTACACTTTTCAAATTGATACATCTAAAGTATTTAATATTCCGTAAAAATAAAGAAGACGGCTTTCAAATAATGAAACGATAGATGTCTCAATTTGAAAAGTGGAACATATAGGTTCAAAAATTTCTCATCAATGCACCGTGTTGCCGTAACATAATCGGATTTTGGTTAATGCATCTTCTCCGAATTGGAAAGAGATCCAGGTTCGAATCCCGATAGCAACGACAATATTTTTCGATAAAATTAATTTTATTTGTATATCTTTCTAATTAATACATTTAATTTGTATTTAGAAAAATATCAAGTTTGTAATATTTAAAAAAATATATGTATTATGTATGAAATTATTGAAACTCCCTTAATTCCATTTCAGCCTTGAATAAAATAAAAATGCATATTTATCTGAATCTAGGACCTCCAATTAGATATCACTATTTAAAGCAAAAGTAAAATACAGATATGTCAGACAAATAAATTACATCATGACAGATATATGTATCTGACGCTGGCCATGGTGGAAAGTTTTTTTGTGACAGATATATACGGCGCCGGCCAGAGAGTGGTTTATGTTATCCTATTTTACATGCTTTAATTCACTGCTCACTTGGAAAACATCTTAAAAAGAATACAATATTAATGACACATATATCATTTCATATACTGTCATACCTTGCTAATACAGCGGGTTACATTACAAACAACCACGGAAAAGTGAATCGCAACGCATTTTTCACTTTACATCGCATACAATTTTGCTTAGAGAGACGTATTAACACTATTATTTATTAAATTCGTATGCAGCGCTAGGTCTAATAAACTGATGCGTAAGTAAAAAATAATAAATGCTATAGTTTATTGCAAACCTTAGAATATATGTTCGTCATTGCTCGTGTTACAAAGAAGTTTGCCTCCTTAACTGACGCAAAGGGTTTTTATATACCTACTATGCTATGCTACACCATTTGTTAGTATTTTACCCTCTATAGAACAACTTTCTTGATCAGAATCAAGTCTGTCAAAGCCTACCACTGCTGTATCCAATATAAATTTTCACAGCACCGTAAAGCGAGACACCTGAATAAGTTTAAAATCAAAGCAATTTAAAAGATATTGAGTACAAACAATTGAAATCTATTTTCTAATTCTGTTTTATAGTTCAGTTGGCCTCATCTTATCGCATCAATATTTTGTTAGATTCACTTTCTGATTGAATGATTTGAAGTCTGAAGATGACCTTACACATTATTTTTTTAATTTTATTCAGATTTCCGCAGCATTTTTGAAGATGATAAAATGTTTTCAAGAATTGTACTAACCGTTCTAGTAACGTAACCTAACCTAACTAACCACACTTTCTGATAAGAGGATTAATTGAAATATGATGTATTAATTAGAAAGATACATATAAAATCAATTTCGGGATTCGAACTCTTTCCAAACCGGTTCAAATCCCAGTGACGCAACAACAATATTTTTCAATAAAATTGATCTTGTATGTATATCTTTCTAATTAATATTTAAAATATCACAGACCGTCTGTTCTGAATAATTACAACTTCACAATAAGAATGTGTTCTCCTAATGAAAGATGACGATACTAGAATACTAGGAGGTAGTTTAATCAAAGATTTAGAACCAGATTGGAATATAAAAGTAAGTATGGTAAAGAATTAGAGCAGTGTCATGTCACTCGTTGATTTTATGACCAACCCATGCATACCAACCTTTACCGCCAAGTCTCCAAACCTAACTTAACAAAATGTAGCTACTCCTGAATATGCTTTTTATAAATAAAAATAATAAATAATACATCTCCATAGAACACTTGGACCTAGTGTGAAAATATTCAAATGTTAACGAAACATGTTTGTTGTCACAACACACTTTCTATATGAGACCGTTCAAATCAAAATGCAACATATTATGACATTTCTGTCTGACCTTGGTAGCATAAAACTTGCCCGATGATCTCATCATACCATTCTCTTCAATTAGAATGAAGATGCTGTATCATTTAAAGGTTAAAAATAGACCCTACTTTTCACAATCCAATTTGAAGGTTAAGTAATTAATTAATTTATTTATTACATCTATGTCATTTCACTTCTAAGTACTTACTTCCGCTTGTTGGATACATTTTTAATACCCAAATGGTAACTTGTATCTAAGTAGATGACCTTGAAGCTTTTTTTTACAACAGATACATTATCACATCCGTGACCAAAGCAAAAAATTTTACATATATGACGCTGAAAGCAAAAAATTGCAGCAAATTTGGTACCAGGTATATATATATATGTCCTTGCTAAACGATAATTGAAGGTAGGTTGACAGTCGGTCATGTACTCTCTGACCATATATATAAAATATAATATATAAGGTCAGAAAACATACACAATAAAACCTCGATAAAACGAACCTCGCTATACTGAAAAATGACATACATTGATTTTTTTTCTAAACTAATTCCTTTCAATCAATTTTTCATACCAAAAATAATTTATTCAATGAAATTTCTTTTGTCCCGTACGAAAAATACCGATATATTTACGTAAATATATAACGGAAAAAAACTTTTTTAAAGCCGCACTGCATTTATTTCTACAGCGCACGCGGAATATTAATATATCAGGATTTTTTTCTCTCGCTATATATGAAAATTCGTTATTAGGAATTTTTATTTTTTGGTCCCCTGGATTTCGCAATAACGAGGTTTTACTGTATACACAATTAATTTAATATTTCTACAAACGCCACTATATGAAACTGGGGTCTCTTCTAAGTTAAATCTCGTTTTTATAGACAGTTTCCTTAAAGAAACCTAGGCCAATGTTTCAAGTATAGTAGCACGTACCATTATCAAGGTGCTGCCTCAAAAAGTTATAGTGCAACTGTACTTGTTCACAGGAGATATAAATCTTCCATTTTAATTTACTTCTATTTTCTGTAACTTTTTGATGCACTCATTGACAATGGCACATGTTACCGTGCCAAAACACCAGCCTGGGTTTCCTCGAGGAAACCATCTTAAGTACAAAACCACCTCATGGTAATTTATTATTAAAAAGTCTGCAAGTTCTTTTAAAAGCAGATTTGAAAAATTTATTTCTAGATGGGGAAACACTAAAAATAATAGATTTCTTTCTGGTCTAATATTCAAAATAAAATAATAATAAAAATAAATTTAGAAAAAAAAAGTCCTTGAAAAACACAAAACATACAATTATATGCTACAGTTCAATCAAGGTGGTATCACGGAATGTTTACAAAAATATTATTTTAAATTCAATACTTACATTTTGTCAGGCGATGCACATTTAAAAAAAAAACACAAATGAAAATAAACAATAAAAACACAGTTTCGTAAATATGTCTGTATTATTTTGAAGCCAAACACATCCCTCGGTACATATTTCGACACATTAGTCTCAGAGACATTTCAATTCTGATTATTATTACATCTCGCGATCGTTGAATGATTATGATTGCATACACTGCCCTCCGGAAATTGTAAATTTCCGACATTATATATGTACATACATAATTTTGGATTTCAATAAATTTTTATAAACCTTATAAACCACGCTCCAAAGTATCTTAAAAAATTCCCATAGTAAAGAATTTGAAATTTGCAATTTTACTTTTATTTGAGACAATTTGAAAAATTATTTAGACTCGATGCACTCCGTACTGACGGGCGCGCCCCCGGCCACCTGCTGTACCGACGAGAATCCAGGAGGCAGTGGAATATTTGCGTATTTGTTTTGGAGCATTTCGGCATTGCTCTGCAACTGACTGCCAGATGTGTAGAAGCCGTTTCTGTTCTGGTAGTTGCCAATGTGGTTGGCAGTGTTGTTCTCCCCGGGCAAGATCCAAAAGTTTTGCTGATTTTGATGCTGTTGCTGCTGGGGTATCTGTGCTGCGGACATCATCTTCCTCTGCTGCTGCTGGTACTGCTGTTGCTGAGCATTGAGTATGTGCGGCGGAGGAAGGATGAGCCCATTTTGGTGTCGCTGTGTATCCTAGGAATGATAATTAAACGCCGGTTAAAAACTGTGATGAAAAACTAAAGCAGATAGGTTATTCAAACACCACACAATTCAAAAATACCTCCTGATTCACAGTTATATTGCCTATTCATAATTAATCTTATATAAATAATAATCAAATAAATAAATATACCTTTTTTTGGAAAGGCCATTAAACCATTAGACAGACCATTAAATTAATAAACATGAAATAAAATGTACATATAGGAGGGGTTTAGAACATTAGTTACGGGATGAGGGAAATTCTATACACATTCTTTCATCTGATAGTTTATGACACATTTATACAACAGTAAAAGTATTTACTCTTCTAAAATTAAATCTTTGTGTAAACAAGGCGTGTTTTTTACATTAATGCATATTATATTGTCAGCGTTAAAATTTTTGTTCCAATCAAGTCATATTTTTAAAAAAAGTCACAGAGCTATTGGTGGTGACACCAAAATAGAAATATCAGGACAAGGAATTTGCTTTAATAATCAATATATTTGGTGGTCTGTGCACATATATTTAAATATAAAGTCTATCTGAAATATAAGTAGCGCATATTAGAAACTAAATTTAAAAAATCTCTGTTATGATTTCATGTTACCATTGTTACCTGGTGCTGAATTGACAGTGCCCTGAATCTGGCCAGCAACGGATTGCTGCACATCCCTGACACTATCGCCGGGTCGAGCTGAGTCCAGTCAGACACCATGCCGGGGCCCTGGGCCAAACCTGGAAGTAAACAAAAGTCTCATTAGGAATATGCGAGTCATTAGAGTCGTCAATGAAACATAATGCCATTATACATACTAATTATTGCATTAGGATATTGGTAATTTATTGAACGATGATAAATCGCAATGTCCTAATTCCCAATATATTAGGTAAATAATTCTAAACTCCTTGCAAAATCAGAAAAATCAATATTTATTACACGGAGAATACATACGTAATTGGCCAATGGGAAATTCGTGAAAGCCGATCTTGTGTGAATTGGTCACTCCTTAATTAGAATTTATCGAATTGATATGTTCCAAAATAAATTTAATTATAAAATATTATAAAAAGATTTTAATTGATCAATTTGTATCTTCCTTCAGTACTAATCATTTTGAATATTGCAATTGTATTATCCTGAAATGTTATATTAGTAAACTAAGCTTGCAAAAATTTTCTGAATTGGCAATTTTCATTTGTTTAAACTTGAAAAATGTTTTTATTTAATTATAAACTTCTTTTTTTGATTATTTGCATTTTATCATGATTCATAATATGGCAGAAGCTTATCTCGTTGTTGTAAACGATAAAGCTAATTTTTATGCACGTCAAAAAGGGGTATTTAAAAAAATTAACAGTGTAAAGTACTAAAATTTTGATAGATGTCTGTGCCATAATACCACTGAAATATTATGAGAAATAATTACTCATATGCTTTCTTAGAAAAAATTAATTTTACATAATCGTTACTGTTTTTCAACAGTGTTTTCGTGAATGAATATTCTGTCATTTATTTTTTCTCATCATTTGTGTTAATTTTCACACATTGCTCAATTTCATTTTTTAAATAAGAATAATTGTTTTAAATATTAATTTAATGTATTAATTATAAATATATACATATGAAATCAATTTTGTCGAAAAATATTGTTTTTGCGCTACCGAGATTCAAACCTGGATCTCTATTTCCAATCCAGGGACGTACACTACCAATTGTGTTATAGCATCAGTATTTTTTATGACAAATTTTCGAACCTATATGTTACACTTTTTCAAATTAATACATCTGTCGTTCCATTATTCGAAAGCCATCTACATTGTTTTTACGGAATCTCAAATACCTTTGAATAAACCGACTGCAGACAGACATCACAGACCTGTGTTCTGAATAATTACAACTTCACAATAAGAATGTGTTCTCCTTAATAAGAATAATTGTGTTTCTGGACAAAATTATGCAATTTTTTTAATCACTTTTTTGCAATCTCAAACTTTTTTTAGGTTTTGCGTAATTCGATATTTGCTATTGCCAGTCAGATGCTGCGCAGTTACATTACCTGTGGCAGGCTGCGGTCTCGGCACCCCGATGCCAAAGGAGTTCATGTGCGTGAAGCCGGGAGGAGGATGACGACTGCGCCGTGATACACACTCGCCACTTTCACCGCTGAAATATATTTAATTTAATATTTGTATATATTTATGCGTGCACATCTTTGGCACCTGGAAACTATTGTATGGTAGTACAGCACCCATAGTGCAAATTTACAATTGAACGCCATTATTTCAATGAATAGTTTTTTTTGTAACCAAATAAATAAACATATTTTCTCAATTACGGTAGCAATGTTTTAAAATAAACAAGAGAAAGAGAGAGCTATAAAAAACAATTCAAACATGTCGAGAAGACATTTCCATCAGGGTCAGGCCAAACAAAATATTTTCAATTGAAAAAAAACTGACCTATAATTGCCACCATTCTTTTGCTGCATCATGTCATTCTCTATGAGCTCCGCAAACAGTTTCTGTCGCTCCATTAGCCATTCAAAGTCCAAGTCATCCTCGCGGGCCGATTTGTGCGCACCGTCGTCTCCGCTGCCTGCCTGCGTGCGAGGCGCAAACATGCTCGACATTGGTTGCTGCGGAAGACCTAAAAGTGCAAGAAAACATTAACTAAAAAAAATTGTGTATGGGTAAGAATATGTCACTTCTTTTATTTATCAGTTTTCATCGTATTTAATGGTATTGGTTTAACAATTGAACGGTTCAGTCAAATAACAGTCTTATGTTGCATTTTTAGCGAAATAGTATATTTCGAAGTAGTAGTAGTATATTTTTGACTGAATAACGTTCTATGTAGCTCCTAAAGTTCCTACAGAAACCAACAGATGTCATTGTTATACCATTTTACACAGCTGGAATCGCGAGCTCCATAATTGGAACAATGGTCATTGTTTTATTTTTTATTGTTATATTCGCACATCGGTTCGTTACGGTTTTTTGTTATCACCCTGTTATTTGAATAATTATAATGGAAAGTAGTGTGAATGAATAATAGATTTTTTATTTATTATTTGAAATAAATGAATATATATTGGAGTACTTTAATTACATTTCAAATCATTTGAGATGTAGATCTAAAGAATACTCAAAATTAATGTAATGGTTCAGATAAATAAATAAAAAAATACAATTGTTAAAACAAAATAATAAATTTGAATATTTCTGATATGTAATGCGACGTCCAGAGAAATATCAAATCCTGCAACTCATTATGCGCAGAAATAATACTGGAATTCGAGACGCTGAAAGAAGGAGAACATCATGGCTGAAGAATCTGAGGCAGTGGTACGGCCAGCGTGTAGAGCTAAACCAATCTGCAGTGAACCGAGTGATAATAGCCAACATCCGTCGAACATATAAGGCACGAGAAGAGGTAATGAATGAAATGTTATTTGTATTTCAAGGGATCCTAAAAAAGTAGTCCTGCTCTGAACAACCCCCTACACAAGTATAAAAACACACTAATAATAAATACAATTTCTTAAATAATTAATTCCTTGAATACATAATTTGTAACATTACATCAAGAAATATTAGACAATAATTTATGATGAAAATGGACACAATACATTTATGGCGAAGTCATGAGATGAGTCATTATCTTAACTGCTATATCAAAAATGTCAAGCACACGGACATACATCGACCCATACTACGGGTTTTGTAACTAACAAATAGGCCATTTTTAATAATTCTAGTATTATTTAAAATCATGAAAACACACTCAATAACTAAAAATCGCAAATCTTTACAAAAATATATCAATATATCCTGAAACTTGATAAAATTCTTCACAAGCATATGCATATTACATTAATCCCCAATATTATTTAACACGCAAGACAAAACTACATTAACTTAAGTGAAAAGTGTGGGAAAAAATGTGGCAGCTGGTTCGCAGTGCCTTGCGAAGGGAGCACCAGCTCCCGAACGCAAAAATTGTCTTTACACCGGACGATAAAAACAATTTCTGAGAAAGAAGGCGCTAAATTGCGAAAGTCAAATTTTTGAACAATTAATCCCACACTCGCAGCGGATCAATTTTTAGGTATTTTTTGTTTAGCGAGAATTTTATTCAATTATTTTTCACACTACAGTTATGAAGTGATTGATTTTTTCCATCATTATATAACACTCGGACTAGATGCAATCAAATTTTTCATCAGAAAAAATCTATTTTTAAATCTATCTACTTGCCTCTAAATTGCACAAGCATTTAATACAAAGTTCAAAATGCAGTGCCATAATTTTAACTGCGTGAAGCAAAAAAATTCCGTGCAATCAAGATTATCAAGAATTTAGCATTATGTATTCTGTAATCCTCTTTATACAAACGAGTTTCATTTCAAGAGCTCGTTCGCAAGTGGAATATATTCGCAAGGTGAACAAAGTTAGCCTAAGCATCCAGTATTTTCTGTAATAATCCCCACTGTTCTTGCGCTTAACATCCGACATGGTGCAGTGGTGGAGTTAAAATTAATCAGTAATCAAACAAAATGTAACAGCTGTTACACACTCGTTAAAGACTCCGTATGACTACTGTAGACATTACTGAATGTGTGGGTCATAGACAAATGCACAAATTTAAAATTGTGCACTTATTTGTCTTTAAAAAGTTTGCACATAGAGGACTCAGTGTATAGAATTCAATTTATATAATCGTAAACTTTTCTTTTATGAAGTAGTGTCAGTGAATTTTGCCTTATAGTATATACAGTGTGATAAATATATATATTATGTAGCGAGTATTAGAAATAAACAGAAAATGTCTTCACCACCAATGGAACAAATTTCGATATAAGATATATTCTACTTCTACATAATGCCACAACATGACTTGCCTGTCGTTTCATAGAGAAGTCACTGTGCATAAAACCATTACTTACCTATGCTATCTTGCATCCCATTGTGCATCAATCCATATTTCCTATGCAGCGCCTGTCGGTGCTGGCTCTCGATGTAAGCTAGAGACGGAGCTTCCGGTGGCAAAAGCGGTCCTGTTCTATTCCCCTTCATCTGTTGGTTTCTATGGAAATCTAAGAAAAATCTGTCCATGCTATTTTCCCCGACATATCTGCCTTCCGAGGCGGAAATACCGGCTATTAAATTACTCGCGTCATTTCCAAATCCATTCAATAAATGATTGCTCTCCGCTTGTGTTAACGTACCGTTAATAGACCTATTATTCTGCATCTGCGCCAGCCCGAAACTCTGCGGTATGGTCCCATCCATTCGCATTCCGAACGGCGGTAGAATGTTTGAATTTTGATGAAAGCTCATGGCGGAATTTTGGTCTTGCATTTCTAAATTCATATTATTTAGGTACTGTTTGTTCGGGTCCATCATGGAGTGGTTCTGCCTGGACAACAATTCGTTTTGTCTCAGCTGCATCTCGTTTTGTTGCCGTTCCCTCGCCATGATTATTTCTTTAGTGTCTCCTAACAGCGGACGGTTGTGGTGATCGTTCAAGTACATTTGCTCTCTGTTTTCTAGCGAACCAAAATCTGAACCTAGGTTATTCTTGTGTGGTAAACTGTGCTGCAGCATGTGAGGGTTTCCTATGTTGGCCATGAGTTCTCTGTGCCTGTTGAACAGCATGCTGTGGTGCTGCTCCGTCGGCGCGTCCGTCAGAAGATCGTGATTGTCATTGTCTTCTAATAGGCTGTGGTCGCTGTTATCTAAGAGTAGATCGTGACTGTCGAGCAGGCTGTGTCTTTCGTCCGAGTCTAATTCTAAAACATCATTTACACTTTTGGCGGCTGAGTGACTAAATACCTTTTCATTTATATTATTTTCTTCTAATTTTTCACTGTCTTCCATTTTCTTTTTGTCTAAACTTTCTGAGCTGCTATTGGCTAATTGTTTCTTTAACGGGCTTCTAATGTTTTCGCTATTGGAATTAGAATGACTCGTCTGTTGCGACTGACCCTGCTGTGGTTTTTCCGCTTTGCTGTTTTTACTGTTTGACTTTTTGCTGTCTTTCGAGTTATTACTGGATTTAGACCTAGTGGAATTATTGTTTTCTGCGTTGCTGTCTTTATTCTCTTTGTTTTTATTGGATTTATTGGGTTTAGACGTGGAACTCTGCTGCTGCATCTCTGTCGTGCGGTTGTTCTGTTGGCTACTGGTGGAAGGCGGTTGTGGTGATGGAGTGGAATCTGGAAACATGACAACCATATTCAGTAACTACTTGATACTAACATGAAAGTATTTTATAGCACAGATAACTCGAGGGGATTCTGCCATACGAATACAAGTCGAAAGATATTTTATTATTTTTATCAAATAGGCTAGTTTTACTTTTTTATAATACAATGTAAAAAAATACAATTTTTGTAGAGTTAATTCTATTGATTCACAATATAGTTGTTTTGGAATAATTCTTTCAATATTATAAATTAAATAAAAGGTTTCTGGTGGTACATTACTAATAAACTATACATTAAAGCCTTCAATATTGTAGTTGTTGTTCACTTAAAAATTGTATTAAATAGTATTTTTATTTATTTATATAGTATTTAACCCTTGGCATGCCTGGTGGATTGAAATCACACCATATACCTGGTGGGTCTGATGGACCCGTAATTTAATATAATTTTTTTATATGAAGTAATGTACTGGGATATATATATTTTCTATTATTTTTAATATTATAATTTATAGGAAATAAATAAAAATATTGATTTATTATTTAAGTGAAAATACTTCTTACATGAGATAACTAAAAATAGACTTGTAGACGTCACATGCTTGGTCAGGTATCTCAGGCCCACACGTGTTACTCGGACGCAAACGCGCTGCGGATTGAAGTAGAAGCGACAAAGTGACCGCAAGTCTATGACGCGGGGCTACTCAGAAACGCGACGCAGTAAGTTTAAAATTTCAAAAAATATCAACATTTCTCCAAAGTAGTGGGTTTGTCAGACCCTACCAGACATGATTTACGAGATAATTTATCATTAAAACTCCATAATAAATTTATAAATTGATTCTATAATTTTGACAAATAAGAACTTACATTAAGTGATAAGAACTTACATTAAGTGAAAATGTTACACGGTTCCTGAATGTCAACGCAACCCGAGACCTACACCACGGTGAAAGATAAACTAGAATGCAGCACAGACCTTGCGTGTCCGAGGGAGGAGGCGAGAGACTGGGCCACGCCTCTTTGCTGCCGGTGCTGCTAATGTTACTTGTGCTACTGCTACTGCTCGTGGAAGAGGACGAAGAGCTCAGCATTACCCCGCCGCTGCCGCTGCCGTTGCCATTGCTGCTGCAAAATTATTACTCGTTGAGAAATGTAAAACGTTGAAAAAAAAAAGACAAAGAAAATATCCAAAATATTCACTGTTGATTAAAATCCAAATTAATTTTGATTAAAATCAAAAAAATTTTGGTGACAAACAATTTGTTCGATGTACCGATTCTTACTGAGCTGAAGCTTAAAATACCCGCTGTCACGACACTTAAATATGCTGTAATATAAGCATATAAACAGGATCGTAGAACGCGCAAGATACAATTTTTTGGAGAATGTTGCCAACACAGAACATGTTAATGAACTGACTAGATTAGGTAAATAGAATAAAAACAGTTCCAAAACTCATTATTGCACATAAAAAAATCTTACTGCAGAATCATGCTTATTCCCTTAGATATATATATAGTGTTCACGATGCCACACATTCTTACGTACTTTCATACCTTTTATAAAACTATCCTAATTTTTTTGGAACTACATGTCCTGGTGATATGAAAAATATTCATAAATTATTTTCGTAGTAATTTATGAATATAGAAGAATCCTATACAACATAATAAGCAAATTGAAAATAAAATTTTACAAAAAATTTGAGTCAATTTACATTCAAATAAAACATCTGTATCTCACAAATATCTTGATAAATTATAAGAACGATAATAATTTGTCCCTTTCAATCACTCGTTATGCACATTGTTCAAGCCTCGACAGAACATAACTCAAATAAATATTGTTTAAAAAAACATAAATGTCACCCTGACAAGTACAAAAAAAAATCATCTGTCACATGATATATTTTCACCATGCCAGAGTACAAAATGACACAAGTACTCACTTTGGATTAGCAATATTGATACTAGAAGATGTGACCACAGTTGTCGGTATAAAAGTACCGCCAACGCCTCCCACAGCTGAAAATAAAATATATATACATATATATTATAAATAAAAAAAATTATTCACTGTATTTGGGTTGTATAATTCCTATCTATCTTAGATGCTGTTCTATACCTTCATCAATTAAATGAATTTAACAATTTTATTAGTTATTGACATTTGAAATTTTGATTGATGTCGTTGACACTTTGATGCCATTGAATTATTTATATTTCTTCCTGAAAAAAAATCCTTTATAAAGAATGTGAGTGTAAATAACTTCTTTTTTAATATATCTCAGACACGTGTATCGTATCATAGCACCCCTGCGTTGAATATATATTTTAAATTCAGATGGTTGTTCTTTTGTTTAGCACAAAATAAAAATGATATACATTTATTTTATTTGTTGCAAATGTTACGCACTTTTTTATTGTACTTTTTTAACCCAGTTACGTGACATATTTTACATATTATTCTATGTTTACAAATTGAGTAAAGAATTGCATACTGAAATACTACATATATTTTATTTCTTAAATGTAATTTAAGCTTCCAAAATTGATTTTAATTAGTTGTTCCATATTCTCGGGTCAGCCTCTACTTTAGCCGCAGTAAGGGACGACCTGAGAACTCTTTGTGTCCAAAATTAGCGGTACAGTTCACAGAACAGGGAAGAGTGAAGTAATGTGCAAGAAACAGCCGAGACCCATCCCAGACTGTATAGCTATCAAGTTTTTTATTCAGCGCTTTTGATATAAAAAGATACTATATTTGTCACAGCAAACTAAAGTCATTCAATATTTGAATATGTCCCAAGAACACACAATTACTGGATTTTCACCTACAAAGGCACTGTTATTAAACAAGTAATAGATATCTCATAGAGACAAAGCTATTTTTTTATTATATTCAAATATTGTTAATTATATACTGATCAAAATAAGAAAATACATAAAATTGAAAAATATTGATTTTTCGGGCATATTCTATTATATTAAAAACATTTTACAGATAAAGAATATTGTTTTAATAATTTCAAAAAATAATTAGATTCTCATTGTGACATATGCTGTTTTAGGGAAATGAATTATCAAATTTAGTCCACATATTAATATATATATATATAACTTTCATAAATTTTATAGATATAGAGATTGATGGGTGAGAACGGTGAATGTTGTATTTATAAAAAGTGATTGGCCGAAGACAGGTTGTAAGCCCTTACTTCCCATACTTCCATATATTTTCCATTAATTATAATTTTAAAAAAATAACATTTTCTCTATGAGATATCTATTGTTTGTTTAAAGTCATTCACAACACAAATCTAATTTTATTAAATTAACGTGATGGGAGTATCAAACGAACTGATTTGTTTAAAAAAAATTTCCTTTTCAATAAAACACTATGTATGTAAGAAAATATCCACTCACTGCTATTTGGTGCGGCCAACAACTGATTATGCAGCTTCCGCTCGTACATCTGATGCAGCCCCTGATGCATCTCCTCCTTTGTAAAGGACGCCTTGGCATCGCCTGAAATCAGTCAATCCAGAATCATTGATTAATGAAAATTGTCTCATAATGAAAATCACATTTGAATCGTAATGAAAATATAGTTATTTTTTACATTTGAAATAATGATACAGAAAGTAAGAAAATAAAATAAGAAAAACTTAAGAGAAATGATGTGAAAAAAAGAAATAGGAAATAAAAGGTTATTGAGTGAGTAAAGGTGTAAAAGTACAATAGACGCAAATCTGCAAAATGTTGATTTGTTGAAATGTTGATGTTGTGATTATATTTTTAATTTAATATGATTTCTGAAATTTAAATATTAACTGTTTTAGTCCCAAAAAGCGCTATAGCGCTCCACACTTCAGTGTACGTTTGACTCGCGGCAGTGACAGTTGCGTGCGTGGAGCTCGTGATTTTTTCTATTATTCACGTTTTTACTAAAAACTCGTATTTATTATATTTAGCAGAAATTAATACAAAAATGATAGTAGGAGTGATATTGTGTTCCGTATAAATTGTAGAAATTGTAAATCTTATTAAAAATTGTAAATATTTAGAGAAATTTTTTTCTAACAATAGTAAGTGGCGTAAAAAAAGCAGAATTTTATTTGGCACATTATCATATATTTAAAGAAAATATTTGGCATTAAAACAGTTAATAAAATTATAATTAATAATGAATTCACATTCATTTGTGAAAGTTACATGTATTCAGAACATAGTTAAAGTTCTGGGTTCAAATTCCCCCCCCCCCCCCTTACTATTATTTTACTCTAAGCAATTTGAGAAACATTGTAAATTTACAAAGTTATTTGCTGGAAAAATAGATGTCTAATTAAAAAATAAGATTAATTATATTAATATCGCTTAATTGGGAAAGCCCTCTACCGACAATAGTAAATTCCAGGTTCAACTAAAATAAATAAACTATATTTTTCAAAGATATATGCTTTTGACATCCTTCATTTTAAATATAAAAGTATGTACCGTAATGTATGTAAATATTTTAGGAAGAAATAATCTAGAGGAAGTTCATTTACTATCCTTAAGTTCCACATATTCATTTTTATAATTAACCAAAATACAATAGAATTTTGAATAATTATATGAGCCAGATTATGCAATCTCCAAGGTATTACAGACAATACAGTTAGGTATATTAACTTTTTTTTAAATGTAACAAAAATAATTCAAAAATAAAACTGTGAAAAGATTTTATTTTGTTTAAAAAAAAAAAAAAAAAAGAATTTACAACTGAAGCATTTTTTGATATTAGAATAAAAACTTAAGCATTATAATTAGAAATTAGAAATCAGAAATTCTAAAAACAAAAAAAAATTATTCAAATTGTCCACAGCTAATTTCAACATTTGAATCAACCACAAACCAAAATGAATAGACATGAAATAAAATGTACATACAGGAGAGGTTTGGAACATTAGTTGCGGGACGGGGGACATTCTACCTACATTCTTGGTGGAAACATAAATCCGATACATTTATGGAACAGTAAATATATTTACTCTTCAAAAATTAAATCTTTGTGTAAACAAGTATTTTTTACATTAATGCATATTATATTGTCAGCATTTAAATTTTCCTTCCATTTGAGTCATATTTTTTTTTAATCGCGGAGCTATTTGATTGCATAAGTAGTACCAAAGCGATCACGCGGGTGACACCAAAATAAAAATATTGGAACAAGAAATTTGCATTAGTTCATGTCTATATATTTGATGGTCTGTTGAATCAACCAATTAGAAATTGATTGACAATAACTAGGCAACTAGTATTTCTAGGAAATACATCAATGTGAAATATTTATGTGGTGTAGCATAGTTCTTTTTATCATATTTAGATTCTAAATTTGTATATCATAATATTCTATAAAATAAATTTGATTTATTTCCCAGAAAATAAATGTTTACAATTTATTTGAATGTACGAACTGCACGACCCTGGAATTGTATTGACAGCCCGACACATTCATCTTTACCAATAATGTTGTTTTCTTTCATTTTAAGGCGATCATCGATTGTCCACTAAAGCAGCGGATGGATTTTGGAAGAATTTTACGCAGTTTTTTGGCGGGGTGAAGGGAATGCTTAATGGGTCGTGGGAATTTAGTTCAATTTCTATCTGTAGCGCTGCCGGTCGGCCGAGGGGCCTGGCAGAACAATTCCGTTCAACGAGCGGTGCGTGGAAACGACAAAAATATAGTATATTACAATTTTTTTAATTTTTATTACATCCTTATAAATTTAATTACATTTTTCATTTCCTATTTTACTAGATTCAACTTATGTAGAGTTGAAAAAGGTAAAACATTCTACAGTTTAATCAATTTTTATAAACTGGTTTTATTAATTGATCAAAAAAATTAATAAGAAAATGCATAAATATAGTTTCTCAGATATTAAAAAAAAAACAGTAGAAGTTTAAGGAACATTTAAAAACATGAAATAAGCATTAATATTTACTTCTTAAAAGTACATCCGTAGTAAACTCATTTTACTTTGCTATATATAAAAACGAGAATCGATAGTTAAACATAGCGGACTTTTCACAGCTGTTCCAAAAGTCGTTTGACACATTGATACTTTGAAAGTTGCAGTATATGACAATTAATCATTCAATGTCCCGCTATTTTAGTGATGAGAGTTCGTCCGATGATGATCTTGTTGTTTAATATACATTATTACACATAATACGTAAAAAAGTCACCACCAAAGTGACAGATATCGAACACCTAGGTAAAAAAAAAAAAACCCATAGATACAGATAAACATATTTCATGATTATTTGTTACACCTATAGACATCTCCATCTATGCTTTAAAAATAGTAAATTTGACGTTCACACAACCCGCATACGATTTTAACCACGGGCATTAGTAAAAAGTTACTTATGATCGCACAACCGGCCCTAAGACAAATTTACAAAATTGTAAAATTCGGGGGGGGGAAAGAGGTGAAATAGCAATGTTTGTGAAAATATTATATCACTGTTTATAAACAAATTTTTTAAATGCCCATATTGTGACTTTTCAAAATGAGCTCAAATAGTTTAAATAATTGAAGGGGATTAAAGGACGAAGATATAAAGTTTGAAGTAAATTGATTTTAAAGTTATTTCACTGCTGAACATAAAAGTTCAGTTCAAGTGAGTTTCAGTAGAAATACAGCGAAATCCTGCTGGTGTCCTGCTACCGCCCCTACACTGCTTGCATCAACTTCCGCATCCAGCATCAATTTGAGAGATCCTCGAGACTTTGTTTAAAGAATGACATGGGTTTTGACAAGATGAAAAGAAAAGAAACATACCACCGAGAGAAAAAATTGTGATCTCTTATCTCAGAGTCGGTAAAGGTCGATATGTACCAGTTGCATTATTCTGCTCGCACTATACTCAATTCTGCACTGTCATAACATGACTTTCGAGACAAAATTCTTCCAAGTACATTTGCCATAAATTTTGAATCTAACAATCAATGATTTTTCAAGGACGGTAACGCGAAGATATTAGTTAGATCCAAGAATGGTAAAATTGACTCACCTAACTCATGAAGATACATGCAGTCCGGCTTGGGGCACGGCTGATTACGCATGAAGTTGGCGCAATACTTGGTTGTGCCGAGGCTGCCTTTAAGCACCCGCCCGTCGATGCTCACGTTGTTCACATTCTGGATGGCGCGCAGTGCGTCCGCACTGCTTACGTACGTCACGTACGCACTGGCCGAAGGGCCCTGCGAACAACCATCACGCTGGTTTAACGTTAGTCCACATGTGCCAAGAGTGGTAATCATTTTTAAATGGATCATGTGCAAAATATCAAGGTCAAATTAAAAATTCCGTAAGTGAAATTTTTATTTTTTAAATTAAAAAATTATATATTGATTTTATTTTACAGTTGACTTGTGATTATTTTTATAAAGGTATCAAATAAAGTGTTGTCCAAAAAATAAATCAATTTGGTATTGAATGAAAGTTTTACCAACGTGCAAATAATTAAAATAAAAACTAGTATTAAATTGTCGTACCAACACTGATAAAAATTTACCTGTGTGCCAGCATACGCCGTGCTGTGGTTGATGACCACCTTGTGTATCTTGCCGTACTTCCCAAAGTACTCCTGCCTTTTCAGGACCTGAAACATAAGGGCAAAAAATTACATCTCCCATCCAGTCGACCGCATTCCTGATGAAATCATCGACAGCATCCGCCCTAGATGTTGTTATTGTCTTTATTCATTCTGAAAACACAAAAGCACTGCATTCTCCTCTCTTCTGCTTGTTACATTCGTGGTCAAAGTCTTTCTGCGCATCGCATCATGCTCAAACATAGTGCCCGGCCTAAATCTTGTCAAATGTACATACCTCCGGATCGGCTAGACGCACAGGCAGCCCCACCACGAAGACCAGGTTCTTCTGCACCACCCTGACGCTGCTCAACTGGCGTCGGCTCTCCTGGCTCTTGTTGCGCCGCTGCTGCTCGCGTGCGCGCTTCTCTGTCTTCAAGGCCGCTACCTGCATATAGAAAATAAAAAAAACATGATTACTATGTCCAAAATCCTAATTAATGCCTTAATATTTCACACATTAATATAATATACACTGAATTGAGAGATATTTCATACCACTAACAGTGGTAATGTGACTGTTGTTGATAAAACAAAGATTGTATTGTGTATCCATTTGTAATTTTGGGATCTGGCTGTCAATCTTCACATGATCTGTACGGTGCAATGGTTTGTAAAGTAAAAATAGAAGAATAAATAAAGAGATGTATGCAGTTCAAGATCTGCGAGGTCAATGGTTGAAAATAAAACTTGGGTTGCCGGTAGGCACAGCACGGTTGAAGAAATATAATTTTCAAAATGCGCCACGTGAACCTTTACAGAAAAATTCTATTGTATGTGGCAAATTCCTAGAAAGGAAATTCTTTATTTTCAAAAGGAGGTTGGAATATTTTTGAAATATTTAGAGCAACACCCGGAGTTCTCACTAACCCGAAAATAGTGCAGTGTACTCGCATTATGTTTATTGAACATCTGAGACCTAAATGATTTGGCAGTGTGTGAAAGTGTCACAGAAACAACCAATCATATTGTTTATGTATGCCCAAAATTACGCACATATTTAAATATAAGATGCATAATATTGAATATACAGCAATATCCCGTTTATTTGAAGAACGTTTATTCGAAATTCACCGCAAGTCGAAGTTTTAGAGCAGAATGTGGACCCTCTGGAAAGTTGTCATACTAAATTGTACTTATAAATCGAATATCATTATTGAAAACTATTTTTGGACCCTATTTGTCGATCTGTTTTTCGCCTAATTCAATTTTTTTTTATCAGATGTCAGCAATCTGGAAAATACACATGCGCTACGCGATGTGCCTGTCCAAAGTCCAATACCATCAAAATGGGTAGTTCTGCCATTATACCGATTCACAACGCATAAAGTTAATTCGCATTGTTTGTTTTCTCACTCACTCTCAGTATACTAGAAAAGATAACAAATATATCTTGTGTGTCCTCGATTTAAAACATTTATTTTCCTTAGCATCATGACACATTAACTTAAGGTCGCATGCTTTTTTCTCTAGCTCGTTTTCTTTACATTAGACAAAGATAGCAAATATCATCTTCGCGCCCTTATAGGTAACACAGTCTAGTTCTCCCAGCTGCCAGTTGCGAATGTCAGTGCTTGCCAATCTTCTGTTCCGTATTATTATTTTTGTTTACGTAGCGTTTGTATATTTTGTTGTACGTGATTGACCGCGTTTCAACTCAAGTTTCTCAGATTTTTCTGTGTTTTATAAATGATTTAATTTTTATTCATTTTAGCACAGACATATCTATTTCTATTTAAGTTTAGTGTCAAGGCATTTTAAAGAATGTGTAGTTAGCATTTCTCAGATTTTCTCGTATCTTGTTAATAATTTTATTGCCATTGTTTTATATGTAAAGAAAATGATTTGTTTTTCTCTAATATTTACGTTAGACATTTTGAAATTCGCGAATGCGTGGTTCCTTAGACTTTTCCGTATTTCATTAAATTTAAATTAAAACATTTGTATGATTTTGACTGATAATTTTACGCGACCCCATTATAATGAGGTTGTTGACAATATTAAATAAAGAACTTTAGCGTTGAAAGGCGAATGACAAATATCGCTGCGACTACCACAAATCAAAAGTTTAAAAAGCACTGGAAACTTTTGTTACTAACTTCAGCGGAGAAATGGCGGGTTGACAAGTTCTACTATTATTAAAAATGGCGCGAAAAGATAGTCCATTATAATTGTGTTTTTTTTTTAAATAATATTGTGATTTGTTTACACTGTATTTTGATAACTTGTTTGTTATTTTTCAATGTGTGGATATAAGTGTATATAATTACTTCGAGTTGTTATAAAAAAAGTTAATATGTAAAAAAACAATCGAATTTTTGAAATTTTTATATTCTTTATCCTAAATCATTATTCAAATGTTTTTCTTGATTTTCGGTCCCCTCAACTTCGAATAAACGAGATTTTACTGTATTTCCTACTTTAAAAACCACCCAATAAATTCTCAGAATATTTCCTAACACCTAGATTCAGATTTACTATGTACAATGCAATATTTTTACTGCGCTGCGTCCACATGGATTGAATAATGAAATTTGCTATGTGCTACGTAGTCTATGTGAATTTCTCAGAGAGAAGAGACCGGGTAAAATGGAACTTGTTTTTGATAAATTTACAATGTAGACTTAATTAAATTTATGCTGTAAACAACACGTGAACCGTAATTTTACCTATAAAAGGGCATATTGTACAATTATAACCCCCGCGGGGAAACGGCATGATGGTAAGTTAGTTAGTAAGAAAGTTTCCGTTGTTTGTTCTTAAAAATGATTTAATATATGATCATTGAAATAAGTACCTGCAGACAAGCATCTAGTTTTTAGGATTAATCAAAAATATATATATGTATATACTTTGCCACACCAAACAAAAACATCATAAAATCTCATAGCAGTGATAAAACAACAAGCAGCGGATGTCTTCTAGAATGGAGGGGTGAATGTTACCTGTTCCTGCGACAGTGGGGTGAAGTCGGCAGGGTTCTCCGGGTAGGCCTTCCGACAGGCTGGGCACAGCCCGCTCTCCCCTTCCCGGATGCGGTTCCAGCAAAAACGACAAATCTGAAAATATTTAATTTAAAATAAATACGCATTGAGGTGATAAAGTTATGCAAAATAAGTAGTTTTACAAAGTCAAAAGCAAATTCATATGACATGTTATTGTAGATCTTTTGACAGCGGACTCGGTCCACTATGTAAATCAGCACAAAAAAATTGCCAATTTGTTGATTGTGTGAAAGCATAGCTAATTTTAAAATTATGTGTTAGGTGCATGAGCTAATCATCATCACTGGGTGTAGATCATGGCGATGTGCTCCTGCTGCACAGTTTAATTTTTAAAAAAAAAAAAATATATATATATATATATATTAGGGGTACCAGTCGAAAATGTCGCATTTTAAATAAAAAGGCAAATATAAATTTAAATCATTTATTATTTGAAAAAATTTATATTATATATTCCCCATTACTTTCTAATACAGTCTTCCATCTATTTTCAAGCATTTTTATGCCCTTTGAATAGAAAGTTTCTGGTTTCGACTGGAAATAGTCGTCAAGGGCAGATTTTATTTCGTCTAAGTTGTTGAAATTTTTTCCCGATAAAAAATGCTGTAGGGATCTAAATAAATGGTAATCTGATGGGGGCTAAATCCGGTGAATATGGGGGGTGATCGATTTGTTTCCAGCCAAAGGCGTTTATTTTTTTTCGAGTAATCGCTGCAGTGTGGGGTCTTGCGTTGTCGTGTTGAAAAAAAACTTTGTGTTCTGCGTGCATTCTGGGTCGCTTAACTTTTATTTCGACGATTTTTTTCAAATGGCTTTTACACTCGACCAGGAGTATCCGAGTGTGTCTGCAATCTGCTGAATTGATTTTGTTGGATTTGCTTCGACTTCACACATTAAAATGTCATCATCCATTTTAAAGACCTTTTCTTCTCGAGGCTGGTTTTCCGTATCAAAATTCCCACTCTGAAATTTTTAAACCACTTTTGCGATTGGCGAATGGATATCACATCACCGTATATACTGCAAATTTTTTCTGCAGCCTTCCTCGCAGAGTTTTTTTGGTGGAACTCGTAGATCAAGCAATTGCGCACAAAATTCTTATCTGGTATAAACCCTTCCATTTTAAATGTATCACTAACAAAAATAAAAATAACTTTCGAAAGATGATCTCCAAATGTCAAGGAACAAAAGTAATATATATTACGTGCTGACGACTCGACGAGACGGACGCGACTGAGGATCAAACAAGGGCCATACCGAAATGCGACATTTTCGACTGGTACCCCTAATATATATGTACTTAATAAAACATCAATCATATTAAATAACATTTTTTTATTAAGTGTGCAATAAAACAATGTTAATTCGAAATTCAAGGGACTAAAAAGAAAAAAAATTGAATTGCGCACAGCATCGATCTGAAATTCATAAAAAAATTCACAAAAAAAATATTGTGAATAAATAAATATATTTGACATATTCTAAGAAAATATCTCAAAAAACAAATAATAATTATGCAAAAAGCCACATGCATTATTAATTTGTACAAAAATTTTAAATTCAAAATGTGTTGATTCATAGCAAGAGAGTTTGAAAATTATTTCGAATTACTAATAACCGAGGTTATTTATTGTCAACTATGAAATTGACAATACGGGACCGGAGGAAGTGTTTGAAAAATTGCAAAGTATGTCAAATTTCCAATAAACAAGGTAATCAATTTTTAAATCTATATTTTTGTTGATTCTTAATTCTCAACTAGATTACGCAGGAAACAATTTACAATAATAAATTACCTGATAGCCACAAGTACAGGGGTAGAAGTGTAAGTCGTCCACCTCCAGGGGCTCCATGCACAGTGGACACTCCGCCTGGAAATTTCATCATCATTTGAATTCAAGGAAAGCCATGAACTGCAGTGATTCTAACAGTTAAATGAAAAGGATTGCTCAATGACAATAATCCTATTATTAAAAACACGTACAATAAAGAAATTAATTAATTAATAACTGGTATACAGTCTAATGAAGAAAGACCTCAATATGAGCAATATAAGCTGAGAAAATATTGGCGGTAATTATTTCTCGTGCAGGGTATATTATAGTGCACGTACACACTATGAAACTTGTCTTGAAAAATCACTTGAAGGACAGTACTAAATTGAGTGCAGAACGAGGTATAGTTCATTATCGCGAAGCTAAATAATGCAATTAATACATACCGACCTTTACTGACAATTCTCTGAGACAAAAGATAAAAGTCTCATTTGTACTATTGCATTACACAAAATCATGATGAAAAATTTAACTAAAAAGTCCAAAAAAAATCTACTTTGATAAAAAATTAAAGTAAAGAAAACTATTGTTTATTCATAAATATAATCTCATAAAATCTGCAATTTGTCAGTGTGCCTCATTTGACAGCTACCAAAAGTCGCTAGGGTTGGCATTTAAGAAGTTTTTTTTTAAAGAGGATTTCGCTAATCATTCAATTTAATTTGCTTTGTTTTCGTTGGTGTGATTTTTTCCTTAAATTTGTTTCAGATTTATTGTATTAATTAACTAACTTAATTATTATAATTTTTTTTGTATTGTGGATGAATATATATTTCTAGTATATCTATAAAATTCACTTTTTATCTTTATGTTAGCGATATTTGACTGACTTTCTTTCTTTGTATTTTCTATACAAGTATTTCTTATGGTGACTTAATATTAAAAAAATAAGTTTAAAAAACCAAAAAAAAGTGAAATTGTGATAACCCTGTCATATATTTTCTTAAAAGATTTTCATTTAAAAACTTCATCATAAACATGGATAACCTAATTCTTTGATAAGTTTTTTTACATTTTTCTACCATATTGTGATCATTTTAATTGTTTTTTATTAAATTTATGTCATGGAAAAATGGCTGGCCTACAGGTGTCTCCCATAATAAATAAAGCTGGCATTCAAAAGGTTAATTTGTGTGTTTGTATTCTAATCAACAGTTGCCCTAAAAAATATTCCAAGTGCTACTAAAATATAACATTGTTTTCCTCGTTATCTACTAAACCACTATGGAATTTGACATGTTTGTAACACAGTTTTAAAAACAAAATTATTGTCAGAATTTAGATTTAAAAAAAGTCAATTTTGACCAAAATGTCAGATGATTGCTGTTCATTGCTGTTCCAAGGTCATGTTTGTGACAAGACAACAGTGTTAGATTATGAACTTTTATTTATTTTATCATTCTAAAATAATCAATATTAATTTCTATTCTATATAACTCATAAGATATATAAAAAATGAATTTTTATTTATAATATTTAGATTTTATAATTGAAAATAATTTTTTTCCTTTCAAAATAAAGCTAAATGAAATCATGACAAGTGCCAAATGGAAATAAATTTAAAAAAATTATAGTACACTAGCTGATTGGGAGGGATAGATAGCAATGGAGGGGTAGATAATTTAAGCACATGTAATGTAATAAATTTCTAGAAACTCCTAGAGCCATCTATTTTAAATAAACTCCCCCGTGCACCAACCCTCCCACCAACAGGCTCATGTTATCCGCCATGAAAATACACCTTCAGTAGACCCTTTACTGCGCCCTTAGAAACTTTTATCTCACCAGGCACCGTGTGCGTACACGAAGTGTGACAATTTAATTCCCAGAAAGCACCATTAAAAAATACATGTGGGGAACTGTACTAGTGGCTGTACCGTCGCCATCAAAGTACTTCCCATCTGCAGCTATACGCTGACATGGGCAGTGTTCCCATTTCTGGAAGCAGGCTCGAAACTGTTGAGTACCTGTTTCACATTTCAAATCAGTTATATTAGAAAATCTATGTCCCTTTTCAGCACAACATTCAATTTTGAAAATAGCCAGAAATCAAGGGCTCTAAGTCAAATGTATAGACAGGATAGTCTAATTGGGTTTTTTGGCCAGAAAATCTCTCGCAGTATTGCTCTAAATTTCGATCATTCATCAGCTTGAAATTTACACATCTTCAAACATGAATAATCACGTAATTTCGATAAAATCTGTGTCCATGCAGCTATTCCGGAAATTAAATTGTCACACCTCATTTATACACATATTTGCTGTTGATAAAATTATTTTAGTATTATACCGTTAAATTATAAAAATGCATATAACAGTGTAATAAAATATATTTTTTTAATTTAAACCATTTTTCATTTGTTATTTGCAATATAAATGACAGCGGAATGCAGCTGTTTTGAAGGTTTAATCATTGGAACATGAGATTGATACCTGTTCATCTCCGCTCTGATTCATCACTGACATCAATGCCAATACCCTCTTCTATGGAAGTCACAGCTCACTTCTATCGAAGACACTACCGCCGTAGCACAGGTGAGGTGTTGAAGTATCACCCAGCTATTGAGACAGCGAGCACCTGAAAGAAAAAATATTAAAATTAAATGTTTTGTATGAAAACTATGGTACAGTGGAAATTATTTAACGTTTTCATGTAAAATTTATTTACATTAAAAGAAATGACAGATTCAGGTAATGTTTAAAATTGTAAGGGGTGAGCGTGGCAAGTGACATCCTTGAATATATTTTTTATTTTATTTTTTTTTTTTAATAGAAATTCACACACAGAATACGTGTCACATTAATGTTCTTACTATTTTCAAACTAAGCTAAACATTTGTACTATGAAAATAGAACTTGATGGTCTCCCAGAACGAGGCTCGAACCCCCGAATACTAGATCACTACACGAGTGTCTTAACCACTAACCAGACCACCAGCACATCTAGTCACTTCATCGGATGTCGGCCTAGCCTTATAAAGAGTATATTATTTGCAATATTTGAATGTCTAAGAACACAATTACTGGATTTTCACCTACAAAGGCACTGTTATTAAACGAATAATAGATATCTCATAGAGACGAAGCTATTTTTTTGTATATTTAATTGAAAAATATAGAAGTATGGGTAATTACATGGGTAATATCTCGTTGCGACATATATGCTGTTTCAGGGAATGAATATCAAATTTAGTCCATAGATGGCGATAGTGTAGAGTTACTCAAAGTGTTTTGATATATTAACACACATACAACTTCCAAAACTTTGACAGATATAGAAATTAATTAATGCGTGAAAATGGTGAACGTTATATTTGTATAAAGTGATCACTTAAGCCAGTCGAAGACAGGTCGTGAGCCCTGTAATTTTATCCATATTTCAATATTTTTTCCATTAAATATAATAAAAAATAGTTTTTGTATTTATGAGATATCCATTATTTGTTTAGTATATTATTTTGTTCTTCTAATATACAAAATCTTTTCATATTAAGCGTTTTTTGTTTCATGTTAAAATAAATAAATGTATGTTGTTAATGTTAATAAATGATTTTTCATGTTAAACGTTTTCCACTAGTTCTGTAATTGAAACGGCAAAAGTAAAATAATAAAATAACCAAAAAAATTATTTTTAAGATGGCCTAATGTTTTCAGTTGCGACTTATACAACAGATGACATTCAATAGTTACCAATGGTAAAATTTCCTTTTACATTAACCTATACTACTTAAGGGGGAAAAGGCACCGATCATTAGTGTTATCATTGTTGGGATTTTAGTTTTATGACTAATAAAAATGCATTCATTTGTATCAGTTGTTTATTCATATCATAAGAAGAAGATGACGCTCAAAGATCAATCGACTTCAAGTTTACAACCACTGCCCTATCTACTGTCTTCATGATCAGCTTTCTTAAAAGTTGGCAAACTAAAGACAATGAGATTCAGTTACATTTTAAAAATATATTTTACAAATAAGCTGAATTACGCTAACAGATATTTAGGAGAAAATTGAATATTTAGGAGAATAATTGGGAACATATATATATGTTCCCAATTATAAAAACATTAATAACTACCGTATTAGCCCGAATATAAGACGAGTCCCATTTTATGTCGAAAAAATACATTTTTTAAGACCCCGATAATAAGACAACATGCAATTTCTCGAAAAAAAATGAAATTTTTTTTAACTCTTCAATAAAACAAACGAGGAAAAATATACAGAAACATATGTAAAAATTTGCAATGATATTCCTTTTCAATTGCCAAATATTTCACCGGTAGCATCATCTTCATCAGCATTTTCATCACTGATCACATCTTCTGGTTTACCCATTCATAATGCTTCTTTCGTCAATTTTAGACCATGCATTGGTCCCCCATTCGCATAGAAGAGTGACAGTAGGCTTCTAGAAGTTTCCAATTGGAGTAAGTGCATGATTGCAAGTGCAAGCAACCAATTTGTATAATTGCTTTGTAAATATGTTTATAGGTTTTTTAACCACGACATCCGAAAATCACAACATCACAAAATGCCCAACAATCATAAGGTCCGAATATAAGACGACTCTTGTTTTTTAATGATATTTCAGGGGGAAAACCTCATCTTATATTCGGGTCAATGCAGTAATTAAATTTAAACAACTGTCTTAAGAATAAAACAAGGCACTCTCATAGTCTTTGCAGTGTAGCAAGGCCCCGATCATTTCTCGAACTTGGTCTATCCATCTTTTTGGAAATCAACCACTCGCTATGTTAAAAGTGATCACCAACAAATGATCCCCGTGATCACCAACAAATTCTGCATGTTTTAGAGGTTTCCTTCAATACGGAATTTCTGAAGACATTTCTTCGTTTCACAATCTACGCTACACGCAGCATACTATGCCAAAACCACTTTTCAAAGATGTTGAGATGTTTCTCTATTTCCTTCTCAGGGTCCATGTTTTGACTCCATACAGAACTACAGAGAATGCCAGGGCATTGTCATGTCGGATGTTTATGTTACTAAAATGGAACGGTTCTTTCATATTTTAGTCAGTTTCAACATAGCAGACTTGGCCATACTAATTATCTTTTGGACCCAATTCACTGTCGTCTTTATACACTTTTCGGCATTTGAATATTTTTGTCTTCCTTCTGTTTATTTCGAGACTCTGCACCAACTTCTCTTCAATCTATATTCTCCATAGCTATTGAAGAGATTCAAAGACAGTACACAGCCTTGATAGACCCCTGAAATGGTTGCGATGAAAAGTTACTAACCTTACGGTCATGGTATTGTTTACATATAGCTAGGACTATCAGCTGTGAAGGAACAACACTGACATTAATAAGCTAATAAAAAATATATAGTTTACTTTAGAAGCTTCAAATATATTGATTTTTAGGTTATTAAAATTTTTCAAAAGAAGTATTACTTGTTCAAACAAAGACAAAACATTATTGAGTATACTTCAAGCCGTGTAACTATAAACAAAGGATTACATTATATATTTTATCTGGGTACACAGGAATATGGTAGTAATCAGCATATATATATAGCCTGATACTACATTATCATTAATAATTTAATCATTTTTAATTATTTAAGGCTAACACATTGTCTGTCAAATGCAGTGATAAGAAAAATAAAAAAAACATTTATGTGCGTCTTTAACACAAGTATACATTTTAAGATAAAAAAATATATCTCCGCAAAGTGTAATCTTACGTAAACAAAAGTATAATATTGTATGAACTATTTCAATAGTTTATTTTCATAACAAAGTATCGCCGGCAGGTGTAAGAAAAGGATATGGAATGTCGCTCTTTCATTTACAATCTACGTCTCGTTTGCACACATACGATGCTAACTATTTTACATATAAATTTAATTTCAATGTCTCGTATTATAACATATCGAATGTATAAAGAAATAATGCAGTTTGGTATTATAATTAGGTTTAAAATGACCAAGATTAAAACGCAGTAGATTTTAATATGAATGATATGCACATATATCGGTTATACTGTAGAGGACGGACAATTATTGGGCAAACGCGGTCATACCAGAATGTAATCAAAAGACAGACAGGGCATCCTAAAACCCGCTGGACAGATGAGATCTTCAAACTCTGTAGAAATTTGCGACAGTGAATAACACATAAAATAGACAGATAAAAGTAAGAGACAGTTGGAGAAGCCTTCATCCAGCAGTAGATAGAAAACTGATGATGGTGGTGACGATGATTCAAAAACAGTTGATTAATAAATCATTCAGATCATCCAAAATACAAAGACGTTTTAGATCAAGTCACATTTTTATAGTTATATAGTCCGGTGTAAATTTATCAATTTTGAAAGTGAAATAAAAACAAACAAATAATTTTATTATATTTAATTTAGTTTTAACAGGTAATAGAGATCTGCAGATTTCACTTTTTCACAAGATGTCATCTAAGTGACGTCCACTCTTTTAACCGAACCCCATGTTGGCAAACACGCAAGAAAAAAATGATGGAGTTGATGGTGGCGATTTCACGCTGAATGTTTTCTTGTACGGTCTGTATTGTTCGGGGATTATTACTGCACAGTTTAGATTTCAGGTATCTCCACAAGAAAAAATGCCAAGGCGTTTAATCTGCCGACTGAGGTGGCCAAAGTATGTCCCCGTACTTCTTATTAATTCTCTCGGGAAAATTGCCCTCAACTTCTCCATCGAGGCCCTAGCAGTGTGTGGAGTTGCCCCATCCTGTTGAAACTGCATTCTGTTGCTGTATCCGAGAAACATTTGCAATTGCGGCACCAAAAATTCATCAATCATACAGCAATAAACTTCAGAAGTGACAGTTTGTGGTTAAAAAAAAAATAGAAAATTTCCCACTGGACACCCTATATCAACGTTATATATATTCGCATACTTTTCACAATTGCTACACCACGTAACATTATTTGACCGATGTCTACAACTGTCAACGATATTGACAGTTATAGCTGCCATGTCCGCAAATGTGTAAAAATTCATGTAGATGACGTTTGTAGAAAAATTTTTTTAATTAAAATCGTAAATTTAGGATACAGCAGGTTTTAATCATAAATTTGACATTCACTCATCAAAAAAAAAAATGGATGACAACACATCATATTGGAAATAAAATCAATTACTTAAGAGAAATTTTTTAATCAAAACACAACATCATTCATAAACCGCGCTAACACAATGGCACAGCATTTGTATTTCTCGAGATTTGATTTGCACTCAGGTCTCTTTTTATGCGGTTAGATACGTTCCACGAGAAAATGCATAAAAAACACGACACATAAATATAAGTATAAAAATAAAGGATACGTTCCATAAAAGAAAAGATACGTTGATGTGTCGTAAACATGTCTTTTGACAGTGATATGAAATTTTAAAAGTAAATAACAATGTTAACAATCATTTTATTAACTTAAAATGATATAATATCTATTTTAAATATATACTACAAAAACCCGCACAAAAATTTTTAGGTTACATTTTGTCGCTGACAGCTGTAGGAACCATATACAATTTAGCAGTTAACTAACAGACGGTTATAGGATGACCGCCGGTAAGATTTACTACCGGACCATCGTTGGTTAGTTTATTGTTGGTAAACCAACCGATATTTGATCTGACGTTTATAAGAACGGTCCTTAAAGTAAATAACGTACCTGCAACACGTCTGAATGTCGAATGCTCACTGATAATTTCTGAAAACAATGGAGGGGAGAAACCCATCCAGACATGCCTAATTTCACTTGGTTTCGGCCAAATTGTAATGGCGCAAACTGTGTTTGCATATACAGACAAAATTCTCAAAATTTTTGACCCTTTCAGCATATCAAATTGGTCTAAAATGGTTATTTAAAAAAAAAAATGCTTCTTGAAATACAAACTGCATAACTTCAAAACCGCATAAAAAGAGACCCGAGCGTATTTTAAAATTCAAAATTACTAATTTTTTAAATACGGAATACATGTCTCATCAATATCCTACTATTTTTTAGATATGCCAAGCGCTTGTGCTATGAAAAATAGTATTAAATTGATGGTTTTCCTGATATAACACGTCGACCATTTAAGTCACATTAATTAATTCATGTCACATAATTCACTTTAAACATATGTTTTAAATTATATTCATTGATGCACACAAGTGCAAGTAAATATAATGATAATGTAAACATCTGTTTTAAATCATACAAAACTATCTTATTGATTATGTATTCATTTCATTGTTCAAATTCTAGTTTTATGCATAAATCAATATTTTTTATAATCTACTTGGCGTATATTTAATTTTAAGATAACAGTATTGCTTTCTTAAGACCGGTTATACGCATTTAGAAAGGTATAAACACAACGCAATATCTTCTGCTTTGCGAACTGGAAATTCAAAAACAAAATAGTTAAAGCTACTGAAACACATAGGCATCAAACAAACAACCAAAATAATGTCAGATCATACTCTTTCGTTTATGCAGCAGAAACAGGACAGTCTGCAATTCTGACGCCTTTGAAATATACTAATGGATTATGTATGCCATGAAGATACATTTGATGTTAATCCTGCAACACAATTCCAATTTTTCAGACGCATTATGCGTCAATATGCCGAGGAAATTATCCCAGACACAATTTAAGGACAAAAAAAAACCTAAAAGAGTACCCCCAGTGGTGGATGAATATGTTGCATCTATCTGAAGAGACTCCTCGGAGTCAACCATAAGTGCGACCCAGGACCAAAACTTGTAAAGTGCATTACGAGCCGCGTCTCATCCGATTGAAGCTGTGTGTTAATACTGACATGAAGGAAGAAAGAAAAAGGAATTTCCTCACAATGAATTTAATATTTGTGCCCATTATTATGAAAATAGTCCAAGTCAAGAAATTGAAAAAATGAGTTTATCAATTATTTTGCTTCACATTTATTTATTTTTATTTATTATTTATTATTATTGTTATACACGCCCTATTCAGCCATAATTAACTCAACATAATTTGTAAAATAACAGAAAATTTCATCATAAGTGCAATACACAAAGAAAAATATTACATAGTGGTCAGCATGTTTTTATATAATTAAAATTAAAAATAAATATAAAATGTGAAGTAAAGCAATTTATCCATCACCATTGAGTTGAGACAGAAAAAATTGTAATAATGTAGTCCTATATAAAGAGTTAAATTAACAGCAAAAATGTCGACTATCTCCGCATATTCATCCACCAAAGAATGCATTCTGGGGACTGCGGAATTAGCTAGCGCTTAATAAATTAAATTAAATATTAAATTAATATAATATGATGCAAATTTTAACAAATGTGAAAAATTTGTAACGTTATATTCAATGTATTGTTACGACGTTCAACGGTATTAAAATACCGTTGAACTATGATGAATTATAATAAATTATGGTGTTTATTTTGATAATATAGTATGTAAGTCATTTCAACCTTAAATTTTTATATTTCCTTATAAGCTACACGCAACATTTATATGTCGAAATAAATTATAAATCTAGAAGACTAAATAAATTATGAAACATAGTGTTGTGATATATAAGAATATTTTTTAATCAATTCAAACGCAAACCTTTAAATATCTCAAAATGAAAGAAACGTGACTTTCACTTTCATAATTTAATTAAACAACACATTTAATAAAAATATACTCACAATATCACATATCACAGATGTTCCATTGTATTGAATATCAAAACTGTATTTATTATTTCATAATATGTATTTTATGAGAAATCGATCACAATCCAAGAATTTTTTTGCAAGCTTTACATTTTTAATCAATAAAAAAAACTTCTCATCAACTATTAGATTAGCAATATACAATTGTTTGCAGACACCAGGAAATTAATCCAAATATACAAGATACAAGATAATTACAATTGGAACAAATTATTGGTATATGACTATTCTCTTGCAACTATACTATTGTGACTTTTCTCTTTAGGATCACTTTACGCACGATACAATCTCACAAACAGCCTTATTTTTTAACAGCTGCCTAATCCTGACCATGTCATGTGTGCATCTAATAGTCGGAGGCAAATTATGTCACTCCAAAGGACCAGCTGAGCAAAGCGCTTCAACATATTGTCACCTGTTGGCACGCGTTATTAAAATCATCCTATTTTTAGCAGTTGATTGAGCCAACCGCAGACACTGTTTACAAGGTTTTCTCGCCCACGAAGATCCCTAATATATCCTGGAACTGTCAAAGTTTCACTGTCAAAATCACGCACAAGAGAATCAAGAATTAATAATAGGATAATGAGATCTGACACAAAAAATACTCTATCAATCTATGAAGTGATATATAGATTGTTCTTCTTCATCATGTCAGAGCTGCAGTTAAGCAGCTATATTAGAGGTTAAGCGAGACCCCAACACTGCAACGGAAATTATTTGTCACTATTTGACTCAATTTAGCATGTTCTTGAAGTAAACAATTGGTGGAACCGTATAGTGATATAATGTTTAAACAAAATCCTTCCATTCTGCCTTGAAACATGAACCTTTTTATGTTATTCTCGCCCCTTACGAGGTGGTCAAAGAATTTAACCATGCGCACCATAGACAGATGTTTGATAAATTTGTTGGAAAAACATTCACTACTGAATTGAGACAAATATTAAGAATTCAGAGTGCTAATTTTGATCTCATCTGTTAATATAGATTTAATTGTGGTTCGCACACCAGCTAAACTAAATTTCAAGTAAAGCAATATTGAGAGACTGTTATAATGATGCATGTCCAAGAATCCAAATAAAGCCAGGTTGGCTTTCTATATTCATGCCATTAGGGTAATAATTTAATTATTTATTAAATTCAATTTAATGTCAATATTATGACAAAATCTTTTAACTAAAATTATTCCATTGAGAATTAAGATGATCTTATTGTGTTAATCCAATTATTATAAAAAATAATAATATTAAAATCATATACTAGACTGACATGACGACCCTAGATTAAGTTGTCTAGCCCACCGGAATTTTACGACAACTGAAGAATAACCTTTTTGGCTAGATACTGGAAGTCAAATCTGTGCGTGTCATTCCCTAGCTCGCCGGACTGACGATGTCAGAAGGATTGTAGGATGTGGCTATTGAGCAAGCTCAAACTGCATCGTTCCACTTGAAGAAAATATTATACAGCCATGACCTAAATTTAAATTTGCAAATGAAAATTATGATCACTAAAACAATACTAAAGCAACCTGAAGCACTTTGAATCTACAGACTATTAAAAATAAGCTGTTTTAATAGAATCACTAATGTGTTGATTTGAATGCAAACGAAATAAGAAATTCTTAAAATGACAAAAATCAAGATATCACAATATTTTGGCAAAAAATATTAGATATTGCATCTCACCATTCAAATCAAAATGCTAGCAGAAGATGTTCTGGAAGTCGAGTAACATCCTAGATGAAGAATCTAAGGCAATGGGTTCAGGAAATCTACGATCCAACAATTTCAAAGTGCTGCAAATAAAATAATTATCACCAATATTCGTTAAGCGAACAAGCATTAAAAGAAGACAATCGGGTAGATGATAAAAAAAATAGTTGCGAGTATAAGAAGAGGTATTTTCAACACTAGCTGGCTGAAGCCTAAATGCGGAGAGCTAGTAATCATAATAGAAGAAAATCACAAAAAAATCTGCTTATTTAGTATATTCTTCAACTTTCATACTGTCTAATGTAAACTAATAATATTAAATGTTAAATATACCATCATTCTCACCTTTGTTTCTTTCCATGTAAAAACAATGTTATATGTATATATACATCAACATTCTTACAAAATTCAAATAGCAAACCTGATACGTAACACAACATCATGTTGGTGGAAAAACGCGCGCATATCATAATAAATTGAATCATAAAAGTAAACAATGTTTATTGCAAAATTATTGTCGACACTATTAGTTGTGTCGTGCTGCAATGTGCATTGTGATCCGAGTCAAAGAACCCACTCAATAATGACGTACATCAATATCAATTACATAATTGTTAGAAGAGAAATGAATACAAATTCATCAACCAGTTTAAAGATAGATTGTATAAATACATAACGGAAAAGACTCGGAAATAAGAATGCATCAGATAAACTATTGCTACCCTCACATATGGTGGAAAAACTTGGAAATTACCACGATGAAACATATGCTAACTAGAATTGAACTTAAAATAGACAAATGAAAAAGAAAAATCATAAATCATAAACAAATGAACCGAAATTATAATGAAATAGCAAAGGTTGACTTCCCTATTATAATATTAGTAAAATATTGTAACTAATATATATTATTTTGCATATATTTGACATACTTTTAAATAGCAGAATTTTTTTTTTATATATCTTATATTCAATAGAATATTATAAATTATGTTTATTAAAAAAAAATATGTGACAGAATTTTTTTTTTAAACATTATGTTCAATAGAATATATTATTATTGCCATTTAAAATATGTATCAATGTACTAAAACTGACCTATTTATTAGTTTTGATACTTTATACTTTACATAGGAGGGGTCGATGTCCAGATGAATAACATGGTATCAAAACCGTGAATGTCCAGATGAATAACATGGTATCTAAGGGCCGGTTGTATGATAAGTAGTAACTTTTTACCATGGTAAATTTTTACTGTATTAACTTTTTACAATCGCATGTGGTAAAAATCAATTTCCGATTGTTGGTATGTCAAATTTACTACTCTCAAAAACAATCTCGCCTCTCAGTACGGCAAGGCGAATAATCATGAAATATCCTTTATTTTAAGCTTCATCTGTGACTTTATTAACTGACTGTGATTAATTATCGTATACTGTGAGAGATGACTTTTTAAACAGCTGTGAAAAGTCCGCCATATTTAACCATCGATTCACATTTTTATTATCTGATATCAGAGTAAAATTAGTTTACTGCGGGATGTACTTTCGAGAATATTTTTTTACCAACGATCAAACAACCCGTTTTCGCAAAAAAATTACTTTAGTAACTTTTTTTTACCATAGTAAAAAGTATCACTCAACCGTCCTTAAGAATCAGGTTTTCTGATGATCCGAAAAATCTCTACAGCCTCATATTCAACAACTGCGTCATATTTTAATGTAATATCTTGTGTCTACCATTTAACTGATTAAAGTAATTGATTTTCAATTAAAAGACCATTTAAAATATACCTTAATAATATCACAACTTCTATAGATAATGTTAGTTTTAATGCTGTCTATTTTCTAATTTTAAGAGCGCGTTTTGAAAACAATATTTTCACATATACATATCAACTTATTGAAACTAAAATGCAAATGGCACTAGATATCACAGACGAACACGTAAATTCTGCCTCATTTGACACAAACATGTTATGAAAATCTCGAAATATAAAACGTATCTAATATGATGCACGAATTTATAAAAATAGACATAAAAGCTAAGTAAGAAATGAGGCTACGGAATGCAGTATATATTTGTAGTTTTATAAATTGAAATCTACTTAGACTAAATTTACAATACCATAGACAGGCAAAACGGTCATCAGAAAATAAAATACACTATTTCATGACAGGTAAACCGGATACTGGAAGACGGCCTCAACAATAGACAAGCATACATGAGATGTATAAATGTGGATGAGGCGAAAGTTGTATCAGGACAGAAGAGTGTGGCGCTTTATCCTCTCTTCCTACTCCCCGCAGCAAAACAACTTGATAACAAGTTACACATGTATATTTTATATATTTTAACAGAAATTTTTAAGAATGCTGACATAGTCAAAAAAAATCTGTGATAAAATATATATTATTGTATCTATCATAATTCATATTATTATTATCTATCATATTAACAAAAAAGAAAACAATATACAACTGTCACCGGCAAATCAAATGTTTCGTAATGCAAGATTGTGTTAATGTCATATTGAAAGTGAAAATTTGTGTTACATGCGCTATAAATACATATTTATATGTCAAACTTTTTGTTGTAAAATGTAAATGTTTCTTATAGAATGGCACAAACCTAACAGCTGTAGTTAAGGTGTCAAGAAAAAATGCATTATTATATATAAAATAATTGTTGCATACTAATAAGCACTATCTGTCATGAAGATAAAATTGTTTTTGCAATACATATTTCTCCAGATAACCAACAACAAAGTACTTCATACCAGTTGGGTGAAAGTAAACATGACTGCACACCCAATACAAACGAGATATAAAACCTTCAACAAATTACACAATTGTCTAAAATGTCTCCAATAGATTGAAGAAAATGTCTAATTTAACACAAATACGCGAAATAGTATTAATACGTCTCGAAACAGGCGTTATATTTTGGTTGCATCGCATTATGTCTGTCGATAGCGCGATTGTTTATTGGAACGATAAATAATGTCCTAAATACAGAGGAAACTACTCATTAAGAATACGAGGCGACTGCCCACGCAGAATATTACACTTTTACTAATAACACAACTCATTTAGATAAAGAAAATCTTACGAGCGTGTAAATTCCTCACAAGTATGCGTCAAAAAATAGTTTCCGCGTAACGGATAAAAAAGTGACTCAACTTCAACTTTTGACAACTAGTGCAATAATACATATTTGACATTTTAGTATAACAAAAAAGTGCCATTCAAACAACTCGTCCGGGTACAGCATCCGCGAAAACGGAGATACAAACAGGACTCACAAGAAACAACGCTGTCAAATCTCCAGCGATAATACCATATTTGTCATTATATTCGTTACGGAACCATTAGCGTTTGAAGGATATGTGGCAAAAATGTCGCGACTCGGCAGCGAAATCTGGCCGATCTAAAAATACACTATGGGCCGTTTTGCGCGCCCCCGTAAGTCTTTTAACAAGCTGTGTTAGATGGACAGTCCGACTATTTTTATAGCGAAATATTGAAATCGATGTTTACCTTACGTCTTCTTTAGTGCAATCTATCCTATTGCAGAATCGAGACTGCTATTGTATCCGGGGGTGTAGTTGACGACAGATCCTCTAAAGGGGGCGTACGATACAAGCGCACTAATTTATTTAGTTTATTTCGCAAAACTTAATAATTACGACGGCTCCCAGGTAATTTTCTGCGAGATACTATACATTTGTTTCATGTAGCGATGGCCTATTCTTTACAAGATTCAGTTCGTGTAACTCCATAGACAAACCGTAGTTTTGTCTGGTTTTTGTTTATTCTATTGGTAGTCCTGCTAGTATCGGCTATGTTCCAAAACGCTATAGATGACCTCATTCCTTTAATTTTCCGAGGAAAATTTTGAACTTGACATTCTTTCATTATTTATCCTTGTCTTGCCAATTCTTGGCGCATCTTACCATCTCTTTTTTTTAACGATTGTAGTGAAATTAGTTACACTTTATATCTCTATAAAATATTTGTAATCAGCACCTGTGACGGTATTTTGTCGTTCGGTGTTGAGCCTTATCTACATAGATATGTATTGAGCTTTGAATCTGATCGTTGAATACCTACCCATCTGAATATTATTCACCCATTGATCGGAATTTCGACTGATTTGCATGTTATTTGTATTGATTTAAATTTTATTTCAAAATGATAATTTGTGAGTTATATCAAATTGAGTTGGTTGATAACTTTAATATTAACCAAATTTACTGATTGATTAAAAAATTAATTAAATATTATTTTTTTATTGAAAAAAGACAGTTCATTAGGACAGGATCGTATCCCATTCTATCCTCCGCTTACCCGCATAACTTTAATATTACCTTGACCTTGATTTGATGTGATTCAAGCTCAGCAATATCTGTGTCAATACTAAAAATGTATTTTTTACGTATTTCAATTGAAAATGCTTTGAAAATTTTGAGATGCTTAATTCTTCTGCTTTGTCAATGGCAAATGAATTTTAGATGAACGTTTACTAAACAAGACCAATTATTATGAAAGCAGTTATTCATCACTCGCACTCGGGAGTGTGGAAGGCTAAGGAAGTAATCTTAATGGATGATCTGGACTGAGCCCCAAGAGGCAGCCTAATAGTCACTCAATGCTCTATTCCTGACAGTTTTTACAATTAATTTCACACTGAACATGACAGATCCCGTTGTTCCTCAGGGTAATCATGAGGAACAGAGGATGGATGGCCACGCCTAGACAATGAAACAAACAATCCATCAACCTTGGTGCTGCATCTTCATTATCTCGCAGACAAAAAGTGGCCAACCATATATAATTATCTATAATCAGTACAGAACAAGCATATTTAATTGTTAAAAAAAATATTGCCAAGAATTTTAAAAGATTTTGAAATATCAACTTCTAAATCTTTTCTTCAATAGTGAGTCGAGAATAGTTTCTCGAGAATGTGCTCTCTCTGCCTCACATTAAATTTAATTTTTAATTCTACAATCATGGGAATTTCATTAGAGATTTTAACTAACTATGACTTAAAATAACACTAAATAAATAAAATATTTGACAAAAGAATTTAAATTGAAACCATTGTACATGCAGGTAGAGTCTACCATTTACGTTAAATGTGTGTTGTACCTGAAATATTTAATTTGTTTCCCAAATGTTTAAAACATTTTGAGAAGCAAAATCATTTCAAAAATGTAATAAAAAATTGAATATAAAAACCATGCATCCAAAGAATGGTCATCTCTCCATGATGCATGTACATAAGGACCAGTCATCAGGTGACAGCAGATTGTCTAAGTGTATTTCTGTACTACCCACCAGGTAACAATAGATTGGCTGTTATAGATTAATAACACAGATACAATTTGATGTGCTTATTGGTCTAGTGGTTAAGATACTCGCTTAGTGATTCTGGTGATCGGGGATTTGAGCCTCATTTCAGGAGACTAATAAGTTATTTCTATGATCACGGTACAAGTGTTTAGCTTAGTTTGAAAATAGTAAGAACATTATATTTACTATACTTTTTTTTTTACATATGTTCAATACCATGCATTTACAGCCTTAATGGTCGAGTTGTAACAGATGTATTTACTCTACCTTTTTAATTTTTTTATATACATCATATTCGTACCATATACTTACATCCTTATTGAGTTATTGTAACTGTTGCATTTACATTATACAGAAAAACACTATCCATCTCGACATTCACTATCTAGTGAGATGGGCAGGGAAAACATGAAATATTTAAATTTAAATAAATTGATGTTTATTTTTTTCTGTATTTTTAAAGCAATCTAATAAATTTCCACTTTCTAAAGTTTTGAAATATATATTCAAACAAATTTATATATTTTTATTTTGAGCTAATTTGTTGTTTTAATAATCTGATTAATCAGAGACCACAATGAAAACTTGAGACTATTGTTCAATACCTTACATTTCCGAGCTGCAATACCCAGCAGCACAATGAGACAAGTTGAGAGCACACTCTCATCTTTTAACTGCAATCTCTGTGTGGGTGTACTCAATTAACTCGCTAATAAGAATAGGAAATGCAGTTTGAGCAGGTCGAAGTACACCATTGTGACATCACTTCTCTTCTCTGTGCACCAAATGTAGATGATTCAGCTATCACTGTAAATTGTATCTTATCTCCTGTTTGCTTTGCTTGTAATTTTAATTTGAATTTTATAAAGCCTTCAAATCACAAATCAAACAATTATTGGAAAACTCCGACAGCAATTACAAGTTCTAATTTCTTTCAATGAATTTGGCATAACTCTTGATTATGTATGTGTATTTAGTAATTTAATTTTATAACTTATATCTTATTTCTATACCTACCTTTACATTATTTAAAACTGAAATGACCGTACTACCCAATTGAAACACGAAAATTGATTTCTCTATTGAGTTGGGTAATTTTGTAAAAAAAATAATAATCTTCACACTTCGTGACAAAATATATCCTACTCTAAAGGGACCGCTGGCCAGAGAATATTGCAAATACTCAGCCCTTTAACCCTAGGCCCGCCAATAAAAAAAGTGTGTATTTTTATTTAGAGGGACTAAGGTATGCGGTAGGTGTTGCTACATGCAGCAAAGATAAAATACAAGATGTATCAACAAAAAAATTACACCATGCTGGATTATTACATCGTTAGCCGTGGTGGAAAGTTTTGTCATAATGGATGATGTACACCGCTGGGCTGTAGATAGATTAAAGAATTGTTGGGCATATAAAGGTTGTCAGTTTTCTTCTACCATGTGTATACAGTAAAACCGCGATATAACGAAATCCAAGGGACCAAAAAATAAAAATTCGTAATAACGAATTCCCACATATAACGAAAAAAATAAAAACCTACTATATGTTACGCGCCGTCGCAAAAAAATGTTGCACGGCTTCAAAAAAGATCGCAAATTCTGCAAACAAAGGAGGAAAAAGGCCATAGGGAACTGAATACCTACATATTTTTAGTACTTTTGTTATTAAAACAGATAAGCAAATGGATAATCAAAGGAATTAAATTAAGAACAGAATCTATTCAACACCAATTGGAAGATATTTTTGTAAATTCCAGAATATTGCAAACACAAAACAATATTTTAATTGTGTTTAAATGTAGAGCCGCTTCAAACATAGTTTTGGGCATGAAACATACAAAATAATTCAAAAATAACAATCTTACAGTTGAATCGCGGCATTTTTATAAAATGAGTCGTATATAAATTACGAAGGTACTTACCGGTAACGGCGGCAACCACTTAAAAATATATTTATAATCGTTAAAATTGTTCACTTAAAAATATATTTATAATCGTTAAAACTGTTCACTTAAAAATTATCGTTAACATTGTACACTTAAAATACACGAAAACAATAATTAATAGAAATACAAAATACCATACAAAAATAGTTCATAAAATATTTTAACGAATTATTTATATTATTGACGAGTTCACACGAAAACAATTGTCAAACGAAAATTAATTTATGTAAATATTCAGTTCGGTCATGCAATAATCGCGTTAAAAGCTAAACAAACTTGACTCTACAGACGTTACACTGAGACTGACATTTCCAATAAGTACATTCTGCAACTTTCGGGGGGTTCCTGTTAATTTTTGTATTTTACAACTGTTTGGGTTTGGGTTGCAATCATATTAGAGGCGTATGCGTACGTAAAACGTGTCAGAGAATGCCGCAAGAATTATGTCAAATGGTTTTCTGGGCCTGCTATGAACCCAAGAAAAAGTTTGAATTGTTTTACTACCTTGTCAGCCGACCGCCGCGCACCGCCGAGAAGGCCATAAAACCGTTCGCGTAGAAAACGGTAGATGCATCGGCGCGGCTTTGTAAGTGCAAAATAATATTTTCTTCTTTTAACATTTTTTTATTTCGTTATAAATTTACGTAAATGTATTGGCATTTTTTCGTACGGGACAAAAATGATTTTGTTATAAATATTAACGGGATTTCGTTATATAAATGCATTTTTGTATGAAAAATTGGTTTTAGGGACTAAATTTCGATTTTTTTTTTTCGATATATCGGGTTTCGTTATATCGCGGTTCTACTGTATAAGGTATTACCTATTTTATAAGTTTATTTGATACTTGTCTTCTTAAAACAATCTGAGATACCACCGCTACCTCTATGTACCTCATTTCAAATATTCGAGGTCCTGGATGAGTTCAAAATCAATAGGTTTCTTCAATTTGACTTATGTGATATTGCCAGTAAATTTATTTATTTAAAAAAAAAACAGTATAAAAAGTAGAAATATTTTATTTCTAACTTAGCGTCATAAAATATTAATTACATAATAAATAAAATATAAAATACACGTCTTAACAAGGCAATAAATGATTCTGTAAATTTTAAAAAATATACATCATCGAAGGCAGTTTCCGTTAACAAAGCACCTTTGCAGTCAGTAGGTTAGAAATGTCTACTTTTAGACATAATCTGAAAAGAGATAAACACCAATTTAATTACTGTGTCAATATTTGAATTGGCAATTGAAATTATTCTGTGATATTTTGTTAGTAGTTGATGTCGTGACGAGTGCTCCTTTCCCCAACGGATGCCTCAAATAAGTCTCGGAAATTATGTAAAGTGAAATCTAAATCGATCGTTCCTCGAATAATCGTTTTTCCGCGTGTATCGTTTATTTCTTCCAGTTCCAAATTAATTTCATACAAAACACCCAATAATAGATTGCATGGATCGTTCTTCTATGCATCATTTCACCGCATTAATCGTTTAAATTATGCAGCATACTTCATATCTAAATGCTTGGTTTCGATTAACGGCACTTGCAAACAATGAGTGGAACATTTGAGAGAGAGTGCTGCTATTTGCAACAGACTGCCGCTTGACATTATACAATACAAAGTTTAATTATTATTTTTTTGTTCTGTGCAGCTTTTTAATTTTATTTAAACTCATTCATTTACATGTGAAATATGTATTTTTTTTAGAATATGTATTAAACATTTAAGTATGAAAAATGTAAATTTTTTCTATATTCCCGCATTCATAGTTAATTTCAATAGGTCCCTTCAAAAACAATAGATAGAGGTTTGTTTTAACCATGATTGATCAAATGAACACATTCTGTGCTGAATTCTGCATTTTCCAAAAATGATCCAATTGCACATAGCGCGTTTGGTATATATTATGGTTATATTCTTCTCCAATGGCCCTGTAGCCCACATCAAGCCGTAGCCTCTAAATCTTTCATCTAAAGATGTTTCAGTTTGGAATCCGTAATAATAGCTTTTCACCATCCATGGTCATATTCATTAAATTACAGTGTAACCCTGATTTTTCATGCCCGGAATTCACGTTTTCCCTCCATTTGAGTATTATTTCTACAGTCCCTTGTCACTTTAGTATATTTAACACCCTGTTTTACGTCTAAACTTTATTCAAATTTTGACAAAAATTAAATGCAATAATAACGCAGGTACATAAGAACTTTGAAGTATGAAGAGATGGAGCAGATTTTTAAAGAAGAAATACATAAAAAGAGTACGGTCAAGCAATTTCCCAATCGGCAGTCAAATAATTGGTGAAAAGGCTCAATGCTCACAACCTGACTAATGATTGAAGGATTTAATACCTAATGGCCATTAGATTGTTTCAAGAAAAATTGATTTGGAAATTGCTAAAGATTGGAAGCAGACAGATGTTCCCACTTTAATCACAGACTATGCTCCCAGGGACATTTTCAATGCAGATGAGAACTGGCCTGTTCTTTAACGCATTTTAATTACCCTCTGTTTACATTTTTTTATATCAGTCATATTTTTTATATCGGTGAATGTGTTAATTTAAATGTGACTACCAAACAAGTGATTGAGTTCCGGAACCCCTGGCAACTCACAAGCGGATGTTGCATGGTGAGTAAGATGCAGAGATTAATAAACTAGGTTTTTTTTTTTTTTCATATAGCAAAATTGTTTCCAAATCACAATGGGTGTGAAAACAATTACCTGTTGTCTTAAACAAATATGGTATGAGATCTAAGACTTTGAGATCAGGTAGAAAGCTTCCGAAGAAGATTTCCTCCAACAGTTCTCCCGAAAAGGACCGCAGGGGCAGCAACTGGAGAAGCAGACTGGCGTACCTGGAAACAGTAACACAAAGGGTATATTTAAATATTTTTAACAAACACAATGTATATTTTTCAAAGGATCGTTCAAATTAAGGATTTAAAAATGAGTGAGAGGATGGTAAAGAAAATATACAAGACTAGTTGAAGGCAACAGGGTTAACTGCTTAGCAAATTTAATGTGTACAAAAATAGTAAATGTTCACCAAATTTTAGACTATGTTTAACTTTAAGTGTTAACTTACTTACTTCTCGAAACTTTAAAACTTTTTGACTTTGTGCTCTAACCTAACCTAACTAAATTTCTAGACACTTTGGGCAACTGCACGTGCCATTCAGCCAATCAGTCTTCTCCTGTGGTAATTCTACTTCCCACTCACTAAAATGTTGTTCCTTGTACTCATCAAACGTTTTCCAGGGATTGTTTCACATACCAATGCGTAACCACCTGAAATTCTATAGCTTCAATTCAGTGCTATTTTTAGTGAACATTTACTTAATTTGGTATCTTTGGTAATTTTAAAGTTACAGAGTTTAATTTGGTAAGTTTAATTTGATCTCATTATTTAAAATTTCTTCATAAATATAAAAACATTAATCTTCAATATCAAACTTTACAAAGTAGGGAGTATTTGCAACAATTTTGAGATGCGTCAACATTTCCACAGTTGTAAGTATCCTGGTTGGTGTTGAATACTTTAGATTTTTTCAGAGTGAACAGGTATACATTCAGAGACTAGTAAATGAATAGATATGATATGAAGTGTATACATATATAGGAGAGGCGTTTGGAACATTATTTGCGGGGTGAGGGGCAAGATGTATTTTTTACATTAATGCATATATATTGTCAGCATTTAAATTTTCGTTCCAATCAAGTCATATTTTTAAAAAAGTCACGGAACTCTTTAAGTGACAAGGAATTTGTGTTAGTTCATGTCTATTTATTTCGTGGTCTGTGTATGCATTGGTTCTCACCTGTCATCTTCATCCGAGGTAGAGTTTTGCTGCACATAGTTCCTGAGGGATTGCGCGCACTTCTGTTTGTGGTGCAAGAGTTTCTTGCGCCACTGGACGGGATATATATCTGAAAATAGCAAAATGCGATTCATTTATCGGGAATTTTGAATAGACAGACTAAAAAATAATGTTCTGTCGCTTGAATTTCAAATTACAAAATTTAACTAGCATTAACATGGAGTGACATGAATACCTGCAGAGAATAGAGTGAGCGCTCTCAGACACGCAAACTCGTGATGATCCACTTGGAGCTGCGTCATGGTTTCCACGTAATTTTGCAGGCATTCCAATTGCTCAGCAGCCATCACCAACTTTTCAGAATCTTGAGAAGCTAAAAAAATATGCCAATTAAATAAACACCCACAGCACAATAAATTGACACAAATCATCCAAGGATAAATTTTAGCATATCAAACTTAATATATATAGTATTATGCCATACGCCACAATAAAAAAAAAAAAAAAGACTTTCATATGTATTTTTCATCAATTTTAAAATTGTTCTTAACCTAACTGTACCTAAACGTGATTTATTCTTAATTGCATTAATATACGAGGCATGTTTTTTTTTAAAGAAAAACAACTTCATTTTTACAAGACTTTACTTTCTTCGGATGCTACACACCTTCAACTACTTCTCAACATGGTCACCACCATTATTAAGGCACTTGTCATATTGGGGCACTAATTTTTGTATACCTTCATCATAGAACGACGCCGCCTGGGATGAAATCCACGTCTATACTCCATCTTTCAGTTCATCATCGTCATCAAAACACTTGCTACCAAGGAACCGCTTCAGATGAAGAAAAATATGGAAACCACTTGGTGCCAATTCAGAACAACTTGGCGATAAATGTCAGCTGGTTTCATGTTTTGTGCATTCAAGAAATGAATCACGGACCGTATCTCACAGTCGGCGAGCTGATCTACTGTCTTGAATATTTCAACCACTAACTACAAGATGGCCATACTATGTGAATGTCTCTAACGTTGCATGCGGTGAGTCAACAAATGAAAAAAACCATTGCGCATGCGCAGCATCGCAACCGCAGCGCTACACCGGGAATATCCGGCAACGTACTTACTTAAAAAACTCACCTCGTAAACAATATTTTCCATTTTACTAACTTATCTTGCACATATTTACTTAGTAATTTCTCCTTATATCATCTGGAATTTCATTGAAAATCTTCATTGCACTGTACATCATTGATTGCTGCCTTCTTCTTGAACGGCAGACCAGGTGCGCTCTCTTTCTCTGCGTGTCCACCGGCTTTATTGTTTTACTTGTACTAGTGATATATCATGTATCTAAATTGTATCATACTGTAACAAATGTGTAATTGTCACAAGTTTCTCTTGAACCTTCACATTTACGAGGTGTACACTGAAGACGTACTTAGAAGACTAGTATGTAACAATAAATATTTAAGGTTATATTTTTTTTAATTGTGCAGAAGTAAAAATTATTGCGAAAAACTAATTGATGCTAAACATATCATAGAATGTATATTTTATCTATGATTATAGATACGTGTTGTTGTTCTTATTTCTTTTCTATGATGATGGTTTGATGAGTTTGGAAGTGCGTATTTTGAAAGTACACTCTTTTGAGGTTATAAGTACATATAATGATATCAACAATAAAATATAAATATATCTTTCAGAAATGCCTTCACTAAGATACTGTATTTTAAGAAAAATTAAATTTCGTTCATTTAATTCCTACAGCTGTATCATATAAAGGTTAGTAACACATATATCTGAAATACAAATTAATACATTTAATAAGTATTTTTAAAAATATCACAGACCTATGATCTGAATAACTACAACTTCACAATAAGAATGTGTTCTCCTTAATAATGAGTATTATGATAAATTAAAATCTGAATAATGTGATAATGATCGTGATAGAAATATTATGAGATACATATTTTATTTTGCAGAAATTCCAGTTAAATACAGCGTACTTCACGCCGCTGGCAGTCAATCAATATCGTAGAAACCGGTTCCATGAAAACGTCTAAATATTGTAGGAATTAAGAAATATCAATGTTGCTGGTCAAAATTAAAAGGTAGTTTGCAATAGACGATGACGGATCAAACAGGATAAAGTTGGAACTGGTACCGGTTGATGTGATATGTATTCCGTATACGCACCTCTATTTAAAAAAAAACATTTGAGGGAAAAACTTAACGAGTTCATACCTTCTTCATTGAGATTTTCTTCTTCGTTATGCGCTTGTGGACCACGCAGGTGTGTAATTAACGACGGCAGGATTGTCAGTAATGACAGAGCCTATAAAAAAACAAAGAAACCAAATTATATGTTAAAAAATGCATTAAACAGAAAAAGGATGTATAAAAAGTAAAAGAATTTTAAACTTTTATAAATATATACCCGGAACTTTCTCTTGCCAGGAGAATGTGTCGCCAACAATATGTTCCTGGCCAGGAACAAAATAAAAGTGTGTACCTCTATTTAGAGGCTAAATCGAGGACTCCGGTAGGTGTTGCTATTCAAAGCAAAGATAAAATACAAGACGTAAGTACAGATAAGTAAATTATGTCGTTGGCCGTGGTGGAAAGTAATTTTAAAGAGATATAAAGGGTTTTTCAATAGGGACGCTCAAACTTTCTTTCAACAGGGACAAGGAACTACGCCATATTTCTTCAATTTTTTTTGAGGTTAACACTCGTACTTAGTTGGCAAATCATCATGGAGCAGTACACACCGGAGCAACGCTTGCAAATTATTCAAATCTACTACCAAAATTCGCGTTCGCTCACCGCAACTTTAAGAGCATTACGACCATTTTATCGTCGTCATCACTTACCTGCCACATCAACAATTCAACGCTTGGTGCAAAAATTTGAAAGCACATTGTCACTACACAATGTTCCAGTGCCAGTGAGACAAAGAAATGCACGAAGTGAGGAAAATATTGCCGCCGCTAGAGCATCTGTTCTTGATGACCCAAATGAGTCACTAACACGACGTTCTCAACAATTGAGCATTTCTGTGACGTCATTGTGGCGAATTTTGCGAAAAGATCTTGGCCTACATCCATACAAGATCCAGTTGACACAAGAACTAAAGCCGCTTGACCATTTGAAGCGTCGCCAATTCCTCAATTGGGCTGCACAACAATTTGAAAATGATGCTGAATTCCATCGAAAAATCATCTTTAGCGACGAAGCTCATTTTTGGCTCAATGGATATGTAAACAAGCAAAATATGCGTTATTGGGCAGGCACCAATCCACACGTGCTTCACGAAACACAATTGCATCCCGGAAAAATCACTGTTTGGTGTGGATTACATGCCAGAGGTGTCATTGGACCATATTTTTTTGTTGATGATGCTAATCGTCATGTTACTGTGAATGGTAATCGTTATCGCTCCATGATAACTGATTATTTTTGGCCTCAATTGCAAGGTATGGACTTGGCCAATATGTGGTTTCAGCAAGACGGCGCTACCAGTCACATGGCACACGCAACAATTGACTTATTGAAAACCAAATTTGGTGAGCGTGTTATTTCGTGAAATGGACCAGTTCAATGGCCGCCTAGATCATGCGATTTAACACCATTGGACTATTTTCTTTGGGGCTATGTTAAATCTTTGGTCTATACCAACAAGCCGGCGACGTTACAAGAGCTAAGAGAAAATATTGAACGCGAAATTGGTGCAATTCGGGCTGAATTATATGAAAAAGTGGTGGAAAATTGGATTCAACGATTGGACTTCTGCAAACGTGCCCGCGGTGGTCATGCGAGGGAAATTGAATTTCATACATAATTGCCACTAAATGTACTTCAAAACATAATAAAAAATTTTTAGATATATTCATTCGTTTTTGTTTTATTTTAAAAAAAAGTTTGAGCGCCCTTAATGAAAAACCCTTTATAAGACGCAAGGCTGGAAAAGGGTTAACCATGTAATTTCATATCAAATTTTCGACTTTATATGTGTTCCTTCTATTTTAATTAGACTCTATTATTTTCTATATCGCCACACCTAGATCAAAACTAATACAACTCAAAAAAACAAGAATTTTGAGTTATTATTGTATTTGGATACTCTTCATGTACACAACTAACTTAGCCCCAGTTCTCAAATAATGTCACTTTAGGATACATTTATGACCTAAAAAGTTATTTTCATAACTTTAGTAACAAAAAATGAAGAAAAATGTTTCTTTGCCTACTGAAAAATGACTTTTTGAGTTGGCTTTGTTCTGATGATGTTAAGTGTGCGATATATTTTTTGAATGGATTTTTGTTAATAATCTAATTTGTTTGAATTATCCAAGAACTATATGTTCTAAAACTGATTTCTTCATTGAGCTTCATAATAAAAAATATAATATAGTCGATTCTGCGTAATTGGGACACATCGGGACCAGGAAATTTGACCCAATTAAGCGGCAACCCCACTTAACCGAAGCGAATGTAAAATACAACAATGAATATTTATCTTTAAATATACATTATGTATTAACTCCTCTGACTTCACCTTCAATGCTGTGCCGCTGATATTCACGCCTCGCCCACTAACTATAGAAAACTATTGATCAAATACTCGTTCAACATTTGAATCCTTTCCCTCACATTTACTATTGAATGTTCCTATTTGTCCTTCCTGTAACACCAGTTGCTCACGCAGTTGATTTTCTTGTTGTAAGAGACCCAATATGGTATGCCAGTCACGAATAGTTGTAGTCACGAAAAGGTACGTAGGTTGTTAGGCGATCAGCGTGCCGCCACACTGACACGACAGTAAACATTGAAGTTATGTGTTTAATATATACTGTGATCTTAAATTTACTGTCCCAATTAAGCTGAATGTTGTCTCAATTAGGCAATGTAAATAACTGTTGTTCCTTGGTTTGATTTTCATTCTTTAAATTTAGCCCAAATAAGCGGCTACGCCAATTAACTGACGGGTCAATTAAGCAGAATCGACTGTATTACTTATTATAGTAAGTAATCTAATAAAAAATATATATAAACAAGTCAATTTAGACACACGAAAAAAATCTATCTATCGAAAAAATATTTAGTTGCTACCGGTATTTGAACCTGGACCTCTTCCTATCCGGGGAAGCACGTTCTCTATTTTTGCTATAGCAATCCAATTCATTTTTTAACTTATATTCTGCAATATTTCCAATTGAAGACATCATTCCAAAAACGGAACTTGTCAAAAAAACTGATTTTTCAGGGTACTGTATAAAAACGTCATAATGTGGCATTGCATTTTATATGTCATATTAGAACATATACTCTAACACATTTTTAAATGTTTGCATACTTACCTACTCATAGTAAATAAAATAAAAAATTCCAAAGTGACACATTGCTTGACATTGACATTTCAACATTGCCCCAGTGCAGTGATGGTGAACCTATGACACGCGTGTCGAAGGTGATACGCCACAGTGTTTTGGGCGACAAGCCAGCGTTCACTAATATCGTAGTTATCAAAGAACACGTGTCCCACCACCAGACAACAACGTTGGAATTGATCACTACATACATACTACATATGTATCTCTTTTGGGTCTCACTTTGTGAAAAAAACAATATAAAGATATACATATAAATTCAATTTTATCGAAGAAAATTGCTGTTGCGCTATCGGGATTCGATTCTGGATCTCTTTTAACCGTTTCATTAATGAAATGTAGATGTATTAATTTGAAAAAGTGTAACGTATAAGTTTAAAAATACTGTCGCTGTAGCATAGTTGGTAATGCACATTCCCCAGATTGGAAAAAAAAGATCCATATTCGAATCCCGGTAGCACAACAACAATATTTTTTGATAAAATTGATTTTATATGTATATCTTTCTAATTAATACATTTAATTAGTATTTAAAATATCAGACCTATGTTCTGAATAATTACAACTTCACAATAAGAATGCGTTCTCCTTAATAATTAATTAATTGACATCAAATCAAATGCTATGGGTTAATTTAAATTTAAAATATTGGACTTGGATGCCGTGTCTTACAGAGTATCGGGTCTGGTAGACCCCTTGCTTCTTCATCGTGGAACGTGCCTTAAGGGCCTGTTAAAATTTTATTATTATTTGTTTTTTGAGTGAAATTTTCTGCAAAATGGGGCAGTGCCTTAAGGGCCTGTTAAAATTTTATTATTATTTGTTTTTTGAGTGAAATTTTCTGCAAAATGGGGCAGGGACTGCTGGCGCAGTGATTTGTTAACCTTTAAAGGAGGACAGTTTTGAGGCGTTTGATACTTTTAATTTTGGTGCGGGGGAGGGGGGGGGTTAACACGCCAGCAAAGTTAAATTAGATTTTCTGAATTTTCAACATGCCAAGCTCAAAAGGTTTGGCATGTCACCGTCCGAGTGAAAACTTTTTAAAAATATGAACAATAAAACCGCATTTCTGTAATCATTAAAGTTTTCATTCATAAAAATGTTAATATTATACATAATGTCTCATCCCCACTGCCGTTATCAGACTGATCAATGTCACAGTGTCTGAGTTTCAAACAAAAACTCCCCATGTCAAGTGGACACGCACCATCTCATTTTCGTACAAAATGTACAAGTGCCGTTTTCGGAAAGTTGTCTTCAATTGATACATCTACTATTCGAATTTTAAAAATAAATCAACTTTATACTACGGTTAATCTCAAATACCTTTGAGAGTAAAACCCGATAAGAGAGGCAAGAATTAAATGAATTAATTCATTTTATTAAATTGGGAAACTTGTTGAATTGAATTGAATTACCAACATTTTGTCAGCATTACTGAAATAGTACTTACTTGAGCACACTGAGCGAGGCCAAGGACAAACAGTTCGGGCCAGCATCGTTTTATAAGGGATAGCTGCAATTCTGAACTGTGAAAAGATAATTAAATTACAAATTAATAATAGACCTTGGGGCATTCATTTCTTAATCAGGAAACTATAAAATATTGCAATGACGAGTATCTGGTTTTACCGTTATCTTTATAATACATATTACCAGAGAAGGAAGAAAGCAAGACAATGTGCAAAATATTTGTGGGTAATAAATGCTTGGAACAAGTAGATGAGTTTGTGTATTTGGGAAGTATGTTTGACAGAAACGGAAAGGCTGAGAATGATATCAAAAGGAGGGTGATTGCAGGGAATAAAGTGAACAGCGCTTTGAATGGAATTATTATAGGTAATAGGAACATGTTAAACGAGGCAAAACTAGCAGTACACAATGGAGTCCTGGTACCGACACTGATGTATGGAAGTGAGGCCTGGATCTAGCAAAATAGGAACGAAAGTAGACTGAATGCAGTGGAAATGGGATCGCTTAGGCAAATGTAAGGAAATAATGTAAAGCTGATCTTAGTATAGTGAATAAGATTAAGAAAGAATCACTAAGGTGATTTGGTCATATGGAATGGATGAATGAGAGAATGGTAAGGATGATATATAATGAATTCAATAATAAAACTATATAATAAATATTTATAATAACTCTGTTAATTAGAAATTTGTCATAATTTAAACATTTTCAAACACTCGAATCTCAAATACGAGGGCAAGTCAAAAATTATCAACATTTTCGTTCCACGATTTATTTAGACTTTACTTTAGCCAAGCTCGTCGTAATAATTTGATGGGCTTAATCGTGAGTGATGTTCAAAGAAGAAGACAAAAAAAAAACACTTTTACGTGACAAAGCGCTGTCCCCGTATTGTGATACAAGTCTATGATGAATTTCAGCCTTTTTCACTCTCCAACCAGAGAAATCGGATCATTGCCCGTTGTTCTTCCTTGGTGCGAACTGTTAGCGGAGCGGACATATTTATTCTGTAATAGCCGGAAGGCAAATGTCGCGATCGGGATCAAATTTCGCACACATGACCGCTGTCGTACCAACTCTAAGCACGCATGCAGAAGGCAGGATGACAACCTCGAAGGTGTGTTATGCCGAAAGTGTAGATAATTTTTGACACTCCCTCGTAGTATATTTTTAGATCCTCGTGCCATAAATCAATTTTTAAATCACGTAATTTATAATGTGGGCGGCTTTTTGCCCGTGTTCACCAATGTGGAGCCTCTTTTATTTGTGCCGTGATACCTGCCGACACACCATACACATGAAATGTTTCCTCAAGATAAGAGAATTTTTTTAACTAAATCATTGTTCGAATTCGAATATGTACATTAATTCAAATGACTATTGGTTCCGCGCAATATATTCTTTTTTGGTCACTTGAATTTCAAATTGACAGGATTTTATTGTAATAAAGATTGATAATGTGGGAAGCGGGTGGGATGGGTAGGAGGAGTGCGGCATTATTTCGCACAGGGTTCTAAAAAGCGACAATGCAAAATTTGATTTAGATCAAACAAGATATATTTAATTTCATATTTCATCATAAAACTGTAATACATAAATACAACAAACCGAAAACTACCAGAAGATTGAAGACATATTTTTAAAAACTAGAAAGGGGATGTTAGGAATGAACCTGAGATCCGTGTCATGCGTGGGGGGCCAACGACAGCACAGCAGCAGCAGGCGGGCGCCGGCCTCGCACAGGGCGTGGGCGTGCAGGTGGCGAGGTGGTGGGGCCCCGGCCGCCTGGGCTGCGTTCGCCCACCTTTCTTCAGATTCTGAAATAACATCACTATTTTTCAACTTCTTACGAATATAACTGAACGAGTTTTCTGGCTATTCCGGGCTTTCTGATAATATTTAATACAGGAATAAAACATGCATTAGTTAGTTTTTTATTATTAATTAAGCACACTGTGGTACAATATCCTCCTCGGTCCTAGCGTCTCCCATAGGAGGCATAAAATAGTATCAGAAAATCAAAAATATTCAGTTTGCGTCTGTGATAAATCTTTTTGAAAATAATTGCTATAATTAGACAATAGATGACTTTAGATGACCGGTTCTTGAATGGTGAGAGGGTGATTATACCTGAATGGTGAGGTTCCTCTATTGTTGCCGGTGATTGCGGTCTCTGTGATAAGGACATGGCTATGTCGGCAGCGGGACCGTACGCTGATTGCAGGTACTCGTTAATATTCAGGGCGCCTGGAAAAAACAATGAAATGGAAAAATGTTATGGGTCAATGGTCCCTCTACGTTTGGATCACGGTGTACGCATAAAAAAATCTATTATGCTATTTTATAGACCGATGCTATATTTGTACGCTGGAGAGAGAAATTTTACCATACCAGTATATGGTTACTGGTAGGGTCTGGCATGACCACATTACTAATGAAGTTATATTAAGACACACAATAACAATTGTCAAGGAAAACTGGACACTTCAGATACATTATTTTACAATTCATTATAAAGGGATAGATAAGGAAGCAGAGACCTAAGTAGAAAGAAATCTTGGATATGTAACCTTATATTTATTATTATTATTATACATGCTCTATTCAGGCATTAAACATAATAATAGAAAATTTCATCAGAAGTGCAATATACAAAGAAAAAAATTATATAATATCAGGATGTTTTTCACAATCAAAATTAAAAATAAATTTAAAATGTAAAGTAAAGCAATTTATCCATCATCATTGAGTTGAGACACAAAAAATTGAGATAATGTAGTCCTATAAAGAGTTAAATTTACAGTAAAAATGTCCACTACCTCCACATATTCATTCCCCAAAGAATACATTCTGGGGACTGCGGAACTAGCTAATGCATGTGTTCTGACATTACCACTGTAATAGAACAATGAATTGTGTCTTGCTGACCTCAATGGTGCGTGAAAGTCAAGCAGACCAACTTCAAAAAATGGTTTGGCATAGGTCAATATAACCACAAGATACTAATGTCATATTAATATTTTGTATACACACAATATATATATACATATATATCTTAGTATAATGAGTAAGATTAAGAAAGAATCACTTAGATTGTTTGGTCATATGGAATGTATGAATGGGGAGAGAATGGTAAGAAAGATATATATGTTGATGGCACAAGAAATAGAGGACGTCCGCGGAAACTTGGCACGACCAGGTAAACTAGATACTGGAAGATTGTCCTATTAGAAGCCACAATAACCGGCGAGCTTGTATGAGAAGATGTATGAATGTGGATGAGACGAGAATCATATGTCAGGACAGAAGAGTGTGACACTCTATCCTCTCTGCCTACCACGGATAAATGGTGTGATGGTAAATAAGTATACACACAAACTCAAATAAGTAGCCTTGCACTATTAAGGTAATGTTTGACTTAATTTCGCCCCCAGCACACATATCGTAACATTGGACTTTCAAATTATGCAAAAAAAAGTTTTTATTCGCAAACAATGATTAAAAAATTAGAGGAATGTTGGTTTAAATGTGTAAAAAAACCCAATATGCCTTAATATATAAGATTCTTCACATCATTTACAATACAATATGGAAAAAATGTTAAAACTTTGGACGGTGACATAATTACTCATGATAAACTCCACTAATTAAGTTATACAGAAAATTACAGTACCAAGAGGGTTAAGAGCGGAAACCTGCTGCATCTGCAACAGATTGTTGGCCAGCAGGTGCGAGTGCAGGAGCAACCTCGAGTCCTCCGGTGACGTCCCCGCTCCGTCCTGGGACGACGGGGGAGTGGAGCCGTACGGGAACCCTAAACAAGGGAAAAATTAACACGGATGCGGTTGACATTTTGTAATATATTTTGTGCAAATTTCTCACAAACACATTACAAACCTGAAGATCCTTTAAAAGCTGCAGCCAAATGTGCCAAATGAAAGGCCGGAGTCGGTGGGGAGCTGCGCCCAAAATCCATCGGCTCATCTTTGGCGGCCACCATCTAAAATATAAAGATTTTATGGTACAATTCCTGCAACAATACTGTATATCAGTTTTAACAAATCGACCCCTTAGAATAACAAGTAACATTTTGGGCTAATTTGAGTTATTGCATGTAAAGGATTCCAAATGCATTATTCTCTATTTCTTCCATACACACCAACTCTATTTCACGGATATTAAAGGAAATAGCAAGAACTGAAAGTTCCAACCGCATCGGTTATTTATTTCAATTTATGGATCATTATTGTTCATTTACAATGTTTTTTTATTATTTTTAATTTCCCTCATCTCACAGTGGTCACCTGACAATACTGAAAATAAGTTAATACCTTAAAATTGATCATATTTGCATACTCAAAACAAAATATACATTAATATATGTTGAAATTCAATCAAAACTTTTGAGCTCATTATCTCAAAACAGTAAGTATCAGTGTCAAATGGAACCTTGTTATTCTGAGGGGTCGAAATGTTGATAGATAGACAGAGCATTGGCCATCTTGGCATTTGGCATTCACAACTCAGATCTGCCCAAACCGATATACAGTGCTGTTGCAGGGGTAGTCTCAATTCGAACCGCTTGAATTAAAAATTTTGGCATAATGCAAAAAAAATTATAAGCGATTCAAATCATTAATTTCGTATTACAATAATATTATTAATTTGAAATAATCTGAACCCATTACATCATAAAACAATACATTTACATAATAATTCAAAAAACGAATAAAATTTTAAATTTTCATGTAAAAAATTTTAATTCACATGTGCAAAATTTATGCGTCGAGATAAGTTACCATAGGGAAGTAATAATAGTATTGTTATTGGACCGATTGAGAAGTACTGAGACTTATAGAATGCATATAGAAAGATCTCAATTAAGATGGCTTGGACACGTCTTGCGAATGCTAAAGGAATGACTACGAATGTGTGAAGACAAATTGGGTTCAGATTGGTCAACAAGTGCCAAAGTAGCACAAGACGTGGAAATAGAATTGACTTGTCGAGATTTTGATCCTGCGACTCTCCTAAGATAAGAGGATGATAATGATGATGATATGGGAACTTTGGGATTGTGAGAATTTTATATTAACAATGATTAAATTCAATTTATGTACTCAAAAAATTATTAAATCGAAATCTGATCGAAAAGTTGCTTTTTCAAATATTAAATAAATTGTGTGTTCACTTACATCTCTGGAATGGCCCAAATTGAACATCTTGTGCGGTCCACCCTCGCCTTGATCCTGCTCGGCCCTCCCGGCTGACCCAGCTCCGCTCCCTGCGGCCGCCCCGCCTCCACTCCTGTCCACGACGGGCTTGCGCTCGTGCTGCACGGCTGCAACACGCATACCCACTAGTACGTTACACACGCTACACGTTTACAGTGACCATTACCGTTCCTATATAATAAGCACTAACATTCCTATAATAATTATATCACACAGGATTGAGAGGTCGCCTAAGTGACGCCAATTAATTGATGTTATAAGGACACGAGGCAGTTATTAAAAATATATTTACGGTGAATCATCGGCGGGGCGCCAGAAAAACGTGAGATAGATTTCGGCAAACAAAGACTGTCATTTTTTGATAAAATACGTCTTGCTGGCGCCCGTTGCTGTCTGGTCGCTGAAATGGTGGGAAAAATATCAATGAATTAAATGTATTACTTTGTGACGAAATAAAACGAAATACACCGTGAGCGGGAACACATTGTCAATTCTGTCACCACAGTGTCCCTAGAAAGAATATATTTCTGTGTTTCATTTCTTCTGACTTCATCATCATCATCATCATCATCGCCAGTTGATAGAAGCAAAGATTTCTTTCGGCTGTACGCAACAATAATGTTGTTAGGTGTTATTAGCAACTATATATTAGCAATATATTGTAGCAATGAGCTCAAAATAACAAACTGTGATTTAATCACTGTTAGTTATCACACTCGCTACCAGTGATCGAGTATCTGAGAATGAAAGATAATCAAAGTCCCAGTTTTCCCAGCGAGTCAAAAGTAGCAATTTTTTTTCTTTACTAATATATTGTAAATTTTCAATTAACATGTTTTCTGGTAAAAAAAAAAAGTGTATTAAACATACATAATCATTTTTCTTAATTGGAAGATCATTGCACATTATACAATGGATAATGAGAAAATAATTCTGAAATTTTAATATTAGAGTTTTTACTTCCAAACCCCTTTTTTTTAACAAAAATGTATATTTGAATGCAGTTTTACTGGGAAAAAAGTATAGTTGCGATTGGTTCAAATATTTTACCACAAATAATAATATAAGTAATAGAAAAAACAAATTTAAGTTTTGCGTCAAAACCCTCCATAATTGAGTACTTAACTTCCAAATGGCTCAATAATGAAACTGATCAATAGTATTTATAGTATGTATATACCACTGGTTCGTGCCAAAGAAGATCAAATAAAGTGAGTGACAAACACCTCTAAATATGCATGTTGAGTTTCAAACACCTCTTAAAAACGATATAGAGGTATTATAAATATAATAATTTCTCTAAATCGACAATATATTTGTTATTTTTTTGCATTTCCTGTAGTATAGATGCATACACCTTATCTTCAAAATATCTAAATTATACATATATTATTAGTTTTGTTCAGAAAATCTTCTTAGCTTAATAGATTATTAACAATTCAAAATAAATCATATTTGTAAAAATATATGTGGCTCTCGAAAAAATTCCAAACCATTGTGCTACTCATATTTGGCTTTTGGTCCTAGAGTTTGGCGACCCCTGGTATAGTTAGTAAGATTAAGAAAGGATCTCTTAGGTGGTTTGGTCATATGGAACGGATGAATGAAGAGAGAATGGTAAGAAAAATATATGACGCAAATGTTGATGGCACCAGAAGTATAGAACGTCCGCGGAAGATTTGGCACAATCAGGTAAATCAGATACTGGAGGATGGTTCTGTTAGAAGCCTCAATAATCATCAATTTTGTATGAATGTGGATGAGGCGAGAATTGTATCAGGACAGAAAAGTGTGGCACTCTATCCTCTCTGCCTACCCCCACGGCGAAAAGGCATGATGGTAAGTGAGTTCATCAAAAAAAAAAAATATTATTCACAAAATTTGTTTTTTGAAATATAGAAACACAATTTTTTTTCATCGCAAGATGAATAGGCAATATTTCAATAGATACTCACAGTCAGATCGCATTCCAGAGTTGAGGCACTTCTGCAGACGGCAATACTGGCAGCGATTTCGATGGTGCTTCGTAACCTCACAGCTCATCGCTCCCCGGCACTGGTAGCCCAGCTTCTTGCGAATGGAGCGCTTGAAGAATCCTTTGCATCCTAGAAAATATATTTTATTTAGAATTAATAAAAATGACACATCCAAACATCAATAATTATACTTTTTATTTATATTTATTATAAGCATGATTTTAAAGTAGCTTGAAGCACAACAGTGAGATAAAACACAAGGACATTAAATTACACAAAACACATAAACACAATACAAGAATGTCTCACGACTAACATAACAAATTGTCTAGAACAAAAATTAGTACAATCTCGGCTCATCTACATCAGAGTATTATGACTTACCACAACACACAAAACAATTGACCATTGTCAGGTTTAAAAAAGGAGTGACAAACATACAAAACCATTTTATCTTCAACCTTTTAAATGCCATGAGCGTGTTAACACACCAAACTTTGTATGTCACGCTAAGCCATTAGCGCGCACTTTTGGAACTTGCACGCACTTTTGGAACTTGCAAAGATTCAAGTTATATTTTTAAATCATTTTTCCAGTTGTGGACGACAGCACAGCTTTTGATAGATAAGTCAAGACCCCGAAAGCCTAGTTTTACCCTATGCAGTGTCTCCCATTTCAAATAGAGTTGGCAGTTAAAAGGTTAATTGACATTGCAGTGACTTTGTAGTGTAACATGATTATTTTTAAATAAAATTTAACATTCAAAGCCATTTTACCTTCGCAACTGATGGCCCCGTAATGCCTGCCCGAAGCGCGATCTCCGCACACCACGCACAATTCCATCTCCCCTCCGCCCGCCACTCCCGGCAGCGCTTCCGCCCGGCCCCTCGAGCCCTCCCCGCCCTCCATTTTCAGGGCGGGCATCTCCAGCCTCATCTCCATCAGAGACGGTGCGTCAAATGATGAACTGTCCAATTGTAATGAAGGAGGTTATAAGTGTAATGGAGAAACGTCAAATTGTAGAGGCTGGGTGATGACGCGTAATCGTAGGTAACTGTTTTTGTAAAGCAGACCTCGGGGTTTGATGGACAGTGTCCATGTACTGTTATGTGAAATGGCTGAAAAAAATATTTTTAAAATTTTGTCACTGCTGTAGGTAGAATTTTAAAAAGTTATATTATTATTTGCTTCATAAGCTTCCATTACATATTATTGCCATAAAAAACTGAATAACTTATAAATTATCAATTATACAGAGAGAGATTTAGGGCCGGTTGTGTGATCATTAGTAACTTTTTACTAAAGTCCATTGTTAAAATCGTTTGCGGGTTATTCGAACATCAAATTATCTATTGTCAAAGATGTCAAAAATAGATGGAGATGTCTATAGGTGACAAATAATCATGAAATATGCTTTCTATCTATGGATTTTTTCACCTAGGTGTTCGATATATGTCACTTTGGTGGTGACATTTTATCATATTATGTGTAATAATTAACGTGTTAACGAACTCTCATGAAAAAACACATGCGCAGCTTTATTTGTCATTTCTAGGTTCTTCCGCTAAATGGTTCTAGTTAATGCACTAACATGAAAACTTCGAATGATTTGCCCGTGAACCTACATACTTAATACATTATGTCAAATAAATATTTCATTTAGATTTAATTTGCAGAAAAATATAAAGTTATGTACAACTTTTTGGATTATATAGATTTGCAGGCCCTTGGTTTTGACATACTAAAATAAATATACAGTAAGACAGGCGTAATTTATGTAGACAATAATACGTTTTCTCATAAATTTTGCGTGTAATTTCTTACACAGCACCACATAGTAATTCCTGGCGACAGGATAAACATCAAGGGCATTCTCGAAAATATATATTTTACGAAACACTACGGAAATAGTAAGAAAATAAACCTATAAATAAAACTCAAAAGATTTTTGTAAAATAAAAATCATTGTACCGTATCCAGTTCTCAGTTTGGCTTTCAAAAAATCTTAAGTAATGTTTCTATTAAAATTTACAATCTCCCATTTGTTGAAACCTAAAAAGTAACGGGTCAAAAGGCCAGCGACCTCATGTCAAAAGGTATTTAACCCCAAAACTTAATGCAAAACCTTTCCAACGCGAAACAATTACACGCGAATCTCCACGAAAGGTCAAATAAACAGATATTTTTAATTTTATTTCATGAATAAGAATATCAATTTCACAACAAACAGTACATTCTTATTTTTACAGGTATACGTTCGTAAACAACCTGTTGAAGGTGATTGTAACACTTGACTTACGTTATCTGCAGCCGACGGAATTGAAGAACATCAAACAATACGGAATGGTTCAGATAAAAATACATGATCTTTTTTCATTTTGAACTACTAATAAACCAAATAATTTTTAAAATCGTGTGCGCGCACTGGACCGAACCACGGAATTTGACAGCAAATCATCAAAATGGCCGACGGATCATAGACATTGTTTTTTAATTACCAGGTGAACGAGATCATTTTGGCTATAGATTTTAACAAAAAAATACCATAAGCGACCAAACAGAAATTTTGAAGTTACAATCTACTTAAATATAATTCTCGCCGTTTGTATGTCACACTTTTAATAATGGCCTGCGAGCGTAAGACATATACACGCATATCGAATAAAATACGTTTGTAAAAGTCTGGAACTCGGCCACTTGACTAAATATGAAAAATATTGATCTGGACATTTCATTTTTTTAACGAATGAACTGAGTTTAACCTGAGTATATACCTACTTTCCAGTGTATTCTATGATAATTTAATTACTGATTATATGTTACTCGATGAAAACCAGGGAAAAAACCATATTTTCTAATATACATAGAATAATAATTCGTAGATACTAAACTTTTGGTATCGAATTAAATTATTATTGAACATAAGAGAATTAGCTTTACGTGACACGCCAATAATTTAAAATAGGAATGTAGGTATAATAGGTTTTGGAAACATTTGTCAGTTCGCATTTGGTAATCATAGAGAGTAGTTGATTACAATTTTTTATGGAGCATCTATCACCTCAATAACGTATTTAAGTCATTAAAACATTTTGTCTAAATAATCGATCGACTTCTGAAAAAAAATCATCATGAGCGACAAAGCTCATTTCGATTTGGCGGGTTTTGTTAATAGACAAAACAGGATTTATTGGGGCACTGAAAATCCACCAATGACCTTTACACCCACGCAGAGTTACTGTGATATCATTGGGTCCTATTTCTTTCGGGATGCAAGAGACAATGCTGTAACTATTAATGGTGATCGCTATTGTCACATGTTGGAAAGCTTATTGGTGCCAAATTAGGTTGATTGGGCCTGCAACACGTATGGTTTTAACAGGGCAGCGCCACCTCACACACAACCCGAGCTACGCTTGAAATTTTTCCCGGCCGCATATTGACTATGTGGTGATATCGACTGGCCTCCTCACCTGATTTGACGGCTCATGACAATTTTCTGTGGGGGTACTTGAAAGGAAAGGTCTATGCCAATAAGGCAACAATGATTCCGATGCTACAGGACAATATTCGAAATGAAATATCTGAAATAACATTCGAAGTGTGCGAGAATGTTGTGAAAAATGATTAAAAGAGCACGCATTTGTGCCGCTGCCAGAGGCGGCTACTTGGCCGATGTCATATTCTATACATGCATACATACATTCCATAATAAACCAAATAATCAATAAAAAACCAAATTAAGAAATTCTTTCATTTTAGTTATTTAAAAAGAATATCAGCCTGAAACATAATAATCACCAGTACAAACCTATGTACCTCGCAAAGCCGCACAGATAGTGCCACCAGCTGTCGTTCTTATGAAAGTATTTTATTCACGTAACAAAGCTGGTCAACCTTAAAAAATCTTGTTTTGAAATTTTAATAAAAGTTTTTCGAATTAATCTTCCGAAATCCTTATTACTTTCACACCCTTCAATATCTTCAATTACCTTCAAAATGTTGTCTTAAAATTCAATTTCCAACTAACGACTTAATTTGTGCCTATCCTGTGGAAATATTTTTTAATATCTGTTATCCCTCAAACAAAAAACTTCAATTGAATTTGAAAAATAAAGTCAATTTTCAATTTAAAGAAATGTGGGAACATTCCTTTTTATTTTCTTTATTTTTTGTCAGTCAATAAATGACATTCATAAATATATGGGAACCAGGCTTTATGGATCAATCTTCAAAAAATAGAACATCTGAGGGCGCAATACTTTCCAACCATGTGACACTTAAATTTAAAATAATTATATATTCTATTCAACACGGAATCATTTTACTTCAAATGTGCAAGCATATATAGCTGTTCAGTACGCGAACAAGACTGTAAATCTGACAGGGGTGGCTCGCCGATTCGCTTTGCTGCTCGGATGCTGATGTCTGCAGCGGCGTGCAGTGGTTCCAAAAATCCAAATCTTCATCCAGTGTCGATAGCCAAGTCGTGGAATTATACAGGGTCGGTCCAAAGTGCACAGCCAGGTCAAAATTCCAACAGAAGCAAGTCCAGGGTCAGCGGGGGTCAGAAATAAAAAGGCTTGTATGATGTAGAGAAGTCCAGCGGTGAAGCACACGAGGCAAGTAAAATTTTCGCCCGCTGGACCGTTTATTTATATTTAAAAATCTCAACTCGGAGTGTCATACCCCAGCAAATGGCCGGGACCAATCAGGGGGCTCACAATTTCCCCGCGCCACCCCGATACGCGCCGCGCCGACACCACCTGGCGGCCAAATCAGGAAACTTTGGTCATTTTTTCCGCCGTCCAGTGTGGGTCGGCAGAACTGACTTTCGTCATACATTTTCACATTTAATAATTTTATTCCACATTTCCCAGGCATCGCGAGTACTTTTTATTACAAACATGAACCTGCCTCGCGATGCCTGGCATATTACAATACGGGCGATAGCCCAGGGAATTTATTAACGCACCTCAAAACTAAAAATCCATTTTTTATTAGTACAGTGATTTTTGAGGTGCGTCAAACTATCTCTGGGCGATCGCCCTTACAAAATTCTATAGGTTTCTACATTCATTTTATTACAAATAATTTTTTATAACGAGATATATGGAAAAAACTAAAGTAATTTTTCCACGCGGTGCCGGGGCGTGGCCTCGGCCGTAATCCGGCTACCCCTTCCCCTCGGCCGCCGCAGTGGCGGCGACTTTCCAGGGTCGGGGTGTGGTGGCCGCGCTATTGCCGTGAAACGGCCAAGTTCGGATCGCGGCATGCTTCTCGTTCAGGCCGGGGTGCCGCGGGCTTCGCGGCCGAGGCCCGGGCCGTCGCACGCTCGGGCCGGAGCGCCGCATTTCTCGCGGTCGCGCGGCTGTGCGGAACAATAGCTTACTATTAAAAATAGGACGAACATTTAGACGAAGGAAACTGCATTATCACCGGTCCAAAACAGGCACTTCATTGCCTACCGAACGTATTATATAAACCTTAGTCTTATAGTTTACAAGGTTCTTTTTCTTCATTATGTGCCGTCTTTTATAAAACGTTGATGGCCAAGTTGCAATATACTTATTTATTTTGTGCAAGATATAAAAGATCACCAACAATTTGGATATTCGGCTACTTTCTGAGATTACTAAGCGAAAATAATGTCTTTCTACCTACTTTACATCCTTTTATCCTATTCTTATTCACATTGCGGAGATTGTCTCTGAAGTATACAGCAAATGTTGCGCGTGTACACAATTCTTATCAAGACTTTTCTTTATGCGCCGCCTTCACCATGTTGCAGTATTATATTGATTTATCCTGTATGAGATCACTAACATTTTGGACATTAACTACTTTCTGGGGAAATGCAGCCAAGATAATCTATTTTTACCTACACCCCGGTATCAATTTGAAAGTGCAACATATAAATTTTAAAATTAGTTGTCAACTTACTATGTTGGTGTTGTATAATTGGTTAATGCATTTCCCCGGATGGGACGAATCCCAGTAGCAACAAAAATATTTTTTTGATAAATTAATTATATATATATATATATATATCTCTTTCTAATTAATACATTAAATTTGTATTAAAAATATCAAAGACTTATGTTCTGAAACATTGTAATTTCACAGTAAGAATGTGTTTTTCTCCTTAAAAAATCTTATTTTTCATTCCGGAGAATGTGTTCGAAGTATGCAGCTTTTCTTGATAATCATTATTTATTAATCCGTTATAAGTATAATGATACAAAACAATTTATTTATTTTTATTCTACACTTCTCTAAAAAGCATATACTTGTGCAGAGAAGAGGATTACATATTAATAATTATTGTTTGCAATAACTAGCTTATAATAAAATAAAATATGATAAATTAATAGCAACAATATAAAAATATACATTTTGGGATACATTTTTATTTTTAAAGTGTTTTTGATAGCATTGATCATTTCATTAGTATCATTAATTTTCGTGATGTTTTCAGGTAAGTTATTAAATTATTTTTTTCCTATGTGCATATAGCGATGTTGTGCAAACGTGTTGATTTTTGAGCATGAAAATACAAATTTAAACCTAGTATGATTTTCAGTAATAAAATGATAGTTTTCTTTTTCTTTTAATATTTCAAGAATAGAATTTCTTTTAAATAGATCACAAAATGTTGGCACTTTGAATTCTTCAAAAAGCAATTTTGTCACATAATCTTTTGGTTTTTTTAATTTATTACTTTTATGATAAGTTTTCGTACATTTTTTACTAGAATCAGGTTATTAATATTATAATTAGTTCCCTTGAAATATTCATGCGTCTACCCTGCCTTATACTGGTATGGTAATTTTTTTTTAGTTTCTCCTCCAGATAATAAATAATCCCACAAATAATAGCACAAAAAAAAAATTGATGCACATACCGTGATCCAAAATTAGAGGGAAAATTGTATACAGCTTATTTTTATTTGAAAGTCATTGCTAATTCTCTTGATTTACTCATGTATTTAGTATTATCTCTTCATTGGTAATGTGGTCCGCCCAGGAGATTATTAGCATACATCAATTCAGCCATATATCAAACGTCTTCTGCGTTTTAAATGCGGCTTTTTTTAACGTCTAGGCCTCGACTCCATAGATCAGCATGGGTATGACGTAACATTTAGTTGCTCCCCAACTGATACTGATGGTTTAAGTCTCGATTGCAGAAGAGTTTATTTCATTTTCACAAAAGCGCTTCTCCCCACCTCAATTCTTATCTTAATTTAGAAAGTGGTAGAACCAAGGTTTAAAAATTAATTAATAAATGGTACTTTGCATCATATTCGTAAAACAAGCACAAATATTTTTTGTATTTCTTTATTTTCATTTTTAAATTTATAGCACTTTATAAAATAACGTTTACAGTTAAGAATTCACGACCAACACAAACGAAGGGGGTAATTGTAAACTATAAAACAACCGAACAACTTTTAACGCTAAACCTAATTAATTATATTCATTGTAGTTCCTACAGAAGGTACAATCGACCCCCATTTTGTCCCTTATTGCAAACATTCAACGGACGCCACCATTCAATGGGTCAAAAGATAAAAAAAACTTAGTTTACATTGTTAAATTTCAAATGTGTGGTGTCCACAGTTAAATGTCTTGCCCAATCAGTGTTGCCAACACAAATAAATATCCCTTTAATAAAAAAAAAATCTGTTTAAGAGTGGCAACACGGCCGATACCTTAACAGCAGTTATCTTTTTTACACCTACGAAACACTACCACCTAGTCATAATCTTACATCGCCCGAGTCAATCGACATTTCGATAATATTATAATTAATTTATTGAAAAATCACCTTAAACATTATCAAACAGAAACATTTTTTATTAAATAAGACTTTTTAAGTCGCCAAACAATTTTTTACATACATTTCTATTCTTCTAAGACTTAAAAAAAAACATCATCATCGGGGCAACACTGACTCACTAGTATGGGACTCAAAATGGCGGTTGTAAATTTTCAGTAGTATCTCTCAGATGAAATATTAATTACTCATTTAAATATATTTATCCACTCAGGAGTTAATACATGATTTGTACATCAATCACAAAAAGAAAATAATGCTGCTATATGGATCAACTAAATACATGTTTTAGTGGGTACTGTATTATTTTTCAGATTTAAAAAATACATTTAGGTATTAGTTAGTTATTTAAAACACAAATCTATGAGAATGTGATCTAAATCATCCATGATTTATGTTTACTATTAACATCTTAATGATTCTCCACAAATTTAAAGCCTATAATACAATATTACACTTTTCAAAAATATTTATGGAAGTCGAGTCGGCTAATGTGATAATTAAAATTGGCAGAGAAACTAAAACCACTGTGAAACTGTTGTTTAATTTCGAGCCCACCACACACTTGAGACGAGTAAATGGATATTTTAGACCTCAACATCCATGAGTGAAATCGATTCTTATCCAAGTGCGAGGGGGACTCTTTACAATAATCTTTGGCATAGATTTTTAAATTATTAAATTATTATAAACAATATTAAATTTGTTCATACACACATAGCACGGAATAAAGCAAAATAAGTTTCTGACTTTTAAAACAGAGAATCCACAAGTTTGATGTAAAATTTTAGCTATTCAATTATGAAAGTCACATTTTAATCTTCTTCACCGCATTTTGGATACCGTACTGTAAAAGCAGTTAAAATTATAAAAATACTGTGAAATTTACTATGTATTACAATTTTCTTTCAACCATTTTACCTCTGCCAATACTATAATCATTATTATGGAACAATTAATTGTTATCAACCTTAAATACAATGGAGCTAAAAATGCGATTCTTTTTCAATATACATAATTAATAACTTTTTGAGTTTTACAATTTAACTATACACGGTACACCTAATGAAACATTATTCCCCTTATAAACTTGGTTCGGGATTACATGTAGAATGAAATAATATTGTGTATTAAAAAAATAAAATTTAGAGTTCTACACAAAAAAGCGATTGGTAAAATCAAAGTCCACAAAGTACTGCTGAATAAATAGTATGTTACAATTTGTTTCTATAAAAATTTTATCAAAAAAATATATTAAAATCAAGGATTCAAAAATGAAGCTTACAGAATTACATTAACAATCTAAATGAAAACCATTTTTAGTTATACCAACAAAATTTTGAAAAATAAAAATTTAATACATTTAACAACCGCCAAATTGTCAGCCTACATCGATATGAATACATTCCACGCTCCTTTTGAATGGAGCAAATATAAATATATATTTTTTTAGTAAATCATTTAAAAACGCGCAATTCACACTTTGGATGTACGTCAATTTAGACGTAGCACTGCCTCTGTGATCACGCAGAAAATATCTAAAAATATCAACAAATGTGCGTACATTTCTTTGTCATTCTAATAAACCGTCTGCCATTTTTCAATACTAACATACACGCAAACGCACGGAATGGGGTGTGTAAAAAGTATATTTCAAAGAAATGAGGTTAATTAATACAGCATGTGGTGTAAAAGTTAATTTTAAACAACAAATTATGATATATTAAGCTTTTTAAAGCTATCTGTGTATGTTATTTTGCGCGACAATTAAGTTTGACATGCGTCAGAAGTTTTCAACTCAAAAGTTAATTTTAAATCCCCGTTCCGAATTTTGCAAATGCAACAAAACATATTTTTACAAATTAGATAATAATTGTTCTAAGTACAAAACAAATGTCACACATCTCCGGGATCAATACTAAATTTTCAGTCGGGAACTATCCGCAAAGTGTTATTTACAAATCAAATATGGCAGATATGTAAAACATATCATAGATTCAAAACATGCTAAGGTCTTCTTAAGTGTCTTCTGCAGAGTAAACAATGCAACAGTACTCAATTAGGGATTATTTCAAAAGAAAATCAGCAATCAACGTAGGGAAGAAGTGTTGCTAGATATAAATTGAAATAAAATAAAAATAGTTTTCACCCTGGCAATTTCGCATAGCACAGAAGCAATTGAAACAATGTACAATAAATATATCAATGTACCGCACTGGCCAACACATCTAAATGATTAAAATCCAAAAATATTTTTAATTTGATTAACACACCGACAAGGACATTATATTAAAATAAAATTAATTCAACTAAATCCATATGTTTAGGTTAGAATCTTAAAAAAATTCACAAAATTAAAGACAAGTGAAAAATTAATCATGCGCGCTAGCCTAAAAATATACATTAAAAAAATAACATATTTGATTTGCAAAAAACTTTACCATAGAAAATATTCCAAATTCAAAAAGAATACTTGGAAGTGATAAACAATGCATCAAGTACTTACCTCGCAAACTAAAAAAGAAAAAAAAAACAACATCAAATTACAAATATTATTATACAACAATTTAAATTACATATTTATGATGGCAAAACCTAGTCATTATATGTATACTTACAATTAATTACTGTTAAGTTTTTTTTCACCTTCAAATACATCTATATACACGGATAAATCTGAACATTGCAAATATGTTCCTGAAGCTATAGACAATTATATACATAGAGATGTTGTTTATGAATTAAATTGTAATTATATTAAATATAGTATAATAGCAATCAAACATAGTTACATTTTAATACATTATTTATTTTTTACACAAACCTTGACTAGAACTGAAGATTTTCATTTAAAAACCTCCGCCGACTCTTCTGTAAGGAGGATTGCTATTCAAAATTCAAATGTGAAATGTCACAATGAAAAAAAAAAAAACACAAATAAAATACATTCCGAAATGTGACATTTCATAATATAATTTCACATGTGAATGAATTATTATTTCTCAAACTAATAGAAATATATTGTTATTCTTAATCACACGCAAAACTCGTCATTCAAGAGTCCGGCATTTAAAAACATAGTTTTCAAACAACAGCTACACTTTGTTAACATGTTAAACATTTTTCTTATAAAACATTATATTAATAGCATTATTAGCTAAATTTGCCTCCATGCGACCGTCATTCAATGGAATTTTCAAGTGTTGAGGCCAACGTCACGTATTGCCAGGACAATTCAAAATTGTCATTATAGAAATTTTAATATTATTCATTAGGTATCACTACTAGGCGTGCCTAGTTTTGAAACTGAAAGTTGATTGGTAAAAATGCCAAAATGAATGCAGATTACATTTTAACACTTGTGTAGCGATTAGTCAGAATATAATAGGGCCAGGAATTTAAATAAATTATATGTTACAATTTCTGTATCTAAATGACATTTTCATGTTTTAACCGAGGAAAAAAATTATTAACTTTAGCTGTTCATTCCCGACCCCCTCACATTATGGCGCCAAAGATTCTATGATTAAATATTTGTGGACATGTAACGCCATATCTTGATTCCAAAGTAGATAATGTTGGTTCAATATTAGATTAGGTTCAAATTAGAAACTCGACATTCCAATGTTTGGCGTACAATACTGCACTTTTATTAAAGAATGTATCAGAATACCAAAACACGAATTTCTATGATCTTGAAGTGATCAGAATGTAGTATTCTGTAGTTAGACAAAAACAGGATTTGGACCAAACCAAACCAAACTGATTTGGAATGTTATACAACAAATGTTCTTCTACGAATGTTTGAATTATAAGAACTGTCGGATGGAACACGGTGTCTATTTCTAATTTTCACGTGAATTTGGTTACTTTCAGTGAGAATAGTTATGGCTATTGCAGATGACTTATTTAAATATCTTTGAAAAATTCTTAGGGTTATATGTGCCCATTATTATGAAAGTGGTCAAGTCAAGAAATTGAAAAAAATTAGTGTATCAACTATTTTGCGTCACATTGTTTTAAATTAATATATGATGTAAATTGTAACAATTATGAAAAATTTGAATGTGAATTCAGTGTATTGATATGACGTTCAACGGTATTCCGCTAGTGTTTATTTTGATAATAGAGTAAGTCATTTCAACTTTAATCTTTTTATTTCCTTGTAAGCTACATGCAACATTTATGTGTCGAAATAAATTATAAATTTAGTAGACTAAATAAATTGTGCAAAATTGTGTTGAATAATGTAAAATTATTTTTTTATCAATTCAAACGCAAACTTTTAAATATCTCGAAACAAAAAAAACATGACTTAGACCACTTTCATAATAAAGGGCACATATATAATTCCTGATTTTTTTAGTTGACCAAAAAAATATGTAAAGATTTCTCACTATCGCTGAACTCCTTAAGTTTTAAAAACAGATCATCATTTTAACATCAGATATCTTTTTCTCAATTCTGCATCAATCGGTATATCACTGCGTGCAATACCATTAATACAGATTCAAAATAAATCAATACGTCTTCAAAAGCCTCATATTGGTATCACACGGTAAAATTTATCAGGTTATATTTTCTGTGTTCAATGTGCCGTGGGTGGGGGCTTCCTCCTGGCGCGTCCTTTGCTGCTCTGGGGAGCGTGCGGAGCGGGCGAGGGGGGTGGGCAGCAGTGGCAGGAGCGCCGCGCCTGACCGGTACCACGCAGAGAAGCTCTCCGCCCAGCGGGGACTGTCTCTTCGGGGGTGGAACTGCCAGAATGCATTACTGATCCACCTGTTTGGATGAAATTAATGTTTCACTACATAAAACACAACACAAATTGGCAGTAGCGGCTTGAAATGAATAAGTTAGTACCATAATGTCAAATAAAGGATCTAGGGAAGAAATTTGCATCATCACTGAAGAGATAGTTTGTCAGAAATCAATTTTCTAAAGGAAGGCTTTGCATGTAATGCATTTAACCTATCGTTAACCTTCCCTCTAAGGTATGCGGGAGTATTTGGCACCATAGTACGCAAAAAAATATAGCGCGTACAAAATTTATAACAAGACTTATGTATGTTGAGACTCGTCCAATATTTCCATGCTAACAACAACTCACCTCAAGCAATAAATCATGGACACAAGACAAACAACGAACATCTACAAGCCAGTTCCAAGAGCAACAATGACATTTTATCAAAGATTCTACACGTTCTTAGCTCCGAAACTGTACAACACACTCAACACCGACTGGAAATCGTCCACTTCCAATAAGATTACACAAATATGGACCCGATGTACCAGTCAAATGTCAAATGGGTAGTACCGCTCCTATACTGATTCATGACGCATAAAGCTAATTCGCATTGTTTGTTTTCTCAATATACTAAAAAAAGATGACAAACATACCTAGTGCGTCCTTGATTTTTAAATCTATATTTTCCTTACTGCGATACATTAATGTGCGTGCTTTTTTTCTCGCTTGTTTTCTTTACATTAGAAAAAGATAGCAAATATTATCTTTGCGCCCTTCTAGGTAACATAATTCTCCCAGTTTCTGCGAATGTCAGTGCCTGCCAATCTTCTGTTCCATATTAATACTTATTTTTATTAATCATTATTTTTGTTTACGTAGCATTTGTATATTTTGTTGTACAAATGCTAGTACGCGGTTAAGTTCCTAAGACTTTCCGTGTTTTATAAATTTTCTCAAATCTCGCATCTTGTTAATTAACATAATATGTAAAAATAATTATTCTTATTTCTCTTAATATTTATGTGTTAGATATTTTGAAATTCGCGAATGCGTAGTTTGCGTTCCTCAGACTTTTCTCCGCATTTCATTAAATTTAAATTAAATCATTTTTATGATTTTGACTGATAATTTTATAATCTCGAAAATAACACTAACACTTGCTAAAAATCAAATTAATAGAAGACATTGTCAAAAAATATTATCCAAAATAAAATAACAGAAGAATACACGACCCCATTAATGACTTTGTCGACAGTATTAAACATGATGACAGATAGACCTTTAGCGTTGAAAGGCTAGAAATCTCATGGAGGGAAAAAGAGTAAGGAAGTGGAGATTGAAGAAAAAAAATAACAAGATGTCACAGGTGAGTGCGAATTGCCGCCTATACCATCAAAAAAAATAGTTTTAAAAACGCTGGAAACTTTTGTTGCTAACTTCAATATATCTGAGAAACGGTGGTATTGACAAGTTCGATAATTATGTCGTTATTAAAAATGACGCGAATAGATAATAAATAATAAAATAGATTATAATCAGATTTTTAAAAATAATGTTGTGATTTGTTTACGCTGTATTTTGACGACTTGTTTGTTATTTTTAAATGTGTGTATATTGATATATATATATATATAATTACTTCGAGTTGTAATGAAAAAAGTTAGTACCTATGTAAAAAAAAAAATCTAATTTTTGATATTTTTATTTTCATTATCGTAAATTATTATTCGAACTTTTTTCTTGATTTTCGGTCCCCTCAACTTTGAAAAAATGGGATTTTACTGTATTAAGTTTTTGTAATTTCATTGTATATAATAGATAATTATTGTTTTTAAAGTTAAAGTCCGCTTTCATTCTGGAAACCTTGCTTCTTATCTACACACCACACATCATATTTCAGATATCATTATTACACATTCTTCCGATGATGAGCAGTAGATGAAGTGAGAGGTGAATAGGTGATCTGAATCTCCAATCGAACTCACATTATATTTCATATTCTACCCTGTCTAACCAGTGAGAAATGTCCAGCCACACCTAGTAGGTGGATTGCATTCTACAACATACAGTTAGGAGTCATGTTATGTTAGGAGTCAGAAGTCTGAGCAAACATCGGAAACATTAAGATTGTCTTCAAATCAAATATGCCATGAGACCTTAATAAGAAAGGCTCTCAGCAATATGTATTAACCTGTCCTGAAGCACGGGTGTGAAGCACAGATGCCACAATGGCAATGTTCAATGTGGCACAAAGAGCCATGAGTGAGATCTATGTTTGGGATTTCACTACATGAACGAAAGACAGTGAATACCAAATAAAACTTGAAAATATTGGACACTAGGTGGTGAAATGGCAATGAATAGGAAAAGACCGGAAGGCGAAATTTGAGTAGGACAAAGGTCTGATGACACACAGGCAGAAGCAGGCCTATTGCACCAGCACCAGAAAAGCTTGGGAGTCGGGAGAGGCATGTATGGATGCAAAGATACTAAGGGTGATGATGAAAATGTAACATTGTACCCGAGTTGAAAATATATGACATATTTAATCAAGTTTCATATAGGCAAGACTAGATACACAATGGAGTCCTGGTACCGACACTGATGAAAGCAGACTGAGTGCAGTTAAAATGAGATCACTTAGTAAAAAAATAAGAAAATAATGTAAAGCTGATCTTAGTATAGTGAGTAAGATTAGGAAAGGATCACTTAGTTGGTTTGATCGTATGAATGAGGAGAGAATGGTAAGAAGATATATGACGCAAGTGTTGATGGCAACAGAAATAGAGGATGTCCACGGAAGACTTGTCACGATCAGGTAAACCAGATACTGGAAGATGGTTCCGTTAGAAGTCACAATAATCGGTGAGCTTGTATGAGAAGATGTATGAATGTGGATGAGGCAAGAATGGTGTGTCAGGATAGAAAGTGTGTCGCTCTATCCTCTTTGCCTACCCCTACGGGGAAATGCATGGCGGTAAGTAAATAAATAATCATAATAAATAATAATAAAGTTTATATTCTTTAGAAAAAATGACTTTATATTTCTTTCTGAACATAGCCATGATTTCTTTGAACATGAGTTGGCTGTACTAACAATTTACTGACAATCATTCAATTAATCAAATCATTGACTCACCACTTTGTTTAGTCAAGATGTTAACACCTTCGGAGCTACTGGTCTCGATTTCGGCTCCCATATTGATCTCCGCACTCAGTGAGCGAGGGCTGAGCACCCTCCTCATACCCGAACTCTTCAAACTACGACCCCAGGTCCTTCGCGAATTGGGATCCTCCCCGTCCGGACTGGTTGAGGTGTTGGAATCATTGTGTGATGTGTTCAAATCCAATTTCCTATTTGTGTCTTGCCCGCTGATGTTTGGCAAGTTCGCTGTGAGAGCGCTGTGCAGGATAGGACCGTCGGCCGCACTTGAACTATTTCCGGTTTTGATTACAGAGTTCAACCGCAAAGGCTTATGTGATTCCGCATTATGTCCGCCGATGCTGCTGCTGTCTGTGGAGTTGGTCTCTTCGCAGCTGGCAGGACTCTTGCAACACTTGTTACTATCTTCGGAGGAGAAGTCTAAGAGGTTTGTGGGTCCATGGTGTGGTAACGGTTCCTCAGATTGATTTGAGTTTGAGTTTGATTCCCAAAATAATTCACTGTGCTGTTCGGGAGAAGAGCAGGTTAGGCCGTCTCTTCCATCTCTTTCCATCATCAGTGTCTTCAAGATCATGGAGTCACCGGGACGTGTATCGTTGCTGCTTTCCAAAAGGAATGAGCGTCCGTTTTGTGCAATTCCCGGTGACGATTCGTTGCATAATTTTCCTGTGTTATCTTTCCCAGCCAACGAGAGCTGCCCTTCATTAGCATGCCTTATGACCTGGGCAACGTTTCTTTGTATGATGTTCGACGCTATGCAACCGGGCGACTCAGCGAGATTGACGTCTCTCGCAATATCAGAGTTGAGCATACCGTCTAGATGTTTATTGTTGACTAGCCCGTCTTTGCTCTCCGAGTTCATCGAGTCCGCCCCCTCCGAGTTGTCGTCCGAGCTCTGCAGGGAGGACATGACGTTCAGGGTTCGCCTGGGGAGGCCGACCATCGAGAAGTGAGTAGTCATCTTGGATGGTTGGTAAGATGTGGGCATTCCGCTACTCCCGACACCTTCTATTACACTCCTGACGACCTCGTTCCGTCTGTTGAGCTGAGTTCTGGCTGCAGATCTTTTGGCAGCGGAGCCTCTGAATGATATCTGTTGAATTAATGGAGATAACATATTAAAAATCATTTTGTGCTAAATATTACGACAGCTTTAATAGATTAAAATTGAAAACTGTATAAAAATTCTGAAACAATCAAATAAAATAAAATAATAATCTAAGGGTACCTTTACTACCAATATTTCAATACCTTGCCCAATACCTTGAGAATCATACCAAACATTACCATACCTGACTGTAACACAACACCAGAGTTATTTATAAATTTGAGCATCATACTAATATACAAATGTAACAGCTTCAGAATCATACTAAATATTCCAACACCCCTCTGTAACTCATACCATCAATATCAGAGCATCTTATACCTAGAGCATCATATTAAAATACAAATATAACAGCTTCAGAACCATACTAAACATTAGCAATCCTCCCTGTAACTCATTCGTTCAATATCAGAGTATCTTATGCCATGAGCATCGTACTAATATACAAATATAACAGCTTCAGAACCATACTAAACATTAGCAATCCTCCCTGTAACTCATTCGTTCAATATCAGAGTATCTTATGCCATGAGCATCGTACTAATATACAAATATAACAGCTTCAGAACCATACTAAACATTAGCAAACCTCCCTGTAACTCATTCGTTCAATATCAGAGTATATTATACCATGAGCATCGTACTAATATACAAATATAACAGCTTCAGAACCATACTAAACATTAGCAATCCTCCCTGTAACTCATTCGTTCAATATCAGAGTATCTTATGCCATGAGCATCGTACTAATATACAAATATAACAGCTTCAGAACCATACTAAACATTAGCAAACCTCCCTGTAACTCATTCGTTCAATATCAGAGTATATTATACCATGAGCATCGTACTAATATACAAATATAACAGCTTCAGAATTGTACTAATCATTATACCTAACTTCCAACATACCTTCAATATTTGATCTTCTATACATAAATATACACTTACAGTTCAAAATTTGTCCCAGTATTTCGATACTGATTCACTTCAAAACCATTAATAAGTTATATTGGAATTGATGATTCTTTGTCATTGCTTTTAAAATGGACACATTCTATCCGACTTAGTCATTTTTTATTTTTAGCTTCAATCGTGTAACAACCCCGAAAAAATATTACCTATTGACCAAGAACAAAATTCATTTAAAAAAGTAAACGAGACTGCTGCGACGAACGATGTGCGTTCAGTGTATGGTGAAAGTGTTTTAAAAACTCAAACGAGTCACATATGGTTTAGCAAGTTAGCAAGCAAGACGTCCCACCGAAGTTGATGATGGGCAACTCGGGGCGATGGTGGATGCAGACTGACCTTAAGAGAACTTGCAGTTATAGCTGATAATGGATATTATATAATTGACTAAATAAACATTGTTTCTTTTACAGTATTGGCATGTTTTGTTGACAAAAAACGGCAATCACTTTCGCAATCAATCTATTATTAATTTTCATACTGAAAATAAGTATATAAACAATAAATAAATGATTTTTCATATTCATATATTTCAACAAAATATTAACAGAACATTATATCTTTCACACACAAAATTTCGCATTAACAATAATAGAACATATTTAAAACATAATATAAAAATAATAAGATATCTAAGGCCCGGTTGTGTGATCAGCAGTAGCTTTTTACTAAAGTAAAAAGTTTTGCGAAAACGGGTTGTTTGATTGTTGGTAAAAAAAAAAATTTACTTTTCAAAAGTACACCCATAGTGAACTTATTGACAGTTAAATATGGTAGACTCTTACAGTTGTTACAGAAGGCAACCGACACATTGATACTTTGAAAGTTGCAGTATACGACAATTAATCATTCAATATACCGCTATTTTGTCTGATGATGATTTCGTTGATTAATATACGTAATCTGAAAAAATTTCACCACCAAAGTGACAGATTTCGAACGAAGAGGCGAAAAAATCCATAAATAAAGTATATTTCATGATTATTTTTCACGCCTATAGACATCTCCATCTATGCTTTGACAATAGTAAATTTGACGTTCAAACAATCCGCAAACGATTTTAACCAGATGGGGGGAGGGTTAGAAAAATTTACTACTGATCACACAACCGGCCCTTAAACTAGAAATTTAATTTAATTTTTACTAAAATTAATATATTACACTTTTATAAGAACTGCTATATTTTACAATAATTTTGCCATCACATGAATACTCAATGTTTAACAATACATATTGTTGCTTATAATATACATAGCACCATCTCAATATATATATATATATATAAGTAGGTGTAGGTGGTTAATAATATGGGGAGTTCCCGTTTTTTTATTTTTTATAAAATCACAGTATGTACAGATTAATGAACTTTCAGAATTGCTCACATCCTCGGGTCGTGGCCACCACCCTGATTTAATATATTGGCATACCTCGCTTGTACGGCAGGTTACGTTCCAGCGAAAGCTTAATGTCGTTAAAGCGAATCACAGCCTTTTTTCACTTGCCAGGGTATACAAAGTCCTAGAAACATGTTTTACACCATTAATAGGTCTAATGAACTGATGTACATATAGGAAAAATAAAAATAAAATGCTAGTGTCTGAATACATATCGAGATATGAAAAGTGATTGTAGAAGTTAGGAAGAGGATCGCTGCAGGAAATAGAACTGCTACATTGAATTATTACCAATACTGGAATGTTTACAAGAAGACTAATCCAACGCTCGTCCATACTGTATTGCCTTATGAGCGTGAATCGTGGACAGTCCCTGTCAAATTGGGAAAAATATCAGACAGTTTTGAGAAAAACACGCTGCGGAAAATTTATGAACCTGTGCGGGATGGAACAGTTTGAAGAATAAGACACAATGACGAGTTACACAGGATGTAACATACCTAGTCTGCAATATTATATTACTGACTAAATTACGAGTCGAAAACGTTTAAGGAATATGTGCCTAAACACAAACATGTCAGCGATATAAGAATTTTAAAAGAAAACATAATTATGCAATTATTTCAATTAATTAAAATATTTTATTGATTTTAATTTATACATAAAACATAATTTTTTTTTTAAAAAATAATTCTAATTTTGCATTTTTTACGAAAATGTCGATTTTTATTATTCATCAGAAGTTATACACCAGATTTAACTTTTTTTTTAAAACTATTACTTAGATATGACTATTACACTAATGTAAAACTAATAAACTGAATGTTACTTGCCATAATTAAGAAAATACAAGCATTATAAGAAAGACCATGACCTTTCAGCGTCCCACAAAATTACCTTAATAAAGAAAAATATTTTCTTATAATCTTGAAGCCAAGATTACGGAGACAATGCAGATTCTGCATGGAACCAAATTAGTAAAATGTTAAAAATGAATAGTTATAAACCATTCACTTTGCAGGACATATCAATTTTTGACATTTTTAAAAATAAATTATTTTAAATTATTATTTTTTATTTTAATATTAGAAAATATAATACATTTTAGAATTATCAGTAGGATATATATTTCATTTAACATTTATTTCTTCTCTATGAGAGTAGGACTCGTGTATAAAGAAGGAGTATATAAGAGATAATTTATATTTCAGTTAGTCTGTATATATATATATTTTTTTTACTTCAGATACAAATTGATAGTAGTCTGTAATTGTTCTAATTGTGATGGGAAGATAAATATTATATTTACTTGCATGCTTTGAGGCTTCAGTTACTATTTAAAATCAAGTTTTTATTGTGTTTTTTATTTAAAAATTTCAAACAGTGTAGATTTTGCACATTGCTTGAACATTTTCAACTCGTAATTAGTCAGGTATCCACCCATAAAATATTGTGGACTAGGTATGACATTTTTCAGGACCCCAAACTCTTCATTCGCATGAAACTATAGCGACTCAGATGGTTAGACCACGACCAGAGGATGCAGGAAGTGCGGAATCCTTAATTAATTGCAAGAGTACAAAAAGAATCCTTAGTAGACATCTAGATGGTAGGAGAAGAGTGGGATACCTTGACTTTGCAGGGAGGATGGTGTAAAAAAAGTCACAATAGAACTGCTACAGATTCCTAATTGGAAAACAGTCACCGAGAACTAGAATATGTGGACGTGAATGATTCAGGAGACCAAGGTGTCGAAGATGATACTCGGCATCACATTCAAATATTGAATTTGGGATCACATTCTCACTCTGCTGCATATAATACTCACATCTTCTGCGTCGTCCCCACCGATCTCGATCTCCCCACTGTGAAAGGTGGTGTTCGGGTGCATCCTCGCAAACTCTTCCTCCACGGGGCCAATGTGGTCTTCCTTGAGTCCGCCGACCAATGGCAGTGGCGGGGCGGCGGTTTGGCCGTCCTGCGATTGGTCAAACTGTGACGAGGGTGAGGCGGCAAACAGGAGCTCCGCCTCCGGGAAGAGATCAGAGGCAGACGGAGAGTCTACGCCGAGGTCTTCACACTCCTCGGACAGGGATTTCTGAGGATTTAATGCACACCATGACAAAAATGTTGAAACGCTCGTCACGTGATATAAAAGTATTTTACTTGATTTCAGTGTCATAGTACACTGGACTCTCTTTGTACACTGTTTCAAAATAACACGGTGCTACATCCCTTGCATGTACTATGCATAGAGAAGTATGCGGAAGGAGGCTAGGTTAAAGGGGAACACTACTGAACTGCATTCAGATATCATAACTGTGGCGCATGCTATTGGTCGAGAAGGTTTCGAAGAGCTTACGATTGAACATATCGCTGAATTGATTGCTAATGAAGTTCTCAACAAAGAAGAAATACTCAAAATTGTTTTAGAGGAGCACACCAGCCCCAAGGAAAGTAGTGACGATGACAAAGGAGGCCCAATAACAGCATATTCAATCCTTGAAGGCCTGCAACTGGCTATAATATAACAAATGTTCACAACGTAGAACGAGCTCTACAATTTCAACATGATTTGACCGCTTGCATGGTTCGTTACCATGAGTCATACAAGGAACTCACAAAAAAAATAGTCACAGTGATCGATAACAGAAGTTTTGTTTAAACCCAGTAATCTTGAAAATTTGGAAAGAAATATTATACAGGCTCTGGAAATATTATACAAGTTATGAATGCGATGTCGTACCAAATGTGCGTAAACAGGTTCATCCATTGTCTAATAGAGATTGTTCCATACAGGAAACAAGAAGTAGACAAGGGTGGTTCGCCAATCTCTGCTTCTCTAAACCGGCGATGATGATGATGATGATGATTATGAGGTCGAAAGAAATGAACCGCAAAAGATGTTCAATATCGGTACACTACAGTGACATGACACAATCGAGAATGGCTTCCCACCTGCAGAATACTTTGTTTTTATTCAAATACATAACAATACATATAGTCATATTTGCAAGTACCTACTCAGGCCACAGAAATCTATCCCACAAGTTTTTTGACGCCACGCCGATGATTACACCTTCAAATTACTGACACGTGTCTTATCGTATCAATTAACTGGCGCCTCTTCGGCGAATAATTCTGTGAGATACAGTGATAGTGAACAATCTCTGTTACGATTTTTTAAAATAAAATTAAGATACAATAATGAATTAAAAATTTTATTATTTTGAATTGACAAGGAAACCTATCCGCCATTATTTTTTATTTTGATATACTTTTTACACAGTATTGGGTGGATCGTATCCACCGTGTAAAAAGAGTCCAGCGTACACAACCAGTCGAGCATTATTCCATACCTGCAGTCTTAGCTCATGTTCTATCAGTGCATACTTGTGCCTCAGCACATGCGCCGGCACCGAGCCCTGGCTGCCCGAGCGGCCGCCGTGCTCTGCCCCCGAACTCCCTCTGCCCTCCGCTCCCTTGCCATGGTGTGGCGGCTGCGCATGGTGGTGCGACTGCTGCGCGTGATGGTGGTGCGGCTGCGCGTGATGTGTATGCGCCGACGAGTGGTGCTGGTGATGGTGGATGGTGAAAGAGGGGGAGTTGCTCGTATGCAACGTGATGGTCGACGACTGGGAGTTGTCCTCCTTCTTATGGTGGTGATCCTGGAAAAAATATATAATTTAAAGATACTAAAAATAATTTTGTTGCTGAAACTTGGTACACTTATGACAGGCCTCATCGTGATACTGCGAGCCATTGATATGAATTTGATCTGTGTCTTTGAAAGGTTGTAATAAGAAATAAAAACATGGTATTATCTATACTGATGTGTAGACACTTCATTAAAAAAAACAATATTAAAATTATTTACTTCGTGATGGTAACCCTTGTCATCATTGCCAATGTGGTCTTGCTTGTCTGGGGATGAGATGAACATCTTGTGGTACAGGTGGCGGGGTGCTCCCGGCGTGGGGGATTCGGTCTCAGGGCTGTACGGGTGACGCAACACCCTCCCATCGTCTGAATGCTGTCAACATAACATTCCACAGTTAAAACACTTAAAATGTACAATACTAATGATATATATTTTCATAAAATACATGTATATGTATTCTGTCTCTCTTTCACATGTAATTTTATATTCTGTCTATATATATTAAACGTCAACCGGTTTCGCTTAGCTCAAGCTTCATCAGCATATATATATAAGTGCCCTCTTTTTGTATTTATTGTTAGTTTTAAATATGCTTGAGCTAAGCGAAACCGGTTGACGTTTAATAAAATTTGTGGTTTTATTTAATTAGTGATATAGTTAGCGATTATCAAGTGCTCCAGAGGTTGGTAAGCCACTCGGGAAACCTAAAATGTTTGATGATGATCTAAGTAGACTGACACGGCAGTTACTTTGCGGCAGCCTGTCTACACATTGTGGTGCCAATGTTACAATCTATTACGGCAGTTACGTTACGGCAGCACGGATAACATATGGAACTTCTAAATTCTCTCACGTAGCATCCCTTTTGCGTGAACTACATTTTGTATGTATGATGTATAAGGCCACATGGCGCGTATGTATTTTTAAGAGCGCTTTCAGATCAGCCTCTACTTCAACCGCAGAAAGAATGGTAAAACTGACCAGCCATTGCCAGAAGTCCATGTTTAGTGAACAAACATTCACAGTGGCAGGCCCAAAAGTGTGGAACTTCTTGCCCTCCGTCATAAGGAACAGTGCATCAGAGACTAAATATGCACCTTTTTAAAAAATCATTTCCATAAGTTCAAATAATAATTTTAAATACAAAAATAGAGAAGGACTCAACAATTTACGTGTAAAGCGCCGTTGAGGTGAAATTTTTTACGAAAATAGTGCCATATAAATTATCCAATATAAATATTATTTTTTTTTGTAGCATAAATAGTACATATGAAAAAAATAAAGGTAATTATTTTACTAGACAGTCTGTTCTAAATCAATTACCTGTACAGTTTTTAAAAGTTGTAAATGCTAAGAGGTAATTAAGTATAATATTAAGTGAATTATAAAAAGTTATGTGAAAAAAGTATAATCAGAAGTTATAAAAATATTATTGTCAGTAATATACAATAGTCGGTGACAAGAATGTGTGGATAGTTAGGTTAGCACAAATGACAAATTAGTTTCATTTTGCTTTCTACCCACATCAAGCGACCACTTTGTTATTTTTGGTTTGAAGTCATTAATCACTTTAGACCCTTTAAGGTCTAGTGACAATTTATTAAATATTCTCAGAGCACAAAATAAAAAAGTACGTTGAGCGAATTTGGTATTAAATTTCGGCACTGAGTAGTATCCTAAGGCTTTGCTCCTGGTTTTCTTTGGATTGGATCAAGGAGTAGTTAATTTTTTTTAAAAATAGTTTTAAGATTGCTCTGATAGACAGTTGTTTTACATCCAAAACTTGAAAGGAATTTGTCATTTGAATTTTGTCATAGATCTAGTGGTCATTTACACCTTTTGATTAAATGAAACAAACCTCTCTCATCCCATTGTCCCTGTGGTGGGAGAGGCTCGGCGGAGAGCTCCCATAGCCCACGTAGGCCGGGGAGGCTCCGTCTCCGCCGTGGCTCACGGTGCTGCCCCCGTTTGAGGTAAGACTGAAATTTAAAAATTGTCAAATTAACATTGTGCATAAGACATGTTGTCCAACTTCTTAATCCTTGCAGCGTTGTCATTTAGTATGGTCATCAAATAAGGTACAAACAAAAAAGATTGAACTCATTGAACATTTACCACATTTTGTATTTCCGCCTTCTTGTGGTCGGTTAAAAATTAGACCATAATTTATTTATTTATATATATTTTGACATCCATATTTTTGTACTAACAGAGGTGGATACATAATAAACATACATAGTTTATTTTGTGGGATGGAGTAGACTTGATTGATACAAACAAATTCTATTCTAAAAGTACATACAAGTATTATGAATTATTTAAATACGTATAGTACCATTCAGACACTAACACGTTTCTAGACCAAAGACTGACTGGCGATGCCAATACACTGCAGTAGCCGCATTTTGTGGAACTATGTGTACCTAGGGACCTGAATAATCATAAATCATGATCATAATCGTAAATAAAATATCGTAAAGAGGTTTTGGAAAATTATAGAATGCATCCCTAATTTTTCAACGTAAGCTGTGCGATATCCTGTTGAACGCATCTACCGCATAAAAAGAGGAACAAGTGTATATATAAACATTTTCAAAATTATATTTAACATGATTATGATGCGGTTTCCAGTTATCCATCCATTTCTGTCCATTATTTGACTTGCCTATACAACTGACCCCTGAATCAAAAAATACCAATGGAAGCACACAAATCACATTCAGGTTGTATCCCAATTTTAATAAATAAGTGTTCTTAATTAGTTGTACTTATGGGCTTTAATTATTTTATTCATTTAATTTTCAAAGAGTAAATACTTTTACTGTTGCATAAATGTGTCAAACTATCGGATTCATGTTTCCACAAAGAATGTGTGTAGAACCTTTGTCCCGCAACTAATGTTCCAACCCCTCTCCTATATATACATTTTAGTTCTATTCATTTACTGGTCTGCGGCTAACACACAACCGACACCTAAATAAATACAGTAAAACCCTGTTATACCGAAAAAGAAAAATTACGTATATCGAAATTTTTTTCAAAATTAATTCCCTACAATCAATTTTTCATACAAAAATGAATTTATATAACAAAATTTCATTAATATGTATAACGAAATTATTTTAGTGCCGTACGAAAAAATACCGATTTACGTAAATATATAACGAAAAAAAATAATTTTACAACGAAAATATTTCAAAATATATTTCGGCTGATCATGTTTGTCGATTGTTTTATTGCTTTGGCACGGCGGGCCGGTTAGCGCGGGCGGCCCGTTGCGCCCTTGTAAAACTTCTTCTTGAGATCATAACAGGAGATCATAAAGCCATTTGGCATAATCTCCACTTGTCCAAGGTTGGATTTATTGGCAATTGTCAAAATAGGTTAGAAAGGCACCCTTCCCACGCTCTGAAGCGTACACCTCTAAAAATGGGTCTTATCTAAACCAGCTGGAGAAAATAAAAACCCCCGAAATAGAAACCGAAGTCACACTTTAGAGCATGCGCACGTCAGCTTTGTGTATGGTAACATCGCCCACAATGCTCGAGATGTCTATAATTCTGCACATCTTTGATCTTCGTTTTTTATCTTTATTATCATTGTCAACTTATGTCACTTTTTAAATAACTAAATATTTACATTGATTCTAGTGAACGGTAATATTGCGTACGACATTTTCGTTAATGTGTTTATTTGACAATTGTTTTTGCGCGTTTGTTTACCGACATTTAGATGTACAAGTATTCCGTAATTTATTAAGTACATTTTTAAATATTTTGTGGAACAGCATTGTGAATGGCTTCAGGTCATGATAATTCCGGCAAAATTTTAACCTTCGACAAAATACTATGATTCCAAATTCGTCTCTCTACGATTTAAAGAAATATAAAGATCGATTGACCGATGCCAAACTCTCAATGCTTGTAACGGGCTCTACAATTAAACAGAGTTAAAATTTAATGTTGTTTTATATTTGCATGATATTTTGGAATTTCCAAAAATATTGCCGAATTTTAGGTTATCTAATATTGTTTTTAATTTAATTAAATATGTGGGAATTCGTTACTACGAAATTTTATATTTTGGTCCCTTGGATTTCGCAATAACGAGGTTTTACTATACATGTTATTTAAACAAATTATACATATCTCATAGAGACGAAGCTATTTATATTATATTATATAGGAAATACGGGTATTACAGGGCTTATGATCTGTCTTCAGCTGGCTTAAATGATCACTTTACACAATGTAATGTTCACCAATTCTACCCACAATCATCCTCCACATCTATCAAATTTTTAGAAGTTATATATATGTTACCAGGTAGAAACCATTCTAATATTGTCTACAATTTCGCTATCGCCATCTATGGTTTGAAATTTGATATTCATTTTCCTGAAACAGCATAGATGCCACTAAAGAGAATCTTATTCTTTTTAGAAATAGCTTCGTCTCTATGAGATATCTATAATTTGTTCTCTTAACTTCACTTCTAAAATACCAGAACTTTCCAAATGGAAAGTACTCGTCAATTTCATTTTGATTCTAGCTGGTGCGGAGTATTATCAAGATTTATCCTGCAATACACATATATTTACGATTGTACCCTTATTTCGTGATACTTATTTGTTTGTAAGTGAGTAATTAAAGTGAATAAGATATTTTTTAGTTATTAAGCGCGTTTTACTATAAAAATACAGTGAGTGCTCCGTTATAGATAATATTGGCCATTGGCGTGAACGGAATTTCATGTGTGTTAATAATATATCATATAAGCCCGATGTGTGATGTGAAGTGCTAATATATATTTTTTTCGTTTACAGTTATCGAATTTTTGAAAACTTTTTTGAATTTTTTCTTTAAAAAACATTTTTTTACAAAATGGCAGAATGGGACTTTTCGCTAATGGAGATATTGCGGACTTCCTAGAAATTTCCGATATGCTTGTTACTATCACAGAGTCCGATGATGAGAATGACGTCGAGGATGATTATTTTGAGGTCACCTTCTCAAATAACAAATTTTAATTTTAAATACATAGATATTGTAAGACTACTTTTTTACGATTTTTATTATTAAAAAAGTCAAGGAATTCATTTAATGAAAACACAGCAATCCCGATAGCAACCAAAACTATTTTTTCCATATATATAGATTTTTTTCTGTTGACCTTTCAAATTGATTAATTGAATTAGTATTAAAAATGCATATATTCTCACCTCCAAGGTACATTGGCGTCGCTGTTCACCTTCAAAGAATGGCCGTCATCCAACTGATCCCCGTGCCCCAGACCGTAGTTTTGCTGCGAACCGGGCGACGGGCTCGCGTCAACCGACTGTAAATCCTGTTGCATGCCAATACTGGACGAAGACTTCAAATCCGCATCGTTGACCGCTTCATTCACGGCAAACTGTCCGTCAAACTGCTTCCTGACCAGCAACAAATTCTGAGCGCACTCTTGCACCTCCTGTGATATCTTCGAATTGTCCTGATCCATTCCAGACACATTTATAGTCTGAAAGGCTTGGCCCAACGATGTTTTTCCGGCTAGTTGAATCAGAGATCCAAGACTCGCTGGATTTTGGACAGAGAATATTTTACCGGGTTCATTTGGATTCAGCGAATGTACCTGTATCAGGTTGACAGTGTGATTTGTCGTGTTTTTGGACACTTGGATATGTTGAAGTATCTGTTCGGTTCTATTTTGAATTGAACTCTGAATGGAATCGTCTGTGGCGCTATCTGTCTGTCCGGAAAATATCCCCTCGTCACCGGAACGATTATTCTTCATGTTAAGATCATCGCTCAATGCCTCTCTAGAGTCGCTGTGCCTAGGCGTTGCCAGACTTTCACTGCCGACAGACATGTTTTCTTCTTTAAGAGATTGGGCATCGGAAGCTTCGGACTTGACAGAATCGGGGTTTAAATCTTGACCAACTGTAACGTTGGGGCTGTATTCAACGAGCAATTTAGGCTGTTGGTTGTTGAGAGAATTACTTCCGATCCAGCTGATGTCTTGATTGTTCGTGTTGGACGTAGTTAAATTGAAAGCCTGCAAGTTTTGGACAGTGTTTGCTGGCAGTCTTACTTGTCTAACTTGACCGGGTCTCGTGAGCATCGGTTTCAACCCAGCAGGGCTAATAAGACGTTGGAGGAAGAGCGTATTCGTTGTTCCTCCCTCTCCATGTGGCACACTCAGTATCTTGGGTCCTTGGTTGGTCACAATAGTGATTTGTTGGCCACCTTTCATCATTGACATCGGTAGAAGGTAGTTTGCTGGCATTAGAACCGCTGTGGCTTTTCCTCCGGGTCCCGGTCTGGTCATGGCGATCGTTTGACCATCGGCTATAACAATATTTCTCTGCGGTTGAGTTACGGGGGTGGCATTTACTTCTTGCTCTTGAGGGAACACCAGTTTTCTGGCTGCCTTTTGTGGACTGCCCTGCGGTGATTGACTTTCTGGACCCTGAATACTATTATCGGCGCAATCTCCTTGTGACAAACCGCAGGAACTATCTTCAGATCCCATTGTGTGTCCTGTATCGTCGCCTGAAGGACTCATTTCTTGCATACTTTGCCCGTTGCCTCCCTTCTTTGAACTGCTGCTCGATCCCTTCTTCCTCTTAGAAGATGTAGATGGATTTGTTGGAGGGTTAGAACGTCTTCTGGGCGCCGGTTTGTCTTTGTCTGGGGAATTTTCAACCTGCTCTTTATACTCAGCAAGAATATACAAAATCCTTTGAGTAGTTTGCTCGTCTTCCAATGGTTTTTGTAATGAGGTTTTAGGAGCGACAGGACTCGCTTTAGAACTGCTGGGAGTAATATTACTGGGAGGTTTGCTTGTCTTCGGTTTCATGGATTTTGTACTGATTTTTGTGGGGGTATTTGGTTTTGGGTGGTTTATCGAGTTGGAGAGTCCGTGAGCTATCTGCAACGAAGGTGAATTTTGTTGTCCAATATTCACAATCGCGGGGGATTCAGAATTTGATGAGTACGATGACCCCAAAACGGATGCAGTACTCGTGAGAACTTTTTGATTAACGTAAGTGACATTCACAGTTTGATTTGGACCAATTGAGTAGAGTACCTCTCTTTGAGTTGTTTGTCCAACATTAGGTTGTGACGAGATGATATCTGAATTGTCGACACTCTGCCTCTGCGGAGAAGACTCTGAAAAAGCAGAATTGCTATTGCTTCCCGGCTGTACTGTGCTCCTTTCCTTGACTTGTTCGAGAACCATATCAAATTCTCTCAGTTGTTCGAGAGTTGAAGAACTCAGATTAGATTCCTGTTGTGGAGTGGTCGGAGGTCGCGGAGGCCGAACCGGTTGCTGAGGCGCCGGCGTGGGCGGTCTAAGAGCCGGAGCCGTCGTCAATACAAGTTGTTGGTAAACTGCTGGATTTGTCCCTGGAATAACATTCCTCTGTATTTGAAGAACTGGCCTCACAACTCTGGTTCCGGCAACCATTTGAGTGCCTCCTTTACTGAGCATTGGAACTTTGATTCTCATCTGGGTGAGTAAAGGATGGGTGTTGATAGTATTTTGGGTTTGTTCCGCAAAGCCTTGATTAGCATCGTCAGACGCAGAGTCCATGTGACAGACCGACACATTGGATTGTTGCTGTTGTTCTTGAGAAACAAGCTTGATGACTTGCTGCTGTTCGCCCTGTTGGTCTCCCATGTTGGCTTTCTCTTGAGCCTGTTTCTGAATCGCCTGCAAGTGAGCTTCGTCTATGATATCGCTGCTGGGTACAGTTATCAGGTTGATAGTTTGGCCTCCTCCTATATTGACGGGTATCTGTCTGGTGTAGATGACTCCTCCGTGCATGGTTTGTATATTCATAGGAGTACCGGAAGGTTTCACTTGTCCTACTAAATTCTGAGTGGATCCTGTCTGATGGGTTTTCCTGATAAGTAGCGGAGGGCTGCTGAGCTGACCCATTTGAGCCAAATTAATAGCGGTTGATAAATCCTGAGCTTGCTGTTCATTAGAAACAGGACCAGCTTGATTCTGAGTGCACTCCACTGAGTCGTTATTTTTCGGTACGCTATTACTATCTTGGAACACAGACTTCCCAAAAGCTTGGTTAAACTTTGGAAGACTGGTGGATCTCTCAGGACTGATTGGGGAAAGTTTACTGGAAGAATTTTGAATGAATTTAGCATAGTTTTCTTCGTATATTGACCTAGATTTAATCTCTTGAGACTGATCGCTCTGCGGTGATTTTTTAATGCCTGATTGCATCGGAGTTGCATTAGTTATCACTCCTGGACTTTCAGACGTCTTCTGCAAAATGGTTGCGGAAGTTTCTGACTGAATCGGCTGCAACCTCAAAACCATTCCCCTCTGGTGCTGGGAACTCAATTGTATCGATTTACCATCAGCAGACTTGCAAAGAAACTGCACCATCTTTTGTTCATTTCCTTGGGTGTTCGTCAAACTGGTAAGGAGATTGACTCTCTTAAGCAACTGTGTGGCTGCAGCGTTATGTTTTGTCTGCGATCCCGCGTTGAGTATGTGCAAGACTTGATTTCCGCTCTGCTGGGATCCATCAACTAGAGAGAGGCCACCGAACGTAGCACCAGATAATTGAGTTTGCCCAATAACGCCGGAGTTGCTAGTGGCAGTCGTATTTTTCCCTTGAACAATATGTAGAACTTGCGTACCCCCCGAGGCACTGACCACAGACTGTTGTGAGCTATCCATCAACAACCCGCTGAAAGAGCTTCCCGGTTGTCCGCCAGTCTTCCCTTGAACGATGTGGACAACCTGGGGTCCTGATGAATGGCCGACAGAAGTAGATCCATCGGAAGAAGCTTGGCTCAAAGGAGGTGGTAAAATTTGGGCGAGGGCTTGTTGCAATGACAGTGCATTGATCGGCGTTCCTTTTGGAAACGTTGCCATTTGAAGTTGTTGAGTGCCCACGCCGCTCACAGGTGGTCGTAAAATTTTCTGCGATAGTATATTCACGAGTGTTTGTGCTCTGCTGACAGGTATGAAGTTTGCATTTGTGGTGTGCATAGAATTTATCGATGTTTCTATTATGTTCTCACGAGACACTTCCTTGTGTTCACTTTGGACGTCAGATGTTACGTAAGTGTGCTGCGTTAAAGGTTGGGATGTAAAGATCAATTGAACATTTCCATCCATCATATGGCCAGAGGTAGATGTCGACAAATTCAAAGCGTCTTGTACAGCTACGGTCTCTGAAGAATTTTGGGCATTGTCAAAATGTTTATCTTCAGTTTTCGGTGATTCGTTGACTGCATTATTTATGTCATTAGTTTCAATATTAGCGGAATCGTCAGTATTATGATTTTTTACAGAACCTTCTGCATTACTTTCATTCAGGTCGGGCAATTCATTTTCATGATTGCCCGATTGGCGGGAGTCTTCGTGGGTGGGGCTCCGGTATTCTGCGGAATTGTTCGATGCAATGTCGAGATATTCTCCTGTAGTATTAGGTCGAGTCGGAGTTCCCGGCATAGGACTTTGCTGAGCAGAACTTACGGGTAATTGACCTAACTGTACAACATTGACCACAGCCACTATCGGTGTTGGTCTGATGAAATCAAGATCTCTCATACCCGGGATTCTAGAAAATATATCATCTGACCAATCAGAATATTTGTAACTTTTATCAAATTTTGTTTTATTATCCAATTTCATTTTTGTTTCTTTCAAATCAGAAAATGCCGATTTCTTTAATAAATCTTCCTTAATTCGGTTCCTGTTACCGAGTGGTGACACGCTTTTCCTGGCCTTTTTCGAGTGTTTTCTGGCTCTCTTCTCAAGCAGGCAGTTATCGAAGCGGTTCTCTGAGTTGGCCTGCATCACGAGAAGTTTTCGCACTTTGCTCGTTGTGCTTTCTTCTGCGTTCTGGCTCGCTCGTGAAGTAAGCGGAGTTCTGGGCAGCCGTGGCTTTAGTGAGTCCGGCAGTGCTGCCGCCGTCCCGTGCGGGCGACCATGGAGCAAATCACTGGTATCTTCTCTGCCGGACCTAAAACCAAAACCCTCCCGGAATCCAGAACCATCAGTCTTTCTTTCACCGTTCAAATCTTCCATATCGATGTTGTTCATGATGAAATCATCCACGGGTTGTTCTGTGTCGCGATTTCGTTCATCTTCTGTGAAAATTGGAGAATAAAAAGATTCCCTCGGACTTTCCTCGCGGGTATCAAAATTGGAAACGTCCGCAGCATCAAATAAAAAATCATTTTGTTCAAATTTTGTTTTGTCAAACGAAACGACCTCGAGATCTTCTTTCGTAGTTTCAGGCAAATTATCGCGAATATCGTCCATCATGAGAATTTCTTTTACACTAAAGTTGTCATACACCACTTCATCCACAGATGTGACGTTTCGATCCTGTGTCACGGGCAAATTTATGCGAGGATTTTTTGTCAAATTTCTCATGTCAATATCCATTTTTCTTTTTCTGGTACTGGACGACGATGCAGCCTTTTGGTATGTTTTTATAGGATTTTTAAATACATTCTCCTCTCTGAAACCTATCACTTCAAGGTTGGCTAAATCGTCAAATATTTTTTGAATATCATCGCACTCTGCTATTGGTGCATCAATAATATTTGCAGATTTTTTCGAATCAATCCTATCACTTATTTTTTCACCCTCAATCTCATCATTTTCAACAACTGCTTCAGACACGACCAATGGCGTTGGTGTTTTATCTATTCTAGAATCTTCAGTTTTCTCATCCCAGGATTTGAGAACAATGGAAGGTTTTTCTGTTTGCAGTTCATCCACAGTATTTTTAAATGACAAATTGTTGTCCTTCAAGCAGCATTTGGATAAAACAGAAGTAGTATCAGTATTAGTAGTGTCACTTGAGTCATACTCGGAAAATGCCAAATCTCTTACAATTATCATGCTGAGTGAAGATGACTTGATATCTTTAATTTCAGCATCACACACGTTTCGTGGTTCTTCAATAGTACCATTAGAAGATGAAGATTTATCTTCCAAATTGTGTTTGAGTAAATTAATATTCTCTTTGACTCTTTTAGATGTTTTGATTGGATCATTCTTTTCAAATTCAACGTTTTTATCTAATTTTTCATCATGAGAATCCGAAGAGTCTAAATATTTTACAACACGCATACAAACTATAGAAGATTTTTCCTTTATTTTGATATCCTCAACAATTACTTTAGAAGATGGCGAATTTTGTTTATCAAATATTTCCGTCGGTGTTTCGCTTTGTTTGCACGTTTCGTCAGTATTGGGACTTTCAGTTTTCTCATCGGGGTCTTCTAAATTATCTAAAATGTTTGCTTCCTCAACTGTACATGGTTCTTTTTTAATACTTAACTTGCTAGAACATTCCGCAAAACACATAATTTGCGCTACTCCTAGATCAGGTGTAGTTGTTACAGAATTATCTTTTAAAACATTTTCAAAGAGATCTTTTTTATCGTCTTCTTTAGATATTTCTACCGGATTTTGCATGTCGCTAATATTTATTGTCACATCCTCGGAAATGTCCATATCCTGCATCTCTTCCTTCAGCGTATGTTCTATGGACGATTCCTCTTTAATTTTATTTTCATTACCATCTACCTCGCCTATCAAATGGTCATCGGTTACATCCATATTTTCATCATCTGTTTCGGACATTTTAATTGGTTTCTCGGTTTCCTCTTGAATTAAATTCATTTTCTCATCATCCTGATGTGATGAAGACGATTTTTCTTTAAACTTGTGACATAAACTTCCCGAATAAGATATGATCTCCATAGTTTCATCTTCCTTAGTTTCTTTAGCTAAAAGAAGATTTTGTTTTTCAAATTTTGAAATCGGTAAGGTTTTGTGTATTTCGTTGGTGTTATAAAGCTCTATTTTCTCATCGGCAATTTCAGATTTCTCAAAAAAAATTATATTACACTGGGGCGTATTTATATCACTGCTAGAAATATTTGCGTGACAAACACTTTTCAATTCTCCAGGAATTTGAGATGTCGGATTGTTTTCAGAGATTCTCTCATGAACTTTGTCTGTGTTTTCATCATGAGCCTTTACCTTTACCAAACAATCTACAGATGATTTTCCTTTATTATTAATCTCGTTACTTACGCCAGGATTATTTTCCAAACTTTTCTCAATTTCATCCATATCGCAATTGTCTATTTCATTTTGACACACAAGAATAACAGATGATTTTTCTTCTGCATTAGTTACGAAACTTAAATCATTTGTTTCACACATAATTCGCGGTACACTCACAGTATCTTCAGGAGAAGATTTTTCTTCCGAGCTATTCTCAATTAAATTAGTATTCTCTGTGGTTTTATCAAGAGTTTCAATTGGTTCTTTCATTTCATATTCAATATCTTCATCAATGTTTTCAAACTGACTATTCGGAGAGTCCAAATTTTTTACAATTGACTCGCATACTACAGAAGATTTTTGATAGTCAAATTTTACTACTCGCATTTCATCAGTGTTACGAGTTCTCATTTTTTCATTTGGAATTTCTGAATTGTCTAAAATGTTACGCTCACCAGCAGCGCACGATTTTTCTTCAATATTTATCTCACAAAGTTGATTGTGTTCTGTCTTTGTTTCCGCGACAATCAAAGGATTATTTTTTAAAAGCCTTTCAGAAATACCAATATCATCTTCAGTTTTGGACATTTCTGTTACGCTATCATCCGTTTTCGCATCATGAGAAACATTCATTATCATGTGAGCTACGGATGATTTAATTTTAATATTAATTTCATCGTTGTTTGTGACGGGAACAATAATTTTGTCTACTTCTACAGACATTTTAGGTAATGATAGGCTATCAGTTACATTAATGTGCCCATTGTCTGTTTTGGATACTTCAGTTTGTTTCTCTATTGTCACTTCTTGTTTTGGGTTTGTTTTGTCAATTTGCTCTTCATCCGGTGCGATTTTAGGTGACGTGAGAATACCGCCCAAGCTTTGCACCTCAATATTTATTTGCGTTTTTGCAATTTCGTCATTACATCGTTCAAGTATTAGATCTTTTTCCATGGCGCAAACCATATCAATCACACTATTCAAAATTTCTTTAGCATGTACGTCAAACTCATCTGATTCTGAAATCTTTTCTAACTTGCCCATCCCTGCTGTTTGTTCAACGTGAGGTAAGTTTTCTATTGATTGTTCTGTTATAATACAATTCATGGTTTCTGTTTCTAAATCGCAATTAGTTAAATCAGTTGATAATATGGAAATATCTTTCTCTTTAACAGATATTTCTGTCATTTTCTGCAACGAAGTTTGCTCGTCTGCTCCTGAAGTATGAATTACGGTACTAATCAATTCTGGACTACTCGTGCTGTTACAATTTGGAATGATGTCTGGTTGCAGAGAGACAATATTTGGATCATCTGTTGTTTCACTGATCAAATCAGGACAGGGTGATAAGGGTTTATCACATTTTTTTAATGACTCCCCACTTCCGTTTGGAGACACTTTGACATTTCGAGCAGCCGGTGTAATAGATTCTTTCTCTGATGTTCCAATTACTTTAATCAGTAGTAAAGCTTGATTGTCACTATTTTCGATTGTTGTTGTTGATGGTAAAATATCCGGTTTGAGTGTTTCATTATCTGAGTTTTCTATATTCTCAAGTGATTTCTTGCTCAAAATCTCTTCATCAGACATTTCGATACTTGACTCTTCGAAATCGGACAGTGCGTCGGGTTTGTCATATTCCATAGAATCCACCACTGTCTGGTTATCTGTGACAAATGACTGAAACGCATTAAAAAATGTTGAGCTTGATACAATTTCGGTGTTTGACGAATCATTTGATGGAAATGACTCAACATCACTTGAACTTTTGAATTCACGACGAAAAGAATCACGTAAATCCTTATTCTTGTCATTAAATGGAGTATTTTCTTGGACATTGGTATCTTTGTTACTATCTTTTTTATTATTCTCATCGTCATCATCATCAGTCTCATTTTTAACATCAGTTTTCCAATCTCTATTAAAGTTATCAGAATCAGTGAAATCGGTAATGTTGGTAGAATCATTTTTATCGAGAGATTCCAATTTGATTGTATCGTTAATGGCTTGGTTTTCATTGGACGTACTGAGGTGACCTTCGCTCGGTTTCTCACTACATTTCCTTTCTACGATACTTGTAACAATATCTTTTTGAATAGAAGAAACAATTAAATTCTTAACGTTCTTAACCTTCTTATTTGAGTTTAAATCCAATTTTTCTTTCATCAAATTACAAGAATTTTTCTTTTCGATTGGTTGAAAATGTATTACAGTTTTTGGAGTCGGGTCTGTTGCATTTAATTGATATGTGGTATCCGAGCTTGCAGAATCTTGTTCAGATTTTACTTCGAAATCATCCAATTTTATTTTTTCCTGCCTCATTCTCTTGTTTGGCAGAGACTCGTTCTTGTTTTGATTTAATTTTACGTGTTTCACTGCAGACGAGACGATTACCTGCTTCCATTCTGGGTCAGTTTCCATTCTGCTTTGTTTTCTTTTGGAAGTGTTTGCGACCTCTTCTTTTTTTCCTTCAAGCTTTGTAGAATACAAATTTTGTGCACCAAACGTCAGGTCATATCTCTTAGCATTGGATTGTTCTCGAAGTTTGGGCAAATCTTCATTGGCTAGATTCACGCAACAGATCATTTTAAGTTTCTTTTGATCTTCAAACGGGACTGAAATTACTTTGATAAACTTTGACTTGCCAGCGAAAACCAAAAACGGCGGTGGTGGCGATTTGTTAACCCGCTTCCTACGTAGACCATATTTGTGATTTTGTTTTTCTATATTCAATTCTTCGTTCTTTATCGCATCAACGACGGTGATGAAAGAAGGTGTGGTTAATGTCACATCGACATGTTCCGGTACACTTTCTTCCACGTAGTCCAATCCTATTGGATCATCGGGAATGTACATTTCTACTTCATCGTCAGATATGAGATCAATTATTTCGTCTACCTCTATTGGTATTTGTTTTGAGATTTTATCTTCAATTTTAGGAGATATAGTTTGTGTACTTTCTACTTCGACTGTATTGGAATGATCGACAATATTTTCAGTCGTATTAACAATATTTTCCGGTGGCAAAATAGTTTTTAGTTTTTCAGATTCGTTATCTTTTGGTGGAAGTTCATCACCTTCTATTAGTATAACATCTGATATTTCCTCTTTTGATATTTCAATAGGTTCGGTATTTATCATTTGATTTAGATTATTTTCCTCTATTAGTGCATTTTCAACATTTTTTGTGGATGTGGCAAATTCTTCAGATTTTTCATTGTCTACTATTAATTTCAAACGCTCCGTTGACACTCTCGTCAGAATGATTTTGACTACCTTACTGAGTTTAATATCAGGTTTTGCCGTGCTTTGTTCTTCCACATCAGACTCGGACGAATCCGTCAATGATTCACTGCCACTGCTGTCTTCAAGAAGTATTTCTTTTGAAATCTTGGATGAGTAATATATTGTATTCAATTTCTCCTTAGATACTTTTGACCGAATTAGCGAATGTTTAGAAACTTCTGGTGAAAGAGAAGTTTCAGGTAATTGTTTTAAAATCAAACACGATTCTGTTTGATCGGAGACAGATTGATTCAGGGTTATTGAGAGTTCATTGGATTCATTCACCAACACATTATTACATGAACTGGTTATTTTATAATCTTCTGGTAATTCTTTTAGATTGGATGAATCCTCTGAAACTACATCGGGTGAGTTAATTGCTGTTGCAAAAGGTGAAAATACTTTAGATTCTCTTGGCGACTCCATATTATTAACTGAACCAAGTGCTGCCTTAAATGCAATAGAATCTCGCAATTCTCTCAGAGTAGGGGGTTCATCCGTAATAACACTGGCTATAGCTGTTGATAGTGAAAATTCATTTGGAACCTCGGATCCATCAGATTCCTTTCGTATTTCATTACTAGATGCATCGGAGATAGAATCAGATTGATTTGAAATAGCGGGTGATGAAAAATCAATTGAATCTGTCTGTAATTTTGCACCGCCTTGTGAAATCTTAGACGCGTTATAATCTTCTTTTAATTCCTCTGATGGACATTGATCTTCTAAAGTAGCGTCCGACTTGATTAAAACAATTTCAGATCGTTCAGATTCATCAGATGTTTTCTGCATCACTACATTATTGGATGAATCAATCGAAATCCCGGATGCAGTAGAATCTTCTTTTAATTCTTTTGATACATAATCATCTTCTGGAGTAGCATCCGACTTATTTAAAACAATTTCATCAGAAGTTTTATGTACCTCTATATTTTCGGATGAATCAATCGGAACCTCGGATGCATAAGAATTTTCTTCGAGTTCCTTTGATATGCAATCATCTTCTGGAATATCATTTGACTTATCTAAAGCAATTTCAAATTTTTCAAATTCATCTGACTTTTTCTGCACCTCTATATTAGTGGATGAATCAATCGTAACTTCTGAAGTCGTAGAACCCTCCTCTAATTCTCTTGATGTACAATCATCTCCTAGGAGAGCATTTGACTTGTTTAAATCAATTTTAAATTGTTCAAATTCATCACATCTTTTCTGTACTTCTATATTATCAGATGAATCAATTGGAACCTCAGATGCAGTAGAATCTTCCCTTAATTCCCTTGATGTACAATTATCTTCTGGAATAGCATTTGGCTTATTTAAAGCAATTTTAAATTCATCAGACTTTTTCTGCACTTCTATATTAGTGGATGAATCAATCATAACTTCTGAAGCGGTAGAACCTTCATCTAATTCTCTTGATGTACAATCATCTTCCGGAATAGCATTTGACTTATTTAAGACAATTTCAAATTGTTCAAATTCATCACGTCTTTTCTGTATTTCTATATTATTAGATGAATCAATCGGAACCTCAGATGCAGTAGAATCTTCCCTTGATATACAATTATTTTTTGGAATAGCATTTGACTTATTTAAAGCAATTTCAAATTTTTCAAATTCATCTGACTTTTTCTGCACCTCTATATTAGTGGATGAATCAATCGTAACTTCTGAAGTCGTAGAACCCTCCTCTAATTCTCTTGATGTACAATCATCTCCTAGGAGAGCATTTGACTTGTTTAAATCAATTTTAAATTGTTCAAATTCATCACATCTTTTCTGCACCTCTGTATTATCGGATGAATCAATCAAAATTTCTGAAGTAGTAGAACCTTCTAATTCTCTTGATGTACAATCATCTTCTGGGATAGCATTTGACTTGTTTAAATCAATTTTAAGTTGTTCAAATTCATTATTCTTTTTCAGCATCACTATATTATTAGATGGCTCGATCGAAACTTCGGATGCTGTAGAATCTTCTTTTAATTCCTTTGATACACAATCATCTACTGGAATAGCATCAGATTTGTTTAGAACAATTTTACATTCATCGGAACTTTTCTGCATCTCTGTATCATCGAATGAATCAATTGGAACCTCGGATGCAGTAGAAGAATCTTCTTGCAATTCTTTTAAGATATGTGAATCTTTCGTAATTACATTGGGTTGTTTTAAAACTACAGCAGGCGATGAAAAATTGTTTGACTCCGTAATATGCGGTGAAGTTGGTATCTCGGATACATTAGAATCTTCAGTCTTAATCAAAACAATTGCAGATTCTTTAAATTCATTTGATTCTTTTTGTATCTCTTCAATATTAGGATGATCTTTTGGAATAATATTGAAAACTTTTGATGCTTTAGAAACTTCTGGCATTATCTTTGAAATTATGGATGAACTGTCGGTCAATTGTGGAATATCTAATTGGGTAGGCTTTCGCATAATATTATCTGAATCATTTGAGGTTATAGGTATATTACATTCGTTTGCCAATTCTTCTAAAATTACAAATGAATCTCTCGATGATTCCGGAGATTCTAAAAACTTTGGTTCACTTGACAATTTTTCTAAAATTGTAAATGAATCGCCAGATTCCGAGCTACGTGATAAATCTGATTGCACTTTAGAAACACTGGGTAATTGTTCTAAAAGTACGTAACAATTCATTAACTTTTTATCGTATTGATACAATTCTTTTAGTGGTTCGGGGATTTCAGTTTGCTTATTTAAAGAATCCACCGGATGTTCAGATGCATCAGAATCATCCGATAATTTTGAAATCGCAATACACTTATCGTCTGTTGGTGTGCGAACTGAATTCGCGGTATCGTCTATGGATTGATCTAGCAAATTCTCCGATGCAGCAGAGTCTTGTACCTCTGTAGGTTTATCAGTTTTGATAATGATTTTTCGTTTAATACACGGTTTTGATTTTTTCGAAAAAGACGTTTTAATGACCGTGGACCTACACTCATTCAGAGACATATTAACTTTTGCAATTATCTCAGCAATATCTGGTAAACTCGATTTAAGAGGTTTGTCAACTGTATCTGGAAAAGTTATGGCAACTTTTATGGAGTCTGTAGCTAATTCATTACTAGGTTGGAAAATTTCTTTTTGATTGCATGTAACAATTGGCGTAGCTTCATTTTTTGTAATTTCTATGACATTTTTATCAGTGTGTGATACATTGCCCTCTGGGTTTAATTGAGAAAGACCGCCAATCTCTTTTTGATTGCATGTATCAAGTGGTGCAGCTTCATCTTTTGTAATTTCCAAGACATTTTTATCCATGTGCGATACATTGCCCTCTGGGTTTAATTGAGAAAGACTGCTAATCTCTTGTTGATTGCATGTAACAAGTGGCGTAGCTTCAGGTTTTGTAATTTCTAAGACATTTTTATCAGTGTGTGATACATTGCTCTCTGGGTTTAATTGAGAAAGACCGCCAGTCACGTCCGAAGACCAGTCGTTTTCTAAATCTTCATCTTTATTATTCACAAGAACAGGATGTGATTTGGAACGCACAACTTCTGGTAAATTCGCTAATATTACGTCTTGACGAGTAATATGTATATCGCTTCTTTCACTTCCGGTTATTTCTACAGGAACAGGCTTTACCGTGTGTGACCCAATATCTCCTTCTATTATCTCCATAAGATCAGAAATATCACTAGTATCATTGAATTTTTGTTCCACCGGTTCGGTAGAACATTGTGATATATTTGTTTGTTCGATTTTAAAACTACCGCCTGGGGAAATTTGTTCTTTAATAAAATTGCTCTTTTTACTGACATCTTTATGACTATGAATATCTAAGGGTTCAACCAATTTACTATTATTAATACTGATATGGCCGCTGAGAAGTTCTTTGAGTAACACATTCTTTGATACTTCAGTCTTGGGCGTGATTTTAGGCAGAGGATCGGACGAAGGCTTGGAAACTTTTAGAGTAGGGTTCAAACGTTCCGAGATCACATTTGTTGGTGTTTTTTGGGCCGCTGAATCCGAGGTAAAATAAGGAACAGGAATTTCAGCTCTCGCTTCGTTATCACCGGTGTCCGCAGTCTTTTTTGTAAAAGTACTAAAACTTGGCAGAGGCTGGTGGGTAATACTGACGTCAGATAGATTTTTCACATGTCTTAGACCCCACTGAAGTGGCGTCCACGGTTCCTTGTACTCTAAACTCTCTTGTGAAGTACCCGGAATACTGGGCGGTCTCAAATCTGACTTTGGTACAGACGGAAGATTTTCGGAACTCTTCACCTTTGCTTGCAGTTTGTTAACATCACTGGTCGCCAAATTAATTGAAACCGGCGTTTTCAGTTTCTTCTTAGGACTCGCTCTTTTAGTTTCAATATTCTGCTGAATGTTTTGTACGCTACTCCTGACAATCGGTATGGTCATACCGCAAGCTTTCTTCATTTGTTCTTGTACTGCACTATCTGCAGGCTTATTATGATGTTTAACTACCAGGTCATTGTTGCCCGATAGCCTAGAAATAGCTACCTGTAAATTATCCGTATCCTTCTGCAAAGTGTCTGGAGTAGATTTTTTAGCTACGTCGATGCCGACAATCTTTCCGAGAACACCGGCGCTCAAGCCGCATTGGTCCGGATTCCTGTGCTGCGGTGGTGATATATTCTTACTTATTTTAGAAACACTGTGCAGCTGTTGTTGGGGTGCCATTCTAAGGGCAACTGAATTGTCATCGCTAGAAATCTGATTTTGCGTCAGTGCCATCTCTAACGCTTTCAGCGCCGATTGCTTTTTCATGATGGAGCAATAATTTTTTCTCGCATACGTCAGGAGCACTGGACTGTTATTTTTCTTTACGTCCCTCTTCACCGGCTTAGTGCTCAATATTAAATTGTTAACGCAGGTATTTTCTTGAACAGGTGGTTCCGCTCTTGTACTTAGGCAGTGACTATCTTTCGAAAGTGCAGGTTTAGATTGAATATTTTGCAACACTTCTTTGATTTTGCTAGAATCAATAGTATTACTGTGTTTGATTGGATTATTCTGTTGAACTACCGGTGCGTTCGTAATTTTAATAGGAGAGAATTTGACTCTTTCAGCGATGCTGTTGATTAAAAGTGTTTGTTTGTCTTGACACAGCACTGGTGCGATATTATTGTCCTTGTCTTGTAAATCTTTGATATTCATCGATGGTTTTCTGCTTGCAACCTGTACCGGCTTAGTGACGTCAACACATTTTTCTACCGCAACATCTTTGGGAATGGACTCTTGCGTCGATTGTGAACCAGACCCGGCGTTCACCATAGCCTGCATCTCTGACAGAAACGTTTGGTACTCGTTAGTTTCCTTCCTACCCAAATTTGCTGCCACCGTATTTAACACAATTGATTTTTGTTTTTCTTTCATAACCAAACTCGCAATTTCCAAGTTATTTTTTGTAACTTGCAATTCTTGAACAATTTTGTGGATGGGATTAGCAATTTTTTGAGATTCCGCTACATTTTTTTCGGCAGTTTTCACTTCTTGCGGAGTCGCGAGCTTCGTCGGTTTCTTTGCAACACTCTGTGAAAACTTTGGGACTACTGGCGAGGACGCAGATTTTGGTGCGTGCTTAGATTGGAGTTTTTGTATTTGTATATCCATGATCTTGTTCAATTTGGATAGAGCATCATTGACGGCCGGCTCTCTGCGTATTTCTTCACATTGCTGCTTGAAATATTTTTCAGTTAATTTATGTTTTTGTTCTTTTTTTCTTGGACTCGCCATAAAATCTGAGGAATCAAAGCTGGCGGCATTTGCTATTTTGATTTTCATTTGTTGGCTGCCGTCTCCAGTTTTGAACACTGTCTTTTGAGCTTGTTTGTCATCTTTTACAATTTTTTTCACGCAAGCTTCGTTGCTTTGTACGTGTGGTTTTGGAACGTGTTTTATGGTTGGCCTGTTATCATTTTTGGTCAGGAGGTCTGTAGGATAATTCTGAACCGATTCTAGATATGCGCTTCTGATAGCGGACATGCCAGACTTCGGTGGGTTGGCCAAATTTTTGAGTTGTTGATTTTTTTGGATTTTCTCACCGGTTGGCGGTTTTTGAACATAGACAGGCTTGTTATAAAACGTGTAACCCGGCACTTGAGTCAAATTTCTGATTGTATTTTTCTGTTCCAGCCAAGTTTCCAGTAGTTTTCCGTCACATACTAACATTTCTGAAACGTCTATGGGTTCCTTTTTCACTTCTAATTTTGGCGGAATATTTTTAACTTTGTCCGATCGAGAGTTTGAGTGTTTATTCAAGTCCAGGATTTGCTGTTGACACTGCAAGGTGGATGATACTTTTGACATTGATTGTTGATACGACTTATGAACTGGAGCACTAACACTTTTATTAACTATATTTAGAGTACTTTGATGTCTACTGATCTGATCAGAGTGTTTAGGACTCGGATCTGGGTGCGGCCTATTTACAATGGGAGAATCCAGACTCCGGTTAATGTTAGAATTTTTGGGATGATAAACTTTGACGTCGGTTTGTGGCAACATATGTCTCATCAATTCCAATCTGGGATCTTCCAGAGGTTTAGGAAGTGATCTTTGACTCGTTGAATTGAAAATAATGTTCTCTCTCAGTAGTTGTTCAGTGATTTCTCGACTTGATTTTTGATTCACATTTCCCGGTGATGAACTGGCTGATAACCTCGCTATCGAGTGATCCGTGCACATTATTTTTGAATTAAGCGAAGTAATTTGAGCATTTTGTTGACCGAGTCTTAAGAGTGTCGAATCCAAGGGTGAACAGTCAACATTTTGTTCTAAAAGTTGACTTAAATGACCCTTGGGCAAACTAACTTTAGAGTTGGGTACAATATTACTTGGTATTGTAGTTTGCGATGTGTTGAGCAAACTGACCTTCGAGACAGGTACAATATTAGTTGGTATTGTAGATTGCGACATATTGGACAAATTGACCTTTGAGACGGGTACAATATTAGTCGGTATTGTAGCTTGTGATGTGTTGGACAAACTGACCATAGAGACGGGTACAATATTAGTCGGTATTGTAGCTTGTGATGTGTTGGGCAAACTGATCTTAGAGACGGGTACAATATTAGTTGGTATTGTAGCTTGCGACGTGTTGGGCAAACTGATCTTAGAGACGGGAACAATATTAGTCGGTACTGCAGCTTGTGAAGTATTGGACAAACTGATTTTAGAATTCGGCACAATAGCGTTAGTCAGTAAAATGTTTGGAACAACCTTTTTAACACTGTTTTTTCTGAAGGCCAGCAAACTGGATCTCGCGGCAGGCGCCTCCACTTTGACAGTAGAAGGCCGAGTCGTTTCTACAGTTCTAATGACACTTTTATTTTCCGACAATAATTCCGCTAAAACGTTTTTTCTTATCAATTCCTCTTCACCGTCGGCGAGGTCATATCTGCGATACGAGTTATCTTGCACTAGTATCCTTTCGCGTTCACTTTTTTCTGATTTCGGCACTCTCGCGTAAACCTTTCTTTCTATGGATGAATTGCACAAACTGTTTTCTACGGAAGATGTCGAATTGTCTTTTGATTCCGGTTCGCTCTTGACGCGAGTGTTCTTGACGTCAGTAGTGCTGGTGTCCTTTTTAGCCCCAAGTTCCAGTTCAAATCTCTGATTCCGCCACGCTTCGAACCTGTCCATCTGCAACCGATACAGTGATATATGTTTATTCGCTTGAGTGGTTGTCGGCGTTGTAACGGTGGCTGGTACGGAGGATTTTTCAACAGTCCTTTGGACTGGAGTTGAACGAACAGACTCACCACTTCTTTCGAAACTGGTTGACGATAAACTACTTCTATTGTAAAATGCTGAAAACTGACTTTCAAATATGCTGTTTTTGCTGGTTGGTTTAAAACTAATTTGACTTTCTCTGTCATCTGCATTGTCTTTACTAACATTCTCCCTAATCAGATGTGCGTCGTCTTGCACTATCTCACACTCAATGGTCTCTGTACTCGGTGATATCTTGGTGACCTTTTTATGCTTCCCTTTGCCCTTGCTGCAGGTTTTTTCTTCTTTAGGTTGCTTTTCTTTTTTAGGCTGTTTGCACTTGTCGGGCTTTTTCACTTTGACCGTCCCCTCACTGTCCGAGGCGATATGTTTTTTGGAAGACTTTTTCTTAACTTTTTTAGTTTCTTTCTTACCATCCACGTACTCATGTTCCTCTCCAGACTTGTTGACATTCTCTTCATTAAAATCCTGGAGATCTTCCTCCCAATAATCTTCCTCGTCCTCCTCTTCAATCTCCAGATGATGTTCGTAACCTGTAAAGCAAATGGTAATTAATGATCAAGCAATAAGAAAAGTAGGAAATTTGAGAACTTATCAGAAAAGTAAACAAATAAAGATTACTCTTGTGTTAGGACTTTTGTAATTTGCACCGATCCACAATAACGCTGGTTATTGTCGCAATAAAATTCCAATTTGTTTAATGTTTTGAGGAAAAGCTTAGCTCCGTGTCCTGCTGAAAATTGTCTGACGTCTGACGCATCAGCTGCTGGTCGTAAAGGGGTTAAAATCATTTCTAGGCTTTAAATATAGCTATATTGCTTTAGGTACAGTCATTTGAATGTATGTAACTTTCCGATGATTCACATTATGTAATTAGGTTCATTCTACAACAATTATTTTGGCAGACTCCCTGGATACATGAGTTTAAAAAATATATATAAAAAAAACTTGTAATAGGATTAAGCCACCAAACCTTAAAAGGTTTCTCAAAAAAAAGCACTCTTGGCCCAAGTAACCTGATAGGTAACAAATACAGAGTTTTAGAACATTTTAAAATGTTTTATTTTAAATTTTTCAAATTTAAAAAGCGTCTTTAGGTCCTTGACTTTTGGACATCGAGGAAACTGACCGTAGATCCTACGGATGATCCGTCACCGCCTATTACAATCAGTACAATTAAGAACTACTTGACAAACTCGCCTAAATTTTATGCAAGCAGTAATAAGACTAACCCTTTTCAATGCCGAAGTAGATGTCGTGCACCTCCGGCTCGATCTGCTCGTACTGGCTGTAGTCGAGGTGCAGGTACTTGAGCTCTCTGGTGACGGCCTTGGTGCCCTCCTGCGTGTCCTTCATGTAGGACAGACAGTGGCGAGACAGGTCCTTCCTGCAAACAAATAGCATAATTAAATAAAATACATTGTGAATATTTTACGAGTCTGTATGTGTGAGGTCCAGAATCAAAAGCACTTTATCTGTTTTCGAGTAAAATGCAGAAAACCATTGTACCACAACTGTCACATTTGGGATCATATTGAACATGACCAGTAACCACAGGTCACATGACCAAATACTGTTGTCTTATTGGCTGAAAACATATTGTCTAGGTTTGAATTAATTATCTATTGGACCTATCTGCGATTGAAGTAATTAATGAGCAAATTTTAAATGCGTTTTTTTACAAAATTTAACAATATTTGTCTAATTTCAATAGGCTAGTCTGATTTTGATTCTATAATACCTCACATATATGCATGTGATGCCTGGAGATGAAAGGTTTTAAGGGCACAGTACAGGACTCACCTAGCAATGTCTAAGTTTGATTCACTTTAAAGAAACAATCACCAACTTTTTAATTAAAAAAAAAGAAAAAGAAACTGAAAAATTTACTTTTTATCAGAACTTAAAATATTTTCAATTTAAAAATAAAATAAATTATTAACAATAACAGAAATTACTTATTTTTACACGATACGCATAATTATCCTTCCGAAACGGAAATTACAGTTCTATTTTTATGTGTACTACCTATACACCAATACACAATTTTTTCTCCTTTTCTTATGTGTAACGTGTTTTTATCAATGTGAATGGAGGTAGTTGACATTTTTGCTGTGTTAGTCTTAACTGTTTATAGGACTAAATTGTTACAATTTTTTGTGTCTCAATTCAATGGTGACGAATAAATAGCTTTACTGATTAAATGTCTAGTTCAAGTGTGTTGTTTAATATGGATACCTTAATCTGCAAAGCGGCTAACTCCATTTTTTTCAAATGTTCAGGCGCAACAAAAAACTGAAGAAAATTCCAACACTTCGGTAGATTTTTTATGCAAAAATAGAGTGGCTGAGAAATTTATTGATATTTTGATTTAACTCGTACTCATAGGGAATATTTGGAATTCCATAATAATGTAGTTCAACCATTATAATTTTTTTTAACAATTCTGAAACATAGTTAGATAACTAACTTATTATCATACCGTTTTTCCACAGGGGTAGGCGAAGAGAATAGAACACCACACTCTTCTGTCCTCTTATACAATTCTCGCCTCATCCACATTCAAACAAGCTCACCGATTATTGAGGATTCTAATATGACCATCTGTATGATTCTATTCTAATATGAGTATCTGATTTACCTGGTCGTGCTAAGATTTTCGCGGACGTTCTTTGTGTCTGGTGCCATCAACACTTGTTAGGTAAACATTTAAGGTTTTTCAGCACATAGCACATATTTATTATTTTGAAACACGTGTTTTAAAAATTTATGGGAATTTTTAGCTTTTTGTATATCATATCTTTCAGTCCTCACAGATGGAGCACTTATTTTCCTATGAAAGCTAGTTAGTATATTCAGCACACATAATTGTTTTGTATCCAAAACCTGAAATTCCCTAAAAAGTAGCTCTGAAGGACACGAAAAGTCACAGCGGTGTATTACTCTGAGTATAGCTTTCTAAGCGATGCTCACTTGATATATATGTACACTTGATGCACTCCCCCAACTATCAATACCATAGCTCAAGATGGATTGGCATAGAGCACAGTAAACAGTTTTCATCTTCGTTTTATTCAAAATATTTCTAAGTATTCTAAATACAGTGAAACCCTCTAAATACGTTTTCCAAGGGACCGGCAAATAAAATCTTCTTAAGCAAGAAAACTTATTAACAGTGATTTCAATATTTTCATGCTTTATTTGACCAACTAATATTGTATTTTAACTAACATTACGATAATTAAAAAATGAAAATATTTTATTTATAAAAAAATTATTATTATATATTCTAATACCTATAAAAAAAATAACTATCTAAACTTTAAAAAAAAAAAAAAACTATCGCTAAAAAGTGATTATAAAAAAAATAACTATAAAACGAAATTAAAATTAAACTCATAAAATATCTAACTACCTAAATAAAATAAATCGACTAGCAAAGCACTGACAATAAGATCAAAACACGAAATGATTTCAAATTCAAATTACAGTAAAATCCCGTTTATTTGAAGTCGAGGGGACCGAAAATCAAGAAAAAAGTTTGAATAACGATTTAGGACAATGAATATAAAAATTTTAATAATTAGATTCTTTTTAACATACTAACTTTTTTCATAGCAATTCGAAGTAATTATATACACCTATATCCACACATTTGAAATTAACAAACAATTTGTCAAAATACAGTGTAAACAAATCACAATTTTATTTTTTTTTAAAAAAAGCACTAATATAATGGACTATCTTTTCACGCCAATTTTAATAACGATATAATAGTCGCACTTGTCAACCCGCCATTTCTCCGCTGAAGATAGTGACAAAAGTTTCCAGCGCCCTTTATAACATTTGTTTTGTAGTGGTCGCGGCGACATTTGGCACTCGCCTTTCAACATTAAAGTTCTTTCTGTCGTCATGTTTAATATTGTCGACAACCTCATTAATGGGGTCGCGTATTTTTCTGTTAATTTTGTTTTGGATAAATTTTTTGTCAATCTCTTGTATTAATTCGATTTTTAGACTATCAACGTTTTCTACGAGTTTCGCATTAATGCTATTATCGAGAATATAAAATTATCGGTCAAAATTATAAAAATGTTTTAATTTGAATTTAATGAAATATGAAAAAGTCTAAGGAACGCAAACCACGCATATTTCAAAATGTCTAACACATTAGAGAAAAACAAATAATGTTCTTTACATATAAAACAATGGCAATAAAATAATTTACAAGATACGAGAAAATCAGAGAAACGTTAACTACACAATCTTTAAAATGCCTTGACACTAAACTTAAATATAAAACACGGAAAAGTCTGAGGAACTCAACCGCGTACCAACGTTTGTACAACAAAATATACAAACGCTACGTAAACAAAAATAATGATGGTAATAATACGGAACAGAAGATTGGCAAGCACTGACATTCGCAGCTAACAACTGGGAGAACTAGAGAAGTGTGTTACCCATAAGGGCGCAAAGATAATATTTGCTATCTTTTTCTAATGTAAAGAAAACGAGCGCGAGAAAAGAGCATGCGACCTTAAGTTAATGCGTCGCAGTAAAAAATAAATATTTCAAATCGAGGATGCACAAGATATATTTATTTGTCATCTTTTCTAGTATAATGAGAGTGAGTGAAAAAACAAACAATGAGAATTAACTTTATGCGTCGTGATTCGGTATAGGGGCAGAACTACCCATTTTGATGGTCTTGGACTTTGAACAGGCACAACCCATTTAAAGAGAGTTCATTTTATTGCACCCATTGAAAGAATATCACTTTCATTATTATAAATGTCAAACAAAAAAAATTCTGCGTAAAACGGACAAGGGACATTTATTACAAGGGACATTTTGTACGGATAAACTGAGTTCTGTCAGAAATATTTCAATTTATTAGACGGGAAACTTATTATTTGGAAAACGTATTAAGCATAAAAAAAATACGTAATTTGTATGGGACTTTTTCGGGACCAAAAAATGTAATCCTATTAGACGTGAAAACCTATTAAAGGTGATTGTATTAAGAGGGTTTCAGTGTATATAAATTAATTTTCAATATAATACTTAATCGATTAACAACTTGTTATACTAGAACAATTACAACCATCTATATATTTACAAGTACCTAAGTGTAATTTAATATTATTAAAATTTTTGGATGTCCTGCCTCTGTAATGGAGAAAGGTATAAATTTTGTTTCTGCTGCATTAAGCGTTAAGAGGTTTTTATCCAATTGACTATTGATAATAAGTACTTGACATTATCTCGGTACTTTGTTTTAATAAATATTTTTCTTTTAACATTTTGCATTTTATTTTTCATCATAATATTATAATGGTGAGGGAAATGTTTTTTTCTCCAGAAAGCAGATTAAAAAATATGGGTCGCCTTATAATCAGGGTCGCCCTATAGTCAGGCTAATATGGTACTAATGTTTATTCACTGAAAATGTCAGGAAACTTGAATAAGTAAAAAAGAAAAAATACCAATAATTTTAAAAATATATAAGATGGAACAATAGCAGAAATATAAACAGAGCATTTGTATAATATATGTACTTAAAAATTATATAACATAATGTCCATGAACGTCCAACTCACCAACTGAGTTCCCAAGTGAGCATCTTCAATCTTGGTCCGCTCAATAGCACCGCCAAATCTCTGCACGTCTCCACCGTCAACCCGAGGCCTTCTCCATCCAGAACAGCGCCAGAAACCAATCTCTGCGCCAGTCCATTGCCGTCACAAATATCTGAGAAACCGTCATCAACGTCTTTCTTCAAACTGTCACTGGATAAATCGATCAAACACTTTTCACTAGTTTTCGAAGACCGTTCACTGATGCACTCACTGACCCCCAGACCCAAACGAATAAGTCCCTCTACCGCATCCGAAACTTCACCCTCGGCAATTAAGATTTCCTGAGAGGTTTTCAAAATATTCCCCGAACTGTTCAGATTGCTGGATACATTTTTAGCTTCGTCCAACGATAAATTGGTTCGATCCTCGGGTTCTTGAAATTTTTTGGTGGTGCTCATTTTGGTTGAGCATTCCTCGACCCGCTGGTAACACTCGCGGGAGGGGTGGAGGGAAAAGGCGGTGAGGACGCACTCCGAGCTGACATTGCAGTTGGAAGACAGGTAGTCAGCCAAGTTGAGGAACCAGCCGGCCAGCTCACGGGAGGTGGCCTTGGCGGCCGCGCTGTCTTCACCCTGCAGCTTCTGACGCTCGAGCTCGTTCATGCCGGTGGTGAGGGCGCGGATGTAGAGTTCGCAGACAAAGGCACGCATAGTTTCGCCAAACTGAAAAAAGAAAAGGAAAAAATATAATTCATCTAAGGTTGATTACAGAGTAATTGAATCTGACCGACAGGATTATATAATACCTGATGTTGGACAGCCCTGCAGACAATGTATATATGCGTGGCCGTCTCCGCGGGCTGCAGCAGCTTCCTCAGAGCCGGCGATAGTCTATCCGGCCGTGACTTATACAGGGAGGTTAGTTGGGCGGCCAGAGCGGCCAGCTGTCCACCCTGCAAGGGCCTTACTATGCACGCTGCCACCATGACCTTGAACATAAAAATAAATTTATATTAAATTAATGTTTGATTTAATTTATTTTTGAGTTGCACTACAATCAAATCATATTAACAGAGAAATATGTATTTCTTTTAAAATTAGCAATATTAACTTGGTGGTTAAGATTCATATTTTTTATTTATTTATTAATAAATAAAAAATATGTATTTTATTGAATTTGTACCTGTCTTGCATCATATGTATATTGGTGACCGCTGATGTAAGAATGTTCAGACCATGGTATAGTCAGGATAGAAATACTCCTTGACTTCCTCTATAGGATTGTCTTCTATCGATTTTGGTCTATGAATTGCATAAATAGAGTTATACAATAAATGTGATAGAATTTCAAATAAAAATAATAGCCATGTTTATTAAAATTTTGACAGCTGTCATTATTATTTTTATGTCTGCCATTTTACCATGGAGCGTTTCACATTCAAACGTTTTTTTTAAATTTTATTTATTTACACCCTATCCCAAATCGTTTTGATTGTTTGTTTACCCTCGTTTCGATTCGTCATAATTACATATATTTTTATTTATTTTATTACATTCAGTCGTATCATCATAATACCATCATAGGTTGGCTCCGGTATCGTTGTACCAGAACCATTCCTGTACAATATGAGAGACTTGTCATCACATTAATTTCAAAAGGCAGCCAGAAAGAAACTATAGAAATCACACACCCCCGCAGGGGAGGGTAACGTTTACAAGTTATCAAAACTTATCAAAATCAGTCTACTCAGTCGACTCGGCAAAGACAAAAAAATTCTCAGAGTGAAGTCAATAATGCTACTGTAAATGTAAGTGTAAGGGATGATTCGAAGTTATCGAGTCCTCAACATTCACAACATTTAGGCTTATCATATGGCACAACGTAGCATATTTTGCGTAAAGATCAGGGCCTACACCCCTACAAGATCCAGCCAGCGTAAGACTAACAAAAATTGAACAATAAAAAAACAACATAACCCATTAAATGTATTAATTAGAAAGATATGTTGCCACCGGGATTCGAAGCTGGATCTCTTCCAATCCATATGTTCTGAATAATTACAACTTCACAATAAGTATGTGTTCTCCTTAATAACATAACTCGTGTTATTGGTGAAATTGCACCAGATTTATGTGAAAGACTGGGTGAAAATTGGATTCGAAGAATGCATTGTATCAAACGTAGTTGTGATGCACATTTGAATGAAATTATATTCCATTGTAAATGGCGTCAAATGATCTTTCAAATAAATAAAAAATCATTGATACATGGTTTTCTAAATTTAATTACATTTTAAAGTTCTATCATGCTTGTCGGATAGCCCTGTATATTAAATTTTTTTTTTATTTTCAGATCAATAGTTCTATAATACAAATAATGATTTGACTACACCTTGACAAAACCGAATTTACCGCTAGATATTAAAATAGAGATAAAATACTATCTGCCACATACTTCCTGAATAAATTGTCTTAAATAAGGTTTACTTTGACACTAGCATCAGATTTGATGTACCTGTGCACAGAGAAGGGCGGTGTCATGTGCATGTTTCCATAATCTGCCGCTGCTTTTATCTCTTGTTGACAGGCGAGCGATGACTGCCACAGCCTCCCGCGTGTCAAGGGCTTTGATCTACGAAATGAACGATCAAGTATATTAGTATTATATATTTATTTAATATCAAAAATTTTCCTATTTACTATAACTTATTTTGCAAGTACAGTCGATTCCGCTTAATTGGACCACTGGTTTATCGGGACAGCCGGTTATTTGGGCCAAATCCCAAGGAACAGAAACCAAATAAAGTAACTAATAGTAATTTACTTTGGTTATCTGGGAAACCATTCCATTTAATTGGGACAGTGAATTAAAAATTAAAATAAATATGTATGTATGTACTTGTAAAACTTTAGAACAATCATTGGTGCACAAGAATAGTGACACAACTCAAAAAAAAAAATTTCAGGATATCCATTTAAAAATTTCTTGTCTCTTGCAGGGCTTGTCACGGACCTTTGATTTTAAAATTTTCAAATCTTTTTTTATAAATTTACATAAGTGTTATACCTTGAATCCTAACTGTGATAATTTTTTAATTACTATCAGATTCCCTTAAATACTGTCCAATTACTTGGGCTCCGATTCCTTGCAAGTGAAACTCAGTCATTCCAGGTAACAATGCTACAAGTTTATTACAACTCGTTATACAGTAACATAAATTATACATTCAGAGATAAGACTAGTTATTCAGGAGAAGCAGCGATGGAAGAGAGCTGTTGCCCCAGAGACGGCCTTTTATAAGGCTCGTCCCCCACCATTCATCTACTCACACCATTATTGATTATTTTATTTTTTAATATTCATATGTACACATAAAATTATATATTATTTTTCTATAATTCAATATTTTTTCCAATAATTTAATAAAGTTCAAAAATATGTACATATTATTATTCATATAGCTTTATAGGTCTATGAATACCGGTAATGAGCCTAAATATGGACTAAGGTTTCCAAGAGAAACACAGCATCTATAATAGACTGGCCTCCATATACAGGGTGTAACAGACCTAGTCCACAATATGTGGATACCTAACTAAATTACGAGTCGAAAATGTTCAAGGAATATGTGCAAATTCTGCGCTGTTATGTAATATTATTGTTTGAAATTTTTTCAAAATCGTGTTAAGCTTGATGTCTACGTACTTAGAAATAAATATTTGCGAAACAATAATAATAATTATTTATTTATTTGATTCTTAGGTACAATGTGTTATATTATAATCAGATACACATTTCAGAAAAGTAAGAAATATATTTGAGTACTCTGCCTGCTGCATTAGTATTTGACTGTATTGCAAAAAAAGTGCAATGATCAATGAACAAAATTATATATACATAAAGAGTTAAACAAGATGTCATTAGAATAGGTAAATGCTTTGTAAAACTTAATTTAAATGCATTGTTCAATGTATAAGATATAATATATATGTAAAGCAAGATGCAATTAAATAACATATAATTACAACATAAAACTTAAAGTAAGTCTAATGTTTAGTGTAAAGAAAAAAAAAAATTATATATATATATATATTGTTTCATTATTAATGTATATCTTTGCTGCAAGCCCTAAATCATCTAACAAAAAATAGTCTAGCCAATTGAAATTCAATGTCCTTTAATTTTTTGTATTTAATATATAATTTAGAATTAATAAAATATTTCAATTAATCGAAATAATCACATAATAATGATTTTTTTGAAATTCTTATATCCCACATACACCTTGAACATTTTTGACTCGTAATTTAGTCAGGTGCCCACCCATGAAATATTGTGGACTAGGTCTCTTACGCCTGAATAATAGAATAATAATAAATCAATTAAATTCTATTATTTCATAAAACTGATTAAACCCTAGTTTAAATAAAGAATTATTTGTTAAATTAATTTTTTTAATAATTGAATTCAGTTTAGTATTGAGTTTTTAATTTCTAATCCAAGACCAATATTGTTTAGATGTTTAAATAAGATTTGTGTGATATAATTAAAAATGAAGAGATTGAGAATGAAAAAGTTCCTGTTTACCTCTGTGATACAGTCTGTGGTACTGCCGGCGCGCACAAGGAGCACGAGCAGTGCATCGAGCGCAGCACGGCGGGCGCCGGCTGCGGCGGGCAGGAGCAGGAGGGCTCGCGCAAGGCGTAGGCCGGCGCCCGAGCACGCTGATCCGCCTGCAGCACACAGCTGACGCAGGCGCTCCAGCGCACCGGCGCAACATTCCTCGCGAAACCAGCTCTCCACTGGGGTGCAAAATAAAATGTATCAAACGTATATTTAACAAATATATCATTAATCATCAAGGATTTATTATCCATGTTGATGGTGCCAATCACGAGATGTATTTATTTTGTTTCTATAATTCTCATTCTAAAGACCGACAGATAGTCTTATTTTTATAACACAAATATTTCATATTTATTTATTTATTTATTATTATACATGCCCTATTCAGGTATTAAAAATTATAAAATAACAGAAAATTACAACAGAAGTGCAATACATAAAGAAAAAAATTTCATAGTGTCAGCATCAAAAATAAATATAAAATGTGAAGTAGCAATTTATTATCACCATTGAGTTGAGACACAAAAAATTGTAGTAGTGTAGTCCTATAAAGAATTAAATTAACAGCAAAAATATATTTGTTCCCCAAAGAATGCATTCCGGGGACTGCGGAGTTAGCTAGTACACGAGTTGACATTACCACTGTAATAAAACAATGGATTGTGTTTCAATGACCTCAACGGCTTGTGAAAGTCAAGCAGACCAACAATCCGGGGATAACAATTCATAGACTTGAATTTTTGAGACAACACACTAAACATGATAATCGTCTTTTTAAAATATTATTTATAAAAAAATTAAGTTTGAAAACTCAGTTGAAACGGATCATTGAGATATAGGACAGTTTAAATCAAGTCATAAGTAGGACACATTATCTCGACTTGCTTTATGTTTCATGACTGCTGCAGCAGTGAATGCAGGCTGTTAGCGCCGTTTAAAGTTATTTAAATAAATTTTAATAAGTTTTTGGTATTTGACCTGTTGTCTCATGCATATACTAAATTCGTGAGTTACCAAATTTAAACCTGCCTGTATCCTTCCTTTTCTTTCCTATTATCTATCCCCAAGCACAAGGAAGAAAGAAGATGTCGCAGTAATTAAAAAACTATCAACTGCAGATGTTATGATTAACTACCGTCGCTTCACTCTTCTACCGCTTATTAATAATCTTACACTAATTATATTACACTCAATAATCCTTTTTTTCGCGAGTGTTACTACACACGCCGCGACGCTTGTACTCATGGTAGAGAGGAATCAAAGAACCAACCAGCATCCAGCTGACTAAAAAAGAAAGTGCCTTCCTTTCTTCCTCATATTTCCACCACAGGCTGTAACTGTCATTTTATCCAATGACGGAATAAATATGTCCACAAATATGTAAACTTTGTTTGAAAAGTAATAGGAATATTGATGTAACAGACGAGCACTGTTCCCTCTAAAGTGTGCAGATGTGCGCATGCACACATTTTGGCATCATAACGCACACTAATATAGTGCACACACAATTTTTAACAAGATTTTTGCATGTGCCGTCCATGTTGATGACCATGTTGCAGCAAGTCTCATCAGTTACGCAATATGTGCATGGGGCGATGCAGCTCTTACTTCAATGAATTCTCTAATTTAGGCTCAGAAATGGGTCATCAGAGTGATAAACAAGAGGCTTTTTAGACATAACTCTGAAGAACTCTTTAAATCCTTTAAAGTTTTGAATATTAGGTATTTGTTTATCAGATCAATCGTAAAACTATTTTTAAAAAAAATGAATTACTTTACATCCACTGTTTCTCATTTCCCAAAGTCATAATTGCGATGTTAAGAGTACCTGAAAATACTGTAATTAGTGATTTACCAACTAAACTTAACCATTATTCGACACAACGCAGGCCAAAGTGAAATCACAAATTGATGCAATGAAAGATATTATAAATCTAAATGAAATCACATTTAAATAAATAATAATAAAATTGAAAATTAAAGGGTTTGAGTTTCAGTGATGACTATATCATATTAATTAGATGAGACAGACGAATTGTACTCACCCTGCTCCTTCTGCGGTTGCCCCCCGTCCATGATAAGGCGGAGCGTGGGGTGGTGCCAGGGGTGCGCCGCCGTGCGCAGCAGGTAGCGCAGCCGTCGCGCGACACCGGGCCCGCCCGCCGTCTCCAGGGCGTTGGCGCACGCCTCCACGCTCGTGCACAAGTCGGTCTGGAGGGACTCTTCCAGCTTGGGCCATTCCTCCTAAAAATTCAAAATGTTTAGAGATTTCCTAATCTTCAAAAAATCGAGAACACGTATGATCATCGTGGCAATGAAATCAGGAAAAAATATGAAATATAAAAAGGGACTAAAATGTCGCATTTTATTACCATCAAAAAATATCAAGACTCGTCAAGCATAATAGAATTGAATGAAGATTTGAAATACTAATTAAATGTATTAATTAGAAAGATACACATATAAAATCAATTTTATCAAAAAATATTATTGTGCTATTGGAATTCGAACCCGGATCTCTTTCCAAACTGGGGAAGGCGCATTATCCAACTATGCTACAGCGACAGTACTTTTGATGACAAATTTTCAAACCTATATGTTACACTTTTCAAATTAATACATCTATCGTTCCATTATTTAAAAGCCATCTACACCCATTGTTATGGAATCTCAAATACCTTTGAGTAAACTGATAGCAGATGCCAGAATTAACAATTCATTTTTATTAAATTTTGGACAACTTGTATATTATTAAGGAGAACACTTTCAGAACATAGCTTTGTGATATTTTAAATACTAATAAAATTAATTTTATCGAAAAATATATTTTATTTTATATGTGTATCATTCTAATTAACACATTAATTAGCATTTAAAATATCACAGACCTATGTTCTGAATAATTACAACTTTACAATAATAATGCGTTCTCCTTTATAAAGAAAGATTTATTTAAATCTTCTTCTTCTTCCACGGCACTACATCCCAGGTTGGAATTTGGGCTCCTCCACAAGTGCTCTCCACCGACTCCTATCCCTGGCCATTCTTGTCCAGTTCCCGGACCCTCCCATCCTGCTCCGGTGGATTAATTAGATGGTTCAGTAAATAATAAAAAGATAGCCAGATAGATGTTGAATACCTTTAGAAGCCTCAACTATGCAAACTAATGAATAGGTTAATTAATGAAATTGTGGAATACGACAGTACCTGCAGCACGTAGAGCAGCGTGACACGGTGCAGGTTACGCAGCAGGTTGGGCGACGCAGGGGGGCAGGTGGCGGCGCGCCAGGCGGCCGCCAGCACCGGCGCGCGCTGCACAAATGGGACATCGTTCAGGGACTCGTACTCCAGGGACTGCAAAAGAGAATTACAATGATTTCTTTTGATGTAATTACACAACATTGTTTGATCTGAAAGGGAAGTTTGATCAGTCGTAGCTCCCTTTTTTTCTCTACACACAGTTCTGTGATACCAAAACATTAAATATTGTATTTATTTTTAATATAGTGCTTACATAAGTATATTTATATATGCTCTAATATAAACAAAATCAAAATGTTCATTTTTACTACAACTTATCGTGCACATATTTGCTAGTTTCATTTTGAATCTATGTATATCTTCTCACATTACATTAAAGATCTTCATCGCACTGTACACATCGATTTCTGAGATTTAGCCTTCTTCCTGAATGCTAATCTCAGTCTATCTTTTTCACTTGTATGAAGTTCGTACTAAATTCTGCCAATATTTTCTTAGTGAGGATTTTAAAAATAAATACCATAACATTAAAATATATTTAAATGACATCATATTCAGATCTTTCTGAATTGCACTGATCCGAGTATACCTATATTTTTTTAGTATTATTCTCAAAGCTTTAGCTATTAGACAAGACTAGAAGTGCACAATGGAGTCCTGCTACCGACACTGATGAATGGATGTGAGGCCTGGAGCTGGCAGAAGAGGAACGAAAGTAGACTGAATGCAGTGGAAATAAGATCACTTAGGTGTATATGTGGCAAATCTATTTATGACAGAGTAAATGAAGAAATAAGGAAAGAATGCAAAGCTGATGTTAATACAATGAGTAAGATAAAGAAAGGCTCATTTAGGTGGTTTGGTCATATGGAACGGATGAATGAGGAGAATGGCAAGAAAGATATATGACGCATGTGTTGACGGCACCAGAAATAGAGATGTATTATTTGTTATCATAATTTCTCAGCAAATTTGTATGTTAGGTGCTCAATCTCTCAGAGGTATTCCAAGTATAGTCCTTTCCATGGCTCTTTGGGTAATTTTAAATTTGTGGTGAGGGTCCACGTCTCGGACCCGTATGTAAGTGCTAGGAGCACGCACTGGTTGCAAGCTTTAGCCTTCAGTATTTTGACTTTGAGGATATGCTCTAACTCTCCAAATGCTGTCCAGCCTAACTGAACGTGTTTAATTGTCTTACCCTCTCGATTGTCTTCCTAGTTGTATTGCATTTGTACAAGAGTATAATATATATTATACTGCAATATTGTTATTGTCTGATATCCTTATTGCATCTCATTGAAGTTAGGTAATTTTGGCTATCCATAATTTCCTGTCTCTTGCGCTTTGCTTCGAATTTTACCCAACAACTCGCCTAAATGTACTAAATGAATGACACAAATTTATCTTTAAAGTGTGGATACTGCTAATATATCAATGAGATCCTATTTATATTAATAATCATTAATTTAAACACAAATATTGTTTTCTTATACAGGGGTACTGGTAATTCGATACATTCCTTTAAAGACGGTTGGGGTTATAAGTAATCGATTTAGCCCCGTATTGCCATATCCAAATGTGAACCGTTTTGTTAGATATTTTGAATTTTTATAATAATATCCAAAATTTTAACTTCAAAGTTAAATAAAAAGAAACTGCACCATACATAGTTGTATATTTATTTTCTAATGATTAGACAACACGCTCACACATTATTATAAACCATAACAACAGTACAATTTGCTAATACTTTCGAACAGCACATTAAAATTATAACGTTATAATAAAAATTGATTTTCTTTTCCAAAAATAAGAAAATTTCTCAAAAATTTTACAAGCGACCCCTACTATTGTGCCTTAAAAGGAATGTATTGAATTAAAAACCAAAGTAGACTGAATGCCGTGGAAATATGATCACTTAGGCGTATATATGGCAGATCTATTCATGACAGAGTAAAGAATGAAGGAATAAACAAAGAATGTAAAGCTGATCTTAGTATAGTGAGTAAGATTAAAAAAGGATCACTTAGGTGGTTTGGTCATATGGAACGGATGAATGAGGAAAGAATGGTAAGAAAGATATATGACGCATGTGTTGATGACATCAGAAGTAGAGGACGTCTGCAGAAGACTTGGCACGACCAGGTAAACCAAATTGTTCTGTTAAAAGCCTCAATAATCGGCAAGCTTGTATGAATGTAGATGAGGCGAGAATTGTGTCAAGACAGAAGAGTGTGACGTTCTATCCTCTCTGCTTACCCTCGCGAATAAACAGCGTGATGGCAAGTTAGTTAATTAAAACAAACATTTATATAATATTTTTAATTCAAAATTTTATGCTATACCTATACTCATTTAGAACACCGTGTATATAACATAAAACATTTCATTTAATGTGATGTGATGATTTAATGGTGTTAGAACCATAAACAATGATAAAAATATAAAAATTTGACTTCAAGTGAAGTTTACGAAAAATGACGCTATAAAAATGACCCAATATTTAATATATTATTTGATTTGACAAATTATGATTTGCTACAGATATACAAATAAAAATCCACATCCTGTTTATTTTTGAATTTTTAAATGACAATCACATCCTTCCAGAATGGGCTAGATTAACCATTTAAGATGAGCTTGTCGACCTCTGGGATATTATTACCTATTTTAAATGTTTCTTATTTATCAACACGATAAAAGAAATTCAAAACATCATAAAATAAATTCAATTTATTTTATGATGAATGAAACACAATTTATTTTTTAATAACATTTAAAATTATTATTTTGTTATTTTAAGGCTGTACCAATGTCGATTAGCTGTCGATTCCATCAATTTAAAAAAATATATTTTCATATCTATGAGTAGCAACTTTGTAATTTATACAGTATTAATTATTAAAAAATTCTATCAAAGGTATAAATCAAACAATAAATCAACGAGAAATATTCATAAAAAAAATTATAGACAATAATATATCAATTTTATCAGTATAAGGGTTGTTTTAACATTGGTAAAATACATTTATTCATCGAAGGCACATTCAATAGTAAACTTATTTTACACTCCAACCTTAAAAGCTGCTGGTAAAATATGTAAATTGTTAGTTAAAAATGGTGGACTCTTCACAGCTGTTTCAAAAGTCATCTGTCACATATATGTATACTTTAAAAGTTGCAGTATACGACAATGAATCATTCAGTATCCCGCTATTTTAGTGATGAGAGTTCGTCCGATGATGATCTTGTTGTTCAATTTTTACACGTAGATTTAAAATTTTTCACCACCAAAGTGACAGATTTCGAACACAAGGGTGAATAAATCCATAGATAAAATATAAAATTGTATGTATTTTACGATCATTTCGCATTGCTACATTATTAGGCGGAATTGACTGACAGTATATTTATTTACACCCTATCCTGAATCGTTTTAAGAGTTGTTTACCCTCGTTTCGATTCGTCATAATTACATATATTTTTATTTATTTTATTACATTCAGCCATATCATCATAACATCATCATAGGTTGGCTCCAGTATCGTCGTACCAGAATCAGACTTTGACAGTAGTAAATTTAACATACCACCAACCCGCAAATGTTTTGCGACCACAATATACACCCACAGGGCCTAGCAGGAAGCAATTGATGAAAGCCGATTGCTTTTCTGCTTGTGTACATTATATTTTCCTAAATTACAGATTATTTTCTCTTTTCATTACTATTATATTTATCTCTGAATTTATTAGAACATCAATCCTTTGAATCCTGCCATTTACAGAACTGCAAAACATTGTACCTTGTAAAATTTTGTTTTAAGTATCCAACTGTTATAGGAAGACCAAAAAATGCAACTAAATTGGCAAAAAGGACACCTTTTTTAATCGAGTTCAAAAAAGAACAAAAATCACGATTGGATCGCTAATTTTTTTAAAGTTTTGACAAGCACCGCTTAACACGGATAGTTTTCGGTGACAGCAGGAAAAAATATGCAAAATAGAAGCATGAAAATGCAGTGTGTTATTTGAATTTCGATACAATTCACTTTTCGCTCGGTTTAAATTACCAATTTTTTAAATTTTGGACTTTGTTAATTTATGATTGAAATAAAAATATATAATATATAAATTAACACGTAAATATATAATATAATATATAAATTAACACGTTAATATATAATATACTATATAAATTAACACGAGGAGCATATTGTGGTTAGGTTGGGTTATTAGTTAGTATAATTGTACGATCCAATGACACCCAGACGTGTGGATGATGATGTGATAGATATGGAAGGTCCGTCTGATTCTGAATGAATATATACAGTGTAACAGACCTAGTCCACAATACTTTACAGGACAAAACTACACGTCAAAAATTTTCAAGAGATATATGCCTAATCTCAACCATGTCAGAGATATAAGCATTTAAAAAAAATAGTAATTATGTGATTATTTCGATTAATTGAAATATTTTATTGATTCTAAATTATATACTGAATACAAAAAATTAAAGGTCGTCGAATTTAGATTGGCTAGACTATTTTTTGTTAGATAATTTAAGGCCTGAAGCAAAGATGTAGATTAATAATTGAACAATTTCACAAATATTTATTTAGAAGTATGTAGACAAGTCAAGCTTAACACGATTTTGTAAAAATTTCAAACAATAATAATTTCCTTACCAGTGCAGAATTTGCACATATTTTTTGAACATTTTTGATTGCGTCAGGTATCCCACCCGTATAATATTGTGAACTAGATCTGTTACACCCTGTATATACTCATTCAGAATTAGACAGACCTTACATATCTATCACATCATCATCAACAAATCTGGGTATCATTGGATTGTACAATTATACTAACTAACTAACCCAACCTAACCTCGCTCCCTTATTTTTTCTTTAATGAATAAATTGTTTTTCATAAAATTTTAAAGTGCAATAATCTTTTAACTATTTACGACACAAAGGTAATTTTTTTGCTTTTTTATATCAATGCACTATATTCTATGGGAAAACATGCCTTTTGCAAAAATCCCAAACATAGGAACGCTTTAAATCTGTGTAATCCCACAAGCGGGTTGAAAAACTAATTTATACCTTTGTGCTATTTTATTTTAAATATCCAACTGGAACACCAAAAAATGCTTGTATTCATTAGTATCACATTCTTTCCATTGCTAGTTAGTCATATACAAGAGAACTAACTCAGACTAGCTTAAAGAATAGTCATAAATTAATATTTTGGTTTTAAAAATAATATAAATATTCAGTACATGAACTATTAACCAGATTCCCTATTAATTATAAAATCTTATCTTTAAACCATTGCTGTCTACTTCTTACTAAACTTACGTCTTGAATACTTAACCATTCCTCTCTGATGATGTAAAATGAGTTCTAATTATGTGAATACATTTGTAAATATACTAAATACAGAGTTCATATTTTAGGTATTCCACCGTAATATATTTATGTATTGCATAAAATAATTACAATATATAAGTATTTACCATATGCAACAATAAAATATGTTTTCTCAAAGAACCTGATATGAATTTCTCAATATGTGAATGTGCTGAGAGGTGCGAAAAGCGCCGAATGCCAGTCATCACTTTAGTGGCGGAGCGGATGCTGGCCGAGTTAGACGTGTCCTATGCGTCTTTATGCTGTCGTTCGTGATGATTCGTGATGAATGCAAGAATGTAAGAGAAAGGTTAATGTGCTCCAAAATCCCAAACATGACTCAAAACTAACTATCACGCCATTTCGCCATGGAAGTAGGCAGGATAGAATACCGCTCTTTTGTCCTGACAAACAACTATTCCACATTCATGCATGCATGTTGATTGTTGAGACTTTTAATAGGACCATCTTCTAATATCTAGTTCACTGTAAATAGCAAATAAGTCAATATTCCGAAGACGTCCTCTCCTTCTATTGCCATCAAGACTTGCATTATATACTTTCTTACCATCCTTTCGTTGTTCATCCATTCCACACCCAAAAATGTGGAACTCTTTGCCTTCCGTCATACGAAACAGTGAACTAAAAATGCACCTTTTCAAAAAATCATTTCCATAAGTTCAAATAACAGTTTTTAATTTTAAATACAAAGATATTGTAGGACTAAACAGTTTATGTGTAATGCGCCCTTGAAGTGAATTTTTTTTACAAAAATGGCAGTATAAAAATAATCCAATGTTATTATTATTATGACCAAACTACACTTTGGCAAGATCAGCTCTACCTTCAATCCTAATTTGTTCATTCATTAGCCTATTGTAAATGAATTTGCCATCTATACCCTATATTATTTCCTGTTAATACAAGTCTTTCCGTATTCATTTACTTAAAACATTAATTCTGATCCTTTCTGTAGGCAAAATAATACGCCATCAATGTTCCCATAAAGATCTTCAGTCAGATGTGGAAAAAAAAAAATTTGCCATTGCCGCTACAGGCTCGGTGTTTACAAACTCTATGATGAGCCCGATCATCAATAATTAAAGCTAGAATGGAAGAGTCTTCACCACAGACTACCAAATAAATAGAATGCAAACTTCCTGTCTCAGAATTTTCATTTATGACACCCATGTGATCACTTTGGTGCCACTCACGCAATTAAAGAACTCCGCGACTTTTTTTAAAGATATGACTCGATTGGAATGAAAATATAAACTGACAATATAATATACATTAATGTAAAAAATGCATCTTGTTTGCACAAAGATTACTGTGTCATAAACTATCGGATTTATGTTTCGTTGGATATATGTGTGTAGAATGCCCCTCGTTCCGCAAATAATGTTCCAAACCGCTCTCCTATACATACACTTCATATCATGTCTATTCATTTACTAGTCTGTGGTCTTCACTATGTAACATTTCATAAATCAGAAAGGAATTGGAGCATCATAAAACTGTGACTGTCGGCTAGACGGAATTTGGACGGACATGCATTCTCTTGAATTCGACGACCGGTGAGACAAGGAACATAGTCAAAAGGAGATGAGGGATCTTCTTGAAATGATCTCAACATTAGTGCCACGATGAACGAAATGAACCAATGCTTTCAAAAAACAAAAGCAGACCACCTTATTACCTCTATTGTTGCTAAAAAAAAAATTGATACAAAAAATTTATTTTATGTGTACTTAATAATTACTACTGTTTCTTAATAATATGTGATAGACATAGATTATATAGCATTATATATTTCTCTTTTATCATTATACTTGTGTAAAACAATATTATACTGAAAATGTTAAATAGAAGTTTCACAAAAATTTGTAATCACTAATAAAATGACACTTAATCGGAATCGTTGTTAATGTGTTTAGCAATAGTTAATATATAACGATTAACATAACTCAACTTTACAAAAAAAAATTAAATAAGCCTTAAACCATAAAAAAAAATCTAATTGTTTTGCAGAATAAAAGTGTTCACATCTTACCATTGTTTTCACATTTTCACAAAAATCACATATTTACATTTATGTAATAATAAAATAATTGTACAAAAGTCCACCAAATTGTTCACATACAAAAAGTGCACTACTAACAAATGATCACTGGGCCAATAAGATTCATGAATTTTCTACACACAAATCTGTTCAACTTTTTTAACATATTTTAAAAACTAAGACGCACATTTCATATTAATAAAACCGTTTATATTATGATTGTAGTCATAAACAACTTCGTATCATTTTGGTTTATCAGCATAACCACCTTTTTATAACATCCAAACTGCTACGAAGCGTGATAAAAATTACGTGCAGTAGAAATGTCACCCAAACAAACTCACATTACCCACAACACTCGTAAATAAACTTTCAATGTTGTTTTAAACTCGTAAAATACAATATTGTTTAAATAACATATTATTAGAGAAAAACGGGATATACAGAAACAATTTGTTAGCAAGTTTCACTGCTTTTAACACCATATCGCGAGATTTTGACATGACATACACAAGAAATCTCGTCACGATCATCTATTTAAAAATCACGTTCCTATTTACGGGGGGGCAAAATTCAAAACTGATTACGCCAAATGAAAATACAAGAATACACACACGTAGCTTCGCTTATAAAATATTATTTGTGGGAAAAGAATCGCGATCCCCATATGAAATCGAAAACAACACCCTCCATGAGAGCAAAACATGGCGGACATACTACAAACTTAAGTCAGTGCACGGCGTCGCGTAATAAACAGGGCACAATCACTAACGAAAATGAGACTCACCCTATTTATTTCTACAAATTGAGATTTGCCTTTTGTGGCGTTATCATCCGTGGTATTTTTTACATTTTTATCATCATTTGTAGAAGTCATTTCTAAAGAAAATCTTCCGGAGAGACATTTATGATGCCTGTTGTGTTTTCTAGTTTCTGTCAAACGCAGTAATACCACATCATGGAAGAAAAAAATCACGTACGCCAACATGTAACTAGGTAAATCTTTGTGTACATACCGAATAAAGAAAATAATTCCTTTCGTACCTATTTACGAGATTCTGAGATTATAAAACAAGGTCACATTTCTTTTTCGACAATTCATCCAACTCAAAAAATATAATCACCAAAAGAAACAAATGTTTCCCAATAAGTTGGCAAAAGTTATCAAACAATCATTTTTTTAAATCTAAAAGAAACAAATGTTTCCCAATATGTTGGCAAAAGTTATCAAGCAATCATATTTTTAAAATTTTAGTAAAAATATTTAAACAAATATTCATTTCTTTTAACCTTGATAAGGACATTTTCATACATTAAAACTACTCTACGACAATTCAAGCAAATTTGATTTACTGCTGTCAACGTTTTTGGGGCAGCCAAAAATTTAAAATATAAAGAATATTTTAAATTTTTGAAAACGGTAAAAAAAATTAACTGTTAAAAAGTCACTCATTTTAGATCAGTATTAATATATGCATTTGACTTTTAACTGATGTCATTAATATCATATGCCTGACGTAACAATATGACGATTTTATTTTATGAAACTAATGTTTTATTTTTTCTAATATTCAACTTTCTACAAAGTTCTGCTCAGCTTCTTTTCAAGACTTGTCAATAAGTTTTCAGAGTACATTGCATAATATTAAAATAAGTAAGAAAATTAGTTAACAGCATGTTTTACGAGGTCATTTATGGCGTTAAGACGTCTCGTTAGTAGACAAATTATTGGAGCAGTGGGAGCGGATTGACAATCACTAATGGTGATGGTGACGATGATTTATTAGGAAATCATTTATTTAATAATTTCTTATAAGCATTTCAAATAATCGTAATTTTCTCAAAACTGTACAAAATATTAATGTTTTCAGGTTCTTGACATTAATTTAATTATTTGCGTTGCAAGCGCATGGGCACACATGGATTTATTTTGTTATTGTAATTTTTTCAAATTAATTTTTCACAACCTTTTTCAACATATTTTTTTTATTTATTTATAAACATACTTTCTTCTAACTCTTTATAGAATTATCTACAGTGGTATAAAAATATTTGCTGATAATTTTTAAGTAATAAAATACATATTGTTCGGATTAACAAACATATCGAATTATCGGTTCGGTTTAACAAAAGTCTATTTTTTACATAAATGTTTTTAAATCAAATTTTTTATAAAATATAATTTATTCGGGGTCATAGAAACAATATGGAAGTTAGGAAAAATTTAAGGTCATTATTAGTAGTAACATAGCTAATAAAAAAATCAATTGCAAAGATAAAATATTTATAAAACGTATACATATTACGAAGTTAAAGAAATTCAGTCATGTATTATTAGGAGCCAGACTGAAGATCGATCGAAATTATACATCCCTAAAATTAGTGCAGCATTAATAACGCGTAATTTGTTTTAATTAGATATAAACGATTTCACATATAATATTACAATTAATACTGCAAAGTTTTTCAAAAAAAATACGAGTGCCGAGCAGAACGTATAAGTGAAATACCAAATAATTGAAATCACAAAAAACAGCGCCGATCGACGGCGGTGGAACGGAATAAAGCATATGGATAAGGGATTGACAATCAATAATCGTTTTTTTTGCAATTATCGTTCGAAAAATTAAATGTTGGATAGAATTACTGTATAATGAAATTTTTTGTTCACAACTCATGAAAACTTGACAGGCGAAATTCATGTTATATAAAAAATTATTCAACATTATATAAAACACACATGTATTAGACTACCATGTTTATTTCTGAATAATTTTGATTGAATGAATAACATAAAAATGTAACACGACATAATGAGAAATTATAAAAGTACAGTGAAACCTCTATTTTTCTTTTTTGAAGGAACCTACTAAAATAAACCATGAATGCGAGAAAACAATAAATGCGGGAATATAGAAAAAGTTACATTCATATATTATATTCTACAAAAGATACGTATTTCACATGTTAATGAATGTGTTTCAATACAAATAAAATTAAAAAGCTGCACAGAAAAAAAAAATTACTTTGTATCATACGTAATCCTTCATCATTTAATTTTATCTGTTGCGTTATTGGAATAAGAAAACAATGTTCTTTCGGTGTTGCAAATGACTTTTTTTTGGCATCGGTAATTGAATGTACATAAAAAAGGTTTAAATTTTTCGAAGGGCGTGCATACTCCTGAACACAAAGGTACAGACGAGGGATTTGCTTCATCGACATCTTCAACCTCTTCTGATGTTCCCTTCAATTCAAGGATCACTTGGGCGTGCTGCACAGTACTCTACAAACAATAAAATATTTCGTTGTTTTACGCACATTTCTGTGTCGAGGTCCCTTAAAAACAAATTTAAAATATTCGTAGTCATCCGTGTTTTTTTATTTACGTAATATTTTACGGGTAAAGTTTTCGTACTCTTAAAATACCTGAGCTTCAGCGATTTGCCATTAACTATTGACTCGCGTATGTCAATTGCATCACTGTTGACGCAAAACAGAGATCCCCTCTTTCGATTCTTTACCGCCGTGGCAAGACCTATTTTCTATGACCAGATCTCGCTCTTTAACATCAATGTGCCGTTAAAATAAATAAAATAAGCCAGTGTAACGAAACGTGCTGCGTAATTTAAACGTATAATGCGGTAAAATGATGTGTGGAGAAATGATTGATGCGATCTATTTTAATATGTTTTGTATGAAATTAATTCGGGACTGGAAGAAATAAGCAACACATGCGGGAAAACGATTATTCGAGAAACGATCGATCGAGATCTCACTGTATATAGTATAAGGACATATAAAATATTATTTTCCACAAATCGAAGTTATGGGTTCTTAAAATAAGTATTGTGCTTCCAGAGTATATTATGAGTAATACATTTTATAAACCTAAGCATACAACACATACAAACATTACCGTAAATTTTTATGGTGTTAATTGTGTGTGTTATTCGTTTTTTTATCGCAAATTTATTATATCACTCATTTACCACAACAAGAGCTTTATCGCTCGCCCTGGTAGCACTTTCATCCGACAGTGACTACGAGTATAACAGCTAAACGTTAGTTATAAATATAAATCATAATTTATAATAAAACTGTATACAACTCGTTTTGCTTTACTCTACAAGAAAAAAAAAATCTGATGTATTAAAATAAATCATAGAAACAATAAAATTTTTCCTCCTTTCATCATCACTAATACGTCAAAAATGTCGTCTTAAGTTCTCAGTATTAAGCGTAGCCACTCAAACGACATCATGATCTTTATCAAAATCATGATTTAGTCAGTGTAGTAAAATCAGCGGTGGCTTTATGGCCCGTGTTACGTGTTTCGACTCGAGACAATCTCTGAGATTTTTTGAAGACAGCTTTCGCGGTCCCCGTGTACACACCATGTCTTAAAGATTCGCCGTCTCACGCTTTATTTCACGGTCGTTATACATAAAATATATCATTGTCGTTCGTCAACAAACGGTTGTAAACTCTACATCGCCGAGTTTACCACCGACTGTTAATTTTCCTCTTTCGTATTCGTAAACGACATTGTCTTATATGTTTTCCACACTGCATATCCACCTACGGGATATGCATATCAATCTTGCATAAGAGTCGGGGTCTTTTAAGATCTTTTTGTTTACGTTTTTATATCTATTAATTTACAATATTGTACTAGAAATCTATTTTAATAATCAATGTATACAAATTAATCACATATTTAAAAAAAAAAATTGAAAAATTAGTCTAGTTTTTAATATTTATAGTATTATTTATTGACCTTGACATTTATTTATTTTTATACTTTTAAAATTAGCGATATTAACTTTGTGGTTAAAATTCATATATTATTTTTTTATGTAATGACATTCTGAAGAAAATGCTATTTTTTAAAACCGGTAGATGTATTTAAACTCAATTAAGTGGTTAACAAAACAAAGATAACAAATAAAAATATTTATTTTTAACATCAATTGTTAATCAAGGTTCAAAAAGACGATTTATGATTGTGAAAATGTGCAGCCATAATAAGTACTATAAGAATAAAATAATGCAATACATTATCTTCTTTTTAACTGCATTTCAGAGTTCTCGCGAAGAAAACTGTTGTTCGTGAAAAAACATGTTATGAATATTTTCATTATTTTTTAAACTAAACTATGTTCTTGTGCTATAGAAAGTTTCACAGATCCAAATTGATTGTACAGTTTTCTGGACTATTCTTATATATTATCATGCATATTTTTGATGTCCTTGGCCGAAATTATATTACAAATTACCTAATTAGCCTTCCTACCTGACATTGGCCCTGATAATAGATCCAGAGTTTTTCCGAAACGTCAAAAAAGGTCAGATATACGCTCAGAACAGAACGGAATACACTCTTTACAAAAAAGATGAAAAGACCTTGATAAGCTGAGAAAATATTTTTTAGTTAAAAAATAAATATTAGCACAGATTTTATTTTACTGATAATTCACTAAAAGATTAATCTGTGACTGATTAATTGAGATTTATATGATTGGTGTGATAAATTTTATTTTAAAGACGTTTTATGAAATCAATAGCGTTTACTTTTGTTAATTAAATAAAAATATAAATATATTTAGCCGCTCTACAAAAAATATATCGATTTTGCAATAAATCGCTATTTTATTACCGCCCATCCCTATCGTAGCAGCAACATTTGTAAGCAAAGAAAAGTATGGTGAATTTATCCATGTGTGTGCGTATGTCTTACATAGTGATTTGTATTTGATGCTGACAGAAACAAAATAAATCAGGTAATGTGGTGTAACTATAATCGAGGGAACACCTTTTAATTTCATTCCTCGGCGTGTGTCGCGAAGAATTAACGCGGCGTCGTGCGTTTTATTGTGACAACGACTGGATTTACGGATTCTGTGTGTCAATGCACCATAAACAAAAATGTCAGCGATCCCTAGTTTTTTTTGTTTTCCTCGCATATCTCTGCAATTTCTCTAAAAATATTCACATTTGACGAAAAAACTGTGTGTATTTGAGTCAATTGAAATATTTGCCAGTGATATCGTCTAAGTATTCCGTAATTTGGGTCGAGTGTGTGTGATTCTAAACGAGAAATAAGGTTGTTTGAGAGACCCTCATTGTTTATGCAGCTATCTTAACCTGATGTTTTCGTAGAAACTGTTCGTACCACTGCAGACTATCAGGTGAGTAAAATAAGCATATCACTAAAAATAACACATTTCATCACGAGGTGGATAGCGCGCGAATACTATACAAATGAAATATCAAAATTTATATTGTTTTTTGGCAATGGCCCAATATACTCACATCCAATATATTTAGCTGCTGCAAATTGAATATATGGAATTTTACAGCTTATTTTCTTGGCTTAATTTACCTGTATTACTTATAAATCATTTCAATGTGCAATTTAGACACTTTAATGTATATTTTACAAATATATCAAGTTCTACATAATATTTTATTGCTTGTCAGTATTGTTTTGCCATAATATAATATACTTAAAGTTGGTCATTAGCACTTTTAATTAGATATTTTATAATATTTTGACAAAATAACATGATGCCATTTGTTTATTTAAAAGTCATATATATGTCAAAACATAATAATATTATAATTTTTCAAGCAGCACATTAGTTATTGTCGGAAACGGTATGTACTATCCAATGTACCTAATTACACCAAAAATATCAGTACTGTCATATTTGTATGCATAATGGGGTTTTAATAATACCCATGTATGTGCGCAATAGAATTTATAAAACAGTATTAAAATTATGACAAACAATTTATCTAGATTCAAATTTAAAATTTCTCATAGTGCTAATTTAAACTCTGTTTGCATTATGGAATCATTACTTCCTGTAGAGATACTAAAAAGGAGAAGGATGTTAGAGGAAGTTATTGGCATTACAATATATCTTGAGTTAGAAGTACTATAACTCAAAACAGTCAAGATTTTTTACACCTAAAAAAGAAAAGATGACTGTTGCAAATAAAATTAAAATGCACAAGTGTCACCCTATTACTTCAGAGATGATCATATACACTGTACACCCACTAATTCCATTCCATAGATAAAATTTTAAATATATTTGTACAAACAAATTTAAATATTTTATTTCATTTGGCATTTCTTTTTCAATTTATCAAATTCACAGGTAAAATAAACAGTAGTGCGGTGCGACTAATGTATATTGAATAATTTTTATGTTGGCACCGGTAAGGGTCTGCATTCTGATTTTTGCAAGATCTCTAGTTTTTAAGAGTCGTCTGAACTCGGCGTTGTTATATTTGCACCTGACAGTAGGTCAATTTATAATTTATAATTCAATATTCATAATTTCACACAAAAGACATGCACACTAGTTCAACTAGGTAATTCCGGAGAGGTTATTTCATCAATATATAGCAACCTATATATTGTTAATTTTTCATATTGATGAATTTTGAATCTCCTATACTCATTTATAAATGCCAAACTCAAGAAAGCAACTTTCTTTCATAAATTTATTTATTTATTGCCTCCAAATAATTCATCATTTTATTATTATTTTATAATTTTATACTAAAAATATTTATTTTTTGAATTTGCATTATTTCATTAATGTATTTAATGGTTTATGGCAGTGGCGTAATTATGCCAATACAGCAAATGCAGTGCATTGGGACCCACATTAGATAGGGGCCCAAAAAGTTTGCGTCACACAATCCATTTGACATTGTCATTTTTGCTAGTATCGTTACCTTTCCCAGAGTTTATATGGACTCATAATGTTTAAAATCAACCACAGCAAGAAATTATAAAGTTTAAAAAATCGTGACCCATGTGTATTATGAAAACATTATAAATACAGTAGAATTTGGTTATAACGAGCGTGAGGGGACCGATAAAATTTGCTTGTTTTAGGCATTTCTCGTTATATCCAACCAACCATAGCTACATGTAAAATCATTTTTCCTGAACTGTTTCGCAAATTTTTCCATCTGTGGCTTCAAAATTGGCCTGTTAATACCAAATCTGGCACTTTGGGTGCTAAACCATTTTAAAAATGCTCCATTAACATCATTAAGATCGCATTTTCTATTTTTTTTTTGTTTTTGTGTTGTTTTCAAATGACGACAAGTAAACATCCTTCTATTTCAATAATGTTGAAACAGTTGAAGAAGACAATGAAAAATTTTGCACACTTAAACATTTTTCACGCTGTGTTCTAATCACAAATGATTTTGATTTTCTCACAAATCGAGAGACACTTTCTTTTATTAATATACATGTTTGTAACTCAAGGGCCACTTTTTAACTGAAAAGTCAATGTCAAATTGTCAATACAACACTGCTGACACATACAAACATTACTTTAGACGATTTCATAATAAATTTGAATTCAGAGAAAAACACAAATGTAAAAAGAGAACAAGATTGTAAAATGACATTTTCGGATGTCTGTTTTTTATTTGACACTTTTGTTTGATGCTCAGTAATAAGTTGTAAGCGTTAACATGGTCAATGTTTTGGCGGCCGGAAATCATAGGTAGTGTCATAAATTATATGACACTAATCTAAAATTTCCGGTCAGCGTGTCCACCACTTCTTTCATTTTTCGAGAATTGCTTTTTTTTAGTCCTAACAAACGCAGATATTCATGTGTTGGCCATATTATTTGTCCGGTATAACCGAGAAGCAAGCTCGTTATAACAGTTCACTTTTGTATGAAAACTTGTGTGAACTAAAATATCAATGAGTTTTTGCTTACTATAGTTGTGAATTCACTATAAGCAAGTTTGACTGTATATTAGTAGCAGTACTCCCCTAATGTTTAGGATTAAGGAGTAGACCATTACTTTAAAGTGAAAATTACTTTCAAGAGTATCAAGTATTTTTTTATAAATGCCTAAAAACAACAATGTTTTTTTTCATGAAAGTGCAAATATTATAAGAGACAACTATTTTTGTTCTTCCTATTTAATGGATAAACCACACCGTATTAATATTTGTATATCTTTTATATACAATACTTACTTAGTGGGACCCTTTTCCATTCTGCATTGGGGGCCAATTTTTGTAGTTACGCCATTGAGTTACGGTATATCCATTCCATGTTGTTCATTAATTGTCAAAAAATAAAGGATGGATGTTTAGTTTAGTTCAAAAAGTCAATTTTGCCAAAACACATGATTTTATCATGTTTTAAGTTCCAAACTTTAACAAGGAACTTTAACAAAGAAAAAAGGGTAGAATGTTGAAAATTTCGAATTTTAAAGTTTCGCCAATTTTTACTTCATTTTATTTAGATTATTTAGTTTAGTGCATATTCAAGATTTTTCCAAAAACCATGTTTTTATCATGTTTTAAGTTAAAAACTTCAATGAGGAAGTTGTAAAAAATAGCAGAAATAGTGAAAAAAATTTAAAGACACGCATGTCAAATATTGTCAATTCTTTCTGGTAGAATTATCCCCCAATTTCAAAAATTGATTGGGTCGCAAATATTTAAAAAGTTATAATATTTTAAAGTTTCAACATTTTTGACAAGCAAAATGTGCAGTTCTATTAACTATCTAACCTAACGAACTTAGCATAAAAATCTGAGAAATTACTGTAATCGCCATTGCGTATTGCAACCCAAGAGTGGTTGCAATACGCATGGCTTGATGAAAAATCACTTGTCAAACTTTAAAGTGCCACCTTTTTTAATGTTTTTTTTGTCCAGAATGTACTGTCAAATGTATTTTATAAATTTTTGAACTAAACTAAACTTTGGCCAAAATTAAACTATTATATTTTTATTTGTTAACTTTGTTTTATTATTGAGTTTAAATACTTCTACCGGTTTTGAAAAATACCATTTTCTTCTTCAGGATGTCAATAATAACTAAAATCATATATTATTGTTTCTTTACCAGAATCTACTTTTAAAAAAACAATTATTTAAAAAATAAATTTACTACCTAACTCAAATTGTTACTTAATACAAATTTACTTGAATAATTTTTAGGAAAAAATTTTAGAATGGGACTCGTAGTTAAAAAGTTGGTTGTTTATAATTTTTTGATTAGTTTTACACGCTTAATTTATCCCCAACGATTCCAAATTATTTAATTTGTGACCAACGCAGTTTATATGCAAAATTGACAATCCCAATTTTTCATCAAAACCATGACCATTTTCTATCAAATGATTAGAAAATTCTGAAAACCCACTATTGTTCAAAAATCTCAAATGCTCCTTTACTCTTATATTTGTATTTTTCGAAACTGGTAGATGTATTTAAATACAATAAGTGGTTAATAAAACAAAGTTAACAAATAAAAATATGAATTTTAACGACAAAGTTAATTTTGCTAATTTCAAAAGTTTTAAACTATTTCTTGTCATGAATAACAACACAATTACTGTTTATGCTGGCCTGCCAATGTTTCAGCTGGAAATGGAAAAATTACAATCCATTATAAATGCGGTAGAACATATAATATATGGGGTTTCTTAATTCTCTCGCATAACATCCGTGAAAGGTTCGAATCCCACTAGCAAAAACAATAGTTTTTTTGATAGATTTATTTTACATGTATATCTTTCTAATTAATACATTTAATTAGTATTACAAATATGTTGTCGATTTTGAGAAATTACAAAATTTATAATTTTTATGGAGGGATTTGCTACTCTATACCATTTATAGAGATGTTTGAAAGTCAATGCGTGTGTTTTAGAGGTGTTTGTCACTCACATTATTTGATATTCTTTGGTACAAGCCAGTGGCATACTATTAGAATCTATCAGGTTTGACACATAACTTAAACTTGTTTTTTTATATTACTTACATTATTATTTGTGGTAAAGTATTTGAACCAATCCTAAGTATTATTTGATTTGAACCAAGTAAAATTTTTTCCTAGTAAAACTGCATTCAAATATACATTTTTTTCATTTTTGATTGTAGAGGTGTTTGAAAGTAAACTACTCAATTATTTTTAGAAGTTGTAGGGGTTATTGTTATGTAACGAATTGTGATCGATATGTGTGATCTGAGTTGTCGAGTCACTTGGATAGAGTGACCGTTATGTCTGTAGGTTATGCGATTCAGATCAGAAGGTTTTGTACATGGTGACATTGAAGACTCTAACCCTCTTCAATGTCTCACATGTGTGGGTACATGTCACAGTGTATATGAATGTGCATGTGAATATTTATGCTGTGTCTTGAGCATGGTATTTACAAAAGTTGGCGTTTATTGCGGGATGATTTACAATTGCTAATGCTTAATTACTTTAATAAATTTGAAGACTGGAGTGGCTCGCTTGAGGTGTTGTCGAAAGAACTTCGCTAGCTTCTAAGACTCGTCTAAAGAAAAAGCACAATATTCTGATATAAGTCAAATTGTCAACAATGATATTATTACATATTGGACTTAGTGCTTACTCAGAATTTACAATTTTATAACTGTATTCAGTTTAGGATTTCGGTCATCTGACCACAAAAGATAAGAAGCAGACAACGGTGAAGCAGTTAATAACACGTTTGTTTGTTACTGTCATGAATTGATTAAAAATTGTAGGCAGAAACAAAATTCACACATAATAATTTTTTTATATTATCTGGTTGTCACCTTTGTATGGTGTGCATGAACACAGATGAGACTTGTTTAGGAAACTCTTTTCGAAAGCGCGTAAAAGATGACTGAGTTGAGTGCTGTATTTTGTATGCAGAGTAAAATGAGACAATTGATACTTACCGACCTTTACCACCAAATCTCTGAGATAATATATAAATAATAATAAATGAAGAAATAAAAAAAAATGCAGGAACTTTCTAGTACATTTATTATTAGAGCTTAATTATTCGGATCACTCGCTCCCCATTGGTGAGGATTTGCACTTGTGGAATTGTTATTGTATCAGAGTTAACCTAATTTAATATTTTTTTCCTTGTTGCAGTCAAATTGGCGAAGGCACGCAGAGGTATGATAAAGGATAAGGGCGACAAAGTCGGTGGTAATAGAAACAATATTAAGGAAGAAATTCCCGAGAATGATGCCAGTAAGTCTACACAATTTTTTAAATATGCTTTTTTTTTTTTTTTCATTTCAGTCACTTTTTCTCCGGTTCCTGATTCAATCATATGTCACTTTTAAGATTTGAAGAATAAGATATAATATTTTCTTAGCTCTGCATGTATACACAATGTTTAATAGTGCAGTCCTTACAAAATAATACAATACACCATTTTTATAATAATCTGAGAAATACAGTTAGGGTCAGTTGTTTGATTGGTGGTAAATTTTTACTGTAGTAGCTTTTTACCATCGCTCATGGTAAAACATGTTTGCGGGTTGTTCGAACATCGAGTCAAAGTTAATCCCATCTAATAGTGTGACAAGGTGAATAATCGTCAAATACCTGAGAATTGCACCAAAATTAATTTATTTTAAATACATACAATTTTACACTTTACCTGTCACTTTGGGGGTGGAAAATCTTTGGTCTATGTGCTAATATAAATTCAACAGCGAGATCATCATCGGACGGACTCACGGATATTAAAAGATTTGTTGTCGTATACTGTAATTTTCCAAGTATCGATGTGACAGATGACTTTTGAAACAGCTGTGAAGAGTCCACCATTTTTAACTAACGATTTACAGTTTTTACCATTCGATATTGGAAGATAAAATTTATTTAAATTTAAACTATTGAATGTACTTTTGATGAGTAAATATTTTTTACCAACGATCAAACAATCTGTTTTCACAATTTTTTTTTTACTAACATATTTTTTTTACTATAGTAAAAATTTACCACCGATGAAACAACCGGTCCTTAATCATATTTTCACCTGGATACTGTAAAATCATGCATATATTTTTTCCCGTTTAATTTAGAAAGAAAAGTTACTGGCTCTGAGATTTTTAATTAGTCAGAATGATAATCAATTAATATAACAAAAAAAGATGCAATAATCTGTATTTATATAGCTAAAAGTTGTGCTTTGTTCCAAAAACTGTTGGATTTTTATCACCTTATTAAAAAAAAATATTTTCAGATAAATACCTATTTAAATTACCAGTCAAAATTGTTCAAGGATTATGTGCCTAATCTCAACCGTGTCGGAGATATAAGCGTTATTTAAATTTATTGAATATGTTCAAGAAAACACAATTACTGGATTTTTACCTACAAGGGCATTGTTATTAAACAAATAATAGCTATCTCATAGAAACGAACCTATTTTTTTATTATATTTAATGGAAAATATATGGAAGTTTGCGTAATTACAGGGCTTATAACCTGTCTTCGGATGGCTTAAATCATCACTTTATATAAATATAACATATTAACATATACCTTTCAAAAATTTGATAGATATGGAGATTGATGGGTGAGAATGGTGAACATTATATTTATATAAAGTGATGATTTAAGCCATCCGAAGGCAGGTTATAAGCTCTGTAATTACGCAAACTTCCATATATTTTCCATTAAATATAATAAAAATTAGCTTTGTCTCTCTGAGATATCTATCTGAGATATCTCTGAGATATTATTTGTTGAATTGATTCTAAATTATATATTGAGTACAAAAAATTAAAGATCATTGAATTTCTAGACTATTTTTATTAGATGTTTTTAGGCCTTGAAGCAAAATATAAATTAATAATAGATAAATTTTGGAAATATTTATTTCGAAGTACGTAGACTTAAACCATTACATGATTTTGTAAAAATTTAAAACAATATTTTTGACCGGTAATTTAAATACTAGAAAACAATTAAAATCGTCTTTTTATTTGTATGTTAGTTTATATTCTGTTCCCAAAATATAAAATCTGTTACGGTATTTCAATTTTTGTCATTGAGTTATATGATAAAGTATAATTTTTATATTATAACGGTACCAGTTTTATATATAATGATGGAAGAGAATAATTTTTATTAATTAATTAAAGTGATTTAAATAAATGTAGGAATAAGGAACTAAGTTAGGTGAAGGATTATGAAAAATAATAGATGATAATTAAAACTAAAATCTTTATTTCAGTAAAACTTAAAGAACTATGGATTAGTTTGTTTTCCTACTAAAATTTCTAAAACACAAAGCATTTAATATTTTAATATTTATGATACATTATATTCACTCAAACACGTATTATTAATTGTTATATTCCTTTGATCACAAAAAATAGTGTATTTGTACTGAAAGTGTTGACATACCAAATCGGTACACAAAAAAAAAATTACCCGATATTTGTTTAATTTTTTAATGGGTTATCGCAAAACTCATGCACTTGATTTGGGCATATGGGTTTAACATGACTATTATTGGTAGTAAAATATTATGTATATTTGATACATACCGAAAAATATTATTAGACAGTCCCAAAGTAATGAGGAAGTATAATTTTATAATATTGTTTATGGTCAACATGACAATTAAGTACGTAAAATTTGTGCGAAAAATCGAATTTGAAATTAACTTAAAATCGGGCCATCAGTCTGGGTGATTTGGGTTTAAAACAAAAAATACAAATTCCATTATAATACAATTGTATTTATCAGATTCCTCGCGAGTTTCGGGCGTCGCCAATAAGGAGACCGAGGAGGCGCCCCGGGTGAAGATGGAGAGGGGCGAGGAGGGCGCGGAAATGGGGGGGGCCGACATCAAGACGGAGATGGACAGTCTCATGGACAATGAGGGTAACCGGATGTTGTCTCTTTCTTGTTGATTTGACTCGTCAAAGTGATGCCCAGAGTGAAGACGAGTGCGCGAAGTGGATGCGGAGTTGAGCTTTTAAACTTTTTCATACCTAATGAAAATATAACTTAGTCGTGTTCGTGGAATTGTCGCACTGCATTGAGAAATCCTCGTGCGAAAAACGTCTTCCTCCACATTATATTAAGCCAAGGTGCAGTAATTAAACAATTTCTTAAAGTAATAATTGCAATTGCAAATTTTTATATGACTATTTATTCATTTATTTAATACATTCATTATTACATGTTATTAAATCCTGAAAGTCTCTCATTTAGTGTTTCGATATATCTCTAATAGTTATTTTCAACTTCAAATGAATTAATTAATTTTATATACACAACTAAATAATTAATGTGTAAAGCGTCCTTGAAGTGAATTTTTTTTTTACGAAAATGGCGCTGTATAAATTATCCAATGTTATTGTTATTAGACATTGCATCAAATGTAATTAGTGATGGTTCAATCGTTATATAAACTGTGATTGTGTTTGATTGTAACGATAATTGGTAACTGATTATTTGTAATTCGAGCAATCTGTAACTTGACTATAGTTTAGTCTAGATTAAAAAAACAAATATAAATGATACAGAGAAAACAGTGTCCATCTTGATATGGACTCTGATCTAGTGACGTGGGCAAGGAACACATCAAATATTGAATGAATTGAAGTTTTAAATATATAAATCACTGGTACACTATAAAATAAACCTCCTTTTTTCCAACTTGCTTAACATATTTCATCACCACCCAAGCCACCTGATGTCGTACCGCAATGATATATAACTCAAACTCTTGTCAGAGAAATCTCCAATGCGCTGGAGAAAGCCGCATCACTATTGGTTCAACCGTTTTCGCATTTTACAGACATTGAATTTTGTATATTGGCTATATACAAGGGCTGTTCGATAAATATCCGTGTTAGGGAAGATAAAACATTTTTAATATCATTTATTTCTCAACAGTCTGCTTTCAGTTTGATACATTTAGTGCGGTGTTATTACAACTTTTTTAAGCCATTCAAAAAATATGATTTGTCAAATTCGGCAAAATAGACCTCTGTTTGGGCGATGACTTCTTCGTTTGACGTAAACCACCATCGGTCAAGCCATTTTTCATGTTTGGAAAACAAAGAAATCGAATGGGGCCAAATCTGGAGAATATAGTGGATGAGGCAGCAATTTGTAATGTAATTCGGCCAGTTTTGTTGTGGTGATTGCGAACAAGTGAGCTAGTGCTTTATCTTTCTTCTTCGCCAAATGGGTCTGTTTCCTCATTAATTCAGTGTCGAATCAGCTCAATAAATCACCATAGTACTGCCCCGCGATTGGCCTTCCCCTCTCTAAATAGTCTGTGAAGATGTGCTTCACGAATCCAAAAAACGGTTCGCTCTTGTTCAAAAAGTGCTCCAAAGTTGTCATGCGATTCTGTGTTTGTACCACTGTGAGAAAACGCGGTGTCCATCTTGCCATAGCTTTCTCATGCCCAATTTTTTGTGTAGGATATTTTGTTCTTGTTCAATTGAGATGTTTTCATCGTCAGAAATCTCTCTGATCTTCACCCGGCGGTTTGCTAACACAATATCATGGATTTTGTTGATCATATCCTCCATAGTCACCTCAATTGGACAGTCTGGGCGCTCTTCATAGAAAACTGATGTTTGGCCACGCTTGAATTCATTAAACGAATATCTGACAGTATTCATCGAAGGTGCATGATTCTTATAAACAGCATGTGACTTCACTTTGATTTCCTCCTACTTCTCATCCAAAAAAAAGGAATCAAATCATGATATTGCTCTTTTTCCATAGTTGCAAACAAAACACAAACTACTCAATAAATCTGTGTAAAATTTTGATAGGCATCATTCGAAGGAATTTCGAGAAATGAAAAACGAACGAAGATTTTACACCAGTGGCGCCATCAGTCGTAAAACACGGGTACTTATCATGCAGCCCCCGTAGAGCACAATGATGATAAGTCAAAAATATCTAATTTTTCAGTGGAGTGCTTTTTAAATTTTTAACACTTGTCACAAATCACAGAAATTATACATGAAAACAATTTTATGAAAATAATTTTAGATATAGACTTTTTACTTGTCAATCTTTTATATATATTTATATTAATTTATACATGACACGTAAACTGTAGACAGACATTGTCATTAGAATCCTTTTCAGTAGGGATGAGAAAAAATGCTACTCTTGACTCACTGGTGTGATTGTGATTGATATTCGATAATATCAGTGATTGAAAACTGTGACTGATCACAGTTTCGTTACTAATAGGCGTGCGCTGCACGATATCACAATGCACAAAATAAATAAATAAAAATTGATCGTATATACTTATATTATTTAAACTTCATTTACATAAAAAACATATTCTAGCATGTGTCATTAATATATATCTTATTTAATATCGTCACAAAGAGAATGAAAACCCTTAAAAATATGAGTTTACTTTTTGGATCAAATTCACACCATTTCGGTTCAAATGCATAAAACGTTTTAGCAGAATCTACTAGATGGCGCTTATCACGAATTACAACGTTATTCCTTAATGAATATTTTTATTTCATTTTCACATGCGCCGAATCAAATGAATAAATAAAATATAAAATGAGTCATGAATCACGATATTCCCAAATAGTCAATCACTCATAGTGAGTGTGACTCAAAGATATCAGTGATTGACTCACGGTTCGTGATTTTGAACTCTTCACTACTTTTCAGGATGCTTGGCTCTATAAAACATTAAAATTGTCAAAATTAAATTGCCCCGGCCACACAGCCCTCTCTACAATTCTGTCTGATTTCTAGTTAAATATTTTGGCATTGCTTTCAATTTCGATTTAGACTAAATTTAAACACCTAAAGATTTTCCCTTTTAATGCTGTCAAATTTAACTGTCGTTATCTTTGCAGGAGACCCGACAAAGTCTCCGTCGTGCGACATGGCCGGTCCTGGATCCCTCAAGTCGGAGAGGCTGTCTTCGGACTCCAATGATATCCTGGATCCCCAGACTGGTCTTCGGGGAACCCAGATGCCCATGCAGGTAACTGTAACATATGTATTTTTTGTATAACTGCATTAGTGATGAGAAAAAATGCTACTTTTGACTGTGATTGGTATTCGGTAATATCAGTGATGGAAAACTGTGACTGTGATCACAGTTTCTGATATCACAATACACAAAATTTAAAAAAAAAACATCATTTTGAGTGTACTTATTCTATATTTTTATTTATCGAAACATATTCTAGCATAAATAATTAGAATAGTTAGTAGAAAATTATTGCACATACATACATATACCTAAAAAATAAAAAATAAAATTACAAACAAAATAGCATAAACATTACCAACAAAGACAAATTCCAACAGATCAAATTAATGATTCGAGTGATAATCGATTTAAACGGCGGCATCAGAAAATCAATAGAATTTTTAACATAAAAAAAATTTTAATCACGAATTACGATATTCCCAGATATTCAATCACTTCGAGTGAGTGTGACTCAAAGATATCAGTGATTGACTCACTGTTCGTGATTTTGAGCTCAGAACTAAACTGCATTAACTTTTGACATTTCAAATATTAAAAGTCTAATGTGCGATTATAATGATATTGTTTATTTAGTCATCAATTGAATTAAAACCATGTTTACAAAGGATTAATACCCGTATTTGTTCAGGATGGGTGCCAACGTGGAGGGGGCCCGGGTCCCGAGGGAGGTCAGCCCCCTTGCCGGGGTCCTGAAGGCCCGCAGCCCCTGCCATCAAACGTGGTCAGTAAGCAGCCCAGCAACATGGAGGTCTGTAGAACTTTTATCTCGGTTCCCATTCCGTAGTTTTAGCAATTATTTATAGTTTATTTTAATATTAGTGCACGGCAATGTTCCCTCTAAGGTGTGTGGGTGTGACATCATAACGCGCACAAAAAAATACAGTGCGTACACAATTTTTAGCACGGCTTCTTCATATGTAGTCTCCTATGGAAGATTGGCCTAGGCTGATTTATCCTGTATAAGATCATCAATATTTTGTATATTGGACCACTTTCTGATGCTACACAGCCAAATATTTCTACCTTCGCCTCTGTTGCCTTCTATCTTCCTTTGCATAATGAGTTGCAAAATATCATATTTTTCATTGCGGAGAATGTTTCCGAAGTATGCAGCTTTCCTTGATAGTTGTTATTAGTTCTCTTTAGTTATTGATGCGTCATAATACAACTTCATTAGTAATGTGGTCAATCCAGACCTTACCAGTAGTCTTACACTTATAAGGAAATGTTTTTCTTTTTCTCTCATTGCGCACTGCCTTGATCCTTAAAATTGCACAAGGGAATTGTTATGCGCACACCGTGATCTAAACTTAGAGGGAACACTGGTGGCAGTACAAAATCTGCCAGTATAAACTTGCTATTCAAAAGAGGTTTACCATCGCCATTAATCTTCTCTTTCTGAAAATTTAATTTTCACACACCCATTCACGGTGACTGTCTTCCAACTCCATTGCATTCTTCTTTACTGGGAAAACTTATCAGAAATAATAATCAACAAACAGAAAGCGATATTTTCTTAAGTTTTGAAAATGACATTAAAAATAGTAACGATGGGTATCAATTATTCAAAAATTCATAAATATTTTGAAAACCGTGTGACATTCATTAGACCTATGATGGGTTACTCTGATAGGGCACGGTCTCAGTTATCAATGGTTTTCATTTGGACCACTACTTACAGGACACCCTGTATATTTGGTGGCTGTGCACAAAACTATATTCTGAAAATGCAACTTCACATCAAAAATGTGTTCTTCTTAAAAATGATTTTTTGTAATATTTTGAGTATGTCCAAAGCTTTAGTAGGATCCAATATTGGGATTTATCCCCTGAGGGATTGTCATCAAGATATATATTATAGATATTATTTTTATTTACATAGGAAGTGTGGAAGTCTTGGGCATTACACGGCTTACGGCCTGTCATCGGCTGGCTTAAGTGATCACTTTACACAATATAATGTTCACCTATTTACTCATGCTATCACATCTATCAAATTTTTGGAATTTGTATAAAAGGTCGTAAGCCTTGTAATATCCAAGACTTCCAACTTACCTTCCCATGTAAATAAATAATAGCTTCGTCTTTGTGAGACATCTATATCTTGATGATTTTTTGCAAGAAACGTGTTAGTTTGATCACCAACTAATATAAATGCGTATGCGTGTACGCAGTATTCCCAACAGCAGTCGCAGATTTTCGTGTTCAGCACCCAACTGGCCAACAAGGGCGCGGAGGCAGTGCTGCAGGGCCATTTTCAGTCCATCATCGCATACCACTGCGCCCAGCCTGGCACCAAGAAGTACCTGGAGGTAAGTTGTTTCAACAGATTCCACATTTCTGCAGCAACAATAATAAAGTCATTAAAATTCTGATCAATTACTGCATTATTTACAATTATTTATTTTCTTCGTTGTTAGAAAAATATTCCTGCTTAATATAATTGAAGTTAAAATGATTTTTTTTTTTGCTTGTTCCAAGTCAATTTAGACTGATATTGTGTACATTTACTCTTGTATTATTTTAACTCGTTGAAAATGAATTTCTATTATCTTAACACTTAATGTCAATGTTGATTTAATACCAACCTTGAATTATAAAATCATTACTATATTAACAATTTTCAGGTATTAAAGTTTTCAGGAAACTCAGTGAATCAGATATTAAAATACTATACGTACGTACATAATTTTCAATAAATAATAATTTATTTTTTTTCTTCAGAAACATCCTCTCAAGATGGGTCAATTCAACAAGCAAAACCCTGCCCAGTGGCTTAATAATCTTGCCATGGTAAAAAACCGTGGGGCCATCCGTGGATCGGGTGGCCCCGGAGGACCCCCGGGCATGATGGGACCAGGCTCCAATCACCCCGGCCAAATGATGGGTCAGATGGGCCCCGGCATGGGACAGATGGGCCCAGGAATGGGTCAGATGGGTCCGGGAATGGGCCAGATGGGTCCCGGAATGGGTCAGATGGGGCCGGGGATGGGGCAGATGGGACCGGGGATGGGGCAAATGGGTCCCGGACGAATGGGCGGAGGCGGACCACACGGTCCAGGGGGACAAATGATGATGATGAAAGGGGGTGGGGGACAGATGGGCCAGATGGGACAAATGGGGCCCATGGATGGGTATCCGGGGAATAACGGACCATGCGGAGTCATGGACGGGATGGGTAGTGATGGAGATATGCCTTGGGATAATGTGAGTTTTTTATTTTCTTGGACTTATTTTACATTATAGTTAAAATTAAATAAGACACTTTCTAGGGGCTAAAATTTAAAGTTACATTTTGAAATTGATTGCATTAAATATTGGTGTGTTAGCTACAAATGAGAATTCTATTTTAAAGATTTGGCGATATAGGTTGATGCATTTTACATACGTACATAACAAATGACAGCCCGCTCTGTATTTAATTCTGTATTCACCTTCTAGTACACGCGCCTCGTAAGCAATGTTCTCTAATTTTGGATCACGGTGTGTGCTTTAAAAACCTTTGTGCAATTTTAAGTATCAATGACAGTTCATTATTTATTGTATTCAGCGGTAAATAAGTCTAGAGAACTAATAACAATTACACATTACGAAAAGGTGCATACTTCGCTTATGTTCGTCGCAATGAAAAATATGATATTTTGCAACTCACGCAGCTAGAAGGATCTTGGCTGTGTAACCACAGAAAGTGGTTTAATGTTCAAAATGTTGGTGATCTTTACACTTTAAATCATGCTTGCCAACCTTCAACAGAAGCGGCACATGAAGAAGAAGTCTTATTGAAAATTGTGTACGCTATGATGCCAAATCGTGTGCGCTCGCACACCCGTACACCTTAGAGGGAACATTGCTTGTAAGGATGTTTCGTGAAGGTAGCATAATAAAAGTAGAATTTTTTAGGTGACTTATTTTGATATGCAATTTTTTGTCATAATATTAAATCTTGCAATGATAGTGTTTCAATTCTTAATTTAAAAAATTCGACAATAGTGTCAAGCTTTCAAAACCGATAAAAACATTTGAAAGGAATGTATTCTGTTATTTCTTGAATATAAAAATCAGTGCCATAATGCCCGTCTCGACATAGAATTTCTCAAGTGAGATGGGCACAGTCCAAACATATTTTTTACATTATATTATATAGCTACAAATAAATAAATTGAGTTTTATTTGTCGTGTGATACAACACATCACCATTGTCGAAATGAGATAATTTCAAATTTTATTCATCATGTCAACATTCTAATCTCTTGCGGTCTGGGCCCAGAAGAACCCGATGCACCCAAACGGTCCGGGCAGCGCGGGCCCCCCCCAGGACGGGCCCGGGCAGGGCCAGGGTGGCGGGGGCCCCCAGGACCCCCGTGGCGGAGGGAGTCCAGCGGACCTGCTCAAACTGCCCAACCTGCAAGGTATGTGCAATAATTTGTGTCCTATTTGTACGGGAAAGAGATTTCAGAATGTATTAAGATATTCCTATTGTAACATACTACTATTTATTTTTCAACAAGAAATGAATAATGTCCCATCACATCGAGATACATTTTATTGAAAATTGTTCTAATTTGAGATTGCGGACTGTATTATTTAGCTTACTTGACACGTTTGTAGGTGTGACGGCTGTCTGTCAATATTTGTTCTCTCATTTAGCCAATGATGAGATCATATAAACTTATTTTTTCTTGAAAAATATGCAATAATAAAAAAGGTCTAATGTTTTAATCTGTCTTATTCAAGGGCTCAAAAAAGTGTTTTTTTATTAACCTTTTAAATGCCATGAGCGCGTTAACATGTCAAAATTTGTATGTCACGCCCAGGCGCGTGCAGTCAGTACATTGGAATAAGCTGTATCTAACTTTATGTTTTAAGAAATAAAGCGAATTTAAATATTTATCTGACAAAATTTTATGATATATTAATATCTTAATAAAATTACAGTAATTGTGATAAGAATATTACGAGATACATATTTCAATTCAAATTATTTCACAGAAATTCTAGTTAAGCACAGCTTATTTAGAAGTACTGACTGCACGCCGCTGATCACGCCAATGTATAAGCGTGGTGTTAACGCACATTTTTCGAACTTGTAAACTTGCAGGAATTAGTCATATTTTTAAATCATTTTGCCATCTGTGGAAGACAGGTCCCAGCTTTTGATAGATAAGTCAAGACCGTTAAAGCCTAGCCTTACCCTATGTGGTGTCTTCCATTTCAAAAAGAGTTGGCGGTTAAAAGGTTAACTTTTATAGTTTTTTTTTACAGTGAACCTTAAATATATGACTCCGCAAAGTAGTAGAATCCAAATTATATCAAAGAAGAATTGAGTATGCAGTTTTTTCTTCTTAAACTTATAAATATTACACATTTTACGCGACATCATAAATGTAAAAATATGAAATCTGTACATAAATAAGGTTGAATTTAATAAAAACGAGTGTGTGAAATTACATCTCTAACATGTTGTGTGTATTCCCTTATCGCTGCTAACTCAGGAGCGTACCACGGGACGCCCCTGATACGCTTCCTGACACACCCCAGCCTCCTCAACGCTCACCATTCTTCAGACACACGTTTGTTACATTTAATTATAAAATATTGTGTTTTTTACATTCTGTAAATACAATCGGTTATTTTAATTATTGTGTTTTCAACGAGAGAGTTTCAAAAGTTTGGGAACCTTCATACAATAAAGTCAATACACTGAGTGTAACACATTTAGTGCACATAAAAATATGAGTCAAAAATGTTCAAGCTGCAGATGCTTAATCTCAACCATTTAAAAAATGTAATAAGCATTTAAAAAGTTGTAGTTGTTTGATTATTTCGATAATTTGAAATATTTTATTGATTTCAAATTATATATTGAATACAAAAAGTAAAAGGTCATTGAACTTCAAGAGGTCAATTTTTTGTTATCTGATTTAGGGTACGAAGAAATGATATGGAATAATAATTGTACATAGACTTAGGGCCGGTTGTGTGATCAGTAGTCAATTTTTACTAACGCCTGTGGTTAAAATCGTTTGCAGATTGTTTGAATGTCAAATTTACTATTTTCAAAGTATAGATGAGATGTCTATAGTGGCGACAAATAATGCTTTATCTATGAATTTTTCGCCTCTGTGTTCGAAATCTGTCACTTTGGTGGTGAAATTTTTTCGTATTATGTGCTAATGTATATTAAACAATGAAATCATCATCAGACGAACTCTCATCACTAAAATATACACGGGATATTGAATGATTAATTGTCATATACTGCAACTTTCAAAGTATCAAGAGACTTTTGGAATAGCTGTGAAGAGACCGCCATATTTAACTATCGATTCTCATTTTTACTATCGAATATCGGAGAGTAAAATGAGTTACCAACTTGGTACACAATTCTCGTTTATACTCACAAACTTTTTCATAGATATGTAAATATAATAGTAGATAAATAATTATCCTTAAGGTGAAGCCTCGGAAAGGTTTTCTGATTCTACAGATAATGTACTATTTTCTTCAATTTACGCTTGTTCATGAGTCAGTCAATGTTCACAGTAGCTGCATAATTTTCTAATTAATTTTCTCAGTTTTAGTTTTTTGGAGAAATCTGGAATAGTTTTTGTACAAAAAATCAGGGTGGCTGATGCTTGGCCTCGTAAAACATAAGCCATGTAAATAAGTTGCTATCTATATTATAATCTAAGATTAAGATTATTAAAATTTTTAATGTGAAATAATGGGGAACTGAGCTATGAATATGGCGGATACCTAGAGTACCAACCACCCAGTATTGAAATTAAATTAATTATTTTAGTTGTTAATATAAATTTGTAAAATACGTAGCTTAGATAAATAATGTTTCTTTATAAATTAAATATGTCCCATGTATGTGAAAATACTCGAAATTAGTTATGTTACATATTTTCTCTTTTTTTCATGTCTACTATGTGGTTTATAAACAATGGTAAATTTATTTGACTAAAGTAATATTCTAATTATTATATTGTAGATACATTTTTTCTTGAAATTCAACATCGGCATTGAAATTTCAGGTGTAAAAATACCAGATGAGAATTTAACACCGCAACAGAGGGCGCACAGGGAAGAACAACTAGCGACAATAAGAAAAATGCAACAAATGTTATTCCCAGAATCTGGAATGGGACCCGGGGGCCCGCAAGGCCCCAACCAGGGTCAAATGATGTGCGACCCATCACAAAACCCAAACGAACAAAATCAAATGGGCAATAACCCAAACATGCCACCCAATTCAAATTCCGGCCCCAACATGGGATTCAACCCTAATCAAATGGGACCGATGGGTCAGAATTGCCCGGGAAATATGGGACCGATGGGACCCATGGGACCCATGGGTCCGAACGGTCCCAATTGCTCGATGGGCCCAAACGGCCCAATGGGTCACAATGGCCCGATGGGGCCCAATATGGGGCAGAATGGCCCGATGGGGCCCAACATGGGCGGTAATGGCCCGATGTCAGGGATGGGCCCTAATGGCCCAATGGGGCCCAACGGACCCATGTCGGGGATGATGGGGCCAAACGGGCCGATGGGCTCGGGGATGCAGATGGGTCCCATGGGCCCCTGCATGAAGGGCGGAATGAGGGGGTCACAGTGTGGGGGGCCGGATATGAAACCCTCGATGTGCGGGGATATGCACATGAGTCGGCCTTGCTCCGGACCAATGGGGGTGAGTTCAAGTTACTTACGATTTATTGTTAATTACTAACAGGACTATCTTCCAATATCTTTCATTTAATAATCTTTTTTCTTAAGCATCGCTGGACAGTCTAACAAAACTCTTCTTTAACCAAGCAAAATGATCCACTTTTTTTTGGGAATGTTATACTCATTCAGATGTGAATTTGTATGTGACTTTCAAATCATCTGACCATATTTAAATTAAGATAGAACTCAATAAGCGCCTACTTTGTGCACATGATGTAGTGTAAATTTTACTATTTTTTATTAGCTAGTATAAATTATGTTTTTCACATAAAAATAGCTTTTAGTAAAATACTGCCTCGATGGCCGCGTGTCGGCCACCATTGGGGCCACTGCGAAGCTTTAGCTTTAAACTATTACTCAACAAAAATTTGCTAATAGCTAAGTATTATGGAGGAACTCACAACATTACCAGAGGGTTGACAAAATTAATTTTTAATGACAATTTTTACTTCAATGTCATCTTCTGTTTCTTGCTATCCATTGTGAACCTGTCTTAACCAAAATGGTCCAACTCTTAATATTGCATTATTTTGTTATATTTCTATTATTTTGGAATGACATTATTAATATTTTTAGCGAATGGGCAACCCGATGGGAGGAATGAAGCCGTGTATGATGGGAGGACCTAGAATGATGCCGGGCGCTAATATTAACGCCATGAACGGTAAGAATCGTATGTAAACATTTCATTATTTATCTATTATATGAAATATGTTAATACAGTAGACTCTCTGTTATCGAAAAAAATTGATCGGGATAAAATTATTTCGGATAATCTCCGTCAAAAAAATTGGAAAAAAAATTTCACAACACAAGGTATGTGACAAGAAAATACAAAATTAAGGATAAACAATATGAGCATGATAATTAAATAAGTCAGTAATAAATCTATCACAAATCAACATGACGGATCTGCCCGCTTACAGCAAGAATTATCTCTCAAAGAGTTACGCTCAAATAATAATTTATGAATGTCATTAATCAGGATTTCCGGTCGATGGTGTGATTCCAATTTTGTAAGTTTTATTTTCTGTGACATATTGACTTCGTCAGGTTAATTTTCTGTATTCGAATGAAAAAACAATTTTGCTTTTTGAATATTTCAAAAGGTAACATTTTTTTCTAATTATCCGATAATGGAGAGTTTATTGTCGTTTTAAAGTTTTTACAATTATTACATTACATTTTTTGCTACGTTTGTATATATATATATATATATTGTAATTAATTTGATCACAGGTGGTATAATGATGGATGGTGGCTCCATGGGGGACTGCGGGGGTCCGGGGGGTCCACAGGACCACCACATGGGGATGGGGCCCATGTGTGATGACTTCCCCCGGGGTAGAAATGTAAGTTTATAAAACAATAAATATATAATTAAACGAATATGCTTTATATGAAAAATCGGTTAACATGAAATTAATCCGGTCCTGACAAAATACTAAATGATTTCATACATTTATTTTATTATAAAAAATGTTTAACGTGAAAAAATTTCCCATGTCGGAAGAACAAAAACACGTACCGCGTCGACATCAAATTGTTTAGTGTTTATGACTCAACTTACTATTGACTAGACCGACGTCTGATAATAAACAATAGATATCAGGATGCCGCCTGCCGCACACTTAATATTGTTTTAATTTTTATTAATTTGATGTAAGTAAATAGCCTGCAGACAGGTGTCAAGTAAGAAGCTTTGTGGATCTGGATTTTTTGATTATGAAAATAAAAAAAAAAATCACAATTATTTCATTGTAATAAATAAAACTAGCACATAAGCAATCGGCGACACTGCCAGCCGCCCTATTGTGCCCGCTTTTCTTTTGATAAATTTTAAGTCGAAACATAACCAAAAATCGTTGTTTTGACATTGCGGAAAGTGGTTTATTCTATTGTATATCATAGACAGTATAGATAAGAAAAGATGACAGATGTCGTGTATGTTTTTTCTTACTTGTAATATTACAAAATTGAAAATGTTTCAGTTCTCCATAGTTTTGTGTTAACCGATTTCCACTGTATATACTAGGTTCATGGTTTGGTGACAGTGATTTATGAAACTATATACGCCAACAATGGTTATGATGACCTTAGCTGCACCAATATCTTAACTTTTTTTAAAGAATATCCAAGCAGCTAGCACCGTGTAAGTAGAACCATCTCTGTGGCCATTGGTGGGATTAAAACTCCCTGCCTCGCATTCAGAGGCTAAGGCCGTCGCCAACTTGGCTATCAGGCACGTGATTGTTACAGTATTTTCCAAGTTTGCATATTCCCAGATGTCGGGGGGGCCGGACGGCCCGCACAAACTGGGCCTCAGGAGCCCCGGGTCTGCGGGGCCCGACCTGGACTGGCAGAAGTTGCACCATCAGTTTTTCGAGCAGGAACACAATAAAAACAATATGGACCCAGACCACATGGGTAAGTATTTTAAAAAAAAATTATTCACTAACAAATTAATTTGAAGGTTGCTATGATGGACGGTGCCGGGAAGAGCGGTGGCTAGGGAGACCTAACGGAGCATTCCACTGGCTCTTTCTCACACCCTCTTTCAACCTGGACAGAGTATATTTCTGCCCGACTGTGACCGAGTTTCGCGACTTCATCACATATAAATGTGACTAAATAAATATTAGATATGTCATAGAGACGAAGCTATTTTTATTATATTTTAATGGAAAATATATAGAAGTATGGGGTAATTATAGGACTTACGACCTGTCTGGCTGGCTTAAGTGATCACTTTATATAAATGTAAAATTCACCATTCTCACCCTGTCAATCTCCACATCTATCAAATTTTTTAAAGTTGTATATATATTAATATGTGGACTCGCTTCGAGTATTACTACACTATCGCCATCTATGGACCAAATTTAATAATGAATTTTTCCTTGAAACACCATATATCGCACACGTTGATCAAAACTAAGACAACTCAATAAGTCATTTTTCAGTAGACAAAAAATACAAACGTTTTTCTTAATTTTTTGTTACTAAAGTTATGTAACTAAATAACATTTTAGGTCATAAATGTTTCCTAAAATGACATTATTAGAGAACTGGGGCAATGTTGAGTATCCAGATACAATAATAACTCAAAATTCTTGATTTTTGAGTTGTCTTAGTTTGAGAATTTAATTTTTGTTGAAAATTATTTACCATTAAAATATAATAAAAGTAGCTTCGTCTTTATGAGATATCTGATATTTGTTTAATAACAGTGCCTTTGTAGGTAAAAATCCAGTAATTGTGTGATCTTGGACATATTAAAATATTGCTAATATAAATGTGACGTTTATCCTTTTTTTGGGGGAGTGCATGACACCTACAGTTTCTCTCTGGCTGCCTTCTGAATTTAATATGATAACGAGTCTAATGTCAAATTGATACATATTGTGCAGGTATGGCTCCAGTACGATGATACCGGAGCCAACCTATATCAGTTAATAATTGTGTCATATAATAAAGGAAAATAAAATAGTCAACTATGAAGGAAAGCCACAAGATTTTATTAAGTAATTGCCAGAACATAACTAACTGTTCTAACTTTAAAATATATTCCAAAAAAGCTTTGAAGATTTTGTAAAATATTGCACGTGTTGCTTTGTTGAATGGAATCGAAGCGAGAGTAAACAACTCTTAAAACGGTTCCGGGATAGGGTGGGACCCTTTGGGGTTTCCTTCGTAACAAATTAAGTTTTATAATACTTACTAAACTAAGGGTCGGTTGTGTGATCAGTGGTAAGTTTTTACTATCGTAAAAAAGTTACTAAAGTAATAAAGGTAAAAAATATTCACTTCTCGGTAAGCTAATTTTACTCTCCGATGGTAAAATCATCAATCGTTAGTTGAAAATGGTGAACTCTTCACAGCTGTTTCAAAAGTCATTTGTCTCATTGATGCTTTGAAAGTTGCAGTATATGATAATGAATCATTAAATATCCCGCTATTTTAGTGATGAGAGTCCGTCCGATAATGATCTCGCTGTTTAATTTATATAACTGAAGATTTTTCACCAGCAAAGTGACAGATTTCGAACGCAGGAGTGAATAAAGCATAAAATGGTATGTATTTAATGATTATTCACATTGCCGCACTATTAGGTGGGATTAAATTTGACAGTAGTTAATTTGACGTATGAACAACCTACATACATATTTTACCATGGGCGATGGTAAAAAGTTACTATAGTAAAAATTATGGTCAAAATTTACCATTGACCACACAACCGGCCCTTAGTTTTATATAGAGGTTTCTGCTTCACTAATGTTCGGAAATTCAATGTCATAACATGATGTTTCATAGTTGGAAAGGATTCATTTGAAAAGCTAATAAAATATAGTTTAATTATTGGATTATTTAATTATATTAGAGCCATGATTATTAATTCATTCATATTATTTTCAGGTGGTCAAGTGAAGTCGCCCTGCAGTGAGAGGGGCGGCGTCTCTTCTGGTGGCTGTCTCCCCCCTCCCCCGTATGGTGCCTCCCCCCTCCATAGATCAGCTTCTGTGCCTATAGGTCAGTTTCTACACCCTTAATATCCTCTGAATCTATTCTATAAATCAGATTTTTCCCCCGTGTGATCTTAATATTAGCTAGACCCGTAAAGTATCAATAATGTCATAAATATGTGCAGTTTATACATTAGTTAAGTTAGTTAGTTATACATCATTATTTAAATACGGTGTAACAAAAAAACAGTTTTTAGTTTACTTAAATCTGTTTCTTATATAATAGCGAATTTTTTGAACGGCAATGGTTTTGACTTGTAATGTAATATTTCCTATTCTATAATATTGTACTTTTTTCTATAAAATATAGTTTTAACTTGATTAATGGCACAAATCACTCTTGAAGGGTGAATTGCCTATTTAAAAGAAGAAGAAGAAATCTGTTTCGGCAAAAGGACACACTAATTTTGGAAACGAAACCTCTCAGGATGATAGTGAGGCAAATTCATAATCGGCACTTTGTGGTTATTTTTATTTAACAAAGGCAAATCTACTGTTGATGCGCGTAGAAACATAGATATTATTAAAAACACATTCTTATTGTGAAGTTATAATTATTCAAAACATATTGTGATATTTTAAATACCAATTAAATGTATTAATTATAAAGATATATATATATATATATAATCAATTTTATCGAAAAATATTGTTGTTGCGCTCTTGGGATTCGAACCTGGATCCTTTTTTAATAATGGAACGATAAATGTATTAATTTGAAAAAGTGTAACATATAGGTTTGAAAATTTGGCGATAAAAATACTATCGCTGTAGCATAGTTGGTAATGCACCTTCCCCGGATTGGAAAAGAGATCCAGGTTCGAATCCCGATACCGCAAGAGCAATAATTTTTGATAAAATTGATTTTATATGCATATCTTTATAAATAATTAATACATTTAATTAGTATTTATAACAAAGATATGTACGGAAACGACTGTGTGGCCGAATGAACGTGCAAAAGTGGTTTTCCATATTTCAAACTGGTGGATTAACCACATGTCACTCCAATAAAGTCACGTTATTTGTTTGTTTATTTACAGGATTTGCACACCTTGCCTCATTATTTAAATTTTAGAATTTATTTATTATTTTTTCTATGCATGCACTTAGTGTAAAGCTTCTTTAGTTATATGCCCCGACAAGTGGAAAATGGCTGTGATTCGCTTTAAGGCGGTGGTCTGGAATGTAACTTCCCATATGAGTGAGGTTTGTCTGTATTAACATTAGAATGTGCATTCTTATCGTCTGTGTCGATTTCCAGCCACTCAATCCCCCAGCCAGTGCTCCAACATCCAGATGCCCATGTCCGCCGAGGCCTCCAGGGCGGGTTCAGCGCTCAGCAGTCCGGCCGAGTGCCCCGGAGGTCCCGGTCGGGGCTCGGGACCTGGGGGGGCCCAGTCCGGTCCGCCCGCATCCTCGGCCCAGCAGCAACAACAGCACAAAGGGCTGCCCAAGAACCCGCTCGAAGGAGGACCCGGTGAGTAATGTTTTTTTTAAATTTTGTTATTCAGCTCCCGTTAGAGAATGTTGTTGTATTTGAGATATTTGTGTCTTATATTGTATTAGGGGTATCTGTTAGGAAATTAAACATTTTATAAAAATATACTTTTTATTAAATTATCTATTTTTACAGTTTATTTTTTATCACAATTAAAATGGCTGCTACAAGAAGTGCTCAGTGTGCATACTTCATAAATATACTTCTCTTCTTAAGGGGCATTCCGTTGTCGCTGCAGCTTTCTCCTTCTGCATATATTCTAATGGAATATAATTTCATCCAAATGTGCACCACGACTACATTTAAAAAAATTATTTAATTCTTAACACAGTGCATACATGAGCACTCCTGTATATGCTCTAATATAAACAAGATTAAAGTCTTTTTTTTTTACTAAAACTTATCTTTTACATATCTGGTCAGTTTCACTTTAAATCTATTTAGTTTTTCCTCCTTTCTTATGTTTTCTGGCATTTCATCAAAGATCTTCATCGTACTGTACATCATCGATTTCTGAGAATTGGCCTTCTTTTCGAATGGTAGTCTCAGTCCATCCCTTCCTCTTCTATGATACTCATGCTCATGTTGATTTACATCAATTTTTTGTATAAATTCTACCGATATTTTCTTATTGAGAATTTTATAAATAAATACCATTGTATTCAAATATGTCTTCTGCTTAAAGGTCATCATATTCAGATCTTTCAGTATTGCATTGATCCGAGTATATCTATATTTTCTGAGTATTCTTCTCGAGGCTTTATTTTGCAGCACTGATAATTGTTGCATTTCTTCTTCATTAAACTAAAACAAAGTTCTGCTGCAGTAGTTGATGTGAGGAATAATAACAGAGTTGTATACTATTTTACAAGACTCGATACTAATTAAAATCATCTGATCCTTCCCAGAAGTGAGATTTTTATAACTTTTTAGTCATTTGTCACTCTTTCACATAAATTTGGTGCAATTACGCCAATAATCCGAGTTATTTTGTTTTTTAATTGTTCAATTGTTGTTGGTTAATCAGCATAAACAAATGACTTTACATATTCCCACAGAAAATAATCTAAAGGTGAGATATCACACGATCTAGATGGCCAAATGGCAGGTCCATTTTTGGAAATGTACGAATCGTTGATTGTTGTTTTCAATAAATCGGTCATCTCAGTTGCAGCATGGCACGTGGCTCCATCATGTTGGAACCACATTATTATGATTAATGATTATGTCGACCATAAAATTCACAAAGTGCATGTTGATTTTGCCGAATTAAAGACTTATTTTGATAATAAGTTGTTCCAATGTGAAACGCCCCATGATAAAATGGCAGACTATGGTGAATAAAAGTAATAATGACAACTGTCAAAATATTAATAAACATACATGACTACTATTCTCACATTTATTGGATTACTGTATTAATTTTAATTTCTGGAAGCAGTCCCGCAACTCTTGAGTACCTGGCTCACATCATCAGTTATATTAGAAAATCTATGTCCCTTCAACGCTGCTTTTAATTTAGGAAATAGCCAGAAATCTCAGGGACCTAAGTCAGCTGAATAGGCAGGATGATTAATTGGGTAATCGCTTTATTGGCCAGAAAGGTCTCACAGTGAGCCCACCGTGACTGCTGTAAATTTCAATCTTCCTCTTTTATGCCAAAGTGCACGAAAAATATCTGTTATCTTCCCAATAACTAAATAACAATTGGCTCTCTCAGCTTGAAATTTATGTGTGGATTAGTTTAAACATGTTTACTCATGTGATTTCGATACACTTATGACACAAGTAGCTACGCGACCATTATGGATATTAAATTGTCATACCTCGTAAGTCAGAATGAGTTTCCTGAGCCTTCTATGTATTAACAAATGTAAAAAATTAGCAAATAATCTTTTAGATATTGTTAAGTTTCGGAGTTGTTTCTTATTTTGAATATGGAATTATCAAAAGATTTTGGCTTTGGGGCAAATTAAAAATGTTTTGTTTCGGGCGAGAAACTGCACAACTTACTACATAAGTTGTGGGACTAGAGACTGTCGTTCTACCCCTCACCGGCTAGTCAGTGGTGAACATGAGATCCGCAGGTTCTTCACCTCAGAAACACATACTCACCTTATTTTGTCACATTCTGCCTTCATCCTAAACTGGGAAAAATTTATAAGTAATGCCTGGAGGTGATAAATAAAAAGGTGTTACTCATTATAAAAATGGTATCTGATTATAAAAGAAACATAAACAAAGGAAATAAAATAAAGATACAATCCACATTAACAAATCTTAATTTCGTCGGGTTGGGCGTTCTGCGATGCAGGCAGGTGACAACAAGATGTTTCATTAGATGGTATCATTTCGGTCCATGCCTGTCCGAGCAACCCATCTTCTTGGTCTATCGTCGTACATGATTCTCAGCATCCAGGACGATGCAATTGGATTTGTATACGGAATTGTAGAAAATCACATAGCCCAAGGTTGTAATGTGAACCGAAATGAAAAATGTTGCCCATGGTGAGACTAACCGTAGACGAAGAAACCAAAGGGAAACATCTCATTTCTTGTAAAGATTATTCACTACGCAATTAGGTTAATAAATTATAGTAAATTATGCACTATTGATTGAATAACATAAAAACCCTTTTGTTATGCTGGATCGCTCTCAGTTACATATTAGAAACGCTGATCGCGGCAATTGAACTACACTAATCTGATAGCTCTGCTCGGTGATTTGAAAAAGAACCATAGATGGTGACCGTTTTTATATCTTTCAAAATAGATTGCGATACCAACGTAAGGGCAATTATTTGTGATTACGAGGTGCTTGGTATTGAAACAAGTGACTCAACAAAGTGAGTGGGGCAACTTTGAGCGTGACCCTAATTTGTAATGTCACAATGTATTAGAAAAGTTTATTTAACTTGTGGAGATATTTTAAAGATTTTGATTTAGTGATATTTCTGATGGCTTTCATTAGATAGTTATTGGTTGAGTATAATTCATGAGTATGTCCAATGCTTGTAGGAACAGGCTCAACTTTTCATAGTAATTATAATAGTATTGTTTGTCTAGTGGTTAAAACACCTGCGTAGTGATCTAGTTGTCGGGGTTAAAGCCTCATCTCAAAAGACCACCAAGTTAGTCCTATTTCCATAGCACGATGGTGGTGAAATGATAGAGATATAGTATGTCTACAATAAACAAATAAATGACAAGCAAGATATACACCATTGCCAAATACAAATTTAAAATTATTTTAAAATGTTTCGATACCCCTAATATGATTTGGACAGTTGATTTATACCATGCCATTTGTGAATGAGTCCCCATAAATTGTTTCAAAATGATAACAAATTTTTCGACTTATAGTCAAATATATATTGTAATTATTTACTAAAAGTACTAAAATAGAATGATTTAAATTATAGATAATTAATTTTTGACAAATATTTTCTCTTGTTGCATATTTATCATTTTAGAAATAAAAAAATGTCACCGAAATGGGATGCATCTTTGATTTTAAATCATTGCTCTAAATTGTTTGCTTTGTATATAAAATTACATATATTTAATTATTTTATTTGGTTTATATATGCATTACATATATATATTTGAAAATTAAGTATTAATTTATTTAAAAAAAAAAGGTGATATATCATAGCTATGTCTTAACGCAACGCTTGTAATGAATTTTATTCTTGTAATATTAAAATGCCAAACTATGTTTTCGAAATATTATGAGATAACACTGCGTTGGGTTATGTTTTTTCTGATTTAATTTTTTATTATTTTGTGATTTTGATTTTGTTTTTTTTCTTTTTCTTTTTTTCTGTGTGTGTGTAAAACCCCCTCCCCTACAAATACGCATGTGCCGGCCACGTACACTTTAACCATATCAACAATACAACAAACAAAATGGCGCCTGTCTTTGATGGAAACGATGCTGGATTTTGGAACAAACAAACAAAATAAAACTATTGGAATGCAACATTAAACTTGGGACTCTTTTTGTCAATGGTCACATCACATCCACAATTCATATTTGAATGGATTTATTTTCTTCTATTTGCAATTAATTACCTTGACATTTTGTTTGTCACCTTCGTCTATGGAAAAATGAATTAAAAATTGAAATTTAATATTACAAAATATTATTTTATCTGTCATACTGTAAAAATATTTAACTTTGAAAATGAAATGACCACTGCGAAACAAATTTTAAATCGGACCAACCTTACGATCTTTCGATTGACCAATCAGAAGAGGGAATGTTTGTACGGACGCTCCAATGCCTCGCGGCGCAGCAGCAAAAGAACCAACAGCAACAACAGCAGCAACAGTCTGGAGTGGGGGGTGGGGGTAACATAGTAGGGGGGGGTCCTGGTGTCGCCGGTAGCAAGGAAGCCAACCTCATGCCCGTACCTTCTCCACAGAAGATTCAGTACCTGAATACGTTTGAAGGTAAATCCAAACAGTTGGTTGAGTGGAATAGACATGACATTATATGATCCTATGTTTCTTATGTATTTTTAACCTTCAAATTAGTTTATTGCGTTTTCTTTTATTTAGTGCAACAACCGACCCTGCCTATCGAATAAATGTTGAAAATAAACTCTTTCTGTCGGGTTTATTGAATAAACAGTTATTTAATAGAGTGGTTCATGATTGCTACAATATTTCTTACATGATGTTAATTTAAAAAAAATTGAAATGTCATGTCTAACATGAAACTGACAATAGGGATTAAAAAAAAAAACTACATAATAGGGATGGCATTCTATGAGACGACTCGATTATATTGAAATGATTAGTTATAAAGAAGAAAAAAAAAATTCTTAATTTATCGCCAGTGACTTCAAAAGTTGACACATGTAAAAATGAAAATACATATATATTATCACAAACAATATGGGTTTATTTATTTTTTTCAGATTGATTTGTTATTTTTATTATTCATTTTTATATATTCAGTCGTCCCGTGGATCGCCAGTGGCCGGCACATACATTTATTTACCTTTTTTTTTTTTATTTGTTTAATAAATTATGATATTATTAGCGACACTCATTATAATCTTTCAATGCACACATCTGCATGCTTATGTATTTTGTTTTTTCTGTGTGTGTATATAAATAAATGCATGTGCCATAATTATATATTTTTATATTTAGATTAAGTAATTTTTTTTAACTTTTATTGCTTTTGGTATTTTATATATTTTTTATTCAAAATTTTTTTTTTTAACTGTGCTTATTTAAAATCAATTATAGTAGACGCCGGATATTGTGATCAGTGGTTATTATGATCGGCCGTATATTGAGCTCGGTTTTCAATGGACAGAATCAAACATCAAAATACATGAATTTTTTTGTCAAAACTCTGGTGGTTTATCAGTTATTAGAATCATAAAAACTTCTATTTTTAAGTATGTTTTGGAATAGAATAATAAGTAATAATAGTATTAAGTACCTAATTGTGTAATACCCGGCAGTGTGGAGCCATTAACACTCTTAAATCTCAGATTACAGACATCGACCACCGCTTTCATTCCTTTGCAACTTTATATTTTAGTATTGCTCTGACCTCGCTGCATTGTTGTATCCAAAGTCATCGGTCACGCTAGCTGTCGCTAGACATCTTCAGACTTTTTTTTTTACAATTTGATATGTTCTTCTTTCTGCGTCAGTGTTTAAAAACTCTAAATACTGTCCTGTATTGAAAATTAATAAACTGTTTTCTGACTCTAGAAAACAAACTACAATTAGTATTTGTTTTATGTATAATACAAAATATGAATAGTTTCCTTAAATATAGGTGTTAAACATATTCATTCATACTACCTTTATGTTTATTGTTACTGGATAATACAGGGTGTAACAGAACAAGTCTACATTACTTTATGAGTGTATACCTGACTAAATTACGAGTCGAAAATATTCAATGGATATGTGCTTAATCTCAACCATATCAGAGATATAAGAATTTCAAAAAAATTGTAATAATGCGATTATTTTGATTAATTGAAATAATTTATAGATACCAAATTATATGTTGTATACAAAAAATTAAAGGTCATCGAATTTCGAACGGCTAGACTATTTTTTTGTTACATGATTTAGGGTCTGAAGCGAAGATATAAATTAATAATTGAACAATTTCGCAAATATTTATTTCGAAGTACGTAGACTTCAAGCTTAAAACGATTTTGTAAAAATTTCATACAATAATATTTTCCGTAACAGTGCAGAATTAGCACATATTCCTTGAACATTTTCGACTCGTAATATAGTCGGGTATCCATCCGTAAAATATTGTGTACTAGGTTTGTTACACTCTGTATAATTGTTCGATACTAGAATTAAAATCCGACCAATGTGATCACAATAACCGGCACCTGCTCGGAAGCAGACATTTTCGAGTGTTGACATTTTTGTTCTTTTACAAACATTTATCCAAGCAGGGTCTCGTAAATGTATGGCGCTCCGCAACTCAATTAAATCAATTTTAAAAATCTTCTATAAAGTATTATTAATTTTTTTTACAGGCTTACACACACAACCATTAGGAAATTATGTATTGTAACATTTAATTGGTTATTGGCGTGATTCAAATACTTGACACTTAAAACAAAAAGTTATTCACTTGACACTTATGTAAAAAAATATGAATGATCAATGAAGAATAAATAGAGATTTCAATTAAATAATAGGAGTATAATATTATTCATATGAAATTGTCGAATGCCAGCTGAAACTGATTGTTGCCGTATTCCTTCTCAGGTCAAGAGCTAACCATACAGAAACAACCCAACACGTCTCTCAAAGATGGGCCGCCTTCCAACCAAAAGTCTCCTGGGTAAGGCATCATTATATCTATATTTTTGAAACTGTCTGTCCATCCCTATCGCTCTGGTTAAAACTAAGATTAAACAATTATTGCAACAACGTTTGTTTAACCTAATCATATAATCCGATTGATCACATTTATAATCGTTTGCAAATCCATTATAATCTGAAAAATGTGAGTAAATATTATTCACTGCCTAGTAATAATAATTAAATTAAATTTATTTATTACTTTGTAGAGTGTACTGCATTGGATAACAAAATAAAATGTATTAAATTAAAAACGCGCAAGAGGGGCGCGAACACATGTCCTCACATGTCCTGTTCAGCTTATCGGAGCGTTCTGATGAGTACATTTACAGTGTTTAGTTTAAATAGCTAAAATCGAGGGATCGGAATAATTTTTAGATTTTTCTTATGTTTATGTTTATGTTATGTTTAAAAAGTTGTTAACATTGAAAAAGTGTTGAAACTAACGTGCAAAAAAAATATTATTTTTAAAAATAGTCTCTTAGAATATAAATTGTAAGAAAACCACTTAATATAATAACGACAATAGTTTACTTAATAATATTAATAAAAAAAAAAAATCACCCCACAGCTAAATGAAGTCTACAAAGTGGACAAATTTTCTTCAGTTCTAAAACAATGTTTGGTAATTTATTTTTTGAATAAATAATTAAATTCGTGTAGTTTTAAAAATATATGTAACTTATTGATTCAACTATAATTTAATCATTTTCCATAGAAAAATGTGATAAAAAATGCAAGAGAAGTGACGAGAAAAAGTGTCGTTGCCGCTGAATTTCGCTTGAATTTCCAACCTTAATAATTTGTTAGGTGTAAAAATTGGGATTATATACTAATACAAAAATTTGGTACAGCACCCAATCGGGAGCGTAATTAAGATAGTAGTGATTGCTTAGCGTGTGAGAAGTATCGGGATCAATATCCGGCACTTTCAAAATGTTTTTGAAATAAAGTTGAAAATAAAATGCACTGTAAAAATGAGACTAAAAATGTAACAAAATAAAAAAAACACTTTCTACCTATATTAAAATGCTCTCCATATGACAAACCATGCTAATTTAGTGTGATTAAAAACTATACTAATACTTCATGACCAGAATTATCAATTTCATGTTAAATTTGAAAACATTAATTAAAGATTTGTAAACCAAAATAATTGACTAACCAACATCCTGTTTTTTATCCACTAGAATGATGCCAGGCACTCCGGAGGCGCACAACAATAGTGGCGGGGGTCAGCACATGGACCGGGCGGGACGGTACTCGCTGGACCACAGTCCCGGCTTTCCTGGCTCCAATAATCCGCAGACGCCCAACTCTAATATACCTGGTTAGTCTCCTCGCAGTATTCATTATTATTTGTGGGTGACGTGAATTTGAACCTATCTTTACCGAATGGTGTGAAAATGATAAATAAATGAAGTAAATAATATCTAAAATATACTGACAGATTTTGTATGGCGTATCTCAATTTCGGATCAATTAGTTAATATTGGAAGACATATTTCAACATTTTACATACTTTTACTTCTAAACATACTTATTATTTAATACTGTAGGTCCAAAAAGTTTAATTTACCAAGGGATACAATTTTTTGTTTGTTAAGAGTTACATCCAGCATAATTGTACACTAGGTTCTCGATTTGCGCCAGGGTATGATACTGAATAAGATCACTTAAGATCAGATCGGAATAAAAATGGATCGCTTAGGTGGTTAGGTCTTGCGGAATGGATGAATGAGGAAAGAATAATAAGAAAGATATATGACTCATATGAAATAGAGGAGGCTGCAGAAGACCGCAGAAGACCTGGGTTGGAACGACAAGGTTAACTAGATACTAGAAGATGGTCCTGTTAGAAAACTTAATAAGCCTAATACTAGCCTCGATGAACTTGCATGTGAAGTTGTATGAATGTAAACGAGTATAGCACTCTATTGCGTAAGTTAGTTGCGTTCCAGGAAAGTGCGACGCACATTGAAACAATGCAAATCTAATCACATTTTCCCTGTTTAATATTTATTCATATTTTAGTTAAAATATGTGTGAAAATGTATCTCATCGGTGTATTTAGCCAAAAATTAAGGAGGTGACAGATTCCACATCTGCTATTGATGGATTGAGGTAAATAAAAAATACATATTAATAGGGTCGATACAAAAATTTGATATTCATATATCGATATGTGTTTTTGATATAAAACTTGGTTTTAAATAGTAGCTGAAGCCTTGAAGTATGTGAGTAAATGCAATATATTATTTAAAATAGTTTGTTTTCACTAAAACAAAGTGCAAAATTTTCACATATTAAGACAATTTTGTGGTACGTGAAAAATGAATTTAATGAATTTATAATGCTTGCATTATTGTCTTAATTATGGCAAATAATATTCAGTTTATTAGTTTAAAATTAGTGTAAAGGTCTTATCTAAGTAATAGTTTTAAAAAAATGTCCAATTTATTGTATAACTTCTGATATAAATGAATAATAAAAACCCACATTTTCATAAAAAAATGTGAAAATATTAATTATTATTAAAAGTGACCGTCTTAAAAAGTCTTACCTACCATTTGGTGTAACTTTTCAAGAAGATAAATGATTTTTTGTAATCACTTTAGAATTTGCATCTTCAATGGTAATACATCAGCAAACTAATTCAATTTTCCACTTTAGGTGAAAAGCAAAGGCCAAGCCCCTCATCAAATAGGTCGCAAGAGAACATGAAAACCCCCTCCAGAGATCAGATTCAGGGTCCGACGACCCCTGGTCAGAGCAGTTTGAATCAGGGTCCCTACGCACCCAACCAGTCCCAGCAGCAACAACAGTCTAATCAGAATCAAACTCCGGCTTCGACGGCGGCAACCTCCAGCGCCAACTCGTCGTCCAACCAGCAGTCCATGTCCTCGTCACCCGGTCACCACTCGATGCAGGGCATGGGCAAAGGAATGGGCGCGTGCGGAGCCAACATGGGCAGTATGGGACCCAAGGGAGCAATGGACGATAGCCCGACAGGGATGCAGTCGGGAAATATACCGGGAGGAGGGCCTGAGGTTAGTTTGTAATAATATCATTTTTACTATATTTAAATTCCTATTAAATATTTATTTTCTTCAGTAAAAGATATTTAACCTTCCCTGTACGAAGTACAACAGAATTACTAGCACTCCGAATAGGGGGATGAAAAGACCCCAGGAACATTTATTTTTATAAAGATTTTTTTTAAACAAAAATGTGTTAAGTGCATGGTAATAATTATTATATGCAAAAATATTGATATATTGCATATAAGTATTGCTCGATTTTGAGGAACAGGGTGAGTATTGTGTTTTCGCTTGCACGCATTAATGTCAGGGCCATCAATGTATTTGCATGAGTGAAACAAAACATAACACCCGATACGTGTACACCCTACACGTTCCGATTCAGTAATTAATTGTAATTACTGGAATGTATGTGCATATTAGCGAAAATTGTGGAAGAGGAGGGAGAAGCTAAATATATTTTAACCTTTGATATTTTATTTAATGTACTCTCCATTGAAATAGTCATGACTACTACGGATTTGTTTTTCTCCTTACAGCTATTTTGTTGGAAACAAATGAGAATGAAAAAGAATAGTGTACTAAATGAACGAATTATATGTGTATATTGATAATTAATCTTCTGGCATTTTTTCTTACAGCCTGCGAGTATTTATTATGACGATGCTATGTATCAATGATAATTTTGTTCCAGGGTGGAGGAATGGGCAGAGGGGAGCACGCCCCCCTGGCTCCGAGCGGGGCCGGCGCTGGGGGGTTCGACCCCATCTCCTCGTTGGCCCAAATGTCCCAGCAGTTGACCGGGGGGCCGCCCCACCCTCATCCTCACCACCACCCCGCGCTGCTCATGCAGGATATGGGTGAGTCTCTTGGCACGTATTGATGGAATATCACAATCAATCATCAAATCCTTTATTTATGAATTGAATGAGATAAGTGTTTTAAACAGTGGTGTGCAGTAGGTATAGATTTAGATTATGCTGTTACCAATGATATTATACAATCATATATAATATATGTAATACAATATATGTACTTTCGTTTAATCAACGTCTTTAGACAAAACGTATTCATCATTTTTATTCGGTAATTTTAGAGTACTATTAATAGTGTTTTTAAAATTTGAGTTCTAATGTAAAATAATACCTTCTTACCTGTATAAAAATCATTATAAAAATGTATGGACATTTTTAAGAACACTTTTTATGTCTGAACATGATTCTTTTATTGTTTGAAAGTTCTTTGCGTAATAATTAAATGAAATAATTATTTTTATTCAAGGTTAACATAGGAAATAGTTCTGCCAATTGCTTTTTGTTTTTCCCAAATCAAAAACAAATACATACACCAAATACACCTTGAATGCAAAGAACGGCCATGAAATCAACACATTAAAAACAGTAAGATAGTAAAATTCGCAAATTAGTAAAAGAGGAAGTAGAAACTTCAATTATTTGGATGCTTTTCTAATGTTAAAAAACAGTATAAGTAACAACTCCATACAAAACGGATTAGCCGAAAGGAATTTTCAATTCAGTAAATAGCCAATTGTATGACTTGAGTAATTCACTAGCTTAAAAGTAGACGATAATAATGTGAGTCCTATGGCTACAGCGGTGGGTTGTTGTGGTAGTTTTTAGAACTAAACTATTTTTCCAGATTGCTGACATCTGACAAAAAAAATCGAATTAGGCGAAAAATAGATCGACAAATTCATCTGATAGGGTCCAAAAATAGCTTCGAATAACGATATTCGATTTATAAGTACAATTTAATATGAAAACTTTCCAGAGGGACCACATTCTGCTCTAAAACTTCGACTTGCGGCAAATTTCAAATTAACGTTTTTCGAATAAACGGGGTTTTACTGTACCTCTCTAAATTACAAGTCAAAATTCTGTAGAGTTATGGAAAATCTAATTGTATAAGATTTTACAAAATCTTCGAGATCTTACTTCAGCCTCTAAATACAAATATACACTTTTTTGTTCCTGGCGGGCTCGGGGTTAATGCTATACTTATAAGAAACGTAATATCCTAGTCTTGTATAATATAATTTTTTTTTTAGGTTGTCACATGGGCGGCATGGGCGCTGTGGGTCCGATGGATGGCATGATGGGTCCCGGGGATTTCCCACCCGATATGAACATGAGTCCCAAGATGGGAGATGCCTCCATGGGCCCCATGGGGCTCGGTCCTCCCGACCCTTCCATGATGGGCGGCCCCCGCATGCCTGGCAAGATGGCCGCCTTCAATGGAGCTAACGTGCAAGTGAAAGCCAGTGCGCCGAATACGATACAGTACCTCCCCACTAGACCGCAGTTACCTTGCTCTGCTGGGCCGCGGGGGCCCCCGAGTTTAGATTTCTTACAAAGGGTCGCCAACCCGATGCATATGGAAGCGAAAAACAACATGAACATGCAATATTTCCCCGGCGGGCCTTGCGGAGGGCCTATGGGTCACAACTCCTCGCCAGGGATGGGGCCCAGAATGGATATGTCGGATCAAATGATGGGACCCATGCGACCTCAAGGACCCATGATGGGTCCAATGCGCGGCGGTCCTGGTATGATCCGGATGCCGCATTACCCCGGCGGCTTTAATTCCCCTCCCAAAATGGCCGATCCCTTCTCGGGGGGGATGCCCCCAGGCGGTGGCATGATGTGCAATCCCGGCTTTCGGCCCTCTATGATGAAGGGCGGCCCCATGCGGATGGGCGCTCCGAACACGTCTCAACCGCTGCCGGCTTCCATGGGCGGTCCCGGCGCCGGTTTCAAGAGCTCCCAAGGATTCGTGATGCCGAGCACGGCTGACCCCAACTACGCGCAGCAGTTCCACAACTTCCAGCAGCAGCTGTACGCCACGGGGACGAGATCACAGGCCCAACCGGGGCCGCACTATCCCGGATACATGCCCAAGTAGCGAGCGTGGAGCGCGACTTACTGTAACTCTAGCGTTAACTATTGATTAATTTTATTTTAATGGTAATTTCACATATGAATAGTTGTCGTCATCGCATAACAGTAATTGAAATATATTTTATTTTTACCTGACTGTCCCCAAACTATCTCATATTAGGTTTCCACATCTCATTTATTTATTATGCCTTGTGTATCTGTTTTTATGCTATGCCATACTTTTAATCACTCGTAGTGGTTCGTGACACATGATCGACACTTAAACTGAAGATATACAAGGTGCACAATCCTGGAAAATGGGGCAATAAGTTAATTCATCACATGAATTGAGCTCAATTTGCGAGTAAAGAATATTTCGCACACCCTGTCACAAAATAATCTGTTCAATATGAAAATGGCGAAAGTGAGGCTCTTGTCAGCGAGCAATAGTAAATGGTCCATTTGCAGGCCGCCCTGTGAATCAATAACATTGTCGTGTGAACGTATCGTCGGTTAACATGATCACGCCCATGGGCGTTTTATATTGTCTTGCTAGGTGCCACCTACCAGGACCATTTCCATAAATGTTTATTTGTATCCGTATCTCGCCGGCATCCCTGCGACATCTTGTCTTTGTGGCGGATGTGCGGTTGAGCCAGATATATAATCGGCATTTGTTTATGTGCCAGTCAAACGCCTGATAGCCAATGATTTAAGAACGAAAAGTGACTAACATTCATATATCTAAAATAAAATAAATAAATATATATATATATATATTTTTTTTTTTTTTTATATAAATACAATATTAAATTTTCATAAGAAATCATTATTTATTTAATAATTATGCAAATAATAAATAATTAATTAACATTATTTTTAACGTTATAAGTTCATTAAATTCATTGTGGTTAAAAACAAAGTTAATGAATTATTTATTATTAAAATGAATAACCACAATATGTTTGCATTAAATATTATAATTATTATTATACTATTCTAATGATTCAACTGTCTCTTTTGTAATTAGGTGAAATTTAAAATAATTATAGTATTTATTCATTTTTCTGATAAGGGATTTGATTAACTTTGCTGTTAATAATGTTAGTCACTTTTCGTTCTTAACCAATGATATAAAATGAGGCCTCAAGTATGCACAGTTGGTGGGCCGTATGCGACAACGTCACATGTCTCGGTGCTCGTTCAAATTCTTTTGGTTATTTTATTTTCATCTCTACAAGAGTTGATTATCAAATTAGTGTCTCAAAATCAATTTGATTCACCAGCTATTTTTTTTAATTGGCATTTTGACTGTGACTTATCACAATACAACACGTGTTTCCGATTATCGCAATTTATCCTTTGCTCAAAATGGCTCGATAATTTTATTATTTATGCAATGTATTGTATATTGCAATTTATTTTACACAATCCATTCGTCGAGACCAAAAATGCAGGACATTATAAAACATAATTAATTGCAAATTGTCCCTTTTTTATTTATTTTTTTATACAAAATAAATTTTTCTTGCGAGAAAAACAAATTTTTAATATTGCATTTGAAAAATTTGTTTCTTTTGGAAATCTTGCATAGATTTTTTTTTTTACGCAAGACTGCAATTTTGTCCTCGATGATGTGATGTCCAATTTTGACTATTGTTTTGATGCAAACGCTGGTAATACGGTTACTCCTCACATTGCACGGCACCAATATAAGTATAGTTGACGATGTGCTTTTGATTTCAGAAATGGCTCTGTAAATTTTATTTTCCCATTGTTTTAAAAGAATTCCCCAGTGATGAAATAAAATTGTACAACACAAATAATATATAATTATTTGGCCCGATTTTAATAGAATTTTTTTTAATTTACCTACTGTCGATCTTTGTAACAACACTCTTCGACGACAGTTCGGACCATTTTTAAATTGTTTATGGTTATATATAAAAATGTTTAGTATTGGTGAACAGATAATGTAACTAAATATTACATAATCGAGTTAAAAAAAATCTCTTGAATATTTTGCTTCAAAACTTACTTAACAAATTAACATTAAAAAAATTAAATTGATTTTCACCTTTTTCTCTGGACATCCTACAATTAAATAAGTATTAAAATATGTAAGTCTAATAGACTTCGTTGACAATATTTTAAACAAGGATATCTTTTCATAATGTATGTGTGAAATTCAATATAAAAAGTCATTGTTTTTTTTTATAAATGTGTTATTTAATTGTGGTTTTTTACCAATTCTCCCCTTATTTGTCATATTTTATTATGCTTTGATGAAGTTATATTCAATGTTCCCTCTAAGGTATGCGTGCACACGAGATTGCATCATGTGCATACAATTTTTTTTTTTATCGAAGGTTAGTCACCATGTTGATTTATCCTGTATAAGATCAGAATTTCTGGTCAAAAGCAAAAAAATATATCTCATAGAGACAAAGTTATTTTTTTATTATATTTTAATGGAAAATATAATATATGGAAGAATGGGGTAATTAATACATACTAACATATATACAACTTTCAAAAATTTGATAAATGTGGAGATCGAGGGGTGAGAATTGGTGAATATTTTATATATATATATATATATATAGGGTGGCCCAAAAAAAGTGAGAACATTTCATAAAATGTGTAAAATATAATTACTTCAAAATAAGTTTAACTATATCAACAATAGTTTAGTTTACTAATTTACTTACTTACTTATTTACCTATATTACGTTTTATATTGACAATTTCCGGTCGCCATCTTTGATTATTAATTTTCCCATTGTTTATATTTGTTTTTTTCAAATTGTTGCCCACAATGACAAAAATCACTGCAGAAGACCGTATTCTGATCAAAAATTTGCGAATTGAAAAACGTTGGGAAGCTTGGAAAATGATCAAAGAGTTTCAAAACAAAGCCTGGAGTATAGCTAGACATTACAGCAGGACAGAACTCCATCTCACACAGCCAGAGATACAATCAACTTTCTTCATCGTGAGGATGTTAATTTCATCGAGCCAAGCATGTGGCCGCCGAACAGCCCAGATTTAAACCCAGTAGATTATGGAATATGGGATGTTTAGATGATTTTTGATTAGCTAAATATTGTGTAAAAAAAATTACATCAAGTATTGTAATTAATTATATTATGTTTTGAAATAACTCGTGTGTTACGAGATGTTCTCACTTATTTTGGGCCACCCTGTAAATATATATATATATATATATAAAGTGATGACTTAAGCCAGCCGAAGACAGGTCGTAAGCCCTGTAATTACCCCATACTTCCATATATTTTCCATTAAAATATAATAAAAAATAGCTCTGCCTTTATGAAATATCTGATATTTGTCTAATAACAATGCATTTGTAGGTAAAAATCCAGTAATTGTGTGTTGCTATTTGCTAATAAAAAAGCAATTACCCTGTTAAATCAACCTGCCTCCTGTTCAGCTGACTTAGGTCCCTAGGATTTGTGGCTATTTCCAAAAATAAAAGCAGCACCCCGCTGAAGAAACAATAATTTTCTAATATAACTGATGACGTGAGCCAGGTACTAAGGTGTGCGGGTATGGCATCATAGCGCACAAAAAAATATATAGCGAACACACAATTTTCATGTGGTATAACCACCATGTTGATATATCCCGTAAAAGATCACCATCATTTTGGACACTGAACCACTTCTAAGGTTATACAGCCGAGATAATCTATTTCTATCTTCCCCTACATAATGAGTTGTAAAATATCATATTTTTCTTTGCGGAGAATGTGACCGGAGTATCCAGCTTTCCTGGGATACTTTGTATTAGTTCTCTTGACTTATTATGCACTAATAACGTGGTCTATCCAGGCCCTACCAATTGTCTTATACCGGTGTGGTAATGTTTTTCTTATTTTCTCCCCCGGCGTACAAAAAATAGCATGATCTAAAATTAGAGCGAACATTGGTTGTATCACCGATAGATCTAAAGAAGATATCTATCAAATATTGGGTTGTTCAAGTGTTTTGGCATGGGGGAATTTTTTCTTATACAGGGTGTATCAGACCTAGTCCACAATATTTTATGGGTGGATATCTGACTAAATTACGAGTCGAAAATGTTAAAGGAATATGTGCAAATCCTCCTACACTGTTACAGAATATATTACAAAATCGTGTTGAGCTTTTGAAGTGTAGAAATTGTTCCATTATTAATCTATATCTTTACTTCAGGCGCTAAATCATCTAATAAAAAATAATCAAGGCACTTGATATTCAATGACCTTTAATTTTTTGTATTCAATATATAATTTAGAATTTATAAAATATTTTAATTAATCGAAATAATCGCATAATTACAATTTTTTTTTAAATGCTTATATCTCTAACATTGTTGAGATTACGCACATATCCTTCTTGAACATTTTCAACTTAGTCAGATATCCACCCATAAAGTATTGTTACTTTTTATATAAAGAAATAATATATTGTAAAACTACCCGATTTTGAAAATACTTAGCAAGTTATAAGAGTAGCTTAACAAAAATTTTATATTATCTTTTTCTCAAGTTTTCCAGAGTGTTATCAGATCGTCAGTTGATTAGTTAGTAATCTATTAAATTCGGGCCATCGTTTTATTATTATGTAACCTTTTAATTGTTTGTTAAGTTTATTCCTTGTCAAGAACGTTCCCAATCATTAAGTAACGTCCCTCTAAATTTCTATTTTAGTATTATTTTATTTAGAATTTAATTTAAGGACACACGTGAGCAAAACGCCATTCATAATGAGAACTCTTGCGTTGTAATCTTTTTAATTAATTTATTTCTTTGATAATTTGAATATTTCATTTCTCAAAATACAATAACATGTAACGATTACGTGGCATTATAGCGTGTAAGGATTGTATTTTAAACAATTGTGTTTAACCGTTGTCACGAAACATTAATGATTATTCAACACGGCAGAATTATTGGTCTTGCGATAATTACGAACTATGTTTTTTTATTTGAGGATTGACAGGAGACCAACTCGGGTAAAACAAATTTTTAAATTCATATCACTTGAATCGGCTCATATATACCGGGTTTCACTTAGCTAATCGTCCAAACTTCGAGATTAAATAAATCTATTTTGAACAAAAAATGTTCTTGTAATTTTTCGTTCGGTCGCTGAGTTATTAGTTTTTATAATTATTTCAATTTTGGCATTCACCATTATAAATATTGTGCAATATCTCACTATGTATTTCAATGGGGTGGGTCAAAATTAAATTTGATTAATTTTCAGGCATTGGCCTTGAACATGTAAATAAATCTGTGTACATATTAATAATTGTGCAGGTCCGTATTGAGTTGTCAAGCGATAGCAAACAATCCAAATGTGTTCAAAGTGCCGAAAAGAACAATGTATTGAAAAATTTAAATAATTTTTTCTTCTACAAAGAGGGTCTATTACATTTAATCCATTATACGCTTTCTCATATACATACAATCTGTTTGTGTGTGGCAATATATCAAATTTAATTTATTATAAATTACTTCAACGATTGTCCAACATTTTACATGTCGTAAATATTGAAGAAAAAATGCATACTTCGAAGTCGCTCATCTTTTTAATTGTTGCAAACACTTTCTATTCAAAATTGTATGAAGAAGACTCGTGAAGTTGGGACAACTAGCTATGTAACCACCAGTATTGTTTTTCACTAAAACGACTTGTATTACTGAGTTTTCAGCAGTTTACGGACTTCTGTGTGCAAATTTAGTGAAACAAGTTTCATCTTCTCCTTATTGATCATTCCCATATATTAATTAACGACAATTTTTCTCATTAATTAATTGTTAACTTTCACACCACTCTGGGCCGAAATGTCATAATAATTATTTCAGGTGATGGATAATTAAATTCAGGTATTTCTTAATTTTTTTTTTTTTTTGTTCATTTTTAAAACACGATAGATCTTTTAAGGGACTTTCCAACATTGTATTTTGGAATATTGTTTAAATTACCCCAAACATAACCATTGGCATTTAGTAACTTTCATTTTGTGTCAATTGATATATTTTCATTTTTATCAAAAATTTTAATTACCGTGTTTCTATCTATACTCATAATTTCACATGATTTCTGAATATTTATTAACATAATCATTTTGTATGGAGAGATCATTGGTGCAGAAATTTTTACCAAGTGTTCCATAATACTATAATTTTTTGTAATTTTCTCCAAGACTGACGTCTACATGTCAATATTTTGTAGATATTAAAATATGTAATGCAATCGTCCTTGTTGCAATAATCCAAGTTCCATTTGTTAAATATTTATATTCCTATACATTTTTTAAAAATATATGAGTCATTTTTACTGCCATATATTTTTTAAAAAACATTAAAAATATATACTTTAGCCTACCTTATGTACTTTGTATATCGAAAGTAAAAATGGAAGAATGCATTTTTTGCATTGAATAATCTCTAGAATGTTTTTTTTTTTTAAAACTTTTATTTACAGGATGTAAATTTGTAACTATGTATATGACGTATTAAAACAGTATAATATGTATTCACAATTTTTTCTTATTCACATGGCAATATTGAAGATAAAATAAGGTTAAACTTTTATAAATGGTTGTTTTTTTTCAATAAATCATTTCTCCCTCTAGGATAACTCTTAGCGCATTAAATAAAAATGTAGTTTCCTCTTTTATCATTTTGCATTTTATCGAATCTTTTAAGCGCATATTTTTATTTATTAAAAATATAATTTTAGTTTTTTTTTTAAATTTTAATATTTACTAGCATAATTCCTATTTTCTGCTCAATTATAAATTATGTTTTTTTTTTGTATTTGCCGACAATGCCACCCGGACAGGAAACAAAACTAATATTTTCTTTGCACGCTTCGACTGTAGATTTTAACCTTTTCAAAATTTGTCAATTTAACTTAGTCTGTAAATGAATCAGCAATCCCAGTTGTTAGTTTTAAAATTTGATTTTTAAAATATAAACGTTTCGAAACAACGATTTACGTTATTCTTTAAAAATCTCCACTGGTTAAATTTGTTTTTTGAAGTCGAGTCAGAATTTTAAATTTAAATTGTATTATTTTATCGCACATAGATTTATAATTAGATTTTTTTTTCAGTGATGTGACGTTCCGCTTCAGACGGTTTACTGCTCAAGCTATTATGAAATATTTTAATTAAAAGAGTTAAAATTTATTTATTAATGTGTGCAAAAATAGAATATTTTGTCGAAATTCCCTGGCTCGACTTGTCACTGCGAGTTGTTGGATTTTCGATCAATACTTGAAAATAATTTTGAATCTACTGGGATCATAATGTATCCTGAGATATTGTTTATACAATTTATAAAAATGCAATTTGTTCAACGTGAATTAATGTGAAGAAATATTGAGTGTAAATAAGTACGTAGATTATTTTTATATTAATAATAAATATTTAACCCTAACCTTAGGAAAATTGGATATACAACATTAAACAAATTACTTAACAACATGTGTTCTTAAGGGACACTTAGTTATATTATTATTTTTAAGATAAGAAAGTGTATAAATATTAGTGCATTAATCATAGTTGATTAAATTTGGAAGAATTTGTCTCAGATCACAAAATAACTTGAGGTTGTGAAAGATTGTTGTAAGGTTTCTAGTTGCAACATTAGAAGACACCATTTTTGGAAATTAATTTAATAAAATACTCAGTATAGCCCCTATATTTGTACATTTTTATTGGCACACCTGATTTCTTTGAATTTTATTCAACTTAGCACTATTCTGTTACAGCAAATGTGTTTCACAGTTTGGGGCTCATCATTTTTCATTTATGGAAGAAAACTGACTTATAATTAGAGCTCTACCGCCTCGTCTGAATATGCTGCACCTGAAAAATATTTGTCCTGGCAAAGCGCGTTTAATAATCTTTTATCCAAAGAAATATTATTTAATAGTAACATGTCATAAACAATAAACATTTAGAGCTAGCGCGCGCACCCATGACTAGTGGTGAAAGGCTATGGAAATATATGACAGTGCACACACCCATGACTGTTTATCTCTTCACCAGTACAACAAAAAAATCGTAGGTGTGTGCTAACTCTTAAATATTGGATAATGTCAATTATTATTGCAAAGATTATTGTGAGATTAATATCTGTGTCGATTGATTGGCCAGTACTGCAGTGAATGGTCCAAATTGTACTAACAACATGTCTGTCTGATAAGATTTTTGTTATCATTGAAAAATTATGTTTTTCTTTCACTTACCATCATGCTTTGGTGGTCCTATTTTAGAATAATATCTAAATTAAGTAAAAAAGACAAAGTTTACCACATTTATGTGCAGCTGTCCTGTGAGTTAAGATGCAAGCGACATTGTTTTTCATTGATAATATATCGTTGCTCAGTTTATTTACAAATGGCTAAAGAATGTGCACTAGATATCAATAGTTGACAATTTAAATTCAGAGATATGTACCCTACCTTCAAGCTCAATCAGCACCCGTGAGATGCTTCAATCGTGACATGCAGGTCTGCGCTTGCGCAAGTTTATGATACCACTTAAAAAACTTATGGCTATTGCAAAATCAACTTTATTGACAATGGAATTTGGATTTTGAAAGAAATTAATTCTAATGAAGAGTGCGTATTGAAACAAAATATAAAACAGTTGATTTCTCGCTATGAATAAATTTTACACAACAAGAAAAAGTCTTTGAGTGGTCAAACGACTCTCCTTGATGTCATGAAACCATTTACTTTTATTGCATTTTTATATATATTTTATTTGTTTGTTTCACAATTACATAGTGCATATATATAAAAGGGTTGTAACCCGTGTTTAATGACTGACGGCGCCACTGATGCAAAATGTGTATACCATTGTGTAACGCCATCTTTCGAAGCACGCCTATTAAATTTCATACAGATTTATCGAGTAGTTTTGATTCGATTCGATTTCTTTTTTGGATGGGAAGACGTGTGAGGAAATCAAAGTGAAGTTGCATGCCGTTTATAAGGACCATGCATCTTCGATGACTACCATCAGATATTGGTTTAATGAATTCAAGATTCGTTTTTGATAAAGAGCGCCCACACCGTCCGATTGAGATGACTATGGAGGATATGGTCAACAAAATCCATGATATTATGTTAGCAGACCACCGGGCGAAGATCAGAGAGGTTGCTGGCATTGTAAATGTCTAAATTGAATGCGTATAAAATATCCTACATGAAAAATTGGGTATAAGAAAGCTATCGGCGAGATGAGTGCCGCGTTTGCTCACAGTGAAATAAAAACGAAATCACTCAACAACTTCGGAGCACTGTTTGGACATGTTTAAGCGCAATCTGAAAAGAGTTTTTGCGGTGTTTTATGACTGTTGATGAAACATGGATCCATCACTACATGCCAGAAATGAAAAACAGTGGACTTTACCCGGCGATCCTGCTCTAAAGAAGGCAAAAATGGTTCCATTTTTTGGGATTCACGAGATAACATGTTCACCGACTATTTGGAGAAGGGAAGGACAATCATGGTGCAGTACTATGCTGTTCTATTGGGCCAATTTGACGCTGATTTGTTACACTAACTGTTCGTATCACACTATGAATTGCTACCCTATTCTCTAGATTTGGCCCAATGCGATTTCTTTTTGTTCTCAAACATAAAAAAAATGGCTTGGCGGAAAGTGGTTCATGTCAAACGAGGAAGTCACCGCCGAATCAGAGGGCTATTTCGCTGAGTTTGACAAATCATATTTTTTGGATGGTTTAAAATAGTTAGAAGATTGTTGGATTAAGTGTATAGAGCTGAAAGGAAACTATGTTGAGAAATAAATAAATAAATAAAAATTAAAAATGCATTCCTTCCCTAATATGGGTACTTATCATACAGCCTTCGTATGATATACATACATAGTACAGTTCATTTACTGATTTGTTGATTAAAGAGTCTTTAATTACAATTACATATTGACCCCTTAGAATAACAAGGTTCCAACTAACATTTTGTGCTACTTTGAGTTATTGCGTGAAAAGGGTCCCAAATTATTCTATATTTCTTCCATACACACAAATTCTATTTAACGGATATTAAAGGAAATAGCAAGAGCTGAAAGTTTCAACTGCATCAGTTATTTATTCAATTTATGTGTCATTATTGTTAATTTACAATGTTTTAGTTAATTTTTAATTTCCCTCATCTCACAGCGGTCATTGATAATACTGAAAATAAGTTAATACCTTAAAACTGATCATATTTGCATACTCAAAACAAAATATACATGAATATATGTTGAAATTCAATTAACATTTTTGAGCTCATTATCTCAAAATAGTGTCAAGTGGAGCCTTGTTATTCTGAGGGGTCAATATTATAAACTTGTGTTATTTTCTTAGTAATAATGTGGCAGTTATCTTTGTTGCCTGTCCATTGCGGATCGCAGGTTTTTTTTTAGTGGTCTCGTTAATGGTAATTTTCAGCTCCCGGTTAACTTGTGTCATCTTCTTTCCTTTAACTCGCCATGTTTAATCTATGTAATAGCAAGTTTTTTGAACGACAATGGTATTGACTTGTAATATAGTATTTCCTGTTCTATAATATTGTACTTTTTTCTATAAAACAAAGTTTTTAACTTGATTAATGGCACGAATCACTCTTGAAGGGTGGATTGCCTATTTAAAAGAAGAAGAAGAACCCAGTACTCCCGGGTAATTACTGCACTGTCATAAATTTTTTCACATAGGTGGATTTTTTATACACGCTCACGCGGCAGTGGCAGATTCATTGGATTTATAAACCTCGCATTTATCAAGCTAGCTAGTGCCCTTGAGGTGAAAGTTTTTACGAAAATGGCACTATATAAATTAAATTATCCATTATTATTATATGTTGCATTTTAACAGGTAAAATATTGAGAAATAAATCTTCCTGTATTTGATATTGTCAAAAAAAGTTTTATTGGAAAATTTGTCTATCTCTTTATTACGATGAATTAATCTCAGGATGTTTCGATATATGCGCGTGTGATGCCTGGCAAGAGGAATAGTTCTAAGTCAGTACAGTAGAGGGCTCACTAAGAGGTATCTTCTATCAAGAGGGTGGTTCAAGTAGAAATAAAGTACAACTTTCTTCATTCAATTATATTTTATTTACATAAATCATAAAAATAAATTATACAGGGAAAAGTATACAGCTCTTTGGAGAAACAAACTTTAGCTCCTGTTGTAAGGTTTAATAAATATATTGCACATAATACTATTTTATGGAGTCAGCCACGACATCCAGTTTTCATTAATTGTGTAAATATAGTCACAGAATATTTCCAAAATACAATCTCAAAAAAACAAACAAATGAATTAATAGTTGACTGAATCGCATGTACATATGAATCTATACAGGAAATAATAGTTTTACTTTACTAGATTAATTTGGTAAATATTAGGTAAAGCGAAAAGAAATGCTGTTTTTAATTAAAGTGAGAAAAATATTTAAAAAAAATATATACAATATTTATTCTGAAAGATTATTTCCATTGTTATTTATGATATTTTGCCACAATTTAAGTAATATTTTGATGCCTCTTTTGTAAAATTCTTGCAGTTTTGATATAAAAAAAGGAATCTATATGTTTTCTGACATCTATTGAATTGAAATTTTCTTTTCAAAGCGAATATTCCGTAGACCGGAATAAATAATAATCTGACGGTGCTATAGGGAGACTAAGGCGGATGTGGTAAAAGTTCCAGATCCAGCTCCTTTATTTTTTCCTGTGTAATTTTCGCTGCGTACGGTCTCGCATTATCGTATTGTAAAATGCGCTGTTGATTATTAACTAGGACTGATTGTTTTTTTAATAATTCCATCTTTAATCTCCCCAATTGAGTACAATAAAATTTGGCTGCGATGACCTGACCGGGTTTTAATAATTCATAACAAATAACACCTGAAATATAAAATAACCTTTTTTAAAGTCTACGGTGGTTGAGGTGTTGAAACTGATCTTTGACTTCAATGTATCAAATATAATTTTTTTTGAGATACATTTTGACATAAATTCTGGCTGAAATGTAAAATGTTTACCCATCTCCAAAGAGCTTATGTGAGTTTTTTTTTTACACAACAAAACAATACATTTAAATTGAATTGATAATATATATGTATAAAATAAAAATAAAAACAATTTATTAACGGGTCACCGTGTCTACTCCCCAAGTTTTGATAAATTTATAAATCAGGCGACATAGATTCTCAAAAACAAATTATTTTAACAAAATTTAAAAATTGACTTGTGATGTAAGATTTTTTCAGCTTCACCAAATGATGATTTATAACATTAACATCTTAGACTATAAAAAACCTACTTTTATTCCTAAATACAAATTGCAAAAGACAAAATAGTACATAACACAACTGGTCTCACCTTTAAACATTAAATGTAATTGAAAAATTACAAGAAATGTTCACAAGGAATCTAAAAAAAAACTAACGCACTATCAATTAGATTCAATCATTTCTCTAATCTAATTAAGACAAGTTTTATTGTATTTTTAAGTTTACTCAAGAATTTTTTTAATTAATTGATTATAGGCCAAATTGAAGTAATTTAAATGGTGAGCAAGTCACTTTCTATCAAATCAAAAGCCGTGCTATTATTTTTGTATTATATTATACATGTGAATTCTTCTACTAGTGCAAAATGAATGAAAATAGATATGAAAATTGAAAATGTGAATAATCTAGATAAATCAGTTAGCCTTCTACAGGATGCGCCAATGGGTTCTGAGTGTTTTTTGTGCGCCATTGTTTCAGAATGCGATGAAAGGGAGTAGTGAGTTTGACCTGATTGATATAGACTTCCGTTTTAATGGCTATTTGGTGTGCGCGTTGACTGTTTCAGTGTATATTGAAATAGTAAATAGTTGAACTTCAATTGGCTGCCCAGTTCTCTTGTTCGTTTTTTGAAGATCCTGAGCATCTCAATGAGCCTCTCATACACTTGAGAATTTAAAAAATACACAATGAATGTAATTTTTTTCAAAACTTATTTTAATAATTATTATTATTATTAAAAAATGGCACAACTTTTGTTTGATACAGTTATGTCAACTATGCCGTCTGTCTTTCTAATAAAAATCGTCAAAACCAATTGGCGCACAATTGCAGTTCATTTACTTCCAAATAATCTCTTTTCGGTGCGGAAAATTTAAATGGAATATATTATAAAAGTGATAATAGTCGATGGATTAAATTTGAACATATAAAAATAAAAAAGTTAATTTTAATGAAATCATATTTTATTTGTGACATTACGAATTTTCAGAACATAGTTCAGTGATAATTAAATTAAATTTAGTTAAATCATTTAGAAAGAAAAAACACAGAAAAAACAGCCAATGTTGAGTTTTTGATTTTGAAAAACTATGTAATTAAAAAGAGGTTGCTTCCAACAGGAAAAAATAAATGTCAGAAAACATCATAGATGAAATATGGCAACTTTTTCATTGTAGCTTAGTCTTAGCTTAGTGATGTCTATATTTTTTCTGTGTATTTTCAAATGATTTATGTAATAATTAGTTTTAAAAAAGTATGTGCTTTCAGATAAATAATTCAAGGTCTTGTCTTATTGCCTCTTTGAATCTACGTCATCACTCTTATTATGGTATGTTATATGACATAGGGTATTAACATTTTATTAAAATTATCCATTAATAATTTAACAGATGGAAAAAATATGCTCACAAATCATCAGATGATAATAGAATTTCTTCTGGATTATTTTGATTGATTTTTATTTGCAGTGGCTACCAGAGTCAATGTGATGAAAAATAATAAGCCATTATATAGCACGACACCTTTGAGCTAGCCTAGGTAAACCTGTAAATCACCTCACATGACTTATAATGTACTAGAAATTTATAAACATCTAGATAACATCAACAGTGGATGATAAACTCAAGATGAATCAAGTGCAATACTAGACACTGCAGTACATACATCGACCCCTTAGAATAATAAGGTTCCTATTAACATTTTGGACTAATTTGAGTTACTGCGTGAAAAGGGTTCCAAATGCATTATTCTTTATTTCTTCCATACACACCAACTCTATATAACGGATATTAAAGTAAATAGCAAGAGCTGCAGTTCCAATTGCAGCAGTTATTTATTTCAATTTATGGATCATTATTGTTAATTTACAATGTTTTAATTTCCCTCATCTCACAGTGATCATTGATAATACTGAAAATAAGTTAAAACCTTAAAACTGATCATATTTGCATACTCAAAACAAAATATACATGAATATACGTTGAAATTCAATCAACACCTTTGAGCTCATTATCTCAAAACAGTGTCAATGTCAGATGGAACCTTGTTATTTTGAGGAGTTGATGTATGAAGTGAAGTACACCAATACCTCGCTTTAAGGCCTAGAAAGGTTTTGGAAAAGTTTATTGTATAACAAAATGTCAATTTTGCCTTCAAACACAAGATTTTATTTAAAAGAAATAATTAACAAGCATGATGAACATAATATATATGGCAAAAAGCGATTTTTTTTCATCCCAACAATGTTCCAAGTTAAGATGAAATACATATGTAGGATATCGCATCGCAGTACCAAAAGACCATTCGTCAACGAGTGACACAATGGCTGTTTGTAACAATGATGTACATCCACTCTCCTAACGATGGCTAAACAGATGTGACATTCCTGTGTATTTTATTGAAATATCTTGGGCCGCAAATCGAAAAAGAGCAGATGTAGCGAGGTATTGGTGTATAGATGCGGTATTGCCGGTTTATCCTTGAATGCTCGTGATATTGTGTTGACAAACAAAGAATAATCCAGAAGAAATTATCAGATAGAGAAATGTTACGTCAGCTTTAGAAATCGAAAGCTGAAAAACTAATTTCTATTTAATTCAATCTAAAATATTACAACCGACACTCCCATTAGAATTTGTACTCATTTTCGTATAGTCTAAAACTCTGAATTGTTTATTAGTTCAATGAGTTGATAATAAAACATAACGCAACTATTCAAACAAGGTATGTCAAGTTTAAAAATTCTATCCACCCAATAGAATCTCTCTCTACAATTGTCTTTATAAATTAACTGTAGGCTATAGTCACAAACTAACATAAGGAAGCTGACTGCGTTTGTATCAAAGTTTATTTCAAAAGGCATTTCAATTTTTATTATTGTAACATTTTTGACTAACTAATATTTATGGCTTAAAACAGTATGGCGTCTCTATGATTCGCCTTTCTTAAATATACTTGATTTGTCCACAGAAATATGAATACTTTCAAAGCTCATGAAAACAGCAAACAAATATAAAAGTATTCCATATTTCTCTTTGTGAAAAAATCATTTTTAACCGACATTATTTATTGTTGAATTTTCTTCAAAATAGTTTCGTTTCGTGGTCATACCATCGCACTCCTCCGGCGGGATTAAAAATAGTTTAAATATCTTTATATCTACGCAATACTGGCTTATTAACTAATAATGGGTTGATTATTTATCTGTGCAGTCCGGTTGGAAGAGAAAGTCAAAATAGTCTCCCAAACAAAAGATTATATATTTTACTTCACAATTCGTTCGGTACTGTATGATCGTATGTATTGTCAATATGTGCAGGAAGACTCACCAAGCAAGAATCAAAAGAGATATGGATAACATAGATGGTCCTAGGATAGTCTGTACGTGTGCCAACAATTATGCCCACTCCTAGTACTAGTTTTCAATAGATACATATGTATTACAAATTAAAAGAAATTTAGTAATTTTCTTGTACAAATGATGTGAGTATTTATTTTTAGCCAAAAAGCTTGTACTATGAAAATAATCTAGATGGTCAGATTCAATTCCTATCCATCATTATTATTATTACAAGGTAATCAATAAAAGCCAGACTTCTGGATTCTGCACATCTTATATATATATAATATAGTTATGCATGACACATCTAGAGAAATTTGCACAGAAAATGATTGCATTATGTCAAAGTGAAGTGTCAATTTAATTCATACATTTCCTTTAAAATATACAAATTAGGTGGATATATGACCTTTTTGTTTCGGTATATGTTTCAAATAAACAAGTTAGACTTGAAGATTGAAGCAGTAATGTTACCGTGCTGGTTTTAAATACTAGTAATAAAATGGCAATTCAACAGTTAAAAATTAAGGAGAACACATTTTTGTTGTGGAGTTGCATTTTCAGAACGTAGTTCTGTGGCATTTTAACACAAATTAAATTAATCAACTCGAAAGATATACAGAAACAAATCTAATCCTAGTAGCGACTAAATATTTTTTTGATAGATTTTTTCTGTATATCTTTCTACAATACTACAATTACTGCAATATCCATAAGAGTTAACATAGAGGACTCCACACATTGCTCCTTGATTAGTATATATTACCATGTCCTTCTTCAAAACTACCAGATTTTACACGCTTTTGACTATCTTATTTTTAAAAATATAACATTATACATTTTCCTAGAGCTACCACATTAACAAGTCCCAAGGTACTGTTATAAGTTTGATGTTACTATATTAAATTACCAACTAGACTGCACGGATTACACTGAACAACAGAGAACAAATTTTATAACTAAATAGGATGGCCGCCATGTAAAATTATGGAGAAAAGGCACCATGTCAAATTTATGTAGATGTGATTTTTGACTTGGTGTCTTTTTGTTTCAGATACTACAAAATCAAAATGTTATGGCTTGTATAGACTGCAATGAGAAAAAAAGTTATTAAATTGTATTTTTACAATAACCAGACGATATGTACTTTGCAACGGTGATTTTGATTACGATTCTCCCTAGCACTCGTAGTCCTTAACAAAGTTTATTATTTAAATCATTTTTATAGAAAGCAACGCCAAGATTGATGGGAGTCATTAAAATATATTTTTTTAAATTTGTTATACATAGAATCTAAATTCTTCTATTAAAGTTCTTATTCAATTATAAGTTTTATCGCTGACTTCGCAAAATGAATATTTTAAAATCAATACTCACATTATTAAAAAAAAATCATAATTTTTATAAATATTATCAGTATCCCCTTTATCCTAGGAGTGTCAGGGCACCAAAGTCTTGACACAAGGCTCTATCTTCCCTCTATCTTGAAGTGTTTCAGTACTCAAATCAAAGCCCAATCTGTCTTCTAAAACTCTTTGTTGCAGTTTATCCCAACTTATTCTGGAGCAACTCACCAGCCGTTTTCCTTTCGGAGTTTCCTGGAAGGCATGACATGGTAATTGTCAAGTAATTCGAGTTGCTTGTTGGTGTAGTTATTAAAATGTTGGCCTAGTGATCTAGTAGTCGGGGGTTCACACCTCGGACACCAGGAAGTTAGTCCTATTTTCATAGTACAAGCGTTTAGCTAAGTTTGAAAATAGTAAGAATATTGGTGTGACATGTATTCCGTGTGCGCATCTCTTTAAAAAAAAAAAAATTATTCCTCATTCGCAAGATGTGTCCAAGCCACATATCTTACATGTAGAAGTAAAAGTTTCATGAGGATTTTCTGAATCGGGCCAAACTTACTCCTGCTACTCCCCTAACATTTTGGCAGCTTTGAATCTTGATTTCATTAACTCTGTGAGAATCCATATTTGGTGATCAATATATGTATGAATATTTTAACGTAATATTTTGATTGTACAATCTATTACATATATGACTAAAGTGTATGATTTTTCACTAAAAAAACTGTCAAAATATGTCTTAATAATGCCACAAGTTCTATGAATGTTATTTTTGACACTAATGTTGATAATTGTATCCATTTTCCTATGGTATAAAGCGTATTTTGAAAGCATGTCATGTCATACACAATTAAAATGATTAAAAATTTGGATAATGTGAATTTTGATTCTATAATATTACCAACTGCCGGTTTCTAAAATATGTTTCCTCAATTTGCACTGACAAAATACTAATATATTTAAGCCTGTCTAAAATCCGGGTGCTAAGAAAAATTTCATCATCCGTTTTGGATTCATCTTACCAAAAAGTGTTTTATAAAAATAAAAATAAAGTTTGTCGTTCGGCGTAGCCTACCATTTTGAATTTTCTATATCTATTTACCTAGATAATACATACTTTATATACTAGTTTTATTAATAATTCTTTGTGATTGCTTCACACACAAAACTCTCATTTATTATTTTATTTAAGGATTCCAATTCACTTTCATGTAATATTCTGTATAACATCTTTACAATGAAAACAAATATCAAACTTTTATTTGTGTTCAATTATTTTCTTAACTTTGACTTGTATTTGTGACAATTAAACAATCCGTTTTAATGGAACTTTTAATGAAATATGGTGATAATTCTCGGTAACCGCACAATGTGATTTAAAGCAAGCAATTTCACATGTTAAATGATACATTCAAATTAATAATTTGATCCCACTACGAGTAATGATAAAATAAATAATCTTTCCTACAGTTACTTTCAGCGTTACTAGGCAGTGAATAATCGGAATTCATTGAAGATGAATTATTTAAAATACTTTGAAAATAAAAATATTATTAGGCAATTTATAATAGTAGTGTGTATACAAGAAACAGGCATAATTTTGAATATAGGTACAACACAAAATTCTCAACAAAAAATATAGTATAAATATGAAGTCTGAAATGCTCCATTACTGAGATATAAGAAAAAAATATTTGTACTTATTAAATGCTCGAAATGACGTGTAATGAAATAAAGACATGATGAAGAAAAATTCTCTACTGTATGTAATTCCTAAATGTTAAACCCTGCGGACATCATCTAGAACATTTAATTTAAATATACCAATATTTTTTTCTTATATCTCAGTAATGAAGTATTTTAGACCAAATTTTTATATAACATTTAATATTGTGTCTTTAGAACGACACGGTATTATCTAACATTTATATCAAAGTGAGATATTGAGCTTCAATATTTTGAATATCAATTTTCTAATTTTTACAGCTGAGTTGGGTTCATCACCCATGAGATGAAACTTTTACAATTTAGACCAATATATCGGTCTAAAAAATATTACAAATGCTATAAGTACTAAAACATAATATTGTTTTCTTATTTCCTAGACTACTAGGAACATGTTTGTAACATAATTTTAAAGATACAATTATTGTAAGAATTTTGATTGAAAAAAGTAAATTTTGATCAAATGTTAGAAAATCCTTGATCTAAGGTCGCAATACACCTATATTCAAAGTTATGCAGATTTCATTTAGAACATCTGTATATGGGCACCCTTATATATATGTGTAAACTGAAATTTCATGACATAATTTTCAGTTATATAATAATAATTCAATGTGGTATTTACCAATCTATGTGTTGAAATTAATGCCAAAATATATGTACATACATGTACTTCTTAACGACAGCTATGTAGAACTTTATTGTCCATTACATTTTATTTTATTTAATTATGGTAGTAAGAATTTTCTCATCTAAAAATGCTTCATAAACTGACTATATTTCACTTTGCAAACCTTTTTCATTTTCAAACTGGCGGCTTCAACAAAAATTGTTAGTAAATGCAAATTAGATTTTTTTTAAAAAATATAATTAATATTGTCCGATTCTAGAGAAATCAAATTGGTTATAAATACATGATGTTACAATGCATATGTACAGAGAGAGCGAAGCCAGTGCTGAAAAATAGAAACAGGGCGTTTGCTAATCAGCATACATATCACCTGATATATGTCACAGGGTGATTCTATTTGAGTGTTACTATTGTATCACGTGGTGACTTCAAGCTTCTTCCAGAGAATATATAGCATATATAGAATATCATATTCAGGTCACACTCATGGGACAAACAATTTAAAAGTCGTATTGATTCTTAGTAACTGATATTTCTGTGCTGGGGTATAAAAAAACTTGCTATCATGGTGTTGTAATGTAAGCAAATGAATACAACCATAAAATGTGTGCACATGGGTCATTTTTGGAGAATGCGCCTTGGGCATTGTCAGCACAGAACGTGTTAGGTTAGTGAGGTTTTTTTACTATTTTTTAACTAGGTACATACTATGAAACAGAGTGTATAAGAGGAGTTCAGAAATAAAACTGCCACTATCCAACTGACAAAATTGAGATTGAGAAGTGTATTTATAATTGATTTTATAGCCAGAGCGAAGATTTTAAAATTGATATGCTTTTGATAAAATGTTTTTAAAACATACACACAGTTGTGGCAGTTGTCAATTGTAAAACTGCCAGTATTGGCAGATAATCATTTTAAATATATCACACTCTTGACTTTTGTCAATTGAATATCATAGTACACAGGTATAATTAATTCCCAATATGATCTCTATATATGTATTTCTAAGACATTAAACCTTGTACATAATTTTCTTTTCCAACTTTTATAGGTAATTTTGCCAAGAGATTGCGTTGTTTGCAATACAAATTGAATGACACATCAGGTTTTACTGAAATATTTTATAAATATGTCCAAACTCACTTTGTAGTGTTACATAAAATTCGCAGACCTGGCTTTGAAACATATTAGAATATAATGAACATTTGTGAGACAAATTTACAAACACGTGGGTAAAAATATCTCATTTGTGAAATCAGATGCCCTTTTGTATGTGACAATAAGGTGAAGTAATTTTTCAGCCGTCTTCATCAAAGGATTTCTTCAAGTGTGAAGGGTTTTAATGATTTTTTTTCTCCGGGGTTTCACTTAGCTGATCACAGGGGCGGAGTGAGTAGGTCCGCATAGAGCAACAGGGCTTCCTTCAGGGGTGTAGCCACTTGGGAACCTCCACTCACGGCCGCACATTCGACCAACTTGGGATATAAACCTAAAATACAATATGAATCGATGCATTACTTAAAACATTCTTATAAAGGGTAGCCCAAATTGAACACCGGATTTAAATTGAAAAAAAAAGAAGTTTTTATTGATTCTATGATTGGATTTTTACTGAGTATTAAAGTACAGACTCCCCAGTTAAATATGAAAAATTATATTGGACAAATAGCCACCTCGGTTTCGGCTGCAAATCTTGGTTCTTTTCATAAAATTTTTGATTTGTGAAACATTTGAACATTTTCGACTCATAATTAAGTCAGGTATCTACTACTAAAATATTGTGAACCCTGTACATGTATACTGAAAAGGTACAACTTACCAATAAGTTTTTGCCATGCCTTTCTGTCCACTTTTCCCTTAGGAGCTTTTTTCATGGAGTCCACAAGAGTTGCAATGGCCTTCAGAACAAATGATATTTCTGATAATTTAGACCTGAAAAATAAATATATTGAAATACATATAATGACATTTCATTTTTACTCACAATATTAAAATTGGCACTATGATAATTCAATTTATAAATAATTTAAAAAAATATTTTTATTTATTTTCTATCCTAAATTGACAATAGCGCAGGAGATGTTACATTCTATTTTATGAGTAACTGCAGTCAGTTCAATCATGCCGCTTCCCCGCCGGGGTAGACAAAGAAGGTAGAGCGCCACACTCTTTTGTATTCTCGCCTCATCCACATTCATACATCTTCTCATACAAGCTTGACGATTATTAACACTTCTAACAGGACCATCTGGTTTACCTGGTCGTGTCAAGTCCTCCGCGGACATCCTCTATTTCTCGTGCCATCAACACTTGCGTCATATATTTTTCTTACCATTCTCTCCTCATTCATCCGTTCCATAAAACCAAACCACCCAAGTGATCCTATCTTAATCTTACTAACTATACTAAGGTCAGCTTTACATTCTTTCCTTATTTCTTTATTCTTTACTCTGTTATAAATGGATCTGCCACATATACGTCTAAGTGATCTCATTTCCACTGCATTCAGTCTACTTTCGTTCCACTTCTGCCAGCTCCAGGCCTCACTTTCATACATCAGTGTCGGTACCAGGACTCCATTGTGAACCGCTAGTCTTGCCTTAGTTGACAAGTTCCTATTAGCTATAATTCCATTTAAAGCACTGTTTACTTTATTTCCTGCATTCACCCTCCTTTCGATATCTTTCCGTTTCTATCGAACTACTTCTCAAATACACAAACTTATCTACTTGTTCCAAATATTCATTACCTACAAGTATTTTGTACATTGTCTTGCTTTCCTCCTTCTCGAAAACCATCATTTTTGACTTGTTGACATTCATAATAAGGTCACATTTCTTGCATACATCGTACATTATACTCACTAGTCTCTGTAATTCTTGTTCATTATTCGCCATTAATACTGCATCATCGGCATACAATAAACTAACAACTCGGTTAATAACGCGATTTTAGCCATTAACGACATTTGTAGTGCAATAGTTAGGATGCAATAAAATTTAAACATTGTCAAGTGGTTCAAAAAATTTATTTATGAATATTTTGGCATTGAAGGAGGATATTGGTACTGTCATTGAACTGGACTCAAAATAAAGAACATAAGCGGTTGAACGCAGCTCATGGACATTTCAGTTTTCAAAGAGAAGCGTGTTGCGCGTATGTAAAAAAAAAATGCAGACTTGTTATCAATTATTTATTCTTAATATAGTGCATACATATGTATGTATACATATTTATATATGCTCTAATATAAACAAGATCAAAATGTCTCTTTTTACTACAGCTTATCTTGCACACATATGATTAGTTTTATTTTAAATCTATGTAGTTTCTCCTCCTTTCTTATATCTTCTGTCATTTCATTAAAAATCTTCATCACACTGTACATTATCTATTTCTGAGATTTAACCTTCTTTCTGAATAGCAGTCTCAGTCTATCTTTTCCTCTTGTATGGGACAACCTAATGCATAAACATTTTTCATGCAGACAGGTCTCGGAGAGCAATAAATTAAAGATGTCTGATTATTGCAACATAAAATAAATATGATAAAGTAAAAAATTACTACTCGCTTTGGTATTTCTCCTTGAGTGCTGGCCTGCTGGTAACTCCGGATGGCTTCACCAAACCTTTCCAGTAAGGCTGTCACTGCAAACTCTCCTGAAATGAGGTACATGGTTTAAATTAGCATGATTTTGATAAAAAAAGACCGCAAGGGAGAAAAACCCCATTAATGTATGTGAACGGTACTGACCATTTTCAGCAGTTAGGTTGTCAACGCTATCCAGCAATGAAAACTGAAGAAGGGTCTCGAAGCAGGTTCGTGCAAACTCTTCCCTCAGCGTGACTTCAGATTCTCCTTCTGTAAAAATAAATGTCCATCATCATCAGTCCGCGTACCAGCGAACTTATTTGCACGCATGGGTCAAAATATATATGTATACCCAATAAAAAAAATCACACATCAAAATCAATGTCCCCTCTAATTTTGGATCACGGTGTGCGCATAAAAAATCAATTGTGCAATTTTAAGGACCTATGTTATTATTTGTGCGCTGGAGGAGAAAACAAGAAAAACATTATCATAACAGTTTAAGGCTACGATGGGTTGATCACATCACACCAATGAAGACGTATTAAGACGCATAAGAGAACTTGACAAGAACTATCAAGGAAAGGAATGAGATTATATTTTCATTCTTTGTAATGAAAAATATGATCTTTTGCAGTGGAAGACGGAAGGTAGCAGAGATGATTTTGTGTAGGTAGAATGAGGTTATCTTTGGTGTGTGACCCCAGAAAGTGGTTCAATGTCCAAAATGTTGGTGATTCTATACTGGATACATCAACATGGTCGCCAACCTTCGGTAGAGAACAGCAAATGAATAACAAGTCTTGTTTAATATTGTGCGAGCACATTCGCACATCTTAAAGGGAACATTAATCAAAATATATTTTCATTTTAAAATGATGTCTTATTTGTTCAACAACACCTCATTTAGGAAACCATTATACCTGATACGATCATCCATTTTCTCATGATTAAAATCATTCTTTGTTTTAAATTTGAATTTTAAAAATTCTTTTGTACACTTTATTCACCTTTGCTGGCAGTAAACGCAGTGTGTATCGATCCCCGGTTGAGCAGCGCGACCACCTCAGATAGGAAAGGTGGCGGGATTTTAGAAGCGTAGGGCAATATCTCCGTCTTGATGACTCCGACCAGTTCACAACACAGCCGTTCATCTTCAGCTCTGCAAAAAAATTAGAGACCTTGTGAACAAAACTTCCGTATGTGGAAAGTACCAAAAATCCTTATAAGAATGGACTAGTTTGTGAGAATTAAATATTCCATGCACCACTGATAAGTTATAAGACTGTGGTTTTCATTGTTTTCTTATTAACCCAACCCAGGAGACACCATCTTGTGTCAACACTTATTCTAATATTAAGATATGGAAGTACATGATGATAATGCACTGGTGCATGTTTCAGATTGTCATGCGTAATCCCTGATTTTCTATTTTTGAATCGGTTAACAAATAAAGAACCGGCACAATGACTACATAAATAAATGAATTAATCGCTACGAGTGTGTTATTCAATTGTAGTAGTAAAACATTCAGATAATATATTTCACTAATATAATTTAACTGGTAGATTACATATATAGTATATACAATTGATTTATTTGAGTAGCTTGTTGGTCTTGTGGTTAAGATGCCGGTCTAGTGATCTAGCGGTCGGGGGTTCGCGCCTCGTTCCAGGAGACCAGCAAGTTAGTCCTATTTTCATAGTACAAGCGTTTCGCTTAGTTTGAAAATAGTAAGAATATTGATGCGACATGTATTCCGTGTACGCGTCTCTATCATATTAAAAAAAAAATCAATAAAATTATTTCTTCAATATTAGTCAAATTACTTTGTGGCCACATATTGTATAAATAATAAGATAAAATACTTTGTTTAAACCAGTAAATAGTGTAAATCAACATATTTTATGTTAAAATGTCAGTATTCACCCGTGTGCCCCTCCAAACTATATATATATAATTTAACTGGCGATCATCGGAACTGACTGTATGGCGTACTCAGTAGAAGTGCCGATCTGATTCTGAGTGATGGGAAATAACTTTTTTAAATAAGAGTGAAAATAAAACACTTGGTAAAAATAAGAATGAAAATGTTTTAATGCAAAAGTGAGAGTCAACTGGAGGTGTAAAAATTGACATTCAACCCAGGACTGAAATCAAGGTAGGCCAGATCCATCTGTCATTATTGCTTTCTGAATCCAATTCGGGATCTATATATTTTTTGCCTCCAAATAGCACATATAGAAAAATAGTACCCACCTAGCCTGGAATAGCGCTCCGTCCAGTACAGAAGGTAGGGTGCCCCAAAAACGTGCGTACTGCTTGGGGTCCTCCCTGGCCAATGGAAGACCAGCCTCCAGAGCCTGTAAGAGGGCCGGGAGGGGAGCGCCGCCCTCACCCATACCCTCCAAGCCACATTCTCGTAACACCTGGGTGAAAATAGTGATGTTCAAGTTGCACCCGCTGGTCATCCAACATTTAACTATTGTCAGTGAATTATCAGACATAAACACAGTTATAAAAAGATATGATAGTGAGGATGTTAGGGACTCTTGTACTGAATTCTTTGGTTTCATGAATTGGCCACTCTAATGCTGCTGTGCTGCAAGGTAGACTCATTAAAATTATGTCCTATGTAAGGTGAGTAATTATTTAAATCATATTTTACATATCGATACCTTAATCTGCAAAGTGGCTAACTCCACCCATGGTCAAAAAATCATTTTTGATGCCACGTGTTTCAAAATAATAAATAAGTATTAGGTGCTGAAAAACCTTAGATTGATTCATGCAAAAACCTTAACACCTGACACAAGTGTTGATGGCACTAGAAATAGAGGGCATCCGCAAAAATCATAATCACTACATCACTACATTATCATGAAAAATCAGCTAACTCCCAATAATATTTTACAATTTTGATAAAGAAATTCAGAAAAACTTCAAATATTACCTATAAGTATGAAATAAGTAAAAATTTCTCAGCCACCCTATTTCTGCATAAACAATCTACCAAAGTGTGTTTTTGAATTTTCGTAATCCGTTTAATTACAAAATTGAACAGTTTTTTGTTGCTCCAGAACAATTTAGAAAAATTGAGTTAGCTGTTTTGCAAATGAAGGTACCAATATGTTGTGTCTTTTATGCCTGTACTAGAATACTAGTTCGAAAATAACTAATTGACTAACATACCGTCACGTCGATTTACAGCAGGGGTAGGCAGAGAGGATGGAGCACCACACTCTCCTGACACAATTTTTTTCATACAAAAGTTTTCAAAAAAAGTCACAGTACATTTGACCAGTTTGTTGTGTAATTTTGGCTCCTGTTTTAAATCATGATTAAAATTTTAAAATTGTAATTGAACAATTTGAAAGCAAGATTCGAGAAGATGGACATCCTAGAGAAATGTCATCATCTAAAGCTCGGAAACGAAAGCGATGCCCCGAAAAAAATTAAACAAAATCTTACATTTTGGGAGCAAATGTAGAAATGTTGACATTTATAAATCGTAAATAATTTAATTTTAGAATCTAAATTGTCTTTTTATCCTCGTTTTGAAATAGGTTTTGAATTATTTTTTTAAATACATTTTATCAGTTCTTTGTGTTTTTCTTAAAATCAATATTGTAGCAGAAATTAATAAATGCAATGGAATTTTTTTTTAATATTAAATATTTTTGATCATATATTTACCTCTACAATATGAAGTAACAGTGTGTTGGGTAGGTTTCTCTGCGGGGCGCACGCTTGGTACAGCCTCACCGCTTGTGTCAGGGCTCTGCCCCCGCACGGAGAAGACCCAACGCGAGACAGTCCCAGGAGAGCCCCAAACAGGGCGGGAAGTAGCTCCGTGCGCAGTAGAGCTTCCTGCCAATAAATGAACAATTAGAATATTTTTTTTGCATATCTTTCTAATTTGTATTAATTAAAAATACCACAGAAATTGTAACTTCACAACAAAACTGCGTTTTAATTAAAAACAAATATATATTGTTTTTTATATTACAACGCCGGTGATGGTTTGCAAGATGGAAGATCAGAGGCAAGCTTAGTTTTAATTTTTAACTATGAATAATTACATGAAACATGGCACCACTACATCATTGGAAAAACTGTCCCAGACAACTTGAATGGTAGATATCAAACTCTCAGGTCAGTCAACTTCAGGCGACCAGCCATTGACGGAAGATTATGTTCAGTGAACGGGCATTTGCCACCACAAATGGCCGTTCACTGAAGCCAAAAGCCTTGATAAGGAACAGTGCGCCACACTTTATTTAAAAAAAAAAAACTGAATATACATACACCTTTTCATAAAATCAATAAAATGTTTTTTTTTTTGGAGACTTGAAATGCGTTGTGAAACATTGTTGAAAAAAAGTATGTTAAAAAGTGTGTAACATTTTATACAATTATCATTTTTATTTTACACAAAAGAACACCACCCGAACTTGAAATAAAATACAACATGGAGTGGGGTGAACCAAAAAAGCATTTTCAAAATGGCAGTGCATAAATTATTCAATACTTTTATTTTACCTGCTGTAACAGTTCCAGGCAGTGCAGTACGGCAGAATGCAACAACGACACCGATCCCGTATCCACAATGGACAGAGGTGAGTGCGCCGACACCACTATTATATTCTCCAATAGATTTCCGAGGGTGGCCAGGTCTTCAGCCGTGAAACTAAAATATAAAATATTATCATAAAGGTGATGCATGTTAGAGAAAGTTCCTAATCCCGGTATAGATTACTCACTACACTACTTACTCGCCCATTCGAAAAAAAAAACTGGTTACTTTAACACAGACTTCAGTCTAGCAAAGTAGTCGGGACAATGCTGTATATATCAGAGGTGAAGTTTACTCCATTCTACACAATAAACTATGTATTATGTATTCACCTCTATTAGAACAAAATAATGATTTTGGAGGGAAGTGTCTACAATAATGTCATGTATTAGTGCTGCATCCTAGTGTTATATTGTAGAATTATTTACAGTGATTAAGCGAGTCCTGAAATGATTTACAGTAAACAAAATTCTACGCGAAGTATTATAAATGATTTAATGATTTTTTATTTTTCTATTTCTTCTTTATTTTATTATGTATATATTCATTTTAATTTTATTTTTTACCTGCCTTTTACAGAGTTTAACTTTTTTTTTTTATAAATAAAATATAACAGGGGGACAAATTTTGATAAGGAGATGTTAGATGAATTACTTAGAAAGATATAAAGAATAATATATATATAAAGAAAAAATCAATCTTTCAAAAAGATAAATAATTTTTTCAGGGTGTAACAGACCTAGTCCACAGTATTTATATGGGTGAATACCCGAATATAATATAACAAGGAAATAAAAAATTAGATAAGAATATGTTCTTTTATTGATTTTGTTAATTATTCTTGGCACAACACATTCTCTCACGGTACACATTGTTTGCGATCGGTACTCTCACGGTTCAACCTGACGATCTGGTTGAATAACTATGGTGAGGATCGGTATTCATATTTACATTGTTTATCATCTCTTCTAAAATTATATTATATGTTACTTTTTTATCAACTGGTGAGATTTTGCTATTATAAATATTTTACTATAATCATCTTTATACAAACACTTTATGAGGGTTTAATGTACGAAAGGGTTAAAATTACACATAAGATTTTTTATGTGGACACCGATCCAAACTAAGAGAGAACATTGTATGTGACATCTGTCAAACAAATAAACTACACCATTAATGAAATTGAGTCGATACACGATTGAGCAGCGTATTGAAATTGTGAAAAATCACTAAAAGATTATGAAAATTTCGCAGTGCTTTCGGACGATGTTTATTTTCAGCAGGATAGGACTACATGCCACACGAGCCGGGATACAATCGAGTTATTACATCAGAAATTTCCTGGATGCGTAATTTATCATTTCGGAGACATCACTTGTGGACATCACGCTTTTGAATTTTTTTCTTTTGGGTTATGTTAAAAATAAGATTTACGCTAATGCTCCAAAAACGATCCAAGCATTTAAGATCATTATCCGAGCTGTTATTGGTGAAAAAAGGGTTCAACTATGCAAAATTAATTAAAATTAAGGTTGGTTGAGTTTGGATCACGCATTATAATGGCTGCAAAACATGAATTCTCAAAGAAAATAAAGGTAAAAATAAAACGAGTAATGCAATGAGGCACGGAAAGACATCACACGAAGAAATGTGTGGATAAAAGAACAGGCATACTATACTACATAATTGAATATGCCAAAAAAATTAAAATGGCAACGGACAGGCCATATTGTTCAGAGGATGGACAATCATTGGATGAATGCAGTCCTTCAGTGGTACCTGAGGGAAATCAAGAGATCGACAGGCTGCCCAAAACGTGTTGGACTGATGAAATCATCAAATCCTGCGAAAATACGAGTCAACGAGTAACAGTGAAGAGTGGGAGACACTTGGGGAGGTCTTCATCCAACAGCGGATAGCAAATGGGTGATAACGATATGAATGATGATCCCAATAAACACAGATGCAATTAAAAAAAAATGAACTGACCTCGATTTAATATTCTGGAATATGGTGGGGAATATTTGAACCAAGGCAGTCAAGAAAGCTTGCGACGGTACGTATTCCACATTGCCAGACTGGCCGCTCGCATTATTGGCTACACTGTTGGCCTCCAGCTGTTCCAGTCTGTGATTGGCTAAAATGATAATACTTATTATTACATTTATTGTAATGATTTTATTAAATGTTTTTAATACTAAACTTGACAAAAGAAGTTTTTTTTTGTAGTTACTTCACTTTGACCACCGTATTATATTATTAAATAAATAAATATTTGGATTGTGCGTGTAAAACTCACCACTGGAAGCCTCCCTCGCTATGTGTACCCAGACCTGCCAGGACAGGGAGCACACTTCCCTCTCCAGGGTAGGGTCGGGGCACCTCTTCATCAGCAGAACTTCCTGGAACGACTTCAGGGCGCCCACGGACACCTGGAAATATACTCATTTACATTTTTTTCCTTCCTGTCCTGCATTTTTCAGGCACTTAAAAGGTGCAATTGAAACAATTATAAATACTTTATCTAAACTCTTTTTACAACCAAGCCAGCAGGTAGTTTAATGTGATGTCCTTGAAATTGTGATGATGTGTGGATGACACCGCGTAAGCACCGCCTATTGAGGATGTATTTATGTGTGTAGCAGGTTTAAAAGGGTGACGTGCGCCAGGCGCACTCTCTTACTCATCCGCTTATCTCCGTGAAAGGATATATGTTATTGTACCATCTACATACTATTAAAGTCGTCAGCTATATTTGGAGAAGTTTGTATGTTAGGTTTTAACAATATCTGTCACACACGGAAACCGTTGTAACTCACGAGTTTAAAAGCGATAATTATTTTAAAATATCTCCACAACGGCCGACGGTATCGTTGCGTGCATCTTTTAAAATTTTTCCTCTAATTTCTTTGCAAACCCTGATTTAGTGAATTTCGTATTTTTGAGCTTTCCTCTGCGACATTATGGCCAAATTTTTATTTTATTATTCGAGTGATAGGAAGCAATAGCCCGGAATTTATTCTGGAGTTTGTAAACTCCCATCATTTCATCTTTAAATTGTAAAAAACGCATTTTTTTTTTTGAAAAATGTATGAACCTACCTAGATACGCATAAAATGCTTAAATACTAAAACAACACACCCCGATTTCTCTAAATCTCGCGATTGAGTGAAGAAACAAATGCAATTAGATTATGCTTTTTTGACAGTTTTTATCATGATATATTTTACGATTTATCAACAATGACGATTTTCATACGAAATATAACATTTTTAGGTTTGAAAACAATCTCTCTACACTATACAGTATGAACCGATCATTTATAAATATTGTAATAACAAAGATATCAATGTATGTGTGCACCATGAAGTAAAATATTAACCAAAACTGAATTAAAAGTATTTTTATTTATTTATGTATTAATATTATTTAATAACATGGAATGAATAAAAATTTTATGTCAATTTTAAAATAGACGTGAAAATACATTTTTTCTTTATAACAAACTATGCATATTCCAGACTGTGAATTTCTGTAAAATATTAAAACGAAATGGATCGGCAGAATTTTTCATACATTAAATGCGTAGTTTTAGAATACCTAGACAATCGATCTTTTTATGTCAAAAAAATTTGGCCAGTTTTAATATATAACTTCAAAAATACAACGATAGATGGTAATTTATGCGCCATTTGAGAAAATATGTTATAATTGAACTACAGCTGGAATTTATCCGCATTATTTGACAGTATGGATATTCTTTTTTGTGTTGATATATAAATAGGTATGGTATAGGTTACCTATACAGATTTGTTTATAAACGAAAGATACTAAACTGACTTGATTATTTTTATTGGGCAATTTCATCTTAAATTGTCCATCCCTAGCTCACAGTGCAAATTGTATGCAAAAATAATTTAGTCAGTTTAGTGTGTATCGTGAACAGGCACATATCTACAGGTAACCTATAAAACAGTCCACACCTAATTAAAAAAAGAGATTATTTTGTCAGAGCATTACGTGAGGTTAATAAAGTTGTTTTCAAATTAATAGTTTTCGTTTTATATTTTTAATCATCCACCACAGTACAATATCAATATAATATTTCCACAAACATCTCAATGGAATATGAATGAAAGTATTCATTACAATGGATACTAATAACATTAAAATATCTAAATAGAACATTGCGGGATGTAATATTTTAATTATTAATTTTGTTTCATTATTTAGATATTCATTATTATATTACATACGTTATTATATTTTATTTTAAATATTCGTTTATATTAGTTATCCAATTTGTAAGCCTTTATCACTTTGCTTCAATTACGGTATTTTACAAATACTATTTAATTATGGCATCCAAGTATTGTAAAGTGATTTTTTTTATGAAACTTAACGTAAACAAGTAACAATTTAAAACAATTACGAGCAAATTAATAAGTATATGTAGTAGGTACTTTACCATAATATTAGTTCCATTCGCATTATAACTGAACTTGGCATCTTATCTTAACTTGGCATCTAATCTTAACTTGGCATCTTGTCTTAACTTGGCATCTTATCTTAACTTGGCATCTAATCTTAACTTGGCATCTTATCTTAACTTGGCATCTAATCTTAACTTGATATCTTGTCTTAACTTGGCATCTAATCTTAATTTAGCATTTTAACTTAACTTGGCATCTTATCTTAACTTGGCATCTTATCCTAACTTGGCATCTAATCTTAACTTGGCATCTTATCTTAACTTGGCATCTAATCTTAACTTGGCATCTTGTCTTAACTTGGTATGTAATCTTAACTTAGCATTTTAACATAACTTGGCATTATAACTGAACTTAGCATCTTATCTTAACTTAGCATTTTAACTTAACTTGGCATCTAATCTTAACTTAGCATTTTAACATAACTTGGCATTATAACTGAACTTAGCATCTTATCTTAACTTAGCATTTTAACTTAACTTGGCATCTAATCTTAACTTGGCTAATAACTTAACTTTTAACTTAACTTGGCATTTTAGCTGAACTTGGCATCTTATCTTAACTAGGGATTTTAACTTATGATTATTACTACTTTATGACATTCCTCAAAATTGCGCAATTCTCAAATACCTCAAAATTGCGAGAATTATAAAGGACTCCCCCCCCCTTTTTTTATTATATTAGTTAGTTTAAGTGCGATATTAATTGGAAAAATTCTACTTATGGTTAAATTTGTTATGCATTTAAAAAAAGTAATCGATTATTCTTTTACTTCTTCTATTCCCACCACACTGGGATTTTTAATTATATTAATTAGTTTAAGTGTGATATTTTTTTTTTACGAGTTTTTGAGTTATCTAACCTCCTCTTGGGTTGTTGGTTATGTACGTCGGCTCTGTTTTTTTCCAATTCTGGAATACCGAGAAGAGTGGTATTTTTTTTTACGTAATGAGTAACCTAACCTCCTCTTGGGTTGTTGGTTTTGTATGTCGGCTCTGTATTTACAATTCCGGAATACCAAGAGAAGTGGTATTTTTTACAAGTGCACGGGGTGAGTAGACCCCCCACAATTTATTCACCACCTACAGGGTTGTTGGTTGAGTACGGCGGCTCTGTTTCATTATTGGATATCTCAAATACGTAACATTTAATAATAAAAAAAGGTGTACATTATCACAAGAATAAAATGAATAAGTGAACTTGCCTCGTGATTTTGGCACAGTGCAAAGTTCTGTATGAAGTCGAGCAGCACAGCCCATGCCCTCGCAAAGTCTCCTAATCCTTGCAGCACCTGATGCTTCGTGTGGAACACCCTAGCCACACCCGAAAGCGTCAGAACCTAAAAAAAAAATGGCATCAAACATTGTCAGTCTTTTTTACTGGGTTGACACATTGTTGCGTATTTTTATTATGCAAACAATTATAAAACTATTCTATTGAACAAAGGATGTTTTCTCTGAATTTTCAATTGAGTTTTGTCCTAGTGATTGAACAGAATTGAATTTATTTTAAATGACTTGGAATAACGCATTTCTGTCGTAACACGCAATTGTGGTAACCGAAAACGTTTGTGACATGTAGGGAGGCGATGCAATTAAAATCCGATTAACCTAATGGTATGCCACGAACTGCCAAAATGAATTAACAGAGGCCATAATTGTACAGATCCTGAACAGAACACCAGGGAGAAGGAAATAAAGCATGGTGAGGCATCTGCACTGCGTGGGGATGGTTTTAAAATATATACTTGTTCTACACCAACTGTAGTCTGACCCTAATGGGGTGGCATGCGATCCAACACAAATTGAAGGAACTGAATCAAAATGTTATTAAACACCCACTGTTTGGGACATATATTTATTTGTATGAATACATATTTATTATTGAGCGAAAATAATGCACTCGGCCTCGCCACCGATCAGTCGATTGGCGACCTTGAGCCAGTGCGGTTTAATGACGATTTAAGGTTTAACGATAAAAATTACAAAATTATACTAATTCGAGACTATACTGTGTCGGAGCCTTTGACGAAATAGTGAATAAAATATAGTCCACATCTTTGGAGACGTCAGCAGAACCCGGATTGGGGTGAGTGCCAAATTCCTTCCTGTCCTGACATTCTTACGGCATCTATGCTTAAACGTAACACCCACCATATTCTCCCATCTTCCTTCTTCTTCCACAGCACTACATCCCAGGGTGGGATTTTGCCTTCTCCACAAGTGCTCTCCTACCCTTGGCCATTCTTGTTTAGTTCCCAGACTCTCCCATCCTCTTTCACACAGTCAGCCCACCTCTTCCTTGGCCTGCCTCTAGGTCGCTTCCACTGGGGTGTCCACTCGGTCATGATCTTTGGTATGCTGTCATCTGGCATTCTTTCAATATGGCCAGCTCATCGCAGTCCTTACAATTGTTTCTTACTCATTCAAGTTTTCAAGCTCATGTTTCATTCTTATTTTGTAAGGTCCATTTTCTAGCGTAAGTTCACAAATTTTTCTTAATATTTTACACTCAAAGACTCCTAATTTGTTTTCATCGATTTGGATTAGGCACCACGTTTCACAACTATAAGTGACCGTTGGTTTTATTATAGATTTGTACATCAGCAGTTTGCTTCGATGACCCCGGTAGTTTTTTACATAAATTCTCCCATATTACTCATAATATTTTGTTCATTAAATAATCTAATAATAATAAAATAATTAACCTGAGTCTCTGCCCACTGTTTCTGTGCCGTGTTTCTGGAGTGATGTATGAGAATATGTTCCCCAGTGTCCACCTTCTCGGAGCTAGCCATATTTGCCTGATTTTGTACCTATAACAAAAAATTAATAATAAAATTATTAAATGTCAACAGTTTGGTTTAGAGACTGTTCCGAATTCGTAAACATACTTTTGGCGCGTCTTTTCGAATCAGCCACAACCGTTGTTATTGACACAATTCCGCATCCAAATTCCCATCCATACATTTCCTCATGCTTGTCTTTTCAGTGTGAAATGTGACCTTGACGATCTCAGCATCGCGATAGGATTCGCGGTGTGGACCTTTCAGCTCCAATGCACCAGCACTGTATTTTGTGATATTGTATTTTGATCATTTTCCCTCCACACCTTGCGGCGATTCCGATTTACAACTGGAATTGTTGTATTCCATTCCATGGGACGTACGACCCGAAGATTACACAATTAATTTTCATCCTACCGATCCGGATTTACAGTTTGAATTCAGGAACTAATGGGGACGAGCCATATCTCCTTGAAAATCATTAAGTGTCGAAAAACGGAGTACCTGACGAGAGGATCTAAATAGGACTAACCAAACGAGGCTCAAACTCATCATTATATGTGTCTTAATGCAAGAACAATGAGTGTATAATAAGTTAGCTAGGTTACCTTGTGCAGCATCGGGAAGAGGACAGCCCAGAGCAGAGGGCGCCAGGCGGCCGGTTGCAAGGAGCCTCCGTGGGCCCCTACGCAACTGAAGAGGGTTTGGCAGGCCGCTCGCCTGACCGAGGGGCGTCCCTCTGTACACAGCTCACCTGAGGATAAGCCATAAGAGAATAATGCAAGAAAATGGTATGACTTACCAAAGTCAAATTTGATAGAAGCACGAAGCAGACATAAACTTACGACAAATCACTCCGGAGCTTAAATCATTTAAATATGCAGTTGAGTTGTTATAGCATATATATGTAAAGTGAAGAATAAATATATTATTTTCGGAGCTGAATTCAGACAGCAAAAAAAAAAAAATTATTTAACAAACGAATTTTACAAAATTAGTAATATTGATTTCAATCGAAATGACAAAGCATTTAATTAAATACAAAATAATTTATTTACCCAGCCTAATATAGAGGCACATCCATAGCTTCTCAAACTGCGGGAGGTCTACCGTGCCCGGAAACTCGGGGTACACGCTCGTGTCCTCGCTTAAGATGGCCGCGAGCCTCTCCTGGTTATGGTACAGGTAATCTGATATGTTCCACTGGAACAAACAATAGATTGTATTAAAATTTAAGATGAGTATTATTTCTCAACTGCAGATATATAGGATAAGAATAAGTTTTGTGATAGCAAAATCAGAATACTGGGATTCTCGCAAATATAGCCCCAACTCATAGAATTTTGGATGATTATTAAAAAGTCTAAAGGTTAAATTATGTAATGTGCAACATTATTTATTACAGAATTAATTATAGCTATCATTCGAGTCATAAATCAATCATCCTAGAACACAACGGTGTCAACCTCCAACGCAATGCGTTGTTACATTTGAATTCGCGCACCAGCGCTACAGCTGTCTGTTTGGCCGACCTACAACACAAGCGGACGAAAAGGATGAACGAGAAGAGGAGTAATCCGTTTCAGGCGGGCAGCCAGGCGTGAGAAAGTGGAACGCGTGCGGAGGCTGCTTTGGTGTATGTATTTAAAACATCTTCACCCATCCGAGGTAGCAGGCGTTACACAAACACACCCATACACAGACAGACCGTACCTAGCCACCGACAGTGTTTCTGGTGTCTAATCTGCTAGAGCTTGAATGCACCATAACAGCTTACCATCACGCCGTTTCCTGCGGGGGTATGCAGAGAAGATAGAGCGCCACACTCTTCTGTCTTGACACACAATTTTCGCCTCATCTACATTCATACAACTGACTGTTGAGGCTTCAAACAGAACCATCCTCCAGTATCTGGTTTAGCTGGTCGTGCCAAGTCATCCGCGAACATCCTCTATTTCTGGTGCCATCAACACTTGCGTCATATATCTTTCTTACTATTCAATCCTTTTCTGTCATCATTCATAGAAAAAAGATCTGATCCATGCATCCTCTTCCACCCATACATACCTACATATATTGTAGATATTGTAATGTAAATGTATACTTTTTGATAAAAAATAAATGTAAAAAGATATTATCCACCATATGAACCTTGGATACCATAATCATTTTCTCAAAATTCTACTAATACAAAATCATATTATGTACTGTTCTTCTCACCATGAGCCCAACGGCCGTAAGGCTGACATTGAGGTCCTGCGATTGCCGTGCGAAACGAGCGGCTGCCGCCGCTGCCCTGCGAAGACTCTGGGCACCACCCGCACCACCCCCACCACCGCCACCGACCAGCTCCGCGCACACTACCTGCAGGCACTGGAAGGCCGATCGTACCAGCACAGGACTGCAAAACACAATTTATGACGTTTTTATAATCGCATTCAGTAATTATTGTAAGTAATCAAAATTTAGAATAGATTCAAGTATACATATTTTATTTTAGTTTATTTAAATGTATAGACTACACGTTTATGCAAAAAAAATGTTTGATCCGTAATTATTTAACTTATATTTCAATAATCAATTTTATTTCATATTTTTATCACAATTAAATGCAGTGAACTTGAGTTTAAATCCATATGGAAAATAATTAACAAATTATGATTGAATGTAAAGTTGTTTGTAGCATAATGAACAGGATTTTACGATATATAATGCAAAATTTGATAGCACCAGAAATAGGGAATGTCTGCAGAAGAATTACCTTTATCAGATAATCTAGTTACTAGAAAATAGTCCTGTTAAAAGCTTCAACAATCTACAAGCGTGCACGAGAAGATGTATGAATGTGGATGCGGCGAGAGTTATGTGTCAAGACAGAAGAGTGTGGCACTCTATCATCTGCATATGAGAGAAACGGCATGATGGTAAGCTAGTTAAATCAGTAATATTTCATAAAAATTGAGAATTTTTAATTTAGGATCTTACAGCACTGACAATTTTTTAAATAAATTTGATGTTTTTGATATAAGACAAATATATATATGATAATACTACTCTAAACTACATATATAAACACACATAAAAACATAACCTACAAGCCCCAAGAGCACATACAACGTATGGCCAAAGGAACTACAAATATTTTGAACTTAAACTATTTAATAGGATGCTGATAGATTTAACTCAAATGAATTGTCCCGATAACATGAAACTGAAAATAAAAACTTGGATTCGTAATATGGGTAGAGTTAATATTAGTGCACTCACCCAAACATATTGATCAAATCTATAATAATTATTGTCACAAATTTCTTCCAAATAATACATTGAATATCCACCTTGCAACTGCTTTTTATATATACACCTTATGTATAAAAGGTACCTGTTAATTAATTTCTTTGTACAATTGCTCGTAAACTATGTATGTCTATATATAAGTAAATAAATATAAATAAATATTTTACCTGTGATGGTCTGCGATAGCCGCCACAATGTGCAAAAGTTGGGGATACGCAGCCGCCAGCGCTTGCCCGTGGGAGTGGAGCAGTTGCGAGACACATTCCAGTTGTCTTTGTCGCACGTCAGCATGTTGTATGGAGCTGAGAGAGCCGAGCGGTTCCACCAGCAGCACTTCCAGCTTCTGAGGGTAATCATTATATAATAACATACACTGGACACGGTGCTACATCCCAAATGTACTCAGTACTAAGTGCAGAAAGGTATGCGGAAGGTGGCTAGGATAAAGCAGGGCGACCAATTTGACCAGAATGTGTTAAAACTAACTATATTATCCTGAATATATTTGGATATCATAACTGTAGCACATGCAATTGGTCAAAAAGGGTTTGAAGAGCTTACGATCGCAGATATCGCAGAATTAACTACTGATGAAGTTCTCAATGAGGAAAAAATAGTCGAAACTGTTTTAGAGGAGCACACTGGCCCCAAGGAAAGTAGTGATGATGACAAAGGAGGCCCAATAACAGCGTATTCAATCCTTGAAGGTCTGCAACTGGCTAATAAACTTGGAAATAACTTTATAACAAATGATCACAAGGTAGAACAAGCTATACAATTTCAACGTGATTTGATCGCTTGCATGGCTCGTTACCAAGAGTTATACAAAGAATTCACAAAAAAAAACAGTCACAGCGGTCATTAACGGAATTTTTGTTTAAATTTGGTAAACCTGAAAATTTGGAAAGAAATATTACACAGGTTATATCTCAAGTGATGAAAATGATGACGTGCTAAATGTCCATAAACGGGTTCGTCTATCGTCTGATAGTGAATAATCTTTGTTACGATTTTTTTAAAGTAATTTTTTAAATAAAATTAAGATACAATAAAAAGTAATGAATTTTATTTTTATTTTATTATACTTTTTTTACACAGTATTGCGTGGAACATATCCACCATTTAAAAAGAGAGTCCATTGTATACTGAAATAAATCTTAAATGTTTCTTTTTTTAAATTATGATAATGCCCTGCCTTACATCGCTTTGTTTCCTCGGCCGCTTTCAACCATCTGTAGCGCCATATTTAAAATTTCGTTCATGTGCTTCCATGACATTCGTCGACTTTTTCCACACCACGCGCCATCTTATTTATTAAATGAATCGCAAGAATGACCGCAATCAGTAAAATATGACAGTATGCCAGATGTGACCCCCTACGAGGGTGTATTTGTAAACATTTGTGTGCATTTGCATACATATTTATTTAATTAATTAATAATAAAGGAATTTTAACATTATAAAGTTTCATAATATACTTATAACATATGAGACTAATTATAAAAATCCATAAAGATATTTAAGCACTTTGGTATTGAAGTAATATCACGTTTTCATTATGAAGTAACATGAACATAACATTAGTAAGTGAGAGCATTATCAAAAAAAGTGAGTTAATTTTATATTTAGATTGTATTGTATATATGTAATAAAAGAAGATAAAACTGGACATAAGGTCAAATTAGAAGCAAATCACTTGTATCAGATACAGCAATGTTCACGACTAACCTCTGTGGCCTGCTCGGGATGTTTGAACTTATAATGCAGCGCCGACTTGACCAGATATGTGATCGCCTCCACACCCCACTCTCTCATCCTGATGTGGGGATGTTGGCACACCTGAAAGATATTTTTTAATGCTCTGTCAATATGTCACAAGCAGTTTAGGTTCATATTTCAACAGTAGATTACTGGGAGTACTTACGGCCAGGAGATGATTAGTAAGCGGTCTCCACATGACCTCCACTCTGTGCAAGTTGGCCAGTCCTGTCTCCAGTAACTTGGCCACTGCAAATAATGATGGTTCCTGTAAAATATTAGTTTACTGAGTACAATGTAAGAGGTAAGAATATAGTAACGATAAAGAATAACTTTATGTGTATATTCACACAGGATTAGAGGTCGCCAAAGTGACACCAATAAAGTAATATGATAAGGACGCGAGTTAGTTATTACAGTAATTAAAAAATATAAAAATGGTGAATCATAATCTGGCGCCAGATACGTAATATGTAATAATGCCTTATTGAAAAATATTAATGAACAATTGTATTGTTTATAACTGAAATAAAATCAAGTACACTGCGAGCGAGAACACATTCTCAATTCTGTCGCCAGTGTCCCTAGATTGAAGATCTTTCTCGCCAGTTGAGAGAGGTGGAGATCGGAGAAACACTCTTATTTTCTTGTGGCTGTACGCTCCACTTGCCATATACTTATTAATAATATTAAAAACTAACCCTGTTTGAGTACGCGAGTTCCATGGCTTCATTGGAGAGTTTTCGCAAGGCATCTAGTAGATAATGGAGTGCCTCTGGATCCAGCTGTGCTGATGACTCAAACACCTTGCTCACCAAACCCGACAGCACTGAAGATTTAAATTAAATAAAAAATTATAAAAAGAAACAACGATACGACAAGGCAAAGGGATAATATTCAAGGTGGTTGAGAAAAAAATGTCACGCAATATATTAATGTATTGTATTCAAAAATATTTTTAAAACCTACACAGTTATGCATTTGTTTATTGGTGGCGCCCTTAGAACTTATAAGTAATAAAAATTCTGCAATGTTTTATCAATTTTGCGTATATATACAAATAAAAAAAGAATTAATAGATGGGTCTATCTTACTAGGTAGGTCTGCCATAACGGCTGCGGTGCTCATGAGTGCGTGGGAGTCTGTGTGCGCTCTGCCAGCCTTGAGGCTCCCCCCGGTTGAAGGTTTCAGACCCAAGATCCATACCTAAACCAAGAATATTGGTATAAATTCATTTCATCTAGCAACAATATAATACAAGAATCTAAGCTATAAATTTTTGAACTAATTCTAATCATTACAAATTATATTGCGGTAATTACATTTTTTTTTACACAGAAATTTTTACAAGACTATATTGTGGCAATTTTCCATTTAGGGCCGGTTGTGTGAACAATAGTAAATTTTTACCATTGTAACTTTTTACTATAGAATCTTTTAACCATTGCCTGTGGTTAAAAACCTTTGCAGGTTATTAGTAAGTCAAATTTACTATTTCAAAGTATAGATAAGAAATCTCACCTCGCAGAGTGGCAAGACAAATAATGATGAAATATACTTTATCTATGACTTTTTCGGATTATGTGCTAATGTACATTAAACAATGAGATCATTATCGGACGAATTCTTATCATTAAAATAGCAGGATTTTTAATGATTAATCGTCGTATACTGCAACATTCAAAGTATCAATGTGACAGACGACTTTTGAAACAGCTGTGAAGAGTCCGCCATATTTGACCAAGGGTTTTCAGTTTTTACCATCCGATATTCGAGTGTAAAATTAGTTAACCATTGCATTTTTTACCAACGATCAAACAACCCGTTTTCGCAAAAAAAGTTTACTTTTCACAATATTGATTTTGAGAAAAATGCTAGAAATTAATAAAATGTATTTAAAAATGAATTCAGAACCTTTCTAATAATCATATTGTAGAAATGAGAATAAAAAAAACAATTTAGATTCTAAAATTAAGCGATTTATTTATATTTTTGATTTATAAATGTCAACTTTGCTACATTTTCTCCCAAAATGTTAAATTGCTTGATTTTTTCATGGCATCGCTCTTTTCGAGCTTAAAATGAATGAGACTTCTGCAGGATAGCACGTTCCATCTTCTCAATTCATGCTTTCAAATCGTTCGTCTTTCAATTTTTAATCTTCAATCATGATTTGAAACAGGGGTGAAAATAACACAACAAACTAGTCAAATGTACTGAGCGGCCATTTTGTCATGTGATTTTTTGCATGGGATAAACTTTTATATGAAGATTGCTTGCTACCTCTGCATCTAATGTGAATTTAAAAAATGCTTTTTCTATTATATAATGATTAGTTTGCAATTCAAATTAATGTTTACAAGCTGTTGAATGACCTGCTCAAAATTTCTGAATTCGTACTATATCGCACAGCATTGAGAGGTCACCAAAGTGTGCCAATAAATTGATGTAATAAAGACACGAAGCAGTTATTAAAATTATATTTATCATCGGCGGGGATTGATTTCGGCAAATAACTGTCACTTTTTGATAAAATACGTCTTGCTGGCGACCGTTGCTGTCTGCTCGCTGAAATGGCGGGAAAAATATGAATGAATTGAATGTATTGAATTGAATTGAACATACACAGCGAGCGGGAACAACTTCTCAATTCTGTAGCCACAGTTCCCTAGAATGAACAAATTTAATTTCTTCTGTCCTCATTATTATCATCGACAGTTAAGAGAAGCGGAGATCGGCGAACCACCCCGTGGCTGTACGCAACACAAACATTATTTTTGCTTCTAAACCCCTCATATGTTATGTTAAACGAGATAGACTTTGCAAAGAACCAACTCACCAAGTGCTGTATAGTTGTCAACACGGGAAGCCAGGCCTCTTGCAGGGCGGATCCATGCCTGGCAGCCAGCCTCAACAATGCCCTCAGCCCGGCCACTTGACGTCCCGTCACCACCACCCAACCAGGCTGGCCTAATTAATAATAAAACTGAATAAGGAGTGAGTATTGACAGAGATAGGAGTACATATATGTTGAGAGGAAACTTAAGTTTTATTTATTTAGCGCCCTGCGGGTTTTAAGGCGGCCTTTTGGCTGTATAATGAATGCATTTGTGTTTTGGATGACTGTGGCAACATTCGGGTGCCATTTTTCGACCATATTCTTCGTTTTGGCCCAGTTAGACAGTATTAGAAAATATTAACAAATACAGGAAAATTGGTTTGTTATCAAAATGTGACAAATATTGAATCAGATGAATATAGGGGCTGATGATGTGAGGTACCACTATAGTTATGTACAGCTTATTTCAATGTATAGACTGCGCGTGCCTGATTATCCCATGCCTCTTAATCATGCATTAATATAAGTTTTCGTGACTTCTCTTTTGTTGAGAGTTGGAAATATGCATCGGTTCAACACCTTCCATTTCAGACATAGTTGAAGATCACTTTTAAAAATTATGTTCAAGCATCCGAATGCGCTCCAACCTAGCTTTATTCTGGGAAAAATTTCATTAGATATGCTTCCGGTTGTGGAAATATGTTGTTCCAGGTATAGATAAAAGTAAAGTAGTTGTTTATCTCTAATGTACTTTGCTATTGACTTTTAATAGTTCCCATATGTTTTGAAGGTCATATGGTGTGGTATGTTGTATACAAAAATGTAAACATATTCTATGGCAGTGATGGCAAACCTTTTGGGCTCGGCGTGTCAAAATTTCAGAAAATCAAACTTAACTTTGCTGGGGTGTTACCCCCCCCACCTCCAAAAATATACCTCTTTTAAATTTAAATTTAACTGGAAAAAAATATGGAAAATATTACATAATATATTCTTAAGATCCAGGATCAGGCTCTTCAGCCACCTGAACCGATATGTGGGACTGCCGATGACAAGTTCTTTTGACATTTATTTTGTACTCTGTGATTTTTAAGTCTTTTGTTTGATAACCTTTTAGTAGATATCACATAAGGTAAGACTAGGTTATAAGGGTCTTGACTTATCAATCAAAAGTTGGGATCTGTCGTTCACAGATGGAAAAATAATTTAAAAATATGACTTTAATCCCTGCAAGTTTGCAAGGTCCAAAAGTGTGTCTTAACATGTTTATAGCTTGGCATGACATACAAATTTTGGCGTGTTAACGCACTGATGGCAATTAAAAGGTTAACACAGTGTTGATAGAGTTGTTATGCAACATTCTCGCAAATCACTTTTGAATTAGTGGGATTTTGCATAAATTCGTGTTTGTCCCTTGAATTTCGAATCAACAAGAATGGTGGATACATTTGCTGACAACTTCGTATTTGTTTCATTTGCCTTAGAGAAAATATTAAAAAAGTAATTGTAATTTTTGTTCTACAAATTGGGTAGACGAAAAACTATAACTATTGAATAATGTGCATCAATTTTTACACTACACTAGTAGGGATTCTGAGTGGTGGCTTTTAAATTTATGTCTACAGTGCACAATTTGTTTCTCGGCATGTTACAACTGGAGTTCGCAAGAATTCAAAATTTGTTTCAGCATTGGCCAAAGAAAAGAACGGCCATTTTACATTTTATGGTATCCCACTAAGTTTGAATCATGCTGCACGCAAATTTTTTTTTGGTGCAATTTAAGGATCAATGCGATTATTTTGTCTATTACAAGTCATATTACAGTAAAATATATGAAAATATTCTCCTATATACGAGGCGCATTTTTTAAGTAAAGGAATTTTTTTTAAAGAAATACAACATCATTTTTACAACACTTTGCTTTCTTTGGATGCTACACACCTTAAACTACTTCTCAATATAGTCACCACCATTATTGAGGCACTTGTCATAACGGGGCACCAATTTTTGTATCATAAAACGATGCCTTCTGGAATGAAAACCATGCCTGTGCTCCGTCTTTGAGTTCATCATCGCCATCAAAACACTTGCCACCAAGGAACCGCTTCAGATGAATGAAAATATGGAAATCAATAGCGATGAATGTCAGCTGGTTTCATGTTTCGTGCATTCAAGAAACGAATCACAGTCGGCAGGCAGATCTATTGTCTTAAACATTTCAACCACTCAATACAAGATGACTAACATTGCATGTGGTGAGTCAACAGATGAAGGAAACCATTGCGCATGCGCAACATCCGGCAACAGTACTTATTTAAAAACATACTTCATATATATTATACGAGGATGATTTCAGGGTCCCCTAGTTATGATCTAAGAAGTTCATTGAAACTTTCCTGAAGTTGCATCGTGAAACCTTTCGTAGTGGATAGTATTTCAATCGAAATTTACCTAAAACATATCTGAAAGTCCAAAATGTATGACATCTGAAGTTGACTAATCATTAAAATCAAAATTAGGAGTGATTAATGGTTGACCTAAAATTCCTTAAAACGATTTATTTGACTATAGTTAAATGTCTGAAGGAAGCTTGCTATGTGAAAATTACTTCTGGAAGATCATAATTAAAGAAATGTTCAAAATGAGGTTTGGATCTAAAAACTGTAGTGTAGGTGACTGAGAAAAGTATTATGGACAAATTAATTGAAGTTTGAAGTCTTTGGTAAAAAAAAGAGAAGTATATACAAGGCTTTGATGAAGAAAATATGATTCTTAAATGATGGTGAAACTAGCAATGAAGTACAGTGGAGGTTCTACATATTATGATGTGGATTTGCTTTCATTCTGTTGTTAATTAATTGATAAAAATTTTATAGATGTACTGAAAAATAGCCCAGGAATAGTAAGTAAGTAATAATTTAAAAAATGTATAAATTAATATAGTTAATTGACATGACAGTTACTTTGTGGTTCAACATGATTATTCATTTAAAATGTTGATTTGAGTTGTTGTTTATACCTGTTAATAAGTGGGACTGCACCCCTCAAACCGTGGTCTTGATAAGCATAATACTTAAGTGTATTATGCTTATTAAATGTCTGGTTTATAAAAAATAAAAAAAAAAAACAGTTCACTATGAGAGATTTCGCCTAATGCGTCATTTATAATTATAGATATGCAAAAAATTGATAATATTTCCCCAGCAAATTTTTGAAATAGCGTTAAACACATGGACGTCGGAAACTAAGGCTCAAATCAAGTCATACGTGTGTGTAATTGATCTATATACTTCTAAGTGTATCTACTACTTTTGTGACACCATGTATATATATATATATATTTATATATACCTAAATCATATAGTTTTAATTGATTAACTATCAAAGCACCCGCTTGGATACTTGTGGCGGAAGAGGATTTGAATGATGGCAGTGAAAGTGTTAAGCAATATGTATTTACATTTGAAAAAGTCTTGGATCTTGGATATTACTTCATCATTGTGCGTTTGTAACTATATATTGTAATTTTTTACCTTTTACGGCGCAAGGTGCATTGCACTCCACGCACCTTAACGCTGGAATCAAATGTTATTATTTGATTATTTAAAAAATTATAAATAAACTTTTAAACAATATATATAAATATAAGAATTAATATAAAATGTTTTGCTCTGCCCATCCCAACCGTCTTTTTATCTCAATCAAGAGTAAAAAAAAAAAAAAAGAGATCGGCAGCTTTTGGAAAACTTAACTTCATACTTAGAAACAACAAGACTCCTCAACATCAAACTAGCGTATATTATCAGAATGCCCTGAGCTGATATGGACTCTTACACAGCAGATTGTTTTAAAACTGGAGCTGTGGGATGAGCAACATTGATATCTCACCGAGAGACAGGAAGAATAACATGTAAAACAAGGTCATCAACATTATTCAGACGATCACCAAACTTGGGTTATGAATGATACACGGACCTGGGAGAATCTGCATTGGCGTCCACGGCTGAACGGCAGGAGCAGAGATCAGCCAAAAACGTGGCGGGCTCATGGAAGAGAATTGAAAAAATGCTAACCTTGGTGGAAGAAAACTGCACGAGACAGTGTTTGAGACAAAAATGAAAAAGCAAAAGAAACTTGTACTTCACCCGAGAGGTACATACAATATTACGAGCAGATTTACTATCCAAACTCCATTGTTATGCGCTGTTTTTTGTATCACTTACTCACATCTTATTCTCAATAAAACTATTCTTTATATCTAATTCATTTTGACTATTTATAATATAAGATTATAATAAAATATAAATACTGTTGTTTTAAGAGAATATGTCATTTTTAAATACATATGATGCCTAAAATTTGTCACAAAGCTTTACATTGCACAATTGTAACACATTTTTTCAGTATGAAATAGAGATCCGGGTTCGAGTCCCAGTGGGAACTAAATATTTTTCTCTATATCTTTCTAAGAAATTCTAAATTATTTAAAAAAATATTAAAGGACTATGTTCTAAAATTGCAACCTCGCAATAAAAATGTAATGTTTTTCTTGTGTTGTTTTCTTGTTCGTGTGAAATATGTATGAATATTTTTTCTATGTTCATGCCAACAATATTCTTGTATCTTTATTATTTCCAATAAATAAATAATTTTATTAAAAATATTAACATACCAGGGGGCGGTGTGTTCGACGGGGGTGGAGTCCCCACACACAGCACCTGGTGAGGCTCTTGTCCCCCGGGCTGAGCAGGTGCACATGCCTGATGCGGGGCTTGAGGGGCACGAGGACCGGGAAGAGCGCCCAGCGCGGCCAGCGGATAGTGGGCGGGCAGGGCTGCTCGGCAGAGGGCGCCCGCGCATGCATCACGGGCTCCCGTGTGGCCGACCTTATAAAATGTTGACGGAGAGTTTATATACAGGATACAGTTTGTTCCTTTCAAATCCGGAAAGAATAATGGAAATGCTTTACCTTGGCGCTGACTCTGGCCAAAGTGTGTATTGTCCTGAGGACCAGTTCTAACTCTCCAATGCTGGCCTCAGCCAGAACAGACAGTCCCCAAACAAGGCCACACCAACTGGATTGCACCAACTGAAACATGATGATATCAGATAATTGTTTATTCATTTCATCAATTTACACATCACATTTTTAAAAAGTATGTATTTTAGGTTTTAAAAAAATACAATCAGTAATTCTCACCGTTTGTGCGTCGGTCACACTTTAATAACGTACACGGACATATTTTATTTACCATTTATCCTTTTTTTTCTTTCCTCCTTCATGTCAGTGTTGACATATAGAAGCCTCAATCAGATGAGACTCGGATAATCCAGATGCACACCCACAAGTCCCGGTCTTTGGTCACCCTTACAGCTGACTCCAGCCATCTATCCAACGCTGTGGCACTCTTTCAGATTATTTTTTTTGCCCCGAAATTGTATCCAGGTTAATCTCCTTTTCTAGATTATTACTTTAACACATAATGTGGTTGAATAATCAAAAGAATTTTTGTTCACTGCTGTAGATAGGGCTTCCTATTATATGTTTCCTGTTGATACGTAACATCTTTTTCCAGTATGTAATACATTTCGAAGGTGTTTATTTTACGGTCATCGTTAATGCGGACTGTCCAAGTCTCCATTGCATACAGGAAGATTGGAAAGACAAGAGTGTGAACCAACATCATTTTACTTGCTAGCGTAACGTCACCGCCCACTATCACCATAAAATACGCACGCATATTTTGAAGAAAATTATTCTATAATCGTCTGGCACTTTTGTCACACGTCACAATCAAGTGACCTTTGAATATCTAATATAGAAAGGTACGTACTTCCTATGTGTTCGTTAATAATTTAAATCGATACCGTGAGGTTATGTAAATTAAAAAATATGGTGTTTTTCCTAACATCATTGACCTAGGTAAAATATTATCTACAAATATAGGGCGCAGTGCAACATAACCTAACCTTTTACCATCCCTGTGGCAAAAAAAATGTTTGCATATATGTATATATATGAATTTATATTTATCTTGCCAAGTCCTCGTCGACCTGCATCCTAAGGAGATCCACCCATAATTTTATCTGTTAGATTTAGACAAATAAATTTTAAAATCAAGTGAAACAGCTCAACATACCTGTAAATGTAATTTCTGTTCTTTTTCATCAACATCAGTCTTTTCATTTTCGTGTGCGCCATCTTTGATTTCAATCTGTGTTGTGTTAACGGTGTCCTGAGTTTCATCCTTTTTAATATCCAGTTGAGTATTCCTCTCGTTATTTCTTACATCAATATCTGTAAAATAATAAAGGATCAGAACAAATTGGATGAATCGCTTAGATACAGAAAAGTATCTAACAAAAAAGTACAATTACCATGTGGACTCAAATCAGGAACATTTCATTACAAGTAGATTGCTTTAACAATAATGTCTTAGTATCCTATAGATTGTCATCTATTTTTTTACATTAAAGACATTATCTTACCAATATCAACAATCTTGTCAATTCAATTCAATTCAAACTATGGCGTATAAAGCTGTCTGCCGGCAGTAAATAGTTCAGGGTTCGAGTCCAAATGGGGGCTGTATTTTTTGATACATTAATTAGATGTGTGCATCTTTCTAAGTAATTTATCTCATTTGTTTTGGTTATCATAGAACTATACTCTGAAAAATCACAACATCACAAATAAAATGTGATTTCATAATTAATTCGACATCAACAAGTAATAGTAAAAAAACGTATAAATATGTATATTTTCATTTTTTGAAAACTGTGCACTAACCTGGAGGCTCATAATCTTGATCTCGGAGATATTCCGCACCCCCGACAATCAACGCGATGGAACGCACAATTTCTATGATGCAAGAGTATGCCACTGATATTCCATAGCCGTCTTGCACTTGCGGTGCTTCCGTGCGGTCCAGCATCTCCAGACTACAAAACAAAAGACAGTTATAAAACAATTTTGATGACCTATACAGAAATTAAAGGAATCTCTGACATTTCCAGGATTTAATAGGGTGTGAATCTCCCGTTGCGGGTTGATGGGATGGACGATGTCGAGAAAAGCAGTGGCTAGAGAGACCTAATGGAGCATTCTACTGGCCCTCGCACTCTTGCAACCTGAACAGGGTGAATTTCTGCCAAACTGTGACCGAATTCTGCGACTGCAAAACATAAATGCGACATCTGCCCTTCCTTTTTGCATGATTTCTATAGCTTCTTTCTGGCTACCCTCTGAATTTAATGTGATAACGAGTCTCACATTAAATTGTACAGGTATGGGTCTGTTACGATGATACCGGATCCAACCTATGATGGTATTAATAACTGAATGTAATAAAAAGTAATATTGACAAATCGAAACGAGAGTAAACAACTCTCAATTTTGGAAAAATTGTTTCCAGCTTTTTTCTGTCAGTGTACGTCTATCCTGAGGCGGCTGTAATAGTTTTGAAACCGTGAAATGTTAAATAAATTCAAAAATATATTACTTTTATAATTAAATGTGATGTCTCACATTTGTCGCCTCCTATGGGTCAATTGGCGAAGCATTAGTTTAATTCAATGACCACAGGGGTACCTTGTGCCTACAATATTACAATACTCATACGTACTATGTCCACTTGGCTGTTCCCGGTGGGAAGGTGACGCACAGGGGCAGCCAGACTCCTTTCCAGAAGAATCCTGCCTGCTGCGGGACTCCGGTCATACCTAAGATAAAATATTAATATGCAATGAAGGTAAAGGATTTTAAAGAGGACCAAAAACTAAGCCAAACAAATTACAATGGCCAACGAGAAAAAAATTCACATTTTCTTGGGAAATTTTGTCTGAATTTAATGAAATCGAGGGTGTTGATTCTGAATCTAGACTGCAGAATTTCGATATAACTCACTATTTTAGTATGAAAAGGGGTTTAATACCAAAAAATAATTGTACACCAGACACGTTCACACAGACAATTTCAACAGTGACAACTGCACACAGGGAAAAATAATATTAAGTTGATTAATATAAGTTATCTCACAATATGAAACATTTTAAAAATAGAATAATAAATATACATCAATTATAAAAAAGACTACAAAATATAAGCTTCAAAATTTATCAAAATTATTAAAAACGTAATCGGTTGATACGGCAAAATGGTAATGCATTTCTCCAGATAGGAAAAGTTCCGGGTTCATATCCCAGTAGCAACTAAATATTTTTTCTGTATATCTTTCTAATTGATTAATTTCATTTATATTATTCCTTTAAGATAGAATATATATATTAAGTTAGGTTAGATTATTTAATACAAAGTTACAATACAATACAGCGCAGTAATTTGATGTTTGTGTGCAGTTGTCATGGAATAAAAAAAACTATTTTTTCCAGGTAAAAACAGGGCTTTGCAGAGGTTTTGAAAAAAATATACTGTTCTCCTCCCATAAAAGGTTCTAGATTTCACTAACATAGAGAAGACACAATACGGTTATAGAAAATGTATAGAAATGATAGAAAATTCTATATAAACCATGACCTAAATGACCAATGACTTGAAATATGCCAAATTTGGAAGCATAATCACCAGTTTTGATGACCTTTTAAGGTGACTGGGGATTGGAACCACAACATTGAATTTATATTGTTATAACTATGCCTAGTAGTTCCCAGCTATGAAGAATTAAAGTTTGGGTTTGGAACCCTTTCCTGTCTTGTTTTTCAAAATTCTCAAATGGGGGACTAGATAAAAATTAAAGTTTTTGCCCAAGGAGACATGTGCTGGCATTTAACAAAACCTGTAAGTTTCATTTTGTGATTCAAGCTAGTTTAGAAGTTACAGTTTCCATACATTTGTAGGTTACATTTACATGGAATAACTCAATAGTCAAAATATTGATGCAACACGCTATCAAATACACACTTTTATTTAAAAAATAAACTTAATAAGTAATATTATTGAAGACAATTACCGACTGGGGTGTTGACTTGCGAGGCAATAAACAAACTCTGCAGATACGCTCCTATTGCGTTCACAATATCTTGGAAAATGTTGGTTGCGTGCGGCCGGAGATCGTAACACTCGCAGAATGATGTCAACAACTCTGAAAATAACATTAGTGATAAATTAGAAAATATTAAGTGTGTGTTGTCATAGAACCACTTTTATTCAAGGTTCCAAAATAGGTTTGAAATTTCAAATGTATTTTTTTCAACATTTTTGACTAACCTGGTCTTATGGCTATTTTGTGGAGTACTTCTAGAGCTAAAGCTCTCTGCCACAGGGGTTTATCAGGGTCCAAAAATTTTATCGTTAGCGAAAGGAAGATCTCACACTCCGTCACCTGGAAAAATAAAAAATAATATAAACATCATTTAAAAGTGCAAACATTTATAATGCATAAGATAATATATTTTTAATTCAGAAAGAGCTGGATGACGGGGTGACAGCTAATGAAGGGTAGTCCCCTTCACTAGATTATATGACAATATTTCCATTTCTTAAATTAATTTTATTGTTCCCATTTATTATACAGGTATAACAGACCTAGTCCACAATATTTTATGGGTGGATACCTGACTATATTACAAGTCAAAAATGTTCAAGGAATATGTGAAAATTCTGCACTGTTATGGAAAATATTATATATTATTAAATATAAAATATTAAAAGCATCAAAAATGCAACATATAAGTTCGAAAATTTGTCGCTAAAAACATTGTCGCTGTAGCATAGTTGGATAATGCACCTTCCCCGGTTAGGAAAGAGATCTAGGTTCAAATCCCGGTGGCGCAACAACAATATTTTTTGATAAAATTGATTTTATATGTATATCTTTCTAATTAATATATTTAATTCATATTGAAAATATTATTGTTTAAAATTTTTACAAAATCGTGTTAAGCTTGACGTCTACGTACTTCGAAATCAATAATTGCGAAATTGTTCAATTATTAATCTATATCTTTGCTTCAGGCCTTAAATCATCTAGTCTAATAGTCTAGCCGATCTACATTTGATGATCTTCAATGTATTCAATGTATAATTTGGAATCAATAAAACATTTCAATTAATCGAAATAATCGCATAATTACTATTTTTTTGAAATGCTTATATCTCTAACATGGTTGAGATTAGGCACATATCTCTTGAACATTTTCGACTTGTAATTTAGTCAGATATCCACCTATAAAGTATTGTGGACTAGGTCTGTTACACCCTGTTTATGTATATAATCAAAACGTGTAGCTTGCTATATCACTTTTGGGTCATCTGAATTCTTATACATATGAGTACAGTAAAACCGCGATATAACGAAACCCGATATAGTGAAAAATGACGTATATCGAAAAAAAAATCGAAATTTAGTCCCTAAAACCAATTTCTCATACAAAAATGCATTTATATAGCGAAATCCCGTTAATATTTATAACAAAATCATTTTTGTCCCGTACGAAAAAATGCCAATACATTTACGTAAATTTATAACGAAATAAAAAAATGTTAAAAGATGAAAATATTATTTCGCACTTACAAAGCCGCGCCGATGCATCTGCCGTATGCGAGTGGTTTTATGGCCTTTTTGGCGGTGCGCGGCGGTCGCCTGACAAGGTAGTAAAACAATTCAAACTTCTTCTTGGGTTCATAGTAGGCCCATAAAACTATTTGACATAATTCTTGCGGCGTTCACTTAGACACGTTTTACATACGCATACGCCTCTAATATGTATTGCAATCCCAGACCCAAACAGCTGTAAAATACAAAAATTAACAGGAACCCCCCGAAAGTTGCAGTATGTACTTATTGGAAATGTCAGTCTCAGTGTAACGTCTGTAGAGTTAAGTTTGTTCAGCTTTTAACGCGATTATTGCATGACCGAACTGAATATTTACATAAATTCATTTTCGTTTAACAATTGTTTTCGTGTGAACTATATATAAATAAGTCAATAATATAAATAATTCGTTAAAATATTTTACGGACTATTTTTGTACGGCATTTTTTATTTCTATTAACTATTGTTTTTGTGTATTTTAAGCGAACAATGTTAACGATAATTTTTAAGTGAACAATTTTAACGATTATAAATATATTTTGATGTGGTTGCCGCCGTTACTGGTAAGTACCTTCGTAATTTATGTACGACTCATTTTATAAAAATGCCGCGATTCAACTGTAAAATGTTTATTTTTGAATTATTTTGTATGTTTCATGCCCAAAACTATGTTTGAAGCGGCTCTACATTTAAACACAATTAAAATATTGTTTTGTGTTTGCAATATTCTGGAATTTACAAAAATATCTTCCAATTGGTGTTGAATAGGTTCTGTTCTTAATTTAATTCCTTTGATTATCCATTTGCTTATCTGTTTTAATAACAAAACTACTAAAAATATGTAGGTATTCAGTTCCCTATGGCCTTCTTCCTTCTTTGTTTGCAGAATTTGCGATCTTTTTTGAAGCCGCGCAACATTTTTTTGCGACGGGGCGTAACATATAGTAGGATTTTTTAATTTATTTCGTTATATGTGAGAATTCGTTATTACGAATTTTTATTTTTTGGTCCCTTGGATTTCGTTATATAGCGGTTTTACTGTATTATATTCTCTCGAAAATGGACATGATTATATTGTTAATTAAGACACAAATGTCTCCATTCTGCAGAAACTGAACACCAAGGACAAACTCTCAACCATTTGCCTCAGATGAATCCTTCAATTATTTGAGCATCTTGCGCGAAGAGGAGATAGCTTGGAGAAGCATGTTGGGGTGGGCTACATCGAAGGATAAAGAGGAAGATTTCCCACCCATTGGATCGACCGAGTGGGAAAAACAACAAGCACTTCTCTGGTGACAGGATGCTGAGAAAAATGGAGGAGTATAGACAAGAGAACGGGAGTTCATGGAGATTATGATCATGAGTGACCAATGTGGATGAATGATGAAGACATAAACTTCTCCTATTGAATCGCGCATGAATCCCCAGAATGATAACGTTACATATTTAAATAATTCTCGGGTCGGGTATTGAAAAATTTTGGACTGTAAAACAAAACTGAGCCATAATTTAAAAAAAGCGCAAGTGTTTTTATTTTCATATGTTTGATTAAAATTATAATTATAGATGGGTATTAAAAACTAGTTAGAATTATCAATTTTCAACAGAATGACAATGTTTTCAATAAAAAATTATAACCACTGACAAGAATCACAATATTATAAAGTAATCCAGTATCTATTAACTAATTTTTGTATAATTTTATCACACCAACCAGTATGGAGTGGTAGTGGTGCAAGATGGAGGAGAGCATCCGCAGCAACCGGCACACGAGGGGGAAGTGAGGGCGCAACTGGTGATGGGGGTGTGTAGTCTGCCCTCCTCCGGCCCCGCCGCCCGCGACCACGCCCCCTGCCCCCGCACCGCCCATCCTGTACTTGACGTTGGGCGAGAACAGGCGGATTATCAGCGGACAGACGTGCTCCTTGAGAAGGAAGCGGAATTCGGTGATCTGTGAATAAATTAAAAATGATATATTTTTTGATATTTATTAAGATTTCTCAGGTCGTAGGATGTGAAAAGAGGCTGAAATTCATCGTAGACTTTTATCACAATACGAGGACAGTGCTCTATCACATAAAAATGTTTTTTGTGGATGGAGAAGTTTAAAAGTGGCTGGACGAGTGTGACGTACGAAGAGGGATCAGGACGCCCGTCAACCTCCACCACGGACGACAAGATTCAGCAAGCTCGAGAGATGGATCTAGTGAATAGGCGAGTTACCATCGGTGAGATAGCGTCTTCTTTGAACATTATCCACAACAAACTTGCCAACCGTGAAGTCTGTGCACGATGGGCACCAAGACATCTTACTGCATAGCACAATCTCAAACCATTCGAACCATCAACAAGTTGAATTTTGATATACTGGAGCACCCTCTCTACAGCCTGGATTTTACTCCCTCCGACTTTCATCTGTTTGGACCGCTCAAGGATGCTTTGTGAGGTTGACGATTTTCCATAGACTTAGACATGCAAGAAGCGGTGCAAAAGTGGCTTCGCGACCAACCGAAAACCTTCTTCTTAGAAGGAATACACAAGATTGTAGACTGTTGGACCAAGTGCATTGACAAGGGATGTGACTATGTAGAATGAAAAATGTAGATATTTTTTTAATTACCCTCGTAATACAGTAGTATTAACTGCTATATTTTTGCTTGTTTTTATTTTATAAATTTAGCCATATTTATGAATATTTTTTTCAAACCAGAAAAACATATTAATGCCGGGGTACATTTTTTTTGAAGTGTTAAATCAATCAAAACGATCGAATCACTAATAACATTGACAAAATAGAAATACCGAAATAAATCAAGAAACAAACCTTGAAGAATATGTCAGAGAAATCGGTGAGAATAGTTTCGAGGAGCTCTAGACCAAATGTCTTGGATATTTCCGTCACCCCGACCAACCAATGAGGCTGGTCTCCGTTCACCAATTGAACTATATCCTGGAAACAAAGACACAAATGTATTAATGTACAGAATAGGCGTTTCACAGGGATCACTAACTTTTAAGGGTAAATTTAAAAAAAATAGTGTTATTTTTAAGTTAATTTTGAGTTTTAAATACTAATTAAATGTATTAATTAGAAAGATATACACTTTACAAATTGATATATCTATCGTTCCATTATTTGAAAGCCATCTACTTTATTTTTACGGAATCTCAATTATCCTTGAGTAGTCCGATAGGAGACGCCAGAATTAACAATTAATTTTTATTAAATTTTGGACACATTGATACAACTTATATATCATTAAGGAGAATGCCTTCTTATTGTGAAGTTTTAGAACATAGGTCTGTGATATTTTAAATAGAAATTAATATATATACAAAATATACATATATACATCGAACCTGGATCTCTTCCAATCGGGGGAATGTGCATATAATAATTTTGAGTTGATGATGAAAGTTTTGATTTAAATATGAAAGTTGGTGACACAGGACAACTGCACACATGACAACTGCTCACATGCAACTGTACACAAACCAGGTGCACACATATATAACTGCACAATAAAGTAATAGAGTTAGTTACCTCACAATATTTCTCTAAGATAAGTTACATTAAGTTAGACTAGGTTATTTAATATAAAGTCACAGCAGCAGAGTAATAGGCTGACTGCGTGCAATTATCTACGTGTGCACTTGTCTTGTGTGCAGTTGTTGAAATCATGAAAATTTCACCTCAAAAGCACTGTTAAAGAACATAAAAGTCTCTTGAGGCTTGATCCGACACTGAAAGTCAGGAGATCTCTAAGATTGACACAAAGCATAGCACCCTCGGAGAGATATCTTCATCTAATCAGGATAGAAATGAGATGCCCAATTATTAAAAAAGCAGCATAATAATGTGGATGTATTATTTACCTGAAACATGAGGAATGCATCGGCTGCACAGGGACGAAGATCCTTGGGTGCCTTGCTGTTGGCCGGCTTTATATCACACGGGTTCATGTCTCTGTAATTATCTCCTGGAAAGAAAATAAAAAAAAATATTTATTGCAGTTTCACCCTGTGGAATATTCACAGAGGTAAATATTGTCCGAGGATGTGAACTACAGCGGCAGATAAAGGGTGCTTCATGATGAACAATTTGAACTAACGTTCAGCAGTCAACAAGCTTGTTCTCCCCCTAGATTTTCGCATGGGTCACATGCAATACCACATCAGGCTTCGCAAAGTTTCATTGCTTAATCATTGAGATTGAATATATAACTAAATACGTAATAGATATCTCATAGAGATAAAGCTATTTTTTATTAATGGAAAAATATGGAAATGGTCCTGTAATTACTGTCAGATCGAGTTGAATTTGTAATATTGAACACCAGAGCTTATAGTAAGCAGTGACACTGTTTTAACTACAAAGATTTCTAATTCCAGTTGTTTTAATATAAAAAATGTAATAAAATTCCTAATTGAGAAACGTGAATGGTATACTTTCTACAGATATTTTGTAATATGACGATACGTTTACCTTTGCAGTCATTTGCCGCTCTTTCAAATACTAGAGAAACAAGTTGCCTCACAGTAGCCCCAGCTGCATGTTGAGCGCCTCCAGGGGCCTCCTGCAGCCGAAGACACACTACCAATGTCTAAAAATAAATAGTATTTTAATCAGTTTCATACATCTAGATTACACAAAATATGACTGTACAGGTAACTGCCCCCTTCATTGATATATATCACAATCTTATTTTAAAAAAAAATGTTTTGTCTTAGCACTTGTCTGGCTTTGAAATATGCCAGGAATCATTATAATGACTAATTACACGTGCGTGCTATCTTTATTTCTTTCTCGCTCATTCACATCATGCACATGTACATATACATAAAATCACGAGCGTAAGTGAGACAAAATAACGCCGGTACTCCGGTGCCTGCTACAGTTGAGTCAGTGCATCATTTGAGTCTATCCTTCAGTTCTTCAATGTTATCTTAGTCCTTCAGTGTTAAATGCATGCTAATTAAATAGACTCCATATTTTTTTATCCCTTTGTGATTTTTAAAATGTAAAAAAAAAAAAGTGAAAAATTAATCAAAATCATTGATAAGGTCCTTTCTCTTTACAATTAATGCATGGAGTTGTTAGAAGAAAACGACGAAGATTACGAGAGAGTGAGTGCTGTAAAGCATGGTTGTAATTGATTATTTGACAGTTATCAGCAAATTTTGCATTTTAAACGTAGGGAGGCCAAACAAGGGAATCTAGATTATTTTTTGCAACACGATACAAAATGAATGAATTATGCTATGTATGACATTTTTTTATTTTTAATAATGTTTATTTTATTAAAAAAGTGTTTTTACAAATTTTAAAATGATATTTTTTAAATCCTCTGTTGTTTGAGAAATTTTGCTTATCACAACCATGTCCAGAACATATCCCTCGCGATCAACGGGGATTACCTGTATATTATTACATGATAATACAGTGTCATAACATTGAAACTAACCCTGGCCAGCGTATCCCCTCGTACCAGGTCGGAGGTGGTGAGCAGCAGTGCTGCAGTCTGCAGCAAGCGGGGCTCCAGCCCGCCCACAGCCCCCAGGGCAGCCAAGCAGTCCACAATATGGCGAGCGCCCCTGGCGTCCACGCCCCGCCCCGCTATGAGACGCTGCATTGTGCCTAGGCAGAACTGCAAAAGAAATATATTACTATCTACTGTCTGTGGTGCTTACAAGCTTGAAAACCAAGCAAGATTCAACATTTTGTCAAATAATATTCTTAATATTAATTTAACTCGTCTACTTACCAATTATAGTTGAAGCCGGTTACATTGTATATGCGTGCGTATGCGGATATACAGTGGATTTTTTTTGACACTTTTTTTTAAGGCGCCCAGTGTAAAAACACATACAAGCATGGTAAGGTAAATTAAAATAGATCTTAAAATAAATAATTTTATCTTTTACTAAATTAATTTATTATCTTTGATAGTCACTCATAAAATTTAATCTATGATAATAGAGATTATTCCTAATTTAAGTGTTTAATATGTTATGTTCATTAAATTTAAATACTTATTTTGAAAGAATTGTTATAATTTATGAATTATGTGAATATAACTGATTTTTATTTATATTTTATAAAAATAATAAAGAAAATTGAAAAATGTGTTGTTTTTCATCCCAAAAATCATAATTATGAACAATTCGTTTATACCACAGTTATAATATAACGCGGGTCAAATATGCCCCCCGCAAACTCGCATTATAACCGACTTTCACTGTAATTTTAAAATTAGTTTACAACACAAAAAATTGGCTCAAAAAAATTACCCCATATGTTATTTTTTAATTGTTATGTGACAATTATGTGTAATTGCCATTCAATTGTAACAATGATTAGCAACTATGATACAAAGGTTAAATTTATAGTGTAACTGTGATTGCTACTACCAAAACAATTGAACAGCAATCACAGTTTATGCCATCACTAATACAGTAAAACTCCGTTAATTTGTGTACCTATATTTTGCATTTTCATGTAATTCACATTTTTTTCAAAAAATTTTGCCCTGAAAATAACATTTCATATTAATTTCTACCGATAATTTGTAAAACCTTATAATTTATAGTTCGTATGCATTTTTTATACCCAAAGTAAATAATTTGTTCACGTAATTCGCATATTCACGTGTTTTTAAATCGCAACTTGCGCGACTACGCATTCATCATCGCTTCGTAAACATCTGTAGCTAGCTCCACCCCCTAGCCAATCACGTCGCTGTTCCTTATCGCAATAAATTGGCGCATTTAGAGCTCGCAACTTGCAAGACAGTGGCCGAACTGATTGTGCATTTTATAAGATTTGTTGTTATTTTGACAATAATTGTTGGCGCATTGCGAATTATATGTTTCTACTCACCCTTGCAACCCCTAATAAAAATAAATTGAACAATTTTCATTGAATCTCGTAATTTACAAATGAATTGTGAGATTACACAAATAACTCGCAATTCGTGTAAATTCTTGACCATTTGAAAAATGGAACTTATTTTAAAAACTGTCAAAGATAAAATCAGTGGGAAAAAATCCAATCCTGAATACACCTTTGTTCAAACTTGAAAAATCGCAGAAAAGAAAAGCTTCAATGAAGTATGAAGATTTAAAAGTTTTTCATTATTTTTAATGGGCTTTTTAATACATATTTCAATTTGTTGCCCAATTTTGATGGAAAAGGCGAGTTCAACCGCTAATCAAATAAAAATGTTTGTAATTCTGTTGTGTCAAGCACTGGTGAATCGTTTGAAGAAGCCTGTTTTAATATTCGACTCGCCACGTCGCCACACACCTTCATTATTTAGGAGAAAATAATTACATATTTGATAAACATTGTTTCTACAGTTTTAAAATGTTTGTGAAATATTAAAACCTTTTGTATGTATTATATTGTATTTGAAAAAAAATGAGGAGCAGTGTCATGGATTTTATATTTTTTATAAAAATGTTGTTATCAGTTTTCTTTCTGACATGTTTTATATAGAATTGTTGGATTCAATTGAATAAATATATTTTTTTAATAAGCTAACCATTTTTTTCTTCTATAGTTTTCAGCATATAAAATATTAAAATAAAAAAGCAAAAATGCCACCTAATCCCTACCACCCAACATAGTTCACAAAGAAATTACGACTGCGCTGTTTTCCATTTTTCAAGACAGATAAAATGCTTCTCATCTATTTCTATATATATTATTTCTCTTATCTATGGTAGTGTGCTCCCCATATCTTTATTTACTGTGCTAAAATGATCCCATTTAATGGTGTTTCATTTAGTGCTTTGTCTTCAGAAACATATCCTGAGCGTTAATTGGGGTGTTACTGTCACATTTCAAAAGAATTCAGTCTGCTTTCATCCATCCTTCATTTCTTACAATTACCTTACTTGTACAAGTTTTATTAATGTGTTACCTTACGAATGTCAGTGAAGATCCTATTCATAGTTTTTTTATATTTTGATATGTATAAAGGAAAGCAAATTCTTAAATTAATCTCACCTTGATGATCTTCAGGTCTTTGGACTCGCATCCTTGGACCAGTGGGTACAGGATCTGGTTCACTACTCCGTACAGAGAGGCCTGAGGATTGTTGGCTGCCAATGACAGCTTTTCGATTGCCTCGTCACATGACTACAAATAAAGATTTAAATGTAATTTGTCAGACATTATAGAAACTCGGTCAACAGTTGTTAAAAAGATAAAATGTATTGTATCCTACCAAGGTGTTGCGACTGTCTTTATTGAGTTTGAGAAAGGCTCAGATTGCACGCTTCATAGCTGCAACATACTTGACTCTTAGTCAGGACTTGAACATGAGCAATATGCAATATACAACTGCAATGTTCCATCCCGCAGCTTGTGAAATGTTGCCGTGCACTATACAGAATTCTCCCCCCATCACAATGCAATAAATGGACATATCATCTCTCGAAAAAATAAATGTATATATATTATATATTAATTGACTATAACCTATCATATAATATAATAATATTAATTTACTATAACCTATCATGTACACATAATCAAACTCGGTTATAACGAGTATGAAGGGACCAGTTAAATTTGCTCATTATAACCGTTACTCGTTATTATAAAAAAAATTTAACATCTAATAAAATTAAAAGCAAGTCAAATACATATGAAAAATCAAAAATCTATAATTGTATGAATAAAAACATTTTAAAGTAAATTACTACATTCAATCACATTATTTCTTAACAAAATCCAAAATACTGCTGTTTTAAAGTTTAAAACTTACTACGCACACAAAATAAACACCCATTGTTTTTTTCTAAGAATTCACAAACCTGAAAGGAATCGTAATCAATAAGGAACTTCGTCACCAGACACTACTTTCGATTTTATGACTTCTCAAGAATTAGGGTTTTTAGTCCGTGTAGTGTATTTTGTTCACTTGTTAACAATATTTTTGTACGTGAAGTGAGTTTGTGTTATATCAGTGAAGCGAGCTCACTATAACAGTGAAGAGTTGTATTAAAACAGGCCTGAATCAAAATAATAATAAGTATTTCCTTATTTATAAGCGTAATCTCACTATAACCGTGCTCGATATAATCGAGTTTAACTGTATTCACTTGTTTAATTTTGAATTTATGTCATTTCTCTTCCGTTCATCATGCTGTACAGCATTGATTGTTGAGATTAGCCTTCTTCCTGAATGGCAGTGTATCGCATAGAATTAGTCTCCATAAATATAAAATTATATTTACGGTGAAGCGAGGCGCCAGGATACATGAGAGAAATTTCAGTAAATAGACTATCATTTTTGATAAAACGCGTCAGGCGGGGCCCGTCGCTGTCTACTCGCTGAAATGGTGGAAAAATATGAATCAATTAGATTATTGTATGTAGCGAAATAAAATGAGATATTCTGCAGGCGGGATTGCATTCTCGTTTCTATCATTGTAGTGCACCTAGATTGAACATCGTTAGTGTTTCATTTCTTCCAATCCTCACCAGTTGAGAGAAGCAGAGATCGGCGAACTACCTTTGTCTACATTTCTTGTTTCCTGTACTGAATAGGCAGTCTCATTCTATTTCTTCCTTTTGTATGATACTCGTGCTCATGTTGATTTGCTTCAATTTTTCTAATATTAATATATTTTTTGTTTAAAGATCATCATAATAACTCCTTGAATCCAATGGCCTGAAAAAGTGACGCATATACCCGCAGTGGTATCAAGTCGAATATCCGGCCTAAGGGCTGGTTGTGTGCTCAGTAGTAAATTTTAATCATGGTATGTTTTTACTGTAGTAACTTTTTACTATTGCCCGTGGTAAAAATTGTTTGCGGGTTGTATTCTCATTGTGACATATATGCTGTTTCAGGGAAATTAATTATTAAATTTAGTCCATAGATGGCGATAGTGTAATAGTACTCGAAGCAACTCCACATATTAACATATATACAACTTTTAAAAATTTGATGGAGATGGGTGAGAATGGTGAACTTTACATATATATATAAAGTGATCACTTAAGCCAGCCGAAGACAGGTCGTAAGCCCTATAATTACCCATACTTCCATATATTTTCCATTAAATATAATAAAAAAATAGCTTCATCTCTATGAGATATCTATTATTTGTTTGATTGAATATTAAGTTGAAAACAAAAGGGGAGACATTTTATAGTGAAGATAAAAATGAAATGTGTTAGAAAAAAACTGCATATCTACTCAAAGGGAAATGCAATAATTTTTAAAAATATATTACATATATAAGATTTTTGTTGCATATTATTTTAATCAATCGAAGAAATAATTCAAAGTATTGCGCAATTGTGAAACGGGAGCACGATTAAAAACAATATACAAGTCGTCATTGTGGCATCATCGAAAACTCTCCTTAATTGAATTATTTAATGAAATAATTGTACTAATTACTTTGAATGATTTTGCTCAGAATGGAAACACCCCATTTTTAAATCCTCGCGACCTTCCTCACGCAATCATATAATTATCTGTGCAAACACATCATTTCCGACATAAACATACCTCCCGTATCTGGGGATATTTTTTCTTCGTCTCCAGGCTGAGGTTTTTGAAGTCATTCTGCAAAACCTCCAGAAATTTTTTAGTGGAATCGTCGCCGGTAACAGGGGCGACGAATGCCATCCTCTCACTTATAAAATATCAATAGACATTGACAAAACCATTATATGCGGCGACAAAACTGCCATGTACACAAATTCATAGAACACAAATTGACCATAGAACAGGGGTATTTTTTGACAGTTGTTGTCAAATGCTGCACTTGATGTGTTGCCATTTGTTATTTTCGACTTCACAAAAGTTGCAGGGACAAGTACTTAAGTAATGCAATAATTGCGCCAATTTAATTCCACAAGGGTGGTGATAATTTGTCGCTCTGTTTGACGGTTAAAGCAATACCTAAGGTATTTGCATTGAAATCATTAAAAACATATATGAGGGTATGCGGCTGATACCCCCGGGAGGGACACATAAGAGAGAGTGAGACGTATCAGCCCCTGATCGCTCATCAGAACGATACCCCGCACTCTAAAGGAAGTTCACTTCGCGACTCATCCGTTAGGTATCACGCTTTCATCAGTACCATGGTTATAGGAAGAGTGAGGCAGGTGAATATGAACACACGAAGATGCACAAACTATACATTTATTGAATACACAAATACTTATAACTATCTTAACTTTGCTGAAGCCAAAGGTTCAATCGTACTTAGAAATCTTAGAACATCGACTAGAAAGTATACATAAAAATGCAAATTCTACACTGTTACTTAGTTTTTTGCATTATTGTGTTGATAATAATTGTTTTACAGAAATTATAAAATGATTTACAGAAATTATAAAATTAAAATTCAGTTTTTACAGAAATTATAAAATTAATTTTAATTCATTCGCTCTTACAAGGCTACACCTTCCAGAATAGGGTCATCCGGTTAGCTCTGGGTGCCTCTAGATGACTATGGAATACACAACTACATCATGATTTGGGCATTCTCCCCATAAAAGAGTTTGTAAAACATCTCTCCAAGCGTTTTTATGCTGGCTTCTCCAAGCACTAAAATCCCACGATCAACGCGTTATCAAAATACGATATTACCGTCCTATCACAAATTAAACGCTCCAAAACCGTCCCACTTAGAGGTCATAAATCACTACGCCAGCTAGCAGTACCCTGCCCCCTTTTAGCAGAATAATAATAAAAAACCTAATAATAAAATTTTATAAGCCCTTATGGTGTACATTATAATGAAGAAGCAAGGGGTCCAAGTAACCCGGTACTCCGTAAGACAAGAAATCCAAGTTACAAATATTTCCACCGAAGGTATATTTTTTGGCCGAAACTGAAGCTTCGGTTGGACTTCAGAAATAACATGCACAGTGTACGAGAATGTTATGAAAAATATGGTTAAAAGAGCACACGTTTGTGCCGCTGACAAATTATCAATCAATTAATTAAAGGTGGTGCTTGACAAAATTTCTATACTTTATATAATTTTTAATTACTGTGTATTATTTTTACCATGTATTTAATGATTTTAACTTTTATCATGTGTTTGTGTTTATATCCTATATTTTTCTTTATGTATACAGATATCCTTTAGGTATTATGTATATAGAAGATTCTGAATGGCCGTGAAAACCTAAGACCATCCTTTAGGTATGTCTGAAATCAACATAACAAGGGCCCGAACAATTGAACTAAATTATTAACTTATTATCATACTGTTTCCCCACAGGGGTAGGCATAGAGGACAGAGCGCCAGACTCTTCTGTCCTGACACAATTCCAGCCTCATCCAAGCTCAACGATTATTGAGGCTTCTAACATAACATCCTCCAGTACTCCATTGTGTACCGCTAGTCTTGCCTCGGTTGAAAAGTTACCATTCACTTTATTCCATGCAGTCACCCTCCTTTCGATATCTTTCTCAGCCTTTCCGTTTCTATCAAACGTACTTCCCAAATACACAAACTCATATATCTACTTGTTCCAAACATTCATTACCTACAAGTATTTTACACGGTGTCTTGCTTTCCTATTTCTCAAATACCATTACTTTTGACTTGTTAATATTAATAATAAGGTCGCTTTCTTTGCATACATTGTACATTCTACTCACTAGACTCTGTAATTCTTGTTCATTATTTGTCATTAGTACTGCATCATCGGCGTACAATGAACAGTATACAATCAAATCACCCATTTTCGCTCCCACAGTCATACATTCCAATTCTTTCACAACTGTATCAAATAAAACAAATGTTATGATTTCATCTCAAACAAATTTCTTCAAAATGAGTATCATGTCAGTGTATGTCTGAAACAAATAACCTAGAACACTGAAATTAAACAACCTTCCAAACACCCCTACCAATCGACTTCCATTTTGGAGCTGCATTCACCCACAATGAATGTGAGTTCTAAGGGTATGGCTTTAAAATACATTATTTGGGTGGCTAATAATTAGCAAAATATACCAACTGATTAAGGTTTGACAATCTTTTCTAATCATAATGACAAAGCGCTCCATATCCAGATGAAAAAATTCTGGAAATTTAAAGGTCAATCGAATTCAGCCTCTTCTTTAGAGGAAAAAGCTACTGAAATACATTTCATAATATTGCATAGTCAAAATGAAGAAAGTCGATTAATTTATTTAGACTTTATTGACATACATATTTTTGTTGTAACAGAGGTGAATATATAATAATATAACATGATAAACATAACATACAATTATATTGCAATTAAATACTCGTAGTTTATTGTGTACATCTGGGACTTAGTAGAGAAAAGGCTAACGGTCATCAGTATTGAAAGTTCAATACATTAGCTTCATATAGGAGAATTTAGAATTGAACCATGAAGTTTAATTAGTCAACATTTTACCTACCTCATCATTTAACACTCAGTTATTCAAGAATCTACTAACCACAAAGCTTTGAATGCTCTTCGATGGCGAATTGCAAGAAAAGTTGGAAGAACTTCTTCACTCATCATATTAAATAAACTTTCTTGTCAAATTTATTTTGTGCTGTCTGTATCACTTTACAAGCTGTGCAACTTTTTATATTCAAATGTTATTTTGTAAATCATATTTCTTTAATTATTATTACACCTAAACTTAACCAGTGGCGACATCTCTTAATAAAATAAATATGGAAAAATGAAATGCAATGGTAACATTCTTATAGATATTTATATTATGTTGACATTTTTTTTCTTCATAATGAACCTCAAGATAAATCAAATATTACAATGAAATACAGGATACCTGTCACCTCTATACACTCAAACCCCTTTTTGTGCAATAGATACGTTCTGCGGAAAATCGCACAAAAAAGCTATGACTTACATAGAAAAAGTGAAGATGCGTTCCATGAATTTTAAAAACCACGTAACTTTGAAACAGCAACTTAAATATACCCAAAATCGCATAAAAAAGTTTAGAAAAAACTAATAAAATAATATAGCATAAATAATTACTTTAAAATTATTTTTATAAAAAATAACATTTTTGGTTATTGTTTTGACAACATTTTAAGGATGTTTGGCATATTGGGATGCCCGTAATGTCAAACATCCACTAGAGAAATAATATTAATTTTAATTACAATTATCGTCGCTTTATGATAATCTTCGCAGTGATTTGCAATGTTGCTCAAAATCGCTCTTTTCTTCGGAAGAAATAGTATGCACAGTTATAGGCAATAGTTCTTTTTGATTAGAATCAGCATCAATCTTCCACCCTTATGTGCTGATTTATTTTTTCTAACATAATTAGTGATCAAAGTTTGTTCAGATTTTCTTGTTTCTTGTTTATGCAGTTCTTTATATCCAGAAATACAACTATTGAGCTCACAATGAAACTTAAAGCGTCGTTCAGAATTCATATCACGAAGAATAAAATGATTTTCCATTTTATTGCAAAGTTGTAGACCTTTTGGAATTATTTTTGCCGTAAGTGAAACTGGATTTTCTTCCATTTCATCATCGTTTTCTGGTTCTTTGTCAGCATTCAAAGATAAATCAATAACATCATCATTTATACAATTATCCATTAGTAATTCGTGGATATAATTTCGGTTAAAGGTATCAAACCCCACCCCGCCAAATAAATGCACCAAAGCAAGGATTTCAGCTGATATTTCAGCAATAGTTTCATTGACTGTAATACATCCAGGCCATATTGCTTTCCAGCATGAATTTAAAGTCGTTGGTCTTAATAAATATTATCACAAAACTGAATAGAAACACACTTTAGAAAAGTTGAAGATTGCAGCATTACTGAGACGTTGTTCTGCTTAATCTATCAAAACCACTGTTCATAAACGATGTGCAGATACTTGAGAGGGGGGAGCGATGATGCACAATTTCGCTTAACGCAGGGCGCGTCCTATTGGCAGCGGCCCGCTTTTTGGTAAAACGAAGCCGTTTGAACTCCCCTGCCATGTACACATGTGACCAAAACACTGCTGCACATGTTTTTGCATGTTGTCTTGAGATAAGTCAGCGCGTTGTTAAGTACGTAATTAAAATTAAATATTTTTTTAAATTGCATAATTTCAAATTCGCACAAAAAGAGGTTTGAGTGTATATACACTTATTACTGAGGGAAAAAAATGCAGAACAGTCATTAGGTCAAGCAGTGGTTTTTTAATATATGGTCAGTCCTTACTTAATGGTCCACCAACCTGTTCGTAAAGCAAATTGATTGGTAAATGAACTCAATGTTTTCACTGCTTCTCTGATCATTCCCAATCCTTGTCCTTTAGAATAGTACACAGTAGAATGCGCTAGACCTAAATCACGTGCCATAATTTTCACTTCCTTTCCAGTATTGTGATTATTGATAATCTTTATTTTCATCTCAAGATCTATGGCCTTTCTTTGCTTTTTGCTGCTTCCTTCAGGTAAAATGGTGCTCTTTATTTTGGTTAACATCCTGTGCTATGGTCTGAATATAGGCAACACTCACTGCAAGGGAATGGGTGCTCCCTAATCTCATCAACAGCCGCTCACTTACGTACATATACCTCGCACAACGTAGATGGTGCGACACGTTATATTACATTATGTGACGACAATGGGACGCAGAGTTTTGATGGTTCTTGTACAGACAGCGTAGTGTTGATAGGTGTACAATAAAGGTCATAAGTGTTTGTGATCGTTAAGTGAGGAGTGAATGCATTAAAAGTAAAAGAAAATTGTAGAATGTCAAAAAATTACCTTAATTTTTAAACCGGTACCTCAAAACAGTGATAAAGTAGTCTCAAATTAATACAGTATATCGGTTTTTACAAATATTGAATGATATACAGTGTTGTTTTAGGGAAGATCACTTAGAAATTGTGTTAATAGTATTTTATATAGTTGTTGAATATACCATTCTATGCCCAAGAAGATATATTACTTAGATCTGCCCAAAACTGATATAGTGTTGCTTTCAATTGTATTAACATATTTCTTTTCTTTAATACATTCATTTCCACATATTGTTCATATTTTTTCTTACAAATGTTACATAAATGAAGAGAAGTGTTAAAAATAAAACATACATATAATTAGAAATTGTATACATTATATTCATCTTAAAATTGTAATATCAATTTTACAAAATCAAATAGGGGCAAGTTCACTGTAAACATTGTATCTTGTGTCTGCATTAGTATTAAATTATCCCAGGCAGGCACCGCGATTAAATCATTATTGCAATATTTTGGTCTGGCACCACAAGGAGGTAGTAAGCTACACCAAAATGGTCACGGAAGTAATAAAATTGGATGAGTCCCATGAAATAATAGTTTTATTCAGAGTTCAAGCTTTTTAACCACTTTCGACATGGCCTTTTCTTTTGCTTTTTCATATAGCGGCATCAGTTTTCCTTCCTTGGCGAGAATCTTTAAGAGTTCTACAATGAACGCCATGTAATTATGTTTTCTTCGGGCAATCTCTGCTTGATTTCTTCTGTTCTTGGCAATTTCCGAATCGATCAAAATCTGCAGTCGAGCTATTTCATTCTTCTGAGTGTCTGTTTCCATTCCACTTTCTTCAGCTTCTCTCGATATTTCAACTATCTGTCTTTCGTAAATCATTTTGCGATCGGTAACTAAAGCCATCAAGTTGAAATGAATTTCTCCTTCGCTGTACTTGTCAATTCTGTTTTTTATGACTTCCCTAAACACGTCGATCCAGCTTTTTTCCGCTGGGATCGCCCCGAGGTCGATGGGGCCACCCTTCAGGCCATCCAATTCGTACAGTCTACCGTCGATCGGAATATAACCTACAAAATGGAAGACGTCGTCATCTTTGCCGGCCGCCTTAGAGTCGTATTCGAAAAGTGTCTGACGCGCGAACGAATTGTGAACAGTTCTTATCAATTCGGAATTGCTCAAGGTCAGCCCCTTCATTTGAGGGTCGAAAGATTGACTGAAATCGCGCAGAGCAGAAAGAGTTTGTCCCAAAACAAGATCGGGATGTTTACAGTTCATCAAGAGGTTAATGACAGCTTGCGTCGCACAAGCGTTGTTCGTGACTTGTTTGGCGAAATAAATTTTGTCCAATCTGTTATCCTGGACCACTGATCCGAGAGTCTCGTTATCCGGCACCCATTTGAACAGAAATATCAGTCCATGAATCGGCTGCAGCTTTTCGAAAGCCTCTTTATTGAGGCTCCATATCTCTTCGACTTCTACGCCTTTGACACCAAACTGTCGAATGAGTTCAGTGAAGACACCCGGGTCGCTTTCAATCAGGCTCCAATTCCCTGCACTTTCAGTCATTTCTATTCAATAATTATCGGTACAAAACCGCCGACACGAATTAAAACAACGCGCACGATGACTTTATTTATCTATGATGACCACAGAAAATAGAAAAACCAAGAAAACGATGACTTGAAAGATAGCGAACGGCTCTACGATCAACAAGACTAAAACTAAATTATCTGCAAAGAATCAATGGGTGAATTGCAGAATATACAATGTATGAGTTTTTTTTGTTGCCTTCCTGTATTTAATCTTTAAGCTGACAAATTTTACCATCATTATTTATATTATAATAAATATATAAAAAGCTGCAATAAAAGTGTTTACGCGCTTTTATACTTCGATAGGTAGGCTTGATATAAAATTTTGAATATGTGTGTTCTTTTTGTGTAGATTTAAAAATATAAAACAAAAGCGAAGCTGCTTCTGGGAAAAGAATTATTGTGATTCGGACGGACTTTTTACGGCGGCGATAATAAAAACATTCAGTATATATAATTTCGGATTATCGGTTGTGTGAAGGTTTTCGGTGGCTGACCAGCATATTTGAAGACCATCAGACTACAAGGATAGCGACGTCGGCCTCAACCAGCACAGGTTCACAAAGGTTTGTGTAATTTGAATTTACATAGATTGAATTACTGTATTCATCAATACCAATAAAAAACCCAGAACTAGCTATCAAAGTATTTACGGCAACAAAACGTTTCAAATAAACAATAAAAAAATCATAACTAAGTTGTAAGAAATGTTCTAAAATTTTTCCGATTTTTAACATAATGGCATAACAAATATTAATTAATAATCTATTTATTTTTATTTTTACGATATATTATGGGAAATGAAATTCTGTAAATAATAATAACCCTACATTTAAAGGTCGCCAGGAGAAAACAGGGTTTATCTGTGTAAAATGCTAAAGATTAACAACTATTGTTCCTTTTTAAGATTTTATTTTTATTTAGTTACTTACGCGAAATGCATTAGTGCGATAAAAAACAGAGCTGCTGGTGTTTTCCGTTCTATTTGTAGTGCGGTTTTATAACCTTTATAAAAATCCAAATTGTGTCAAAACTGAAGCCAAGATGACTGTCTAAAGCTGTGTATATGGTAGACCTTTTTAATATGTGGCCTCAAAATTTGAATCCTTACGGAGAGTGAGATTAAGAATTCAGGCTACTGAAATGAGTTTTGTTAGGAATGATGTACAGAGGTGTAGTTATCATGCGAGAGAGACGGCCTCCGGCTTATGTTGCCTTTCTCTGACGTGCAATCAAACTTACGGTTGGCGGAGGTCACTGAGGAGGGACAGGTTAAATTTTATAAACACGAAAGGACAGATATTTATTTATGTATTACACTACTCGTGCCATGGGCAAATGTACATTCTTATACTAATTTAAACCTAAATTAATTTATACCTTATTAATCCACGTTGCTTCTCTGAAGTCTTCTTCCGAGGTCAGGTCTTTGGCCGGGTGGAGTGGCGTCGTTAGTGATAGCTTCCAGGTTAACTTGTTGACTACTTTGGTCAATTTGCTCTCTCACATGATAACTCACTTCCGTTCTGACTTCACGTTGCCGATCTCCAGACCGTTTGACTTTGTTCAGTACAGGAACAAGACTGTATCAAATCGCTTAGGTGCTGGTTCAGTGCGGTCCGCTCTATCTCTCGAACGCCGATATTCTGCAGCTGTATGCAGTGGTCCAAGGGGGTCCAAATCGTGTCCAGTGTAGTCGCAGAGTCGTGAGTATCTTCCAGGATCAGTCCAAGTGTGAAAGCCAAAGGTCGAATCCAAGGGGAAGAAAGTCCAGGTGAAAGCAGGGTCGAGAATAAAAACACGTTTTCTTGTAGAGAAGTCCAGCGGTGCAGACGAAAGCGAGGCAAGTGATTTTGCAACCGCTGGACCGTTTATTTATATTATACCTCTAGCCCTGGGAGCTTATGGCTCCCTCGGAATGCTGGGACCAATCAGGATGCGCAAGCATCCCCCGCGCCACCCCGATTCGGTCCCGCGCCGACACCACCTGGCGGCCAAATTCGGCAACATTGCTTATTTTTTCTGTCGTCCGGTACGGGACGGCAGATTTCGTTTCGCGCTTCTAAAGAAGCTCCCACAATTTTATTTCTAATTTTCCAGGCATCGCGAGTACTTTTTCTTACAGAGTTTGGCCCTCCTCGCGATGCCTGATACATTTTATCTTGGGCGATAGCCCGAGGAATTAATAAATGCACCTTAAACTTTGAAAATACATTAAAATCATCTAAGCGATTTTTAAAGTGCACAATATTATCTCCGGGCGATCGTCCTCCAAAAACTCTTTTTATTCTTATGTATCATTCATACATAATATTTTTTAAATGTAAGTTATTCCATAAAATGACATTCATGATTTTGGCTGGCGCCGAGGGCGGGGCCTCGTCCGCGGCTCGGCTTCCCCCTCTCCTCGGCGGCAGAGGCATCGAGATCCCAGTGGTGTGGAGTGACGATCGGGAAGTTTCTATATTCACATAAGATGCCTCTCGTGACGTCCTATTTTTGGACCGCGATTTGTCGCGGCCCCCGCGGGCTTGTGGCTGTGCGGAACAGACTTGTTAAACTCTTTCAATGGGCGGTTAGTGGATTTCCTCTCAACTCCTGTTACATAATGCAACAGGCAGGCCTGTGTGGGTGGGACTCCACCTACCTCCTACCTCTCACTCTCCATGCCTCATGTATTCCGTTAGTCTGTCCGTGTAAGTGTGACTCAATCATTTTATGTCTCGTCCACTGTTCCTCTTTTGGAAGGGTTTTTGATTCCTGAGTGTGTCCGTCTTGAACAACTGCACTTTAATTTTCCATCTGCATGTAATACTATGTTTTTTATGGATTTGTGGCGGCTCCAGATGTCCCTCGTTTTGTCATTCCGTGGTATTGCACCATTCCACGCGTACAAAGCGGAAACGTTTGAGGAAGGCCGGACTGCGCCGCCCAGCAGGTATGACACACGTGCCCACAGATGTGCACCAATATACCCGCAGCGGAGGAGGCGGTCAGCGAAGGACGCGGCGCCCGGTACCCGAACCGACCGGACCGCAGATGCTCTCCCGACTCTCACCTTTCACTAACCGTGCATCGTTTTTTACATAACCTTTACGTCTTCTGTGTTGTTTCTTGCTCTCGGTGGCTTCTCCCCGATGAGAATAAACATGTTCGGATAAAAATGGTTTTTACGAGAACACAAACCAACCTTCCCACAGGTTTAAGTAATATGATTTTTTTTATGAATAAAGACAGCACTTAAGAGACGCTAGAGGGTTTAAAAAAAAAATTAATTGCTAATAACCATCTTGAATTTCTTCTCCTTTTTCGTTTTGTAATTGTTAAAATATAATTGAATTAAAGTCCCGTATTTTTTTTATTAGCCTTGATGAGTGGGACCGACAAGAAAGCTCTAGCTTCTAAACCGGTCCCGGGAAAGGGTGCCCCTCCCTCCAGCTGTTCTTTTAATAACTAGCCCACTTTATGTCAAAACCGCAGTATCGGCCATTTGGACCACCGCGGCCATAGATAAGAGATGGCTCTCAGGCGTTTGCAACGTTATTATTTAGTTAATAGGTAGATACGCTCACGTCACATCCAATTGATGTAAACGCAACGTTCTGGTTGATGTGCAATCAACATGTGTAGTGGTCACGAGGAGATGGCGAGGATGTAAATTAAATTAATATGAGTTTTTATATACAAATTCACACATTTATTTACAACACAAGGAAATATGAAAATTAAAAGGAAATTCTTAATGCTACTAATATCTAACCTTAATTAAACGCGGGCGCACTAATTGTTTAATTGTTTTTTCCACTCACTTTTGTCTGTCTTCACATTTGTGGTCGATTGCATGGCTACGTGTGGCCCGCCGCTGGTGCGTGCGACAAGCGGTATATGGAGCCCGCCCCTGGTCCAGTTCATGGACGCGGACTTCGCAGTTTCGCTCGCCATGTGGTTTCCGTGACCGCGTCTGGTCATCTTGTGGTGGGCGGCCTCCATTGTGAGCGGCGGGAATCTCCGTCGCTTGTCTCGTGTCCAAGGCGGGGTCCTCGGATACCTTCCAGGAGGCACATCGCAGCTTCCTGACGGCTTCATCTCGAGGCAAAATGGCGGTCGGTATGGAGCTGCCCGGCGGCCGGCGGCGCCCCGGAGCAAGTCCGGTGCGTTCGACTGGCGTAGAGCGAGAGAGAGAAGTTTCGGCTTGGCAAAAACCCACTCGAAAATACGCGGGGGAGGGGGTAGCGACCCTTCGTCCACTGTGGATATACATGTTAATATTTGAATAAAGCTAAATAATAATTTAAAATTCGCGCCGAAAATAATATTCGTAATACGTGAACGTCACGCGTGAGATGCGATCGTAACACGATGTTGGGGCATAACAGGGGGGAGTATTATTCGGTATTATTGGACCGAGTGAGAAATACCGATATAAGGGAAAACTCATTTCCAAAATTACGTGTTTCTAGCCCATAGATACGAAAGAAGTTCTAGCCCTTATCTATGTTCTAGCCTCTCGTTGAAACATTTTTAATATTGCCGCCAACGAAAAGTTTTATTTGAATAGATACTGGTCGTATTTATAGGAAAAAAATTTAAATGTATTTAATTATTTATTAAATGCATATCTTTTTAATTAATACATTTAATTAGTATTTAAAATATCACAGAGCTATGTTCTGAATAATTACAACTTCACAATAAGAATGTGTTCTCCTTAATAATTTTTATGGCGCCATTTTCGTAAAATAAATCACCTCAAGGGCGCTTATAGTACTGTGACATGCTGGTGAAAATTTTCTTCGTTGGGAAAACAAGAGGTGAATCGACTTTAACAATGTTCTTGCATAGGACGCTGGAGGTTATCGATGGCGGAAACAATCGGTAATGCGCATGATATATCATGGATTTTTAATTGATTGACCAGATGATGATAATTTATTATATTTCTTAAAATTCTTAACATTGTTTCAGACCCAGTTAATTCGGGTTAATTATCTTACCCATGTAGAATGTAATATGATTAATAAGATGGTTTTTTAACATATTAAACTGGTTTGTTGAAGCTTCTGATTAAATTTTTTTTATCCAAGATACCATATCTTGTTAAAAGTTGTATATATGGTTATTATTGCATTTATGATTTGTGCTCTAGGTAATTGTAATATCTATATTTACATGTATGTTTGATTTAAGGTTTCCGCGAGTATGTATATGAAACTGACGTATTTTCTAGGATAGATGGTGTTTTTTGTTAATGACTTCCTCGAGCAAACCAACACATGTCATTGTCAAGGTGTTGCCTCAAAAAGTTATGGTATAACCATCCTTTTTTGCAGGAGATATAAATCTCCCACAATAAAGTTAATTTTAGTTCGAAGTCAACCCATATACATATACAGTGAAATCTCGATCGATTGTTTCTCAAATAATCGTTTTACCGCATGTATCGTTTATTTCTTCTAGTCCCGAATTAATTTCATACAAAACACCCAAAAATAAACCACATGGATCGTTCCTCTATGCAACATTTTACCACATTAATCATTTAAATTACGCAGCATACTTCATAGCTTAATGCTTTGTTTCAGCGGGCGATTTAAAATGAGCGGAACATTCGAGAGGGAGAGAGAATGCTGCTGCTGCTGACTGCCGCTTGACATTATACAATACAAAGTTACCTTTTTTTTTGTTTCTGTGCAGCTTTTTAATTTTATTTTTATTTAAACACTTTAATTTACATGTGAAACATGTAATAAACATTTAAGTATGAAAAATGTTACCTTTTTCTATATTCCCGCATTCATAGTCTAGTTCAATAGGTCCTTTCAAAAACGAGAGCTAGAGGTTTCACTGTATATATCAACGACTGTCCATCTATTTGTCTGTTCTCTATAATATTCTACACCTTCTGATTCTGATACAAAGTTTTGCATACATATTCTTTAGGATCCTGTGAAAAACATAGGCACCATCCTTCCCATACCCTGGTCACTCCATTCCCTCCCCACAGTATTAATGTCATCCATTCCATTCCAATACAAATTTTACATAGCTGCTCTTCAGGACCCTGTGAAAAATTAATAATTATCTCGTCCGGGTTTTATCGAGTTTGCAATTGGCTTCCTTGAGGAAACTTAGGCCGATGTTTCTGCACGGCTTTTCACATTTCAAAGCTTTGCCTCATTTTCATTTTCAAGGCTTTGTTTTTAAACAAAGATATATGAGAGAGAATGCACTATAGGAGTGTTAATAGATTATTGCGCGGTAGTGTCAAATTGTAACGCGTGTGGTGAACATTTACATGACCATGTTTTTATTGTAACATTATATAAATATTGGATGTTTTATTATCAAATTGTTAATGTTGTACACAGTTAATAAATAAATAAACACAGTGTAGTATTTTTAAATGAAATTTTATTGAGATCTCGCTTGTATACTAATAGAATATCACTGGTATAAAAACTCAACTGACGCTAGCTTAAAAACTAATCAATACCTTAATCGGCAAAGCAGCTAATTCCATTTTTCTAAAATGTTCATGAGAAACAAAAAACTGTTTAATTTTGTAATTAAACAGATTACAAAAATTTCAAAACACTCTTTGGTAGATTGTAGATTGAAATTTTTTTGAATTTCTTCACCAAAATTGTAAAATATTATTGGGAGTTAGCTGATTTTCCATGATAATGTAATGCAATCATTATGATTTCCGCAGACTTTCTCTATTTCTGGTGCCATCAACACTTGTGTCAGGTAAACATTTAAGGTTTTTGCATAAATCAATCTAAGGTATTTCAGCATGAAGTACTTATTTATTATTTTATAACATGTGATTTCACGTGTTTTAAAATTAATGGGAATTTTTGGCGTTCAGTGTACCGTAGAACAATAAAAGAGGAAAATAATGGCATCAAAAACGATTTTTTGACCATGCGTAAAGTTAGCTGCTTTGCAGATTAAGGTATTGTAATGTATTTTCTCCAATATACGAATAGTAGTTCCTTTTCTTGAATGTCACAAGAAACTATTTAAGAGCACAAAAGCAAAACCATGGCTGTCCAAAAATATCATAATATTTATTTAAAAATAATTTAAAACTATAACATTTTTAATCGGAAAATTGATTACAACTTTAATGTTATTATTATTAATTAAAACAGTAAGCTAAATATTAAACATTCAGAATTATGATTAATTAACATTCTGATCAAATATATATTATAATTAGGGATTAAACAAAGCGATGGTTTTGCTTTGAAACTCCCTTTCTATACAATACAGATGTCTCCAATTAAAACTCAATTATGTACATGTACCGGACACCTCTATCTGAATATGGCTGTCATTTTATCAAGTTTAAAATATGCAAATGTAATATTAAATTGAAAAAAAATTTGCTAGGGAAACTATTCTAATAAATCAACCCATAAAAAATTGCATCGCTACAAGTGTTTTACTAAAAATTGTTGATTGATTTAAGACCATTTGGTTATTTATACATATGTTGTTTACACATATTTTTTTACATTGATAGATTTTAAGTATTTGTTAAAATGTGAAGCTGTTTAATTATAAATTCAAATTCTTTGGTTATTTAAAAACATATTCAATACCACAGCATTCAGTGGGGAAATGAATATTTTGTAAAGAAAACAGCCGATTTCATGAAAAATTCTTAAACAATGTATATAGGCTTATGATAATTTTAGAAAGTCTACTACGGATACTAAACTATACAAAATGTATTACATATATTGTTAATCATTTTCCCCATCATAAGGTGGATCAAAATAATATAATGTATAATAATACAAATTTTAAAATCCAAAAACAATGATATTAAATGAATTTTAGAGCATAATAGTTCTTTGATAATTAAAACAAATAAGATGAATCATTGAGAAAGTTATACAGAAAAAGTATATTTTATACATAATGAAAGTTCTCGGTTCGAGTCCCAGTGGTAACTAAATATTTTTTCAATAGTGAGATTTTTGTGTATCTTTCTAAGTGATTCATCTAATTTGTTTTAGAAATATTAGTTTTTAAATTCTAATTTTCAATACTGCCAAACTTCGAACATAATCCACCCCAACTTATCCACCCCATAAGAAATTAATATTGTTACTTTCTAACTTTTTAACTTGTGATGAGTTAAACCGTTATTTTGACTGTGTTTTGTGTTCAATCGTTAACAATGATTAGTAACTGATTATATGATTACAAAAACATGTGAAAATATTGTAAAAACATTCCATCACAGTAATATCCCATTTAGAGTAAGAGAGTTTTTTTTCAGTCGTGAGTTCATATATGTGCCTATTATTATGAAAGTGGTCTAAGCCAAGAAATTGAAAAAAATGAGTTAATCACATTGTTTTAAATTAATATAATATGATGAAAATTGTAACAATTGTGAAAAATTTGAAGCGTTACATTCAGTGTACTGTTACGATGTTCAACGGTATTCCGCTAGTGTTTATTCTAATAACATTAAATCATTTCAACCTTAAAATTTTTATTTCCTTATACATGCAACATTTATATGTCGAAATAAATTATTGAAATATAAAATTATAAAAATTTTTTTTAATCAATTCAAACGCGAACTTTTAAATATCTCGAAACGAAAGAAACATGACTTAGACCACTTTCATAATAATACGCACATAATATATGAAAGTGTGAATATTATAGAAGATGAAAAATTAATTTTGTTTTTACAATTTAATGGATAAAACCTGAAGTATTTAATATTCTTATATCTTATACACCAGGGCCTTTTTTTTCTTTTTTGCATTAAGGCCTAATTTTTTTAATTGCACCGCTAATTGTTACAATCAAACGGCAGTCATAATAATGTTATTCGTCAGTACATTGAAATAAGCCGTACGTCCAGTCAGTACATTGAAATAAGCCATATGTTACTATATATTTATTTCACAGAAATTCTGATCAAGTACAGCTTATTTCAACCACTGATTGCACGTCGCTGCGTTCATAAAATACAAATATTTCAGGAAATACATAATGAACAGCATACAGCTGTCTAAAATATATACTGTTTGTAGAGATTACACGCGAAACCCCCCTGCAACAACACTGTATATCGGTTTTACAAACCACGTGTCGATTTAAATCACGTTGGGGTCACCAATTTGGGGGTTAGGACGGTGGTTAAATGAAAGATATGTGATTGGCGAGCTGACGTTTTATTATGACAGTATGATAAAAACAAGAAAGACATAGAATGAAATGAATGAATGAAGATATAGAAGGTGCGTGTTGATTATGAAACGATGTGAAGCGATTTGGCGGTCTCGCTCGGCACTCCCGGACCGGCAACTGCCGTTATAGAACGATGAAACTAGAGAGACTGCCTGGCGGTGAATTTTGAGCCAGGCTTGTAGCAGCAGCCGGCAGCGCTGTCGCTAGCGTCGATGCCGACTGAGATGGCGGTGGATTTGAATTCTGGTCGCTACAGATAGATGGAGCATCGGCCATCTTGGATGGTGTTGTGTGTGTTGGTGATGTTGAAATTGTGTTTAGTAGTATTTTTTTTATTTGTTATCTTTGTTTTATTAACCACTTAATTGAGTTTAAATACATCTACCGGTTTTGAAAAATACCATTTTCTCCTTCAGGAGTCATTACTAACTAAAAACATATATTATTGTTTCTTTACCAGAATATATTTTTAAAAAAACAACAATTATTATTGCTACAAAGTTAATTTTAAATTGCTAATTTTAAAAGTAGTATTTTTATTTATTTAATATACCAATGGATGACTCAGAGCAACATTATGTCATTCATAACACAGAACTGCCCAAAAATAATATACAGTGTTGTCGCAGGGGTGGGTGCATATGGTATGCTTTACCTATATATCAACCGTAACTCTATCTAAGAGATTATTAACAAATTATTTACTGTTTTACAAACATAGAGTGTGCTTTCTTATGGTGTGTTCTTATATTAATCGAGTGTTCACTTTTTCATTGAATGCTGAAATCTCAAATATTTATTAAGCCATCAATATAAACAAATATTGGGTAGATGGTTAAGACACACAAATACTAACATTTAGTATTTGTTATTCGATTATAGCTAAATTTCATGTTAAAAGAAACACAAATTGGAAATATTTTTTTACAATTTTAAAAATGATCCACAAATATCTAATTAATGAGGTTTCATATCACCGGACACAGAATGTCAACCTCTGAAATGGTCGTCCATGTTTCAAAGAGGCGCATCTCGAATTTGTTGATTTTACAACAGACGATATATGTATATATTTTATCGATTTCTATGGATATTTTTTTTATTTAACCCATTCTCCGCGGGTGACTTAAATATGAGTCGCCGTGTTTCACCCGCCGCTAGTGCGTACACACACACTGAGGAGTAGTAAAAATCGTACCAAAATTATTTGAAATCTTTATCCTACCGACATTTGTCGATATTTGTTAAGGATTATCTTATAAACAAACACGAAATAATATAAACCCTCGTAAGATCCAGTATCGCTCAAACTCAGTGTACGCGTGTAGAATGTAATACATTTCAAACTATAAAGTTAAATTTAATGTTAGTATATAGTAGCTTGTTGGTATAGTGGTCAAGACATCGGCCTAGTGATCTAGTGGTCGGGGGTTCGCGCCTCGTTCCAGGACACCAGCAAGTTAGTCCTATTTTCATAGCACAAGCGTTTAGTTTAGTTTGAAAATAGAATATTGATGTGACATGTATTCCGTGTACGCATCTCTATTTAAAAAAAAATAAAAAAATTAAAAACTTGTAAATAGTGCGCATCAGTCTCAGAAATCAGCGCCTGCGGAGATCACTACTTCACTCTAATACGTATGACCACAAATGGTGCTAGTATAGTGATGGTGTAGGGCACTGTTGTGTTCTCTCATGGATAATTTTGTTTACGTTATTTTGTAATTATGCTTCCGATTTCTGTATTTGTTCGTGAAGATACTTGAGAACCTTTGCTGTCGATTTCTAAAAACAAATTATAAATTTGTTGCAATAACGTAGTGTAAAGTCATAAATTATGATGCAACCAAAGAGTGCCGCGTATGAAAGATGTCATGCGTATTTATGAACGTGATCGATGGGTTAAAAACAGTGTGAGATGTATTTATTACATAAATATTACTTATTACTGTCATTTGTAAGAATGACACATCAAAATAAGAGTTACGTCAGAATGTTTTAATGTAATATTACTTCATTGGAATAAAATTCCCATATGCCTGTTCGAATGGATTATGAGCATGTGCTTGGGCAATTGTGACTCAATTTTAACAAAAAACGAGATATGCCTTTTTGAAAGATGGACGACGTAAAGTGTATAAATAATATATTGTCAATTAATAAATTCAGAACTCGCAAAGAAATAATAACATATGATAAATATATGTTTTTTAAGTATTTATCCCGGCAAAATCTTAGGATTTAATATAAATATAAATTTCTAAGTTTCTTGGATGCATTTGCCCAGGAATTATACGTCACAAAAAATAATTAAAAATGATTTCAAATTTGATAAAATTACTGGATTGTCAAATATGAATTTAATTGTGTACAGATATTCAACTTTTTCTAATAAAAAATGTAGAATTTCAGAAACAGAATACAAAATAAAACAGATATTAATGCATTTAATGAAAATATAGAAATATTAAAAATAACAATGTAAACTGAAATACTGTATTTTGAGAAAATAATGAGAAAACAATAAGATTAGTAAATGAATAGACATAATACGATGTGTATATATAGGAGAGGGGTTTGGAGCATTATTTGTGGGACGAGGGGCATTCTACACACATATATCCAACGAAACAAAAATCTGATAGTTTATGACACATTTATGCAACAGTAAAAGTATTTACTCTTCAAAAATTAAATCTTTGTGTAAACAAGACGTATTTTTTACATTAATGCATATTATATTGTCAGCGTTTAAGTTTTCGTTCCAATCGAGTCATATTTAAAAAAAAAGTCCTGTAGCTCTTTGATTGCGTGAGTGCCACCAAAATGAAAAATTTTGAACAAGGAATTTGCCTTAGTTCATGTCTATTTATTTGGTGGTGTACGCCAGAAAATAATATTAGTAAACAAAATATTTCAACTTTTTATAAATCAATTTAAAATACTACAATCAAAGTTGATTATAATTTTTAGAACATTGTGTGCAATTTTTTTTGTGCAATTTGAAGGTTCAATGCAATAATTTATGCGCTAGGGGAGAAATTAAGAAAGACATCCCTTACCAGTACATATAAGGCTGTTTATTTAAATACACAGGGTATAACACAGCTAGTGCACAATATTTTATAAATATTAGTCCAAAATATTGAAGCTGCATTTTAAAAAGTCATATTTATGAGATTATTTAAATGAAATATTTTATTGATTTCAAATGATATATTGAATACAAAAAATAAAAGGTCTATTTTTGATATTTTTTGTTAGATGATTTAAGGGCCGAAGCAAATGTACAGAATAATAATGGGTCAATTTCACAAATATTTATTTCCAAGTACGTAGACTTAAAGCCTAAAAAATTTTGCCAGCAAAGTGGCAGATTTGTAACTCAGGGCGAATAAAACCATAAATATGATTATTCGTCTTGCCACATTGTGATGCGAGATTTCCTATTTATGCTTTGACAGTAGTAAATTTGACATACCAACAATCTGTAAACGTTTTTTTACCACGGGTGATGGTAAAAAGTTACTACAGTAAAAATTTACTACTAATCACACAATCAGCCCTTAAAGCTTAACGCGATTTTGTAAAAATCTGATAAAATAACATTTTCCGTAACGATACAAATTTTTAGAACATTTTTCAGTCGTAGTTTAGTCTGGTATTCACCCATAAAATATTGTGGACTAGGTCTGTTACGCACTATATATATATATATATATATATATATATATATATATACAAAGTATTAATGTGTCTTGTTAAAATATATTCGCGCGCTATATTTTTATGATTTTTCAATTAACATTAATAATCCAATGAAAGGTTAATGAGAGATTTCCAATATTTCTATGAACTTCTACATTTGCCTGTAGGAGTTTACAACTAATAATGACTCATTAATCTGATTAAAGTCTACCAAAATAAAATATATTAACCACGTTACATAATTTGTGCTCCGAATGGAATTACAATAGTACGGGACATAATGGCGCTCCTCAATTGTACTCCACGTATATGACATCACCATTACCCAGTCAATGATTGTGGATGTATTAAAAATCAATTGTTACAATTGACATATTTAAGACTTTATCATGAGTGTGTTCTTCGAGATTGGGCGCACATACCTTGTACTGGTCTTATCTAAATATAAAACATCCAGTTGAAATGATAGGTCAGACATTGTTTGAAATGTTGAACCATGGGGCAACGTGAACTATGGACATTTCATTTCACCGCAGTTCGGAGAAATTCTTCTAATTGGCTGTTTTTCTGGTATCTCGCTCCGCTGCCGACTGCAATGAAACAAATTATCTCAATTCTAAAAAGAATGCAATATAAAGTTGCCCACTTCAAAATGTACCTTTAACATTTAAAAAAAAAAAATTATCGCAAATTTATCAAATCATATACTTTTTTAACGTCCTCTTGAAAACCGCATGTTTATTATTATTATTATAACATTCAAACTCAGAAAAACTTCCATGAATTCTCTCCGCAACTTGAAAAATTTTGCTTGTCGAATATATTCGACGTGTATTTTTCATACATAGGTTTCAGAAATTAGACATCTTACATTTTTAACTAACAGCATTTTTGTATGCTTACATACCTATACTTGGGGTTGCTTAGATTAATATAAATTTTCTGAGATATTTTTATCATTAATAATGAATATCTAAATAATTTGTAGCCCTCTCTCTCTCTCTCTCTCTCTCTATAGAAAAACAGTGACTATTTAATTTAAATCAATTTTAGTATTCGCTACCGTAACTTCTTGAAACTTACCGCGCGGTCGAGTCAGAATGCGGAGTTCAATACAATCAAAAATACAGTGCGAAGAGAACTCCCGGTTTAAAAATGTTCAGTTTGTAAACCGGACACTATACCGCGCAGTCGATTAACCATAATTCTAATATGATGAATGTACTTCATAATGTAACGTAATGAACATTTTCGTATCAGTCATAGAAATGCACATACATATATATATATATATATATATATATATATATATATATATATGTATATATATATATATATATATATATATATATATATAAAAAATCTTTCACACATTGTTCATTTATCTATGATTTCTTAGTTCCATTAAATTATTATTTACAATTTTTGAGAATATCTCAATCTTATTCTATTATAAAATCACCACCACAAACTGTTAAATGTCTATATGTATATAATATAGTCCATAATTTGTAAAATAGTCATATTACAATTAGACACACATATATTAATATTAATATAAATATTAGTTTTTTCAATTCTATCATTGTTTCATTCACAAATTTCACAATTCACGTAAAGTTGACGAACTGTTTGTTCCGAAACCTTTTTTTTTCACAAAAAACAAACCAGATGTACGAATTATTGACTAAGAAATATTTAATTGTCACTTATATTTTTTAAAAAGCTTCTTCTTTATCAGTGTCAATGATAGAAAACACAATTTTTCCATTTCAGAATCCCGACAGACACTCACAAATCTGAAGATATAATTATACCGAAAACCAATGCCATTTTTTCTTATATAAATAAATCATATTAATGCAGATAGTAGTAGTATACTCTTTACATCAGAGAGCAAATTAAATATCATGTAAAAAATCAAAATTATAATTTCTTTGAATTGATTTTATAAAAATAATTGCTTAGTGTGTTACACATCTACAATTTTGATAGATCTTTTGAATTAAAAACATTAAAGTATAGATTGTCCAATTTCTTGAGACATAAATTAATTATTTAGAAAATTCTTACATAAAATAATTTCATTCTATCGTGGCAAGGTACTTATTAACATCTTCACTTTCGATGACAAAGTAATAAGAATAGCATTGGTTTATCAGTAAATTTTCACTAGTGTCTGTCGAATGCAGCGTTACGGTGGAAAATTAATTCCTATCGAATTATTTATAAGTAGATGAGTCAATTGCATCAAGCACACCCGCACCTTTCCACAATCATCGCTGGCAGAGAGGTTAATGCGATGTTAAATTCGTGCGTGAAATGCAGCAATGAGATGGCACTCATTTTACGCGGAGAGCAGCAGGGACCGCCGTATCCTGGCGGTGCTGCCAGATGCACGATGTGCGTGTTGGGGTACTTTTGGAGGAAGGCGTACGGGCAGTCGCCTATGCAGACGTTGGCCTCGTACGTTTTGGGAGCGATGATCCAGTCCCAGCCGAAGGCCTCGAAGTCCACCGTCAGAGGATAGCGGCAGCAGCGTGTCTCCTGACTGTCATTATTACATTCAAGGCCGACTGTGCGCTTGGTGCGTCGCCTGGACGTGTCCTCTAGGAACACTTCTAAGTAGGGCATCTAAACAATGAAAATATATAATAATAATTAGAAAATGATAATATGGAAAGCAAAGATATTACATAATACTAAATATTATAAGTATGTACAGTAGAACCTCCACTTACGAGTAACTTAACTTAAGAGTATTTGAAATACAAGCAAATTTTTAAATTTGACTCGACATACGATCAAAAAAACCTATTGCGTAATTTAAAACTTTATCATTAATTTATGTAGTATGTATTCTGCGCCAGAGATATCTCTAATAACAGCAGTGGGAGATGGTGATATACACACTCTTGCACTATCATCTCCAATGTCCCAGTTGGCGTGTTGCACTCATACAGTTAGCTTCGTGTTTTGTTTTGTGACCACTGTGTATATTGTTTTGTAAGGATTTAATCCCTCAAGTTGTAGTTTTTTACAACTCGCCACGTTTATATGAGGTAAACACTGAATCGTACATAAGTAGTTCTATCTGTGCCAGTGCGCTGGACCGCTCGGTTCATGGCGCCATTTGGACTCTGGGAGACGTGCGGGGCAGGAGCGTTGCGTTGCTGTTAAATTAACATCTCTCATTTAGATTAGATTCCCAGTCCGAATTACACTACACTTAATAAATTTACCACAGGTGAAAGAAAGGTCGTCAGTTGAAGGTCGTCAGACCAAATTCCAGCCGAACCCACACTTTCATGTCAACCACTGTCTAGCCAGTGGCGTTGTTTTGGCGTTCGATCTGCCGGAGCCAGATAGCAACGTAACAATATGCAAATGTTTAGTATTTTTTGTCCAAGTTTGTAATAACTTTGTTTTGTTTGTTTTTTTTTATAATTGTACTGCAAAATGGTCCCCCTAACAGTTGAAAAGGAAAGGGGTGAGAAGAAAGAGATGATTACGGTAAAGTTAAGAAGGAAATCATCGAGAAGCACGAACAAGGCATACAGGTGTACGCTGACGATTTACACAGTATTAAAGAAGAAAAGTGAAACAAGGAAGCTAGATTCAGTAAAAGGAGTCACGATAATATTAAAGCATAGGTTACTTATTCTGGAAGTTGTAGAAAAGTTGCTTTTGGTGTGGACAAACGAGAAGCAACTAGCAGATGATTCTGTGTGCGAGGGATTGAGGCGAAGGCTTTGTATGTTGATATCGCAAGTAAACTGACATGTACGTCAATAGAACGGGAAGAATTATTCAAAGCAAGCAAAGGATGGTTTGATAAGTCTAAGAGGAGACGTGGCATTCAAAGTGTTGTAGGGTACGGAGAGGCTGCAAGTTTGGATGCCAAAGAATCTGAGGTGTTCATTGTCGAGTTCCAGAAATTCGTGGTTTCCGAGTGTTACCTGCCGCACCAAGTTTTTAACTGCTATGAGACGGGACTATTTTGAAAGAAGATGCCAAAGAGGACCTATATTACAGCAGAAGAGAAAACAATCCCTGGTCATAAATCCATGAAAGACTATCTCACCATCTTGATGTGCTAATTCAAGTGGTTGAAAGGTAAGCCCTTGCTCATGTTTCATTCTGAAAAAAAGAAATTCAAGGTACAGAAGAGCCAGTTAAATGTTATGTGGAGGTTTCTTCCACCCAACATCACACCATTACTCCAGCCCATGGCTCAGCAGATCATTTCGAACTTCAAAAAACTTTACATCAAATCACTATTTCAGCGGTTCTTCGAAGTGACCGAAGAAACAAATCTTAACCTCGGAGACTTTTGAAAAAATCATTTCAACATTGTGAACTGCTTCAAAATCATCGATAAAACATAGGGTGAGATAACTAAGGGAACCCTCAATTCTGTGTGGAGAAAACTGTGGCCTAATTATTTATTATTAGGTTCACTTTTTATATGCATTATGTACTTACATTGATAAATAATGTCTAATGGTCTGACATATTACTCTTCCAAATTAATATTCATTAAGTATACATTTTCACCTAGTTCATTACTATGAGTGTTGCGTAATATTTCAAATATCAGACAAATGTACTGAGGGTATGCATATAAAATTTAATTGCGTTGACAGATTTGCTCATGAATAGGAGCTACCAATTGTAGATGAAATTGTGCTCTTGAAGAACATGGGACTGGAATGGAATGGAGGTAAATGAGGACGATATTCAAGAGAAACAATTGGAAGAACAAAGCCAAGAGCACCGAAGAACTAATGGCTCCGCATCACGAGCAACGGTGTAAGGCTACAGAGGAGATCTCGTCTGTGGACGAGGAGAAAGAGGCTGAGAAATATGTCACTTCAAATAAGATTAAGATCAATAAAATGTGGGAAACAGTGCAACATTTAGTAGAAAAACACCACCCAAGTAAGGCAAAGAATTAATCTTTTCAATGACAATGCAATGTCACATTTTGATCAAATTGTCAAAAAGAGGCAAGTGTCAGGTTAAAGTTCCACAAAATCAGCCAACAGTGATGAATATCAATGATTCTGATATGGATAATTAATAAATTCGATTACGTCCTTTAATATGAATTTTATTAATGAATGTATATTTTTGGATCTTGGAACGAATTAATTGAGTTTCCTTTATTTACTATGGGGAAATTTGCTTTGACATACAAATGTTTTGAGATACGAGCATGTTTATGGATATTATGCTCGTAAGTCAATGTTCCACTTTAATACAAAATAAGTCTTCAAAACAATCTTACATGAGAAATATGTATATACAAAAATTTTCATACCTGGTGAGATGTAATATTATCAATTTTGTTTTATTTTTAATTCAAACTTTTCAATGGATTTTAAAATATCAAAATTTCTATGAAACAAATGGGTTTATCTCTTGCCATGTGTTTAATGTAGTAGTAATTGAGTGAGTATTATTTTACTTTACTGATATTAAAATATTATTATGACTTGTAAAATAATTAGTGATATAATTTTTTTATATTCACATTCAAACAATCAGTTATTAAGAATACTCTCAAAGAGTAATACTGACAAAATTATATCACTTTATAATAATATATTTGCACTTACCTATATAATATGAATAGAAATAAAATAAAAATGTTCATTAAATAAGGTTGCGACAAAAGAACCAACTTACATAATCGACTTTATCCCCTTTTCCCTCGGGCACCGCTATCCTCCGTCTCTCCGAGTCCTGCACCCTCACCACTAGTCCCAAAATGTTCCTCGGCATGGCGAACCACTCCGCCAGCACCTTGGTCACGTTAACCTTCACCCACTTTCCCTTTTTCTCCTCACTCCGCGTGACGGCGACACCGGCACTCGCCACCACGCTACTTGTGAAAACGTCGTTACTCTTTGTCACGCAACTGATCTGAATGTTCAACGTCAACAGTCTTTCGTCCTCGTCATTCTCGTCGGAGTCCAACGTCGGTTGGTCCTCGTCCACGTCTTGGTGCGTACCAGTGTCGTGGATGAATATGTGAAGATTCGCCTCTGAGACTTGGTTCTGCATCGCCTTCTCGGCAAATCTGTAGTAGAGGACCCTGTTGCTCTTCCAGAGGTGACGGACTCGCTGCTCTGCAAAAAATATTTAGAATATAGCAACACTAAAGATATTTTAATTCAACACTGAACAATCAGGGACATGATTCATAATCTTACCTAACATCTACAATGGTTGCCAAGGATATTAAAGTCTTAATAGATGTATATGTGCAAAGACTTACGAAATATTATTTAAACCATTGGTCATTTGTATTCTTAAACACCTTTCACACTATCACGGTGACTTTGAATTGATAACAACTTCATTATTTTTCTGCAGTGTGGATACATATTATTTATTAATAATTTAAAAAAAATCACTAATGTTGATACACGGTTAACACAAAATTAGTTTTTTTTAAATTAAATTAATAATTATAACCAATAATAAAATAAACAATATAAACATTAAAAATATTTTTTTAATATATGAAAGTGGCTCGGGTGATTTGTAATTTTAGCCAAAATTCATTATAAAAATGCTAAAAAGAAAACATTTCATTAATTCAAATCACAATTTTGATGAAGCAATCACAACCTGTCGCACATAGTCAATCATTTCTCACAAATTCGACATCCACGCATATCCTTTATCACTTGTAATACAATTAAAGCCGCCACTTTAAAAGAAAACAAACAATGCGGGATTTACGCAAGCAAATCGTTGCATCCGTCTCCAATTTTACAAAAACCAATCCGTAGAAATGTGTCTCAACGGGTATGTATAGAACACAAAAAATGTATTATTTTTTTTAATATGTGCACAGAAATTTTAAATATAACATGGAAACATTGCTATCAAATTGGTTAGATCTTTCTTTCAAACATTGAATGAAAATATGAAGAAATAAAAAAGGATAATTGCTCGTAAAGAACAAATGCTTCAGTCTTCTTCTTTTGTATTTTTCTGTCCATCTGTGAACAAAAAGAAAACACACATTAGATTTATAATCAACACAAGTCTACAAATAAGAAGCTTAAATAGTTGATAATATTTGAGTATTCTAAATATGAATTAAATATATTAATTAGAAAGATATATATATAAAATCAATTTTATCGAAAAATATTATTGTTGTGCCACTGGTATTCGAACCTGGATCTCTTTCTAAACCGGAGAAGATGCATTATGCAACTCTGCTACAGCGATAATATTTTTAGAGACAAATTTTCAAACCTTTTTGATATTAATACATTTAATAATTCCATTATTTGAAAGAGCCATCTACCTTATTTTTATGGAATCTCAAATACCTTTGAGTAATCTGAAGGCAGGTGCCAGAATTATCAATTCATTTTTATTAAATTTTGGACACATTGATACATAATAAACTTACCATCAAGCCGTAGTCAGAGAGGATAGAGCGCCACACTCTTCTGTTTTGACATACAATTCTCACCACATCCACAGTCATACATCTTCTCATATAAACTTGCCGATTGTTGAGGCTTCTAACAGGACCAACGTGCAAAGTCTTCTGCGGACGTCCTCTATTTCTGATACCATCAACATTTGCGTCATATAACTTTCTTACCATTCTCTATTCATTCATTCATTCCATATGACCAAACCATTTTAAGTGATCCTTTCTTAATCTTACTCACTATACTAACATCACCTTTACATTCTTTCCTTATTTCTTTATTCAACTCTGTCATAAATAGATTTGTCATATATACGCCTAAGTGATCTCATTTCCACCGCATTCAGTCTACTTTCATTCCTCTTCTGCCAGCTCCAGGCCTTACTTCTATACATCAGTGTCAGTTTCAGGACTCCATTGTGCACCGCTAGTCTTGCTTCGGTTGACAAATTCTCGTTAGATATATTTCCATTCAAAGCGCTGCTCACTTTATACCCTGCAGTCACCCTCCTTCCGATATCATTCTCAGCCTTTCTGTTTCTATCAAATACACTTCCCAAATACACAAACTTATTTACTTATTCGAAACATTCATTACCTACAAGTATTTAGCACGGTGTCTTGCTTTCTTTCTTTTCGAATACCATCACTTTCGACTTGTTAACATTTATAATAAGGTCACTCGCTTTCCTACATCGTACATTCTACTCTGGACTTTGTAGTTCTTGTTCATTATTAACCATTAGTATTGCATCATCGGCATACAATAAACGGCATACAATCAAATCACCCATTTTTTGCTCCTACATTCAAATTATTGTTATTCTATTTGTACCTCATTTTATTGAAAATTTATGCTCATTATTGTTAATTCAATTTCTGTATTAATTGCACTTTTTTTCTGCCTATGAATTTTGATAGGTAAAAATTATAAAGATAGTTAAAGTAAGTTAATTCGGGTAAGTCGGTACTTTGCATACTTTATTTTTCCTGATGTCAATCAACAATACCCTAAATACCTTCCACTCTTCCTACACTAACTATGGAAAATTTGGTTAGGATCAGCTAAATGATGAAGGATCGATAGCGAACAGATAGACAGATAGATAGACATTGAATTTTAAATGTATAGATAGATTTTACCAAAAACAACCCGTCAAATTGAGGGAAAAAAAAATCAAAGATTCAATGATGGCTTTTGTTTAAAATTTTTAATTAAAATATTGTTGTATAATTTTGTTGCTATGTGACACGCGCTCGAGGACATAAGGTTAGTTGAGCTGTAAACAAATGTAAATTGAATTTTAAACATACCTTCCGGCACTGGCCGTAAAAATGAAATGTATAAATTAGAAAGATATATATATATAAAATCAATTTATCGAAAAATATTGTTGTTACTACCGGGATTCGAACCTGGAGCTCTATATATCTGGGGAAATGCATTACCCGATTATGCTACACCAACATAGTTGTCAACATATTTTCGAACTAGGCCTGTTTTCAAAAATTCCATTTTCCAGGTCCATTTTTTTTCTTACGCCACTGAGTTTTGCTTTGTCCTTGTTGTAATCACTGGCTGTTTTATTAAATTAGGCAATAAATCAAGATAATGTGGGTACTCCCCCCCCCACCCATACAACAGTGTTGCATTTTAATGAAATATTATTTATAATATTGTTAATTTACTTATTATCAGTTTGTTTAAGTTAGTATAAGTAATGGGCATATTTTTATAATTATGTTTTTATCGATGCTTGTATTTTTAATTTTAGTATACATTGTTTCCTGAAGGTACACCATACGTATCGAAACATGTTGATTTATCAATAAATAGTGGTTTAAATTTAATAAAAATGAATTATCAATTAATTTTGGCGTTTCCTATTGGATTTTACTCAAAGGTGTTTGAGATTCTGTAAATATAAAGAAGATGGCTTTCAAATAATGGAACAACTGTTTTACAATTTGAAAGTGTAACATATAAGTACAAAAATTTGTCGTGAACTTACTTACATCATGCCGTTTTCCGCGGGGGTAGGCAGAGCGCCACGCTCCTCTGTCCTGACACACAATTCTAGCCTCATCGACATTTAAACATCTACTCATACAAGCTCGACGATTATTAAGGCTTCTAACAGGAACATCCTCCAGTATTTGGTTTACCTGGTCGTGCCAAGTTTTCTGCGGACGTCCTATACTTCTGATGCCATCAACACTTGCGTCATATCTTTCTTACCATTCTTTTTTCTCCGTTCCATATGACCAAACCACCCAAGTGATCCTTTTTTAATCTTACTCACAATACTAAGATCAGATTTACATTCTTTCCTTATTTAATCATTCTTTACTATGTCATAAATGGATCTGTCACATACCGAGCATAATCGGTTAATGCAATTCGCCGGATTGGAAAAAGATCCAAGTTCGAATCCCGGTAGCAATAACAATTTTTTTTCGACAAATTGATTTTATATGTATATCTTTCTAATTAATATGTTTAATTAGTATTAAAAAAAGTGTTTTATCTTATTATTTATGTAATATGTGGCCACAAAGTAATTTTGTTAATATTGAAGATATAATCTAATACTTTCATATAGCAATCCGTTAATTTTGAACTGCTGTGTGAGGTCGCGGTTCAACATGTGGCGAGCCTATCAAGACAGCCCCTGAGATTGTGATAAAAGGACGTCCTTGGATTTCTGATAATAATAAATGTAGAATTATAACGAGTGACACCGACGAGTGTCCAGAGAAATAAAAATCATGTTAAATTATTAAGAGAACACATTCTTATTGTGAAGTTGTAATTATTCAGAACGTAAGTCATGATATTTTAAATACTAAATAAACATATTAATTAGAAAGATATACATATAATACCAATTGTATCTAAAAATATTGTTGTTGCGCCACCGGGATTTGAATCTGGATCTCTTTCCAAATCGGGGAAGGTGTATTATCCAACTATACTATAGCGACATTATTTTTTATGACAAATTTTCGAACCTATATGTTACTCTTTTCAAATTTATCGTTCCATTATTTGAAAGAGCCGTTTACTTTGTTTTTATATGTATACCTTTTTAATTAATACATTTAATTAATATTTACCATGTATGTTTCTGATATGTGTATCATATCACCAAAAATATTCACATATTTTAACTACTAATTAAATGTATTAATTATAAAGATATTCATAAAAAAATAATTTTATCAAAAAATATTGTTGTTGCGCTTCCGGGATTCAAACCTGGAACTCTTTTCCAATCCAGGGGAGGTACATTACTTTGTTATTAATTTGAAAAAGTTTAACATACAGATTCGAAAAAACGTCATCAAAAATAATGTCGCTGTAGCATAGTTGGATAATGCATCTTCCCCGGTTTGGAAAGAGATCTACATTTAATTAATATATTTTAACTACTAATTAAATGCATTAATTATAAAAATATACATAAAAAAATATTGTTGTTGCGCTACCGGGATTCGAATCTGGATCTCTTTTCCAGTCCGGAGGAGGTGCATTACTTTGGTATTAATTTTAAAAATTTAACATATAGGTTCGAAAATTTGTTTTCAAAAATAATGTCACTGTAGCATAGTTGGTAATGCACCTTCTCCGGATTGGAAATAGAGATCCAGGTTCGAATCCCGGTAGCGCAAAAACAATATTTTTCGACAAAATTGATTTTATATTTATATATTTCTAATTAATACATTTAATTAGTATTTAAAATATCACAGACCGTCTGTTCTGAATAATTACAACTTCACAATAAGAATGTGTTCTCCTTAATAATTCATACGTTTAGTTAAATAAAGAAAAAAAAATCGAAACTGAAAGGAAGAACATGACGTAAATGGACAGATAATGTCAAAACCAGTAGTGTAACTACAAAAATTGGTCCCCAATCCAAAATGAAAAGAAAAAATGTTGGGATGGCATATGTAAAACAACACAAGGGCCGGCTGTGGGATCCGTGGTAACTTTTTACTAGTATGTACTAATAATTTTTTATTAAGGAGAACACATTCTTATTGTGAAGTTGTAATTATTCAGAATATAGGTCTGAGATATTTTAAATACTAATTAAATGTATTAATTATAAATATATACATATAAAATCAATTTTGTCGAAAAATATTGTTTTTGCGCTACCGGGATTCGAACCTGGATCTCTATTTCCAATCCAGGGAAGGTACCTACCAATTGTGTTATAGCGCCAGTATTTTTCATGACAAATTTTCGAACCCATATGTTACACTTTTTCAAATTAATACATCTGTCGTTCCATTATTTGAAACTCATCTACATTGTTTTTACGGAATCTCAAATACCTTTGAGTAAACCGACTGCAGACGCCAGAATTATCAATTCATTTTTATTAAATTAATTAAAGTAATTTTTTTGCAAAATGCGTTGTTTGATCGTTAGTAAAAAAATTTACTTTTCGAATGTTCACCCGTAGTAAACTCATTTTACTTTCCGATATTACAAACGAAAATCGATAATTAAATACGGCGAACTTTTCACAGCTGTTCCACATTGATACTTTGAAAGTCGTAGTATACGACAATTAATCATTCAATATCCCGCTATTTTACTGATGAGTGTTCGTTCGATGATGATTTCGTTGTTTAATATACATTAGCACATAATACGAAAAAATTTCACCACCAAAGTGACAGATTTCGAAAGAACAGGCGAAATAATCCGTAGATAATGCATAAAATAAAGCATATTTCATGATTATTTGTCGCGCCTATAGATATATCCATCTATGCTTTGATAGTAATAAAATTGGATTCATCAACAACCCGCAAAGGATTTTTACTACGGGCGTAGTGAAAAGTTACAATATTTTATTTATTTATTTACACCCTGGACCGAATCGTTTTGAGAGTTGTTTACTCTCGTTTCGATTCGTCATAATTACATATTTTTTACATTTTATTACATTCATTCATTATTAACATTATCATCATAATACCGTCATAGGTTGGCTCCGGTATCATCGCACCAGAGCCACACATGTACAGTTTGACGTGAGACTCGTTATCACATTCAATTCAGGAGGCACCCAGAAAGAAGCTATAGAAATCAAACACCCCCAAAAGGCGAGGGTAGACATCACATTTATGTGTTGCAGTCGCAGAACTCGGTCACAGTCTGGCAGAAATTCACCCTGTCCATGCCGCAAGAGGTGCGAGGGAGAGCCAGTAAAATGCTTCGTTAGGTCTTTCTAGCCACTGCTTTTCCCGTCATCGCCCATCCCAGCGACCCCCAGCGAGAGATCCACACCTTAATAAATACCCGGAAATGTCCGAGATTCCTTTAATTTCTTAATAGGTCATCGTTCCGGGTTGCGACTATAGTAAAAAGTTACTACTGATCACACAACCGGCCCTAAAACCAATAATAAAAGCACAAGAAAACACTGTTTCGGCAGCAATTTGTCAAGACAACCGACATTTTTTACATAGAAAACTCTACTCACGCCATTACTCTGGACAACTCACGTTAACACAATACTAGATATAGACTACTCCACTACAGGACAACTGTGCATACACAACTCTCAAATTGTTCAATGACCTAAAATGGATTATCCAAAAATAATAACATATCCATAAATAAATAAATAAATAAAAGAATCAATCATCAACTAGTTAATAAAAAAATAAGGCAGAAAAGAAACTGAAATTTTACTTTTTATCAGAATTAAAATATTTAAAAATAAAATAAATTATTGACAATAATAGAAAATACCCCTTTTAACACCATACGCAAAATAAGCTTTCATTAATAGACTCACTCTTGAATTACTGTTCTATTTTGTACACATTTTCTTATGTATAACGTATTTTTATCAGGCTGCTCTAATACAGGCGTCGCCTAGTTGGGCAGCGACATCCGATAAACTGATTAAAAGTGTACCTAGATATAAGATTATATATTTTTATTATGCCACGTAACACCTGTTTCAAATACTAATTAAATGTATTAAATAGAAAATTATACATATAAAGTCAATTTTATCGAAAAATATTGTTGTTGCGCTACCGGGATTCGAACCTGGATCTCTTTCCAATCAGGGGGAAGGTGCACTAACCAACTAACCACAGCAGACAGTATTTTTGACGACAAATTTTCGAACCCATATGTTACACTTTTCAAAATTAATATATCTATCGTTTAAATTATTTGAAAGCCATCTCTACTTTGTTTTTACGGAATCTCAAATACCTTTGAATAAACCGATAGCAGGACGCCAGAATTAACGATTCATTTATATTAAATTTTTGGTTAATACGCGAAAAATTAAAGGGATCCGGGTTCGAATCCCGGTAGCAACAACAATGTTTTTTCAATAAAATTGATTTTATATCTTTATAATTAATACATTTAATTAGTATTTAAAATATCACAGACCGTCTGTTCTGAATAATTACAACTTCACAATGATAATGTGTTATATATACTTAATAACATTTGTTTTTTATAAATAAATGTTATTAAGTATAAATTATAAATAAACAATGCAATAATGATTTAATAAATAAATAAAAAAGGCATTGGGCCCCAGTGAAAAATAGAAAGGCCACTTGAATATGTGTGTACAAATAATATTTATAATTTTTTTTTTAATGAGAACGCATTCTTATCGTGAAGTTGCAATTTTTCAGAACAGACGGTCTGTGATATTTTTAATACAAATATAAATAGAAAGATATACATATAAAATCAATTCATCGTGAAAATATTTTTTTATAACGATAGACGTATCAATTTGAAAGTGCAACATGTAAGTTCGAAAATTTGTCGTCAATTGTGTTGGTGTAGCATAATCGGTAACTGCATCTCTCCAGGATCCATGTTCGAATCACTGTAGCAACAAAAATATTTTTCGATAAATTGATTTTATATACACATCTTTCTAATTAATAGATTTAATTTGTATTAAAAATATCACAGACCTATGTTCTGAAAAATTGCAACTTTACAATAAGAATGTGTTCTTAAAAAAAAAAATTAATAAAAATAATCCAAGAATGCAAATACAATACATAAAGTTATAGTTAGTTCGTAATAAAGCAGTAATTTGTAGTCAACACTAGTGACCAGGACGCCTTTTGGTAAAAAGCAACCCTTGGGCAACTTTCAAAATACCTCCCCTAACGTGTATGGCGCTGGGGCGGCCAATTTATGGGGATGATTTTACAAAAATTGAATACATCATCTTCACTAGGGCGGAAAAAAAAATCTCGCCTGTGGCGGCAAAAAGTTAAGCGCCGGCGCTGCACGGAGGTGGTGTCGAAGTATGTGACTGCGCGCTCGTGGACTACCAAGTTTAAGAAAGAACAAGATAAAAATCTGAAATCACCCACGTGACAGGCGAGGATACCAACCACTACACTGCCGACGGATGTGAAAATAGACGTTTACAAATATTAATAATTAAGCTCGTTACAAAGTTCACCAGGTGCGACTGTACTTCAGTTAAAATTCAATACTAGTTATTCGATGTTAAGAAAGTTCAAATATCATATCGGTGAATATTTTTTCCAATCTCTATAGGGGTGAAATATGTTCGTTAGTTTAAGTTGTCTTGATAGCATTTAAAAAATAATAATATATATATTTGAAAAAAATATCTAAAATAAATTAAATGGATAATTATCAATTAGATACCTTTGTAAAATAATTAATTTCTGCCGGAGGGGGGTCGATCGTTTCTGCAGTTTCGGGGGCACTTCACCCCACTGTCCTTTTTCGCACTGTGTACTCGTAAAGATAATTTTTCGCATCACAATGCCACATAAAAATATTACGATTTCAAAATGACAGATTTTTTTTTTAAAACACGCATTCAATTCTAAACGAAAGAAAAAAAAATGTACGTTACAATATTATTTCATCAATTGACCCTCATTTGGTCAAATCTTGAAGGTCTACCGCCGGTTTAGAATATTATAAAATAATTTAAATTTTTATCTCTCCTTCCGTTATCAAGATTGAAAAGATGCGTAGGCACGCACGCACTCGACTGAATTCAAATAATAATATCGTATCGCGCGTTGGATTTTTCGAGCGCGGGCGAAGCGAACGCGAAAGACGCGCGCAGACGCGCCACCGCCGCCGCGGTCCGCCAATGACTGAACGTTAAATCCGTGCGAAGGGGGATCGCGCACGCGCACGCGCACGCCGCAAAGCGCGCGGCGGTTGCAAAGCTCTCGGCCGGCGCGATGGGAGGAGTTTTACTTTTGCGAATTTGACGAATAATTTATTTCCCGCGATTTTAACACAGAATAATATGCAACACTTGATTTATTCTATATATAATAATACACACCTATAACTAACTAACTTACCATCACGCCGTTTCTCCGCGGGGGTAGGCAGAAAGAATTCACCACATTCGCCACATTCTTCTGCCCCGACACACAAATCTCGCCTCGTCCAAGTATCTGGTTTATCTGGTCGTGCCAAGTCTTCCGCGGACGTCTTCTATTTCTGGTGTCATCAACACTTGCATCGTATATCTTTCTTACCATTCTCTACTCATTCATCCGTTTCATATAACCAAACCACATAAGTGATCCATTTTTAATCTTACTCATTATACTAACGTCAGTTTTACATTCTTTCCTCATTTATTCATTCTTTATTTTGTCATAAATGTATCTGCCACACACACGCCTAAGTGATCTCATTTCCACTGAATTCAGTCTACTTTCGTTCCTCTTCTGCCGTATATACCTATATACCTATTCTAATATAAACAAATCAATATTTCCCTTTTTACTATAACATATTTGTTTAGTTTAATTTTTAATTTATGTAATTTCTCCTCCGTTCTTATATCAACCGGCATTTCATTCATTCATTAATTACCTTGGTCATATATTCAATGAAGATGAACAAGACGATGATGACATAGAACGACAGAGACAGGTGAGCGTTCGTGCAAATATGCCGTCACGGCGTTTCTACCGATGCAGTAAGGAGATGAAGAGGATCCTGTTTAAATCGTTATATCTATATCTGCGAGCTCTGATTGAAATACAAACAAGTGACGTACAACCGTATCCGAATTCAGCACAACAACTCATACATAATGCTGTTCGGATTAGCGCGTTATTGTAGCGCATCTGAAATGTTTGCGAAGGCCGGTATACATGGATTCGTTCCGCTTCTGAGACATCAAGTTGCGGGCGTAAAGCTGCGGCTGAAGCTCGGCACTTAGCACCGACTCTCTAATTCAAGCGGCGCTCTCATGGGAAGCTGGTTCCCTGACCAAAGAATGGCAAAATAGCTACAGATACAATAATGGCCGTGAATGTAATGTAGTATTTATATATTGCACACCTAGATCATAACTAAGACAGCTCAAAAAGTAATTTTTCAGTAGACTAAATAATAAAAACATTTTCCTCCATTTTTTGTTACTAAAATTATGAAACTATATAACATTTTAGGTCATAAATGTATCCTAAAATGACACTATTGAGAACTGGGGCTATGTGAGTTGCGTGTATGACAGAGAATCCGAATACAATAATAACTCAAAATTCTTGTTTTTTTACATCGTTGATTTCTGAGATTTGAGCCTTCTTCCTGAATGACAGTCTCATTCTATCTCGTCCTCTTGTATGTTGTTCGTGCTCATGTCGATTTTCCACAATTTTTTTTATAAATATCTTGTAAACATTTTAAAATAAAATTATATTTTCTGATTGAAGGTTATCATATATTTTTATTTTATTTTTACTTTTTTATACATATTTGTAATTCTCTTTTTATTCCTGTCGATAAATAACACCACAACAGCACGAAAAAAAAAACTGGCTACTTTAACACAGACTTCAGTCCAGCAAAGTAGCCAGGACAACGCTGTATATATCAGAGGTGAATTCTACTCCATCCCACACAATAAACTATGAGTAATGTCTTATGTTTATTATGTATCCACCTCTGTTAGAACAAAAATATGTATGTCAATATAAATAAATAAATGTTAAGATCTTTCAGCATCGCACTGATCCGAGTATTGCTATGTTTTCCTCAAAGCTTTATTTTACATAATTTGTATTGTGATTCTCTGTTTATGCACCGTATTGCCTACATTAGTATAGTTACACCACTGGATGTCATAGCGTTCATTTCGTCCTGGTAAACGCATAATGTTCATTGCGAAACCTTCATTATATTTTTTAATTTATGAATACATTAATTATCTGAGAAACCAACCATATCTGACAAACGTATGACGTCAACAATTATCTAAGCATGGCCGGCTCTTATGGAAACCAACAACTTTCAAATACGGTGGAAACTATAATACAAAGTGTTCTAATATCTATAATCTAATAAAATAATGGATGGCTTTAACAAAAAAATTGTTTATTTTGCATTTAAGTACAGTCCCTGAGAATTTATTTAAAATAAAAATGTTTCCTAAATGTGATCCGTTATTTCGCTGACACTCTTTCTAAACGGGAGGCAAAATTTCTGGGATATTTTCTTTTAATTGGTCCAGATAGAGAGGATTGTTACTGTGCATACATTTGATTTAAGATAGCCTCATAGGAAAAAGTGCCTTGGTATCAAGTCGGGGCTATGTGGAGGCCAGTTTATGTCACCTCGTCGGGATATCAATTTTCCAACTGGTTCCATAGCGACTGAATTCCCAAGGACGCGGCTAGCAATCGACATACCCTCTGCCCTTATTCCGCTATTTTATTATGTTAAAACAAACGACAGATGCCGGCCAAGTAAATAAAAAGTCAAGACGTAAAGTCATAAATAGTAAACAATTTGATGACGATGTAGCGGCTGGTATATTATTTTCATTTTCTAAGGTGCAATTTTTTCATCTGTTCACATTACATACCTTTTTTTCATGTTAAGCGAAAATAAATGTGCACACATATCATCCATATCATCCACAGGGACCAGAATACCTTAAAAATAAAACCTGTCCATCATAAATGAAAATTGAATAAGAAATTCATACCTTTTATTAAAGGCAAGGGTCAAATCCCGTATCACGAAAATGAAGCAAAACTTTGAACGCAAAAATGAAGTAAAATTTTGAACGCGAAAATGAAGCAAAACTTGGATAGCGAAAATGAAGTAAAATTTTGAACACGCCTGCAGTCGAATTATGTTAAACATGCACGAAATACACTGCGAGCAACCAAGTGCACCGATCGGTATTTAACTCAATAAATGTATTTTTTACTTTTGACCTTGCTTCTAGTGCACGCCAAATTAACATCCATTAAAATTGTTGACCCGAAAATATTTTTTTTTATTGGAAACATTCAATGACAAGGCCGATTCAATTCTCGCGTGGGAGAAATGCAGCCACCGGTTCGGCAAATGCCACACATCACACATCACACACCTATCCCTAACTCAAGAGAGAAGCCCGCAGTCAATCACTAAAAAAATATATATTTATATTTGTCGATTCTGACATCTGAAACGAAATTTAAAAATTCAACCCAATTTTTAAACATAAATTATGTTTATTCAGATGGTACGTCAGTCATAGTTGCCACAAAAACTGCATTAGTAACAGATGTTGGCAATCACCAGTGGCGTAAGTACAAAAATTGGGCGCCAATTCAGAATGGAAAAATTTAGAAAATCGTCACGATTGACGGTTTTAAAAGTCATTTGTTACATTGATACTTTGAATATTGCAGTATACGATAGTGAATCATTCAAATCTCGCTATTTTAGCGATGAGAGTTCGTCCGATGATAAATTCTGTTGAACACTGTTGAATTTATATTAGCGCATAGATTGAAAAATTTTCGTCAGCAAAGTGACAAGATTTCGAACGCAGAAGTGAATAAAGTCATAGATAAAGCATACAATTGTATGTATTGCCAATGTGAATATTTAAAATAAATAAAATTTGACATTTTCGGATATTTGTCGATTATTTGCCTCGCCGCACTATTAGACGGGGGATTATCTTTGACAATAGTAAACTTGACGTTCAAACCCGCAAACGTGTTTCTATAATTAAAAAAATTTACTATGGTAACATTTTACTACTGATCAAACATAATTTATAACCTACTGGCTCTCCCTCGCACTACTCGCGACCTGGACAGGGTGAATTTCTGCCGGACTGTGACCGAATTCTGCGACTGTAACAAATAAATGTGACGTCTACCCTTCCCTTTTGGGGGTGTACGATTTATATAGCTTTCTTCTGGCTGCCTTCTGAATTGAATGTGATAACGAGTCTCACGTCAAATTGTACAGGTACGGTTCTGGTACGATGATACCGGAGCCAACCTATGACGGTATTATGATGATAATGTTAATAATGACTGAATGTAATAAAATGTAAAAAATATGTAATTATGACGAATCGAAACAAGAGTAAACAACTCTAAAAACGATACCGAATAGGGTGTAAATAAATACTGGTTAAACAACCGGTCCTTAAAGTTTAACTTGATTTTGTAAAAATCTGATACAATAAGATTTTCCGTACCGATATATATTTTTATAATATTTTTGACTGGTAATTTGTGAATTAGGTTTGTCACACTTTGTAAATAAGTTATTTTTTAAGGATATTAAGTATTTTTAAGCAATAAAGATGTTGGAAAAAACGTTGAACAGTTATGTGATTTTTTTAAAAAAAAATCTTTTAAATTAACTGAAATGACTTGAGACGTCAGATACGAGAGATGAGTCAAGTGCTTTTATTATTAAGCAAAATAATAAACGTCATGATTGACAGTCCTGATTGGCTCAATTTAATAAAACTTAAAATACCATCAAGAGACACTGATTCAACTGCGAGAGTGAGTCGTTAAATTATCATACGAATTCTTCTTCACCGAGTCTCCATAGAAACAATAATGAATATTGGTCTGTGGACATAGTGACGTAACGGGAAAAATTTGGCCCCAAAGCGAGGACCCCTGGGGCTAAATCGAGAATATGGTCCTATATCCCGGAAGCAATATATTTAATTGTAGATATAACGAATATTATGTTCCAAGTCGATGTTGTTTTTGAATAACTAGGAAATGAAACATATTTTTTTAATTTGGTTTTTATTTATAGATTATTTGATTTATTACAATCATGTATATAATATGATATTGACCAAATAGCCGCCTTTGACAGCGCCAAAAATGCGTGCTCTTTTATCCATATTTTTCATAACATTCTCGCACACCTCGCGCGTTATTTCAGCAATTTCATTTCAAATATTGTCATACAGCATCGGTATTGTTGTTGGCTTATTGGTGTAGACCTTTCCTTTCACGTATCGGGAGCCGCCAAATCAAATAAAGGCCAGTCGATATCACCACTTTTTGAAATGTCATAATGATGCGGCCGGGAAAAATTTCTCGCAAAATTTCAGGCGTAGGTCGGGCAGTGTGTGTGGTGGCACTGTCCTGTTGAAACCAACTAATTCAGCCACCGAGAAGTTTTCCAATATGTGACGATAACGATCACCATTAATGATTACAGCATTGCCATTATTATTCAGATAAAATGTTTTAACGGCTTCAACACGTTGATGTGACGTTAATGCACCATAATAAATTATAATCAGCTACTCTCAAATGCGAACTGACAAATGTCTGCCAAACCAAAATGGTAACGAAACAAAATCGGCCTGGAACATAATATTCACCCTGTATGTTAGTTAATTTATTCATTTTAAATCGTATTACCTCAATTTTAGATGTAATTTTTAATCAATAGCAGAGGAAAATTTATACTTCATCACCATAGAAATGAAAAAATTACGCACACGAAAACAAAAATTTTTTTTTGTCCTTCGGAACAGTGTCGCAACAGTTTTCTAAAAGCTTCTAAGCGGTCATCTTTCATTTTTGTATGGAACGCGTAAGATCTGACTCCGCTAGGAGGATGGCGTAAAGACGGAAGCTTTAGAGCTGATGCAGATTTCGAATTGGAAGACACGAGAGCCGGAACACGCGGAGGCGAAAAATTCATTAGGCTAAGGCTCAATATAGGCTAAATAACAATTATGCGGGCATCTTATGTGTTCACCCCGGTGCCTTATATTCCAGAAGTACGGGTCTGACCAAATCAAAATTCACACCGTGCAGTCAGTGATCGATCTGTGTTCTGAAAATAATTAATTATGAATGGCTTGTCATAACAATGGAGGAGCAATATCTGATATGGAAAGAAATTTCCGTGACTTCTAAACATATACAGGGTGTAACAGAACTAGTCCACGATACTTTATGGGTGGATACCTGACTAAATTATGAGTCGAAAATATTCAAGGGATATGTGCCTAATCTCAACCATCTCAGAAATAAAAGGATTTTAAAAAAAAAAGATAATTATGCGTGTTTACACGAGGGGGTTAGGAATTAAGAGATGCAGACAGAAATCGGGAACAGGGCTGGCTGAAGAACCACCCAGAACCAGAAAACACGACCCACCTGTGAAATACTCCTTTCGGTATCTTCTTCCACCGGATCCACAGGTCTTACGGCTCCAGGATACATTCAACATCGTTTAGCGCGAAGTACACTTGGACATACATTTTCAGTGATCGCGCGAAAGTGTCAAATAACACCTTATACAATAGCAAGATGTACAGCATTAAATTGGTTCGCACGGTAGCGAGAAACCGATTACACACAGTAGGGCGATAATTCAAGCAAATAATTCATTCCCACAGCAGGATAAACTTGGCGGCAAGAAACTTACGCTTAAAATAAGATCGTTTTATGGTATATGGGGAGGGGGTAGGCGATAAGTAGTAGACAGGAACCATTCTATGTCGCGTTCATATTGCGCGTACACAGTCATAAAAATTGTGGACAGTCATAAAAATTGAACAATGCAATTATTTCGAATAATTGAAATTTTTTATTGATATATTGAATACAGAAAATTAAAGGTCATCTAATTTCGAGCAGCTAGACTATTTTTTATTACATGATTTAGGGCTCGAAGCAAAGATGAAACAATTTCGCAAATATTTATTTCAAAGTATGATTTTGTAAAAATTTTAATCAATAATATTTTCAAACAAATAATAGATATATCATACAGTCGAAGCTATTTTTATTATATTTAATAGAAATAAATGGAAGTATGTTCTTGGACGTATTCAAATATTGCTGATAATATTTTCCGGTCCTTGAATATTTTCGACAAGTAATTGAGTCAGGAATCCCATCCATAAAATATTGTGGACTAGGTTAGTTACATCCTGTATATACGGCGTCAGAAAGTATGTCTCCACCAAGAATTTAATATAGTAAAATTTTGTTTAATTTTTAATGTTACATTTCTTTAGCCGTGCTGTGGTAAATGTGGTAAAACAACTATTCTGAATTCGCCAATCACCTTTTGGAAACAAACTATTTTTTTTGACATCAACAAGGGTTTAGAAATTATACATAAAAATACTAGGAGTTCACAGTTAGATAAATTTGAAATTTTAGAAATAAGAAAAAGTGTTAATAGCAAATTAAATATTATAAATAACCAAGTCCTTTTTGTAAATAGTCACCTTTAAAATTTGTTTTCACAGTAGTTCATGTTGATTTATTAAAAAATAAGGGTTTAAACAAAGTATTTTATCTTATTATTTATTTTTGGAGATAACCTTGAAAAACTGACACATCTTTGAAGAACAATTAATACGCTTGCAATGAGAATTGACAATTATTGCTATGATCTGGTTTAAAACACAAAATAAATGCAACACGTTCTTTCAAAAACATGCTAGTTTCCATACTGGGGATCATTTAAATTTCAGAGTAGCTATTGTTTTTTTCCACTCTAGTAACCCCACTGAAAATGTTTTCAATTTTTGTAAAACCATCCCCATAAATTGGCTGCCCCCTAAATTGGTCGCCCGCGTGCCTCACACGTCAGGGGCGGTATTTGAAACTAGCCTAGGGCAGCATTTTACCAAAAGTCGTTCTGGACACTTGTGTTGACTATAAATCACTGTTTTATTAGTAAATAACTATAATGTTTTTTTTTTTGTATATTTTTTTACTTTATTTATTTACTTAAACTCAATTCAGTGGTTAATAATAATAATGATAATAAATAAAAAATATGAATTTTAACCACAAAGTTAATATTGCTAATTTTAAAAGTATTATAATGTTATTTATTGGATTGTTTATACATAAATTATTTTTATTAGACACTATTATTTTTTTCTCAATATTTATATATTTTTTGAGCGCCCCCTTGATTTGGCCCCCACGGGCAGTCGCCTGCTCCGCCTGTGCGTAACGCAGGCGCTGTACATGTTATGTGTTAAGTAATCTAAAAGTTCCAGCGCAGATACTTGACAAATCTATGGATAATATGGTTCTTTTGCCTCGTATCCGGTTGGGGATATTCGCCCGTTGCTCGACGACAAGGTTTCAATCTATACGCGCATTAGGTACGTACCTTGTATGATATATTATACTACACATTGGTATGGATGGACCGCGCTGCACACGGAGCGTTAAACAACCATTGTTAGTGCTAAGTACCGAGCACTGCATGGAGGGCATCGCCGTGGGAAGGTCCCGCCGCGTCAAGGCTAAGGAAGGACAATGTCCCGCGCGGTAGGGCTGGCAGCCATTTTTAAAGACGGCCACCGATTCTGATTAATATTTTCATTTTTCCACATTTCAATTAGAGAAATTCTACTCCAATTATACACTCTTTCAAGACGGGACCAATAGTAAAAAAAAACTTCTGATAAGTGTCACATAAATACTAAAGAACGTTTCGTGTTACGTAAAGATTTACGCAACTTTTAACTCGTAACTTTTTTCTCTAGCGATCTCGCTAGAGAAAAAAGTTACGATAGAAAGACATGACAATAAAACCGTTGACTGTTGAAGTGTCAAAAATAACTTGTATCTAGAGTCTTATACAAGTTTTTTCATATTAATATTATTAAATGAAATAAAATGTGTGTTGTCATTTGAATTAATTGATCGAAAATTAAATAATTTATTAAAGTACCTACATGTACCATCTACGATGTTCCGAATTCAAAATGATTGTGACAGCTTCAATTTATTATTTTGTTTATAGAGATCGATTTAGACATACAACGTTGCCGTTTTGTGATCTGTTTGTTTCATAATTACGTAGTATTTTGCCTTGTTTAGAAAACAACAGTGTTACAACATATGCGATATATAAAGCGTTGTTTTCTATTAAAAATAGTGAAAAAACATATAATTTGTGAAATTTGCAACTAATTTTATAACGTGAATTTGACGTACATCATGCCGTTCGGGACCGGCGAAATTAAGCATAAAAAAACAATAAAAAATACCCAATATGATCGATATAAATATTATTTAGTAAGAAATTATTGTGTTTTTAGTACAAAACTTGATTTTAAATAGTATCTGAAGCCTCAAACCATGTGACATAATTAAAAAAATTACTAGCTTACCCCTATGTAAGTAGTACCCAGCGGCGTGTAGTCAGCACTTTGAAACACAGTACGTAACTAGAATTTCTGTGTAATAAATCAAAATAAACTATGTACTCGTATCGCGTAATATTCATATTACAATTATTATAATTTTAATATATCGTGACATTATGTCAGATAAATATTCACTTCGCAAAATACACAGCTTATTTCAATATACTGACTGCATGTGCGTGGTATTTATCGAAATCGGTTGGTGTATTAATTAATTAAGTAATACAAATTAAATATATTAAGAAGAAAGATGTACAGATAAAATCGATTTATTAAAAAAACATTTTTGTTGCCGAACCAGTAACCCTTCCTATCCGGGGAAGTGCGCTGACCCACCACGTCACCATCTGTTATTATTATCATCTCGTCCAATATTTCCATGCTAACAACAACTCACCACGGATATAACACAAGACAAACAACCAACATCTACACGCAACAACGACATTTTTTTAAAGATTCTACATGTTCTTAGCTCCGAAACTGTACAGCACACTCGGCACCAACTGGAAATCGTTCACTTCCAATAATATTACACAAATATGGACCCAATATATATGATCCAATTGGGTAGAGATCAATCAGAACCATGGCTATCCAACATTCTAACATAATCATTATACAGTGCCTACACTAATAATTGAATAGTTCTACAATACTCCCACTATATATTTTCTTTACTTTTTTTTTCTTTTCTAAATCTTTTTTGAATTAAATAACAAAACAGCACGAAAATACTAGCTACTTTAACACAGACTGCAGTCTAGCAAAGTAGCAAGGACAATGCTGTATATATCAGTGGTGGAATCTACTCCATCGCGTATTTAATTGCAATATAATAGTATCCTATGTTTATAATGTAAAATTATAATATATACACCTATGTTACAACAAAAAAATGTCTGTCAATAAAGTCTAATAAAAAATATTCCATTATTTGAAAGCAAACCACTCTAAATATCACAGAACTACGTTCTGAAAAATTCTTCGCAATAATAATGTATTGTCCTTAATAATTAATTAAGCGGTAAAAAAACAAAGTTAAATTATCTAATAGAAACTAATTAAGGCATTCAGATGAATGTTTGCTTTTCCCCGAAACGACACCCCAGCTTTACGTCACTGCTCTCGCCGGACCGCATCGCTCCGGTGCGGAGATTATATTGCCAAATTAACTGATCAGTGGACCGCTTATCCAATATGTAATTATCCAATTCGGGACCTCCGGATCCACAAGCACGATCGCCCTTGCTGGGTTGACCCAAGAAAGTGCATGGACCCCGCGTTCAAACGGTCGCTGTCAATCGTCGCGGCGTGAGTGATTGCTTCCACTGCACGACTGCCATGTGTCGGCGTTTATTGCCCGTGTCCACGGGTGAGATCTCTCTCGAAGTTTCGATAGCTAAAGACAGAGTAGGTAGACAGATACTCGTACGTGGATCGTACATCGCTCCTAGACTGTATGAATTCGATCTGTAAATCCGGATCGACAGGATCTAAATGAATAAACTCCGGGTCGCGCGAATACCGCAGGGTATGGGAGGGAAACCTCGGTACAGGATGAGGTCGATGAGGGGATAATGGTTCTAGTCGAAAGACCAGTGATCTCGGGAACCGGGATTCGGAAGGACTGCTCGCCTTACCTTGTATTTATATGACGCCTCCGTTATTCTTTCAGTCGCCGCCGAGATCACACAAATGGCACGCGGATGAGCCGATCTCCGATCCCAATTGAATACGGCGATGTCACAAGTTCACCCACGGCACACAAACAACAAACAGTGCGTGATCAATACACTGGAGCTGAAAGTCCACACCGCAATGTCGAGATCGAACACATATCGGTCAAATTGACGTCTGCTGACGCCACATTGACAAGACGAGCATTAGGAAATATATGGATGGGAATCAGGACGCGGAAAGGTGTCAATAACAATGGAGGTGCTAAAAGTGTATTTTACGAATTCGGAACACTGTAAAACCAACATATTATAAATAATCACAAAGCGGAAAAGACCCATAGTTTTCTGGAATCGTTTTAAAAATTGTGCAACATTTTACTACAATATTAGGTCATCCCATAAATAATGAGGTTTTTTCAATTACATGAACTAAAAGTCGGAGAGGGTCAAGGGGCGAGATAAACTACCCCAGGTTTAATTAGTACCTACTATCAAAGCAGGTTGTAACTAATTCTTAGTGCAATTTTAAAGAGTGCAGTTCGATTTTAGTTTAGAACAGTTATTTTATCAAAGCTATAATTATTATCTATTCTTAATATAGTGCATATTTATATATGCTATAATATAAACATAATCAAAATCGTTTCTTTTTACTTTGAATCCATGCAGTTTCTCTTCTTTTCTTATGTCTTCTGGCATTTCATTAAAAATCTTCATCGCACTGTACATCATCGATTTCTGAGATTTAGCCATCTTCCTGAATGGCAGTCTCAGACTATATTTTCATCTTGTATGATGCTCGTGCTCATGTTGATTTGCATCAATTTTTCGTATAAATTCCGCCGATATTTTCCTAATAAAGATTTTATAAATAAATACCATCATATTAAAACATATTCAGATCTTTCAGCATTGTACCGATTCGAGTATATCTTATATATTTGATTTGGGAAAAACAAAAAGCGATTGACAGAACTATTTCCTATGTTAACCTTTAATAAAAATAATTATTTCTTTTAGTTATTACGTAATGGATTTTCTAACAATAAATTAATCAGGTCAGTCATACAAAGTGTTCTTAAAAACGTTCATATATTTTTTTATATGGGTAAGAAAGTATTATTTAACGTCAAAACTTTCACTTTAAAAACACTATTAATAGTACTCTAAAATTACAAATAAGTACATGGTAGGGTATATAAACGACGGATTTATTTTGTCTTAAGACGTTGGTTAAGTATATATACATGATTATATAATTTCATTGGTAACAGACCTAACGGAGTGTTCCACTTGCTCTTCCTCGCACCCTCTTGCGACCTGAACGGGTGTATTGTATTTCTGCCAGTCTGTGACCGAGTTCTGCGACTGTAACACATAAATGTGACGTCTACCCTCCCCTTTTGGGGGTGCATGATTTCTATAGCTTCTCTCTGGCTGACCTCTGAATTGAATGTGATAACGAGTCTCACGTCAAATTGTACAGGTATGGCTCTGGTGCGATGATACCGGAGCCAACCTATATCAGTTAATAACTGAATATAATTTTTAAAATGTAATATTTGTGCCATGTAATAAAGAAAAAAAAATCATAAGGTTTAAGTAACTAACTGCTCCTACTTTAAAATGTAGTCCAAAAAAAAGCTTTTAGGATTTTGTAAAATATTGCACGCGTAGCTTTGTTGAGTGGAATCGAAGCGAGAGTATACATAGGACCCATTGGGGTCACAAAGGGTTTCACAAAGGTACTTCCTATAATCAATAGCTTGTATGCTATCCGGGTAGCAACAACAGTGTTTTTCGATAAAATTGATTTTATATGTATATCTCTCTAATTAACACATTTAATTAGTATTTAAAATATCACAGACCTATGTTCTGAACAACTCTACAATATAAATGTGTTCTCCTTAATTAATAGTTTAATTGATATTTTCTCTTTTATCCACAAAAATGTGTAAATTTAAGGTCTTCAATATAAATAAATATAGTATTGGATATTTTTTTATTCCTACATTCTAATTAAACTTTTCAATTTTTACAAAATATTTTTTTGGTATTAAATATCATATTGTACTATTTATTATAAGTCCTTGTTATTGCATTTTCAAATTGATACATCTGTCGTTCCATTATATGAAAGCCATATTCTTTATATTTATATAAGTCGGAAAATTTGTCCGCAAAAAGCGCAATACGACGTCCAATCCCCGGGCGGGGACGTCCTCTCGGCTGGCCAGGAAATACCACTTAACAATATAATCGGCCCATTAAAGAAAAAACTGCAGTGCGAACCCAGGGTTCGATGATCGCCAGCACGTCCTGCAGGGGTGTGCTTCATCAGACAATCATCAGCTCATTAATGCGTAATAAATTGTGTATTGCATCCATGGTTCGCCTTACGTCTTCAATATGGAGCGAGTACCTGCAGAAATATACATAATTTCCCTCAGTATATGCCAGGAAGTCGCGTGATAATATAAAGGATGTCTAGCGGAAATTTTCAAGTTTAATATTAAATTTAAAAAAAAACTGCAATGTTATTCTCATATTTTATTTATACTAAATTGAGTTTATTGATGCGGATTTTACGTTTTATAAACAATATAGTCTAAATGCCGTCCATTTCTCTTGCAGTCGGTCTTTTAAATTTGCGAACACGCGAGAGCAAAGTGTCGGTTCAATGGCAGCAACTTTACGGCGGATATTTTCAAGTAGGGTCTGAATTGTTTGAGGATTGTTGCTGTAAAATTTCGACTTAAGGTATCCCCATAAAAAAAAGTAGCACGGTGTAAGGTCCGGTGAACGAAGTGTCCAGGGTATGTCTCCGTGCTTGCTGATTAATTTATTGGAAAAAATTCCCCTCAGCTTCTCCATTGAAACTCTAGCTGTGTGTGGAGTGGCCCCGCCTGGCTGAAATTGTGTTCTGTTGTTGAACCCGGGAAACAGCTGCAGTTTCGGTACCAAAAACTCGTCGATCATTCGGCAATACACGTCAGCAGTGACTGTCTCTTGCTGGTTAAAAAAATAAGGGGCAATTATCCCTCAGATTAAACGAAATGTTTAACGATTAAATGTATTAATATCAAAAAGGTAACATATAGATTTGAAAATTTCTCGCTAAAAATATTGTCGCTGTAGCATAGTTTGAGTAGCTTGTTGGTGTAGTGGTCAAGACGTTGGCCTAGTGATCCAGTGGTCGGTGGTTCGCGCAGCGTTCCAGGACACCAGCAAGTTAGTCCTATTTTCATAGGACAAGCGTTTAGCTTATTTTGAAAGTAGTAAGAATATTGATGTGACATGTATTCCGTGTACGCATCTCTATTTAAAAAAAAAAAATAGTAAAAAAAAATAGTTGTATACTGCACCTTCTACGGTTTGGAAAGAGATCCAGGTTCGAATCCCAGTGGCGCAACAACAATATTTTTCGATAAAATTAATTTTATATGTATATCTTTCTAATTAATTCATATTTATTTAATTTATATTTATTTTTTATTTATTATCTTTGTTTTATTATCCACTGAATTGAGTTTAAATACATCTACCGGTTTCGAAAAATACCATTTTCTTCTTCAGGATGTCATAACTAACTAAAAACATATCATTGTTTCTTCACCAGAATCTATTTTTAAAAAAACAACAATTATTTAAAAAATTAATTTAGTACCTAACTCAAATTGTTACGTAATACAAATTTAGTCGAATAATTTTTAGGAAAAATTTTTAGAATGGGACTCGTAGTTAAATTTAGTTGGTTGTTTATAATTTTTTGATTAGTTTTACATGCTTTATTTATCTCCAACGATTCCAAATTATTTAATTTATGACCAACACGGCTTGGCTTTGGAGGCTTAGGATTCATTAAAATTAGATCTGATAATACGTATTTTTCGAAACCGGTAGATGTATTTAAACTCAATTCAGTGGTTAATAAAACAAAGATAATAAATAAAAAATATGAATTTTAACCACAAAGTTAATATTGCTAATTTTAAAAGTATAATTTATATTTGTTGTTCAGAATTTTTAGTGATGCACAGCTTTTTACTTGTATGCACTGCACGCCCCTGGTAAACAGCATTGAATGTGACGCAATTGACTTTATTTAGAAGCGGGTCGCAATATGCAAACTAAAGTTTTGATAATAATATTAAGAAAAAATAGATATACCCGCACAATGAGCACAATACGTTAATCATAACCTTATTATGATGACCTTTTAATAGAAAATATATTTCTAAGTTTTAGTATTTATTTTAAAATCCTAACTAAATATTTATAAAAATAATTGTGGCAAATCGACACGAGCACAAGAGTAAGAGATAGAATGAGACTGCCATTCGGGAAGAAGGCTTAAATCTCAGAACACAATGATGTACAGTGCGATGAAGATTTTTGATAATAATAATAATAAATAAAGAAAGGCCAGGCCTGTAAGAAGCCTGGAGCTGGAAAAAGAAAAACGAAATTAGACTGAATGCAGTGGAAATGAGATCACTTAGGCGTATATGTAGCAAATTTATTTATGACATATAATAAGTAAATAATGTAAGGCTGGTGGTAATATAATGAGTAAGAATAATAAAGGATAATTAGAAAGATATACAGATTACTCAAAGTTGTTTGAGATTCTGTAAAAATAAGGTAGATGGCTCTTTCAAATAATGGAACGATTAAATGTATTAATATCAAAATGGTAACATATAGGTTCGAAAATTTGTCGCTGTAGCATAGTTGGATAATACACCTTCACCGGTTTGGAAAGAGGTCCAGGTTCGAATACCGGTGGCGCAACATAATATTTTTCGATAAAATTGATTTTATTGTCGCTAATTAATTTGTTATTAATTTGTCGCTAAAAATATTGTCGCCGTAGCATAGTTGGATAACGTACCTTCCCCGGTTAGGAAAGAGATCCAGGTTCAAATCCCAGTGGCGCAACAAGACTATTGTTCGATAAAATTGATTTCATATGTATATCTTTCTAATTAATATATTTAATTCATATTTCATATATATATATATTAAATCTGAGGTTTCACGGGTTGAATATAATGTTACAGAATTAATAGAAGTCAAATAAAACATCCTAATTATACAAAGTAGAGATTATTAAAGATAACACATTCTTATTGTGAAGTTGTAATTATTCAGAATATAGGTCTGTAATATTTTTAATATAAATTAAATGCATTAATTAGAAAGATAAAAGAAAAAAATAAAGAAGATGATGGAATAATACATGTATTAATTTGAAAAGTGTAACATAAAAGTTCGAAAATTTGTCGTCAATCCAATGCGTTGGTATAGCATAATCGGTTAATGCACGTTTCCCTGGATTGGAAGAGATCCAGTTTCGAATCCCGGTAGCAATAACAATAATTTTCGATAAAATTTATTTTATACGTAGTATATCTTTCTAATTAATACATTTAATTTGTATTTACATGTAAAGTCTAGTGATTTTACATAGCGTTGAACTGCCAGCCTGAAAATACGTTTTCCGCGATCATTTAAGAGCGACACTTCACCGATAAGGTATTCCCTAAAGATGGGTAATGAAATTCAGCCTTGGCACAACAATCAACTTGGCAAATCAGGATCAACAGACGTGGGAAAACCAAAACACTTCCTTTCTAACAATGTATATATATGCATGTATGATTAAATAATGAATAAATAATATGAAATGGTACAAGCCCTGATAATGTAGAAGAGGCCCCGACCTCTGGCAGTGGACGCTGAGGGAGATGCGAGGGGAATGGTCAGATTCGTCACAGTCCGCAACGCAATAGACTGATGCATAGGAAACCAGAAAGGATGGAGTACAAACCGTGTTGATGAAACGATTAAGGCATAATCATCATCAGCCAATGTAAATCTATTGATAGATGAAGACTTCCCCGTGATACTACCAATCTCTTGCGTCCTTCGTCAATGGAGACATTCAAATAAAAACAAATTTATCTTAAACACAAATTAAACATATTAATTAGAAAGATATACATATAAAATCAATTTTATCAAAAAATATTGTTGTTGCTACCGGGATTTGTGGAACGTGTATTAACCGATTATGCTACAGCACACAGTACATTGACGACAAATTTTCGAACCTATATATGTAACACATTTCAAATTGATACATCCATCGTTCCGTTATTTGAAAGCCATAAACTTTACTGGATTGGAAGAGATCCAGGATCGAATCCCTGTAGCAACAACAATATTTTTTAGATAAAATTGATTTTATATGTATATCTTTCTAATGTCAAATCAATTTAATTAGTATTTAAAATATCACAGACCTATGTTCTTCTTAATAAAAAATTATCTATTAAAAAAAAAAAATTAAACCCGCCGGGTGTCGACCCCGAAACATTTTCTTACCGGGAAAACGAATGGCCAATTATTAATACAATTTCATCAAAACGCTTGCCACTAAGGAACCGCTTCAGGTGAAAAAAAATATGGAAATCACTTGACGCTAAATCAGGATACACTTGGCAATGAATATTAGCTGGTTTCACGTTTCATTCATCTCACAGTCGGCGGGTTGATATATTACCTTGAACATTTCGACCACTCACTACAAGATGGCCACACTGTGAATGTCTCTAACATTGCATGTGGTGAGTCAACAGTTGAAGGAAACCATTGCGCATGCGCAACATCGCGTACACCGGGAATATCCGGCATATAACTGATGTCCAACAGAATAAAATAAGGTAGGTATTCGACAGTAATGGAAGCGCCCAAAAGTCAGTATATATAGTGTTCAGTGGAAATTTTTCTATTTTTTTACCAGAGACAAACTGTCACTTTTGAAGTTTCTTGCCGTATGATTGATGAGTTATAGATGTTCTATATATATTATGTCTCTCTCTTTCATATGTAATATTATACTCTATCTCCTTCTTTTTGCATTTATTGTTAGTTCTAAATACCCCTTGACGAAGCTTGAGCTAAGCGTAACCGATCGGCGTGTAATAAAATTCGTGGTTTCATACAAAAAGCGATTGATTTCTACGAAAAAATATAAATTGTCATACCTCAGTGTATTTTGTAGAGAGTGATTTCAAAATCGCCTCGACCGTAGTCGATGAAGGTGCATTGAAATTTTTCGAAAGTTCCATCACGAGACATACTGTACTAGTGTAAGGCTACTGGTAGGGCCTGGGTTGACCACATTACTAAGATGCATAAATAAGCCAGGAGAACTAATAGCAACTAACAAGGAAAGCTGCATACTTCGGACAGATTTTCCGCAATGAAAAATATCATATTTTACAACTCATTACGCAGGAGACGATAGAAGGTAGCAGAGGCATAGGTAGAAAGAGGTAAAGACGATGAAGTAGTTCAATATCCAAAATGTTGGTGATCTTAAACAGGATTAATCACATTGTCGCCAACCTACGACAGCAGGCGGCACACATGAAGAAGAAGTCTTGTAAAAATTTGTGTGCGCGCTATTTTTTTTTTGCGTGTGCTATGACGCCAAACCGTGTGCGCGCGCACCTTAGAGCGAACATTTACACGAGACCCCCTCTAACGTGTAGTATTTCTGTCGAAATCTATCCAAGATCAAAAGTAAAACTTGTAAATTTGCGAAAAATCGCCCTTGAAAACGCGATGTTTATTTTATAATAAATCTATTTTATATATATTATGCCAATGTCATGAGGCGATACAGAGGCCTATATATGAAGTGATATAAAGGCCTACATAAATATTACAAAGGGACACATGTAAGCCGGCGTGTGGTGTTTTATCAATTTCTGAATACAATGCGATTGTTTGTGTTCTAATTTTAAACGTGATTATTCTATTTCTGGATTGTCTAATCACTCAGAGTGGCAATTGTTTACATTATTGTCTGACTAGACCAGTGGCGTACCGTTCGCTGTGCTTTATTTTTAACGTATAATGTTTTTTCATATCGTTTAAAACCCTTTATAGGGCAAATACCGAAATTGGTTAATATGTTTAAATTTCTAATACCATCCATACTAAAGTTAACCTTAGTATCTCAACGCATTATCGAGAATGTTCTTTGGTTAATAAATTGATCCAACGTGAAGTTCGCGTTATTTAAAAAAATATGATACTAAAAATTCAAATTCAAATTAAAAAATTAATTAATATGAATGGTTAATATCGACGGTGCCAACCCCGACTTCAATTGAATGTAGTTATGCAAGAAGCGGCCAGTCCGCAATTTTGAAAAAAATCAAAATTGTGGCGTAACATGATTATTTTATTTTCACTATTTTTGAGATGTGCAATCCCTCTAATCGTCAGGTTATCACTTGATAATCTAACGTTTGTGTGGTACAAAGTTTAGTTGTGAAAATTAAAAGTTTGAGATGTTACCATCGGACATAAAAATGTCAAATTGTATTTAGCTTAAAAAATCACCTTCTGAAAATTTTTTTGATTGCAAAAACACACAGACCGGTAAATGAATAGACATGAAATAAAGTATATAGATATATATATATAGAAGAGGGGTTTGAAACAATAGTTACGTGACATTTTATGTCATATTTATGCAACAGTAAAAGTATTTACTCTTCGAAAATTAAATCTTTATTTTTTGCATGAAGACATATTATATTGTCAGCGGTTAAATTTTCTTGCCAATCGGGTCATATTTTTAAAAGAAGTTGCGGAGCTATTTGATTGCGTAAATGGTACCAAAGTAATCACGCGGGTGATACCGAAACGAAAATATTGAAATAAGGAATTTGCGTTAGTTTATGTCTATATATTTGGCAGTCAGTGTAAAAACCCCATTTTAAAATCTAAAAAATCTTATAACATATGTAAAAATACATATGTTATACAATAAAATCAATTCTTAAGTCCTCCTTACAAAATTTGGTACTTTGGTAGGTTAAGAACTATGAAGAGAGTATGAATGTGCGGATTTGTTGAGTGCAAACGTACGGCTTCAGATCAGAAAAGTTTGCAAAATATTGTAATTGACGCTGATTAAATGTGAGAGTTTTGGATGCCCCAATATTCATCGAAATACCCTCATGCTCGTTTGCTATCGCGGAGTGTGGTTTAAATAATGATATTGCATAATTTTTATAGCGTCATTGTAGTAAAAAATTTCACCATATGCGTTTTACACTAACTGTTTATAGTCATACATTATCTTTGTATTAAAAATTGTTATTTGAACTTATGGAAATAATAAAGTCTCTGATGCACTGTTTCTTATGATGGAAGGCAAAGAGTTCCACGCTTTTAGGCATGCCACCGCAAATGCCCGTTCGCTAAACTTAGACTTCTGGCAACGGCTGGTCGGTTCTAGAACGCTTCCTGCGGCTAAAGTAGAGGCTGAGTTTGACGTCTACTATTCAAACTATCTGGGATATAAAATTCTTGAAGATACAGGACGCTGTGTTATATATGAGAGAATTTAGAAACTCCATATATTATCTGTGCTGCCTATTCATTTGAATCATTGGCAGGCCAGCATAAATGCTATTACAATGGTCTACACGTGATTTGTAGTGCGTGTTTGTGTCGAAGTATAAGGATTAATAGAGTGTGTGTCAAGAACATACACTATTTACAGAATGCACTGAATTTATTAATGTTGCTGTACAAAGAAGTTACTGCTAAGTTCGCGAATTGTTATTGGAAGCGGTTTGTGGAGCTGTACCTGCTGTAGCTGGGTACTCGTGTCTTTATGACTAATCGGAGTTCACGCGACCACCGCCTTACTGGATGCGTTCAGCTACGCAATACACACAATCTCAACAACCCTTCACACCCCATCGGCCCGGCTTGTCTATAATCAGTCGTCTGTAGATTCACATTTTAAAGCTTCAAGTTGATTCGAAGTGTTCATGAATTATTATTCTCGTTCGCATATTAAAATTTGAACCACGACTACACGAAACTTTCTTATCGCCAAATCTCCGAGACGCAGATGCAAAGTTTGACTAAAAAACTGCCACCGGCGCTGGTGGTGGTGTGCTAAGTGAATAACCCCTGGGTGTGCAGAGACTTTTGACCAAGCAGCCGTGCATGTGTCCAGCACACACGGATCGTCACCGGGTCGAGAGGTGAATAATTATCTTTATCCCAGTTGTGTCAGTGACACAATACGATTGACATCTGTCATGGCGGGACGTCTGTCGGCCGGAGTGGGGGATGGCGCGGTGTCTCCAATCAAATACGCAGAGTATTAATTGTATCAAAGCTTTAATTACTATATAATAATTAACTGTTGGTTAAAACTAACGATTAAATGTGGAGTTCAGCAGGATGTATTAAGACCTTTATATGTATATGATCGAAAAATTACATGTATCAGTTAGAAAAATATACACCCAGGTCTCTTTTTATGCGGTAGATACGTTCCACAGGATGCGTTTGATAATTTTCTAAAATCGCATAAAACTAATTCAATAAGTTAAAACATACCGAAAAATTATTAAATTTCAGAAAAATGTAATCTTAATATATTCTATTCCTTCCAAATTTATGTATAAAAATTTTATAAAAAAAAGTTTATCTTTTTTGCATATTTTTGCATACGCTTGTTTCAAATTTTACAGTGTTATTTTCTTTAAGTAATTGATTAATTGTTTATTACTATTATTATTTTATTATTATTTTATTAGTAACTATATAATACTATGTAAAAATCTGTTTGGACTGTGCCCGTCTCACTAGAAAAATTCTGTGTTGAGACGGGCATAGTTTACAAGCAATTGTTCAATTAATCAGAATTACAAGTAGATAGAATTACATTTATTACTATATAAAAGGTGTATATGAAGAACAATTTTAAAATGGGCTTAATTTTTGGATAATTAATGTAGGTATGAGTCAATATGTTTGGATGAGTGCACCAATACCGGCTCTACCCATACAACAATGTTAAAGTCACCCCGTAATTCAAGATAATTCTTATTATAGGGTGCATAATATTAATGTGATCTAAAAATATTGTATTAAAAATTATGTTTTATGTATGAAAAAAATAACGTCATAGAGGAAATTTGGTACCAGCGTGTGCGTGCGCACAAACACCCGTACACCAATTAAATGTGAGATTCCTCTGATTTGACACGCGAACTGCGCGGGCGACTGGCGTCGGATTGGAAAACAATTAATGAAGAACCCGAACTAGCACGTGGAGCTCGGACAATATGTTACACTTGATGTTAAATTTCTTGTTGACATTAAGGCCAATGTCCACGGAAGGAGGCGCGATGAGATAATCTCAGAGATTTAATTGAGGTACATCTCAATACTGTGTTTAGATTTTAATCGGCAGATAAACTTAGACATCAGCTTGAGATTGGTAGGAAGAGACAAAAATTTAAACCAGTAAAAATTTAAATAAGTAAGTAATATTTGCAACATTTATCAGTATTGCAAAAGACTAATACTCAGAAAAAATAAATATAGATCTGAATACGATAACCTTCAACCAAAAAATATATTTCAATATTATGGTATTTATTTTAAAGAGAACACATTATTATTTATGAAGTAATTTTTAAGTAATATTGTAATTTTTTTCAGAAAATAGTTCTGTGATATTTAATACAAATTAAATGCCGGGATTTGAACCAGGATCTCTTCATATCCGGAGAAGTGCGTTAACCAATTACACTAGTCGACAAACTTTCAAATTTATATGTTGCAGTTATTTAAAATTGATACGTCATTTTTACATTTTTATACGAATTCGCCAGAGATTTTTAAATTTAATTTTTATTAAATTATAGGATATACTTTAATACAACTTATATATATATATATATATATTTATATTTTAAAGAGAACACATTGTGATTTGTGAAGTTTTATTTTTTTCGGTGGCAGCTAAAATATTTTTTCATATGTATGTACATTATTCTAATTTATGCATTTAGTTTGGGTAATGGTATTTATTTTTAAAATCCTCACTAAGAAAATATCTGCAATATTTGTAAAAAAATATAATATAATAAATTTATAAGTATTTTTTTTTCGAATAATAAAACTATAAATATTCAAATAGTTTTTAAAGTATGACAACAGTGTGAAATTAATTTGGAGTATTTCAAATAAATCGTATTATACGTAAGAACATCAAAATTTATAAGAAAACGAGCTAATTTTCCATAAACTGTTTATTTATTGTAGTTTTAAAAATGTGTATTTTTAAAATAACAAGGCATTTAACGTTTCGTATTTTAAATTTGTTCTTAATTTTATTTTTATCGTCGCTGCAATTGAAAATACCCGCTCAGTAGCGGTTGGCGTTGGCTTTAGGACATTCCCAAAGAGCAGTCGCACTCAATCTTCAAGAAGATTCCTCCCTATGTAAACTACTATGAATAGAATAAAAAACAGTTGAGGTCCAGTGTACTTTTTCGCTTCCGCTCACATGCGCACAAGTTCAAAAATCTCTCACTATTCAAATTATAAAAGGAAACGTCAAAACCATTCAAAAGTAGCTCACTTTTAACATTTTTTATAACAAAACGAATATCGCTGTTTTAGTTATTTTTACAGAAATATATTTGTTAAATTTTCAATGAATGATTCTTAGTTTTCCAAGACAATGGTAAGAAAATTACTATTGCTATTCAATTAACGTGCGCTACAACATCGATCGGGGTATGGTTCGTATGTTAAATATGCACATTTTAATAGTCAATATTTACAAATTTACTACCGCAAGGACTATTGAAAAATATTTATCTACGTATAAAAGACACTCATAAGTATGTGTATTCAAAGTTTCAAAAGGATTGTAAGAAAAGTGAATTTTTTGGGAACGTCCTGTTAAAAGTGTTTTAAATAGTAGGTCTGACGTTTCTGTTTTTTTTTTGAAACTGTCCAAATATCTAAAATCATTTTTTAGATTATTTGAAGAAACATTTGTAGTTTCTACGAGGGATCGCTTGAGGAGTGCTTCTTAATTCAGTCTGCAATTCGGACGTCCTGTCCTGATTTAGCGTCAAGTGACTTCCATATTTTCCTTCATCTGAAGCGGTTCCTTGGTGGCGAGCGTTTTGATGAACTCAAAGACGGAGTACAGACATGGTTTTCATCCCAGGCGGAGTCGTTCTATGACGAAGGTATACAAAAATTAGTGCCCCGTTATGACAAGTGTTGAGAAGTAGTTTAGCGTCCGAAAAAAGTAAAGTGTTGTAAAAATAATATTTCTTTATAAAAAAATCCGGTACTTAAAAAACGCGCTTCGCATGTGTGTACTTTTTAATTTTTTTTTTAAAACATATATAATTTTGTTACTTGAATGTATTATTAGCATTACAATCGAACACAATCAGTTACAAAAACTGTTTAAATAACGACTCAATCGGTGACCTTTATTTTCTTTTGATAATGCAGCCATCATTGACTACACGACTGCTCTGTGAAGAGCGTAATGGCCAAAAAGATATAAAAACATTATTTAAAAACTAATTAAATGTATTAATTATAAAGATACACATATAAAATCAATTTTGTCGAAAAATATTGTTGTTGCGCTATCGGGATTCGAACCTGGATCTCTTTTCCAATACGGGGAAGGTACATTATCCAACTATGCTACAGCGACAATATTTCTAGCGACAAATTTTCGAACCTATATGTTACCTTTTTGATATGAATACATTAATCGTTCCATTATTCGAAAGAGCCATCTACCTTATTTTTACAGAATCTCAAACAACTTTGAGTAATATGTATATCTTTCTAATTAATACATTAAATTAGTATTTAAGACATCACAGACTGTCTGTTCTGAATAATTACAACTTCACAATAAGAATGTGTTCTCCTTAATAAAACATTATTTGTTCCAAAAAATATATAACATTATTAAATTTCTTCCAATACATGCAATAGAACACTGATAAATTCATCGCACTTCAGGTTTATAACAAATATACATCGAGCGGGTGAATAATTGTACGCGCTATCAGCTGTATCACTTTATTTTAAATATATTCGTGTTCATAAATTTACTTCGTCAGATAATTTCTGATTATTTGATTTTTTTTTTACGATTAACGCCAAAATATTAATTGAATTATTCGCTTCTTTCGGTTTTATCAATGTTACGACGGAAATCGGGGAAAATATTCAACAAAAGGCGACGCGATATCACGTGGCTAACTTGTACCCCTCGTGAGCTGCGTTAGAATATTTCTTAACATTTTTAAGTACTCTCACTTTTACCTTTTGTATTTTATTTTCACCATTATCGGTTACCAGTCGCCTCTAAAATCTTTTTAAAATCAATATGATCGATTCCTTAATAGATTGTGGTATCAAATTGTCGTATAACGTTAATATTTCTGTGCTTTTTATTACCGCATGTATTTACATTATTGAAACTCGTACATTATCATTTATACATACCTAACGATCAATATTAATATTTTATTTTATATGAAAAATAGTCGTCCCCTGGTGAATTTATAACAAGCTTGTTTGTTTATGTAAATGCCTTCGATAGCTGGTTCTCAGGTTTCCGATTAACAATAAGCACACATATAATATATGAACTGCACTAACCTTTTTAATTTTGCTGTCTTTAGATTTCGACCGTCCGAAGCGCGCACTGGTGGTTTATTTGGACCGCTGGAATGGTCGAAGCACGGGATGTAATTGATTGACGCCTGTCGGTTACCGTTTTCTTAGCTTTCCGAAAAAACGGCGGCAATACTCGCGCATACACACACATGTACATTATTATGCTCCAAACACACACAGTCATCAATTAAAGATCACGAGCGGAGGTGGAACAGATTACGACGCGTGCTCTTAATGGTCTCAAGGAGAATACTAGTTACAAGGGCGACTAAAAAATTATCTACATTTTCGCCATAACACACCAACCTTCAAGGTTGTCATACTGCCTTCTGCGCATGCGTGCTCAGAGTTGGTACGACTGTGGTCACATGTGCGGAAATTTGATCCCGATCGCTTCATTATAGTGTAAAAATGCCACATCAATATTCTTACTATTTTCTAACTGAACTAAACGCTTGTACTATGAAAATAGGACTAACTTACTAGTCTCCTGGGACGAGGCGCGAACCCCCGACCACTAGATCACTAGGCCAGCGTCTTAATCATTAGACCAATAGCATTGGTTCTTAAAATTGCACAAAATAGTATTTATGCACATAAACAAAACGAGGTTTTACGACCCGTGTCCTCCAGGTTGATCTCTCAATGAAACTTTGATCCCTAAGAGTCAGTAAATGTACGTGTGTACTGGATGCGTCATTCCAATCCGTGCCCAAAACATACGAAGTGAAGATTTGTTATGCGTTCTCGATACGAAACTCCGAGAGAAATCTCATCTGTTGACACGGACCATTAGGGTATCGCAGAAACTCGGATAAATCACTGAAATTCCTGAAAACATGATAAATTTATTCCGCGCCATTGGACCCGCGACAAAAAAAACCCAATTTCTTCCGATTTGAAGTTTTGGATTGTCTATTAAGGTTTTATTAAATTATTTATTATGAAATCAAATTTTTAAACAAACATTTCAACAATGTTCCATATTCAGGACTTCATCCCATATTTCAACCAATTTGTCGATATCTTTTCTATAAAAATCGAACGGTCTGGGGTATCGAAATAGTTATCGACCCAATTTCTGAGGTCATCGTCGTTGTTGAACGCAACGCCACGCATTTGAATGGAGAGCGACGAAAATTGTTGTAATATGACGGAGCGAGGTCGGGACTCTAGGGTGGATGCGACAGAATTTTCTAATTGAGCTCCTGAACGATTAAAGGCGAAAAGAGACAAGTATCGAAGCTTTGTGAGTAATTTTTTTGTAAGAATATTGAAATATACAGGATGTTACAGAGCTAGTCCACAATATTTTATGGATAGATACCTGATTAAATTACTAGTCGAAAATGTTAAAAAAATATGTGTAAATTTTGCACCGTTACGAAAAATATTATTGTTTGAATTTTTAATAAAAAAAATGTTAAGCCTCAGTTATAACGAGTACGAAGGGAGCAGCTAAATTTGCTCATTATAACCATTACTCGTTATTACAAAAAATATTTAATATCCAATAAGAAAGGTGTACCTACTACTGTAGCTGGCACCTACTAGTATAGCAGGCAGAGTACCCAAATATGTCTTACTTTGCTGAAATGTTTATCCGATTGTAATATAACACACTGTACTAAGAATCAAATAAATAAATAATTATTATTAATAATAAAATTAAAAGAAAGTCAAACACATATGAAAATTACTAAATTCAATCACATTATTTCTTAACAAAATTCCAAATACTGCTGTTTTAAAGTTTAAAACTTACGAATACTTACTACGCACGCACAATAAATAAGAATTCATAAACCTGAAAGGAATCGTAAACAATAAGGAACCTCGACGGGATTTTATGACTTCTCAAGAATTAGGGTTTTTAGACTGTGTAATGTATTTTGTTAACTTGTTAACAGTATTTTGAGTTGTATGAAAAGAGACCTGAAACAAACCGTGCTCGATATAATCGAGTTCGACTGTATGTACGAAATTTATCCATTATTAATCTATCTTTACTTCAGACATCGCATATTTACGATTTTTTTTAATGCTTATATCTCTGACATATTCCTTGAACAGTAAATATTGTGAACCGGGCCTCTTACACCCTGAACATACATTACATTGAAGTGAAATATGTCTCTTTGAAATGCAGTTTAAATTGATTTTTAACCTTTTGATTCTAAACTTGTAATAAGAATAAAATTAAATATCGTTTTTCTCAATTTGACATTCTATTGTTCATGCCAGCAGTCCATTCTCGCCGAGGCGCCTCGGGCGAGGCATTTGCCGAGGTGCCGAGATCCGAGTGCTACAAATTACACTCCTTGCCTCGCCTCATCCAGCGAGAGAAACCGAGAGCTAGCTGTACACTCGCGGCGAATCGACACAAGCCTAGAGCCGCGGTATACTCTCGTGCTCGGCTCCTCTCGCCACGGCTCGGCGAGTGTGGACTGCTGGCATGAAGCCCAAAAATGAAGTAAAACTATAAGACACAGGAAAACGGCGACACTGACGTTTCAGAGCTGAAAAAATGCTATTGAATATTGTGTAATTTTTTTGTCACAAAAAAACAAAATAGCGAGAATATAGCATTTCAAAAAAAAAAAAAAAAACATTAGACGACGCAATGAAATGAACAAATATTGTAACAAAGTAACCGTACGCGACACGTGTCCCGGTCACACGAGTCACAAACGATCGAGTGACACACGCCGTGTATCCATCTGGTACCAACCATGTGCAGTTGTCTTTTAGCACTTCAATTGCGAAACCATTATCGTCAGATTTGCGTCACCCGGCGGCGCCAAGGATGCTAATGGCTGGTGTGATATCCTATACGGGACGTGCGATGAATGTTCATTGCGGGACGGTGTTTCCATCGCCGGGGCGACCATCGCTTCAGCCGGGAGGTGTACCCTCGGAGGTTACATCAGCCAGCTGCTGAAAGTATCTTAGCTTTTCTTTTAATGGCCCGTGTCCACGGGAAGATGTTTTTACAAAATTTTCGACCCGAAACAATCACCGAGATACGAGATCTGATAGCTCCCATGAGACGCTTTAGAAATAACTCTCGATTATCGTATTTTTTTACTTATATTTTTTTAAATTTATTTGTGAGAAGCAAACAGTAAAGATAATATAAAAATAAGACCAGTGAAGTTTCTTCTTAGGGCCGGTTGTGTGATCAGTAGTAACTTTTTACAAACGCCCGTGGTTAAAATCGTTTGCGGGTTGTCCGAACGTCAAATTTACTATTGTCAAAGAATATATGAGATGTCTATGTGCGCGACAAATAATCACGAAATATGCTTATTTAATTTAATTAAAGATTTTTTCGCCTCTGCGTTCGAAATCTGTCACTTTGTTGGTGACATTTTTTTGTATTATGTGCTAATGCAGATTAAACAACTAGACCATCAAGAAATAAGTAGCAAGAAATTGAATGATTAATTGTCGTATACTACAACTTTCAAAGTATCAATGTGACAGATGACTTTTGGAACAGCTGTGAAGAGTCCGCCATATTTAAATATCGATTATCGTTTTTACTATCGGATAGCGGAGAGTAAAGTGAGTTTACTACGTACTTTCGAAAAGTACATACTTTTTTACCAACGATCAAACACGAATTTACTTTAGTAACTTTTTTACTAAAGTAAAAAGTTATTCATTAAGTAAGGAGAACACATTCTTATTGTAAAGATGTAATTATTCAAAACGTAGGTCTGTGATATTTTAAATACTAATTAAATGTTTTAATTAGAAATACTTTTTAAATACATATAAATTCAATTTTATCGGAAAATATTGTTGTTGCAACCGAGATTGGAACCTGGATCTCTTCCAATCCGGGAAACGTGCATTAACCGATTATGCTATATCAACACAGTGCATTGACGACAAATTTTTTAACTTATATGTTACACTTTCAAATTGATACATCCATCGTTCCATTATTTGAAAGCCATCTTCTTTATTTTTACAGAATCTCAAATACCTTTGAGTAATCCGATAGGAGACGCCGGAATTAATAAAACATTTTTATCAAATTCAGTAATTTGTGAGATTGCGTAAAAATAAAGAAGATGGCTTTCAAATAATGGAACGATAAATATAACGATTCGAAAGGTTCGAAAATGTGTTGTCAATGCGCTGTGTTGGTATAGTATAATCGGCTAATGCGTGTTCCCCGGATTGGGATCCAGGTTCGAATCCTGGTGGCAACAATAATACTTTTCGATAAAATTAATTTTAAATGTATATCTTTTTAATTAATATATTTAATTTGTATTTAAAAAGTAGTTTGTTTTGCCAAAATTTGGATAAATAGATTATTTGAACGTGTTGGGTATGTGAGACAGTTTAAAGTTATTTCTTCTCACCTCTCTGAGAATCGCCGTCTCGCGCCTCACTTTACGCTCGTATGGAGCGACTGATATTTGTAGGTTACGAATTCAATTATCAGAAGAATTTGTTTAAGATGAGTCTGAGGCCTTAATGTTCCTCAGATCTCACCCGTGTACGGTTCATGTCTCAGTGTATATAAATGTTGCAGAGCGTACGTGTGAGTATAGGTGTTAGTGTTTGCGGCTAGAGTAGGTTGATGAAATGAAACAGGACTTGTTGAATGTTAAATTGCACGATAAAGCTAGTGACTAGAGGTGTTGCTCGTTAGAGGTGGTTTCGAGGAGGCGGCCAGGGAAGAAGTGATTGCTTCAGCTGGCTTCTCGAACCGGTTGCGCTGCGATGTATTGTCATCTAGATTTTCGGTCAGTACTAGACAGACTTGAATGGCCGATACCTGTTACCTTCCTTTTTAAATCCCTCTGGTATAAAATCACCGGAGCAACACTTCCTCCTGGTTTCTCAGCCATTCATTCGACAACTTTCTTTTTGAACAGAATTATCTTAAAATGTTATTTTTGTATTATACTTTATGTCACACCAGGACTATCAAAATTACTAACAACCACTTGATAATCTATCTATTAAAACAATACGTTTGTATTACGGTTATCGTGATCACCAAAAATGTAAAACATAAATTTTTTAATGACCTTTGCCAAAAAGTTGTTATATGATGGTCACCGTAATCCTGATCCTAAAAATGACATCCTTGAACGATCGAAGATCCTTTAAGTGATCAATAAACTAAAGGTCAGACACGTGTAGAGTTATTGCATAATACAGGAGCGGCTGTCGCATTAGCGCGGCCTTTCAACACCTTTCTTAGGAAGTTACCATATAAATTCGTGACATGCAAAATATAGTTCGCGATAGTTTCTTCAGAGTATTTTTAACTACGCTTGTACGCCACATTTAAAGTTTAAACAGATTAAAAATCTAAGTTTAAATGTGACAAGTAATAATGGTATTTTCCACAAGAGATAAGAGCTAGAGGCACACCCACGGGCCGGTTATGTGATCAGTAGTAACGTTTTACTACAGTAAAAAAAATATTTACTTCTTGAAAATACATCCTGTAGTAAACTCATTTTACTCTCCGATATCCGATAGTAAAAATGAAAATCGACAGTTAAATATGGCGGAATCATCACGGCTGTTCCAAAAGTCATCTGATACATTAGTACTACAATATACATGATAATTAATTATTCAATATCCCGCGATTTTAGTGATGAGAGTTCGTCCGATTACGATCTCGTTTTTTGATATACATTAGCACATAATACGAAAAAATTTCAACACAAAAGTGACAGATTTCGAACGCCCAGGCGAAAAAATCCATAGATAATGCCTAAATCCATAGATAATTCTCCTTCTTTTTTTTTTTTTCTTCTTTGCATTAATTTTCTGCATCTAAACATACTTATGTATCCAAATATTTTTTGTGGATTTTCATTATTAGTATCGCATATTAAATAGTTATTATGTTTATTACAATATGTTTACACTGTCAAAATTCCTCAATAAAATAAAATAAAAATTTAAAAAAATCATAGTTCCTTATTATTTGTCGCGCCTATCAGTGGCGGTCGGTGACTTTTTGATGAGGGATGCTGGATGATAAGTTAATATCTGTTATCAAATAAACAAACATAACATATAATCGAAGGATATTCAATAATTTGTCTCCAAGTATTCAAGCTAAACTGTCATGAATCCGCCACAAAAAAAATATTCCTCAAAACAATTCGCTCACTTCGTAATATGTTTGATATTCATTACATTCATTTAGATAGTTTTTTTTTATGTTGGATACTGTTAATGATCGCTTATATAGTATTCGAAGACCTTGACAGGCGGACTGAATGCGCATGCTCGAAAGTCGAATACTTCCAAACTTTGTCGATACGGAACGAATGATAGATTCCACTGTTGCTGGTATCTATGTATTTACGCGATTTATAGATATTCGAAAGCTGAGAAAGTATATGTATATTGACTCGCTCCGTGCGAGCGCCGTGTCGTAGTGTGTGTTATGACAGGACAGGACAAGGACAGGACGAGTTTATTTGCAGCAGTGCTGTTTTCAGCTAGCTTTTTGGCTCTAGAACACAAGGGTTTAGAAATTATATACACAAATACCAGGGGTTTACAAATTATATGTACAAATACATGTACAATATATAATGGTTTAGAAATTATATATACAAATACACTTAGATAAATTTGAAATTTTTGAAATAATAACCAAATCCTTTTTGTAAATAGTTAACTTTAAAATTTGTTTTCACAATAGTTCCTAATTAGTTACCCAGCACTTATACTTTTATAGTTTTATTTTTATCTATGGTAGCATTTTTTATTTTAGTATACAATGTTTCATGATCTAACAATGATTACTGTTCAAAGATTTTTGATTAAACTTTGTGAAATTTCATGATTCCACTAGATTTTGTTATATTCATATCCGAAATGACTAAACCGTGCAAGATTTGAGGCCTATTCATTTAACAATAATAATTTAGAACTTCTACATAGTCGCGCCAAAGGACAAAAAGCAAACATCTTGGAAAATTTAAATATTTTTAATAATAAGAATAACAATAAGAAAATAATAAATATCCAAATACCGATCATTATATCTTCTCTCTTATCCATTTTAAATCCACCCCCACCTCCCTCAATTAATGTCTGAAAATGTTTTTAACTTTAGTTGAATTGAATAATGGGAAGATGGTCCCGAAAACATTCAAATTCCGAATTATTTTAAGATAAAGGAATAAAACAGTGTTTCAACTCAATTTACAAAATAATAAATAGTGATTTAAACAAAATATTTTATCTTCTTATTATTTATACATATAATATATGGCCACAAAGTAATTTTGCTAACATTGAAGAAGTAATCCTTTTTTGTAAAACTTCTCTAGTTTTGAGTCTAAGTAATCACGGAGAGTCAATTTTGTCTTCTGATGAATAATTTTCCGATGAACACACCGGCCTTTACGATGCGAAAGCAAAGTTCCATCTATCAGTGGCGGTCGATGACTTTTTTTAGTTAGGATGCTGGATAATAAGTACTTAATAACCTACTATTAAATATACAAATCTATAGACTAGCCCACGAACAAGATGCGACTACTGACAAAAATAGTCAGCTCTATAAATCCTTTACGCCCCGCAACATCTATTACAGATCCATTTTTTTTAATTTAGATTTTTAATAATTAAACAGATAATCGAAGAATATTGAATGTTTCAATAATTCGGCTTCAAGTATTCAAGACAAACTGTGAAAAATCCGCCACACAAACAAATTCCTCAAAACAATCCGCTCACTTTGCTATAAAGTCGTTTTTTGTACGTTAAATGCTGTTAACGAATACTTATACAAAATTCGAAGACCTTGACAAGCACCAATGTACTTTGTGGATACGGAACGAATGATAGAATCCACTGTCGCTGATTCATAGATGTTCGAAAGTTGATAATGTATATGTATTTCGATTCGCGCCGTGTCGTAGTGTGTGTGATATCTAAAGGGCAGGATGAATTTATTGGCTAGAAACAAAAAGTTCAAAGCTTCTCGATTCTAGAACACAAGGGATGCGGTGTATCGAAAGCGTGTATGAAGCGACCGCGCCTGCCATCTATGTACACGCACTATACTGCTGTGGCGCTACAGAAGCTCCTATTGGGAGGGTTCTAGTTCGCCGGTCCGAACCAGCCCTGATCACGGGTACCGTGACGAATAGACACGACTATCACAACCACATTAACTCAACAAATAACCGAATATGCCCTTCCGGGTTGGTGGAGCACATATAAATATGGCTGCCTTAGATGCACGTGTGTCGCTGATGAATAATTACCAAAAAGGACTCTATGAATATTATCACTCAATTAAAGAGAAATAATTAATAATACTAGTTTTGTAAATTCAGAAAACTAACTTTTTTCCTAACTTTAATCGATATGTTATGGAGTTCTGTTATGGAGTGAGTAGCTATGGACTAACTTTATTTATTACAAATTATCTACAATATGTAAGTTGACAAAAAAGTAACATATAATATAATTTTAAAAGAGATGATATACAATGTAAATATGAATACTGACCCTCACCATAGCTATTCTACCAGATCCTCGGGACGAACCATGAGAGTACGGTGAGAGAACGAGAGAATGTGTTGCACCAAGAATATTTAATAAAATCAGTAAGACTTATTAAACATTTAGCAAAATGATGAGATCGCAGTGACAACCCTAAAATATATTCTTCTAAAACACATTCTTCTATAATTATTTGTTTACTCTGTTGTATATCATTTAAAAAATATATATTTGATAGAATTTTAAACAAATAATAACAAATATAATAAAAAGCAGCTTCTTCTCTATGAAATTATCTATTATTTGTGTAATAACAGTGCCTTTGTAGGTGAAAGTCCAGTAATTGTGTGTTCTTGGACATATTCATATATTGCTCGTAAAATTTTAGTTTATTTTTACTATGTTATATAATTATTTGTATGCACTTGAACTTTAATTTACTATGTTAATTTTGAATACAAATTATATGTATTAATTAGAAAGATATACATATAAAATCAATTTTATCGAAAAATATTGATTCTAACCTGGATCTCTTCCAAACCAGGAAACGTGCATTAATCGATTATGTTATACCAACACTGTGGATTGACGACAAATTTTCGAACCTATATGTAACACTTTTCAAATTATTCCATTATTTGAAAGCCATCAACTTTGTTATATTTTATATGTATATCTTTTTAATAATACATTTAATTAGTATTTAAAATACCACAGACCGTCTGTTCTGAATAATTACAAATTCACAATAAGAATGTGTTCTCCTTAATGATATTTATGTAATAAAGTTGAAATAAAACAAAAAACGTGTCTGTTCATACAGTTAAACATAATTCTTTTTAATGTAAATTCATTCAAGATCGGTATTCGTTGCAAAAGTAGCCCCCCTTTTGCTCGTGGCCATTTATATTAGAATTCAATCAACAGTAAGTAGTCTTTGCTATTCTGAAATTTAAACGGGCGCCAGTATGGAAACTGGCTTGTTTTCGAAGATGTTGCATTTATTTTGTATTTTAAACCAGATTATAGGGGTTATCATTCATATTAAGAAGTGAATTAATAAAAATATTATCCTTCAAGCACTGATATCAGTTATTCACGTTTTTATTTAAATAATAATAGAAGGTTGCTGGGATCGCAACTAGAACCCGTGTTTACGCCCTTTTATACTTCGATAGGTAGGCCTGGTATAAAATTTAGAATATGTGTATTCTTTTTGTGTGGATTTAAAAACAGCAAACAAAAGCGAAGCTGCTGCTGAAAAGAGACAGTTTTTCGGTTCGAACGATCTTATTCATGGCGGCGATATAAAAACATTTTGTATTATATATTTTCGGAATATCGGTTGTGAGAAAGTTTTCGGTGACTGGCCAGCAGAGTTAAGGACCATTAGAATACAAGGAGAGCGACATCGGCGTCTACCAGCCCAGGTTCACAAAAGTTGGTGTATTTTGGATTTGCATATATTGAATTACTGTATTCAACATTATCTATAGAAAACCCAGGACTAGCTATCGAAGTATTTATGACTACAACCCGCATGTACCAAAAAGGTCAATATCGTCAATAAATTAATAATGTGAAGTTTAAATTTTTAGACAATTAGACGAATCACTTAGAAAAAAATCAATCTTACATATATGTAGTTACCACCGGGTAACATTAAATCAGATTGAAAATCCGACGCGAAAGTAATTGATTCACAAGGTGTAATTCGCAACTCATTCTCCCGGCAAGAGAAAGTCCCAGTAGTAATTTTATATTATTTATTCGATAGATAAATTTTGTCTGTGTACCTTTGATACATCTGATTTTTTCAAATAATTTTATGACCATATCGACAAAAAAAAAGATGTAGGCGCTAGGAATGGTTAACTAGTTATTTAAACCATTATCGCGATTGGAACAATGATTGGAAATTCGTAATTCCTCGAGTAATAACGAACCTCCAACAATTACAGTCACATAATGATTTACCATCCACTAGTAATTATATAAAATCGTTAATTAATAAAAAAATTGATAATTTAATGTATATTTTATGAACGAGAATTTCTAGTAGACTGAATGCAGTGGAAATGAGATCACTTAGACGTATTTGTGGCAAATCTATTTATGACAGAGTAAAGAATGTAAAGCTGATGTTAGTATAGTGAGTAAGATTAAGAAAGGATCACTTAGGTGGTTTGGTCATATGGAAAGGATGAATGAGGAGAGAATGGTAAGAAAGATATATGACGCAAGTGTTGATGGAACCAGAAATAGAGGACGTCCGCGGAAGACTTGGCACGATCAGGAAAACCAGATAATGGAGGATGGTTCTGTTAGAAGCCTCAACAATCGGCGAGCTTGTATGACAAGATGTATGAATGTGGATGAGGCGAGAATTGTGTGTCAGGACAGAAGAGTGTGGCGCTCTATCCTCTCTGCCTACCCCCACGGGGAAACGGCGTGATGGTAAGTAAGTAAGTAAGTAATTTCTAGTAACACACAGGTTTTTTGCTTGTACGCAATGCTCGCCCTTGGGTGTGCTACACATGTGGCAGAGACACGTGACGCGTTTTTTGTCCCGTCGTTACTGACGGGCCTTCACCCAGTTAAAAAATAAATATGTAAAATAATTAATGTTAGTGATAATTTAAAAGTCGTAAAAGATAAATTGCCGATGATTGGTGTATCGTCAGCGTCGTCACGACGGGGGCACTGGCGAACATGTGTTCTGGCCATAGTGCACGGTCGGGTCTTTGACACAACTGATTCCTGACATTGCCAAAATATGTCAGCGGTGACCCTCATTATCTAGTTAGCCACTCACTGCCCGCTGGCGAGATTATCAGAGCCGTGTGCTGACGCAAACCGGCACGGAGACTCAGGAACGGGATGTGGAGTGTTATATTACTCCTTTATGGGTGATCCTTTACCTATGGGGGACAGTTATTTTGTTTGGTAACCGCGTGACGCCGCAACCGGCGCTCTCGTGGAAAGCTGGCTCCCTGACCAGAGAATGGCATCGACTGCAGAGTAGCTACAGAAATAGCCGTAACTGAATTTTATAATTTATATTTTGTTTATATACGAGACGCGTTTTTTAAGTAAGCACCGATGCCGAATATTCCCGGCGTAGCGCTGCGGTTGCCGTATTGCGCATGGGCGAAGGTTTCCTTTATCTGTTGACTCACAACATGCAACGTTAGAGACGTTCACATTGTGTGGCCATCTTGTAGTGAGTTGTTGAAGTGTTCAAGACAATAGATCAGCCCGCCGACTGGGAGATACGGTACGTGATTCGTTTTTTGAATGCACGAAATACGAAACCAGCTGAGCGTGTCCTGATTTGGCGTCAAGTGACTTCCATATTTTCCTTCATCTGAAGCGGTTCCTTGGTGGCGAGCGTTTTGATGGACTCAAAGACAGAGTACAGACATGGTTTTCATCCCAGGCGGCGTCGTTCTATGACGAAGGTATACAAAAATTAGTGCCCCGTTATGACAAGTGTTGAGAAGTAGTTTAAGTTGTGTAGCGTCCGAAGAAAGCAAAGTGTAATAATAGCCGGGACTATTTTTTAATCTTTTGTTACTTTTCTTTCCATAACATAACATAAATATTATTTTGTCACTATATATATATATATATATATATATATATATATATATTATCTTTATGGTGAATCGGTTCTGGAATAAATGCATTAAAGATATTTAGAGTACCAACGCATTTCAAATACGGACCCCGTAACAGATTACATACCTTGCGAAATTAGAACAAATATTGTACAAAACAGATTCCTCCGACACCTTAATATCAGATCTAATGTATCACGGAGCGAGTTACTATGGACTGACATGTGAAACATATATTGATAAAATTAAACAGTTCCAATTAAGATTTTTAAAACATATAGTAGATAACACAACAAAGTGTTTGTATAAAGATGATAATAGAAAATTATTTGCAATATGCAAAATCTTACCAGTTGACAAAAAAGTAACGTATGCTATCATATTCCAAAAGTTGATAAATACTGATCCTCACCATAGCTAGTCAACCATGAATTGCTCAGTTTCCTTTCTTTCAACACCCAATAACCAGCTCCCGAGATGATATTTGAGTTTATCTATCGAGAATTGTTTCATAAATTTATTTTTTTATTCTACTCGTTTAATTTACTTGAGATTATTTAATTTCGCCTTACAAGGGCATAAGCAATCTAACAATTTAACTCGACAACTTGTATTTATAATGTGGGACAGCTATATAATTTTATTTACATGAGGTGAAAAGGGACAAACATTATTCGATTGAATTCTGAGGATTTTCATACATTTTTGAATGCTTTTAATTATTAGTATAAGTAACCATTTAGTTTCAACACCAATTGTATCCTAATTAATTTATTTATTTAATTCTTAACATAGAGCGTACATAAGCACTCCTTATATATGCTCTAATATAAACAAGATTAAAGTATTTTCTTTTACTAAAACTTATCTTTTATATATTTAGTCAGTTTCATTTTAAATCTATTCAATTTCTCTTTTTTCTTATGTTTTCTGGCATTTCATTTAACAATTTCATCGCACTATTTCTGAGATTTGGCCTTCCTCCTGAATGACAGTCTCAGTCTATCCCTTCCCCTTGTACGATGCTCGTGCTCATGTTGATTTCCGCTGATATTTTCTTATTGATGATTTTGTAAATAAATACCATTTTATTAAAATATATTTTCTGCTTAAAGGTCATCATATTCAGATCTTTCAGCATTGCACTGATCCGAGTACACATATCTATTTTTTCTGAGTATTATTCGCATAGCTTTACTTTGCAAGAGAGTAATTTTTGGAAATATCTGTAAATTAAACGAGAAAAATCAAAAAAAAAAAAAAAATTTATTTTCACATATGTGATTACGGAATTCTACAAACTTACCACGGAAATAGAATATTTTTTTTAGTTTTCCTTATTATCTTTAAGATTTTATACGCACGAGTGACGTTTCTAAAATCGGTAGGAGTTGAACGATAAAACTAGTGTTAAGAAAATTATTAAAATTTTAAACATATGAATAACTTACATTTATCGTGGAAATTTATTTCAACATTTTGGAATTACATTATACACAAGGCACGCATGCAGAACCTTGAAACCTATTTATTTATGTAAGTGTGTTAGTACTGTGAATGTCAAGACATCGACCTGGGTCAGCCGTAGGGTCAAATAATGACCTAAATACTTAGTTTTGATTCAACGCGTAACCCAAATTATACGCTGGTGTTACATCACCCGCAATAATGCTCCCCGGAGGTTGGCACGATTAGCAGGCGAGCAGGCTTATAAAATATTTTATTATAAAGTTTAAATAAATTTATAAATTTATGTCTGTGTGTATTGAGTACTGACCTCTATCAACTCGAGTGCACTGGGCGTCATATGAGGGGACAAAAATACAAAATAATTAGTGGCTTGCGTCTACGGAATGAGATAAATCTATGAGATTTAATTGTAATTAACAGTAATTTTTAATTATTTTTTATTTATTATCTTAGTTTTATTAACCAAAATTAAGTTTAAAAAACATCTACCGGTTTCGGAAAACACCTTTTCCTTCTTCAGGATGTCATAACTAACTAAAAATATAGCATTGTTTCTTCACCAGAATCTATTTTAAAATTTTTTAAAAAAACAACAATTATTTAAAAAATAAATTTAGTACCTAACTCAAATTGCTGCTCAATACAAATTTAGTCGAATAATTTTTAGGAAAAAATTTTAGAATAGGACTCGTAGTTAAATTTAGTTGGCTGTTTAGAATTTCCTGATTACTTTTACATGCTTTATTTATCTCCAACGATTCCAAATTATTTAATTTGTGACCTACACCGTTTATATGCAAAATTGACAATCCCAATTTTTTATCAAAACCATGACTATTTTCTATCAAATGATTAGAAAATTCTGAAAACCCACTATTGTTCAAACATCTCAAATGCTCCTTTACTCTTATATTAAAATTTCTACCCGTTTTACCAATATAAAATGCAGCACAATCCTTCCAACTAAGTTTATAGACGCCAGAATTGTTAAATTTATCATCTTTGTCTTTAGAATTTATGAGTAAATTTCCTATACTATTATTTGTGTAAAATGCTGGTCTAATATCTCGTGGTAAGTGTTTAGATATTTGTTTATCTATGTTTTTTAAACTCAATTGTGGTTAATAAAACTAAGATAATAAATAAAAAATATGAATTTTAGCCACCAAGTTGATATTGCTAATTTTAAAAGTAGTAATTTTTAAGATTAGCAATATCAAATTTGCGATTAAAATCCATCATTTTAGATTGTTAACATTATTTTATTAACCACATATTGTTAAAGAGAATGCATTCTTATTGTGAAGTTGTAATTTTTCAGAACATAGGTCGGTGATGTTTTAAACACTAATTTGAAAAAGTGCAACATACAGGTTTGAAAATTTGTCATGAAAAATACTGGCGCTATAATACAATTGGTAGTGCACTTCACCGGATTGGAAAGAGATCCAGGTACGAATCCCGGTAGCGTAAATACAATATTTTTATATGTATATATTTATAATTAATACATTAAATTAGTATTTAAACCAGATAATGAATTAAATACATGTACCGGTTTCGAAAAATTGAATGGGACTTGTGGTTAAATTTAGTTGGTTTTTTATAATATTTTGGTTTTACTTAACCAAAGTATCATCAGGAGAACACATTCTTGCTGTAAAGTTGTAATTATTCAGAACATAGGTCTGCAATATTTTAAATACAAATTAAATGTATTAATTAGAAAGATATACATATAAAATATAACAAAGTAGATGGCTTTCAAATAATGGAGTAATTTGAAAAGTGTAACATATAGGTTCGAAAATTTGTCGTCAATCCACTGTGTTGTTGGTGTAGCAAAATCGGATAATGCACGTTCCCCGGATTGGAAGAAATCCAAGTTCGAATCCCGAGAGCAACAACAATATTTTTCTATAAAATTGATTTTATATGTATATCTTTCTAATTAATACATTTAATTAGTACTAAACCAAAATATTATAAACAAACAATTAAATTTAACCAAAAGTCCCCTTAAAATTATTCTAATAATTTTGTATCAAGTAACAATTTAAGTTAGGTCCTTTTTTTTTAATTGATTCTGTTAAAGAAACAATATAAAACGTTTTCGATTAGTTGATGACATCCTGAAGAAATTTAATTCATTAAATGGTTAATAAAACAAAATTAAAAATCTAAAAAAAGAGAAAGTAAATAAGAACATTATTTAAAATGGCGCGAGCTTTTTTAATAATTTCACATAAATGTATTCACAGATATATAAGCACACCGATTTATACTGTATATGCATGTGTTATCATGGGCGTACAGTGCATACAAGCAAAAAATCCATGCACAACTTAAAATTTTAAAATTGGATTAACATTAACGAAAACATTATTTTGCAATTAATGCCATCTGTGTACCAGTAGAGACTTTAATTGCTTAGTTCTAAAAACTCACCGCAACTTACTCATGGCGCTCTTTTTTTACTCGAATTACTCAAGTCATATAAATGGCTATTTACTGTATTGAAAGTTCCTTTCGGTTGATCCGTTTTGTACGGAGTCGTTGCCTATGCTGTTTATTACCAAATTAACATTAGAAAGGGTTACAACTGCGTGCAAATCATTGAAGTGTCCACTTCCTCTTTTACTAATTCGCGAATTTTACTATCCTACTGTTTTTAACCTGTTGATTTCATGATTGTTCTTTAAATTTGGTGCATGGATTGATTTTTGATTTGAGTAAAACAAAAAGCAATTGGCAGAACTATTTCCTACGTTAACCTTTAATAAAAATAATTATTTCCTTTACGTGAAGTATTTTCAAACAATAAATTAATCATGTTCAGTCGTAGAAAGTGTTCTTAAAAAGGTCCATACATTTTTTATATGGGTAAGAAAGAATGTGGATGAGGCGAGAATTGTGTGTCAGGACAGAAGAGTGTGGCGCTCTATTCTCTCTCCCTACCCCCACGGGGAAACGGCGTGATGGTAAGTAGGTAAGAAAGTATTATTTTACTTTAAAACTTAAACTTTAAAAACACTATTAATATTACTCTAAAATTACAAATAAATACATTGTAGGGTCGTATAAACTACGGATTTATTTTGTCTAAAGACGTTGGTTAAACGAAAGTACAGATATTGTATTACATATGATTGTATAATATCATTGGTAACAGCATAACCTAAATCTATACCTACTGCACGCCACTGTGTGTTTTGTGTTTTTATATACAATGGATTTTTTTTATTGCCTTATTTTGTTTGACTGAATTTATTATTTACATTTACATACTTAATGTTTTCTTACACTGGAATACTTTCCTTGTAACTGTTTGTTTAATCGTGATTAAAGAAGAGTTCTGGGATTGTGAGGCTCCGTCTTAACACTATGTGCGAGACAAAGTTGCACAGCTGTTTAGCACTTTTACAAATGCCAACCAGGTGGCGAAAGAGTAGAACCATATAGGAGATTTTGCTTATAAACGGTCTTGGGTAAGCGGCGGGTCCACCCTCGCAGACGCATGGGTATGGCGAAAAGTTTTAAGTTCAGACTTGACAAAATATGAAAAGATCACGATATTTACATTCTATATTTTTATATGATGTGGAATCACGGACCCTGAATGCAAGGGAGAGAAGATGGATTGATGCCTTTGACATGTGGCGCTGAATGTCTCCATTCTGCAGGAACTGAAGATCAAGGACAGACTCTCAACCTGCAGCCTGAGACGAATCCTTCAATTTTTGGGCATCTTGCGACAAAGGAATATAGCTTGGAGAAGCTTGTTGTGGTGGGCCACGTCGAAGGACGAAGAGGAAGATCCCCGCACGTTGGACCGACCAAGTAGAAAAGGCAACAGGCGCTTCTCTGGTGACAATCCTGAGAGCAGTGTAGTCAAAAGTGCGGGAGTTCATGGAAATGGCGATCCTCAGTCATAAGAGACCATAGTGGATGATGGATGATGGTACGGGTATACCGTATTGCACTAATATCATAAATAATTTTCCACGTATAAAAACACAAGTGATTTGAATGGTGATGACGTCAACAGTATTAATTAGAATATTAAATCATCATCTTAAATGCGGCGTAGTTTTAAGTCACAACAACATATCGGAAACATTATCACCACACGTCACAACATATTGGAAACATTATCACCACACGTCACAACATATTGGAAACATTATCACCACACGTCACAACATATTGGAAACATTATCGCCACACGTCACAACACATCGGAAATAAAATTAGCAATCACAACCGCATTAATCCATTTTATGCCTCAATAGGTTGAGACACGAATCGTAAAAAATTCCGTATCCACGGAAGGAGACACAATAAGATAGTCTCCGAGATACAGTAATCTGATCTAAGTATAGTATAGTAAGTGGTTTGGTCATATAGAACGGATGAATGAAAGAATGGTAAGTAAGATAAATGATCTCTGAGATTAGGCGTATTGGCAGCTCATCGTTGGGTCCTAGGGTCACCTTGAATCTCTCCAGATGCAACGCATTCATCCACGCTATGGATGGTGTTCTCATCCAGGTGTTCTTCGTCTTAATGTTATCATATTGACGCATAATACGGCTGAAATAGGTATTTGGAAGAATCTTTTGTTTAAGTACTACCGTAATCAAATGATTGGATTCATTACAAGATTGATGTATTCGTGACCACGGGATCAGGGCCGGCCTGAGGGGTGAGCGAGCTCGGGCCCCGCCCGAGGGCGCCAAGCAAGCCGGGGGGCGCCATCCAGATCCAGAAGAGTCATCTGCTTCTTCAAATATCACGACAGAGGTTTCCGCAGCTATTTTACCGGATCACAATAATTACAGCTTATGGGGTGCCGTTAAAAAAGACTGACCAAAAAGCTCACCTGGCCTGTAATCTTAATAATAACTAGGAAATGAGCTAAGAAATCAATGAAGATTCGGGAATTTGAATATTTTACCCATTTGAAGCGAAACTTGCGAGATATATGTAATACAATACTCTCCACCTTATCATCAGCGCAAGGTCGAATCACGAAAAAGAGGGTTTGGTCGCAGGAGAACATTGTAGTTGCGAGATCTAAGAGAATGGTTTAACAGATCCATCGTTTTTTTTTATAAATCAGGGATGGTGGGCGCCCAGAAAAATTTCGCCCAAGGTCGGACGGTAAGGCACGGGATATATAACATCCTTATTTCTTGCTTATCGCTATTGCGACTGTCTTAAGTCTCTGCTGCATATGTGAAGATTATAAAGATATTTTGGTTGCTTGTTTGTTTTCACTGTTTTTCGAAGGTTGGCTAGTTCACGCCCACTGGCACCAGTGTTCATGATCAGCGCGCCCAAATAAACTGCCCCTTGAACCGCTTGTACGCTTTTTGCGTACATCTCAAGTATTTCTCGGAATTCTTTTGTCTTTCGATTTGCCACAGTATTTTGGCAAATTACAATCGGTCAGTGACCCCCGGGAGCCGGGCGGCGCGGCGCCGAATTAAGGTCAGAAAGCGATTCGAGGACCGCCCGAAATGCCATCATTACATACACACGCGTACACACACACATGCACGATACCATAGCAGCATCATTTTGATAATGGATCAAGTTCCAGATCAGATCTTCCGCAGAGTGTTTTACCGAGCAGCAGTGCAAACATTCAACATTATTGGATTCATATAATTAAAAACAATTCATTATTTGAATATGTCCAAGAACACACAATTACTGGATTTTCACCTACAAAGGCAATTTTATTAAACAAATAATAGATATCTCATACAATGTTTACGGCCTGTCTTCGGCCCGCTTAAGTGATCACTTTACACAATGTAACGTTCACCATTCTTCCCACTTATATGTTAATATGTGGAATCACTTCGAACACCACTACACTATCGCCATCTATCTAGGATAATGCATACTTTTAGTTCATTAACATCTTTTCATCAAATTTTTTACCCCCTTGTTATAATTTATTTATAAAAAATAAAAAAAATATCGTTTAACTAGTAAAAGGCAATCCTTACCCTAAAACTGCTATTCAGTTTGGCAAAAAAAAAAAAAAGTTTAGAGGTAGTGTTCACATTGCATATGTGACCGTATTATTCGTATGTAAAAATACAATTGATTTTTTAAATATTTGTTGCAAACTAAACTTTGTGGTTTATATTAATTTTAATATAGATTATTTAATTTAGTCTTTAACCACTTAATGAGTTGCATTTAATACACGAACCGGTTTTTTCGGAAAACACAATTTTCTTCAACGGAATTAATAGTGTAAAATAATTAGTGTAATTAAGAGTATAAAATAAATAAATATCTTTCTTTAATAAATATATCAGCTTCTGTATGGAAGGTTTGGATTTGAAATCATGCCGCCTCTGTCGTGTAGTGACGTCATTGTTTGTCTTTTGTTTATTAATCACACTACCATTCTTTCCTTAATCATCTGTTTCATTTTTGTTTGTTTTTAATGTTTTGCAAGTTTCAGATGCCCTTTGTCTTGGCTCTGAATATTTTCGGTAAGGCTTGAAAATAACACCTATTTAGGGACACAGCGGAAACCGGTCAACAACGGAAATGTCCTTTTTAAGGTTTTTTTAACCCAACTAAAACCAATGTTAAGTTGTTCTGATCTTTTAAAAAAAAAAATATATATATATATATATATATTTTATTATTTTTATTTATTTAATTAGAGAAATACAATGACAAAATAAATGTTATATACATACATAGTTTTTACTTCGCTTACTTCTCCAAATAAGAGACCAGCTCTTGTGCTTGGAGAGGGAGTTACGCTACAATAATTTATATGATAATTTTACATATTCTATTCATTGTCCCTTTGTGTGCTTCTGAAGTATTCTGTAATATTGTTTATTGTCCAATTATGTGTTTTTTAAGTTTTCATTTAGTTTCTTTTTAAACTCTTTTATATCCTTTATTTCCTTGATTTGTGTAGGGAGGCTATTGAAATTTTTTATCCCTAAATATATGGAATTGTGCTGATAGTGTTTGGTGTTACATTTAGGGATTTTAAAGTTATTTTTAAATCTTAATGATGTGCTTGTTTCAAATTTTCTAGTAATATTTTCTTTAATTAATTGATTGATATATATATATATATATATATATATATATATATATATATATATATATATATATATATATTATTTAAAAATAAATCTAGTATCTAACTTAAATTGTTACAATGATGAGAGATGTGGAAATTGACATTAGTCACTGGTCTTGCATAATCAACCCGATCACTCTAGAATAAGATTATTATTATTATTATTATTACCACACATGCTTCGCAGGCGGATTAGAATATACGTATCATTACCGACTCTCAGAAAAGTCTTTTGGAGTATGTGTATTTCATATTTGTGTTGAAATATTATATATATGTGGTTGTTTGGGTCACCAATAGTGACGAGCTCAAAATCACGAACCATGAGTCAATCACAGATGTCTTTGAGTCACACTCACTATCAGTGATTGAATATTTGGGAATATTGTAATTATTATTTTTATTTATTTAGATTTGGTTGTGAACCGTCATTCAGCGCATGCGGATTTGAGACGAAAATATTTATGTAGGAATGATTTTATAATTTCTAATAGTAAAACGTTTTACGCATTTGACCCGAAACACTGAAAATTTGATCCAAATAATAAATTTTTTAATTTTTTAAAGCGGGTTCATTCTCTTTGTGATGATATTTGATATTAATTGTTTATGCAATAGTATGTTTTTTACGCAAATAATGATGTAATTATATAAAAAAATTAGCTCAAAATTATGTTTTTTTAAATTTATTTCGTGTATTGAAACTATAATCACACTTCACAGTTTTCAATCACTGATATTACCGGACACCATCACCACAGTCAAGAGCAGCATTTTTTCTCATCACTAGTCACCAATTGTGAAGTGATGTAAGTGTTACAGGCTCGGATGGAGCGATCCAAAAGTTTTAAGATTATGTGAGGGTATTGTTGCCCCAATATTCAACCAACACCCTTGCGTTCTTTTATAGTGTGGTGTGTATTGAGTGTCTGAAATATATGGGAATGTATGTGGATATGAATGCACGACAGTCGTAAGATTTTATGAACAGATACTAATTACGCTTACAATGAATTTATATAAAAGTTGAGGCGGCTTCTGAAGCCGTCGCTCAGGAGAAGTCGATAGAAAGAGTGATGTATAGTGGCTCGGCCCACCGAGGTTTATTAATCACTAGAACATCAGATATTATAGGTGTAATTTTATAAATTACTATTTATTTATTTATTAATTAATCTATTATAATTACAATGAAACAATACAATAATAAGATTTTTTTTTAGTTCTACAACTTTTTTAAAAAGTATATGCTTGTGCATACTTTAATATTTACTCTTAGCATTAACTAACTAACTTACCATCACGCCGATTCCCCATGGGGGTAGACAAAGAGGATAGAGTACCAATTCTCGGCTCATCCACATTCATACAAGCTCGCCGATTATTGAGGCTTCTTACAGGATCATCCTCCAGTATCTGGTAGGGTCAAGTCTTTAGCAGACGTCTTCTATCTCTGGTGCCATCAACACTTGCGTCATATATCTTTCTTACCATTCTCTCCTCGTTCATCCGTTCCATATGACCAAACCACCTAAGTGATCATTTCTTAATCTTACTCGCTATACTAAGATCAGATTTACATACTTTCCTTATTTAATCATACTTTACGCTGTCATAAATGGATCTGTTGCATATACGGCTAAGTGTATGTGGCATTTTTTCAGCCAGCTCCAGGCTTCACTTACATACATCAGTGCCGGTACCAGTCTTACCCCGGTTGACACGTACCCATTCGCTATAATTCCATTCAAAGCGCTGTTTACTTTATTCTCTGCAATCACCGTCCTTTCGAACATCTTTCTCAGCCTTTCCGTTTCTATCAAACATACTTCGCAAATACACAAACTCATCTCCAAAGATTCATTACCTACAAGTATTTAGCACGGTGTCTCGCTTTCCTCCTTCTCTAGTACCATCACTTTCGACTTGTTGACATTCATAATAAGATCGCTTTCCTTGCATACATCGTACTCTATGTCTGTTAATAATAAGACAATCAGAAACAACGCGATGTTTGTTAATAATAAGACAATCAGAAAGAACGCGATGTTTGTTAACAATAAGACAATCAGAAACAACGCGATGTTTGTTAACAATAAGACAATCAGAAACAACGCGATGTTTGTTAACAATAAGACAATCAGAAACAACGCGATGTTTGTTAACAATAAGATAATCAGAAACAACGCGATGTTTATTAACAATAAGACAATCAGAAACAATGCGATGTTCGTTAACAATAAGACAATCAGAAACAACGCGATGTTTGTTAACAATAAGACAATCAGAAACAACGCGATGTTTCACGCGTTTCAAAATTTCTCAAAATATATTTTCATCTTCCAGACTTAAGTCACTATCGTGCTGAGCCTCAAATTTAGGACAAATTTATTGAACCTCATTACATGTTTGATTTGCGTCCAGTAATCTTGGTGAGCACCGTGCACTCAATTCTGGGAGGAATCCTTCTTCCGAGCGGTCGCCAAATGTTGGAATTCCTCAATTCACACGACTTTAGGTAGATTCCGATAGAATCACTGCATTGGTCGCTTAATTATATAAAAAGAATGCCGTACTAGATAAAATTAAATATACATATTTACGATAATACAAAATAATTTGTTGCCAATGTAATAATAAGAATCCAACATGAACTACTATGTCCGTCCAATAAAAATAGCTACCGGTCATTATTCTCATCTCTGTATCCATGCATTATATGTAATTCATTAATAAACTGTAAAGAAAGCAACCAAATATTTTCCTAATACTAATTAAATATATTAATTGTAAAGATATATATATATATAATCAATTTTATCAAAAATATTGTTGTTGCGCTACCGGGATTCGAACCTGGATCTCGTTCTCCAAACCGGGGAATACTTACCATCACGCCGTTTCCCCGTAGGGGTAGGCAGAGAGGATAGAGCGCCACACTCTTCTGTCCTGACACACAATTCTCGCCTCATCCACATTCATACATCTTCTCATACAAGCTCGCCGATTGTTGAGGCTTCCAACAGAACCATTCTCCATTATCTGGTTTACCTGGTCGTGCCAAGTCTTCCGCGGACGTCCTCTGTTTCTGGTGCCAGCAACACTTGCATCATATATCTTTCTTACCATTCTCTCCTCATTCATCCGTTCCACATGACCGAACAACCTAAGTGATCCTTTTTTAATTGATTAATTTAATTTCTTTAAAACGGTTGGTATATCATTATATTGTCATCGTCTCTATCCGCGTTTTAAAATGGCTCCTTGGTATTTATTTATTCTTAATATAGTGCATATATATATAAATATATTTATAAATAAGATCAAATATTTATTTTTACTAAAATTAACATGCACAAAAAACATGGTCCAATGTGGACCTTGTTTTGAAAAAGACTTCACTCGTAGAATAAAAAAATTTACACCCCTATGTAACAAATTGATTGGACATTTTCGCATCGAGTTCTAGTGGATGACAATAAATACGCCCGCATACGAGGTTCGGTCCCCGAACACGCTAGGGGTATTTCAATACAACGGCCTACCCGCATGTCGAGGCGGAGGCACCCCCACGTCGCATTGTGTCACGAAGGGGGTGGTTCGAGCAATTAACATCAATGTGTGTTTGATGAAAAGATTACGGGGATATTGTACAGCGCTATTGAAAAGGGGATTTTGCACGCTATGGTGTGAAATTAATACGTTTAGTTAACCCCTAGAATAAAGTAATAAATTCAGATAGAAATATTAATTGACCAAAATAATAAATTTCATTTATAGAATATAAAAATATATGTCGAGACAAACATGCATTTGAATAATAAATAGTAAATAATTAATGAAGTATATTAATTTAAACTGATAAATTGATTTGCAATAATATTAATAAATAAAATACATAATAAATAAAATACATAATAAAGCACATTGGAAGGGCGCCCAGTACATAAGAAAATTAAATACTAGACGGTTTTATAAATTGGATAGTATGAACATATTTCTGTTTTCTATACTATTTCATGAAAAAAACCCTAATTATTAATAGTAAAGTATTAAACAGTTAATTTTTGATAATTAATGATAATCTGGTAATAACTGGTACACCAGGAAGTAAACCTGCAACAGTTAACTCTCAGTTACCAATCATCGTCACAATCACAGTCACATATCGGTTTAGCACAGTGGCGTAACTGCGAAAATTGGACCCTAAATAAGTTTTGTATTCGTATATAAGATATACGAATTTTAGTACTGCGTGGTGTATCCGATAAATATACACGATGCATATAAAAAAACTTGTCTCTTGTCTCATATAATATCACATTTTCATTAAAAAAACAAATGTCTTCTAATACATTTATAAACACTTGCATTTAAAAAAATACTTGCATCTCTTTAAGGCGATTTTTACGGCGATGGTCTGGTCCCTAACCTGACACAGTAGCAGGATTAGGGCTTGCATTACCGGTTTACCGGTAAACCGGTAAATCCACCAAAACGCACCACAGGTAATTACCGGAAATTATCTCACTGTTATTCAGAGAGAAATGGTAAATATTTGAAAATTGCATTTCAAAATCTGATGTCTTGCCGACCAACAAGTATTGAATCAGGACGAGCATTTTCATCTGCGGAACAAATATGTACAAAATTCAGGTCATGTCTAAAAGATGAAAATATTGATATAATTTGTTTCATGGGAGCATATTTTAATTCTGAAAAATTATTAAACCTAAAAAAATAATATTGTTTTAATAAATTCAATGAAAACATTCAGTTGTAATATTATTTTCTTTTAATTACGAATTTATATTAGGTGTATACATAGTATGTATTCGTACACCTAATGTATGTTTTACATACATCAATAAGTTAATGGATAAACTAATAACTCCTAAACCAAATATTATACGGTCGTAATTCAAATTAACCAAGCTCGATGTGGCATATACATAAGTGGTTATCTGATCTCCCACTACCATATCTCAATAAAAACAAAAAGGATACACAAGTGTATGACATTTTTCACCAGAAACGTATTTGAAATTATTTAGGTTTTAATATATGATACCGTTTTTAGTAAAGGTAGCCACATACAGTTATACTTTAATCATCTAATCTACGTCCATTTTTTTTTCATTTACCGGTAAAACGGTAATGGGCAGAATTATTTAACCGGTAATTGCAATTTACCGCTATTGTTTACTTCGATAATAGTTTAATGTGTTTTCGTTTTAACAATTTCATAATTCTGTTTCTTAAAAGGTGTCAATACTAGCAAAAAATTTAATGGAAATGAATTGTACGATACTGTTGTAAAATCGTATCGTTTAGCCTCTATTTAAGGCATAATTTTGTACAGTATATCCCAAAAGTATTTTTCATTTTGGTTCATTCGCTACACCAACGTAACGAGCGGAATAAGGGCGCAGGGTATGTCGATAGTTAGCCGCGTCCTTGAGAATTCAGTCGCTATGGAGCGTGTCCTTAGTTGTTTGTGAAATGTTTCCTGGATTATTAATATCCCGACGGGGTGACATAAATTGGCCTCCACGTACTCCTTAAACCTTAAATCAAAGGTATACACTAACAATCCTCCCTCTCTGGACCAATTAAAAGAAAATATCACAAAAAAATGGCAGCCATCGCGGAGAATAGTTCTCAGAAATTTTGCCTCCCATTTAGAAGAGTGCCGGCGAAAAAATGAATCCCATTTAGAAAAAATAATATTTAAGAAATAATTTCCCAGAGACTGTACTTAAATGCAAAATAAACATTATTTTTATTAAACCCATCCATTATTTTCTTACAGAATTTTTATTATGAAAAATACTTTTGGGACACCTTGTATATTGATTAATTGATGTTGTGGATGTTTTGGTTTTCAAAACTTCGTGGAACATTACGTTCGAATGACGTATCACCAGACGTTGAAAAAAAAATAACGTTTTAACTTTTAAAATAAAATAATAATTATCTACCTACATCATGTGAGAAATATTACCATTATTTGAGACTACCCCTGCAACAATACTGTATATCGGGTTTCAGGTAGATCTGCGTTATGAGTGCCACAAAGTTGTATATCATTGTATGTATTCAATGGTATATTAAACAAATATATCAAATAAATACTATTAACCATAACCTTTAAATGATGTTCCCTGCAATAACAGTGTATATCATCCAAAATGGTCGACAATCGATATTCCTTTTTACTACAACTTATCTTGCAATATTTGCTTAGTTTAATTTTGAATCTATGTAGTTTCTCCTCCTTTCTTACATCTTCTGATATTTCATTAAAGATCTTCACCGCACTGTACATCATCGATTTATGAAATTTAGCCTTCTTCCTGAATGGCAGTCTCGGTCTATCTTTTCCTTTTGTATGATGTCCGTGCTGAAGTAAAATGTAACAGTGCCTGGCGTGCATTTGCAAGACCCTGATTCATCGCCCCGCGTCTCGCCCAGCCGCCAATCAGGAGTAATTATAGCCCGCTGGTGCTCACCCAGGGTTCATTCCGGCTATAAACATGTCATCAGCTCGACGTTATCACGAGATGCGAACAATGTTGCCGACTGTTGTCTTCTGCTGCGCACGTCTCCTACGATAATCGCAGACATTGTCGAGGACAAGACGATGGGGTGTTCACGGCCGCAATGGCCCGTGATGAGATTGATCAGTTTCAGATTTGTAGAAAGAGATAAAAACTCAAATCTGTGTACACGACGTTCGATTTCACTTCTTCTTGTGCCCTATCCGTTCAACGGACGTTGGCTCTTATCACATTGTTCACTGCGGCCAGGTGCTGCTCTGCAGTAGACTGGCTAAATCTTCAACCATGATGTTCCAACATGCATTTCTTTCCCTGCATTATGAAGTGCAAGATCTCCTACTTCTCCGGAGGTCCATTTCGTGTCCGAGATATTAAAATTTTCATATATTCATTATTTGAAATACTTATTTTTCTTTATTCATCGGAACCATAACATCATCATTTCAACTCTATCCATTCAGCTTATTTTGAGCATTCTTCTATAGATCCACATCTCGAACGCTTCAAATCGCCTTATCACTTCTTCGGTAACTGTCCATGCTTCCATTTCATAAAATAAAATCGAGAACACATAGCATTTGATCATTTTCATTCAGTTTTACACGTGCGTATATCCGTCATCTGCCGACCCACAAACTGACGACAATACATCGCGGCGCGGCCGCTCCGGGAGCCAACCAATCTTATAAAACAAAAAGGACATTCACTTTTTAAACCAGAAAGTTTTAACACAACTAAATTTTAACAATTTTTAATACATTTTTTCAGTGGTATATTTTGTTTACTTAATTAATTATTTAGGGGTGATGTGTTATAAAATATCCTAAATAGTCATTATTGCTAGTTATTGAACAACAACAGTATCTATGTATTGAATGTTGCATTTTTCTTCTGTGTGGTTGTGCTAGTCATGTTTGCCATTCAACTGAACTTTTTTCAATCGTTTTATATATTGGATTAATTATTAAAAATAATATTCAGTTTATTAGTTTTATATTAGTACAAGTTGTTGTTTTAAAAAATATCTAATCTAGTGTATAATTTCCGATATAAATTAATATTAAAAACCCACATTTTCGCAAAAAACGCTAAAAGATGGATTCGTTTTGAAATGGGGCCTTTAATTAATATAGAAAAAAGATCCGGTTCAGAAAAAGCCACGCTTAATCTTTTAAATGTCATGAGCGTGTTAACACGTCAAACTTTGCATAACCACGCTGAGCTATAAGCGCGTCAACACGTACTTTTGAACCTTGCAAACTTGCAGAGATTAAATTAATTTTTAAATCATATTGTCACGTGTGGACGACATGTCCCAACTTTTAGATAGACAGGTCAAGACCCTTAAAACCTAGTTTTACCCAATGCGGTGTCTTTCATTTCAAACAGAGTTGGCAGTTAAAAAGTTAAACAATTGGACGCGATTTAAACACTAAACGTCGAACATCATTTTAAATTAGTTAAAAATTTATTTTATTAATTTCTAATTTATTTATTTATTAATTGAGGGATTTTAACGGTATAAATTTTTATGACGTCACAACATAAACGATTAATAAAAATCCACAAATATACTGGATATGATCGCACATGTGTTATACACATTTTTATCAGTTTAATAACCTTTTGATAACCTGAGAGCATCGCATTTTACGTTTTTGATTTCAGTTTGGTTTTATTCGCTTTTTTTTTTTTTTAATTTTGTTTACATGACGTCACGAGCAACATTTGAGTAAAAATTATATTAGAATCCGGTAGTTTATCACTGTCCATTTAATTATTAATTATTTAAACACTATTGAATGACAAAAAATAACGGCTTAATGGTCCGCGTCCACGGAATGAGATACGACGCTGTGACTGTGTGCACGTGTTGAGATTTTAATTCTGAGATAAACAATAAATAAAGTGTTTTAATAAAAAAAAAACACATTTTTATTGTGAAGTCGTAATTTCAGAGCGTAGTTTTGTAGTATTTTTAATAATACAAATTATTTTTTTTAGGAGAACACATTATTATCGTGAAGTTGCAACCAATCAGAACATAGTTCTGTGATATTTTAATACAAATTAAATCAATAAGAAAAATATACAGATAAAATCAATATATAGAAAAAAATTTTTTTTTTTTTGGAAACCTTCCTATCTGGGAGAGTGCGCTGACTTGGGACGACACCACGTCAACATTGTAAGTCAATGACAAGTTTTCGAACCTGTTAAGAGATACTTAAGTGCTTGTTTTTTCAGATCGCGTTCAACATTTTGCCTGCTTGCCGGGAGTAAAACAAAATAGAAAATTAAAAATGTTCGCCATCTTGCCTGACGCCAGGCGTCAGAACAATTACTCATCGATGACTTAATCTGCAAAGCAGAGTTAACTCAATTTTTCTAAAATGTTCAGGAACAAAAACAATTGGTTAATTTTTGTAATTAAACGGATTAATAACATTCCAAAACACACTTTGGTAGATTGTTTATGCAGAAATATGATGGATGATAAATTTTATTGATGTTTTGATTTATCTCAAACTTGTAGGAAATATTTGGAATTATGCAGATTTTCCATGATGATGTAGTGATGTAGTGGTTATGATTTCTGCGGACGTCCTTTATTTCTGGTGCCATCAACCCTTGTTTGGTGGTCCATTGTCAAGAATATTTATATCTTATTTAATTTTATTTTTAGGTTGTGAAAAAATCGATGTGTAAATATAAATATATTGTTGTTTGATAGCGTATTATTTCAAAATAACAACAAAAAAAAAACTTATTTCAAAATGTACAATAAATAAGATTTAGAGGCTGCCATTTTTAATTAGGACGGGACCGAATAAATAAGCGATAAAACTGCGTATTATTTTATTAAGATCGCGGGCCTCGCTAAACGCTAAGCTAGGTGCGACTGCACTTTATGAACTTACCGGACATGCATTCCTTCATGGTGTAGGCAGCTTGTTGCGCCAACACCGCATATCGAAAGTCTTGAGCATGTTTACAGCAGTTTTTTTCACTGATGGGTCGTAGCGTTTTTATTTAAAAAAAAGTATTATATACTCGTATATACAAGAATACATAAACTAATCAATAATGAATACTCTTTATTTTTTTTAAGGAGAATACATTATTAAATATTAAATTAGAAAGATATACATATAAAATCAATTTTATCGAAAAATATTGCTGTTGCGCCACCGGGATTCGAATCTGGATCTCTTTCCAAACCGGGGAAGGTGCATTATCAAACTATGCTAGAACGACGATATTTTTAGCGACAAATTTTCGAACCTATATGTTACTTTTTTGATATCAATACATTTAATTGTTCCACTATTTGAAAGAGCCATCTACCTTATTTTTACGGAATCTCAAATACCTTTGAGTAATCTGATAGTTGACGCCAGAATTATCAATTCATTTTTATTAAATTTTGGACACATCGATACAATTTTATTATTAGGAGAACACATAATGGAACGATTAAATGTATTAATATCAAAAAAGTAACACACAGGTTCGAAAATCTGTCGCTAAAAATATCGTCGCTGTAGCATAATTGGATAATGCACTCCCCCGTTTTGGAAAGAGATCCAGGTTCGAATCCTGGCGGCGCAACAGCAATACTTTTAGATAAAATTGATATTATATGTATATCTTTCTAATTAATACATTTAATTAATATTTCAAACATCACAGACCGTATGTTCTGAATAATTGCAACTTCACAATAAGAATGTGTTCTCTTAAGAATACATTATTGTTAATTGCAGTTTTTCAGAACATAGTTCTGTGGTATTTTAATACAAATATTTTTTTCCGTATGTCTTTCTTGTTGATACATTTAATTTGTATTAATAAAATGATATATTACGATTGATTCCCAACATTTTGACGGTTTTTCGTTACAACGCCTGAAGAAATCTAGCGGTTTAAAGAAAGTTGTCAAATCAATTTTGAAGAGAAACGCCATTATTAAAGGAAATTCTCAGAGATTGTTGAATAGGGGGCGTAAAAGATGAAAATCTGACAGTGCAACACCAGGAGAACAAGATGGATGTGGAATAACCTTCCAGTCGAGCTCTTGTATAGCCGCTTTTATTCGGGCATTATCATGCTAAAAAATCACTTGATCCCGTTCGTTTTTGGATTATCGGCTTCAAGGCGACGGACGTCGTTATCAAAAAACCTCAAACGTAATGGTTACATTTCTCAGAAATAATTCATAATAGCATTATTTAATCTCGCCTAACTCCTCGAAATAATAAAAAGGAATGTAAACTTTTTTGTATTTATCTCTCCATTGTTCCATGCAAAAAAAATATATAAAAATTAAAAAATTCAAAACGTATGTAATAAAACAATACTAAATATGTAAAAAAAATATTTCTAAAGCGTCCTCGCCATGGAAAACAAAAACGTTACAAAGTTGTGCATCAATACTGCCGCAGATACCAGAGTTCTTAAGTACCCAAGTAATTAGATAAAATTAGTTAGTTGGAGTTTATTTTATCAATATTATAACTCCACGTGTATTGAGTAGATTGAGATTAGTCGCCAAGCGGCAGCGTTGCTTTTATATCACGTAAAAAAAGCGAAAATAAACATGTTTTTGTGAATAATAAACACAACATATCGTCGTTTTGTATGCATCATACCAGCTGTTAATATCCACGACTTTGGTCCACGCGTCATCACTAGCTCAATGCACTGATTTAAAAAAAAAAACATTGTTTTTAGATATTGCAGAATTTCTACAGTTTTATAACCGCATCAAACACGAAAGAGGAGATGACAGTCAAGAGGCAATAATTAAAATTGTAAAAAATTCACACAAATCAAATTAATCAACAAGAAAGATACACAAAAAATTTATCTATCGAAAAAATATTTAATTGCTATTGAGATTCGAACCTGGACCTGAAGCGCGTTCACGCACATAGCAATCAAATACATTTTCATTAAGGCGAACACATTCTTACTGCGAAGTTGTAATTATTCAGAACAGAAAAGTGTAACATACGGGTTCGAAAATTTGTCGTCAAATGTACTGTGCTGTAGCATAGTTGGTTAATGCACCTTCTCGTGATTGGAAAGAGATCCAGGTTCGAATCCCGGTAGCAACTAAATTGATTTTATATGTATATCTTTCTAATTAATACATTTAATTAGTATTTAAAATACGTTTTCGACAAATTTTGAACATATATTATGTATATATATATATATATTATATATATTATCCCGGTGACGCAAAAACAATATTTTTAGACAAAATTGATTTTATATGTATATATTTATAATTAATACATTAATTTAGTATTTAATATATTATGTAATCTTTCCAATTAACACATTTTTAAAAGCAATCATCTTCATATTGCGGTAAATTTCAAATACATTTGAGTAAAACCCGCTTGAAAACGGCAGAATTAATTAATTAATCCATATTATCACATTTGGATAAACTTTGATACAACTCATATATTTTTAAGAACACTTTTTTGTTGTAAATCTGCATTTTCAGAACTTAGTACTGAAATATTAAAATATTATTATATTATTAAAACGCCACAGAACTATGTTCCGAAAGTGTAACACTACACAACAAAAATGTGTTCCCCTTAAAAATATAAAATTCAAATCAAAATTGAAAATTTTATTAAATAAATCAACTACAATCAGATGTCGAAATTATACATACATACGACAACCAAATTTATAAAAGTCCCAAACCATCTCTTTGTATTATTTTCTATCTGACTCTTTTTTATACTGTAATATTTATTTTTAATGCAGTACACACAAGTATATGTTAAATGTGTTCTAATATCATTATTCTCCTTTTTACTACACTTATTGTATTGTGCACATATTTGCTTAGTTTTATTTTGAATCTATGTAGTTTCTTCTCCTTTCTTATATCTTCTGACATTTCATTAAAGATCTACATCGCACTGTAAATCACTGATTTCTGAGATTTAGCCGTCTTCCTGAATGGCAGTTTCAGTCTGCCTCTTCCCCTTAATCAATTTCATGTTGATCTGCTTCAATTTTTCATTTTACCGATATTTCTTTAATGAGGATTTTAAAAATAAACTCCTTAACATCGAAACATATTTTCTGATAAAGTTCACCATATTAAGGTCTTTCAGCATTGTACCGATTCGAGTATATGTATATGCTCCCAATATGCTCCCAATATGCTCCCTTTTTAGGATGATGTGTAATTTCTCACCTTAATATATTTACATTTAGTTTTTTAATTGGTTTAGTTGGTAAATAGTGGTAGGCCAATTCTTAATAATCAAATTAATTTATTAATTTGCCTCATATTAGGTATGTTTCCTTTAAAAACAGTTTAATATCCATCAACACTAGTTTCCCCTCCATTAATGTTCCGTATATTTATAAATGTATTCTGTCTCTCTCTTTGCACTCTTTTTGTATTTATATCAGTTTTAAATACGTCCTGAGATAAGAGAAACCGGTTGACGTATAACAAATTTCGTGGTTTCATACAAAGTGATTATTTTTTTAATTTAATTTAATAGAATTTGTAATATTTCATAACATAATTGGATTGTATTATATTGATATAAAGAACGAATAATTGTAATAAAAAAAAAATAGTATAAAAACGACTATCTACTATTATAATTCCGATTTTTAAATCAATGTGACTTTTGACCCACACGCAATTCGTCTCTCTAATCTACTCTCCGATTATACGAAGAGGTCAGTGATTTTATCTACCTGTGAGCTGTCGTCTCAAGAAATGAATGGTGTGAAGCTGAGGTCCTCCTTCGTACTGGTGTGGCCAAGTCTGCTACGTCGAAACTGACCAAAATGAAAAGAAGAAATATTGAAGTCTGACTAATATTTTCCTGTATGGAGTTGAAACATGGACTCTATGAGAAGGAAATGCTCGATATCTTAGAGATATGGTGTTGACGTTGCGCACACCATAGATTGTGAAACGAACGAATACCTGCATTATTTAGAAAGAGGATAGATGGTAGATCGATAAATAGAGGAATTAAACATCGAAAAGCGTATATACAAAATATCAGCAGAATGATGCAAATCAACACGAGCACGAACATCATACAAGAGGAAATGATAGAATGAGACTGCCATTTAGGAAGACTAAATCTCAGAAATCGACGATGTACAGTGCGATGAAGATTTTCAATGAAATACCAGATGATATAAAAAAGGAGCAGAAATTATATAGACTCATAATTAAACTAAGCTAATATGTGCATAATAAGTTATAGTAAAAATTAAAATATTGCTATTGTTTCTTTTAGAGCAAATACAGGGTGTAACAGACGTGGTCACAATATTTTATTGATGGATACCTGACTAAATTACGAGTCGAAAATATGTTATATTTTTTTTTTTAAATAGAGATGCGTACACGGAATACGTGTCACATCAATATTCTTACTATTTTCAAACTAAGCTAAACCCTTGTGCTATGAAAATAGGACTAACTTGCTGGCGTCCTGGAACGAGGCGCGAACCCCCGACCACTAGATCACTAGGCCAACGTCTTGACCACTACACCAACAAGCTACTCAAATTGTTTGAATGTCTTACAAAATCATGTTAAGCTTTAAATCTATGTACTTCGAAATAAATATGTGCGAAATTTATCCATTATCAATCTATATATTTGCTTCAGATCCTAAATCATCTAACAAAAAATAGACTGGCTGCTCGACCTTTATTTTGTTGTAATTTAAAATCGATAAAATATTTTAAATAATCGAAATAATCGCAAAATTACGACTTTTTTTAAAATTACTTATATCTCTGACGTGGTTGAGATTAGACACATGTTCCTTGAACATTTTTGACTAATAATTTAGTCAGGTATCCATCCATAAAATATTGTGGACTAGGTCTGTTACACCCTGTATAATATATACTTAAGTGTGCACTATATTAAGAATAAATAAATACGGCTGCGAATCCTCAGATATTTCGGCCACACTATTACACACGAGGATTCCATGGAAAAATTAATGACGGTGGAAGTAACCAGACCTCGCGGAAATCACCAAAACAATGGACTGATCGTTGAAGAAACTGCTCCGAAGAGCTCGAGTGGAATGCGTAAGAAATGATATGTGGCGTCATTTATGCCGTCATCCACAATTAACCGCAGTACCATGATCACGGACGCTCTCGTCGAGAGTAAAACGAAGTAGAAGCAAATCGAAGGTCAACGATGCTCAGACGTGAGCACATTGACTGAGAGAGAGAAAAAGAGATATTCAATAAACGGTGATAGATGCACCACTGGAACTAATCACCACGACCCACACGGGTGATGCTGATAGGAGAACAAAAGAAGTCGTTGCAAATAAAGTGATTAGTTTGAAAAGGACGCGAGATTACACGTACCCAATACAATGCTTCTTCTGGGTGGAAGGAAGGTCATGTAAAATGTGATTTTTTATATAAATAATTACACAAAATACTTTGTTCAAAACACTATTTAATGAATATTCTACATGTTTCGATACCTATGGTATCTTCTTCAGGAAACAGTGTGTACTGAAATTAAAAATACAAGCATAGATAAAAACATAACTATAAAGTGGTAAATAAGTAAGAATAACTAATATGAAAATAAATTTAAAAGGTGACTATTTGCAAAGAAGATTTGGATATTTATAATATTTAGCTTGCTATTAACACTCTTTTTGTTATTTCTAAAATTTCAAACTGTAAACCCCTAGTATTTGTATGTATAATTTCTAAACCCTTGTTAATATCAAAATAATGGTTTGTTTCCAAAAGGTGATTGGAAAATTCTGAATAGTTGTTGCTATTTAGGCATCTTAAGTGTTAATAATAGCAAGCTAAATATCCTAATCCTCTTTGCAAATCTTCTTACTTATTTACCACTTAATAGTTTTATTTTTATCTATGCTTGTATTCTTAATGTCAGTTTCATACATTGTTTCCTGAAGAAGATACCATAGGTATTGAAACATGTAGAATAATCAGTAAATAGTGGTTTAAACAAAGTATTTTATCTAATTATTTAAATAAAATGAGACCACTAAGTAATTTTGCTAATATTCAAGATGTGATTTTTTACGTTGCATTAACATTTTAACATAGAATGTATTTAATGGTTGTTGGCGCCTGCAGACGTTGGACCGAATATTACATCCACGTGCGTAGCACAAGCCCCAGTAGGTACGTACTGTCGAAAAATTTACATATCTTGACTGTGTGAACCTCACTAAACCATAGAACAAACATCGTCTGACAAATACGACCTAAAAATGACCATTACGATCAAAGGCAAGATTATAAGACTGTGATGCGATCAGCGATGGTTTACGGAGCTGTATGCTGGACCATAAAGAAAACTCGTGATCATAAATTAAACGTGAATGTAATGAAAATGCTTAGAAGATCCGACGGAGTAAGAATCCGAAATGATCTCGTGAGAGGAAGAAGTTGCATCAATCGTCGAGAAACTTAAGGAATCCAGGTTGAAGCGGTATTTAGAGAGACCACAGCTTTTAGAGAGGGCTGGTCAATCCTACTAAAAGAATTAAAGGAGGATCAGGTGGACCAGATACAGTCCAGAAGAGAAGTTTCTGACGCTTACACACATTAAATAATTATGGAAGAAGTTTCTATAAAGTTTGTGAAATTTTTTATTGATTACGAGGGTTCTTGTTAATTGTTATTGGGCAGTAAAAATTTCCGAGTACATAAAATCAATCAATAGCATAGACAGTCATTTCAGGGGGACGGGATAATTGAAAATAGATCGTTCTAGGAGTTTCAAGAAACGTGGTGAAATTTTTAGATGGATTCGGCGAGATGAAGTTAAAATTGTCTACCCGGGATAGTAGTCGATAAAATAAATTAATGATATAAATAATATCGGGGGAGGATTATTTAAAATAGACAGTTCTAGAAAGAGTTGCTAGAAGCTTTGTGAAATCTTTACATGATTCTCGAGGGATCTTGGAATTAAAATTTTCTATGTGATTCTGATAAAACGACGAAAATAAAATCAATCCATAACATATTAAATAATAAATACTAATTATAATCAAGACTTTCGCGATCGTTTATTTGAGTAATTGTGCCATCTTTATGCAAGTATGGTTTCCGTCATTCAATTTACCGCCGTCCTCGTGGAATGAACAAAGCCTTATTTGCCGGTACCTGATCTTCCAATCCCGGTACCATTATCAGGTTCATCTTCCAATTTTAATTGATTTGACCATACTGGCGTCTCCATACGTGTCGTAGAGTAACGCATTATATCTGTCTCCACAAATCAGTATCATTTTCCGGGCTTCTTATATTCCTTTCGAAGATATCAGAGTCCTTTCATCGTGTTTTGTTGGTGTTCATGATTCTGAAGGGTGTGAGTTACACAGTTTTTATGTTATGTCTCGCGAAAAGCTAGATATATTTTCAAAACTGTAGGTAGAAAAGTACATACATTATTTTACGGTTATAATAGCGGTTGGAAAAGTGGGTGGGGGGGTAGGTACGTGACGAACTCATTTGTGAATTCAGTACAAATAAATGTACCTACACAAAACTTGATTAATAAAAATAATGTACCTAGTATATCTACACAAAGTGAAAACTAACAAATGAAATTTTAAAATGACAGAAAAATATGTAATACCATTTCATTTCTTCTTTCCTTCCCAGTGAACTGCTAAATGAATACTTAAGCAAGAGAGTACTAATTATACTGATTCGATTTTTTTAATGAAAATTCTTAGATTTTAAAATCTATGTAGTATTTAATTAATACTAATCCTAATATTAATACAATATTGCTGAATTAGTTTCCAATTACATCAATTAATTAATTATAATTCATTTTCAAGATCGTGCGTCCCTCGATCAAACCTCATTTCACCAATAAACTCCACCGAGCAAGACAAATCATGCTTTATTGAGAATATTTCATAAAATAAAAAAATTAAGAAATTTACTTACCGCAGTAAAACTCACTATTGTTAGAACACAAATGTCTTAGTTACAAATTAAAATTTAACATCCAAATGTACACTGATATTTGAAACGATAAAATTTTCTTCATTTTGGATCCAAATAAAGTCTCATCGAATGCAAAGCGAACGAGTAAATATCGTATTATAAAAGAAATATTTTCGATGTCTCACACACTGGCCGTCGGCCGGTTGCCATGCAGAATTCCAGACTGTCACACATTAACATTAAATGATTTACAGTGTTCTTTCTCGCGCCGTTTAAATACATGTACTGTCGGTATGTAATAATAATTATTGTTGAATATGGTGATAAAAAAGAACACACGAACACGTTCAAGATTAAGTACATCTGTACCAACACAAAACTTGTACAATGCGGTATGTCAAAACATCTGCAAACTTTCCCGGGCGCTATTTCTTTTTGAAAAAGAAACGACGCTGTATTTTTTGTCTGTGGTTTTGACGCTGTGAAAAATGCAGGTTTTGGAAAACGAACGAAGCACAATAATTGAAAAAAGCGAACGAACCATCTTGTGCGGCTGCGCGCGATGGACGCCCGGACTAAACTGACATTTGCGGCGGCGATACAAATTTATTTCGCGTAGTTTGGCAATTAAAACTGTATCGGGTGGAGTTGGGACAGATAATTATATCTATATATAGTATTTTCGGCTAGACCAAATTGAAGAGAACAATGAAAATGATATCGAATGGTAAATTTATCATTAATTAAATGAATGCGCAGATTTTCAACTATACAAAAAATTCAAAAGTAAATTTTTACAATTATTATTATATAATATAATATGCATAAATAAATACGAATTTTTCAATTGTATTACACAGATTTATTGTATGGGATCTTTTAATAATATTTATAACTTTCGAGAAATTATTTCACCTAAAAAATGATATAAAGTGCAAAAACCTTTTATTGCCGAAATATTTCACTTTTTATTTTTTAAATTAACGTCGTTTTTTACTCGAGAGCAATATATATTGACGCTAAAAATGTTTTTTTTTTATGAAAAACTCGAAACAAAATTAAAAACATGAATATTAGACATACGCAATGTTTTTTTTTACGTAACGTACCGGAACGTCGTTCGATATCTATTTTTTATAGTTTTATCAATGTATTAAAAGTAATTATTGAAACAATATTTGCGCGTACATTATGCAAACAAATTTGTAGGTATAATTGGGAAAAATTAGAAAATGCCTTATTGTATTAAATCGAGTCTAGTAGGTCCAGGAGTCGTATCGAGTTGGTTTTACAATTCGCGTTATTTACCAACGTCATAATTTTCTTTTAACATGAGTAAAAAGTTTAACAAGATGTGAGTTCCGACATCTTTTTTTCTGGAAAAGAGGCACTGGATATGTATAATATTATGTGTTACAATTACTTACTTACCATCACGCCGTTTCCCCGTGAGGGTAGGCAGAGAGGATAGAGCGCCACACTCTTCTGTCCTGACACACAATCTCGCCTCATCCACATTCATACATCTTGTTATACAAGCTCGCCGATTTTTGAGGCTTCTAACAGAACCATCCTCCATTATCTGGTTTACCTGGTCGTGCCAAGTCTTCCGCGGACGTCCTCTATTTCTGGTTCCATCAACACTTGCGTCATATATCTTTCTTACCATTCTCTCCTCATTCATCCTTTCCATATGACCAAACCACCTAAGTGATCCTTTCTTAATCTTACTCACTATACTAACAGCTTTACATTCTTTCCTTATTTCTTCATTCTTTACTCTGTCATAAATAGATTTGCCACAAATACGTCTAAGTGATCTCATTTCCACTGCATTCAGTCTACTTTCGTTCCTTTTCTGCCAGCTCCAGGCCTCACTTCCATACATAAGTGTCGGTACCAGCACTCCGTTGTGCACCGCTAGTCTTGCCTCGGTTGACAAATTCCCGTTAGTTACAATTATGAAGTATAAAATCAAAATCACACATGTTAACCCAGACAAATATGTTTTCAGCCAATAAGACGACAGTATTTGGTCATGTGACCTGTAGTTATTGGTTAATTTCAATTTCAATATGATTCCAAAAGTGACGGTTGTAGTATAATGGTTTTTTTTTGCATTTTTCTCAAAAACAAGTAAAATAGATTTTTGTCTGTTTTTGATTCTGGACATCAAAATTCGTTATTATCGGCCTGACATACCGAAGATTGTCAATTTTCTCTGTCTTCAGTCTATCTCTTCCATATATTGCCCGCCACTCTTCTGATCCTACATCGAGCCAACACTTTTACCAATGTATTTTCCCCATTTCCAATTTTCCTACCTTCGTATTCTCGACAGATTTTTTGAGCAACAACTGTCTTCGTTACTTTGTGCACCAAGTACCTACTCTAACTCTGAAGGTATTCCAATAATACTGGGAGCACGCACTGATAGCGCGTACATAAAAATATAATGAAGAAAAAGTCTTGATAAAAATTGTGTTCCGTGTATTATCTTATGTAGCGACGTGTGTCTTGATTCTGAACTAACTAACTTATCATCACGCCGTTTCTCCGCGGGAGTAGGCAGAAATGATAGAGCGCCACACTTTTCTGTCCTGACACACAATTCTCGCCTTATCCACATTCATACATCTTCTCATACAATCACAAATGAACCATGGAACATTCACACCGTGGTTTGATATTACAAAGAGTGTCAAGCAGGGTTGTGTAATGTCTCCGTGGCTGTTCAACTTGTATATCGATACCTTAATCTGCAAAGCAGCTAACTCCACCCATGGTCAAAATACCGTTTTTGATGTCATTATTTTCCTCTTTTACTGTTCTATGGTACACTAAAAGACAAAAATTCCCATTAATTTTAAAACACTTGAGGACGTCCGCGGAAATCATAATCACTACATTATCATGGAAAATCACCTAACTCCCGATAATATTTTACAATTTTGATAAAGAAATTCAGAAAAACTCCAAATATTTTCTATAAGTACGAGATAAACCAAAATATCAATAAAATTTCTCAGCCACCCTATTTCTGCATAAACATAATTTTCGTAAACTGTTTAATTACAAAATTAAACTGTTTTTTGTTGCTCCTGAATATTTTAGAGGAGTTACCTGCTTTTCAGATTAAGAACTAGAATATATGAATTAGGAGCAAAAATGGGCGATTTGATTGTATGCTGTTTATTATACGCCGATGATGCAGTACTAATGGCGAACAATGAACAAGAACTAAAGAAGCTAGTGAGTAGAACGTACGATACATGTAAGGAAAGCGACCTTATTATGAATATCAACAAGTCAAAAGTGATGGTATTCTAGAAGGAGGAAAGCGAGACACCGTGCTAAATACTTGATTCTGCCTCCTTAATTATATTGTTTTACCTAAATATAAATTCTCTTGTACAAACTCAATAGTGTTGCCTGATGTGTTGATTGGTTCGCTGATAGTTTGTTCATATTGGTCTTATTAAAATTTAATTTTTAAGTCAACGAGCGTCGATACGTGATTGAGATCTAAAATCTTTTCGACTGATCATCACAATAGCAAAATGTGCTATTCGTGGATGAGAGTAACTTATAGAGTTACTCACCACATTGAAGATTGAGAATAAAACAGGAAATACTGTTTGTTTTCAAAGCGGAGTAAAACCATGATGTCGCCTATGAGTTCATACCGGTTTTCGCAAACCGGTTGTTAATATTGAAATATAATAGTTATATTGAAACAAGGAATATGCGTTAGTTCATGCCTATATAATTGGTAGTCTAATAAGTCTGTGGTTTTTTTTCACAATTGCATTTTTTCTGCTCTAAAACGTCAGTGTTGCCATTTTCCTATATCTAAGAGCGAGCGCATACCGGGGACAAAACAGTCGTACGATAGTTCGCCATCGTTGTATCGTTTGAAAATTTAGTCTATGGTGTGCGCACTGCCATACAATCTCACAGTCCTCGCCACCACGACAGAACTATCGTACGACAGAAAGTCGTCGGTGTGTTTTCTTAATTTTGGATATAAATAATTGAGTGTTGGGTTGATAAAAACTAACACTTTCGATACATACTTGTTTTCGCCTTTAACCTTTCCTCTCCGATGATGTTAAATATATGATAATTCGATCCGTAAATACACTAAATATAGCGTTTATATTTTAGGTATTCCTCCGTAATATATTTATGTATTGGATAAAATAATAACAATACTTATGTATTTACCATACGCGACAATAAAAAATGTTTTTTCGTAGAACCTGATGTGAATTTGTCAATACGTGTATGTGTACGTGTACATGCGGAGTGGTGCGACCGGCGCAGTGCGCATCACTTTAGTGGTAGAGCGTGCGCTGGCCGAGTTAGATGTGCTTTATGCTGTCGTTCGTGATGATCAATGTTTTTTTCTAATTTTATGCACTTTTACACAATAATTGATATATTATTTATTATTATTTTAATTATTAATATAAGTAATAAATGTACAATATTCATATTTAACCGACTTAAAAATCGTAAAAGTCTACATTTACACTTAGTTTGCAGCACCGGAACGCACGTGGTTACTTTAGCACTGTAATGGAAAGGTTAATTAATGTTAAAATGGTCATCCAGGATCTCAACTAGTAAATTCTGCTGCATCCACTATACAGTCCCGTCCACGCTACAGTCAGATTATCACATTTTTTGGTCGCTCTCCAATAAAATGCGTGACGTTTGTTCAACAACGATTTTTATAAAGAAAGGCATCGAAAGGCGGTCGAAAGACGCAATAAAGTCCTGAATAATAATGAAGAATACACAAATGATTGAAATGTTGTAATTTTCGTTTAAAAATTTAATTCATTAGACAATCCAATATTATACAGTTTAACATACGCCTTCTCGTAATTTCGACAATATTTTACAAGCGACACTATGACCTCGCGTTTGCAAAACGTTTTCCGTCTTTCCGGCTCGTGACCCCGAAAATCATAACCATAAATAATTAGTTGTAAACTGAATACATTGTGTCGAGTCGATAATTATTAATGGTTATAATCCGATAATTGGTTTATAATTATGTTGAATATGTTCTCCGCTCAGTGAAAACATAATAATAGTGTTTTATGATATTGTTTATAATTATACATTCGTCGAGAGATTACATTTCATTTGTAAGTCAACGAACTGCTTCCGCCCCCCGATAGTCACGCGTCCGTCTCAATAAGTAATGGTTTAAAATAAAATTTCACGATTAAAATGATATGTTTAAAATAAATAAAAAAAGATTTGTAATTCTTTTGAATATTTGTATACGTACCGAATTTCATGGTCACCGCCATATGACGTAGATTTTTGGTATCTCTTATCATCTGTAGATTTTCGAGAACCTGAGGGTTTAGGGATTGGTTTGATTGTTTATTGCGGGAGTCACTCGGATGGAGCGACCGACGTTCATGGATTGTGTATATCAAAAGGATTGTTTTACGTGAGAACTGAAGGCCTTAATCCTCCTCAGATTCTCACGCATGTATTTATTTATTTATTCTTAATATACAAGTTTAATTTATATATGCTCTAATATAAACAAAATCAAAATCGTTCATTTTTATTACAACTTATCTTTCACATATTTGCTTAGTTTCATTTTGAATCTACGTAGTTTCTCCTCCTTTCTTATGTCTTCTGGCATTTCATTAAATATCTTCATCGATCTCTGAGATTTAGACTTCTTCCTGAATGGTCTTGTATGATATTCGAGCTATAATTATTATTTATTCTTAATATAGTACATACAAAAGTATTTATATATGCTCTAATATAAACATGATCAAAATCGTTTCTTTTTACTTTGAATCCATGAATCCATGAATCAATGAATCCATGAATCCGTGAATCCATGAATCCATGAATCCATGAATCCACGAATCCACTCTTTTCTTATGTCTTCTGGCATTTCATTAAAAATCTTCATCGCACTGTACATCATCGATTTCTGAGATTTAGCCTTCTTCCTGAATGGCAGTCTCCGTCTATCTTTTCCTCTTGTATGATGTTCGTGCTCATGTTGATTTGCATCAATTTTTTATATAAATTCTGCTGATATTTTCTTAGTGAGGATTTCATAAATAGATATCAAAACGTTGAAATATATTTTCTGCTTAAAAGTCGTCATATTCAGATCTTTCAGCATTGCACTGATCCGAGTATATCTATTTTTTCTGAGTATTATTCTCAAAGCTTTATTTTGCAGCACTGACAATTGTTGCATTTCTTCTTCATTAGCCAAAAACCAAAATGCTGCTGCAGTAGTTGGTGTGAGGAATAATAACAGAAGTGTATACTATTTTACAAGACTCGGTATTAACGAATCTTCTGATTCTTCCCAGAAGTGTCGCAATGTATATTAATATTGTGCGTGTGAGTATAGGCGTTGGTGTTGCGGCTAAAGCGGGTTGAAAATGACTTTGGTCGTTGGTGGAAAAGTTGATGTTTATTGTCGAGTGAAACATAAATCAATTTACACTGAATGTTAAATTGTAAGTTTTAGTTCGCGACTGGCAAAGGTCACTGGAGGTGGTTCCGAGAAGGTTGCCACGGGAAAAGTGATCGCTTCAGCTGACTTCTCGGACCGGTTGCGTCGCGATGTATTATCGTCTGAATTCTGTCGGTACTCGGCGGCGTGGAATGGCTGTATAAAACCAGATCACGGTATCCAGCATAATGAATAGACCAAATAGAGAAGTTAACAGGGTCAAGAGCGGAATGAATGGAGAAATATGACTGAAATTTTTAGTATTGTTTCTTCTGACCAGAAGAAGCTCACGGTGGTAAATTTGGTAGTGGACCGTAAATAGCAATGGGCGGGTCATATGTCAAGACGCAGAAGTATTTGAATTTTATTTTTGAATATTATCCACAAGACCAAAAAAAGACCTAGACGACGCCCAAAATCTCAACCGAAAAGACTGGCAGAGTCATGGGGGGAGGCATTCATCCAACAGTGTATCGATAATGAGACATCTTTATGTAAAACACATTAGATGAATCACTTAGAATGATAAACGTAAAAAAAAATATTTTTTTACCACTGAAATTCAATTGGGGACTTTCTCTTGCCGGGAGAATGCATTACATTACGCGATGTTAGCTATTTAATTTAAGGGCGAATTTAGACAGTATATGTAAGTTCTAATAAAACACATCTATTATTTTTTTATTTGCAATGAACCTCAAAAACCTTTGAGATACTATAATGACGCTAAGATTTTCAAATCAACTTTTATTCAGATTTTAATTTGTTTTATACATCAAAGAACTGTATTTTAAAATTATAACTTCACAGTAAAAGCGTGATTTAATTAAAATACGATTTTTTGATTATTGATTGAAAAATATGATTAAAATATAATGCTATATATGTTTCTGGTATTGTCCCACTTTAGACATTTCAAATTTGGGTCACACTTCGTCGTGCAAAATGTCTGTCTGTCTGCACTGCTTTTATTGAAGTCCCAGACTTGGTGGATATTGTAATCTGGGTGCAGACACCACGTCCTGGCGTGGGAGGAGGTATCTTCATTCAATCACACTTGAGCAGGGGCGCGACGGTGGGCGGGCTAAAAGAGCAGCAGCCCCGATTGGGAACAAAAAATAAAAATTATCAATTTTTTCATGTTGAAGAACCTGTGACAATTTATTATTGTTCAGAGCTATGATGAATTGTGCAATCTCCGGGTCACACGTCCCGCGGAATAGAGTACGAAAATTCCGGAATAAATCGAAATCACATCACAGGGTAGGGAAGGGAAATAGGATAACGTAGTACAGGATGAGGGAATAGGGGTTCTAGTCGAAGGACCTGTAATCTTGGGAACCGGGATTCGGAAGGACTGCTCGCCTTACCTTATATATGAGGCGATCTCTGCTCCCAATTGAATACGGCGATGTCACAAGTTCACCCACGGCACAAACAAACAATATCACTGTGCACACAAATCACAGGATACAAACAATACACTGCTGGTGCACTGGAGCTGAAAGGTTTGTTGATATAGTTTGGTATGCGCGCGGCGGATGCGCAGTGAGTTCCGTCATAATGTCCATCTCTTTCACATCGCTGAATCTTATACTTTATATATGTCATACGCTTGCCTACTTTGTCAACGTATATGCACTTTGAAGGTGTGTGTGAGAGACGAATGGTTGTAAGTAAAACTGGTTAGTATATCGTACTGTGTATTTTTTATATTAGTTTAAATAAGTGTGATTTTTTTATGAATCCTGATATGTCATACTGTGTAGGTGCATTTGTAGGTAAAAATCTAGTAATTGTGTGTTCTTGGACATATTCAAATATTGCTAATAATATACTAGTCAAAATAATAAAATGTATAAAAAATGTTAAAATATTAATTATATAGCCGTATTCTAATATAATATGACTAAAAAAACATTTTACAGATAAATAATTGTGCTTTAAAATAATTGTATAATTGTATAAATATCGAATTCTCATACTGATGACATATATGCTGTTTAAAAAAATGGAAAATGAATTATCAGATTTGGTCCATAGATGGCGATGAAGTAGTGGTACTTGAAGCGAGTCCACATACTAACATATATACAACTTTCAAAAATTTGATAAATATGGAGATTGAGGGGTGAGAATTGGTGAACGTTATATATATATATATATATATATATATATATATATATACAAAGTGATCACTTAAGCCAGCCGAAGATACGTCGTAAACCCTGTAATTACCACGTGCTTCCATATATTTTCCATTAAATATAATAAAAAATATTTTTGCCTCTATGGGATATCTGATATTTGTTTATTAACTAACTGTTTGTATACGCCTGGACGCAGGAAGTATTAAAGAGATAATTCCGAAATTGCTAAACTTGCCATAAATTCATTAACCTAATTCATAGTAAACCTTAAAGACGCGATTAATTCGCATTGCCGAGTGAAGTCGATAAGAGAGTGCCAACATCTGTACCGGCTCTGGGTTAGGGTGGGTCCTTCCTGCCCCGGGAGCTTGTCATCTTTTCCTTCTCACTTTATTATTTATTCGTGTTCCTGTCATGTGCTTATTATTTCTATTATTCTGAGTTTATATCTGCTAACGTGTGCTGAGTTTTTGGAAATACATTTGTATTTTATTTAAATGAAGTTAAAAATTTATTTATTTATATATATTTTGACATCCATATTTTTGTACTAACAGAGGTGGATACATAATAAACATACATAGTTTATTGGGTGGGATGGAGTAGACTTCACCTCTGATATATACAGCGTTGTCCTGGCTACTTTGATGCTGAAGGCTGAAGAATGGAACCTTAAGAACGTTGGATGATTTAAATAGTCACTTTTCGATCTTTGATAATTACCACAGACTTTGGTACGAGTTACGCAATCAAATAGCTCAGCGACTTTTTTAAATATATGACTCGATTGGAACGAAAATTTAAACGCTGACAATATAATATGTTTTATTATAAAAAAAAACAACTCTTGTTTACACAAGGATTTAATTTTCGAAGAATAAAATACATTTACTGTTGCATAAATGTGTCATAAACTATCCGATTTATGTTTCCACAAATAATGTGTGTTGAATGCCCCTCGTCCCGCAACTAATGTTCCAAACCCCTTTCCTAAATAAAACTAAACAGTAATAATCTACTTCTTTGTCGTCTTAGTCAGGTGACTACAAATATATTTTTTCCAAATATTATTGTCCACGATGCCAACAATCCACTCTCACCAGGGCATGGCTCTCGGCTTGGATCGGCTATTCTCGTGAAGACTCGGGTCGTCTCGTGCCGTCTGCCCACGCCGCGAGCGTACAGCCAGCTCTCGGTTTCTTTCGCTCCGCCTCGCTTCGTCCACGCTCCGTTCTGGTCTGAGTATGGACGAGGCGAGGCGAGGTGAGAAGCCTTGGCAGGAGTGTACTTTGTACCACTCGGGTCTCGGCACCTCGGCAAATGCCCCGCTCAGGACGGAGGACTGGCGAGTGGAAGAGAAGTCTCGAGACAAGTCTCTTCCTGCAATCGCGCGCAAAATGGAAGTATGATTCTAATTATTAAGGCTGTTGTTTTAATTGTCCCCGGTCTGCCATACTGGTCTGTGCTAATTACCTACTCATTATTTTACATTAATTTAATTTTAATTATTTAACTGTCTTTTGCATATTAAACTTCGCCGTTTAAATAGCATTTATTGTGTGGAACCGATAATGGTGGGCCTATCCAGAGTCAATGTGTGATTTGCCCCGGGAGCTAAAACATTTAGTTCCGCCCCTGCGGACAAGAATCAAATTAAAACAAATTACATTCATAAAACGAGTATAACAGTATGTGCACATAGAAAGTACGTTTGATAGGACACATATCGAAAGGAGGGTGACTGCAGGGAATAGAGTGAATGGGAATAGAGTGAATGGAGTAATCGCTAATGGAAATTTATCAGCCGAGGCAAAACTAGCGATGCAAATTTTTTTTTTTAAATATAAATTAATGCGGCAGTAGCATCTCGTGGAGTATATTGGGTACTCCTCACTTGGCCTGACTGACCTTCCTCAATAAGTGGGTACCCCACCTACCGCAATAATTTCCTAGAAGCAACGAGGTATCCACAAGCGGTCGCGCACCTATTAGGATCACTCTGAAAGTCGCTGGTCGGTGGAAATCACATTTTAGAATGTTGTTACTGTTCAGTATAATAATTATCGTGACAAGCCGGGTTTCCACCAAAGGGACAAAACACAAAACACAAACAAAAACTGTTTTTTCTCAACAAAAGGAGCCATGTTCTGTTAAAAATAAACAGTTTTGTAAACAAGTCTATCTGTGAAGACAGTTTTTTTAGTAAACAAAACACTTTCCCATCTCGAGTCGGTACATCAAAAGAAAACAAGTTTGTTCCCGCTGTTTAGTCTGTTTGGTCGAAACACGCGAATGTGTGTGAATTTTTATCAATAGTTTGTCCCGGTAATTTGTATTTTTCTTGGCGATTTTAGGCCCTAACAAAGTAATTAACAATTCAAAACCGGTACTTCACATTTTGGTAAAATTGTGGAAGGAAGATCTCAATTCTCCATTCAACCCAACAGCGTATTATAATGTGTTTTTTATTCGACGGTTATGGTTATGGTCAACTATAATGGTTTTTTTATTGGTGAATGAGATTTTTGAAAGATTTTCGACTTGAGACAATCTCTGTGATCAGGATTTTGCTCCCGTTAGATTCTTTGGTGACAACTCTCAGCTTTTGTAGTCCCTGTGTACACACCATGTCTCAGAGATCCGCGGTCACGTTTGTCAAACATAAAATGTCATTGTCGTTCATTGGTTGAGTGATATTGAATTTTTCCAGGAGCAGTTAAAACTGAATTTGTAACGTTTTATATTAATGTTTAATGACTTATGCTAACTTGGAATAGACAATTGTCACGTCATGTACACTGGTTTGAGTTTTCGTCTCTTTCTATCAATCTCACGGTGATCTCTGAGTTTATCTCAAGATCAAAACCTTAACACGATATTGTGATGTAACTTAACTAAATATCTGAGATTATATCAACGGGTCTCCTTCCATGGACACGGACTTTTAGGGTGCGCTATTTTGACATCAGAAAGGTAAGAAAGAGAAGAACAGTAGTCCACCTCCATAGTCGCTTTACTATTCTGTGCTCGTGTAGATGTCACGAAGTGTATTGTGTGAGGTGTAAGCAGGCAGCAGGGATGTGTTAGAAAAGAGCATTAGGCCGCAATGAGAAATGGAAGGACTCCCCATACATATTTATTAAGATTATTATTAAATTTGGTGTGAATATTATAGGAAAAACGTATAAAACCCCATAGTTATTAATATTCTCCTCTTTTGTTCCCTTTAAATACTATACATTATTGTTGCACGGCGCATGCGGCCAGTGCTTTGCCGTTACTACTCAGTGGTGCGCGCCTCGGCCGTGGCACGCCTTGCCTGCCGAGACGTTTGCGTTACAGAAAACTTGAATTAATTTTCTTGCTGCACTTATTGATCGTTCCTCTTGCACTGATGCACCAGCGTTGCACTCTGCTCTATGCAGATGTCCCGTGATTGGCGGCTAGTCGCAGTCTAGACGGCGGGACAGCAGCCGACCTCGCCCTCCGCGCAGGGCTGGGTGCTGACTCCTCTGCGGCACAGAAACTAACAAGATATCGTTCTTATTTTTGGATGCAGATTAATCTTTTATGGGTCGTCGGATCTGTATGAAAATTAATAGTTCACCTCCCAGACAGATAAGAAAGAGATTATAGAAGTCTATTCTTGTATTTGTCGGAGAAAAGAAAAGATTTTTTTTCTGTTTTATGGTTAACTACGCGTGCAAGCAGGTGATTCAGGTAAATCATTCAACCTTTATTGAATAAACCTGAGACCAGATCGTAAGTACGAAGGCCGTTCGGAAAGTAGTACCCGTTCAAGCCGTGCGGAGCGCTAGTGACGCGAGTAGCCGCCGCTCAAGGTGAAACGACTTCAGTTGACTGTCTGCTCGCTGTGTGGGGAGTTTCGTAGCGCTGTCATTATTTTTATTGTTTCTGTGATTGTTTAAAATGTTTAAAAAAAAATTAAAATCCCACCACTCGTGAAGTTAGGATTGTGGTCAAATTTTTTAGCTCGAGAAATGTGCGACCAAGTGATATTCACCGTTAATTAAAGGAGGTTTACGGAGACAATGTTATTGGTGAGTCGTCTGTTCGGTGCTGGTGTCGAAACTTTAACTCGTGAAAAGAGAACATCTATGATGACGTACGAACTCGTACTGCTGGGAAAACGCGACAACTTCTCCAACAATTCAAGTGGGAAATTTTCAACCATCCACCCTACAGCCCGTACAGATTTTCATCTCTTTACAGAACAAAAGGACTTTCTTGGATAGAAGAAATTTTAAAGTGATGAATACTGGGGGTAGAGAAATATGTAACTGGGATACAAAAACTCATCACACGTTATGACAAATGCTTAAATTTGCATGGTTATTATGTAAGAGAAGTGTTAGGTCATCCCATAAATAATCCGATTTTTTCAATTGGATGATTTAAAAGTTGAAGAGGGGTGGTATAAACTACATGCATCAGGTTTAATTATTACATGCTATAAAATCAGGTAGTAAATTATTCTTAGTGCGTGTTTTGAAGAGTGCAGTTTGATTTTAATAGTTATTTTTTCAAAGCTATAATGGAGGGACAAGGGAGCATATTCGGCATATTTCGCTTTATGAGTTCAATAATGGCAACAGCGCAACAAAAAGTGCGAGGAATATTAATGCAGTAAATGGAGATCGGACAATAAGCGTAAGCCAGTGTCAACGATGGTTCTAGAAATTCCGAGCCGGAAACTACAGCCTAGAAGACAAGCCTCGTTGTAGAGTTCGACGAGGACTTCCTGCAAACCCCGATGGAACAAAATCTCGTCGTAACGGTTAAGGAACTAACAGAGAAACTTGGATTTGATCATTCAATCCACCAACACCTGTGTGCCATCAGAAGTCAGTAAATTGGGTCAAAGGATTCCTCACAAACTTTCAAAGTCTAATCGCGTGCAGAGAGTGAATGTGTGCTCTTCTTTGCTGTTACGTTTCAGGAATGAACCTTTTTTGGGAAGGACATCCCACCCACCATATTCGCCGGACATTGCTCTATTTGATTATCATTTATTTCGCAATCTTCAAAATCATCTGGACAGAAAAAATATGAATTCTGTAGATGAGGTCAGAACAGTACTGGAGGAGTAGTTTTCGTCACGGACAAGTGAATTTTGGAAGAGGGGCCTTACAAATCTACCAAAAAGATGGAAGAGCATTGTAAAAAATGAAGGAGAGTATATTTTAGAAAAAAAAAAAGAACTTTGTTTATCATAAATTTGAAAAATAAAAGAAGTATAAAAAAACCGCATTATTTATGGGATGATCCAATAGTTTAAGATTTGTTAACAAATAAAAAGTTTTACCAAAATTTTATGTTACTAATTTTTTAATTCTAAAACAGGTACTACTTTCCGGACAGCCCTCGTACTTCTTTTGCTCACGCAATGCCATTCCATTGTCTGATTCCTTTCCTCACTGTAAGCCAAGTTGAATACCTCTACATCTAAACACAACAAATTGTTTGAATTATGGAAGAAGACCATCATTACTCTAGCAACCCTTCTGATGAATAACCAACTTTCATATGTAAATACTTTATCATAGAATATTTCTATTCAACGGTTATCCCAGTAAAATTTATAAACTCTTTTAAAAATGGCGCGTTATTAAAATTTGTATATACTCACACTTTTATCTTGTATTTTATTTTCAGCATTACCGGTACCTGAATAGATTTGGAAGCAAAGATTTTGAAGGGGCCGAATATCAATCCTGGTACCTCTTACATGCTAATTGATGACTACCAGCTTACTGACTGACTGTGGTGTCAAATTGTCATATAATTGCTGATATTTTTTATTATTTATACATTCTTAATAAAACAATTTAATATTTCATTTTATTTTAAAAATAGCTGCCTCCGGTGAATTTTGTATTAATAAAGAACTTAAAATATTTTTAATGTTTATCTAATGCACCTTCCCCAGATTGAAAAGGAGATCCAGGTTCGAATCCCGGTAGCGCAACAAAAATTTTTTTTGAAAAAATTGATTTTATGTGTATATTTTTATAATTAATACTAGCATGCCCGCACAGCTACCACACGGTAGCAGACGTATCCTGCAGAGACGCAGTACTCTGTTTTCAATCTCACCCAACAAAAAAAAAAAAACACTTTTCTCGGTATCTCAGAATTGGAAGAAACAGAGCCGACGTACATAGCCAACAACCTAAGGTGTGGTGGAGAAATTGTGCAGGAGCTACACAGACTCACCCCGCGCACCTAAAAAAAATACCACTTTTCTCGGTATCCCAGAATTGTAAAAAATAGACCCGACGTATACAACTAACAACCCAAAAGGGTCAAAGGCCTGATGATCTTTGAGAAGCGTTAGGTTAGATTACTAACCACGTAAAAAAAAACACCACTATTCTCGGCATCCTAAAATTGTAAAAAACAGAGCTGACATATACAACCATCAACCCATCTCTCCAGGTTTTAATAAAAACAAACATTTTGTTAATACTCATTGATAAAACCATGAAAAGTGATTTGACAGGAAAAGAAGAAGAAAAATAAAGGAAAAGAATAATAATCCATCACTCATCGAGCTTGTATGAGAAGATGTATGAATGTGGTTGAGGCGAGAATTATGTGTCAGGACAGAAGAGTGTGGCGCTCTATCCTCTCTGTCTACCCCGGAAACGGCGTGATGGTAAGTAAGTTACAGGTTTATCTATCACCAGAACTGTTCAATCTAAATATTGAATAACAGACGCGTAAAAGAACAAACTCCTTCGACCGGTCTGTAGTAAGACGGGCGTATTTAAGTCACGTGTACAACTGCGAAATAATAATTAATTCAATTACGCTTTTAAAAAATCATCATTGTGTCGTTCTAGACAAAACCTATAAAAATCCAAAAAAACGTACAGAAAATTTTTCTAAGTATAATGTATGATTTTACCTTAATTAACCAAATTCCGGAGTGAAATCATCAATTTTATCTTGTGCGGGAAAATATAAAATATCTATGACTATTGTAAGCTGTGAAATCTGAATCTCGATACATGACATAAAAAACGCGCGAAAATCAACAGCTGTTTATTACAATGCCGAGTCGAAATAAAGTCATACATTTGAAACGTCAAAAAAAAAATTGCGCGAAAATTACGCACTGCAATAATGACAGGTAAAACAGCTGTTTATTTAATTTTCAGGCAGCCATGTATGAAATGTAACCAATGAGGGTATTGACCAATTACAGCCCACGGTTGCTGCTTGAAAATATGAAGTGTTGCGTTTATTAAGAAAAAATATCAAGCATTTTCTTCAATTCATTTGTATGTAGGTAGGTACGTCGATTTTTCAAATAAAAATTACGCGTTTTTTAGATTTTAAAGGCGAATTTTAAACGATAGAAGCTTACAAATACGAAAATAAATTATATTCCATTGTGATGTATGCACAGATGTAATAAAATTATATTTTGGTCGTAAACTCGCAGCGAAAAGCTCAAAAACACGAAATTTTACTTAATCAAGCTTCACAAATAAATTAGAAGAAGAAGATTATTTTTTAAAGTGTGCAACGATACTACTCATCGGTGGCAATTGCTAAAAAATATTAAAATGATTTTAGCTCTTAAACTCGCAGACTTATAAGCGAATGAAAAAAAAGTTAGGCTAAATAAAAAGTTAAATTTTCCAAAAATCACCAAACTAAAAGAGTTGTAACAAATAGAGGAGAAGAAGAAGAATGAAAAGAAAAAGATGTAAAGACTCAGTCAACCTTCGGACGTCTGGGAAAAATATCAGAATGCGGATAGAACGCCTAATAAGCGAGATATTAACCAAAACGTGTGTGACAAAATCGGTTACATATAAACATATAAACATATAAACATCGCGAAATAGGGCCTATAACTTTAATATATATGATGATGATGATGATATGATGATGATACGTTTAATTAGTATTTATCATATTTTTTGAAATAATAGTTTTAAAATTAATTTTCTGAAGCTGTCTCATCGTAATCTTTGACCTCAGCGTCGATAAAGTCATAAATTCAACGTGTTACCTGAATAATATCACTTTAACTCTATTAAATCATTTCTTTAAGGATTTCAAATTCACCGCCATCTCAGCCGGCATCGATGCTAGCAACATAATGCTGCCGCTACAGGTCTGGCTTGATTCTTCACGAACAATTTCTCTTCCGTTCCACCACTTCACCATGGGGCAATTTTGCCTAACCCATGCGCGCAGGGCGAGACCGCCGACTCGCTTAAAATAAATAAAAGGCTTCGGATTTCTGTAATTTTGATTGCTAAAAGCCGCTTGCTGAATGTGAGAAATCCAAATTTATGTTGAAAGCCTAAATTTAAAAAATTGGATACAAACAATAGAAATAATAACACAAATTTAACTAAAAATAACCGCAAACAACACAAAAGCACGAATATGACGTATGTCAAACCTTGTTGTAGCCTCAACCACTGCCTGCTGGATCTGGCTGGACCAGAAAGGTAAAAGGTTGTAAGCTGCTGATAACCTTTTACCTTTCCTACTTACTTTCCCTTTGTGGGTTACAACAAATTAAAAAACAAAATAAATTATGTTTCCAGTCATGTGAGACTTATAACTTTTTATTTCTGGAGAGGAGAATGGTATCTTTCAGTTTGTGTAATAAATCGATTTAGAAAAAATTGAGGGTTACAATCTTTTACCTTTCCACCGTGCAAAATACTTGTAGGTAATGAATGTTAAGTAGATGAGTTTGTATATTTGATAGAAATGGAAAGGCTAAAAAGATATCGAAAGGAGGTGACTGCAGGAAACAAAGTGAACAGCGCTTTGAATGGAATTGTAGCTAATGGAAACTTGTCAACCGAGGTAAAACTAGCAGTACACAATGGAGTCCTGGTACCGACACTGACGTATGGAAGTGAGGCCTGGAGTTGGCAGAAGAGGAACGAAAGTAGACTTAATGCAATGGAAATGAGATCGCTTAGGCGTATGTGTGGCAGATCCATTTATGACATAGTAAAGAATGGAGAAATGTGGAAAGAATGTAAAGCCAATCTTAATATAGTGAGTAAAATTAAAAAAGGATCACTAAGATATTTTGGTCATATGGAACGGATGAATGAGAAGAGAATGGTAAGGAAAATATATGATGCATGTGTAGAAAGGTTGGTTTGTGTTCTCGTGAAAACCATTTCTATCCGAACATGTTTATTCTCATCGGGGAGAAGCCACCGAGAGCAAGAAACAACACAGAAGACGTAAAGGTTATGTATAAAAAAAACGACGCACGGTTAGTGAAAGGTGAGAGTCGGGATGTGCATCTCCGGTCCGGTCGGTTCGGGTACTGGCGCCGCGTCCTTCGCCGACCGCCTCCTCCGCTGCGGGTATATTGGTGCACATCTGTGGTGCAGGTGTGTCATACCCGCTGGACGGTGCAGTCCAGCTTACCTCGAACGTTTCCGCTTTATACGCGTGGAATGGTGCAATACCAAAGAATGACAAAACGAGGGACATCTGGACGATGCATGCGAGCCACCACACATGTGTTGATGGCACCAGAAATAGGAGATGTCTACGAAAGACTTGGTGCAACCAGGTAAACCAGATACTGGAGGATGATCCTGTTAGAAACCTCAATAACCGACGAGCTTGTATGAGAAGATGTATGAATGTGGATGAGGCGAGAACTGAGTGTCGGAACAGAAGAGTGTGGCCCACTATCCTCTCTGCCCAACCCGCGGAAAAACGGCGTAAGTTAAGTTAACCTTTCCACCGTCTATGTGATGATTCGGATGCGAAAGGTAAAATAAATCCTTAAAACAATAAAAAATTAATGAAAAGATCCTGAATCTCATAATTCAAGGCAAAATTGTCGACAGAAGAAGCCCTGGTAGACGAAGGACAGCCTGTATGAAGAATGCAATGGCAACATGATTACTAACATTCGGTAACCAGACAACACTAGAAAAAGAAGAATAAAACACTATTTTAATATTTTATATCATTAATATAATAATAATAATAATAACATATATTCAATAATATATAATACATATGTGATACAAAATATACTAACTACATATAACTAAACGGTGCACACAAGTTTTGAGCGATAACTTTTAACGTACATTCCAATACAAATTACATTAAATACTAATTAAATACCTTTTCCATGAAGTATTTTCACTAAAAAATTATAATAAAATCAAACCAATTACATTTTTAATTTTTGATTTCAATAAATGTAAAGAAAACTATTCAAATTACCGTAGACATTTTGTGTTTAAAACGCAATCCATTTTGCACACTTATATGATGTTAAATCTACGCCACCATAGAAGATTTTAATGTTCTATCTATGGTTGAGGTACTTAATTAAAAAATTATTAATTTATTATTTCGTTTATTTATATATATATTTAAAAAAAAAAAACAGCTATGCGGATGAATAAGATGGTATAAAATTTAATAAATTCCTACTTATGATTTACGTTAGGTTAGGTTATTTATAATAGTAATAATGGTTTTGATTTTCAAATAATCATTTTCATTTCCATACTCCTGACAAAAATTAAACTAATATAATATATTATTTTTGTAAAAGTCAAATTTTGAGTAAAAAAACATCCATCAGAGCACGCGACATCTCAAACTTGTTGCCGTTTGCCGTAAGTTGAAGTAAAAAATGTCTACGTGGTGTTTTAAAATATATTTGTTTATTTTTTATCTAAATTTGAAATGTCGAGCGCTCCGGCCGACTGTTTCGTTTATTCTCGGAGTCTTACATCTAAAATTATTACAAACATTTTCAGGAAAGATATCATAAGTACAATTTCTTATCCTAGGTGTGTAGGCCAATAGAATACTTCAATATCTGGACATTAAACACTTATAATATAAATATTTCAACTGAAAATTAGTGATAAAATATCATAGAAAGTTTAAAGAAAAAATCTTTGTCATTCACAATGACATGGTCGTGTATTCAAGAAGACTTTCGCATATTGGCTCGATTTGATTACTCTGTTAAATCACAAGACAATTTATTTTGAACGGAATATAATCAATATTAATTTTAAATTCTGGGTAATCTCTTCAAATCAATGTTTAATTTTTTTAATTTCAACAGTCAGATATCAAAAAAATAAATCTTAACCAACATTGTTAAACTAGAATGAAAGAAATTTATTGTTTTGCAACCCTTGCGCATAGGGGTGGGTTGTAAATGTTAACAAGAGGCTCGCGTGATCTCAGAGCTACTGATTCATAGCGTTATTTTTACCTGAGTATTCTTTTTTTTATCACTTTTTCAACATCAACCATTTAAAGCATTGATTTATTATCTTCTCGACAATTGGTTGGTGGAGCTCTTTTAGAAGAAATTGAAAGTATTACGTTTCACAATATTTTTAAATTAGACCAACACAGAAGTGATAATGAGAATATTATTTTTTTCTTAATTTAATATATTGATCCAAATCAAATTTATCAATGGGCTATCGCAAGGCTCTTCAAGCCACCTCCATCCCACCCGTGCTTATGTCAAACTATTTAACTATTTTGCAATTATTAGCTTCCCTTCTATCTCTACCATGATCAAATCTATTTCCTCTCTTAATCTATGCAAAAAAATCTTAAAAGTTTGTAATTGCATGTACTAAAAACAATGACATGAATTTATGGAGGTATGGATGATATTTCATGTACAATTGTTTGCTGTTCTGTGATAAATAAGTATTCAATTTATATATTCACAATTAAATAATATAAGTCATCGCCATTCATCATAAAAAACCTAGATTTAAAATCAGTTAAACAGATTAAATATCCGGGAACAAATATGACGAGGAATAAATAGCGTTCTAGAAAAAAAATAGATTGCAGGTCTTCGAAAATAAAGTCTTACGCAAGATTTACGGCCCAATATGTGACAACCTAACCGGAGAATGAAGAAGATTAAATAACCTGGAACGTATGGAATGATATACCGTCCTAAATGTGATGAGGAAGGTTAAAACAAGGACAGGGCGTGTAGCGAGAGAAAATAAGTCTTGTAACATGAGCAAAACCCTCCTAGAATCGAGACCGAGGGGAAACGGCATCGAGGTGAATGTTTTTACGAATACGGCGCTATAAAAATTATCCAATGTTATTATTAAGACCAAGACGCAGATGTGTGAATGATGTCAAGACAGACCTTCAAGAGGCAGTTGGGTGCTCAGGAGACTAGATCACGGACTTCCGAGTCCCATAAGACTGTTAAAAAAGAAAATTCAAAATAATTTAATACTTGTTATGTCCCGTGCCTCGCTTCCTTCCTACCCTGTCCCGCAATTGACACAACCAATGTGAATAAGCGTTCTCCAACTATTCTATACTCTGCACAATACAAATAATGTTATTAATGCTAGCTCCAACCAAGATTTCCATTAATTTAAAATTTATATTCCTTCGAATAAGGTATTTTGTTAAAATATTGGATTAAATAAAAAAATTAACACAAGTTGTAATGGATCAAAAATAAAATCTTTCTTTCGGACCATAGCAATCACTAATTACTTTTGAATTCAAGTCAGCTCGATGAAAAAAGGTGCTCTAATGGTAATATAAACATCACAGTAGAAATTTCTAAGAATCCGTTGTGGGAAAAATATTACTATAGTAATAAGGCTTGTGAAAGTATAAAATTGAAAATTCCAAGAGTTGATTTAGGCCAGCGCCAGGGTGAGCTGACCGATAGTGATAAAAATAAAATTGAATTGAAGAGTTAATTAGATAAAAAAATATATCTTCACCGATGTCGAGATCTATGCTTTCTACATATTTTTTTTAATTGGTTCAAATTTACAGCAGATCATTTTAATTAGGCGTTATTGCAATATTATTTTTAAGCTAAATAATCTTTATTATTATAAAAAATATAACTTATACTAAAGCAGGGCGAACAGCATTCGGAGTTCGCTGGGGGATTTTAAAAATCATATCTAATGTAATCACGGGAAGTCGTAAACTAAGATGGAGTGACAATGTACTAAAAAAATATCTTCCTTATTATGCATGAGACTTGTACGCGTAATGAGCGTTGTTTCATTGCCGCGTGTATATTTTACGTAGAATAAAACAACTCTGAGATGAGAAATCAAAATACCATCAGAGATCCAAAATTACAGAAAAACAGAGATCACTGGAGGAAACCTCTTGGGGAGGTCAAGAACTGAAGTTGTAGAGCCAATATTAGTCGAAATATTGTGAATCATGCTGGTATTAAAAAGAAATTTCCTATTTCAATCAAAATGCCTCAATGAATTTTATTTGTGTCTTACATTGGATTAAAATTCAACCCCGGGTCAAAAATCAAGTCTCATAAATTGTAAATAAAACTGTAAACTATTTAAAATATAATTTTCTTATACTATTTTATCACTAATTTTAATAGGCCTTTGTTAATTTAATATGTTCACCAGCGATCCAAGGTCTAAAATGCAATAGTCTACATAATTTGTATATATTTTCAAATAAACAACTAGGCATAAAGCTCTAAAACACATACAATAAAAAATTATATGTGCAAAAATGTAATAACTGTATTAGAATTCGAATAATTTTAATTTATTGAAATTACCCAATATTTTAATACCTAATACTTATACACCGAACTTTAATTTATTTACAAATTTCTTAGAGTTGATAGGTCTTCTTATATCGTTAATAACCACAGCTGATGTGATAATTAATCGTGACAAATTATGTCAACCATTACATTTCACATGGGAAAATTTAACATTTAAAAATGTATTAACAGGAGACTTATAAGAGGGGCTTCGTCCAATCAAAACATAAATATATGTGATGAAAATGATAATTATTATTATTATAAAAACAATAAGTCGCCTGTTATTATTACAATGCTTTACTTTGCTTATTAAAATGGTCAATAGATTTTTGGTTACAAGATAACACTGACCACCGATCATGAAACACATTATTTATGTATTGATTTGTAATGATAATCAGAATTTAACCTGAGACGGTTCATAAAATAAGCTTATTTGATAAATTTTCGTAAGATTTGTGAATAATTTTCCTGTTTTATTACATAGCTATCAATTTTTTTATTGTAATTTAGTATTACAATTCTAAATGTGTGATTTTGTCAATTATAAAATATGAATACTTGTTCGTATAACGTGAAACGTTATCGAATCAATATTAATGTATTATATATATATTTTTTAAATTGTATAAATACAATTAGTATTCTCATGGTTTTATGCGTACAGTTCACTGAGAAGAAAGGATGGTAGAAATAACATTTTAAGATTTATTTTGTTAGAAAACGGTTACTTAGCATTGTTCTTTGTGCAGGTAGGTACTAGGCACATATTATTTTTTGATTTTAAATTTTTAGGAAGGTACCATGTAGGTACTGAATTCACAAAAAAGTTTTTACCTACCTACCAGGACGTGAATTTTAATATGTCCTAATTCAATTGAATAAAATATATAGTCACCACGGCAACGAGTGTGAGATATTTGCTCGGTAACTTTTTCATCACAAATTTTTCGGAGATTACAAAATTTTATATTTAATATTATCTTAATTTTAAAGTTACGTGTTGTGTGGTCAAGCTGACGAAATAATTCCGTAATCAAATCCTTTCAATAGTTAAGAAAATACAAAATATTGGTCCATATTCGCAAAACACGGATTATTAGGTTGATGCATAATTATTCAATGAAAACAACGTATTATATATGTACAATTATCATTTGGGGCGTAGTCAACATCAACGTCAATTACTTCTTCCCATTTGCTTGGAAGACAGTCGATTCCACGAGCGAAGAAGCACTGGTTTTTTGAGGCAATCCACGATTTGACATCCTCTAGACTTTGCCAACATGACAACTTTTCAGGGAGGGAATCCTATCTCTCACTAGAGATGGATTCAATCACAGTGAAAACGATTTGGTTCTTTTTGCATTGTCTTTTCAGTTGAATGGCAGTATAAAGGCGATCAAGCTGGGCCAGGTACACGTCGCTGTTGATGTTACTACCTTTAGCCATTTCCGTCAGGGATTCGCTACTCCTGACACACATCATCATCATTCCACCAGCACCACTGGCGAAAAAACGTCACGAAAAAAACGGCAGATAATTATGCATCAACCTAATATGTAGTACGTTATAATTTTTTAATGTAGTGAAAAAGTGAGTTAAGAAGACAGCGAAGTTAAAAGAAGAATAAGCGCAGTGCTACGTACCTTGTATAGTTCGGCGGAAGAGAAATGGAAATTATGGATCGTTGTAAATTAGCAGTGTTCGAGTCAGTTCTATGGGCACCAAACAGGAGTTCTCATTAAGTGAGCATTCGAGAATCCAAGGTTTCTGAGAGTGACGGGGGTGACATTGTGGGACTAAGTGATGAGCTCCACAGTTAGCGTAAGGCCTCAGTGCACGTTTGAATCAAGCGTTCTGCAGGGCAGGGTGTGCAGCATGCACAGTTATGTTTATGAATGCGGGTGTCCTGAGTGGCAGCTAATTAGAGCAGTGGCAAGAACGTGGCTGTTTGTGTTCAGCGTCGTGTGCAAGTTCAAAACAGTTTGTGTTTGAACAGCGTTTAGTGTTGACGTTTGAGATGTCCTTTGAACAAATACTATGTGTAATTCAGTTAAAGCTTGAAATATTGATATTTTTTTTGATATATAGTCAAAGTTTGACATTGACATTCTTGTATATTTGTGAAATTTGGTTTCATTCAATCTTAAACTATTATATAATGTTGAAAATTTTTCAGTCTTTTCTTTGTTGAACAATGACACTTGGACATTTTTATTACACAAATCAAATTTTAAAAATGAATTTTCTTCCAAATCATATCGTCAGCCACGATCACACTTCAAATATGACCGTCTCTCCTGAACGCTGTGTGTTGACTGAGGACAGATAATGAACGCTCTAATGTCACATGCTCCGAACGCTACACACCCCACACTTACTCCCTTACTCACTCAGGCCTTACGCTTATAGAGAACCCCTGCTTCTTCTAAAGAGATCATAGATAAGTTGGTTTACATACATAATACAATCAGAACACCGGTGAAAAGATTATGCCAATGGATTTTCTCAGATGGAAGGCACCCAGTGGCAAGGTATCCAAGATAAACAGATGGATAACCTGTGTGAAGAGGTTTGGCCTACAATGGGATGCAGCCAATAAAGCAGTGAAGGTCAGGGACACCTGGAGGTGCCTTATTAAGACTGTTATGACATATATTTATTTGATGTATAAATATTAATTATTGAATGAAAATAATGCATAGTGCCTTCCCCCCTTCCCTTACCCACCCGGCCGCGCCGCGGATCAGTCGATTGGCGACCTTGAGCCAGTGCAGTTATACGTGTATGGTACAGATTACAACATTATAGTAATTCGAGACTATACTGTGTTGAAACCTTTAACGAAATGGTGAATTAAAATATACAGTCCACATTTTAGAGGTGCCAGCAGAATCCAGATTGTGGTGAGTACCAAATTCCTTCCTGTCCTGACATTCTTCTGGCATCTATGCTTATACGCAACAAAGACAATGACCCTTCTAAGATAATGTCCCGTGTCCATGGATGAGATTCGACTCGTGTGGCGTGTAAAGAAATGAAGAGTTCAGCGCGAAGCAATCTATGAATCATCAGCCCAAATGATTAACAGCCCATGGGCTTTATTATGTTGTCTTGCTAAGTGCCACCAACGCCCAAGGTGGACCATTTCCATACGTGTTTATTTGCATCAATATGTTGCCGGCAATGTGTAGTTGAGCAGTAATATAAAATCAGTATCTGTTCGGAATGACACTTTCAGTATACATGTACCTTTACCGACTCTCAGAGATCAAATTCTCATTGAAAGACCATCATAGATAATGGCCATAAGGGTTAGAAGATGAGACAAGATGAAAATATAAATTAATTAGTAATATCTTCATAGAAAAACAGCCGCCAATACAAATTATTAATAACATTATTTATTTTAAGACTTTATCGAACAGCAGTTGAATAAATAAAATGTAGTTAATGTTGTAACTTATATTTAGACCATTCTCAATGCAATATTCCTCTATCCTGAAAATAGAATAGAATTAAAGAGCACTCCATAAAAAATCACTGTTGTTGGTGAACTCTGATGTACATTTTCAAATGAACTCACATATTATTTATATAGTGACAGTGTAGAAATTTGCAGTTTAATCTTAACTAGTGTATTTAACTATAATAACTTAATTCTTGAAAGGTCTTTTCTGACTCACAAACCAAATGACACAATAGCTGCATAATTTAAAAAATTCTACTTAACATATTCGCAGACCCTTGTAATTTTTAAAACCTTCCAGCGGGACATTTATTGTAAAATATTTTGAGAATTACACAGGACAGTATGAAGTCATATTTTTGTAGAGACACAATCATAACTTGCTGTACATTCGCATGCATTTCATTAATCTTTTCACGACGTAACTTAATTCGACTGATTAATTTTCAAATGAGAGAATATAAATTGACAATTACAGACGTCACATCCACGAATGTGTTAGGAAAGATGGTTTGGGCATGTGACGCAGATGGTAAGGAAAATACACAATGAGAAATAAAAACCTGGCGTTAGAAAACCACAGAAAGTATAACAATTGATAACCTTATTTGAGATGTATTGCTGAACAAGGATGTTACGCATCCTGCGGACAGCACAACACACATATCCAACCACAGATTCTTTAAATTCTTTGACCACATTATGTGTCAGCCTAGAAAGGGAGATTATCCTGGTCACAACCATGGGCCGAAGAAAATCTGAAAGAGTGCCACAGCAGTGAATAAATGGCTGGAGAGACCCTGGAGCTGGAGTCAGCTGAGAGGGCGACCCAGGACCGGGACTTGTGGTGGTGCATTACGAGCCGAATCTCATCTGTATATAATGTAATGAAGGAGGAAAGAAGGTGCGGATGGACCAAACAAAAGCGACATGTTAGAAAAATATGGCATCTAAGACAACAAACTTCCTGTTCCTGAAGAGGCAAGCAGCCAGGAAAGAACAAGTGTCCGGCTATGACAGTAATACTGATTATCAAAATATCAAACCACTCACTTGAAATTAGTGACCCATCGCAGTTCACCAGTAATACACAATGATCTTCTACAGAATACATTCCCTTAATCGTGACAGTATTTTAGACTCTTAAAAAAGTAGACCAGAATTAGAAATAAAAGCTTAGGCAATATTTTTTTCTATTTTTGAGGTAGGTATATTCGTCTTGACAAAATTGCTAAATTATCTAAAATTTCAATTGCATAATTGAATCTATTTTTCCTTATTTACTAATGCAAATTAATGACTGATGAATCTGATAAGTTTGGCTTAGTTTATCTGAATTTTTTTTTTTATATATATAAAAGCGTGCATTACTTTGAATATTCATATTCAATCGTCATCCATCTTTCAAAAAGCTGTATCTCATGTTAAAATTGAGTCACGACTGAAGATACATTGCCCAAACACATGCCCATAATCCATTCAAACAGGCATTTGACATAACCACTCTTACTTCGATATGTCATTTTTACGAATGACAGTAATAAGTTATTACTTATTACTATTTTTATGGAATAAATACATTTCAGTGTCTTTAAATCAAAAGAAATCTGTAAGATTTTTTTTTTATCATTTTTCAACAGTGAAATATTCCACACAATTTGTTAATACATCATCTGCCGTAAAATCAACAAATTCGAAATACACCTCATTGAAAGATAGACAATGATACAACAAAGTTCTGAATGAAGAATGTTACATAAAAATTTGATTTAAAATACTCTATTATCAAGAGATGTCATTAGATGACCTACTCATTCATATAACATCACCAGACACTAGACTTTTATCTTAGGTGACACCACAGACTACCAAATATAGACATGAATTAACGCAGATTCCTTGTTTCGATATTTTCAATTTGGTATCACACACGTGATCACTATGGTGCCACTTATGTAATCAAATAGCTCTGCGATTTTTTAAAAATATATGACTCGATTGGAATGAAAATTTAAATACTGACAATATAATATGCATTAATGTAAAAAATACGTCTTGTTTACACAAAGATTTAATTTTCAAAGACTAAATACTTTTACAACTATTGCTCCAAACCCTTCTCCTATATGTACACTTTATTTCATGTCTATTCATTTACTTGTCTGTGGGGTACAATCAACAAGCGGTCAATACAAAAGGAGAATTGATAAATACGACATGAACCTAAGAAGGAAAAAATAAATATGTTCTATAACTTTGAAATGTTGTGTTGGTATTGTATTATGCACACACCATGCGAGACTCTATTCTTGAGGAACTCTGTATTGAAGGAACACTCCACAATAAACAGGAACACAAGGCCCAGGAAAACTAAAATTGAGCTTGTTGAAATATGAAGAAACTCTCTAGGGTACAGAAATTAACTATAAAAAGCTTAAAAAAAATGTGTCAATGCAACGCAAGCAGGATATAATAATTTGTGCACTAATATATTTTCTTACATCTCGGTAATAGAGCCTTTTAAGTCAAATTTATATTTAATATTTTTTTATTCAGAATTTTATGTTACATCTATATGTATTCAAAAAAATTTCATGTTTTTAAGACACCTGTATGTATTAGGTCATCCCGTAAATAATGCAGTATTTTCAATCCTGGTGGAACAAAATCCCATCATATTGAGGAACTAGCAGAGAAACTTGGATTTGGTCATTCAATCATTCATCGACCAAAAATCAGCTAATTGGGTCAATGGGTTTCTCACAAACTTTCAGAGTCTAATTGCATACAGAGAGTGAATGTGTGCTTTTTTTTGCTGTCACATCTCAGGAATGAACCTTTTTTGAACCGAATAGTGAGAAATGGGTTTTTTATAAAAATGTCAAGCGCAAAAGGAAATGAGTAGGCAAAGGAGAAAAACCGGCCCCCCAGGCTAAAGTTCTTCATCCACATACGGTGTTGTTATCTGTTTGGTGAGATATGAAACGTTTAGTTCACTTTGAACTTTTAAACCCAAATCAAACGATAACAAAGGAGTTCTACTGCGAGCAGCTTGAGTGGCTTAAGTCACCTCTAGAAGAAAAACGATCGTCTTTGGTTTCAAGACGAAAGGTGTTCTTTCATCAGGATAATGCTCGGTCACATATTTGATGACATTACAAAGGCTGGAGCAGTTTGAATAGGAAATGATGCCCCACCCATCATATTCGCCGAGCATTGCCCCATCTGATTATCAAAAAAACGAATTCTGTAGACGAGATCAGAACAGTACTGGAGGAGTTTTGAAAGAGGAGCCTTTCAAGTCTACCAGAAAGATGGAAGAGCATTGTAGAAAATGAACGAAAGTATATTTTAGATTAAAAAAAGATGTTTATCTTAATTTAGGAAAATAAAAAAAACACATTATTATGGGATGACCCAATAAATTTTCAAAAAATCTCAATGTTTTTTAGTAGGAAAACAAAATATTTATAAATTATATATCAAATAGTGATGAGTAGTGAGAGTTAATGAAAAATCAAATCTCACGTCAAGCATATCTGCCTTACAATATAATGTCTTCATTTTATATAATATTTAATGTATTCCAATAATAATTCATCAGATACTTTCAATTTAAATCAACCTCTCGTAGATTTCTACCACAGATGAGTATTTTTTAAACAATACTATTATTTATTTTGAAATAAGCATTGCAAAAAATGCAGTATGATCTGATTTGTTAAAAAAAAAAACAGCCTGATTAAAAATATATTTAAACAAACAGTGGTGCAAAAGGAAAGGAAAATAAAAAAAAATAAAACAAAACAAATCAAATAAAAAATCATTTATAATTTGTATAAAATAATAAGAAATAATATATAAAATATTACAATCTCTTCAATATTTTGAATACGACATAAAAATCTCCTATCAACAAAAACCAAAAACATCTCTAAACTATATCATCAAAAATTATAATCATTTTATATAAAAAAAAAAATACAAATATAATTACAGTTATAATAATATAAGTTTCCATTTTACTATTTATAAAATCAAATATACTATGGCTAGCTGCATTATCCCTAAGTAATTTACAATACATAACCATTATTTATTAGCAACGCTCTCATCACAAATTCACTATTAATGTAATTGAACGCAGCGTGATCGCTAATAGTGACCAAATGCACATAGGAGTTAATTCATTTAATTATTTTACATAATGTATTTGAATGCCTTAAAAAAAGAAATACTATCCATGAGTCAAAAAAAAAAATACAATTTGTTTTTTTTTCGTTACTTAATTATCGTATCGGTGGCGAAGTATTGCATTTTTTTTTACAAAGTTAATTTTATGTCTCAACTTCTAGAGACTTCTGATACATATGCCCCGCTTTGTAAAATTCAAAAGCGTTTAACGTACCTTTGTAGAAAGAAGTAATTAAAACAGGTGTAAATACTTTTAAAATCCAACTTTTAGCTGAGGATTTTCTGTCACCGTTTACTTAAAAATATCATCTTCATCATTCACCGAAAGTCTATCAAAACAAAGTGTTATACAAGTCAAAATCACTAGAATGAATCTACTAGTCAATTTTGACATTTTGTATTACTTCACTTTATCATACACCATTACTTCTTTCTACAATGTTAAATTTTACGAAACACATGCATTTTCCCTAGAAGGTGAGTTATAAACTGGAAATAACAAAAATACCCAAAACAAAATTGATCTATTGAATAAATGACTAAATTTCTCTACTCCCAAGGCTTCTGGTTCCATTTCACAAATCACACCCGCACGTTCAATACAATCTGTATGACGGAACTGACAAAAATCAATTCCTCAACCAAAGGCCAAAAAAAAAAAAACTATTCGCATGTTCGTTACAATCACAAAACATGATATTCTCACATTTTAATAAAAAATAATGTACTCTAGCGGAGATAGGTGTCTGTATTGGTATAATACAAGCGTGTGGCATCCTATTCCACAGATGAATGCTGCACGGTATCGGCAAGTGTAATTTTAATTGATAATTGATCGATTCATTTAAAATTAGTGTTGATACGTATAGTCAGCCGTATTGCTTTCTACGTAAGCTTGGTCATTTTTTTTATCGTGAATATGGAAAAAAATATATTTAAATGCAGATGCCGCTTATACCAAGCGAAAAATTTATATATAAAAAAAATAGCAGCAACAAATATTACATTTAAATTCTGTTTATTACTCATACGAGGCAAGTACATACTATTTACGGATGTAAGCGTTTAAAACTGGCAAAGTGTATAATGGCAAGATTATTATTACATTCTCACGAAGCGCTGTATTCTGAAAACTGCTTCAAATAAAATGATTTGAGTTAATAAAATGGCAAATTTTCAATTGTACTATGTTTTTCAACAGTGCCAATACATACCATTGCACTACAAGACGGGACTAATCTTCATTCTAAAATTAAATGGAAATTTTAATTGCTGTAGAGGAATGAAATATGCAAACGGCTTTATTAACATTGTCGAATTCAGCATATTTTTCTTTATTGAGATACATAGAATACATTTTTTCGGAGGCTTCCCGGGTAAAATGTGTTTTCAGGAGGTTCACAAGTGGGAGTGTGATATTTAAGAATAATTTTTTTTAATAAAAATGTATTTCATTTTCAATTTTAGAGCATAGTTCTATGTTTAAAGCAAATTAGATGAATTGATTATAAAGATACCCAGAAGAAATGTTACCACCGGGATATGAATCTGAAATTTTTCCTCGCCGGGAAACTGCATTACCACTTACGCTTTGTGAACCATTTAAGTTTATTAAAATTTTTAGTGTTTTATAAATGATGTGTCTATTATCGTTGTTACGGTTAGTTAGTATGAAATCGATTGTGAATAACATGTAATTGATAAAATAAATATCGTTTATCCACAAAACAAAAGAAAGCTGTCTGAACTCAAAATAAAATTCAAACGATGTTTGAAGGAAAACATATATAGGGTGGTACGATATATGTGTCTGAGGTATGTCTATATTTTATGTTTTTGCAGAAAAAATCTTTTTAAAAAATGTAATTTGTGTATATTTTTCACAATGGATTAATTAATTTAACGCTTGCATGTTCATAAATATCCATTTACAGAGAATGTAAAGGATATATAATTTTTTTTTTTGCAATGTTGGTTAATTTTACAAAGATGGTTTTCGTAAAATACGAAAAACAGTCCCCTGACAGCAATTGAAATTTCTAGTATCAATATATTCAACCCTCTTTACGTGTCAAACAAAAGTGCATTAAATACATTTTGTTAAACCACAACATTATAATTTCTGAAGTCGCTCCATGAACAGACATATTGTAAATCGATTAAATAGAATGAAAAAAATGTTGATACGCAAATGCCAGAAAAATTATCATCTTATCCTACAAGACATGATATGGTTCCACCTCATAGCATTGCCAATATATCGACATCTCCTTCATTATCATAACAAATCGGTAATTTTTAGTTGTTCTAGTATTTCACGGGTATTTAATACAATTATAAATGGCGTTAATTTTTTTATACATATTAAGGTGTTAACATAAAGCAGTGTCTTTTAAGTTTAAAAATGTGCACCAAAAACGTAACAAATTTCTGCTCAACAAGATATTGTGTTTGCTTTTATGTTACAATTGTATTTATTATTTTATTTGAAATACGAAATGACACTATTCATGTTAACACCCAATGACCGTGTTCATTAGAACATAATAGAATCACAATACAAAAAAAAATTACTCATAATCGTAATTTCATCATTTTCGTCTCCTTTTCATATGAAGGTTGAACTCGACGCTCGACAAGGCGCTTCCATATCATAACTCATACCAGCAGCTAGATTTTTGACCACGCTCTCTAGAGATACGTATTTGGTGACCATATATTAAAGTAAGCTTATACATTGCTTTAAAGACAGTCAGTTTCTCAGACAGTCAGATCAAGTCTCCTATCATTCTATCTGTTTCACCTTTGTGATTCCCATCGCAAAAAAACACTCATACCGATATCAAAAAAAATTGCTGCCACTTAAAATATACATAAAAAAAAAAAAAAACTAGAACAACTACAAACAATATAATTATTAATTGCAACACTTTATGTAAGAAGGGTTGATGTTTCCAAAAATTAATGAAAGCAGTTGGCTAAACAATAAAAATAACTCAGAAAATGATAGCTTGAAAGTGATTTAACAACATTATAAATACTAAAAGAAATCAAATATTTTTTAACAAGGTCTCTTTATATTAAAATGAAAATGTACAAATCCACTAAAGTTAATTACGTGTATTTCATTTTTGTAGTAATAATAGTTGCCGTTGATATCTATGAACTAGACTAAACAAATCAATACAAAATTTGAAAAATTAGATTAAAAAATGTATATATAAAAATGGCATTAAAATAAAACAAGAAATGTAATTAGTGAATTATGCTGATTACATTTTATGGGTGCTTTGTATATTTTAGGCCTACTGGACAAGGTTTTCATTCGTCTATTATGCTTAATAATTTGTATATTATAATAATTATTATATATATAAAACTTTACATATAAATAATATAATCTTAGTATTTCACTACATCATACTGATTTACATAACTAGTGATATATATAATATGACAAAGGCTATGTAGTTTTGTTTTTCAGATTGTGATTTTTTTTCAAATATCACATTGATATTTTCCTATAGTTTTTGCACTGTTCTCGTGCTTGTCAATCGTTTGTCGTAAATAAATCAAAAACGTCAAGGCGTAGCTGAAAGCTGTCACGGAATAAAACTCCTAAGTAGAATCGTAAATATCATTTTAGCAGAGTGGCCGCAACAAGCTCACCTGCGGATCCGAGACCTCCACATCAGCAACCGTAAGTTAATTCTATCTTCATTAATTAGCACATGACTCTTAGGCCTACCTTGAAAATAAATATTTTAAAAAGTGCAATTTAAATTTTTTAATAAATCATCAACCTCTAAAGGTGTTTTGCCGTACACGGTATACCATGTCTGTATCTTTTAATCCTGAAAATATAAATTTAACCGTAACGCAGACACTACACTGACATATTAGACAAAAGTGAATGGATATATTAATATATGCGTATATTAATGATACCTTAACGTCTCAATTGGTATAGCATTTTGTTTAATGAGGATGAACACCAGCTGTTACAGTTGCTCAACGAAGTTATCAGTTACATATGTGTCTTAGACACGGGTATGTACTGTGACTGAGAAAAATGACATTTTTGAAAGAAAATTTTTGAAAAGTCTCATTCGGCTGGTTTAAAAAAAAATCATTTTGGCCTAGACGCTATAATATTATTACTCTATACTTTGTTAAGTGTATACAAGTGTCTCTAATTTATTAAATTAGGAAGACTTTGACGGTTGGGCCGTGTGGACAGGATGACCAGGACACAGGAACTTGTGAAGGCCGAAGCTAAGGTGGAGGTCACATGTCTGTCTTAGAAATCCAGAACTGGGAGAGAAATGGCTCATAATAGAGACCAATTCTTAGGAAGCCAAGACCCTTCAAGATTTGTAAAATCAGAAGGGATAACGGCAAGGATAAACTCCAAATTAATAACATGCTCTCATAAAAAGCACATTGTTAAAAACGAGACATGTCTCTTACTGAAATACCCAATCTCCTTTTTAAAATAAGTCAGAATTAAAATAACCAAACTCACTCCTCTATGCACAATTAACTGACAAAAACTTGCTCGCTCGCTTACACGTTAACTTTATTTTTCTGTATTTCGCAAATATTTATTATAAGATAACTGAAATAAAAAAGTTACACACATAACAAGCCTTGCATAATCTAATTCTTTGACTAAATATATTTATTAAACTGACTAAGATAAAATTATCAAACTAGTTTTGAGGCCAGTAAAGTAAATATTTCACGTGGAATCATTGCAAACAGCGTGACGAGTCACATCGCCGAACGTACACATCGTCGGTGATGACGTACCCACATAGCAGCACACTTCACCGCACATCATCGCATTGACAACACAAATGTAACATCGAAAAACAGATTAACATATTTATCGAGGCAAACCCAAAAAGCTTTGCGACAAACTCTAAAAAAAAGTTACAATTCAGACTTTTGTTTCCTAATATTAAGATATAAATATATTTTAAGCAAAACTTTTTTATAAATGTTTAATAATATTTTCTAGCTGCAGATTTAAGCCGTCTTGTACAGTTACAATAATTTATTTGAGGATGCCAAATCAATTAATTAGTAAATGTCAAAATAATACTTATTTTTTTAATATCAATTTGTTCCATTTTAATCGGACACTTGTGTCATATGAATATTTGTAGAAAACGCTGCATTAAAATTTTAAAAATTTCTACATGACGCACTGATCAGGATTCACTCCGCCTCGCAAATATAGAATCTTGGACAACACGTGACATCATCGAATCAAAGTTAAAAACATTTCAAATTAAATTCATTACATTTTGTCACTGTTGCACCGATTTCTTCTCGTGCCTTTTCCGTTTGATGGATGTCTACTACAATCACTTTGTTTACTGCGGCTCGGAAAAGCTCTACAGTAGACTCGCCAAACTATTGTCTCAGGTTCTTCAGCCATCTTCTTCTTCCAGGGCCGCAAATACTTCAAATCGCTTTATCATATCTTTCGAAAATATTTGTGCTTCCATTCCGTAAAATAATACCGAACACAGCATCTGACTACTCGCATTCGTAATCTGATCATAACTACGGAATATGCAGATAGAGGTTGCTCAACGCGGCATTTGATTTCGACAGAACGATCCCATCTTTCATTTATATCGCCGCATAAGATTTCAAATAATGAGTTAAATTTAAAATTACTGCATTTTTCTATTGCTTTCAACAAACGACAGTAATATTGTATGGAAAAGAAATGCCATACAAGAAAAAAAAAACTGTCCCTAATGAAACAGACATTCAACATTATTTTGATCATTCAATTAATTAAATTTGTAAAAGTTTAAATGAAATTGAAAATTGACAGCAGTTATTAAATATTATTTTGCCAGTGACAATCACCTTTATCTTATTAACCAGAGATAATAGACATATACTACACGATACATCTTGAGCTTAACAGTATAAAAAAATGTCCAATTGATATATTGACAAAAGTATAAAACCGTACTAGTAACAATTGGAGTCTTTTATAAATTTATATAACTTATAGTACACACCGATATGCGGGGTCTAAATTCATCTGATTAAGGAAGATTAGTGTACACATAGACTAACCCCTACAGACAATTAAAAGATGGGCAAAACAATTCAAAACAGATTTCATTATACTTCAAGCGATATCCGGTCATATTTTAAAAATAAATACTTGCCCCTAAAACGTCACGTACAATTTTACAAATGAAAAATGTCGCAATAAACACGTTTAAAAATTTTCACACAAAACATGGAATGTGAATGAAAAAAGTAACTTCAAGAATTTCAAAATAAATACAACACACTGGGGAACAATCTTTTCATGGGCAAAATGGTTTTGTGAGATCTTTCGCCCTTTAAATGAGAGAAATAAATTATTATAATTTTTTTTAAACAATTATTTTTGTCAAATTTGAAAAAATAATGTAACTGTAGTCAATCATAAAATAGACCAACCCAAAAGCTGTCGACGTATAAAAATTGAAAAAAATAAAATAATATATAAATAAAAAGAGAACATATTGTCGTTTAAAATATAACAAGCTGCTGGCTACATGGCGCGACTCACTCAATAATAATTTATTTAATTTCTAATTTAGACAGAACAGTGGTATGTGCCCATGATTAATAATAATATATTTTCTTTATACAAGTTATATAATTATATAAACGTTTACGTCACGCTTCAACTGTGCTCCGATAATACCTTAAAAATGTAACTAATGTAGAAACGTGTGATAATGTTTTTTTATTCAATTACATCAATACGAGATATTAATGTTTTCAATTGACAATCTTTCCAAGACGATACCAAAAGTCAATCATATATATAAATATTTTTTTTTAAAAACACTTTTTTTTAAAAACGTCATAAACTGCCTCGCACACCGTTACTGTCCATTTCAGTCAAGTTTATAAACTTGAAAAATATTAGAATATGGCTGATATCTTAAATGTAAGAATTGAGAAATATCAATTCTAATATCTGTTGTTTCATCTAAATGTCCATTTTAACCAACTCGACTGTAAAAACTATTCAGATTCCTTTAAATGTGGGTATGAATCACTGCTATTATTAAGTATGACCAATGAAAATGTTTATACAGCATTGTTGGAATTCAGCACTCAATTCTGAGATCAGAAATAAACATATTAGCTCAATATTACCATTAAAATGAAGTGTTCATTGTATATGAATGATTTTTGTAAAGAAATTTTACTTTTAAAAATCAAGAACCTTCAAAATGAAATGCCAGTTCCAACGTTACAATTATTCGGTCAATTTGATACATGTACGAGTATGGGTTAAAAGGTTATTATTACGACGTATGCCGCAGTAAAAAAAATCATTTTTGTCTCAATCATTCTCCAAATAAAATAATCAACGTTCAATGCATGCAGAATCGTGACCAAATGTTTGAAACAATCGACAGCCGACAGCCGACACCCGAAGCGTCTTATCACTGTTCACTCCCTCAACGTCACAATTAATTTTGATTGCGCATTTGTCACTTTTTTCAGGCCAGCAGTAGAATGATGGTGTGGCGTCAGCCGCGCACGACAGACCCTCGGAGCGAACGGGATCACTAACGCCCCGGTTGGGGGGGTTGCTGCGGAGGCATTCCCGGAGGCAGAGCGCGCCCATTGGGGTTGCCCGCGTTCTCCCCATAATTCATGTCCACCATGGGTATTTCATCTCCCTGGAAAATAATTATTATTAAGCAAAAATTCATTACACTACATCATTCGGCAATCTTTTCAATCCATTTCAATCAATTTCTAATTAAATCTTTTAAGCCAATAATTGTTTGTTTATAAAATGGTACTGAAAGGGTTATAATCGGAGTTTTTAAAATAAGTTATTTGTTTAAAATTGTGCTGCAATCATAATTATGTAGCGACTATTTTACATATTTTTTTTATATGGACTAAAATAAATAAATACTATTTATTGTAATTTTCTATTTTTATTGATTTGTTTATGCTGTATTTTGAAAACTTTTATTATTTTTAAATGTGTGGATGTACCGTATGAGCCTGAATATAACGCAACATCAAATTTAATGCGACACATAAAATTTCAATAAAGATATTTAGAAAAAAAGAAATCTGAATTTAACACGATATATAAACATATAAGCAATTATGCCTTAATTGTTGAATAACATATTTTACATACATACATGTTAACAAAATAAAGTAATGTAAGATAAAATTATGTAGATCTAAAGATACCTAAGAGGAAGAAAAATAAAAAGGAATTTGCATTCTTATATTTTTTTAAAATCTTTTGTCCGTAAGCGAACGTATACTTCTTGAACTCCATATTTCCTTGAAACACTAATTTTGTTCATTCTCTCTGCCTAATTTGCAATCGTCACTTTAAAATTCATATCATAGCTTCTTCCGATACCTTTATTTATTTTTTTGATGACCCTTTTTACTCAGCAATACTATCATTACTCCAACCCTCTTTTTTTATGGACAACAAATAATAAAATAATTAACCATTGCATAAGAAAACATACAAATGAAGAAAGACAATAAAAAGGTCAACCATACACACACCACAGCATAGACAAGTGTCTATGGTCAAAAGTGGGTGGCCGGATACAAAGGCGTAAAACAAGAAGGCATGTTTATAAAACATTCCGATAAGGTGAATCGAGGTAAGTGCGACATATAAATCACCGACATAAACTTCGAACTGTTCTCAAACTTCATAAGATGATGCCATGACTTATTAAACTTTGCTAATAAGATCATTAACCATTTCCTAATTTTTAAAAATCGAAATGTAACCTTTTATGATAGCGAATATTTATAGCATTTTATAAAAATTGGATGAGTAAGTAGAAGCTCTTACCCCAAATTTGGGGTACGAGCATCTAGTTGTATTATTTCTGACAAATTGTTAAAATAATGAAGATGACAATATGAATTATTTTGGTCCTTAATGATGGGTAAAAATTCCTCATGAAATTGGTTAATTATTTTTAAAAAAATAATGGAACTGATGGGATCACTAGTTGAGAAAGTTTCCTTACAAAAATATATGAAGTACCAAACTAACCACTGAGTAGATTGCATTCCCCCATGGCGTAAAATTTATGGGATAAGTATGTCTGATCTTATAAATCGTAATCCGTGGAAATAATCACAAAACTAATATACACATCACAAACTACAACTCAAAATAAAGGTATTTACCTAATATCAGCATCCTGGCACAAAAGATTATCAAGATACAGGAAAGAGTGAAAAGGCACAACTCTCAAGTTGACATCAAACAACTGTCATAATTTGAAATGGTATTACAAGCAAAATAATGTTTGGATTTGTACCATCTCTGCTGTCTCTTCAAATACTGATTTATAACATTTCTTAATAGATTATGGCACTAAAATCCAATTTCTAACGTAATTAGGAGATGTCAATCCACCTACCCCGACTCACCTTACCTAGGTCTCGAATTTAGCTTGAGTCAATATTTTTACAACTAATAAATAAGTCAAAAAATATCGCAATATATTCGGGCTAATACAGTAGGTATATATAATTACAACCAGGCCTCGTATAACACGGTTATATGGTTCCACAAAAACCTCGTGTAATACAAATCCGTGTTATACAAGGTTTGAAGTTCATACAAAATTAGGGTTTGCGTTCCAAAAAAAAAATCGAAAATAGTTTATATGAATATGTACTTTATTTTTTTAATAAAAATATATAAATTTACATATTATACATATAATATAATTTCTCTTAATCGTAATCATGTATTTTATCTATGGATATTTATATAGTCTTCTTTATTATTCTTTTTTTGTAGTCTTCTCTTTTTTCTTCTTCTTTAATATGTTCATATTAAGTTTATTGATGTAAAAAGCCATACATAAATAAATAAATATAATGTAGCATTCATTCATCATCGCTATCACTTAGAATAATTCTATATGTTTTACTCTTTTTCGAGATCGGTTGTAAGTTTTCATCATCGGAGGGCTTTGAATTTCTTGTGGTTTTAGCTTTCAGAAAATCGGTAATAAGCGATTGTCTGCTTTTAGCGTATAAATCTTTACGTATTTCCTTATAAGGTTCCAAAATCTGTTGTAATTCCCTCTTGAATTTCGAACTTCTTTCCATTACAGGATCCTTTTCAATAATTTTTTTTCTAATTTAATAGCCAATTCCAAGCCCTTATTTATAGTTTTTTATGTGAAACATATAGCTACCTCACTGCAACTGCTTTCCGAGTCATTAATTGTGGTAGGTTCATTCAAAATTTTGATTAATTCTCCTTCGTTCAACGAACGATCCTCCAATATTTCTTAAATATCATGGATATCCATGTCATTAAAACCTTCTCCTCCAATACCACGACAAATATTTATTGTCCTTTGGTATTCATCTTCTATTGGTCGTAAAACATTTTCTCCGGAGACTACTTCTGGCTTCGGCTTTTTCCAACAAGAATTTAAAGTTGATTGTTTTATTTCTTTAACGGATGCTGAAACAATATCGACACAATTTCGAATAGAAATTTTTTTCCACGCTTGTGGGAGTGTTATATTTTCACTTTGATCGATGTCTTCTACTATTTTTTCAAATGTTTGACGAATGTAATAAGCTTTAAATGTTGAAATTATACCTTGGTCTAAGGGCTGGATTATAGATGTAGTGTTAGGCGGTAAAAATAACATTTCAACTTTAGGATGTTTTAAATCTTGCGGACGTCCTGGCGCATTGTCCAATATTAATAAAATTTTAAAATCAAGATTCTTGCTCTTCATATAATCTCTTGCATCGGGTATAAAAATTATAAACCAATCTTTAAAAATAATACTTGTGGTCCAAGCATTTTTATTAGCTCTCCAATAAACAATATTCGTTTTGTCACAACCCTCACTGCTCGGGGGTTTAAAGATCGATTAATAAATAATGGCTTCATCATGAAATCTCCAGAAGAATGAGAACATAATAGTAAAGATATTCTAACTTTCGCCACCTTGAATCCCTTCGCATGTTTTTCGTTTTTTGATATGTAGGTTCGTCGAGGCATCTTTTTACAATACAATCCCGTTTCGTCTGCATTGAATACCTAGTCTGGTGTGTAGTCCTTATTTTTTATAATATCTTCGAATTCTGGAATAAATTTTTTAGCAGATTCTACATCAGCTGATGCAATTTCTCCTCGAGTTTGTATATTATGTAGTGGAAATCGCTTCTTAAAATTTTCAAACCACCTCTACTAGCAGAAAAATTGTGAGATGAGTTTTGATCTTCCGATGACGATTGTTCAGTTATTTTTAAATTATCGAAAATTGTTTGTGCCCTCTTTTGTATAATTTTTTTGTCTATAGGAATGTTTTTGTCATTGCAGTCATCTATCCATATCACAAAAGCTTTTTCCATTTTTTCTACTATTACTGAGCGTACACGCGCGCAATCTTTGTCGCACTGATAGACGATCCTGCCAAAGCTGTAGATCTAATCTTGTTTTCATTTTTTTGTATCGTCCTAATTGTTGCTTCATTTTCAAATTAAAAATTTTAGCAATGCTTTCTCGCCTCTTTTGAGACAATCTAGGATATTAATTTTTTTTTCAATAGAAATAAAATTTCTCTTTTTTCTAATTTTATCCGTAACTGTTGACATTTTAGGGTTTAAATATTTTTCATCTACAAATAAATAATTAAATTAATACGATTAAATGTATAAATTATCAAATACTATACTGTGTACATATATTTAATCCTTTGCAATCCAAATTATTTTAATGTAAAAATGAGAAAATTTCTGGATAAAACTGGTTACATAATTGTTATTGTTTATTGCACGGTACACATTTTTTAGAGATATCTCTCTCAAATAAAGACGTTATTTTTCTGAATAAGTAAATGTTCCGGATCAATCAAATTATTTTCACTAATCACACACGTACATATTAAATCTCAAATGCAGATCTTTTTTGTCACTTGCAATGTTACTTTCACAAAATGCACTACATATTTTATTATTACTTAAAATATTTTTCAAATAACCACGGATTTGGCAACGCTGATGGAATCTATTAGGGAATGTACATCATGTCTCTGGACTACTAAGGGTTATGTATACGTAATTAACAATATGGAATATGTAAAGTGCATACATACAAACAATAAGCCAGAAAAATCTACAGATTACGAAGAAATACGTACTGCACAATTGAATGCCAGAGCGTAACTGAAATGTTTCGAAACTAACGAAATTGACAAGTCTCAACATACTGAGTGAGATCATCATGACTCATGGCATGTTCTGTCATGGACGCAATCTAAAAATCAAACATATTATTTAATTCATTTATTTTTCTGAAACCGTGTTGTGAAAATATGCTACAATTTATACATCCGTGTTATATAAAACCGTGTTATACGAGGCCCAAGTGTACTTCAAGTTTTAATCAAATTTATTATTTTCAGTGTCGTAAGTCTTTATTTGAACTTTTTTCTTGATTTTCGGATCCCTCAATTTTGAATAAACGGGATTTTACTGTATATTAACATATTTGCTTGTGTAATTTGGGCACCACTTTTGCTATTTTCATCGCTTAAAAATCAGAGTGCGTAAAATGTGGATTTTTTTGTGGAAGAAATTTTTTAGAAAATTTTAACACAACTGCACACTAAAACTGTTAAAAAGCAACTAAAATATTTTAAAGACTTAAGCTTTCATAGTGCTCTAGGAAAAAAGCTATTACTTCTGTACTCTTGGAAAAACCCGCAATTAGCATCCTTTGGCAAAAACCTGCAATTGACATACTTACACTTTTATCAAGTGCTAATTTTAGATATAAGATGAGTTGATCGACTTTTGTACCCAGGTAGAAAACTCAATAGTCCAGGAATCAAAAGCATACAATATGCGGAGCAAAATACGCAGGGGAGCAAATTACACAAGCAAATATGGTATTTAGGCAGCCATAGATATTGTTTGAACAGAATACGCTCCCAAATGGGATGGAAATGATGTGACAAAATAATTTTGATAAGCATTTTAGCGGTTATAACACCTAAGAAATAGAAAAATTATTAGTGAGAATAGAAAAAAATGGTCATCTGTTAAATAATATGATACAAATAAATCTAGAATGGACTTTTGACAGATACTTAAGAAACATGAACCCAACGGCTCACCTGATATCTGAATCGGGTGCCAAATTTTTTAGTTATGCATTAAAAAAGAAAATATAATATGTATATTAGGAAAACTGCAAATTTTTTAAATTTATAAACACACTTTCAAAATGCACATAGTTTAAGAAAAAGAAGTAGAATATCAAATGACGCCAGAAGCTCATTGAATATAAAAATCAGTTAGCAATGTATTTGATCTTAGAATATACAAAATGAAGTTATCCAATTTGCAACTACATATATAAAAAAGTTTATGATGTTTTTCAACTCACATGATGTCCGTGGTGGTTCCCCTGCCTTTTGATGGTCCTATCTTCATACCTCGTCCCGCCCTGCGATGCCATGGGCCGGCTGAGAGTGCTGTTGGCACCGGCGCCGCCCGAACCTCCAGGCGAACCGCCGCGGCTACCGGCCCCGGCGCCCCCGCCAGCGCTGGCCGGGGGCCCGCCGGCTCCACCCCGACTCACAAAGTCCGGTTCCTTCCAGCCATGCTTGCGGTACACATCACGGAGCTCCTGATGCTGCCACATTGTGAAAAGAACTTGGCCTGGAAAAATACATTTTAATTAGTTTGTCAAGTGTGTGAAAATATTTATATTGGAAATCCATTATATTGTATGGTGTGTAGACTTTAAGCAGTTTAACTGAAGCATCCAGTTCCACAGTAAGCGCAAAAGTACATTTCTGTGATAATAGGAAATATTAGGTTGATGCATAATTATGTTATTTTTTTCGCAACGTTTTGTTTTTTGAATTTGACATTTAATTAATATTTATCCTAATATAATTATTTAATAGGGTTAGGAAATTAGAAAAGCATCCACATATACGCCGTATGATGCTGTACCACTTGGAGAAAGGGTGGCAAGCTGCCGAGTCATTTCGCCATCTTAACGAATTTTTCGGCAGAAGAAACGATTAGCGAAAGAGCATACCGAGGGTGGTTTGTTCGCTTTAAAAGTGCTGATACCACCTTAGACAATTTTGATGACCAGGCCCTTCCGGCAGGTGTAAAAGAGGACGAAAGTTGCACTACCACTAGGGCGTTGCCCGAGAACTTCAACATCGATCAGTCCATGATTGTTCATAATCTCAGACAAATCTCGTGTGGAATTGATCAGATGGATCCCCGCACCAGTTCTCAGACAAGTCTAAATTTTACAACATAATTTTTTTAAAATAGCTGATAATTATGCATTAACCTAATAGATTGGGAAGATATACAGAACCAGTAGAATATTGAGCAAGCTACCTCATAATAAAATTCTACAACTCGGGCAAACAAAAGATGTGTAAAAACTATCCGTACCTGCAAACTTGAGCACCCTGGGTGTGTACTTTGTGCGCTGGTGCGTGATGGCCACCAGGCGATCCACTCCGCCGGCTTCCAGCAGCGCGCGTGAAAATTCTGCATTCCTCTTGATCACCTCGTTCAGTGTGGCTAGCACTGCTGCTATTGTGTCATCCGATGTGCCCTGGAAGAGATTAAACCTCATTAAAAAAGCTGCCATTTTCATTAAGCAAATGTATTCAATTTCATAGTTTATCATTCAACAGCAGTAGAGAACTGCTACCCCGAGGTATTTGTGCGTAAAATGGGCCAATTTTACAAATTGGTGTAAAATTATGTTTTGTAATGATTGTACTAAAATAATACTACATATAAATTATTAACACTTTGTTATATTTACTAATTTTGTTATTTGAGACTTATTCAAAAAACAACCGCCCCTACGACAACATTGTATATTGGTTTTGGGCAGATCTGAGTCATGAATGAATGAATGAGAGCCACAACGTTGTATATCTTCTTGAGTGAGCTTTCCCATATATATATCATCATCCAAGGTGATCGACGTTTGTAACATTTGTAAAAACCGATAGTGTTGTTGCAGAGGGATCTATTGTTGTACTGTTTATTATATAATTTGCACCATAAAATCTTTCTCTTTTAGGAGGTGGCTGCCAAAGACGAGCTGATGGATTTTGAACACATATCCCCACCGACTCTGGCCTTTCATTTGGCACATTTGCCTACAGCTTTTAAAGAATATTCAGGTTTGTGATGTATCACTCTCTCATAGTTTTGTGTGCTGAGAAATTTTTGCAAGATATATTACTCACAAGATATCAACCACACGGGTGTGGTGTGGTTGATATCTCTCTGTTGTTTAGGGTTCTCGTGCGGCTCCACTCTTCCGTCCTGTAATACTTTTTAGGTGATTTGCGGGTGGGGGTGTAAGAACATTATTATGAATATTTAGTATCTTTGTAGACACCAATGATAAATAAATATACACAAAGCAAAAGAACACCATCTGAATTTGAATTAAAATTTAGATAATGTTTGAAGAAACCAAAATATGTTATTTCTGTAATTCATCAAGGATTACCGGGTGTCTGTTTAAATACAGAACTATTTACTTAATTTTGTGTGAGGTGATAGTGAAAGATTAGATAATGGAACATATTATTCAACTGCTTACCTGATCATGCTGAGGGTTCCCGCCGGGCAATTTCTGCACCAGGTCTCGCATGGCATATTTTCCAATGAGCTCTTTGTTGCGCTGGTCGATGGCCAGGTTCCTCAGTGCGGTGGCAACGGCGCACACTACACGGTCCACTTCCATGCGCAGTAACTCAACCAGAATCGGAAGACCTGAACAGAAATGATGGTATGAAAATTAATTTTCTTTTAACTACAGGTCGATTTATTACTTATGGCACAGTACAGTCGGCCATTGACGAATCTGTTGCTAGCATATGTACATAGATGCAATAAAAAATATAGTACGTAGGTTTGTTTAACATTTAATTTATCAATAGGGAATGAAATACTATTAATCTGTATTATAAGTATATTATCAGTACACAACACACTCTTAATCCCAAGAAGGCCCAGGACAGCTATCGATGTACGAGAGGGATAGCGCGATAAACGTCAAAATATTTCGCACTATACCATATATGAGAAACGTTACACCACGTAACAGTGCGCGCAGATGCCGGTAATTTTGTGTTGCCAGATTTCTTCTTTATTCAAATGACAGGATTTCCAGTATAATACTTGAACACACACGCCACTCACATTGATGACAAACGCATTGCGCATGCTAATTACGCACTTCTAAAATACCAGAACTTTCCAAATGGAAAGTACTTGTCAGTCACATTTTGATTCCAGCCGGTGCAGAGTATTATCAGAATTTATCCTGTAATACACAATTAACAATTGTACCCTTATTTCGTGATACTTATTTGTCTTTAAGTGAGCAATTAAAGTGAATAAGATATTAATTTTTAGTTGTTAAGCACGTTTTACTATAAAATACAGTGAATGCTTCGTTATAGACCTATTGACTATTGATGCATACGGTATTTCATGCGTGATAGTGCTATATCATAAGTCCGATGTGTGATGTGAAATGCTAATATATATTTTTTCATTTAGTTATCGAATTTTTGAAAAAAAAAAATTTTACAGAATGGCGGAGTGGAACTTTTTCGTTAATGAAGATATTGCGGACTTCCTAGAAATTTCCGACATGCTTGTTACTACCGCAGAGTCTGATGACGAGTCGGATGATGAGAACAATGTCGAGGATGATTATTTTGTGATTCACATCTATGATGAAGAAGACCTTGACAAAACTGTTGATGAAAACCAGCCATCAGCATTATCAACATCAGCAACAACATCAGCAGGGGTTAGGCCAATATTTGAATGGGAGACAGATAATTGTTTTGTTCCAAATATACATAAAAACAACAAATACAAAATAAATAATAATTTTCTATCCTGAACATTAAGGCCTGGTAACACTATAAACTTTTATTTATTCATTTTATTCATCTCAAAACCGTACGAAATCGCAGTAGATGGATGCTTATAATAAAATAGAAGCTCCATGTTTGTTGTTTTTTAGTTACACCAACATTTTCATGTTTTTTTTTCGTAAAAACAAAATTTGGAAAAAGCTGAATTTTGCCGCCAATTGGTGGTATGATGCTGTTTCGCCTACGGTTTATTCTGGGCCATGACCAAAAAATCAACCTATAACTGCTGATTTTATGCAACTAAATTAAAACTATAAAACTGATTAATAATAAAACGGTAATAATAATAATAACCTAGAAATAAAATATATTACATAAGACTGTTGCATACAAGCATAGATGCCGAAAGAATTCAGGACAGGAAGGAATAGGCACTCACCAATCCGGATTCTGCTGGCACCTCCGAAGATGTGGACTATATACCGTTTAACTCAACTATTTCAGCGACATAAGGTATAGAAACGAAGTCTCGAGATTAGTATAACAATGTAAACTGTTCCGTATATGTTTAACCGTACTGGTTCAAAGTCGCCAATCGACTGGTCGGCAGCGAGGCCGGAAGGGAAAAAAGGGGGAAGGCACAGTGCATTATTCTCGTTCAATAATGAATATATTTATACACACATAAATATATGTCCCAAAAAAAGAGTTTAAAATAATTTTATTGAGGTGATAAATCATGTGAAGATGTTATCAATTTTCATCCCTATTAGAAGACGGTTGTAAGTTTTATTATTTACTATATTGGCTAATCAGTCTGCTACGTCAGAGTCCATGTAAGTACTGAAAGAATACACTAATCAGTGCACAAAAGATATTTATAAAAAGTTACCTTTTTCCTTCCTAACAGCGGCGCGGATGTCGATGCTGGGCTGCCAGTAGCAGGCGGCGAGATTCTGCAGAGCCCCGGCCGCTGCCTCTAGCGTCTCCGGATTTGAGCAGCTCTGCAGCAGAGCCATGTACAGCGGGACCACCTGAAAAATAAAAATGATAATTATGAATAAATGCAAACAAATAAAACAATACCAATTCATTTACAAATGGAATTAAAGTCCATTGCCCTGCCAGTTGTCACTTGTTGGCAATAGAGACTTAATTGAAAAATGAAATAGAAAAAAACTAATGATACACTAGGTATCTAAAATTAAATCAATCTATAAAACCACAATACCTCAGGACTCCACAGTACTTCAGTCCCTTTGGGTATCTGTTGTGGGGTAGGCGCCTCCTCATTGGGCGGCTCCATAGTGTCCCCTGATCCTCGACCATGAGGACTGGTAGAAGCCGAAGACGCCCCTGACTGGCCTTCCTTCTTTTTCTTACTGCCGCCAAAGCAACCGAGGTTGTCACCTAAAATTAAGCATTAATAAATAACCACGTTACAAACATAACTCAAAAAATCTTAGATTGTCACTTCAATCAGACATGACATTTGTTTAAGTCGCTCACCCTTGGATGTGGTGGCCTGCGCCCTGGCTTGGCCGGGCTCGGGCCTCCTATCGTACTGCGGATCCTCCACCTCCTGGCAGCGGTAAGACAGGTTGCGTAATGTACACACGCAATTCTCCACGATCTTGCTCCCTATGGAGGCTTGCGCCAGAGCAGCCCTGACTGCGTGCAGCAACGCCTCGGCCAGGCCGGGCAATGAGCGGAGTCGCACTCGAGCTGCGGCCCCCGCCGAGCTCACGTTGCGCAGTACCCCAGAGGCGTTGCGGAACACTGGAATTTTTACAAATATCTTATGTACTCTTTCAATATAGATGGGATAAACATATACAAGATATGTCCCTGACATATCTTATCTTTTATAATTATTTTCCTCACATTAGCATTATTTTGTTTTTGACTAATGAAGCAAAATTGCAACAATTGTCAGTGTTCCAAAATAAAGCTTTGGGAATAATAAAAATAGATATACTCTGATCAGTGTAATGCTGAAAGATCTGAATATGATGACCTTTAAGTAGAAAATATATCTTAATATAATGGTATTTATTTATAAAATCCTCAATAAGAAAATATTTATGAAATTAACATGAGCACAAGCATCATACAAGAGGAAGGGATATACTGAGACTGCCATTCAGGAAAAAGGCCCAATTTCAGAAATCGATGATGTATAGTGCGATGAAGATTTTTAATGAAATGCCAGAAAACATAAGAAAAAAGAGAAATTAAATAGATTTAAAATGAAACTGACCAGATATGTAAAAGATAAGTTTTAGTAAAAGAAAATACTTTAATCTTGTTTATATTAGAGCATATATATGAGTGATTATATGTGCACTATGTTAAGAATTAAATAAAAAAGACAAAAATCACATAGCAATGCCTTACAGAAATACATTTCGGTTACTTAATGTGACCTAAATTACATAATATTCATATCTCAGAATTTTTTTGTAATTACGATAGAAACAAACGGACAAGGTGTATATAGCAGAGATAAAAAATGAAGGTATGGGTTCGTGGAGTCACAAGATTGGAAAAAATTTAATATGATTACGTGAAGAGACAATTATATGAGAGAATCGAGACTGATAAAATTGACAGCTTCAACCAGTCGCTATCTTAAAGATATTAATGTGACAAGGATGGGGTATGAGATAGAACAAAGTGGAGCGGAACGGATAGAGTAGAAAGAAGATATAATAATCAGAAAAATAATAATCTTTTGCAGTTTCAACCAAATAAGATTATTAAATACCTGTAGACCAGTATGTTTCTCCCGGGCTCGTGGCATGCCACCCCGAGTGCGGGATAATGACCTGCGCTACGATCACATGCGCTCCCTCTTCAATTATATGCTGCTTGAGATCTTCACAGGATGACATGTTCCAGATGACACCTGTAACCAGTTCTTTCACCTGCGGAAATCACAGCAAGATCATTAACTGTTCCCAACGATATCTAAAGTTGCACTAAAAACATTAATTTGTATTTTTTAAATAAATCAAAAACAATTTAACAGTCTTAAGGCATTTTAAAACTAACATTTTTACAAAGAAACTCCATACACTATTTTCTGGACAGTCTTAAGTGAGAATATATTAAAAATAATATTTGTCATCTACATGCGTGTATTTTTTTTCTACATACATATTGGAAATGTACCAATAATATAAACTATAAGTCACAGTACGCACCTCTTGATCGTGCGTCCGGCACAGCAGAGCTGTGAGCGCAGGAATTCCACTCGCCTGGCGAATCGCCCGTTTGTTCTCGTCATTCTGACGGCCGTACGACAAGTTGCGCAGCGCGCCGCACGCATTACGGCACACCTCGGGACTCTCGTGTGACAGTAAGCGTACCAACGGGGGTATTCCACCTGCGCAACCAAAAATATTTTGCATAAGTAATATTTTGCTTGATTTTAATGCGTTCCCCGCCAACTCAATTCCCAAATGCCACTCATATAAGAGAAGAGAGGCACGTGAAATCTCATGGTTGACATCAACATTGAACTAATTGGACTGAGATTTACTTCAAATGCCAACGCGGTGGCTAGGTTACTGAAATTAGATTTTTATTGAGCCCTAAGGAAACTACCATGAGAGTACTTGTTGCTGACACCCATCCAACCTTGTTTGCCAACCTTGTTTTCTAGTTATAGTTTTTGGCAATGCTGAATTAGTAAGAATTATTGCTCAGTAATTTTTAAAAAATTTTAAAAATTGATATTCAGTGGAAGTAAAAAGGTGATGTGTATTTAAAAGTTAAATTGATAAATAACAGGCAGTAACTTTGCCAGCACAATTAATAATTGTGACATGTAATTGTAATTGACAATTGTAACTGAACCTGAATTGATATTTCATGTTCACTGGTTTGGCACGTACAGAGTCATGAGTTTGATTCCCATTGAAAATAATAAAGAATCCTTTTTTTTTTAATATATAAAAATAATATTTCACATAAAACAAAATGTGCTTTTTATACTTTTTGCAGCATAAATTATTATTAATGATCAAAATTACTGTTTTAAATAATTTTAATAGGTATGGCAGAAGATCTCCGCAAAATAGGAAACTATCCTCCGTTAAATAGTTTATCCAAATATACAAAAGATTTTGATTAAACTTTTCTGAAAAATCATCTCAACTAAGCTTGTTAGTAGAATTATTTGAAAATTTGAAAAAAATTCAAGATTACAGGTTAGAATACATACATTCCATTCTGAATTTTTGATTCTATTCATGTGAACCAGTGAAGGAACAAAATGGCTTACCCAGATTTCTCGTCTTTTGTTTATTGGGATCATCCATGTAGCACAGGTGCTGCAGGTAGGCCGCTGCGTTGGCTTTCACCACAGGACTCGGACTGTCCAGAAAGCCGATGACTTCCGGAAGATTGGGGTCCCGCCACTGCAGTCTCGGAGCATCACCACCGCCACTCAGCATGCCTGGATGAAGAAAAGTAATATAAACACATTTTTCCAAGCTTGGGGTAATTGTAATATGTATATTTGGAAATCAAAAGTGTAAAGAAAACGGATATGTGCTTGTGTATTGATTGTGTGGCGCGTTATAAAAATAAATGTTACAAGTCTCTTTATAACTTTCTTGATCTATGTTCTCAAAAAGCTAGTTGTTTAAGGGATACTGGAAATAATTCAACTTCTGTTCATATATGTGTGATAATATTCTTACTATTCATCAAACTAAGCTAAGAGCCGGTTGTGCGATCAGTAATAACTTTTTACTACCACCCGTGGTTAAAATCGTTTGCGGGTTGTCTGAACATCAAATTTACTATTGTCAAACCATAGATGAGATGTCTACAGACGTGACAAATAATCATGAAATAAGCATTCAAAGTCTGTTACTTTGGTGGATATATTTTTACAGATTATATACAGTCAAATCTCAGAATAGCGAAGTTCATGGGACCAAAGAAAATGTTTCGTTATACTGAAAATTTGATATATTGAATGCAAGGAAGATGATAGATTTTTATTTTGTTTTTAATTGTCATTTATATCTACAGCATCAAAATAATCTCTTATAGGATTGACGCACGACAGAACGCGAAATCATCGTGTGATTGGTCGATATACATAATACATAACAGTGTAAGTGTGAGTATGCATATGCATATGCACCAGTGAAACACCGATTGTTAAACTGTGTATATATTTTATTTAAAAATAAATGCAAGATAACAATATTAAAAAAAAGACTTGAAATTCAAATACAATAAAAATTTTAGGAAAAAGAATAGAGAAAAGAAAATAATCACAAAAAAATAGGAAATTTTCCTCTGTAACGAGGTTTGAGGGTCAGCAAATCACCTAGGATGTCGCTTGTAAACACGTCCGGCATGCCTATTGTCAGGGACGAACTGAGTTCTCGGAAATACTGTGTCAAGTTGTAATTTCATTCATTAATTTAAGATCAAAATATTTGATTATTCTGAGATCAGACTTCTTTACAATGAAATATGCTTAGTACATTTTGTATGAAAGTTTTTCAGGGACAAATTGAAGATATGTTATACTGGGAATTTCGTTACTTTGGTATTTGTTACAAAGAGAAAGAGATTTGACTGTATTAAACAACGAGATCATCATCGGACAAATTCTCGTCACTAAAATAGCGGGATATTGTATGGTTAATTGTCGTATGTGCAACTTTCCAAGTATCAATGTGTCGGATGACTTTTGGGATCATGGCGAAACTAACTAATATACTTACAAACTCTACATCACAGTTACCAATCATTATTACAATCGAATACCAATCACATCACACAATTCAAAAGTCTCAGTTTCACTTTTCATACATTTTCATAGTTGTAATGTAGGCTGTAGGTTGCTTCGAGCATTACGGTAAAGTCGAGTCGAATTTTTTATACCGGTGAACAGAATCCGTCACATCTACCACGGCCATCGAATAATCTTTAGATAAATGCTAGTCTATTATTGAGTTTTTTTTCACAAGGTTATGTTGTGGTATATATAGGTATTTGGTAATTTCCAGTTTATGACTCACTCTATTGCCTTTAAATTCATAAAGCATAATAAAAACAGCAAATTTAATTTAAGAAATTACTTAAATTGGAAATAATAAAAATACCCACACCAACAACACAATAACTAAAAAAAAAACCAATTACTTTCCCACCACAACAACACACATGGAACATCCACACACTCTGACACAATGATAGATTTTTTCACGATCATAAATATTCAAGTATGCTCGGTGATTATCAATGTAAATTGCCATCAAGGAATATTGTCAAATTACAGAAAGGACACGCCTTTAAAAGAATAAACTAACCGATTGAAGACATTGCATGGAAAATGCCACTGAATAACTGGTGTTTATTTGTCTGAAAACTGCATATGCAGAAATGCATTCTAATCATATCTTACACCTCGCATGTACATATTTATATTGTGCAATTTAAGATACTCTGTTGCACACTACACGTAGATACACTTCATTCACGGAACAAAGGAAGTACAGAATGCTGAGAATACCAGCTGTCGCAGGCCTTGTTAACAGGTGGTCATTGTTTAATTTATTGACTTATTGTATTACACACAAAAATATCTTAGACAGCATTGAGGTCGTTTGTAGAATGTATGATTCATAAACATAACTATATCAATTTGATTTCCCGTCTTAAATTGAAATATAGATACTTCATACTGTAATGAGTTGTGTATGTATATGCTGTGCATATTCTACAATTATAATGTGCTGTGAATGTGTGCATTGATTGTAACGTGGTATGTTTGTGTGCATATTCCAAGACTAACGTGTCGTGAATGTGTATATTTCGAAACTAATACCCTGCTTGTGTGCATATTCGAAGACTGTGAATATTATAGTGCGCTGTATACATATGCATAATTTAAGATAGTGTGGTGGGCATAGGATGACATCTGCCAGCCGGCAGCTCCCATCAAGGATACCAGCTCGGCGGGAACTAAGAGCCAAAGCACAAAGCTGTTACACATGCAGATATCAGAGGGCCAACAAACCAGGATGCAAAAAATTGACGGCCAAACCGCGCACATAACTTTTTGCGTAGTTCTTGTTGGTGCTGCGTATTGCAACATGGCATACATTTTCATTTTCAATGCTAATAAATCGCCGTTTATTTTCAAAACAACATTCCTTTAAAGCTTGCATCAATAGAAAAATTCTTAGAGTAACTAATACACCAGCAAGTACAAGTATTAATACTACATTCCATTTACATACAAGCCTGTTGGCCACTTCGTACCTCGCTAGGTACATATAAAGTACCTGTTCTGAAGTAGATATTTTGCTTTGGTGTTATCAGTTACACTTATAAAACCAAAGAATATTGTATCGAGTAATGTCAGTCTCCTTATTTAATTGAATTCGGTTTTTTATCAGAATTTTTTACCCTTCCAATTCATGTATTAATATAAAACACATATGATGTTTATTACAATAAGTAGTTAGTAAAAGTGTCAAAGCGATTAGCGCTGATGCACTTGTAGCAGTAGATTTGGCGGTCTAGCCGCATGTAGAGTACTCAGAGTATCGTAGACTCTAAGGAATTGGAAAAAAAATCCAACTGGAGACATGAAATACAAACATAACTTTACAATATAAAGAGTGTGCAAGAAAATCACTCCAACATCTTTGCGACCGAGTTCATCACGGGCAACATTTTTTGTTGTTTACAAAACACAACTTAACAGAGCATTTGAGTTTTTCTCACCCATTGTCATGCCAGCCATTTGCTTTTGAAGTTCCTCCTCGTCTCCGTACATCGACTGGCCGCCCGCGCTTCCCAGACTTAGGCCATTCTGCGAGTCCTGCAGGAGAGAATATAAATGTTTAATTCATTGAACTAGTTCATTTAGATAATAACAGTTTTATAAAGAAAATTAATGTCAGATCGCGCATTTCAGTTGAAGCTGTCTGGAAATCACCTTGGCGAGTAGTATTTACCCATTTTTTCCACAAATATATTATTATTCAACAGAAATATGTCACATATAGTAAACAGCAATCAAATCAAAAGAAGTTATAATTGAACTAAGAAGTGAATTAGTTGAATTGAATTGAGGAACACCAACAAATATATCCATTTGATAAAACCCTAGAATAAATACATATTGATTTTTTGCAGAAAAGATATGTACGTTTCGATCAATATTGGATATAATTTCTTTGGCACTGATAATTATCAGCAGATATTTAATTTTTTCACAAGATGCTTTACACACCATAAATAATTCCTTCATTCGTAATATCGAAGATGTCAAAAATTGAACCAATCTCAATCAATTCTAATCTCATTAGGTATACCTTGAATCCCAGCGGCATCTGGTAGGGCTGGTAGGGGTACAGCGCGGGGGCCCCCGTCGGATCGACGCTCCCCTGACCGCCCTGCCCCACGCCTCCATACTGGTCGGCGAGGGAGGGGCGTGGAGAGGGCGCCCCGCAGTAGTGCTCCGGGGGCAAGGCTAAGCGGCTAACGCTCTCCACATCTTCGTATCTAGATGACAAAAAAGTATTATTGTCAGAAATAATAACATTATATATTAACACTACAGTTCATGACATGAAAATTCCTAAAGCACATTGGAAATTCTTACAATATTCAAATCTGGTTATAGAAAAAAAAATTGTACAAAAGGTCTATAAAAAGTAGTAAAAATATTTAAAAAAAAAATATGAATTAATAAAAAATATACAGAGAATATTTTTTATGTGTTGTTAAAGCAAATTAACCTTGTTGAATGGAAAATCGTTTATAAGTAAAAATGTAACATTGGGATTATGTCTTAAAGGTATCTAGTAGAAGGGTTTCAAGACTTGTGCTAACCTGGTGGGGTGCATCTGGAGGTGGGGGTTGGGCGAGGGCGGCAGCAGCCGGGGCCCCATCAGCCCCGGAGGAGGAGATGCACTGCGAGAGCTAGGTGATCTTGCTCGATCCACATATTCCTGAGAAAAATGCAATTTAATTTTAGGCATAATTTCATAATACAAATATTTCACAGCTGGAGTGTCACAGAAAATTGACTTGTACCATATTTGAACTGGGAATAAGAACTAGCATATAAGGGAATATCTGCAAGAGTAATAATATTAAATTATTTAAGAGATAAGTCCAGTGAATTGTGAATTGTAATTTGCGGTTATGTAAACTGTCATTAAATTAATATTATATTTTAATTCACACAATGCAATCACTGAAGAATCAACAGTGTGACAACCTACCATGGGCAAAATTTAAAGTGATTTAATGAAATATTTAACTAAGTACCTGTCCCATGTATTGAGACATCTGCGGAGACGCCTCGGAAAGGTACTGTGGCGCAGCTCCATAAGGGTTGCCGCCGTAGTGTGAATACGGCTGGTAGTGTGGTTGGTAGCCGCCTGCGTCACCCATCATCTGAAAGTACGCACAATATTAATATCCAACAATAAAGTGATATTTATTGAAAATTTAAATGCATATATAAATCGTGATAAAATTTAAGGACTGGTCCTGGAATTTAGTGGACCACTAAAACATCTAACGTCTCCATCTAACGAGATCTCCAAATTGAGACACGATTTTCAAAAATTAAGTTTTCTGAGACATTTTATGGCAATGTTCGCCGGTAAAGAAAAGCCAAAGAAAAAAAGTAAGTTTGGAATCTATGGAAAAAAAAAACAGTGTAAGATTGATAAATAACTATTTGAATGTTAATTAATTGTATTATTATGAATAATAATGCACGAAGTATCAAGTGTAACATATTAATACAATTCAAAATATTAATCCTGAAAGTTTTGAGATTATACATACTAATCTCTGAATTTATAAGTACCTCGAATTGGCCCAGGATTGGATTTCCTAATCACGACCCTCGGCAATGAGAATAACAATGATTGACAAAAGTGCACATTCAATATTTTTTAAGGAAAACATATTTTTGTTATTTTTAATTTTTCCGAACATGGTGAACATCCGAACTGTGATATTTTTAATACAAATTAAATTAATCAACTAGAATGATATACAGAAATACTATTTATGGAAAAAAAAAAAATTTTGTTGTTACCAAGATTCAAACCTTAACCCTTTCCTACGCGGGGAAATACATTACCAATTCGGTTATAATATATATTATATCAATTTTAATTTTAAAGAACTACAGAATATAAGTTCAAAATTTTTTCATAAACGTACTTTGTTAAAATAGCGGAATTGATAATGCAAACAGGAAAAGGTCCAGGTTCAAATCCCGATAGCAACTAAAGTATTTTTTCCATAGATTTCTTCTATACATCTTTTTAATGGATTCATTTAATTTGTATTAATATTCAATATACAAATTTAATGTATCAATTGCAAAGATATACAGATGAAATCAATATATCGAAAAAATATTTTTGTTGCTACCGAGATCTTTTCCTATCCGGGGAATGCATTAACCGATTACACTACACCAGCATATTAAGTTGATGACAAATTTTCCAACTTATATGTTGCACTCTCAAATTAATACATCTATCATTCCATTATTTGAAAGCCATCTTCTTTATATTATACGATAACTCAAACACCTTTGAGTAAAATCCGATAGGAGACACCAGAATTAATTGATAAATCAACATGCTTCGATACCTATGGTATCTTCTTCAGGAAACAATGTATGGTAAAATTAAAAATACAACTATAGATAAAAACAAAACTATAAAAATATACCCACCACTTATAGTTTTTATAGTATTGTTTTTATCTATGCTCCTATTTTTAATTTTAGTATACATTGTTTCCTGAAGAAGATACCATAGGTATCGAAACATGTTGATTTATCAATAAATAAGGGTTTAAACGAAGTGTTTTATAAAACAAATACAGTAAAACCGCGATATAACGAAATCCGAGGGACCAAAAAATAAAAATTCGTAATAACGAATTCCCACATATAACGAAAAAAAATAAAAAACCTACTATATGTTACGCGCTGTCGCAAAAAAATGTTGCGCGGCTTCAAAAAAGATCGCAAATTCTGCAAACAAAGGAGGAAAAAGGCCATAGGGAACTGAATACCTACATATTTTTAGTAGTTTTGTTATTAAAACAGATAAGCAAATGGATAATCAAAGGAATTAAATTAAGAACAGAATCTATTCAACACCAATTGGAAGATATTTTTGTAAATTCCAGAATATTGCAAACATAAAACAATATTTTAATTGTGTTTAAATGTAGAGCCGCTTCAAACATAGTTTTGGGCATGAAACATACAAAATAATTCAAAAATAACAATTTTACAGTTGAATCGCGGCATTTTTATAAAATGAGTCGTATATAAATTACGAAGGTATTTACCGGTAACCGCGGCAACCACTTCAAAATATATTTATAATCGTTAAAATTGTTCACTTAAAAATTATTGTTAACATTGTACACTTAAAATATACGAAAACAATAGTTAATAGAAATACAAAATGCCGTACAAAAATAGTTCATAAAATATTTTAACGAATTATTTATATTATTGACGAGTTCACACGAAAACAATTGTCAAACGAAAATGAATTTATGTAAATATTCAGTTCGGTCATGCAATAATCGCGTTAAAAGCTGAACAAACTTAACTCTACAGACGTTACACTGAGATTGACATTTCCAATAAGTACATTCTGCAACTTTCGGGGGGTTCCTGTTAATTTTTGTATTTTAGAGCTGTTTGGGTCTGGGTTGCAATCATATTAGAGGCGTATGCGTACGTAAAACGTGTCAGAGAACGCCACAAGAATTATGTCAAATGGTTTTATGGGCCTGCTATGAACCCAAGAAAAAGTTTGAATTGTTTTACTACCTTGTCGGCCTACCGCCGCATACCGCCGAGAAGGCCATAAAACTGTTCGCATACGGCAGATGCATCGGCGCGGCTTTGCAAGTGCGAAATAATATTTTCATCTTTTAACATTTTTTTATTTCGTTATAAATTTACGTAAATGTATTGGCATTTTTTCGTACGGGACAAAAATGATTTTGTTATAAATATTAACGGGATTTCGTTATATAAATGCATTTTTGTATGAAAAATTGGTTTTAGGGACTAAATTTCGATTTTTTTTTCGATATACGTCATTTTTCGCTATATCGGGTTTCGTTATATCGCGGTTCTACTGTATCAGATATCTTTTAGAGACAAAGTTATTTTTTATTATATTTAATGGAAAATATATGAAAGTATGGGGTAATTACAGGGCTTAGACCTGTCTTCGGCCGGCTCACCCCTCAATCTCCACAATTATCAAATTTTTATCACTTAAGCCAGCCAAAGACAGGTCGTAAGCCCTGTAATTACCCCATACTTCCATATATTTTCCATTAAATATAATAAAAAAATTAGCTTTGTCTCTATGAGATATCTGATATTTGTTTAATAACAGTGCCTTTGTAGGTAAAAATCCAGTAATTGTGTGTTGATTGACATATTCAAATATTGCTAAAGTGTTTTATCGTATTATTTATATTATATATTATAAATAGTATTTAATTAAAATACAACACTGTTGCATGGGTGGGGAGAGGAGAGTATTGGAGCGTACCCACATTATCTTGATTTATTGCCTAATTTAATAGGACAGCCAGTGATTACAAGGACAAAGCAAAAGCAGTGGTGTAAGAAAATAAAATGGACCTTAGTACAAAATGGAATGTCTGAAAACAGACCTAGTTTAAAAATATTCAGAGTATATTATGAAAAATCTCTACAAATCATGCTTAGATTTAAGACTACATACCTAGTCTTCGAAATAAAAATTAATAATCCATTTTTATTAAATTCACATAAACACAACTTACATACTTTTAAGGAGAACAGATTCCTATTGTGAAGTTGCAAATTTTCAAAACATAGGTCTGTGATATTTAATACAAATTTAATGTATCAATTACAAAGATATACAGATAAAATCAATTTATCGGAAAAATATTTGTGTTGATCCCAAATAGCGACAAAAATATTTTTTTGATAAATTAAATTTGTATTAAATATTTACAGACCTGTGTTCCGAAAAATTGCAACTTCATAATGAGAATATTCAATGTGTTTGCTTACAGGTCATTCTCCACTAATGCGTAACAATATGGACATGATGACTTACGTGTGGGTATTTGTGTGTGTTGGCCACAGCCATGTGGCCCATGTGGTTATACTGGGTAGAAGGGGGTAGATACATCCCTCCGTACTCCGGCTCGGGTATGCCCGATACTTGGTAATCGCCACCCTGCAAAAAAAGAGATCTCCTTTCACAGCACTTTCAAAGCTGAGTAGTAAATGAGCATATCAAACGTACATTTATTTTAAGGAAATCAAAACAACAAGAATGACATGGAAAGAACATATTATTAAACTTACAAACAAAATAAGGAAAACTGCCTACATATTTTTCAAGACTCGGAAACACCTTATCACATACAAATCTGAATATAATACATTACGCGTTTGTACAGTCACATTTGCAATACGGTATTATTAGATTGGGAGGAGCATATAAAACTTTAATATCACAATTTGAAATTACTCAAAAATGATGATAAAAATAATTCTAAAAAAAAAATGACTATCCAAGTGTCCTACTCTTTACAGAATTCAAAGTATCAAAAATAATAGACATATGGTACAGTATACAAAAAAAAAATTCAAATTTTTTAAATTACAATAAATTAAATATTAGAAGCGAATTCCGATCTACAAGATTTAGAGACCATATTGATATTTCAACAACTCAAAATCAGTATATTTATCAAGGCATCAAATTCTTTAATAATCTCCCCCTCACAATTAGAAAAATTACAGACTATCATAAATGTGTATCTGAAATCAAAAAATATGTATACAAACTAGCAGACACATAAATTATATACTCCTTCTCTATACATGAGTCTCGATTCTCATAGAGAAGAAAAAATGTAAATATATGTATAATTACTGATTATGTTTAAAAATGCATTATATCTTCTAATGAAAAAATTTCTAAAAATTAAAAATGACCAACTGTGATATTTATTTAATGATTTTTATAAAAACCATAAATTGTGAATAATTAAATTTACACATTTTTTTCAAATTAAATATATATACATACATCATTATTTGAGGCATGTATTATATAAACAATAAAGGCAGTGTTAAAAAAATGAGAAAAATAAATATGCAGTTTTGTAGAGAAAGTGTTCTTTATTTCAGTGACAAAATCTATAGACAACATAACCGTCTTAAATCTGTTAAACACTTTTGTACACAGCAATGTCGTGCTACATTTCATAATCGCGAGAAACGCACATTCCATTATCATCAAAACCGGCCATGTCCAAACATTATTGAAACAATACTGACAGTGTCCAAATGAGTTCCAATATTTTCATTTTGGTGTCACCCACGTGACAACTTTGGTACCACTTACGCAATCAAATAGCTCTGCGACTATTTTTTAAAAATATGACTTAATTGGAACAAAAATTTAAACATTGACAATATAATACGCATTCATGTAAAAAATATGTCTGAGTAAATACTTTTACTACTTTTGCATGCTGAAAGATCTGAATATGATGACCTTTAAGAAAATATATTTCAATATAATGGCATTTATTTATAAAATTCTCACTAAGAAAATATCGGCAGAATTTATATAAAAAATTGACGCAAATCAACATGAGCACGAACATCATACAAGAGGAAAAGATAGACGGAGACTGCCATTCAGGAAGAAGGCCAAATCTCAGAAATCGATGATGTACATTGCGATGAAGATTTTTAATGAAATACCAGAAAACATAAGAAAAGAGAAACTACATAGATTCAAAATTAAACTAAGCTAATATGTGAAAGATAAGTTGTAGTAAAAAGAAACAATTTTGATCTTGTTTATATTAGAGCATATATAAAAATACCAGATTTATATTTTCACCAAGAATGTGTGTAGAACGCCCCTTGTCCCGCAACTAATGTTCCAAACCCCTCTCCTATATGTAAACTTTATTTCATAACTATTCATTTACTGGTTCTGTGGCAGTGACTATTTTTGAAGAAGTCAAGTAATTTTTAATAAAAACTGATTCAAAATATTAATCACAAAGCTCTCTCATTTCATAAACATATATTTTTTTAGTGTATTTACAGATCAGGATGAATTTCAAACATTTTTTAATGGTTACCAACATTTGACAATATTGTTTCTGCACTATTTGAAGGTGTTCTTATTTTAAAAAAAGCAATAGGTTTTAATTTCTATTTAAATTTTGTGATTTTAATTCCAATTTACCTCATTACCATTAATATTTCCAAGTAAATAATAATAATATTGGATAATTTTTATAGCGCTATTTTTACCTCAAACTGTTTAGTCAAATTACACATAAATTGTTTAGTCCTAAACAATTTTGTATTCAAAATTAAGAATTGTTATTTTAACTTATGTAAATGATTTTAAATAGAGTCTCTGATGCACTGTTCCTTACGACAGAGGGCAAAGAATTCCACGCTTTTGGACCTGCCACCGCAAATGGTCATTTAGACTGAATGAATTTAGACTTCTGGTCAGTTTTACAACCCTTCCTGCGGCTGGAGTAGAGGCTAACCTGAGAGTTTGACGCCTACCATTCAAGTTGTCCGAGATGCAGAGCTCTTGAAGATACAAAGGTGCCATGTTATGTATCACCTTGTACATACATGCATACAAGAAGGTAATCATATAATCACCTGCATCATGTGTTGTGGCATCTGTTGCTGCCCTGCGCTCCCGTCAGGCCCGGCATGGCCGTTGCTCCTCTCGTACGCCTGCTGCTGCTGCAACTCCGCACGGCCCCTGAAATCGTAACCACCAGTCAGCATTCATAATTTGCCATCAAAACATAAAGTCAAAACAGCGAAAGGCATCTTTATTAAAATGTCGATAGCAGTGAATCCATTTAAAATGTATACGTCCAATTTGTGGCACGCGGGACACATCAACTGGTAATAAAAGTTGCTATTATTTTTACATACATGAAACGAAAACAAGTGGGTCATTCAGTACGAAAAATGTATGCTTTCGTTCTGCCTTAATAATAAGATTTATTATAATAGGTAATATCTTCGGCCTGATGGACCCAAGCACATAAGTCAAATAAATTACATGTATTTGTTATGATTACAATGTGTTCTTCTTTCATCAACTCACTACCACACACATAAGTCAACTTCGCCAATTTAATATGTACTAAATAAAAATAAATTATTATAATTTACCCATTATATGATATAATTGTGTTTAATCAAGTTTTTGTGTTTCCCATAAAAAAAAATTTTTTTTTGACTTGTGTGTCTTTGACTGTGCTTAATTAAGTCTGCTGATCCAAGATATATTAATAAACGTAAGATTTTACGTGAGGTCCTTGACAAATTCTTATGGACTCAATTCGGCCCAAAGAGAAGCAAAAAGGACAGGTAAGCATGATTTAAAATAATACATTTCCGACATATTATATTACTCCAAAAACACTGTGTTGAACAAAGCGTCTCACATTATCGGTTGTGGCTGGCTAACCAAGTTTTTACAACATTTATAATTTTCACTTTTTATATTATTTAGCTAAGACACAAACCGCTTTATCTATTATAATACAAGACACTAAACCGTTTTATCTCCATTGCAGTGCAAGCCAGTGTCACAGTTGTACATTAAATATAAACAGAAAATATTTTTCAATATTATAGTATTTATTTTTAAAATCCTCACTAAAAAAATATCTGCAGAATTTATAAGAAAAATTGAGGCAAAACAACATGAGCACGGGTCATACAAGAGGAAGAGATAGAATGAATCTCAAATCATTATTCAAAGGTATTTGAGATTTGACCCAGTATAAAGTTGATTGCTTTGAAATAGGAATAACGGATGTATCAATTTTAAAGAGCTACAGAATATAAGTTCAAAAATTTGTTATAAACATACTTTGTTAATATGGCGAAATTGGCAGCAACTAAAATATTTTTTTTCTGTATATCTTTCTAGATATTCATTTAGAATCTCAGAAATCAGTGATGTACAGTGCGATGAAGATTTTCAATAAAATACCAAAAGATATAAAAAAGGAGAAGAAATTACGTAGATTCAAAATTAAACAATGCAAATGTGTGCAAGACAAGTTATAGTAAAAAGGAAAATATTAAATATATAAAAATTTTAATCGTTTTTAAAATTGAAAAATAGGTTTTACGGAAACACTGGCATGGATGCCTGCGCAGTAGCTAGGTATTGTATGTCATATAAAATTATCTTTATATTCATTAGTTATGAATAATTGTGCATTATTGAATGTAAATTATGTTTTTTTGGGTGCATTGAAGATAAAAAACTTGAAATCGACTTTCACACAATGACAAAATAAATTCTGAATTTATTTAAATAAGTCTTCAGTATAGTATAACCAGAAGTGAATAGCAAATATCCAAGTGATACATGTATACATTATTCTCCTCATTTGTGTATTTTTAATTCTCAATGTCAAAAAAAACAGAAGGGTCACGGGGGAGTGGGGCTGGCAAAAGTCTAAATTTACCTCAGACAAAAAAATATCCAGGGCCCAGACAGGCTATTAAGAAAACAAACACAAAAAAAAAAGTTTCTAAATATACCTCCAGTTCACAGCAGTCACCAACATTATAACAGTAGTCGAAACTCGTCAATAACACTTTACAAAAGCCACTGCACAATGATTCACACAATAGAGGTATTGTACACCAGACTAGCAACTTTTAGTTTACAAAAGTAAACACGTTCACAGCACTAAGTGCCTGACAGGAATGGCAAATTTGACAGAATCATTTGTTTAATTGAATCACGCAACAATGTATGACTGTGCCCTTTGTGGTGATGATTAAACTATTCCTGCATCACTTTTATCATGTGCGAATCATACACATTTTAATAAAAACCACAGATATTTCGTGTCGCGCCACGCATGTGTAATTTCCTGTGAAAATGTCAAATGCCTAACATACTTCCTGTGATCCATAAATGATGACTTTGAAGATTCATACTCAAATTTCGCGATTGAGTTAATCTTCTTCTTCAGCGTCGTCAGCCGTATGCGTTGATTGAGCACTTTTTGTAATAGACGCAGTGAAAGATTATTTTTGAAAATTATATTTAAATATCCAAACGGACTCCAGCCCAGCTCTGCTCTGCAAACAATTTATTTAGATGTGCTTCCTGCTATACTAGGTAGACATAATTGACGATTTATTCAAGTCGAGTCCCATAACATGAATAACTATCGAATCAAGAATCAATACTAAAGCTAATTTTTATAAACTTCTTAGGGCCGGTTGTATGATCAGTAGTAACTTTTTACCAATTGTCCATGGTTAAAATCGTTTGCGGGTTGTTCGAACGTCAAATTTACTAATGTTAAAGCATAGATGGAGATGTCGCATAGGCGTGACAAATAATCATGAAATATGCTTTAATCTATGCGTTATCCATGAATTTTTTCACCCGGGCGTTCAAAATCTGTCACTTTGGTGGTGATTTTTTTGTATTATGTGCTAATGTATATTAAACAACGAGATCATCATCATCGGACAAACTCTCATCACTAAAATAGCGGAATATTGAATAATTAATTGTCATATACTTCAACTTTCAAAGTATTAATGTGTCAGATGACACTAAACTGAAAAGTAAACTATAGATTCTCATTTTTACTATCAGATATCAGAGAGTAAAATTAGTTTACTATGGGGTGTACTTTCGAGAAGTAAATTTTTTTTTGCCAACAATCAAACAACCCGTTTTGGCAATTTTTTTTACTATAGTAAAGAGTTACTACTGATCACACAACTGGCCCTTGCGCAGACAAAACTTAATTAAAGATGATAATCCAGAGAAATCGGCATCTTACACGTATAGTGGAAGTCTAAGATAATACATAGGTACAAACCTCTGTAAAACTCTTAAACAGTGTGTCACTTAACGTCTATACTGATAAAGTACTGCTATTAAAAACTATCACCGTAAACTAGTCGTTGGCCAAGTTGAAAGTCCATTAAAAGGTTTTTAACATTTGATACATCGATAATCCATAATGCCTCTTTGCCCGCCTAAAGCCGTACGGACAACACAAATTGCCACGGTAACCTTATACTTGGCACCAGCTAAAGCCAAGTACTGTGCCACCGCCGGTATAAACAACTTGCACCCCAATTTAATTCAACGTGAGTGTCATATGGCTTCAATCAGTATATAGATCAGAGATAATGGCAGGCTTTAGGGAGTTGTTATTAAATATACTAATTAAGAATTTGGAGAGAATTTTATCAAATATTAATTAAGACAAATTATAGATATTTCATAGAGATGAAGCTATTTATATTATATTATAAGGGAAGTATGGCTAATTACAAATAATTGCAAAATATTATTGTTTGAAATTTTTACAAAACCATGTTAACATGTTTACGTACTTTGAAATAAATATATTATTTGCAAAATTTATCTATTATTAATCTATATCTTTGCATCAGGCTCCAGCTGCTTGAAATTTGGTGATCTTTAATTTTTTGTATTCAATATGTAATATAGAATCAGTCATATATTTCAATTAATCGAAATAATTGCATAATTATGATTTTATTTTAATGCTTATACCTCTGACATGGTTGAGATTAGGTACATATCCCTTGAACATTTTCGACTCGTAATTTGGTCAGTTATCCACCCATAAAGTATTGTGGTCTAGGTTACACACTGTATATGATGAATGATTAACATATTATATGCCTGAAAAGTCAATTTTCAATTTTATATATTTTTTATTTAGACCAGTATATTATATTAACAATATTTGAATATCTCCAAGAACACAAATTTTTTCTATCTGTCATACCTTGGTTGAAGAGAAGAGGGGAGAGCGGAATGCTTTTGTTTTGAGCGGGCCTTAAATAATATGTATGCAAAATTTGCTCCAGGTAGAATGAAAGTGAGATATCCGGGAGAGTAATTATACATTTTATTAAGGATTCTAAAGTGCAAATGAACAAAATTCAAATGACGTTTAATCGTCCAATGGTGAGAGGGTAGGTTGGGCAGGAGATGAAAGGGGTGTCTATATTTTATGCAGGGTTCTAACTATACAAAACATATTCATAAGACACTGCTGGCCTAGGCAGCCGAGACACATTTCGTGAATTTAATAATCATGTTTTCAACATAATTATTAAATTACACGTTGGGTTATTGTCACTACTATAAACGTGTGTGTAGTACAAAGTTTAGATGTGAAAATTAAAATAATCATGTTACACTGCAAAGTAACTGACATCCAATTAATGATATACACAAGAGTATTAATTTTACTCGCATGATTTTTTTTAATCATTGGTAAGATTATAAAAATAAAAGTTTTTACAATAGGAAGGGTATACAAGTGATTTAATGGCAGCCAAACCTACCTCACAACCACAACATAGATTAAACTCTGTAAGGAGGCGGAGAAACATGGTTGAATAAAACAATTTCTCACCCATAGAGGGAGTTGGGATGCAGCTTCTTTGGCCCCTCCATGGTAAGGTGTGGCTATTTCCGCTGCTGCTTCAGTCAGTAGGGCCGCTGCATGGCACGGTCGATCGCACTGCGCGTGGCCTGCAGTTCAACCGCACAGGTGCAAGCCCTGAAATGTAAAGGCAAGCCTGTTGATCATTGTACTCTTTGTAAATTGTTATATTTGCATTCAAATATTAACCATCTGATTTCCAATTCATCTAATCTAAACATTTTTCTTCACTAATTAGATATTCATTGTGAGCCCGTGTACCCAATTGACCACAATAAGTCAATCAAATAAATAACATGTCAATGAAAAATAAATTGGGCCCGGTTGTTTGATCAGTAGTAAATTTTTACTATAGTAAAAATGTTTACATATTTATTACTACATAACCCCACCCCAGATGTAGACAAGAAACGTTATTTCGATATTTGCAATATTTCTAATACTAATCAGACCTAACCTACCCATGGGTATGATGTGTAGCCGCAATATTACAAATTTATTAATTATTCATAACAAATCATTGCCTCGGGCGATAATTACCATTATCTCAAAGAAATTATGCAACACGAATACATTTTTCAATAAACAAAAGTAGACTTTGAATCTTTTACAATAATTTTGAATATAGAACATCGTCAACCGACATCAGGAAAATTAAAGTGAGCAAGTACACAACTACTTTCCGCACTACAGTAAAACCGCGATATAACGAAATCCAAGGGACCAAAAAATAAAAATTCGTAATAACGAATTCCCACATATAACGAAAAAAATAAAAAACCTACTATATGTTACGCGCCGTCGCAAAAAAATGTTGCGCGGCTTCAAAAAAGATCGCAAATTCTGCAAACAAAGGAGGAAAAAGGCCATAGGGAACTGAATACCTACATATTTTTAGTAGTTTTGTTATTAAAACAGATAAGCAAATGGATAATCAAAGGAATTAAATTAAGAACAGAATCTATTCAACTCCAATTGGAAGATATTTTTGTAAATTCCAGAATATTGCAAACACAAAACAATATTTTAATTGTGTTTAAATGTAGAGCCACTTCAAACATAGTTTTGGGCATGAAACATACAAAATAATTCAAAAATAACAATCTTACAGTTGAATCGCGGCATTTTTATAAAATGAGTCGTATATAAATTACGAAGGTATTTACCGGTAACGGCGGCAACCACTTCAAAATATATTTATAATCGTTAAAATTGTTCACTTAAAAATTATCGTTAACATTGTACACTTAAATAAAATACACGAAAACAATAGTTAATAGAAATACAAAATACCGTACAAAAATAGTTCATAAAATATTTTAACGAATTATTTATATTATTGACGAGTTCACACGAAAACAATTGTCAAACGAAAATGAATTTATGAAAATATTCAGTCCGGTCATGCAATAATCGCGTTAAAAGCTGAACAAACTTAACTCTACAGACGTTACACTGAGACTGACATTTCCAATAAGTACATTCTGCAACTTTCAGGGGGTTCCTGTTAATTTTTGTATTTTACAGCTGTTTGGGTCTGGGTTGCAATCATATTAGAGGCGTATGCGTACGTAAAACGTGTCAGAGAACGCCGCAAGAATTATGTCAAATGGTTTTATGGGCCTGCTATGAACCCAAGAAGAAGTTTAAATTGTTTTACTACGTTGTCGGCCGACCGCCGCGCACCGCCGAAAAGGCCATAAAACCGTTCGCATACGGCAGATGCACCGGCGCGGCTTTGTAAGTGCGAAATAATATTTTCATCTTTTAACATTTTTTTATTTCGTTATAAATTTACGTAAATGTATTGGCATTTTTTCGTACGGGACAAAAATGATTTTGTTATAAATATTAACGGGATTTCGTTATATAAATGCATTTTTGTATGAAAAATTGGTTTTAGGGACTAAATTTCGATTTTTTTTTCGATATACGTCATTTTTCGCTATATCGGGTTTCGTTATATCGCGGTTCTACTGTACTTGCTTATTTTTAACAATCAAAATTCATAATACGGAAGAAAAACGTGTAATTTATAGAGAAATTGATGAACAATTAAATGAGATTTATTAAAATAAATATAGTTTATAAAAACTATTAATTTCTCAGAGAGACCACCATCGGTTTTGGGCAGATCTGAGTCACGAATGCCACAAAGTATTGAATGATATATTGAGCAACAATGTAAAAGAAATTAAAAAAAACATTTCTAAGTGAGCTTCCCTGCATACTATACCTATCGTATGTATACCTATCGTATTTGACCGTCGGTAAAAAAAAATCACTCATCGAAAGTGTATTTAATAGAAAACTCATTTTAATACTGATCACATAATAATAATTGACTACCAGATTTTATCAAAAAAGAGGAAAATGATCTATACAGCACTGCTTAACGCTATGCACACGCACTCTGCTGATTCAAATGTCACCTAGTGACAGATTAAATTTAACATATCACTAAACAAAGCAGTGTTGGCTAAATAAAATATACTCTTCCGGAATCTGTTTCTATTCAGACGCGTTAAGACTCTATCATGACCAGTTCCGGGAGAAGTGTTGATAGTACCATAACATAAATGTACACCATAATACAAAAACACGTGGTGGTGATTTTTGATACAATACAGTGTTTACACATTTTATATTTCGATGGGTAGGCCTGGTATTATAGTTTGAATATGTGCATTCCATTTTTGTAAATTTAAAACAGGGAACAAAAGCGAAACTGCTTCTGTTCAAAGACGTTTCGGAGTCGGTCTTATATATTTTACAGCAGTGATATAAAACATTTTATGTATTGTATTTTTCGGTCGTGTAAAGTTTCAGAGGCTGGCCAGTCGAGTTTACAGAAGATTTAAGACACAGAGCGACCACCAGTAGAAGAATCAGCGAGTAACAGTCCATTTTCGCTAAGGTTGGTATCTTTTCATTTATATGGGTTGAATGAATATATTCAACAAACCAATCAGAAAACTCAGGACTAGCTATCAAAGGTAATTACGGTAACATACAGTATAATCAAATTCAATAATTTCAAAACTTGTCAGCTGAGGCAACACTAGCGATACACACTGATGCACGGAAATAAAACTTGGAACTGCCAGAGGAATGAAAATAACCTGAATGAAGCGGAAATAGTAAAGAATAAATAAATTAGGAGATTGTAAATCTGAAAAGGGTCACTTATGTAGTTTGGTCATGAATGAGGAGAGACTGGTAAGAAAGATATATATGACACAAGAGTTGATAGCACCATAATTAGAGAATGTCTGCAGAAGACTTGGCTTGATCATGTATACAAAGTACTGGAAGATGGTCCTGTTAGAATCCTCAATAAACAGCCAGCTTGCATGAGAAGACATTGTAGAGGTCTATCGCCTCCACAATGAACGCATCTTGCAAATACCTGGGTGTAAAATTAGACTCTCATTAGTTGCAAAAATACACCAGTATAACAGTAAACAAGTGGCAATACAACACGCCGCACCCGCCCAGATCAAGTTTAAGTCAAACGAGCAGGTGGAGCACCTGGTGTAATTAATTGGGAGGCACCGGATGCTCGCATACACACATCATTCTGATATACTCGACCACATTTTGACATGATACACATAAACACCACCCTATTCTCAAAACATATATGAATTTGGATGCGAGTCAGGATGTATACAGGAGTGTGATGCTCCATCCTCTCTGCCTACCCCCGAGGAGAAACAACATGATGGTATGTTAGTTAGTCAGAATAATGGATACCAGTTCCGTATGCTACACTCAATTTCAAACTTGCTGGCGCTTGACACAGTCTGATTACAGAATCAAAAAATAACACATCGACCCCTCCTACGTAAAGTATTGTGAGTAAAATATTACAATTTAATCATTTTAGTATTTTGCACCACAGACTACCAAATATAGACATGAACTAACGGAAATTCCTTGTTTCAATATTTTCATTTTGGTGTCACTTACGTAATCAAATAGCTCCACGACTTTTTAAAAATATATGACTTGATTGGAACGATAATTTAAACGCTGACAATATAATATGCATTAACGTAAAAAATACGTCTTGTTCACATAAAGATTTAATTTTTGAAGAGTAAATACTTTCATTGTTGCATAAATGTGTCATAAACTATCAGATTTATATTTTCACAAATAATGTGTGTAGTGTCCCTCGTACCGCAACTAATGGTCCAAACCCCTCTCCTATATGTACACTTTATTTCATGTCTATTAATTTACTGGTCTGTGATTTTTCAGGTATTCGATACATTTTTAAATGGCTGAAATTTTTTTTAATATTATGTTCATCATAGAATACAATATATATCTTTTTTAATTTGCCACGGAGATAAGTATCAAATATATGCGAAATACTAGAATGATTAAAAGTATTTTACTAACGATACTTTACGTAGGAAGAGCTGACATATTAAATTTTTTTTTAAATTAAAATTTAAACTTAAAAAAAATTCAACTCTAAAATTTTAAATTTTAAAGTTAAAATTTTGAAGTTGCCGTAATTAAAATTTTGTTTTAATTGGTTACAACACCAGGCTACAATCAAAATGGAAGAATAACTCACAAATCTAAAAAAAATAAGCTATTTCTCTATACAGCACCTGATAAGGTTGCTAATCTTGATAATGTTACGCAAAATTATTGTGTTTTATATTAGTATGATAAAATCACGTACAATTTCGTAACCAATAGATTTGGGCACAACAAAAAAAAAAAATTACATGTAATATTGACTGATAAAATATTTGTATATCTCGTATCATAGGTGTGCGTTTATAATATTTATCTGATGTTTCACCATACTGAATTGAAGTCTTACACAAGATCCACACAACCATATACACTGGTTAGTTAATAAGCAGTCGCTCGCACTCCGCACTCGCGGAAATGGAAATGCAGCCAATGCCCGATGATGTCAAATATTCACGGAATCATAACAATGTGGTCAAAATCTAACAGAAGAAACACGGATGAAGGAGTGGACAACGTGCAATAGAGCAGCAGTCGCTTAAGTGGTGGTTTGCGAGAAAATTTTGCTGGTTCGCAGAGAAATGTGGACATTATTTGCATTTTTAATCCATGATAATATAGATCCGTTTGCAGCCAACATTCAAGATTAAAGCACGAATCTAAAAGAAAGTCTTATCGTCAAAAGGCCTGGTACCAATATCGGCTTGAAATAAATCCAGTTCTCCGTCTTGCAGTGATATCATTGGAGCCAAATATCCATAATCTTAGCGAGCCAGAACATTTGACACAAGAAATGTATAATACTAAAAGTTTAATATAATTAAACCATCTTTTAATTAAACAATTAACAGATATCTCATAGAGACAAAGCTATTTTTTATTATATTTAATGAGAATGTATGAAAATATGGGTAATTATAGGGGTTACAACCTGTGATGATCCACATATAACCGAACTGATAAAAAAATATGAATTCCTAGAAATTTCTAGAGCTGATACGGCAGGGGCCGGGGCGGAGACGCCAGGGGCGGGTTAAGGGGTGGAGACGCCGTCGGGGGATGACACACGACAGTCAGTTTCGGGGCCCGCTCGCGAAAAGACTTCTGAACCGGGAAAAGTGGGAGATACGCAAACGGTTGTTCAGGGGAAGAAATTGGCTTTTTTCGGAGATTTGCGCCGCGAGTGTTATTGGGGTGATCGTGTTGTTCTCCGGGTCCGCGAAGGCCGCGTTAAGATTCATAAATCGCGAGTGCAGTGGTTTCGGGATCCAGAGGGCAGACCAGGACTGGCGCTGACGCTGAGAACCTTAGCAGAGGACCCAAAATACTAAGTCTACCTTTTAGCATGCTTGTATACATAATTAATACCGCTAACAAATACTGTAGCGTGATTCGGATCACCATGTAATACTCGTTCATAGAAAGGGGCTGGCATAACCGCTAGACCACCCGATATTTCACTTTATTTAATTACTGTTCATTTTATAAATTGGGAACACCCCCCTTACAAGTTTTAGTTACATATATCTCATCATTTAGGACCAATTATATACTACTATTGGCCGGGTAAATAATCATGTAACTATGTACGTAACTATTTGTGTATTTACTTATCCGCGGAAATCTAAATCTAAAAATCTCATGAAATCCTGACGGGGCGCATTTTATAAATTACATTTTCGATCCGAAGTAATGGCTAGTATATGATAGAATTATCCGAGAACTTTGTGTGTGTGTTTACTTTGGAAACCGCACGATTGCATGCGTATGCGAATCGTACTGACCTTTATATTGACATTGTGCTAACAACTCACTGAACATTTTACTTTACGACACATCTCACAAGTAAGATTCCGCACTGATTCCTACATTATCTAAACATTTATCTTTTCGGTTATCAAGCCGAAACCAGGTGCTTCATTCTACCGACCTTCAACGCCTATGTGAATTGTAGTTTTCCTAAGATGATTTGATTGGGAGGAAAAGGTGCTTTTGGAGGCTGAACAGAGTCATTCGGTGGCATGAAGTGTGGACGGGTTAGCTATGGTTATATTGGTTTGGTAATGATAACCATAACGAAAGAGTTCTGGACATCATCGGTCTGCGTAGGGTGCACAAGGCTACAGGCTAACCCTACGTATGTTTACCGTTCATGATCTGTTTCCGATATATAATCTGGCGTAAATAGCTTAGTCCGCACTGAGTTTGCATCGAGGTGATTTCTGTGTGGTCGCCGTGGTACCCGTACTTCAGCTGTATGAGGAGGATGATAGTAGTGTCTCTAGAGGTTAATGCCCCGAGACAGTGTTCCTGAAATGTGCTACAATCAAGCCGCCACGTCGGCAATCCACACACATACACACGCATCAGCATGCAGTATTAATAATCCTAACTATTTGTTCCTGGCCTTATTCGAGATGCATTGTTCGAGACACCGAGGATCATCCACAGATAAATTAAACTACTCTTCTGACACCATTGTCACATGACCTACGTGTTCAGACGCTCCCAAGGAATTAAGGGAATTTCCTGAGAATCGTACTGTCATGTCACAATCATCAAAATTAATTACCTTCAGTGGTGGACGCGGCCCCGGATTGGCTACTTTCCTACCGATACTGAACAGCAACGTATTGGAGATACAAGGACCTCGGCCATGCATCTTGAATGAGTCATAACAAATGATATTGTTCACTTAGACATTGGCCGAATCAGAACTTTGGATTATCATCATCATCATCTTTAAACTTTTGAACGCGTGGGTGCCAGGGTTCGGGGTTGGAAATTTGTCGTCTCAGACGTACAGATTTCCAATTTGGGGTTTTGTATAGGGGAGCCGAACGATCGCCACAGACTGGTGTCTGGGGAACTTATCATGTAACCACGGAACATATTTGTCAAGCGAGGCAGGCACTTAGCATGTCGCATGTCGTTTCACATGTCCACATAATTTATGAACAGCTAGGCGACGCCACAAAGCGGCCACAGTCACGAGTACGAGTCTACGACAAGGTTGGTGTCCTATGTATAATCTCTTTCTCACTCTTACACTCTAGTTCTGAATAATGCGTACATACGTATGATTTCTACCACACTCTTACCTTCTAGCTCTGAATAACACGCACATAATTAATACTATAACGGGCGCGCTCGAATATCATACCGCTTGACAGGAAGTTTTCCGTTACTTAGTCGTATACCATAAGATAATCGGTATATTTATTTTAATAATTGCTCTATAGGTATTTGAACGGCTATAATATTTGGATATTTGTAATCTTTAGGTATTTGAAAATTGAAAACGCGGGTTAAAAGAACTAGGAGCATTACGGACATAACATGGGGAATATTCTTAACCGCTAGAACGATCACGTTGGCTAAATTTAGATATTAAGCGAATAGACTAGCATTAAGCGTAAAAATTAGTATTAAGCAAGGTAGAAAGCTAGATCTCCACACTGGCGACCGGGAGAGCTCGCACGTAGGAGAATACCGAATCCATAACAGAGGCGTGTCTTGCGAGCAGGACGCCCGCACAGGGAAATTGAAGATTCCGCATTAAATTAGAAAAAGTAATATCAAAATTATATTTAGTTAGACATAGGGAAATTGGAAATTGCCACAGGTGGTGCCGGCGACCAGGAGAATTATTATTTATTATAAAATTATATATAAATAGGCTTAGAAAAGTCGAAATCACTTCAAACCTTATATATCCCTTTATATAAATATAACGTTCAACAAAATGTGATCACTTAAGTCAGCCAAAGACAGGTTGTAAGCCCTATAATTACCGATAATTTCATATATTTCCATTAAATATAATTTTAAAAAATAGCTTCGTCTCTATGAGATATCTATTATTTGTTTAATAACAGTGCCTTTGTAGGTGAAAATCTACTAATTGTGTGTTCTTGGACATATTCTAATATTGCATCCTTTAATTGTTGTTTTTACGATTTTTGTTTAATTAATAAAGTTTCTATAATTTGGTAATTAATAGTTTTATTTTATTAAATAGGTGCATTTTATGTGTTTTTGATCATTTTTTTCTTTAATTAACCCTATTAGTTTTCAGCAGGATATAAAATTACGAATTTAGTGGTCTGTGAGGTCCTAAAGTCAGGCGACCGCTGCAATAGAGTGAATATTGACCACTGTCTGTATTCCTCTACCCCTCATCACAGTGAATGAGAATGTAAAGTTGATCTTAAGATGGTGAATAGGATTAAAAATGGATCGCTTGGGCGGTTTGGTCATATGGAACGGATGAATAAGGAGAAAACAGTAAGAAAGATATATGACACAAGCGTTGATGGCACCAGAAATAGAGAACGTCCGCGGAAGACTTGACATAACCAGGTAAACCAGATACTGGAATTCCTGTAAGAAGCCACAATAGAGAATGTGGATGAAACGAGAATTATGTGTCAGGACAGAAGAGTGTGGCGCTTTATCCTCTCTGCCTATCCCCGCAGAGAAACGGCGTGATGGCAAGTTAGTTAGTCAATTAATCACCATAAATGGAAATAGGCAGGCCATATTTCAAAACACAATATTAGAGTGAGAGTGATATGGTAATTATTAGAAGAGAATGGCAGAATCGTGGGGAGGCCTTCGTCCAGCAGCGGATACAAAAAAAAAAAAATTCCATAGACAATTTTTTTCTATATATCTATCTTTCTAATCAATTAATTTAATTTATGTTAATTACATTATTTCTTTAAAATATAGGAAAGAAAACTGTGAATTTTTGATAGCTTACTTGCAAATGACATTTATCCACTGCCGTGTAGATTTTTCGAGAATTTGTCGGTGAGCATGATTATTTTTAAAAGAAAAAAAAAATGATGTATTTATGATAGGAATGTCCGTAGTTAAAGAGGCTAGTTTATCACACAAGAGCGCAAGTCCATTATTATTTAAAAGGTTACTAGAACATGATAACATAAAATTGCTAACGACCCGGAGAAAATAGTTGGTACACGTAATACACACAAACCTACTGTAAACAGGCTGAACTTTTAATATCTCTGTAAAATGCATAAAGAAAATCTTATCAGCTTGCTGTGTCACTTCGACTAAGTATGTGTCAACATTCCAAAATCATTTTGAGTGACAACGTTGTCTGTCAACGCAATACAATCTTACATTACGTCATGACGGCGCCAATATTTTTATTTTTTTTCAATTATTACATAACCACTAAACTGTTTGAAAATGACAGAACACAGAAATTTCACTATCAAAGAAAAATATTAAAATAATAAGTACACATACAGTGGAACCTCTATATTCGTCAGGTTTGATATTCGTCAATATTTTCTATATTTGTCACTTCCACCGCCCGGCTGTCTAACTGGGCCGAAGCACAGAATATGGTCACCCGAAAAGTAGCACCCAAATGTTGTCATAGTCAACCAAAACATAAATGTATTCAACGGTAATATGATTAACTACTTCATGAAGGTTTTAGAAAACAGGCAAGTTCTTTGTTAAATCAAGTGCTACTGAATCATCGCCAAACGAAAACCATCACCAGAATGAGTTATCTGATGTTTAAATTATCTTAAATACTAAATTAATGTATTAATTATAAATATATGCATATAAAATCAATTTTGTCGAAAAATATTGTTTTTGCGTCACCGGGATTCGAACCTGGATCTCTATTTCCAATCCCGGTGATGCAAAAACAATATTTTTCGACAAAATTGATTTTATATGTATATATTTATAATTAATACATTAATTTAGTATTTAAAATATCACAGACCTATGTTCTGAATAATTACAACTTCACAATAAGAATGTGTTTTCCTTAATAATTTAAATTATCTCTTTCTAAATATTAGTCACTTCCTCCTCTTCCACTTCTACCATCATGTCTCCTCAGTACAATAATGGTCAAGCTTTTACATAAAATGTATTCATTTGTAATAGTACACAAATGAAACTGGAGGCTGGGAATGAATTAATTGAATTGCAGTTATTAGTTATGGGAAAAACTGTTTCTATATTGGTCAGGCCCTCAGGAACGGATTTATGACAAATATAATATAAGGTCTGGATATATATGTATATTTAAATACTTGGTAGTATTTAAATCTGATCATCAAGGACAGACTCTCAACCATTTGCCAGAGATGAATCCTTCAATTTTATGGGCTTCTTGCAAGAAGGAAAGATAGCTTGGAAAAGCTTCTTGTGGTAGGCCATGTCAAAGGACGAAGAGGAAGATCCCCATGCATCGACCGACCAAGCGGAAAAGGCAACATGCATTTCTCTGGTGACAGCCTTAAGATTTGCAGGATGCCGAGAAAAGTGGAGGAGCATAGCCAAGAGGTGGGGAATCCTTGGGGATCATGATCCTCAGTCATGATTGATGGCGTGGATGATAATGATTTAAATTCTTGTGTTAATATAATTAATTTATTATTATTAATATTAACTCGAGAAGGAAGTAATGATCCGTGCCGACGGTAAGATTTTTATGTGATACAGATTTTGAATACACAGAGTTTTACAAATTTGCACCTCATGTCACATTTGTTATGCGTCAAACGTAAAATGTCAGTTCATTGACCATTGATGTTCAGTTTGTCAGATGGGTGATTCAAATCCTCAAAAGCAGTTTAAACGTTTAATGTCTTCCGTTTCTCTAATTTCTTAAAATTAATATCTGTAGGTATATACAGAACTAGGTCGAGTCTCGTTATCAAATCAAACATTGTGTACATTGGTTTGAGATTTTGTATGTAGAGGTTGCTTTTTTTTTATAGAACAATGAGAGCAGACCCACCGCTTACCCAGGACCGATGCAATAAACTCAATACTCCTATCTTGGTTCTACTCATTCACCGCCTGATTTTTTTTTAATGCTGTTTGATAGCACCCCGCATATATGACAGGGCAATACCGCACAGCTGCCAAAATAAAATTTGCCCTCATCATCTCTAGTTGACTCACTTTATTAGTAAATAATATTTACAATACATTACATATAGATAATATAAAATATTAGGTTGAGTCATAAATAACTTCTGTCTTTTTTTTCATACATTTATTTTTCAACAAAAAAATAATATTAATTAATCTAAAATGTATTCTGTTATTTGATAAGACTTGTTCCCATCTTGTTTTCAATTTATAGATTCCTTTGCCATAAAATTTGACTGGTTTCGACTGGAAGAAGTCTTGGACAGCCTCATTTGCTGCCTAATCAGAATTGAAATTTCAGGTGAAAATCTGTTGGACCAAGGTCCGGTGAGTATGGTGGATAAAACGGACCAGCCAAGTTTGAGGATTTTTTTTTTTTTAATCACCCTTGCTGTATGGGCATGTTGTTGCATTTACTGAAATTATGGGTACCCATATTCCCAATTTACCGACATTCCCCAATTTCTCGAGGTGGCGGCAGACAGTTGATTGCGACGTATTGAGCTTTTCTGCTAACTCTCTTGTTGTTTGACGTGAATTTTGTTCCAATATTGTCTTCAAAATGTCGTCATCGAAGTCTGAAGGCTGACCCGCCCTCGGTTCGTCTTTCAAGGTCATGTCTCCAGAATGAAATTTGACAAACCAATTTCTAACTGCCCGATCGGTTATCACTCCTTCACCGCACACACTGCATATTTTTTGAACCATGGCTACAGCACTATTGCCTTGTTTAAATTCCCAAAGCATCACATAGCGAAAGTGTATTTTTTGATTCTCCATTTATAACATAATTTTTTTTTTATATGTAACGTGCCCAACACTAGACTGCTGCTTAAAGACTAACCAAACTTTTAACTGTGTAACAAAAACAAAAATCCCTTATCTGGGTAACCTATTGTGTGCGTAAACAACTAGGTACTATCCACTTGGGCGAAAGTTATTTATGACTCAACCTAATAACACAATTAACAAGGCCGTGGAGCAGAGGAAAAATGAAGAGGCACACCCTTCTGGGAAACGAGATATTGATCTGATGTCTGAGATTATCTCCAGATCAAAACCTCAAAACGTGTACATGATTCTAAGAATTTCTTATCGCGAGCCAAAGGACAACGTGCAAAATACTGGTAAACGTATGGAATAAATAGAACTTTTGTAACATTTGTCAGGAACAGAAAGGCTGACGAAGACATCAAGAGGACTGTAGGGAATAAAGTGAATGCACCGATTGTAAATAGAAATTTGTCAGCGGAGGCATAATGAACTCGGTACCAACACAGGTGTATGGAAGTGACGTCTAAAGCTGGCAAAAGAGGAATAAAAATAAGACTGAATGCGGTGGATGAGGTCATTCAGGCGTGGTTATGGCAAATCCATTTATGATAGAATAAAGAATGATCATATCAGCAATGAATGAATATTGAGCTCACCTACGCATAATGGATTGGGTTAAGAAAGAGTTGCTTGGTTTGATCATGTGAAACAAATAAGTGAAGAGATGATGGTAAGAAGGTATGACGCAAGTGGTGATAATACCAGAAATAAAGGGTATCAGCAAAAGACTTGGCGTGACCGGGTAAACCAGATTCTGGATAATGGTCCTGTTTCTACTATTAAAATCGAAAAAAGGAATGATTTTATTTTGTAGTGGTGTAAAAATTTTAAATTGAGAGTTTCAGGAGAAAACAGTTAAACTACAGTGAAACCCTGATTTTAAGTTTTTGAAGGAACCAACGAAAAAAATGTAAACACAGGAAAAATGTAAATTGGGGCGTATTAAAAAAAACATTAAATAAATTTTTTATTGAAAACAATTAAAACAATTTTTTCAATGTATGTTTTTAAATAGTTATTTCAATATTATAAATTAAATTAAAGGTTTCGGATGGTACATTTATTTACTAATATTAGTAAATAAATGCTTTGAATGCTCTTGTAAGAACTGATTTATGGGATGAACAGGAAGGTTCTCCTCTGTCAAGTTTTCGTTTATACGACTGTCCGCTATTTCATCAATTTTCGCTACGTCCGATGTTATTACGTTGAAGTCAACGTCTAAGTAAGTCTGCAAGGGTTATTTATAAATTCTTTCCCAGCCATCATTGTTATCTATACTATCTTCAAGGCAATTTTCTTGCTGATACCAGCTCGTAAAAACTAGTAAAAAAAGGAAACGTAAAAATTACATAGGAATGAGAATAAAAAATATGTATAAACGACCAACATACTCTTGGCTCTATAGCAAACTGGCTGAACGAATTAAAATTAATTTTAGACGTAAATCGTGAGAAAGACAAACGTAAAATAGGGTTTTTAATGTACTGAAATGACACAGGACTGCCAAAACAACACGCAAATGGAGGGAAAACGTGAATTTCGGGCATGTAAAATCAGGGTTCCACTGCATTAGAAATGATTGTAACATTTTGAGAATTGTTTTTTAAAAACCTCCATCCAAACCATCTCTTAGGATTTAAAAAATATTCATGTGGTGTGGCTAAAATATGTTATGTTTTATGAGCTATTTATTAAATGTGTTTTATTCAGATTTTTCAGGTTAGTATTCCATTGCAGACGTATCGTTTGTGGGCATTTATGTGAATGATGACACAGGTACTTCTCTCCTTTTTTTCTCGCTATGCTAAAATTCACTATGGACCAAGATCTGGCAATTTAATTGTATGGAACTCCATTATATTAGGGGTACCAGTCGAAAATGTCGCATTTCGGTATGGCCCTTGTTTGATCCTCAGTTGCGTCCGTCTCGTCGAGTCGTCAGCACGTAATATATATTACTTTTGTTCCTTAACATTTGGAGATCATCTTTCGAAAGTTATTTTTATTTTTGTTAGCGATACATTTAAAATGGAAGGGTTTATACCAGATAAGAATTTTGTGCGCAATTGCTTGATCAAGAGTTCCACCAAAAATACTCTGCGAGGAAGGCTGCAGAAAAAATTTGCAGTATATACGGTGATGTGATATCCATTCGCCAATCGCAAAGGTGGTTTAAAAAATTTCAGAGTGGGAATTTTGATACGGAAAACCAGCCTCGAGAAGAAAAGGTCTTTAAAGTGGATGATGACATTTTAATGTGTGAAGTCGAAGCAAATCCAACAAAATCAATTCAGCAGATTGCAGACACACTCGGATACTCCTGGTCGAGTGTACAAAGCCATTTGAAAAAAATCGGCAAGGTCCATAAACAAGGGATCTGGATTCCGCACGAGCTGAGTGACGACAACAAAGGCGCACGTGTGCGGGCGTGCGAGAACTTGTTGGAGCTACAAAAAAAATACGCCGTTTCCCGATCCCTACAGCATTTTTTATCGGGAAAAAATTTCAACAACTTAGACGAAATAAAATCTGCCCTTGACAACTATTTCCAGTCGAAACCAGAAACTTTCTATTCAAAGGGCATAAAAATGCTTGAAAATAGATGGAAGACTGTATTAGAAAGTAATGGGGAATATATAATATAAATTTTTTCAAATAATAAATGATTTAAATTTATATTTGCCTTTTTATTTAAAATGCGACATTTTCGACTGGTACCCCTAATATTAGGTCAACCTTTTAGTACTACCACGATTATGTCGTAACACATTATACCTAGCCGATCTTAGCATAGTGAGTAATATTAAGAAAGGATCACAAGGTGGTTTGGCCATATGGAAAGATATATGACGCAAGTGTTGATAGAGAAATAGAGGACATCCGTGAAAGACTTGGCACAAACAGGTAAACTAGATGGTCCTGTTAGAAACCTCAATAATCGGTGAGCTTGTATGAGAAAATGTATGAGGCGAGAATGTCAGGACAGAAGAATGTGGCTCTCTGTCCTCTCTGTCTACCCCCACGCGGGGAAACGGCGTAATGGTGAGTCAGTTAGTTATGTAGAAGTGGTTAGTTTGTTATATTCAAGTATGTGTAAAACAATCATTTGGGAAGTGCCAAAATATATAAAACATGTTTAATTTTTACAGATTCTTTGATAACGATGACACTAATTTACGACTGCCAATTATCTGACCGGATAAGCCAGTGTTTATTTTTAATTTATTTGATCATGTCACATCAATATTTTTGAACTAAACCATACATGTATAACCCAGCAGCAAAGTCGACTTTTTCTTTGTGGAGAAAAACCGTTTATATTAAATTAATCTGAGATGCTTGCCCTCGCGAAATTATTAAATTTTAATAGTTTCTCACCCATTGTTTCTACACATCACTGCTTAGAGTCGGTTGTGTGATCAGAGTAGTAAATTTTTACTACAGTAACTATTTACCATTGCCCATGGTAAAAAATGTTTGAGGGCTGTTTGTACGTCAAATTTATTATTGTCAAAGTTAATCCCGCCTAATAGTGTGGCAAGGCAAAAAATCATCACATATCTGCGAATTTTACCAAAATTGATTTATTTTAAATATTCACCATTGGCAATACATACAATTGTATGCTTTATCTATGGTTTTTTATTCACCCCTGCATTTAAAATCTATCACTTTGCTGGTAATAAATTTTTGGCAATATAAATGAAACGGCTGTTGCCGATGCTTGCTGCTAGGTCCTGCGGGTGGCTATTATGGCCGATATTCGCTGCTACACGGGCCAGGGCTTTCGTAGAATCTATATTTTATCTAAACCAATAAAATTGTTAACAATATAATAAGGGATTTCCGCATTGAAATATAGATTCTATGAAAGCTCTAGCCGCGCAGTGGTCAACACTGGCAACATAGCTCCCCGCAGGGGTAAACAGGAATATTGCTCCCATGTGTGGGTTTATACAAAAAAGTGACCTGTTAAACATCAAAGTTGAAGAAAATTTGTTCATCCTAGTTTAAGACCAACATTCAGTATTGAAACGTCACCCGATAACATATTTGCTGTGTTTGGTGACCAGATATGAACAGCCAGTTTATATCTATTATTCCATTCCTCCATCTCCATTTTGAGCACATAAGACCAAACCTCAAGAAAACATGACAACATTGTTATTTTAAACCATTTATAGATAATTTTTTCAATGATCAAATATTTAATTATCACGCCTGAACTTAAATTAGTCACATCCCAATTAAAACATTTCACATTATAATCATCAGCTGCGTTTTATTCGTTTTCCGGTACTCTGAACTCCACTCGTTATTTGGTGGGGCAAAGTAATAATTGGTGTTCTAATTTTAAATGGTTGACATTCATTTGTCTGTCATACAGGTCATCCTCAAATATAGGCCAGATATTTGTAAATTTTTTTTAAAACAGATTTCAATCATTCTCGAGAATTTGTAGCACATTTAAGAGAATGATTTTATTCTTATTTCACCCTACAGTTAAAGCATTATGAAAATTTTTTTTTTTTTAATTATACAGAGTGTAGCAGACCTAGTCCACAATATTTTATGAATGCATACCTGACTAAATTACGAGTCGAAAATGTTCAAGGAATGTGTGCAAATTTTGCACTGTTATGGAAAATATTATTGTTTTAATTTTTTTACAAAATCGCGTTAAGCTTGTAGTCTCCATACTTTGAAATGAATATTTGCAAAATTTTTCCATTAGTAATCAATATCTTTGTTTCAAGCCCTAAATCATCCAATAAAAAATTGTTTGACCTGTCGAAACTCGATGACCTTTGATTTTTTGTATTTAATATGTAATTTGGAATCAATAAAATATTTCAATTAATCGAAATAATCGCATACTTAGGTTTTTTTTTAAATGCTTGTATCTCTGATTAACATGGTTGAGATTAGGCACATATCCCCTGAACATTTTCGACTCGTAATTTAATCAGATATTCACTCATAAAATATTGTTGACTAGGTCTATTACACACTGTATATATGCAAAATAATATTTTTTAAATTTAAGTAAATACATTTATCCCTCTGTAGTCCAGTGGGCATGACACTGGCTTTTCAGACCGGGGGTTCAATTCCCGATAAGGTCACAAAACTTTTATGTGATTTTTCTTAAGCCGGGATGTGATGAGTTTCACTACAGTATTTGGGCCTCGCGGCCTGTCAGTGTTAAAAATAATAATTAAATATATATATACGCACTAGAAATTTCCAAGAAAATTAACGCAGATCAAAATTGAGGCAAGAAACTGATACAAAATGTATTATAAATGCAATTACATTCCTATTCACCAAGGAAGTACAGCATGTGTAAGAATCAACGTACCATTCACACCGCGGCTCGATATTACAAAAGGATGTCAAATAGAATCGCATAATGTCACATGCAAGTTACTTTGTGAATGAATATTTTTATGTATGGATTTAACTGACTTCATTAATTGGTTAAGGGAAAATTTTACTAGAACAAATGGCTTTAGACAACATTTTATCAAAGATTGATGATTAAAGCAAAATTATAAAAAGATAGCGCATTAAATAAATGTAATGTAAAGCAATATATGAAAACAAACAATCTCTGTGAATATAATAACCTCATATCCTGGTTCTTGGCTCACCAGCAATTGTGATATTTACATAACATGATAAGAATATTGATAATTCACAAACGTAATATTTATATTATCACTAGGTTAAACATTTAAAAATAGAACAAAAATTAGTTATTGTGTCTCAGGTGCAAGTAGAGGATATACTGCCGTACACTCCTGACACACATCTTTTGATTCTTATGTATTCATGCTCGTAGTTCTAAGAAGTAAATGATTTAGTAAGACGGGTTTCCTTCAAAATTTGTTAAATATCTGATTATGCCAGGATTGATATGGTCGCCTCCGATTTATTATACTGATCTCAGACATTTGTTCCGTGTTTTCAAAACGTCTGTGCAAATGTTTTTCAGTTAAAATAAATTACATAAATAACTTATGCAGAAAAAAATCTACTCACCAATGGGACTTAACCATTTAAGTTATACTATTGTGACCATATATATTATCTTATTTTTTTAATAAGAACACATTTTTATTGTGAAGTTGCAATTTCAGAACATAGTTTTGTGGTATTTTAAATATTACAAATTAAGTTATTAAATTAGAAAGACATATAGAAAAAATCAATTTTTTTGAAAAATATAAAATGTATTATTAATTATAAAAATATATACATATACAGAATATAAGTTCTAAATTTGTCATAAACATAATCAATTAGTGTAGTGGAATGGTAACACCGTCCAGGTTCGAATCCCGGTAGCAATAAAATATTTTTTCGATTAATGTTTTCTTTCTGTGTATATCTTTCTAATTGATTTATTTAATTTGTGTTATCTATACTAATATAGCACTTCCTTATCTTTTATATGGATATGTTATTGGATTTATAAGAAAAAATTAAGCACTAAAAGTATGTATAAATATATGCTCTTTTTTAAAAAAATTCTAGATATGACGCTTTCAAAATTAAATTTGTATTGACATTTCTGATATGTGCTAACTTTGTTTTGATATTGTTGATGAATTTTTGTTGTTTATGAAGATATCTTCCGAAATAATTATATCTATACACATGAGACCTAGCTCATATGTACAGTGTGGTGTATAAAGGCTGCACAATTTTAAAATACAATAATTTTAATACACATAATTGACAATATAAGTATCATTGCACATTAAGTAAAATAAACGAGCATCGTCTGATAATTTACGTATTTATTAATCAGAATTAATAACAACATCTGTTAATAGTAATGAACTGCGATATGCAACTACTAATGCAATTTTATTTTAATGAATAGACGAATTATTAATTGCGACAACAATGAATGAATCAATCAATCAATATAATGAAAATTGCATACTAGGTGAAGGACAGTGAGAGCGAAAATGAATCGCAAAGCAGAATGTTAATTTCAATGCTCAACTATTTACGCAACTGTCAGAAATCTGATGTCTGATGTGAAAACTGCCCGATGACACAGAAACTGTGGGAGATCGGTAGCAATTCTAGATTCCCATCCATTCATTGTTTATTTACACACAATATGCGCGAACAATAGCAAATAGTTGATAATACACACTGGCCCGGGTGCACGCACACAACCGCGGGCGGACAAGTGACAACCGCCGCGGCCCGACCTAGTATATTTCCAATGACACTCGCGGCATAATGGCCAACACATGCCCCGCAATAGGCACACCTAAATGATTAGCGATTCGCCTAACGACGCGACTTATCACAGTAAATAGATAACGAGCAAATCGTGAGACCGCGATGTGAGCAAGAAAATTATACGCCCTTGTCTCATGCGTGTAACCGAGTGAGCGTTAGAAGTATACAAAACATCAAATACAAACCGTTCGTCGCAAATAACGGTTGATGTGACAGCTCCAAACGTCGCCGCTTCTGTCAATCATGTCAAAAGAGGTCGCGAGGCGAATTTGACGCGTCTCCGATGCATTTCAACGGCACCAACAACTACTCTGTCCCACTCGTAGTACTACGGCTCGACGTACCCGTCCCATGTAAAAAATACGCGCTTGACGTATTACGGCCCGTGGGAGCGGCCAGACGTTCCTGGCGTGTAAAAAACTCACTTTCGTAAACACAGAACTAATTTAAAACTATTAATGTCCCCTATGTTGCACTAAATAGTAAAAAAAACCGCCGCCGTGATCGATTAACACGTTAAAAAATTAGCACACAACTGCGGATACACTCCTAAATTCTTGAATATCTGGGCAACGCCATAGATGATAGATCCAAATAGATGTGGATCTCGACTAGAAGAAGGTTTTTTTTATAAATTCCTATCGAATTAAATTTCATGGGGTACTACTGAACAATATTACAAAATGAGAAGAGACGGGTTAAAAAAAAATTTAAAATATTTAATTCAATAACAAGATTTCATTAAATATTTTAAATAATTTAATTAAAACATTATTTCAGAGTGTACGCATGGGACGTGCAATGTTTTCTGCGAAGAACAATTTTTTTTAATAACAATAAAATAATTCACAAAAAAAAATATAGAAAATTAATACAAAGAATACTACAAAATAACAATATAGATATATGCATAATTGTATTGAACTAAAAATAAACATTTAATATCTAAAAAAACTCATATTCATACTTTTCGAAATCGAAAAAGTGAAAAATCGCCTAGTTATGGATTTAATTAATTGGAAGATTTAATTCATTATCATTTTGGAGTGTCGGGGGACCAAAGTCTTAACAAGGCGCTACCATCTTCCGTTCTCTCGCACCGCTTCATTGTAAATCCAATCTGTCTTCCTACAGTTTTCATTGTTGCTTTTCACAGAACTTTTTTTTTTAGAAAAATATGTCAAGGCATTGTTATGTTATTATATGGAACAACTGTGTATACATTCCCAAAGTAAGTTTATATTTTGCAGTATTATTCCATTCTTATTTAAGAATGGAATAATACTGCAAAATATAAATTAAAGAAACCGTCTTCAATTAAAAATTATTATTAGATACATTTAACAAAAATTTTCAATAAAATTATGTTTTTCAAGAAAAACCAATAGTTACATTTTAGCTGAACCATTCAAATTTATGATAAAATACCAAACTGATAAACCAGTGATATTGTGTGAAGTTCATGTTTGTTTCTCTATGTATTTATTACTTAATTAAAATGAAAAATATGATCACCTTAAGTTCACGAGCATCTTAGTACAACTCTCAATTTTCAGTCAAATATTTAATAACCTAGATAAATTTTTTTAACCGCATTATTTTCTTCTTTTAATTTATCATTCTCTTCAATACATTTACTGCAAACCATATACTGGAAGATGGTTCTGTTAGAAGCCACAATAACCGGCGAGCTTGTATGAGAAGATGTATGAATGTGTACGAAGTGGGAATTGTCAGGACAGAAGAGTATGGCGCATTATCCTCTCTGCCTACCTTACTCACCATTACGCCGGTTCCCCGCGGGGGTAAGCAAAGAGAATAGAGCGCCACACTCTTCTGCCTTGACACACAGTTCTCGCCTCATTCACATTCATACATCTTCTCATACAAGCTCGCCGATTATTGGGGCTTCTATGGTTTACCTGATCATTCCAAGTCTTCCACAGACGTCCTCTATTTCTGGTGCCATCAACATTTGCAACATATATCTTCCTTACCATTCTCTCCTCATCCGTTTCATATGACCAAACCACTTTAGTGATCCATTATTAATCACCATACTGTCATAAATGGATAGATATTTGCAATACAATTGTAAATGACTCGATGAAAGAAAAATAGATTTTTTCCAAAATTATGTCAGTAACTGCTTATGGTGCTCGAAGTATGACTGGAGAAGAAATTTTATCAATTTTATTTTATTTATTTACCAAATGTGTTGAACATCCAGTTCTGAGCGTTCATTGAATTATACATCAGCAAGTTTTATGCTCTAACTAAGGTTTCAAATCACTGGAAGATATTTTGATCCTGTAGCAAAATTGGTAAATTTCATATCTGCACGCGGACTAAACAAAATAATTTTTTTAGAGCTATTAAAAGAGGTAAACTCGACTTACAATGAATTACTTATGTAGGTGCCATAGCTATGTCATGGAAAAGTCCTTTAAAAATTCGTAATGTATTAAAAAAGTTAAGCCTATTTTTAAAAATAAGGAAATTATTGAAAACTATGGCTTTCAAAATTAATGTTTTTTATCGATTTGTGTTTATTTGATTTAAATATTTAACTGCAAGGTGTTAAAAAAAACAATTATTATCATGTTTGATATAAAGTATTTGCCATCGAATGTACAGCAAAAAAAATCTCATTAATATTAAAAACTTAACTTTTTTAATAAAATTTTGAAAACTTTTTCCCATGTTAATAATTGCTTGGAAGGGTAAATGAACCCATTCTATCTTATCGGACCATGCTGACGCGATCTTCGCGATATGTTTTTAACTAAAAACTAATTATAGCACAATTGCTAATTCTAGTTATTTAAATTTTAAAAATATTAAAAACTACTCGGCACATCAGTCAGTCGATATATGTATATTATTTGGGAATTTTTGGCACGCGCATGTAAAAAGGTTCACCACCACTGATCTCATTTTAGGCCATTCTGAAATCTGTACTAAATTTATAACAAACCATAGAGGTTGCAAAATAATAATAAAATGCTATATTAAATTTTTTTTTTTTAAATTTTACTTGATTCAACTTTGATAATATTCAGCACAATGACCTTATTGGCAAAATCAACATAATGCAGATTTTTTATGTTAGAATTAATTACATTGATTTATATTTTTGGTATTTTTTATTATTTATACATTTTTAACGATAATTTTTATCCATGTTAAACTTCGTAATAAGCTAAATGAATTATTATTAATAATAAAAAACTTAGGACACTTGTAAACTAATATTTTTAACATACCTTGAATAAAATGGTGAGCCTTTCTGACTGTCATGAGGAAATTCGGGGTTCGATTCTCCGCCAAGGAGATTTATATATTTTTATTAAACTAAATTCATGAATATTTTTTTTTTTAACCAAAAAAACATATTGCATCCAGGGAGGTAATATTAGAAACATTAATAAATATTAATATTATAATTTTAAACAGATGAAATACTTTTTTTTTTAAATATATCCATTCGTATCTTTCATACATGATAATTTTGACTTATAACGCAAATCTATCGAAGCCAGCTGAGAAAACCAGTTTTTACTCCTTGATAAGTGGTTGTCACATCACTATTTCATTTAAGCCGTCTACGTCTACAAGCGTAAAACCATAGAAATAGAAATTAAAAATGTCGAGGGGTTTCGTATTTACATTATTAGTGAAACATCGAAATGATTCTGCGATCTTTATTTAATTTTCAGAACATACCATATAATAAATTAATCTTCGGTCATGCTAATTTATTTAGTAAGTTATCTCATAAGTTTATGGATACCTATGTCGGACTGGTTTTTTCTCTGTTATCTAGCATTTGTGACGTATGACCTTTAGAAATGGACCTTTAGGCATAATTGGGTTGGGTTAGACTTGTAAAATACATTCGGTTTAGTTTTTTCAAAGAAATGTAGTTTTCCAACCTTTCAGTAAAATAAATAACAAAAAAATTTATTTATTCCAGACAATTTGTACATAATAAATCAAAACCGCCACATGAATAAATAAAAATTTTAGACGTTAATTTCTCCTTTGAACAATACATATGATAATACAGTAATAAAAAGATACAAATATTGTTTAAGGAAAATTAATTTGTTTATTAAATTGTAGTCAATAAAATTGTTTTTGCAGAAATTCTAATATATTGTTTGAAATGAAACAAATGAAAATGTTTTATCTAAGGTTGCCTGCCACCTATCTGGTTTTGACTAGAAATCTAAGTTTGGTAACTATCATTATTGTTTAAGACAACATTAAAAATACAAACAATGATTATTTTTCTTTAAAATAGTTATCAGTGTATAATGCAAGTTTTTTTTTTTTACTTTGAATGTAGGTATATTGTATAGGTATATATTATTTATTTATTTATTTTTAGATAGAGATGCGTACACGGAATATATCGACCCCACCTATGCAAAGAATCATAACTAACAAATAGGTTATTTTAGTTGTTTATGATAAATACATACATTGTGTAAGTAAATACATGCATACATGAGTGACAGTAATTTTTTATTTATTCTGGTTTGTTCTATTGAACATGATACTTATTTAAAAAAAAAAATGCAATTTATATACATATTTATTTAAAAAAAACATATTTTTTTAGTCACAAAATTCTACATAGGAAGTGTCGGTATGTCTTATCAATATTCTTATTATTTTCAAACTATGTTAATCACTTGTGCTATGAAAATAGGACTAACTTGCCGGTCTCTGAGAGATGCCCTAACATTAGGCGAGTATCGCTAGACTAGCCCAGTGAGGCTTCTTCTACTTTATTTTATTTATTTCTTCTTTTGTATCCTAATTAACACATTGCCATTAGTACCGCTTTCATTCATCAACCTTATTTACATTAGTTGTGATCTACACCGCACCTCAAATTGTTTTAGCATTGTTTTAGTGAGTGTCCATGATTCCACTCCATATAAGAATACAGAGAATGTGTAATATTACATTGTATCATTCTCATTCACAATTTCAAATTTAAGTCATGGCTGTAAATAACTTTCTTCATGCAAAAAAATGGAGCTGGAGTTTGCTCAATATGACAAATAAATTCAATAGAAGGCTCCCAGTTTTCATTTAATCTCAATATATTATATATTCTAGATAGGTAGATAGGGTTTACACCCTATTCCAGAGTCGTTTAGTTGTTTACTCTCATTTTGATTTGTCAATATTACATTTTTTTATTACATTCAGTTATTAACATTTTAATACCGACATAGGTTGGCTCCGGTATCATTGTGCCAGAGCTATACCTGTAGAATTTGACGTGAGACTTGTTATCATATTAAATTCAGAGGGCATTCAGAAAGAAGCTATTGAAATCATACACTCTCTAAAGAAAAGGGTAAACGTTACATTTATGTGTTGCAGTTGCAGAACTCTGTCACAGTCCGGCAGAAATTCACTCTGTCCAGATCGCAAGAGGTGCGAGGAAGAGCCAGTAGAATGTTCCGTTAGGTTTCTCTAGCCACTGCTCCTCTCGGCTTCGTCCATCCCAGCGACTCCCAACGGAAAACCCAAACCCTAATAAATTCCTTAATAAGTCATCGTTAGATAGGTACACTATTTTCTTCACTCTTTCCAGTCTTATTCCATCCATATGTCAGCCCGCTTTTGCATCATCCATTTTGTTTGAAGTTGGCATTATGAATTCAATTGTGTAATAACAGTGATTTATCAATTACAAATATATAATTAAGCTCCATCTTTAAATCTTTAGGGAGAGTATTAAATAATTTAATTCCTTAATATATAAAATAAAAATTCCACTTAATTAGACCGCCGGTTAATTGAGGCAGTCACTTATTTGGGCCAAATCACAACCGCCTCACAAATGCGACATATCTTTCGGACAATTTTATTTCTCACATGTGCAACGAATGTGTAAAAATACTTTTAGTCGACATTATTTAAAAATTTGTGACCATTTCCAAAATGCAAAGAAATGATTTGACACTTTCAAGTAAAATTATTTTGCTTGTTAAAATAATATACGTAACATAATGTATATTTAAAGAAAAATATTTATTGTTTAATTTGCTTCGATTAATTGGGGCAGCCGTTTAATTGATCTTTATTTCCGGTATGTATTTCTTCAATCATTTGTGTGTATATTGTAATACCGATACCGCCCTTGTCCTCGGTTAGATTGCAATGAAATTTTTACAGCAAAATCTGTTACCTTCTGAATATGTGCTCCCACAAGGCTGTCCCTGGACGTTGCGTTACCTTTAGACAAGCTACAAGATGCAACTCTTATTGTGGAAGTAGATCCTGTGGACTGTATCAATTAAAATTAATGGTTAGTTAACGCAATCCGAATTGGAATAAGAAAGGAATAATGGCAGATGGAACTGGCCTACCTTGATCTCAGTCCTGGGTTGGACGTCAAGTTTCACCTCCAGTTGACTTGCACTTTTGTAGTGAAGAACGGAGATATCACTGCACTCCCGATGCTGCAGAACACCGCTTCTTTTTCACGATCCGGATTTTACACACGGCGCTACTCTCGAACGTTAAAAGAAACACAGGTGTTGACCGTTCCGTGTGGAAATACAATCTGGTTCCACGTCACCGAAATCCCTAGTTAGAAGTGGGCCAGAAAAGGACAGGTATAAAAAGGTTTATTGGATAGACAGAATACACAGGGAGTATTCAACTTGCGTCAACACTCATATTCCTACAAATGCAGTAATTAAAATACAGTGAAACTTATTCAATATGCGGGAAGAAATATTTTTTCATGTTAAAAGGTGTAAACAAAAAAAATCTTATCAATGTTTTTGATCTTGTAATAAAAGCGTCAAAGTTTAAACAAGTCAACATTTTATTCACTATTTTACACTACACAAGGGGCATTTTACAAACACAATTTATTAACACATAACATTGACTTCATCAGATATAAAATGGTAAGAGTGGTCTGCGGCAAGCTGGCCTTATCGATTGAAAGATATGTAGTAAAGTCATAAACAGCAAACAATTTGATGTTGACGCAGTCGATGGGTAATTTTTAAAATGGTAAGTGTGGTGTACAGTGAGCGTCATTCTCGTATCTATTGTTTATTATCGTATGTCTGCCTGGTCAACAGAATGTTGAGTCATAAAATCATAATCAGTGCACAGTTCGGTGACGACCCGGCCGATGGATAATCCCATCTCTTTAAAATTGTATGGAAGGTGTGTGGCAAGCGGCATCCATGTATTGATTGTTTATTATCAGATGTTTTCCGTGTCGAGAGAAAGTTGAGTCATAAACAGTCCACAATTTGGCGACGATGCCAATTGGTATATTTTTTTGTTCTTTTGAGTCGTAATATTTTCATATTAAGCGTCTTTTATTTTATGTTAGAAGAAAATAAATGTATGTATTCACATAATGTTTTGACAGAACCAGAATATTTTTTCATGTTCAAACATTCAAAGGCTAACAAAATAGTTCAAATTGTTAGCCGTTGCTCACTTGCCTACTTATAAAGTAATATCATCATCATCACTATTATGATCTTGACACACTCATCTCATTAAACAAATAAAGTAGCATCCGCATACAAAAAAGTGTAAAATGCTTGCCTCAGCTCGGACATGGCTTAGTGAATTATTATTAACCGTTTTAGGACCGCGATAGAGCTCCTCGCAATACATACTAAAAGTGCGAGGAGCGCTGTAGCGCTCTTAGTGCCTTGGTGACTTCACGCGGTGGGAACGAATGTGTGTATTTTGCTCTGCAGATATTCATGCATATAAAACACAATTTTTTATTTAGAAGTGAAATTTACCACAGAAAATTATTTGTTTTTTGTTCTACAATCTACGACAAACATGGCGCCAACCAAACGCTCTAACCTTAATGGGTTCGTGATATATGCATGAGAAAAAAGAAGTATTAAATATCTTTTCGTGATTTAGCTTTTTTTGTACATAAATAAATTTATAAATAATTTCAATCATAACTAGACAATAGATATTCTTTCTTATTGTATTTTATGCATGTAAAACATACATTTTATTTCCCAATGTTTTTTTTATGTTACATTTTTTTTTTTACCCCAGAATAATTTTCATTCAACATTTTTGGAACAAATAAACAAAATTAGACCAGCATCAAAATGGTTTAAAATATAATATGTCTGTAATAATGTAACGTTTTACCAATTCCAAAGAAAAAAGTCATGGCCACATATGACTAAAACAGCCTGCAATTAAAATTTAATCAATTATTATTTATATTTTTAAAATTAGCAATATTAACTTTGTGGTTAAAATTCATATTTTTTATTTATTATCCTTGTTTTATTAACCACTGAATTCAGTTTAAATACATCTACCGGTTTCGAAAAACACCATTTTCTTCTTCAGGATGTCATAACTAACTAAAAAGTGTATTATTGTTTCTTTACCAGAATCTATTTTTAAAAAAACAACAATTATTTAAAAATAAATTTAGTACCTAACTCAAATTGTTACTTAATACAAATTTAGTCGAATAATTTTTAGGAAAAAATTTTAGAATGGGACTCGTAGTTAAATTTAGTTGGTTGTTTATAATTTTTTGATTAGTTTTACATGCTTTATTTATCTCCAACGATTTCAAATTGTTTAATTTGTGACCAACACCGTTTATTCGCAAAATTGACAATCCCAATTTTTTATCAAAACTGTGACCATTTTCTATCAAATGATTAGAAAATTCTGAAAACCCACTATTGTTCAAACATCTCAAATCCTCCCTTACTTTTATATTAAAATTTCTACCCGTTTTACCAATATAAAATGCAGCACAATCCTTGCAACTAAGTTTATAGACGCCAGAATTGTTAAATTTATCATCTTTGTCTTTAGAATTTATGAGTAAATTTCCTATACTATTATTTGTATAAAATGCCAGTCTAATGTTTCATGGTAGGTGTTTAGATATTTGTTTCGAAAAGTTATTTATGTATAAAATCCTACGCCAATTATCATTATTATCATTATGTTTTATCTGTGATTTATATAAAAATTGATTATTATATTCTTTTAATTTATTTTTTAAAATAGTGTCTGTCAAACTAGTTAGTTATGACATCCTGAAGAAGAAAATGGTATTTTTCAAAACCGGTAAGTGTATTTAAACTCAATTCAGTGGTTAATAAAACAAAGATAATAAATAAAAAATGTTATTTATGAATTGAAATCAGTTTATGCTAATTAAAAATAACAGGATAATCGAGATACTACAGATGATTTGTTTTTTGGTGCCAGTTTATTCTTGAAATATTGGTACTGTTTTATTCTATAAGAATGTAGTCCAGTAGACTATGTTTAGAATGAAGAATGAAAATGGAAAGAAAAATCTGGAAAAGCGATCGATAAAGAGCGCCGTCTCCCGACCATGACAGAACGTATCATACTGTGGAACGCTGACACTGGCGCGAACCTCGTCATCCGGAAACACTCCCTGAAAATTTATAAAATATTTGAGATTACATTATTTACTTCTTTGCTAGGTTGGAGGTGCGTTATGTACTTAATAATGTACTGCAAAAATAATTAAAGTCATTCCATGTGAAATCGCCTGATTTTAAAATAAATGGTTGCTTGTCCATTTCAGATATTTTTAATTTTTTCATCACATTTAACCCCATAAATGAGAAGTTTAAAATTTATTTTATTTTTATCTGCCACCATCTTGGATCCAGTTTTGATGACCTTTTAATGGATTTTTTTTGTTTTATGGCTAGTAAAGTTTTCAGCTATGAAGAATTAAAGTTTGGGTTAGGAACCCTTCCTGCCTTCTTTTGGCCTCAAAGTTTGAAAATATTCAATATTTGCTGATTTCAATGTTAAAAATCTCAAATGGGGGACCAGAAAACAATGTAAGATTTTGCCCAAGGATACGTGTACTGATACTCTGCAAGACCTGTAAGTTTCATTTTGGGGTTTAAAAGTTACAGTTTCCATACATTTGTAGATTACAGTTACATCTTAGGTTTTATCTTTTACGGGATGGAATATATTTCTTCAAAACCTCTGTAAAGTCCCGTTTATGCCTGTTGCTGTGAAGAAAATTGAGTCTAAATGGCCTAGTAGCAGATAAAAATGAAATTAAAAAATATCTGAAATGGCCAAGCAACTACCACACCTAGGTGATTTCACATGCAATGACTAAATCTACTACACTAAAAAATCTAACAAAGTTTTATTTTAAAATTGAACTTGGTATACTTATCAATTAAGATAAATTAAATATATATGGTTCTAGCCGTCCATGCCCGTGTGAGTGGGGTATCTTTTTTATGAGCAGACCTTGAAGATTAATGATGTATTTAAAATTTGGTCCAGGCAGGATGAGAGTGAGCTGTCCGGAAAGGTGGAATGGGGTACTATAGCATTCAATATAATACACACTTATCATAGCAGATGGGGGAATTGTGCCTATATTTAGTTCAGGGTCCTAAAGAGTAACTAAACAAAATTTTGTTTAGTTTAATCAAAGAATATAGGATTCAATTATATGTAAATAGATCACTAGAATTATTGTCAAAAATTAAAATAATATATAAACCTTTTTGATTCAATATTTATGAAATGTCACTTGGGATCTATTATTGAATGTGGATAATATGGATATATTTTCAAACTTACTTTAAACCCATCAAGATCTGATCGAATGTCTTCATCAGAATATCCTTTCATAACTTTGGTCGCTACGGGACCCATGTAGTTGTTGACCACGGCAAACTCAAATAGTGAGAGGAAGACAAACACTGAACATGACGACATCCAAACATCAATGGCCTTTACGTATGAAACGGGAGGCAATGACTGTTGGGATTGTGTGTTTTGAGTCGCTAAAAAGATAATTGTCAAATAAAGTACAATACATTTACATATTTTGTTTTACAATATAATATTAATTTAACACATTCGCAAACCCTTTAAACTTTTAAACCCTTCCATATTTTACAAGTTTGGAAATGTGCAGTTAATTAATAAATCATCGAGATTGCCCAAAATTTAGGATTAAATTGAATCATCTTGTAGGGATACATAATCTCAATTTGCTACAAATTTGCATGAATTTCACAATGATTATATAACTGTCTTTTTATATATATATATATATATATTTTTTATTCCTTTATTACATAAGACATGGATTGCTTTTTACATAGTTTAACATTTTTTTATTTTTTATAAATAAAATATAACAAAGGGGAAAAATTAGATAAGGAGATGTTAGATGAATTACTTAGAAAGATATAAAGAATAAAATATATAGTAAATATATATAAAGAAAAAAATCAATCTTTCAAAAAGATATATGTACAATTTTTATAGAGTGTAACAGACCTAGTCCACAGTATTTTATGGGTCTGAATATAATATAATATAACAAGGAAATAAAAAATTAGATAAGAATATATTTTTTTACTTTGTATTTTAAGGTGTTAATGTGTTTAATAGGTATTTATTGATTTTGTTAATTATTCTTGGCACAACACGTTCTCTCACTGTACACATTGTTCACGATCAATACTCTCATGGTTCAACCCAACAATCTGGTTGGATCAGTATTTATATTTACATTATCTATCAACTCTTCGAATATTATAGCATATGTCACTTTTTTGTCAACTGATAAGATTTTGCATATTGTAAATAATTTACTATAGTAATCTTATTCGCAACTGTTTAATTTTATTAATATATGTTTTATATGTCGGTCCATAGCTACTCACTCCGTAACTGATAACCGAGTTGACCATCGCAAAGCATGGTGAGTACAGTGTGGCCCGAGAGGTGCATAACCTTAACATATAAAATACATTTAACATGGATCTTAGTTTCTTACATATATAATCAATATGCAGTTTCCAGCCAGATTTTTCATCAATAATTAAACGTAAATATTTATATTGCTCCACTTTTTCAATTTTGTCACATTTACAAATTATTAGACTTTTGTATAAGCATTCGCAATCATGGCCAAAGTTTAATGTTAAGTTACTAAACTATAGATTTAAAAAATGAGGGAATAATAGAGTTACAGTCTTCGTGTCCATGCATGTGTTAAATATAATTTTCAGGATGCATTTAACAATTCTTTTTTCCATCAAAAAGATAACTTTATCATAACATACATTCTTTTTAACCCTTTCTATCCTGACGGTACTTTAAAGTGCCATCAACCTTATCAGTCATATATCTTATAGCAGTGTCAATTCTCTGACAATATTACTAAGTCAACGTAAATAATAGTCTACTCGATTTATTTAGACTACTAACATTAGTTACGTTTTTGTTATGTCAAGATTGCGGCGGGTGAAATGTCAGTTGCGTATTATTACAAGGTTAGATTTGACGCGCTTGTATTCCTTGTGATTATTAATAGTTATTTTGACCTAATTATTTTTTTCTTAGATTTTCAACTATTTTAATGTTTTAGAATATTTCTTACATATGGTTTGCACTACATTATATTTATTTATTTTTTGTGTATGTCATACTACAAAAAATATATAGTTGATGGGCTCTCAAATTTAATAATTTGGGGTAGAAAAGGGTTAAACAAGTTTTGTAACGTACACAAATCAGTTTAGTCATATTTTACTATGGACACATGAACAAAACATGCATTCTGCAGCTATTGCCATCTTTTACAAATTTTTTATAATTTTTATATTACTATCATTTTTAAATGAGGGAAAAGTATTAGTGGTGTAACTTCAAAAATTGGGCCCCAATATGAAATGGAAAAGGGGGCCTGCTGTATAGTGGAACCTCTATATTTGTCATTAATCTGTTCCTGGGGGTCTCATGATTTTTTCACATAAGAAATAACTGAAATTCAATTAATCTGATTCCAACTCCTAAAAATTGTACAAAAATTAAAAATATGTTGTTTAAACTTTAATTTTATTGTACTAAATAGATATACATAGTGGTAGAAGTGGAAGAGGAGGAAGGTTAATGTTAAGAACAAGAGTTGCTATCAATTAAAACAAAACAGCCAATAGTAATTCCAATTCTGATCATGGGGTCTGTTTTGCTGATGATTCAGTAGCACTTGATTTAACAAGGAACTTGTCCAATGTTGTCTATTTTTATCTGCTCTGTAAAACCTTCCTGAAGTAGTCAATCATATTATCGTTAAATGCATTTATTTATTACATTGGTTGACTATAGCAAAATTTGGGTGCCATTTTTCAACTATATTACGAATATAATTACGTGAGAAATTAGTGTGAAATACACACACACGCACGATGACCGCACAAAGCAGACTAACTACAGCTACCTAATACGTTTAGCTGATTGCGTGTGATTGCAGCGCCAGTGCCGGCAGTAGGAGTGACAATGGATACGAAAAATACTTATGAATATGGGGGAAAAAAATTGTCACGATTATTGAATATTACGAATATGGGGGTTGACGAATATAGAGGTTCCGCTGTATATGTATTGTATCTAAGATGTAAGAATATTAAGTAACATGTGGTTTAATGCATTCAATATTATGAACAAAATTTGTCTCCTATAATAATCACACTTTCATAAAAAAAGAAATGTGTGTTTTAGGTGCATTTTTTATACACTTGCATAAGTGTTAGCGCCATTAAATGTACTACGCACGCACATCTCATTGGATTACAGAAATATGTCTTTTCCCTCTTACTCTTGTCCTATCCTAGTCCCTAGGCATGAAGGAGAAAGAAGATTCCTGCAGTCTGCTTGATACGCCTGAACAAGCTACTCCGTTTTTGAAACCGAACACGGTACGTCGCCGTCGCTGCAAAATCCGCTTACTACCGCTAACCTTAATTATCGCTAATAATATCATTTTTACTACCACTAATACTTTTAACCCAATTACTTTTCTACCGCGAGTGTCATCAAGTGCGTGACATAATTCTGCGTCGCTTGTGAATTGGTGGACCAGGGAGAAAAGAACCAGCTTCCAGAGATCGGAGACCAACAAGTAAGTGCCATCCTGTCTTTTATCTCCCAATAATCCGCCAACTTTCCAAAAAACACTTTTCCTTTATTTTACTGTCTGGTCTCTAACACAACACATTGGCAGAGAATTATTTTATTCATCAATAATGCTTTCATGTGTTTTTAATACATTTTAAAATACCATTTCGGTTGATATGGAATTTCTATTAGTATTGAAGGACGCGGACCTTTTGGGCCCTTGTCTAACGTGGGCCTCAATGCACTTCATTGGCGTAGTTATGCCACTGTAATTATATCCGATATACATAATAATATTGGATAATCTGTATAAACTTTCAAGGGTGCTTTACACATAAAATGTTTATAGTCCTACATATCTTTATATTTAAAATTAAAAATTGTTATTTTAACTTATGAAAACGATTTCTTCTTAATTAAAGTCTCTGATGCAGTATTTCTTATGATGGAGGGCAAAGAGTTCCACGCTTTTGGGCCTGCCACCGCAAATACTCGTTCACTAAAATTAGACTTGGTCGGTTCTACAACCCTTCCTGCAGCTGAAGTAGAGGCTGACTTAAAAGTTTGATGTCTACCATTCAAATTGTTTGGGATACAAAGGTCTTGCAGATACAGAGGCGCCAACCAGCACAATTTAAATTTAACTCTTTCGGGGAATCGGAGCCAATGTAGCTGATGTAAACGGGATGTTATATGAAAGAATTTGGAAAAACTCCATATATTATCTGTGCTGCCACATTTAGTATGTATACAACATGTCCATGAATGTATTCAAAGAGTTCAAACAATAGTAAAAACCATTAAAAATTTCTAAGTATCATGAATTAAAACAATCCCTTCTATGTATGTACATATTGAGCTTTCTACATTCATATATTTATAATATTAATGTTTATATATTTTAACATGATTAGAATTTTCTATCAAGGTCCAGTCTATGTACATTGTAAAGGATTTTGTAACAGTTAAATGTACATAGTGTAATCATTTTAAAAACTAGTATTTACAGATGTTTCTGAAAAACAACAAATGCATAGTTTTAGTTACCAAGAGTGAGCAGTGAAGTAACTCCGAGTGTGACTCTAGCAGGGATGGCTTCTGGTTTAATCCAGAAGGAGATCCAGGACATAACAACGATAAGTGCCGAAGGGATGTAAGTGTGAAACAGATGGTATCCCAAACGTCTCCGGAGATTGAATACAACGGCTAGACATGTGAAGTTACCTAAATACAAGAACAATAGTTATGATCAATTTTTTTTAAATATATGTACTTAAATATATGTAAATAAAGTGGTAAAAAAAAAACATAAAGAAATTTGAATTAAGATCAAACTGTACCCAGCATTAGAAAATAACCTATTTGTTAAATACTAATTAAATGTATTAATTAGAAAGATATATATATATAAAATCAATTTTATTGAAAAATATTGTTGTTGCTACCAGAATTTGAACCTTGATCTCTTTCCAATTTAGGGAAGGTGCATTAACCGACTATGCTACAGCATACAGTATTTTCGAACCTATATGTTACACTTTTCAAATTGATACATCTATGGTTTCATTATTTGAAAGCCATCTACTTTATTTTTATGGAATCTCAAATACCTTTGAGTAGTCAGATAGAAAATTTGTCATCAAAAGTACTGTGTGCTGTAGCATAGTCAGTTAATGCACGTTCCCGGGTTGAAAAGAGATCCCGGTAACAACAATAATATTTTTCAAAAAAATTGATTTTATATGTATATTTTTACTTAATTAAAAGACATATCTCATTTTTTGTTAGAATTGAGTTACTACTGCGGTTACATTGCCCAAACATATGCCCATAATCCATTCAAACAGGCTTATCTGAATTTTATTCCAATGAAGTAACATTACATAAAAATATTTTGACATAATCACTCTTATTTCCGTGTGTCATTTTTACAAATGACATTAATAAGTATTATTTATGGAATAAATATACCTTACACTCTTTAAATCAAAAAATATCCATAGAAATTTTTAAGATTTGTTTTGTCATTTTTAACAGTGAAAAATTCCACACAATTTGTTAATATGTCGTCTCCTGTAAAACCAAAAAATTCAAAAGATGCACAACGAATTGAGGTAGCAAAAAAGACAGAAGAACGATTAGCAAGACGTATTTTCTTGATAACTCCGTAGGGAAGATAACCGGTGGGTCGTCCAAGACTAAGTAACCAACAAAGCTGTACAAAAATCGACAGTCTTTATTAAAACAGATTGAGCATTGATTGGTCATCAGGTACCGAAACAGAAGATAAAAGTGAGACTTTAGCCCCCTGATCTTCATAAAATAACGGCATGAAAATGATGATGACGATAATGTAAAATATCTTGCAATACATGTTTATTTTTTTAGAAAGATTAATTAATACATTACCAGTGGAATATTCAATGGTGCAGTCGGTTGTATAATTGTTTGATATATCAAGCTGTGGAAGTTCTATTTCGGGGTTTACCACCAGAGGATCTGTCATATTCCAGATGAACCTCAAATCGTGCACTGTGTGTGACACTGAAAAAATGACTGCATTTTAAAATGAAAGAGTATGTAAATTACATGATCTATTTAAGACAACAAAAGTTATACATTTTTAATCAGAACACACTGGAATACATTTACAATACATTAGGATATGGATAAAAAATCATTTTGGATTATGTGATTATAACTCAGTTAAACGCAACTTGATATAACTAATACAATACAACCATCTCATAGCCCGTATAGTCACTATAGAAATCTCTAGCAGGAAGTAAAGTGAACATTAAAGTTTGATTTGACTATTTTTGTGACAATTAAAATTAAACTAAAATAATTTTATAATAAAGATTGTACAAATAAATACAATTTTTATTGTATATTTTGCATTCAGTAACTAGTATGATTATCATTTTTCTTAAAATGGGATCTACAATGTTTATTTTAGTTACAAGCAATGTTCCCTCTAATTTTGGATCACAGTGTGTGCATAAAAAATCTTTTATGCAATTTTAAAGACCAATGCTATTATTTAAGTGCAAAATAAGCGGGGGAGAAAATAAGAAAATCATTACCACACCAGTATAAGGTTACTGGTGGAGCAATGTTAATGTCTTGTGGCTCTATCGACATATGCTAAAGATCTCCAGGGTTGACCGCATTATCAATGTACATGTACATATTATGACCAGTGCTGTAGTCGTAAACTTTGCATTGGGTAAACGTTAATGTACTCTTTGTGTGGTATCGTATACTTTATATTTACACCCATATTTATATGATATAAATTAAACCCTATAATGTATTATTCCATGAATTAGAAAGGGAAAATGAAGATAAATGAAGTATAAAGATTAAATTATTTAAATTTTTGTCTAATGGTATATCCTCGACTACAGTACTGATTTAGATACATGAATACGTTAAGAGAACTTAACAATTATTAAAGAAAACTATATACTTCAGACACATTCTCTCATTCGTGACATAGTTGGTCAAAATACATTATATTGATTACTCACAGCTTTCTATCATCATGGAACAGATTTGAGTGTCATGTGGATAAGATTCAAACTTCATGGCACAAGAAAGGACGAGAGTGAGCCTGCAAGGTAAATTAAAATAATTATCAATTACATTATCTCCTACCACGATCTAAATTTAAATTTGCGAATGACAATGATTCCATTCTGTGTTCTCTGTACTTTAATATGGAATGGAATTATGGACACTCACTGAAACAATGCTAAAACGACTTGGTGCATTTGAGATGTAGATCTACACACGGATTCTAAAAGTAAGCTAATTAAAACCCAGACATTGCAATAATTTGGCCATATTAAGAGCGACCAGATCCTGCATCTCATAATCCAAGGCAAAATTGTGAGCAGAAGAGTCTTTGGAAGGACAAGTACTGGAAGAAGAATTAATTAACACATTCAAAAGACTTATGGACATGATGGCTATAACTGTCAAAATTAATTCCCAAATTTGAAAAATGACAATTCCTAATCATCCTCCTCTACGAAGGATAGTGCTTTTTTCGATAATAATTTGTGTAAGAATAATTTGTGTCCTTCCTTGAGATCAGGAATGACACAAATTATTCTTCTTTCATACTTTTGTGCTCTCTTCTTATATGTATATATGGTGTTTCCATTATTGCATGTAAAATGTCATATGGAAAAATAACACTAAAAAAAGTCAACTGCAATGCTCATCGTACATAGAAAATTTAATTCAGAAAATATATGACCATTTTTCAATGTGCTAAGTTAATGATTTTTCAGTATTTTGACCAGTGTATGTCTTTGGCTCTTCAGGAAGTTGGCAACCCTAGTTGTGCTCGTTGTTTAAATAAAGTTGCTTGATAAAAAGACGGCTACTGCCATCGTGAAATGCACACGATTGTATTGCAAGTTGAAATTATGTGTCTCTACAAATATCTGATCTCATCTAAAATACCCTGTATATGTTTCCAAACTTGTAAAATATTTAAAAAAGGACTAAAGTTATGACAAGTGTACAATTGAAAGGCTTAAAAAATTCTAAGTATCTGCATATCTATTATCAAATTGGACGGCCTGAAGTGACTTACAATCCTCCACTTCATAATAAAATAAATAATCAATTGTCTTTCTTCTGCAAAGCAGCTAACTCTATTTTTCAAAAAATTTTTAATTTTGTAATTAAACAGATTACGAAAATCACAAAACACACTTTGGTAGATTGTTTATGCAGAAATAGGGTGGCTAAGAAATTTTATTGATATTTTGATTTATCTCATACTTATAGGGAATATTTGGAGTTAGCTGAATTTCTTTACCAAAATTGTAAAATATTATTGGCAGTTAGCTGATATTCATGGTGGAGTTAGCTGCTTTGCAGATTAAGGTATCAATATGTTAAATTTAAATGAGAGATGATAAGATTTAACTCTCAGCTTTATGGTGATGTCAGTGTGGTCCAGTCAATCAAAAATGGTAGGCTATGCTGGTTAGGTTGTGTACAGCACACTAAAGACCAGGAACCAGCAAATAAGGTTTTGAATAGCAACCCGAAGGGCGTGCAATGTGATAAAGGACTTCACTATCATGGGAGAAATCAACTGACAAGCAGCTATGGTGGAGAAGAGTTTGCTGGCAGCCATAAGATTTGTGAAAATGAAATGTTGTGAATTGAATGTTTATATAATGATGTATATAATTAAAATCCAAGTTATCTAAATTAAATAAAGCAAGTTGATTTTTTTTTAAAAACAGCTTATATTTTAAACTGCCACTAACTTTGACATGTAGAGTAGTGTCTTGTCATGGTACAGCCACAGGTAATGATTCGGCACACTCATCTCGTGGAATGTGACCTTCTTAGCATTTTTGAAGAAGCAGTCGGGTCTCCAGATACTGTTGAGCCATTCGACATCCAGGATTCTATATTCTTCATTCATGTTCTCAGGTAACCGCAAGCGAGGATCTCTCCATGATTGTGCCAAGAATATGTCAGTTACATATGTCTGTAATATAATACATAAGATTACAATTTAAGATGTGTAAATATATATGGGTCTGTAATATATATATATACAAGTCAAAAGTTGCTAAATAATACAAAATATTTTTAATACAAATTAAATGCGTTGATTAGAAAGATATACATATAAAATCAATTAATTGAAAAAAAATTTTAGTTGATAGGATTCGAACCTGGATCTCTTCCTATCCGGGGAAATGCATTAACCGATTATGCTACACCAACATAGTAAGTTGATGACAAATTTTCCAACTTATATGTTGCACTTTCAAATTGATACATCTATCATTCCATTATTTGAAAGCCATCTTCTTTATATTATACGATAACTCAAACACCTTTGAGTAAAATCCGATAGGAGACACCAGAATTAAATGATAATTCATTTTTATTAAATTTTTGAAAACATTAATACAACTTATATATTTTTAAGGAGAACATATTCTTATTGTGAGTGTTGATTTTATATGTATATCTTTTTAATTAATACATTTAATTTGTAAAAAAAAATGCATATTATAATTATGTTTGTCAGAAACGCAGGGGCGTAACTATGTCAATGCGGTGCATTGGGGCCCACATCGTATTGGGGTTCATAATTCCATGCTTATCAATAAGCTATTTGGTATCAATACCTTTCCCAGAGCTAATGTGGACTAATATTTTTTAAAATCCACCTTAGCAAGAAATGGCATTATGACAAATTAAAATACGTTATACAATAGTACTCTGCTAGTACGTAGGATTAGTTTAGTAGTGCCAAAAAGTTTTACGCATATTTGCTAGGAATTTGTCCCAAAAATTAAATTTACATTTTTTTAAAAAGCATTTTCATTCTCTTTGTGATGATATTAAATTAGATTTTTTATGAATTATTTGTGCTAAAATATGTTTTTTACGCAAATGAGGTTTTAATAATATACATAAATACTATTAAGGAGAACACATTCTTATTGTTGTAGTTATTCAGAACATAGGTAAGGTAGAACATAAAAATAAAGTAGATGGCTTTCAAATAATGGAAGGATGTAACAAATAGGTTAAAAAATTTGTCATCAATCCACTGTGTTGATATAGCATAATCGGATAATGCACGTTACACCGGATTGGAAGGGATCCAGGTTCGAATCCCGGAGGCAACAATAATAATTTTCGATATGCATGTATATCTTTCGAATTAATACATTTAATTTGTATTTAAACAAATACGCTCAAAATTGTACTTTTTTATTTATTTATTGTGATATTGCCTGGCGTATGCATATTAGTAATGAAACTGTGATCAGAGTCACAGTTTACAATCACTGATATTATCGAATACCAATCACAATCACACCAGTGGGTTGAGAGTAGCATTTTTTCTCATCACTAATACGGAGGTACTACTGAATATTTCTACTCTTATATAAATGGTTTAAAAGACTTACATACATGAATTAAAAATGATAATAAATTTAAATTGTGGTTATTTTAACAGATTAAAATATCCTAAAAATTTTATCAAACGAATATTTCCAGAATATTAATCATTTGAATCAGCTCGAATTCAGCTTCTTTACAAACATTTAAAATAACTAACCATAGACTCTTCATTGATTGAATCCAGTGACAGTACGGTGACATGAAAGTAGACCACAGTAGGTTGGCCCAGCAGTTTCGGTGCCCTGTTTTTGTCATAGTATTTAGTTTTTATCGGCAGAATATCTTGCAACGACAGGCTACTTTCCAGACTCTTAAGTTCCAGATCCAGATACGATGAATTGGCTCTGGAAATGTAAAAAATCTATTAGCATATGATTAGCTAAAAAATATACTAAAGTAAATATATATATGAGACAATGAAGGGTCTGATGCTTTGCAGGGGACCCGTTCGCGCAGCACCGGTCCAAACTGTGCTCGGCAGAAAAATAGATGATATGAGCAATGACGCCGGAGCCAACCTATAATTGTATTAAGTTGTTAATAACTGAATGTAATAGGAAAAAGTAAAAAATGTAATATTGACCAATTGTAACAATAAAGAAAAGAAAAAAGTTAATATGAAGGAAAGCCATAAGGTTTTAGTAACTAACTTTAAAATATAGTCCAAAAACAAGCTTTTGTAAAATATTGCACGTGTTGTTTTGTTGAGTGGAATCGAAACGAGAGTAAACAACTCTCAAAACGATTCCGGGATATGGTGGAACCCTTTGGATTTGAAGGAAAAAATACATATAACAATGAATTATGAAAGTATGGGTAATTACAGGGCTTACGACCAACCTTCGGCTGGCTTAAGTGATCACTTTATATAAATATAACGTTCACCATTCTCACCCATTAATCAATCTCAATCAAATTTTTGGATATTGTATATATATTAATAATTGAAAACATTTCGAGTACAACTACACAATCGCCATCTATGGACTATTTCCTTGAAACACCATAGATGTCACAATGAGAATCTAATTATTTTTTGAAATTATTTAAATCAATATTCTTTATTGTAAAATATTTTTTAATACATTAGAATACGTCAGAAAAATCAATTTTTATATATTTTCTTATTTTGACCAGTATATTATTTAATATTATAAAAATAGCTTTGTCTCTATGTATTCTATTATTTGTTTAATAACAATGCCTTTGTAGGTAAAAATTTGGTAATTGTGTTCTTAGACATATTCAAATTATACATCAGTTCGCACTCAACTCTATATTATCCTTGAAGCGCTTTCAAGGCAAATAGTTAAATGGGAGAGCCACTTATTGGGGCCAAATCTTAAGGAACGGAAACCAAACCAAGGAGTAACAGTAATTAACGTTAATTGTGACAAAATTCCGCTTAATTAAGACAGTAAATAACATCACAATACATATTATACACATAACTTCAATGTTTACCATTGTAACGGTGTGACGGCATGCCAATGAAAATACAATTGTTAAATTGAAACATCAAAAATTAGATGAAGATCCACCTGTGCCTGTGACTAACCAGGAGGCAAAAATATTATAGCCGGGTCACAGTGTTATTTTATTTGGGAAGACAATGAATGAATGTACTGATTTTGTAGAAGTACAAACTTACAAAAATAAAAGACAAGTACATTTGAAGCATTCCTGTAGAATTAAATTGAATTTATTTGACTTTATTGACATACACGTTTTTGTTGTAACAGAGATGAATATATTATAATATAACATGATAACAGAAGATACAATTATATTGCAATTAAGTAATTAATTAAGTATGTACTTGTATTTTACTGTGTGAGATGGAGCAGACTCCACTTCTGATATATGCGGCATTGTCCTGGCCGTCTGTGTTAAAATAGACAGTTTTTTTCATGCTGTTGTGGTGTTATATTTAATCCAAGAAAGATAAAGATTCAACAGGAATAAAAATGGAGAAAAAAAATGTAGTGAGATTGTTGTAAAACTAGTGAATTATTAGTGTAGACACTGTATAATGATTATGTTAGAATATTGGATAGCGATGCTTCTGACTGATCTCTACCCAATTTGATCATATATTGGGTCCATATTTGTGTAATTCCATTGGAAGTGAACAATTTCCAGTTGGTGCTAAGTGTGTTGTACAGTTTCGGAGCTAAGAACAAGTAGAATCTTTAATAAAATGTCGTTGTTGCTCTCGGAACTGGCGTGTAGATGTTCGTTATTTGTCTTGTGCTGTATCCATGATTTATTGCTTGGGGTGAATTGTTGTTAGCATTTGTCTTATGTCTCAGGCACTGTACTCTTTAAATATAAGATCTGATGGATATCTAAAGGGACAACTATTTATTACCCTAAGAATTGTCTTTTGTGCTCTTTTAGCAGACTCTAATATTGTTTATGCGTGTACTTACTGATTATTTTATTTTCAAATATATTATTATTTTTTCTTCAGAGTTTATTAATATGTAAGGTATATTTAAATAAAAATATTAATTGTTTAATTTACTTAATAAAGGTGCTATTCAGAGATTTTGAGTTTTAGGACAAAATACAATGGACCATTCACCATTTTTTTATTTTTATCGAAATACAGAGTAACGCAAATAGGCGAAGAAAGATGTATGAAAGAAGAGACACGAAATATACGGACAAAAGTAGTTGATATAATTGAACATGCCAAGAAAATTAAACAGCAATGGGCAGGCCACATTGCTCGGAAGACGGACAATTGTTGGACGAATGCAGTCATTCAGTGGTATCGAGGGGAATCAAGACTGGCTGCCTTACCTGCCGAAAATCAGTAGAAATACGTGGCAGTGAACAGAGAAAAGTGACACTCGGGGAGGCCTTCATCCACCAGTGGTTAGAAAATGACTAATAATTATGATAATGTGATAAGTTGTAGTGTACAAACATGTAACACTTGGGTACATACGAGTATGTGTAAAAATTTTTTTTTTTTTCCAAAACTGTTACATAGCAATCATAATTGAAGGGCTACGACAATCCGGGCTGGCGCAAGCACTTTGTTAAATTTTATTTGGATCAGCGAGCTCCTTGTTAAATTAACAAACCAGTTATTTCCTTACATAAAAGAAACACAGGAAATATATAAAGAAGAGTGTCTGTAGGTTTGTTTTTTATACAAATCTACGGTTTTATTCCGAGCTTGATGAAACTTTGCACACTTGACCTTCAAAAGAAGAGGAAGATCACTGTCTACATGATATTTCGAAAAACCACCCCCATCCCCCTTTCCCATCCTTAAAGTAGAATTTTGGTACTTCTTGATGAAATTTTGCACACTTGATATTCCAAATGAGAGGAAAATTACTGCCTATTTGAGATTTCTAAAAAACTACCCCCATCCCTCTAAATGAAGCCTCTCCACTCTGCGTAAAGCCCGGGCAACGCTGGGTACTTCAACTAGTAGAAGATAAATTTTCTTCGCTTTTCTGAAAATCCTCATTAAATACTTTAATCATTCCTAGTGCATGTGGTGAAAGTTTAAAAATCGACTAATATGAAAACAAAAATATAGTTTGAGATAAAATATCCTTAATTATATTGCCCTTCCTCATATTTTATTTATGACTTTTAACTATCGCTATTGGATATGTTATTAGACTTGCTACCTTGGCGTGTTTTTAATATTAGGTAAGTACTTAAATATTTTCTTTTTTATATATTCAATAACAGTACGTAAATACACATACAATTTTAAATTAAGTGTTCATTATCTTTATTACGAGTAAGAAAATGTATACATTAGCGAAATCGTACAAATTTTTACGACTGACATCTGACCATCTGTCATCTCGCATCGCACTTTCTTTTCTTATCTATGATCGCACTGTCAAATGACAGATGATAATGTTTACGTTTGTTCAGTAATCATACATTTCAAAGTTGAAACGTAAAAACACTGTTTGTACAATTCGAGGGAGGACAATACAATGCACTTGCAGAAAAGAATGCTGTCATTAATGTTTTTATATATTTTTGATTTGAAAGAAAAAATTTGTGACTGCTGTCATACAAGATTCGTCGAATAGGAACTAATTTGATTGAAAACGTAATCCCCCTTGTCCACAGATGAGATTTTTATAAGATTTTCAACATGAGATAATAATAGAGACAAGATTATGCTCCTATGAGATTCTTTGAAGACAATTTTCGACTTTCGTAGTCTCAAAGATGCGCCGACTCGAGCCTAACTTCACGCTTGTGTACCAAATATTACACCATTAACTATCGATGTTCCGTCTGTCAATTGGGTGATTTTTAATCTCCCCAGCAGCGGTTAAAACAGAATAAATATTTGTAATTTTATGCGCTATGTTTGTCTAATTTTCAGAATAAATTTTCTAGATGACTTTTGCGCGGACGGGTCGCATGTTGCTGTCAAATTGAACCATTCGTGTACACGAGTTTTAAATTTTTTCTTTCTATGAATCTTAAGTTCACATCAAAATCGCAAAATAAGTAAATAGTAGGTACTAAGATTGACCTCAACAGTTATTTATATTTTTTCATAGGAATTACTTATATAATCTATACTTACCATTCATAAATAGCACGACATAATTACCTATGTCTAAAATCCAATTACAGTTTCTTCACTATAAAACGGAGAAAATAGATTTTACGTAAATAGACACCCGACATTTTTATGCTAACCTATAAATATAGATGTATTATTTATGTATTTACTTGACTGGAAATAGAATGTGAGAAACGATAATAATATGGATTATACAGCAGGTAAATTATGCGGTAACTTATTAATATTAATATTGTATTACATACATTTCATTTCAGTGAATAGAACGAAGAAAAGAACTCATTCACCGAAGACTGAAGTGAACGAGTCCATCCCTATGCCTGGGACAAGAGTCCCAATTTAGGGCAAACTAAATAAAAAATGTTAAAATATTATTCCACGTATTATAATAAAATTATGGCGTTGACAAATATTCGAACTTCTCAAGAACGTAGTATTACATAAATATTTCGATTTTATGATGTAAGTAGATACTTACAAAAATGATACCTTGTCTTCACACATAACCTCGAAAGTGAATATCAAAATACTGAACATCGAAACTCTAAGAAGCATGATCAGACGCACAAACACTTAATTAATTGTTGATTAATGTTACATTATTTATAATTAACATTCAACTCCACCCCCCACTACCACAACAGTACACAATTAAGCAAAATTGCTACCAAAACGGAACACATTGTATTTCAAAGTTTATTCTAAAATCATTGTGTTATAAAATGATTTCTGATTTAATATACAAAATAATTCCGAATTGGAAAAATAAATAATCATTTTCCGAATCGTATAAATGCATTTCATTTCGTTTTATTTGACAACATTAAAGTTTCGCCATCTTGTTAAAAATGGGTGAGATAAATATTTAACTCATTTTGTGAGGTGAGTCTCATCTCTATTCACATCGGCACAAAATGTTTTTTTTGACAGCGCGCCATTCCCATTTTGAAAAATGTGTACGTATTTCCGACGCGGCACCAAAATTTTAATTAAACTCGTTTTTGATGACGAAAGAAAAACTTAACAAGCCACTAGATTTATTAAGACTATTTTGAACACTTTATTTTTTATGAATCTCGCGATTTATTTTCGTTGGACATCGACTCGCGAGAGCTGTCCTACCTATGCGAATAATGTCGTGTCAATGAAATCACTAATTTGATTAACATTTAAGGCTTCGGTGTATATTATATATAGGTTGAGAAGTAATGAACGCTTTCCAAACTTGATAAAATATGAAACAATTATTAAATAGACTCTCAATTATCCGGGATCAGAAAACAATTGAGCCGGATTATCTCCGCGAAAAATGAATAGAAACAAATACCAAATTGAGGTTATAAAATACGAGTATCAACAATTTAAAAAAAATACACTAAAACATCAACCACTACGCGCGAGTAATTTAAATTAACAAAAATAAACACTGAATCTAAGCGTAATAATGTGTTCGAAATTTATTTTTGTGGTTTGTTTATTTTAAAATTTTCTAGTACATATGTAATCGATTGAAAAATTATTTTTACATTTTAAAAAATATCGATTATCGAATCATTTTGTATGTATGATTTAAGCTGTTCATCATTATTGAAATCAACTCAAGATACATATGTAAAATCTGAAATAAAGGAAAATTTAATTGTCTAGTAGTCACGTCGAAACCGATCAAAAATATCATTCAAAACGTTAAAATTATTTAACTTTAAGCGAATAAAGATAATAATAATGGACAGAGAAAAGTGAGAAGTAGATACTTGGGGAAGCTTTCATCGAGCAATCGATAGAAAATGTTTGATAATGATTATGATGTTGAAATAGAAATAATAATCTGATGATGATAATACTCATTGTGATTGGTAGCAACAATATCATCGAAGTACCGTGAATTTTACTTAATTTGAAAAATTCGCATTGAGTCTGGCGAAAAATTATATTAACAATAAGGGCGACACTAATGTATGCAGACGATATAGAGAAAGGTCAAAGTCATCATCGTTAGTCGTTATTCTCAGCAACTTTGCGTCCAGTAAACGACACATCGTGACCTTGGCACACCATGGTCTCATCTGACATTCGAATAAAAATTGACTAATTTGTATCAATACAATAATTTTCTCTCTAGAACTATGTTACATACTTGTCAAATTTTCTAGTGCTTGTGGTATAATGGTTACGATACTCGCCTGGTGATCTAGTTGTTGGGGGTTCGAGCCAGTAAGAGATGGTAAGAATATTGATGTGATACGTAGGTATTCCGTGTACGCATCTCTATTACATATATATATATATATATATATATTTTTTTAAAGTTATATTTGAGTAAAGAATGTTTTTATTAAAATCGTGGTAATGGCCATGGTATTGGCTTTTATTGGAAAGATAATTTTATATCAGTAGTGTTTAAATATGATTTCGCGCATATGGGCGCCGCGGCTAGCTCGAATAAAGCGCAATCAGGAAGTTCAATTTTCGACCACTTTTTAGAGCAGCTGAGGACGTATTCGGAAATAACGCGACGAATGTTGACTTCCAAGTCGTCTATCGTCTCTGGTTTCTAGTGACTTCACATATCCCTACAGAGAAATTGTGAAGAAAACTAAATTCTATTCTGGAATCGAATGCCATAAGAGAAGTATAATAATAATAGTTTTTAAAACAGCTGTTGATTTGAGTACAGTTTACTCTAAATTATATAGCGATATTCGGTCAAGAGCGACGAACCAAACTCCACCGAAGTTATTACAATTAATATTCAAAACTTCTAAATTTTAGTTTGATATAAATGTTCAAAGAGCTATGCAATCGTACGGTTGGAGATTGATAAAAATTAATAAGGTAAATAATAACCTGGATGGAAGGTATTTCAATATCTTCCCGCTGCAATACCGTCATTCAATACAGAAAAGATTCTTAACCATATCTAATCAAGATGAATAGCCACTTTTCCACATTCCTGCATCGTTTCATATCTCATCTCATCTAGTCAGACGTACAGCATCCATCTGGCTACTCTTTTCTTACGCAACATTTTAACAGATGAAATAGATAACGTTTTGTTATAAGTGTTTAAAAAAAGCTTACGATGTAAATGTACAATTAAATTTAATTGCAATTAAAAAATATATATTTAAAGAATCATAATGGTCTAATGGTAATGGTAACGGTTGCGTAATTACATTAAATAACTGTTTACTTAACTTCCGTTATTTAATGTTATCCGTAAGTTAAGTACTTGCGCAGTCTCATAAAACTGGCAAGATACACAGAAAAATGTGATAACCAAAACAGTGATGGCGAACCTACGAACACGCGTGTCGCAAAGTTCGAATTTTGTTTGCAAACAATAATATAAACAATTACACAAACTAGTATTTAAATAAGTTGTGTTTGCGCGGCTGTTTCACAGTAAAAGATAGGGTGGGCCGAGGAAAAGATTCAAAGACGCCCTGAAGGCGAATGTGAGCAGATGTGGCACTGGGAAACCGCTGTCAATGGCATCAAAATGTATATTACACTGGGGAAATGTGCGAATGAAAAAGAGCTGATGCAATTAACTAAAAAAGGAGAAAAACGAAGAACTGTCCCAACGGATGATTGTGCACAACATGTGGTTCGAAGATAAGGCTCCTCAGCCACACTCGGGATTGATAAACCGTGGCAGATGTCATCCTCGTAACGAGAGACCGTCGAAGAAGAGTTTGGAGGTTGGGTCGGCGGTTAAATGAAAGGTGTGCTAGAACAAGGAAGACAGATAGAATGAAAAAAATGAAGAGATGCAAAAGGTGCGCGTGAATTATGAAATGAAGCGAGTCGGCGGTCTCGCTCGGAGCGCGTAGGCCGGCAAGACCGCCGTTGCGGAGCGATGAAACAGGAGAGAGAGATCGTCGCTGAAAGATCGGGCCAGACCTGTAGCGGCAGCCGGCAGCGCTATGTCGCAAGCACCGATGCCAGCTGAGACAGCGGTGAATTTGAAATTCCTTCAAGAGCATTGAACGTATGTGAAAATAAAACTTTTGTTTTTTTATTCACGTTTCACCTTGCAAAGGCATTATCAATCTAACAATTTAACTAAACAATTTGCAAGGCGAAACGAGTAAAATAAAAATCAAGTGCTTTATTTTTACATATTTGATTATGGAGTTCTACAAACATGCCCCGGAAACAGAAATTTCAAATACGATTCTGTGAAATGGTGCGTTTTAAATAAAATTTTCGTATTTTGTTTTTTGTTGACTCTTACAATGTACTTTATAATAATTTTTTTAAATACAAATTAAATAATATGTGTAAGATGTTAATTTTTTTTCTGCTCATAAGTCGAGCTTATATAAATATAAGTATATATAGGTTGCATCAAAGTTTTCCTGATTAAATAAAAAATCCTAAAGCGTCATCTAGCATGTAATACTATTTTACATGCCGGATGACGTAAAGGGTGTCCAGCGGAAAATTTTCAAGTTTAATATTAAATTTAAAAAAAAACTACAATGTTATTCTCAAATTTTATTTATACAAAATGGAGTTTAACGATGCGGATTTTACGTTTTATAAACAATATCGTCTAAATGCGGTCGATTTCTCTCAAGACACTCTTGCAATCGGACTCTTAAATTTGCGAACACGCGAGAGCAAAGCGTTGGTTTAATGGCAGCAATTTCACGACGGATATTTTCTTGCAGGGTCTGAAGTGTTCAAGGATTGTCGCTATAAATTATAAGTATCTCTACAAAAAAAGTAGCTAATTTATTGAGAAAAATTCCCATCAGCTTCTCCATTAAAACTCTAAATGTGTGTGGGTGGAGTGGCCCCGTCTTGCTGAAATTGTGTTCTGTTGTTGAACCCGGGAAACACTGCTGCAGTTGCGGTACCAAAAACTCGTCGATCACTCGGCAATACACGTCAGCGGTCTGTCTTCCGCTGGTTAAAAAAATAAGGGCCAATTATCCCTCGGGCAGAAATTGCACACCACACTGTCGTTTTTGGACAATGCAAACGTTTTTGATGGCGTTCGCTTGGGTTGTAGGAGCACCAATATCTCATGTTCTGTTTATTAACATAGCCATAGATATGAAAATGTAGTTTTTCAGTAAACAACATGTTTCCAAGCGTTCGTGCTGTTCCAAAATGTTCCAGCATCGTTCTCGCTAAGGTTTCACATAAAGAATTTCATTTTTGTTGAGAAACTGCACAATTTTCAGTTCGTATGGGTGAAACTATAGTTTCTTTTTCAAAATAACGTGCACTGTTGATTTTTTTATTCCAGTACGGGCTGCAATATTCCTTATCGATTTGGCATCGCTGGCATCGCTGCTGACGTTGATGATCTCGGAGGAGTTTGGTTAACCATTGTCCTTTCTTGTCTGAGCTTTTGATCACAACGCCAGATAAGTTGCGTGCTCAGTCCATCACTTACTCGTCGAATATTAAAGTGAGTACAGAAGGCGCGACGCGCACAAACCAGTGAATCACCGCACTTTAAATATTGCTCAACCGCGAATGTGCCGTGCGCTCCCGACCGGTGACTCATTGCGATTGGCAAATCACCAAATCACTTACCTCACCCTGATGGACACCTATATTTTACATGCTGGATGACGTATATACGAGTATTGACGTGAAAGTAATAATTGGTTAGCTTACATTGCATTGTTAATTGTCCCGGCAAAAGTAAGTTCCGAGCTCGGTTTAAGTATAGATTGTTTTAGAAATAAATTATTTGCTATACAATACGCAAATATTTAACTAAGACAAGGATCAGGGTACGCACACGTGTACTTTCTTATTATATCAGTATCTTGTTGTGGCGTAATTTGAATAATTAATTAATTATTGATAGATCAACATCATTATCAAGCGATGATAGAATGTGGACGATTGTATCAGGGAGAACGAAAAAATAATAGCGTTCTTTTATTTGTAATGACTGCCGTCATTTTGAAATGAAAAACAATTTTTCATTTTTCATTTTATTTATCTGACATCTGACCCACTTATGGAAAAAGTTCGCCACCGCTGACCCAGGGGTCTAAAAATAAGCAAGTTTTTTATTTTAATCACTTCGGCTTGAAATAATTTCATAGAATCCATTTTTTTCACTCATTGTTTATGTAAATGCCTTAGATAGCTGGTTCCCAGTTTTCCGATTAACAGTAAGCACACATATGATATATGAACTGCATTAACCTTTCATTTTTGCTGTCTTTCTGGTCCGATGTTGTTGTTCTTTTAGTTGGGTTGTCTTCTTTAAATTTCGACCGACCGAACCGCGCACTGTTGTTTTAGACCGCTGGACTGGTCGAAGCACGGGATGTAATAAGAAATGCCGCCTGTCGGTTACCGTCTTCTTAGTTTTCAGAAAAAAGGGAGGCAATACTCACACACATGTACATTATTATAAACCAAGAAACCCAGTGGTGCCAATAAAAGTAATATGGCGCGTAAACATTCATAAATAGTGTTACTATAAAAAACAGGACGTATTAAAAACATATTTTACCGTTCGTTTTGTATTGATTACACTGAATACGTTGAGATGAACAGAACTAATTATAATGCATAAAATTTTAAGATCTGATAATGGTAGAAGAGACGGTTACAGAAACATTGCTGAGGCGTTTGAGATGTGGATCTTCAGAAGAATACTCAAGATTAGGTGGATGAATATGAAATTAAGATATTTTAAATCGATTGAATATAGACAAAGAAGGTACCAAATCAATTAAAACCCATAAACTGCATTATTTTGTATAATTATGAGACATTCAGAATAGAATCAGATAGTACATCTCATAATTAAAATATTTTTTATTTATTATCTTAGTTTTATTAACCACAATTGAGTTTAAAAAACATCTACCGGTTTCGGAAAACACTTTTCCTTCTTCAGGATGTCATAACTAACTAAAAATATAGCATTGTTTCTTCACAAAAATCTATTTTTAAAATTTTTTAAAAAAAAACAACAATTATTTTAAAAAAAAAATTTAGTACCTAACTCAAATTGTTGCTTAATACAAATTTAGTCGAATAATTTTTAGGAAAAAATTTTAGAATAGGACTCATAGTTAAATTTAGTTGGCTGTTTAGAATTTTCTGATTACTTTTACATGCTTTATTTATCTCCAACGATTCCAAATTATTTAATTTGTGACCTACACCGTTTATATGCAAAATTGACAATCCCAATTTTTTATCAAAACCATGACTATTTTCTATCAAATGATTAGAAAATTCTGAAAACCCACTATTGTTGTGGATGATGTATTACAACTACGATAGCAAGAAATGGAAGAAAAAAATCATTTCTTTCATGTATTACAAAAACACATGAAAACATTATCGATATAACATTGGTATCCTACTAATATGTCGGATTAAAGGACCAAACTACAGCCGAAAAGCAATTTCGATGGTGAATGCGTATAAAGGCTTAAAACACACTTTATACAGGGTATAACAGACCTAGTCCACAATATTTTACGGGTGGGCACTTGACTAAAATAAGAGTCGAAAATGTTCAAGGAAAATATATCGTCTGAAATTTTTACAAAATCATGTTAAGCTTTAAGTTTACGCACTTAGAAATATCCATTATTAATGTATATTTTTGCTTCAGACCCCATATCATCTAATAAAAAATAATCAGGCTACTCGAAATTCCACGACCTATAATTTTTGGTATTCAATATATAATTTGAAATCAATAAAAGATTTCAATTAATCGAAATAATTTCATATTAACGATTTTTTTTAAAGCTTATATCTTTGATATGGTTGAGATTAGGCACATATTCGTTGAACATTTTCGACTCGTAATTAGGTCAGGCATTATAAAATATTGTGGACTAGGTCTGTTACAGTACTATTAGGTTTAGTTCTTACTATTTAATTGATAAAACCCCGTAGGACTGAATGCGATTTTTAATATCTCATATAAAATGCATATTCCGGGTGGTTTATTTTTTAATTTCCACTAGGGCACAACTTTTTAGTGACGCCACTGATTCAAAGAAAGATTGCTGGACAGCGTGGCCTCGGGAGACGCTAAACCTCATGGCTGAAGAGTGGTTTGGAGGTACAGCTTTTCTGGTCAGCTGTCAACAAGATAATTATAGCCGACGTTCAGTAACCGAATACGACACGAGAAGAAGAAAAATAACAGTAAAACCATAACATGAAATATTGCATTAGAAATACATAAATAATTATCTTATTTACAGAAATACAATAAAATTAAAAATGTTCTTCCTACGTCTTTTTTCTTAATATTTTACTCTACAGATGGCAAAAGTAGTCTCATAAAAGGCTATTTAATATAAGTAATCTTCTGTGTAGAGATTTCTAGGTATTATGCCGCATATCTTCGATAGATCCCACTGCATAGTCCATCATCAGGATTGATGACGCTGATGCGACGTGTTAGTGTATTGGCTTGCAATACCGTGTCGAGTAAATGTTATCTAACTACTGTCTTGCAATACCGTGTCGAGTAAATGTTATCTAACTACTGTCTTGCAATACCGTGTCGAGTAAATGTTATCTAACTACTGTCTTGCAATACCGTGTCGAGTAAATGTTATCTAACTACTGTCTTGCAATACCGTGTCGAGTAAATGTTATCTAACTACTGTCTTGCACTACCTCGTCGAAAGAAGATATTTAATTTGAAATGTGGACGAAATTTTCAAAATAGTAAACAAATAAGTTTATTGTCGGAAATTTGAAAATTGTGCCGATTTAAATAAATAACAGTGATATTTTACGTAGATAGATAATGACTTGCTTGTTGGTCTAGTGATCTAGTGACTGGAGGTTCGAGCCTCGTTGCAGCAAACCAGTAAATTATATAATATTGATCTGACTCGTGTTTCGTGTACGCATTATTTTTATGTATTTCATAAAAAATTTTTTTTTCATAACGGTGTAACCATTTTTATTTACGTTTCATTCTTGCATAAGACCTTGCATAATAAAATATTTTTGTGGCGTTTCATCAATTTAATCATAAGAAATACAGTAAAAATAGCGAGCTCGACAAAGAAGCGATATTTTTAAAAGACCGCGCACAGAAAGTGTTGATAGAATAATAAATTAAAATCTCGAATTTTGTTGTTAAAAAGTGCGTGTGGTATTTATTAATATAAATAAGATCCACTTTTGAAAACTGACACATAAAGATAGCGAACCTATGACACACTTATCAACGGTGACACGCTACAGCGTTTTGGGCGACACGCCATCGTTCACTAATATTAAAATAACCAAAGAACACATGTTCCGCCACCAGATAGATGTCTACTCGTCAAAAACGTTCGTATTATTCACTACATATTACATTTTTGGATCTCAATTTGTGAAAAAATTGAGATCAAATCAAATTGTGTCAAAAAATGTGTACTGTTTAGTTTTATACATAATAATAATATTTTATTTACTAATTAAATGTATTAATTAGAAAGATATACATATGAAATATCTAAAAATATTGTTGTTACGCTACCGGGATTCGAACCTGGATCTCTTTCCAAACCGGGGAAGGTGCGTTATCCAACTATGCTACAGCGACACATGTTACGCTTTTTCAAATTAATACATCTATCGTTCCATTATTTGAAAGCTATCTACTTTGTTTTTAATTTAATAATTACAACTTCACCGCTATAATAATGTGTTGTTCTCCTTAATTAATATTTTTGGATATATACAACTTTCAAAAATTTGATAGATATGGAGATTTATGGGTGAGAATGGTGAATGTTGTATTGATATAAAGTAATCACTTAAGCCAGCCGAAGACAGGTCGTAAGTTCTGTAACCCTGTAGCCCTCCATGAGATATCTAATATTGTTTGCATTGCACAGTTTGATATTCAGGGCACCGTTCGCTACGAGTGTCCCAATTCACAATATGACAGTGGAAGTGCCGACGGAATGATTGATTTTTAGTATGTTACATAATCCACCATTCCGCTGCTTGTACGCTCGAGGCTTACTGCATCGCTACCGGGTGTGAAGGCCGCCACTTCGGGAAATCCTCCTGTCGGGGAGGCCATACGAGGACGGGACGATGTGAAATGGGTATAATCGTACATAGCCGAGCGACTCATGGCGAATGAGCAATATGGCAGTTTGATTTCAGATAGAGACGACAAATAGTAAACGCGCGTGAGACTTTTGGGTCACAACTTATCAGTAGTAACTTTTTATTAAATAAAATAACAATCACTTTGTATGCAACCACGAAATTTATTATACGTCAATCGGTTTCGCTTATCTCACGCTTCATCAGGACGCGTTTAAAACAAATCATAAATACAAAAAAATGTACCTATATATATATATATATACACAAAGAGAAAGATTGGACAATTTAGAAGTCCTTGAAAGCTCCCTTTATTTTCTTCTTTTCACCCATTCTTATCTATCTTTATGTGCTTGAAACAAATTTATCATCATTTTTTATTTATATAAATAAATTGGCGTAATATTCCTACAATTAGAGTCTGCCCTGAGGCAGGTGGACAGGAAGTGTAAAAAATACAATATAATAATAATAATATAAATATAATATGTAAATAAATAGTGAATGTTATTTATTTATTTATAGATTCGACAATAAAAAAAAAAAACAATAGTAGTGTTATGCACCCCCAAATAAGAAAGATCTTGAATTATGGGGGTGGTTTTCAACATTTATATAATACAAGATCAATATATACTAGATGTAAGAATTCGTTAACAATAATAAAAAAATAAAGAAGCCATTTAGACATAACTCTAAAGAACTCTTTAAATCCTTCCAAGTTTTGGATATAACATAACTGTTTCCTGAAAACTAGGACTAAAGCCTTAGAATACTTTCCAGTGTCAAAATGTAATACCAAATTCGCTCAACAAACTTTCTTATTTTGTGCTCCACGAATATTTAACAAATTGCCACTAGACCTTAAAGAGTCTAAAGCGATTAACGACTTCAAACCAAAAATAACAATGCGGTTGCTTGATGTGGGTAGAAATCAAAATGAATCTATTTGTCATTTATGCTACACATTTATGCTACACATTTATGCTACACATTTATGCTACACATTTATGCTACACATTTATGCTACACATTTATGCTACACATTTTTGTCTCCAACTATTGTATATTTCAGATAATAATATTTTCATAACTTTTTTTCAATAATATTTTATAACTTCAGATTGTACTTTTTTCACATAACTTTTCATAACTTATTTAACATTATACTTACTAACCTCTAAACAATTACAACTTTTAAAAACTGTACAGATAATTGCTTTAGAACAGACCACGTCTAGTAATTATTTTTTCTTATGTACTATTATATTTATGCTACAAAAAATAAATAAAAATATATATATAGGGTCTTTCAACGAGGACGCTCGATTTTAAAATGTAATTTAAACAGGTTGTGTGTGAGATATTCACTCAATTTTTCTTTCATTTGAAAGTATATTTTATGGCATTAAGTGTGGAATATAACGTTGTTCGAATATCCGCTGCGGTTTTGTTCGGTGGCAGGTTTGGGAGGTCCAATTTTCTATGACTTTATCGCATAAATCTGGCTAAATTTGCTGGATGGCGTTTGTTATGTTGACTTTGAGGGGGTCAATTGTTTGCGGCTTATTCGTAAAGACTTGCGATTTAAGATAGCCTCAAAGAAAGAAGTCTAAAGGCGTTAAATCGCACGATCTCTGTGGCCAGTTCACGTCACCGCCGCGCGAGATAACCGTGCCCTCAAATCGCTCGTGACTTTGATAATAAAATTTGATGATTTGCACACGTTGTTCAACCTTCCGTGGTGATTTGCCGTATACTACTTAACAATTGACAATAAATTTGACAGATGTCACTTTGACAACATGGCTGCTATAACCTAACAAATTTTGAGCGTCCCTATTAAAAGACCCTATACATACATCTATAATAATACAAAATATGAAAATTAACAGGTCTTATTTTATTGTAATCATTGTAGTTGAAAACCTTTGTATGTGTGATCGTCTTTTATAAAATAATTTACAGTATTATCAAGTAAAGATCATTTCATCTTAGTTTCTTTATGGCACGAATTAACTTTTTGGAATTTATTTCAGTAAATGTATTTTTGATTTGTACAGAATTTATTAGTTTTTTTGTAATTTTAATATCTATTTAATAGACCTACAGGGAAATGATCAGTAATTTTTGTATCTAGTATATATGGTTTCTGATGTAGATTATTGTCTGGTTTACACCATATATGGTCTAAACATGTTTTAGAATTTTTTTCGATTCTTGTGTACGACAATAAACTGTGCATAGCTAAGTTTGTTTTATATTCTTCTACTTTTTTCTATTCTATTTGTATAAAGTGATCACTTAAACCAGCCGAAGACAGGTCGTAAATCTTGTAATTACCCATACTTCCATATCTTTCGCTTCGTTTATATGAGCTATCTATTATTTGTTTAATAACAGTGCCTTTTTTGTTGAAAACCCAATAATTGTGTGTTCTTGGACATATTCAAATATTTTTAATATAAACTAAATATACTAATTACAAAAATATACATATAAAATCAATTTTATCGGAAAATATTGTTGTTGTGCCACCGGGATTCGAACCTGGATCTCTTTCCTAACTCCAACTATGCAACAGCGACAACATTTTTAGCGACAAATTTTCGAACCTATATGTTACCTTTTTGATATTAATACATTTCATCGTTCCATTATTTGAAAGAGCCATCTACCTTATTTTTACAGAATCTCAAATACCTTTGAGTAATCTGATAGCAGACGCTAGAATTATCAATTCACTTTTATTAATTTTTGAATACATTGATACAACTTTATTATTAGGATAATGTGTTTTCCTAATATTTAAATATTGCTAAAAAATATATAATTGTATCATTGATTTGACTAGATTGCAATTATTCTTCTTCTTCTTTTTATGTGATTTTGAAGTAATGATATCAGAATGATACCAACGAATTACTTATGGATATTGCTTTATGATTACATTACTGGCTTAAATATAATCAATTAACCATAAAACGATAGTGAAACGGAAGATCCAATACTGCAAATATAATTCAAGAAGGCTTTGCAGTAAATTGGAAAATCACTTTCTTCTCAATGACGTCGATGCTGAACGAGCCTCCAAATTTCGACGTGAGCTTAAGAATTGTATGTCTTGATATTTATTTAGTTATGTGTATATACGGTACATAGTACCATTAAAAGAAAGAAATACAACAATTATCCATAAAAATTAATATTAAAACAGTAAGAGTGCAATTAAGCATGTAAATAAATATACTACATATACATAAAGAATTAACGTAGAAAAAAATATTGACTAATTTTTTTATGCAGTTCGTGCATTTCGGAAGTGAGGCCTGGAGCTGAGAGAAAAGGAACGAAAGTAGACGGAATGCAGTGAAAAGGAGATCACTTAAACGTACATGTTGCAGACCCATTCATGACAGAGTAAATAATGAAAAAATAAGGAAAGAATGTAAAGCTGATCTTAGTATAGTGAGTAGGATTAAGAAAGGATCACTTAGGTGATTTGGTCACATGGAACGGATGAATGAGAAAAGAATGGTAAGAAAGATATATGACGCAAGTGTTGATGGTACCAGAAGTAGAGGACGTCCGCGGAAGACTTGGCACGACCAGGTAAACCAGGTACTGGAGGATAGTCGTGTTAGAAGCCCCAATAATCGTCGAGCTTGTATGAGAAGATATGTATGAATGTGGATGAGGCGAAAATTGTATGTCAGGACAGAAGAGTGTAAGTAAATAAGTACAATGAAGAATCTCTATCTTCTTCTTCACACGCCATTTTCTATCGAAGATTGGAGACCAAATTGCAGATTGCAGGATAAGGATAAATCTGGTAAGGACCATAAGCATTTTGAGACACGCAATCAAGATAACTTATTTCTACCTGCGCATCTGCTCCCTGACATCTTTCCTTACACAATAAGTTGTAAGATATATTTCCTATTGCGGAGTATGTGTTCGAAGTATCCAGCATTCATAAGTTTGATAATCACACTCTTGACTTATTCACGCATCTCGTTACTTCTTCATTGGTAAACGTGGTCAACTCAGGAGATATTTAGCGTACGTCGATATAGCCGCACCTCAAAGGTCTCCAACGGATGCAAAGGTTATATCTCGATTTCAAAAGGATAAGTCACACAAATTATACACATAAGCTCGATTTGACTTGTATTAAATTATTGTAATTGATCTTACTTACTTACTTACCATCACGCCGTTTCCCCGTGAGGGTAGGCAGAGAGGATAGAGCGCCACACTCTTCTGTCCTGACACACAATTCTCGCCTCATCCACGTTCATACATCTTGTCATACAAGCTCGCCGATTGTTGAGGCTTCTAACAGAACCATCCTCCATTATCTGGTTTATCTGGTCGTGCCAAGTCTTTCGCAGACGTCCTCTATTTCTGGTTCCATCAACACTTGCGTCATATATCTTTCTTACCATTCTCTCCTCATTCATCCTTTCCATATGACCAAACCACCTAAGTGATCCTTTCTTAATCTTACTCACTATACTAACATCGGCTTTACATTCTTTCCCTATTTCTTCATTCTTTACTCTGTCATAAATAGATTTGCCACAAACACGTCTAAGTGATCTCATTTCCACTGCATTCAGTCTACTTTCGTTCCTTTTCTGCCAGCTCCAGGCCTCACTCCCATACATCAGTGTCGGTACCAGGATTCCATTGTGCACCGCTAGTCTTGCCTCGGTTGACAAATTCCCGTTAGATATAATTCCATTCAAAGCGCCGTTTACTTTATTCCCTGCAGTCACCCTCCTTTCGATATCATTCTCAGCCTTTCCGTTTCTATCAAACATACTTCCCAAATATACAAACTCATCTACTTGTTCCAAACATTAATTACCTAATGTTGAATGTAATTGATATTCTCATTATATTATCTTTCTAATGCAATGCATATTATAGTACACTTTTTACATAGATTTTTACATAGATATGTCTATGTAAAAGTACTGTAACTATCTTTTCATAATATTATACCACACTAGCGTCTTGCGATGGCGTTCTAATGAAACATCAAACGACACTTCAAAATATTTACCTACGTTTTGATAATAATAAACATTTATATTCCCATATCGATTTCGTGTTAGTTAAATGAACTACGCTTAACTGTTGACTCGATATAAATTCTGAAATTGACTCACATTTTCAAAGTACATATTTGTGGCGGGAACCGCTTTCCGACACAATCCGAAAGCCGAAGCAACGTGCGCGCGCATCGCACTAAAGAGTGGTGAACCGTAGCAATGGTCCAGCGCGCATCGCTCGACGCAGGCATTCCTCACCATGCCGTGCCTTTTGAGGCTGAGAAGAAACCAGAAAAATTGATTGTAATTTAAAAAAAAAAAACCTAAATAGAAAATAAATATTAAATAAAAAATATTTTAAATGTATTACCCACTCGTGTAGATATTATTATCAATTCTAGTGATCAATTTACGTAAAATTGTATTATCTTTTTTTTTTTAAACCAAATTTTGCTTAGTTACTCTTTAGGACCCTGAGTCAAATATATAGTCAAAGAACTTTAAATGATTTATTATTTTTATTTAAAATAGAAAATGGCTTACTGGACGCCCTTAATTTAACTGAACTGTTTGTATACCACATTCCCGCGCGGAGTACCAGGTCGTCCGCGCAGTTCTATGTAAATGCATCATATACATTTTTTATAGGAATACACCCACACAAAGACTTCATAGGCTTGGGAACAATTTTGGTCTAGTAAATATATTCTAATGTTCAATATTTAAATATAGAAGTAATGTTGTTGATGCTATTCTGAGTCAAAGGTAAGATTGATTTTGGTACTCAGACATTCTGTATTAAATCTAAATTTTTATTGTCTTTTTTTGTGCTTAATTTACCTTTTTTTAAAAATCAATTCTATCCAGTTCTATTTTATATTTTATATATATTCCATGCTACTTGTGTAGCTGCAATAATGAACTTAGCATTTCATAAAGATACTAAACAAAATGAAGAAGAAAAACGTCGAATGATTAACGATTCATATATTTTATCTACTTTACAAATTCAAGTATTTTTGTAATGCTTTAACCATTCCGCCTATATAATACCCTTGCAGATAACATGGACCCCACCATAAAGTGACTATTAGATTCCATGACATATAAAAAGACTAATAATAGTAATAAGAACACATTTAATGATTTTATCAATAAAGTAACTTTCTCTAACCGTTCAAAATTACCCCACGTTCGTACAAAAATTGATAAATATTTAAACCATTCGTAATCCAATTTCAATGTATTACTTTTAATAAAAATTTGACAATAATTCAAAATTAATAATATTATTTTTTAAGCGTCAGAACAAAAATAAAATTGTCAACATAACGCCATTTAGAACATATACTCTCGTCTTATATATAATTCTTCAGTATAATAGTAAAACATATGTTTAATATATTGATTATAATATAGTACGCCATCGAAAGCGTTATAAAATAGACGTGAATTGCCAAAAAACCAAATTATTAGCAAACAACGAGCGTGAGTACCTATTCAGGCGTGGCTTGTGGCTTGTCTACGCGTGCGCACATACAATTTCACTCACTCGCCTAGCGCTCGATTAAAAATGTTGAATTTTGGACTTGGCTTCAGTCGCTGACATTCCAGTCTGCGATCTGCTCTTGTCTTAGGGAGCAACCACCTACTTTCCGTGGAGCGCGGAAGGTCAATACCTGCATACCTTTTAACACCTATGCATTTTTTCCGTCGCCTGTCTTTGGTGGAACGTTAGCCATTGTTGCATTATGCTCTTACAAAAATAACAATGTTGTACTATTTTCGCGACCGGTTGTGCGCGTTTTAATCGATAATTTATGTTACATTCGTTTCTTTGATGTCGGCGATGGTGGGTTTTTGAAGTATTTGTTGTTTGTGCTAAACATGGAGTATTGTCCCGCCGATTATTACGACCGACAAGATGGTGGCGTGAAATTGAAAGCCAGTCATTTCTCGTGTTAATATGTTGTGATATCTGTGTGAGGTGATCGATACAAAATCCGTGAACAACCGAATGGATAGTGTACCTTCTGTATTGTGTATAAACAAGATGGCGCATGTTCTTAGAGATGTGCCTTGTCGCATAGGATAACATGGTATGTACATTATCCAGGTTGTAATTAATCTATAACATTCATACATGTATTAAACTCAACTCTTGTTCATCTTACAAACATGGTTTGATTCATCAAAATACGTTTTTTTGCGTTGACAGATAGCCTTTGTTTTGACGTCTGTACAGATCGGTTTTAGTTATTGATAGTTTTTGACATTTACATGAGATAATCCCACTGAAATATAACACACATGAAATATAACGATGAAGTAAACATTGTAAATGTCAACACTAGTGCAAACAATATTAGTATTTGAGTTATTTGGCAGATTTTTGTAACAAACATTCGTATGTGTGTGTGTACTATACGTCAAACGTTAAGTTTTAATGTTTGTATTCTTACGCAAGTGCAGTGCACAGTTTGAACTATTATTAGATTAGTGTAATGAAAGCTAATAACCTCTGAGCTTACGGCCGCTTGTTGTGTACACATTCATGTTTAGTAGTGTAGGAGTGGAATGCAGCACGATGACAATTATCTCCCTTCTACACCTTACATCGGAGATGGCGTCCAACACAATTACACCGCTCGATTTATTATACTTTAATAGCCGCGATTTGAATTTTCAAGTGGTGAATATGCCGAAGCGATCGTTAAAACAACCAAAAAACCGGTCTTTGAAACTTCAAAATATCGATCTGTCAAAGTGCACTATTCCATAGATTTTCTACTTAAATAGATCATTGTAGAAAAAAATGTTTTCGTTTTACGGACATTCTGTCAAATTCTGACAAGCATCTTCTGTCATTCTAATAAACAACGGAGACAATATTATTTGTTGACAAGTTAGTTTTTTTTTTAAATATTTTATCTTTATATTTATATCAACGGGAGCCGTTAGTATATTTATTATATTCCAAAATCAAATAAATACAAAAAAATTCGACATTTAATTTCGGAATCATTTTTTACTTGTCTGAAGTAATTGGCTAGTACGGAGATTCTCGGATTTTTGCGATAGAATTGAGTGCCCTATTTAAAAAAAGAAAAGCAGAAATACCCTTAGATCGCAAATAATTAAAAAGTTATTGAACTTTTATTTTGCATATAAAAACATTTATTCGCTAAAGAATAAGTCCAAAAAACGCTAACATTTTTCTGGGACTAACCTAACTTACCTAAACTGATCTAACCTAACCCAAACTTACTTACTTAACCTAACCTAACATATCCAATCTTACCAAACCTAACTATCCTAACCAAACCAAATGTTTTAGACATCTTCCATATTTATGGGACGTAATTTACACAATCGCGATTGCTCCAATAAATTATTTTTGTCTTGCACTATTCATGAAGCCGAATCAAATAAAACGCGATATCAGAGTAATAAATCATTTATCAAAAATGTCCAAACAAAAGTGTAATAACATTTTTAATATTTGCGACCCAATCAGTTTTATTATATATTAATGGATGTCGGACTTGTTTTCAGATTGATGTATTGTGATAAAAAAAAATCAGTAACATGCTTGTTTTTTATAGATTTTTTTTCTCTAAGCCAATAGTGTATGTATTAGTGAGGGGCACTATATTTTATAACAAAAAGAAGAATAATAAAAAAATAACATTATATCTGTCGTTTAATATGTTGGCTTAGTTTTGATGTACAAATAAATCATATAAATCAAATAATTATGTTTTTGGCTGCTCGAAATTGGTTAGATATTTATTTATAATATTAATATTTTTAAGGAGAACACATTATTATTGTGATGTTGCAATTTTTCAGAACACAGCTCTGTGATATTTAATACAAATTAAATGTATCAATTACAAAGATGTACAGATACAATCAATTTATCGAAAAAATATTTTTATTGCTGCCGGTATTCGAATCTGGATCTTTTCCTATCCGAGGAAATGCATTAACCTATTACACTCTATCGACACAGTAAGTTGACGACAAATTTTCAAACTTACATGTTGCAATTTCAAATTGATATAATTTTATCTGTATATCTTTGTAATTGATGAATTTATTTTCTGTTACACATTTATATATTATTTTTTAAACATCGCTGATGTTACGACAGGCGGGCTCTGCGGTCCAGTTGTCACAGCTAACTGATTCTAGATCGCGTGTTCGATTACCGAGGATTTAAAAAAAAAATTAATACAACCCGGTCTTATAATAATAGATGTTAGGAGAACGCATTATTATTATGATGTTGTAATTATTCAGAACATAGGTATTAATTAGAAAGATATACATCAAATCAAATAAGGTAGATGGCTCTTTTAAATAATAGAACGATTAAATGTATTAATATCAAAAAGGTAACATGTACGTTCGAAAATTTGTCGCTAAAAAAATATCGTCGCCGTAGCATAGTTGGATAATGCCCTTCCCCGAGTTTGGGAAGAGATCCAGGTTCGTATACCGGTGGCGCAACAACAATATTTTTCGTTAAAATTGATTTTATATGTATATATTTCTAATTAATATATTTAATTCATATTTTAATAATAGATGTCTTTGTTAGATACCATTAGATGACAAAATATACATTACTATCGATTTATTCTGCAATTGGTCGATTTTTGTCGTAGCCGTCGCATTTCAGCAGTCAGCTGTTTATTAGATTTGCTCGTATGAATTGATTGTTCATAATTTGTTATATATTGCTTCTAGTTAGGTTAACCCGGTAGATAATTTCTCGTATTATCCATTATGGTATATCTGACTGTCTTATCTTCATACTCGTGTACTATATGTATATCGCATGAGACAAACAGACAAGACGACAATGAAGCCGGAAATTGTCTACATTGGTGTAGCTTAGCTAGCTCAGCGCAGTATTGCCATTTGTGTCAGGTTGTATGTATTGCGGTAAGGTGCACTTCTCGCGATTGAAATTACACCTAATTGTTTTTTTTTTTTTTTTGACGACGTGTGGCGCTTTAGATGTCCGCTGTGTGGCGCTTTAGATGTCCGCTGTGTAGCGCGTGATGCGCTAATATACAGAAATAAGTTGATAATCTCTGACGTTGATTGAACACTCGCTGATAGAAACAGGGCCTAGCATTTCTTGCATTTAAAGACTGGCGGCGGTGGAGGTCTATAACAGCGGGATTTTAAAACTCGTATAATAATAATAATGTGTTTATTTCAGCGTGATCAGGTTTTTTTTTTTTATAACCCGATTCGCCATAGAGGTAATACATATTTTGTTATACATTAAAGGTTATGAAATAAATATAATGCTATGAAAAAGAAAACCAAGGAAAATATTAATAAATAAAAAAGTTAATATATAAAAAGTAAAAAGTTTATACATATACACACACAAAATGTAAATATTACATATATAACCACTTCAGTCACGGCCATTGTTGTATATGTAGCTATTTTGTAGATGCTGCCATTCTCTAGTCAGGGAACCGGTTTTCCATGAGAGCGCCGCTTGCACCAGAGAGTTGGTGCTGAGCTCCAGCCGCAGCTTTACGCCAGCAACTCGATGTTTTAGAAGCGGAACGAATCCATGTATACGGCCTTCGGTAAACATTGTAGATGCGCTACAATACATATTTCGACCAGACCTCGCAGGTATACATGCTGGTGAAGAACGATTTAACATAGATATGATAAATATCATTAATTGACATGACATTTACTTTGTGCTGTAACATGATTATTTTAAAAGAAAATTCACTTTTATTTTATACGACATTATTTTTGGTATCGTCAACCGGTTTCGGAACCACCGTTCCTTCTTCGGGCTAAACTAGATATTTACTTACAATCGTAAATGGTGGGGGGAGGGAAAGCGAGAGATATGGTGAATGGGAACATATTTAAGATTGGACTCTAGGTTAGATTTTCCCTTTAGATTTAGATCTCCTTCCAATCCGGGGAAAGTACATTATCCAAATTTTCTAACACATATGTTATATTTTTCAAATGAATACATCTACCATTCCATTATTTAAAAATAGGCAGTAACAACAATATATTTTTCGATAAAATTGATTATATATGTATATCTTTCTAATTTATACACGTAATTAGTATTTAAAATATCATATAGACCTATGTTCTGAATAATTACAACTTCACAATGAGAATGTGTTGTCCTAATAATAAATAATCTATTTTTTTAATACCTCAAATTTACATTTTCCCTTCTTTTTACATTTTTTTTTGTCGGACCCTTCAAAAACTTAAAATCGAGATTCCACTGGATATATCATTCGTCATTATGACTGGGTTTTATTTTAGTTTCCATGGTATTCTGTATACGGGCACACGAAGGTACGGATCGTTGGACCACTACCGCGACCAGCGTGAACACAGACACATATACACCGTGTTTAGGTGCACGGAAAACTAGGGATGAAACGGATATCCGGCCAGTGCCCGGCCTATCTGGTTTAATATCCGGGAGAGCCGGATAATTAAGATGCTAGTTGTCGGCGTCCTCGTTCACTATAAAATATTAAATCAGAATATATTTTAGTCGCATTTTATACACTTGTGAAGATTTTTTTTCAAAGCGTAATGAAAAATGTAATAATGGGTATTAAAAAAATAATTCGTAAATTATTCATAAATTATATTTAACGAGATTCTATTTTTGGTACACAGAGTCGTGTTCGTGCTTTTATATATTTTTTTTAACACTGTAAATAATTAATGTTTTACACCCTGGTTGGCCAAATGACGTACATTAGATATAATCCATAATAATATTGTACTTACCCATATTTTATCTATGATCTGGATATGCTATTGGAGCCGTACATGTAAGTAAGAAAAATTAAATGAAGTGTACATTGTCACAAAAACGTGCATTAGCGAAATCGCATCAATTTTTACGACTGGCAAGTATATTGAGTATTTGTCTTTTCTATAGTCGCACTGTCATATGCGACGATGAATGTTTGTAACGTTTACATTTGTTTAATAATCATTTATGTATACATGATATCAGTTTTTTCAAGAATGTCTTTGAGTGGATGTATATATTTCAAAGTTGATACGTAAGAACACCGTTTGTACAATTCCATAGAGGGCAATACAGAAACACGGGGGATAGCCGATTGCTTGCTGCTAGTTTAAATAATTACATAACTTTAAACTATAGATTGCAATTACCCCGGCTGCTCTATGTAGATTCACTGGAAAAAAAATTTAAGTTCAAAAAACATTCATTCAAAGGTTTTTGGTGAAACTTTATGAAATTCCATGATTATTTTGAAAATTGAGTTAAAATACTGTTTTATTCCACTATATTTTATTGTGTTAAACGTTAAAACGTTTTCAGGAACATCTTCTCATTATCAATAATATAATTCAACTAAAATTAAAACCACTTCCAAACAGTTATGGTGTGTTTGGAGTTAACGGAGGTGACAGTGGAGTTAAAATGAATAAGAGAGGGGATGTAATTGCCATTATTTGAATATTTATTATATTTTATTGTTATTTTTATTATTAAATATTTCTAAATTTTCTAGAATGTCTATCTTTCGTCCTTTGGCGCAACTATGTGTAAGTTGTAAATTACTATTATCAAAAAAGCAGACTTAAACTTGTACAAAATCTGTCAAAACCGCCCTTATTGTCATTAATATTTTCTGTTTCATTAGCAATATTTAAAAACGTGTTTAACAATATTCTTCGATACAATATGTAAATGATTTTTCCTTGTTTTTATTTTTCTGTTCATATATTTTTTACATCGTACAATGCTCGTGTCGTTTTCTTGTCCTTGTGAATTGTGTTATGACGTATCTATGTTATTTGTCACCATTTTTATTTTTATATTTTCAAAAATGCCCTTATAATTAATTACATTTGTGTTATTTCCAATAAATAAACTGTCTTCTTCTTCTCGAGACACGTCGTTTCTTCTAGCATCGTCCTCATTCTAGCAAATCCTTCTCCTGCACGGTATCGAAAGATTTTTGGTAATCCTTAACTCTTGTTGGTAGAGAAATTAGTGCGCCACGCGGTCCACGCAGCTCACGCAGCAAGTTTATCGGCAAAGTAAAGGTTTTTAAATAATAGTATTGTATTTTTTTATTCGAGACCCTGTGTATAAATATATCAATGTCGGATCTGGCCAGGCACGAACCCTGATGAAGTCGGTAACGAGCTACAGGAATAGTACATTACAAATCACATATCGACCGCACGGATCAAAAGAACAGATGTTGCGCCGGAATGTAAATAATAAACGGAACACTAATATTTACAGCGGCACGACGCTGTGTAAAATTTTTGTCTCATTTAAAAAAATATATATATATAAATAGAATTAATGATTTTATAAAAATATATATTAAATATCACATACCAGTAAATGAATAGACATGAAATAAAGTGTACATATAAAATAGAGGGTATTTTTTTTTTAGAGGTTTTTGTTTTTCGAATTGGCAACACTTTTTCCAGCGACAGCTGATTTGTGTTCAGTTTGATTTACCATATCATCATGAATATACTTACGCCAGAACAATGCTTGCAAATTGTGTAAATTTATTTCGAAAATCGTCTATCCGAGCAAGTAATTCGAATAACCATGGATCGTTTTCGCACCGCGCATACTCTAATTGATAATACGCATCCGCAGAGACGCGGTAGGTACAGTGCGTGCAGAAGAAGCTGTTGTTTCTTCAAAAATGATACCGGCCAGAACGTTAGTTAATGGAGAATGATATAGATCCATGAATACTGATTTTTTCGTTCCCCAATTGAATGGCATTAATGTGTAAGAGCTGTGGTTTCAACAAGACGGCGCAACATGCCGCACAGCGTGCGCCACAATCTATTCATTGAAGGAAATATTCGATGTGCACATAATTTCGCCTAATGGACCTGTGAATTGGCCTCCAAGATTGTGTGATTTAACATTTTTGGATTATTTTCTGTGGGGATATGTGAAGTGACTAGTCTACGTTGATAAACCAGAAACGATAGACGTTTTGGAAGCCAACATTCGTCGCGTTATTGCCGATATATGGCCCCAGCTACTCCAATAAGTGGTCGAAAATTGGACTTTCAGATTGCGCTTTATATCATCATTGAAATCATTTTAAAACATTAATCGCATAAAATTATCTTATCAATAAAGCCAATACCGTGGCCAATACCACGATTTTTATGTTGTTTTATTTCATTTTAAAGTTTTATACCTTTAAAAAAAAACATTCTTTAGGAGAGGGATTTGGAATGTTAGTTACGGGACAAGGGGCATTCTATACACATTCCTGGTGGAAACATAAATTCGATAGTTTATGATACATTTATACGACAGTAAAAGTATTTACTCTTCGAAAATTAAATCTTTGTGTAAACAAGATGCATTTTTTACATGAATGTACATTATATTGTCAGCGTTTAAATTTTCATTCAAATCAAGTCACATATTTAAAAAAAGTCACCGAGCTATTTGATTGTGTATGTTGCCGTAATTGCCTTCGATAGCCAGTCATGGGTTTGCTATTAGTATTTTTGAATATATTAATTCAAAAAAAAAAAAAAAAAACACCAACCTTTGCGAAACTGGGCTGTTAAACGCCGATGGTCGCTCTCCCTGCTGTTGTGAATCTTCTTAATACTAGGCCGGTCAGCCTCCGAAACTTTACACAGCCGATAACCGAAAAATTATGCACAAAAATGATTTTTATATCACCGCCGTAATATATATCAGACGGACTCCGAAACTGTCTCTGCAGAAGGCGTTTTGCTTTTGTTCCTGTCTTAAATTTACAGCAACATATATCCAGGCCTGCAAATCGAAGTATAAAACGCGTAAACCACCACCAGAAAGAAAATTCTGGGACTAGATATTTGCGTTAGTCTATTTATTTGGTGGTCTGTATGCAATGGGCACCATTTTTCACACGATATTCTGTAGAACCCTGTACACAGTGTTAAAACAATTAAATGTATTCTTATCGTACGTGCAATCAAGTACTGTTACAGCTTATTCTTGTCTGATGTATTATTTTATTAAGGCACGTTATAAAAATGCTTACAAGTCTTATTGCTAATTTTTTTCTTACAATATTCTAGGGGCATGTTTTCGCACTAAATGTAAATTTTATTTCTGCACTTACATTGCGGACCCTTCGTGTCGTCGATCCACTACGTAATACGTGGATAATTTGCATTTTAGTGATCGTCGAAGATAATACACATTTGCATTTTATTTATTAATAAATATACGCGAAAACAGGCTGCCGGTAACATGGAAATGATGTCTACAAAGGTGTTATTTATTTATTAGTATAATAAATCCTAACGTACATTTTAAAAACGATCGTGAATCTCGAGCAAAATGCGTTCTAATTTTTTAAAACCATAATCCGCTTATTGTGATCGCCGCGGGAGCTGTAACTTTTGATAACAATAGCCGGCTGATAACTTTAACAATAAGAATAAAAATACAATTAAATTATCTCAATAAGCAGAAGATGTATGACGCGAGTGTCGATGGCACCAGAAATAGAGGACGTCCGCGGAAGACTTGGCACGACCGGGTAAACCAGGAGGATGGTTCTGTTAAAAGCCTCGACAAATGGCGAGCTTGTATGAGAACATGTATGAATGTGGATGAGGCGAAAATTGTGTGTCAGGACAGAAGAGTGTGGCGCTTTATCCTCTCTGTCTACCCTCGCGGGGAAACGGCGTGATAGTAAGTAAGTAATAAGGAGAACACATTCTTATTGTGAAGTTGTAATTATTCAGATCAGACGGTCTGTGATATTTTAAATACTAATTAAATGTACTACTTAGAAAGACATGCATATAAAATAAATTTTATCGAAAAATATTGTTGTTGCGCTGCCAGGATTCGAACTTGGATCTCTTTCCAAACCGAGGAAGGTGCATTACCAACTCTGCTACAGCGCTAGTAATTTTGGACGACAAATTTTCGAACCCTATGTTACACTTTTTCAAATTAATACATCTATCGTTCTATTATTTGAAACTCATCTACATTGTTTTAATTAGTATTTAAAACATCACAGACCCATGTTCTGAATAATGTTAGAAAGAATCAGTATGGTGGTTTGGCCATGTGGATCGAATGTATAAGGAGAGAAGATATATGACGCAAATGTTGACGGTACCAAAAATAGAGGACATCCGCGGAAAACTTGACACGACCAGGTAAACCAGATGATCCTGTTAGAAGTCTCAATAATCGGCAAGTTTGCATGAGAAGATGTATGAATACGGTTGAGACGAGAAGAGTGAAGAGTCCGACTACCCCCGCGCGGAAACGGCGTGATGGTAAGTTAGTTAGTTAAAAGTTCTGCATACAACCGAGCGAGATATCACGAAGAATGTGCGGTCAACCTTATCGAGCTTAAAATATCGATAGAGTCATACGGCGCGTCTCCCCGAGCACCCCCCGGTCGAGCTCCATTATGCGCAATTTGAAATTGCGCGATTTCTTGGGCGCATTAGTTATTTTTTGAAATAACCGGCGGTTTTATTGTTGGCCGGCACGCACGTGTGCCGCGCTGCCAAATTGGTGCCAATTTCCTCCGGGCCCGCATTACGTGAATTATTATCAATACCGTGTGTACTTATTGTGGTAATCATTTTTCTTCATTCTTCGCCGGCTCAGTGGGTCAAATAGTGTTTCGTTGCCTAATGGCGACGCATGCGCGGTGTCACGTAATGAATAACAACCGTGATGGGTGTTTCGGAATCGAATTTTAAATCAAAAATGATTCGAAATATGTTATTAACCTTTCCCTTACCGTGCTGTAAAACTGAGTGTGCGTGTAGTCTTTCGCGATTTTTAAGTCGGATAAATATTACTTATATTAATCATTAAAATAATAGTTGACATATGTATATATATATAAACACGTCTAACTCGTCCGGCGCACGCTCTGCCACTAAGTGACGATCGGTATCCGGCACCCCGCGTCATCGCGCACTGCGCCGACCGCACCGACTCCGCACGTACACACACACGTATTGACAAATTCACGTCAGATTCTTCGAGAAAATATTTTTTATTGTTGCGTATGGTAAATACTGACGTATTGTAATTATTTTATCCAATACATAAATATATTACGTAGGAATAGCTAAAATATGAACACTGTATTTAGTATATTTACTGAGATGTTCACATAATCAGAGGCAATGTTGACTCAGTTTACATCATCGGAGAGGAAACTGAGAAAAAGAATTGATCTTGTTGGTGCTATGGTGGCCTTGTGTTACTAAACTGGATACCATGCATAAGTTGGTGTCTTCATTCTTTGTGCTTATGTATTTGATGTTTTAAAAATAACAATGTACTGATAAATGACGACTCGGAGCAAAACAAATGAACATGTTATTTTTAAAATGTCCAAATTAGGAATAGGACAGGGACGTGCATCGTACATCGCTCCTAGACTGTATAACCAACTGCCAAAATCATTTTAATTAGCAGCAAATATAAATGTATACAAAAAAGAGGTTCTAAAATGGCTTATGAATCTTCAAAATTATTGAATAATTATTTTATTTACTTTTTAATTATTACTATTTTGTTATTTAAACATTTTCGTGTTTAACTTTGTGGAAGTCCATTATAATAAACTTTAAATATTAGCTCCGCCCACAGTCGCTTTCACTTTTCACCAAAACCCTCCACTCACCAACACCTCCCCACCACGTAGCCGATAGTCTATCTTCTAGTTTTAAGATTTAGTTTATTACTGAAGATGACGCATTAAGCGTCGAAAACGTTTTAATTTTTAATTAAATCACAGTGTAAAGTAAACAACGTTGTGTTTTATTTGAATAATTATTTAATTTTTTCAGTTAAATTATTTTGTTATTAAATATCACATTGATCTTGTTTTATATTGATAGCCGCTTTCATAATTTAATATCTTTCTTGTTTGGGGTTGCATAAGAGTGTGTCGTGTTCTGTGTATATGGTTTCACTGGGGAAACCTAGGCCGACGTTTCGGCACGGTAACACGTGCCATTGTCAAGGCGTGGCCTCGAAAAATTACGGTACAACCGTACTTAAATCTCCCAATCTCGTATTTCGAAATAAGTATTTGCGAAATTTATCCATTATTAATCTATATCTTTGCTTCAGGTCCTAAATCATCCACAAAATATAGCCCGACCGCTTGACATTCTATGATTTAATTTTTTCTATTCAATACATAATTTAAAATCAATACAATATTTCAATTGATTAACAATATTCTGCAACGCTGTAGGTATATAAACGATTTTTCCGTATTGTTGTGTTTATAACTTTGCCTTTTTATTTCTCTAAATTACTCTCTCTTAATTACAACGTATAATGTTTTTCGTGTTGTATTTTGTCCATGCTAGGATCACAGACCACCAAATATGTATTTTCATTTTGGTGTCACTTACGCAATCAAATAGCTCCGCGACTTTTTTTAAAAATATGACTCGATTGAAACGAAAATTTTAATATAATATGCATTAATGTAAAAAATACGTCTTTTTTACACAAAGATTGTGTTTTTGAAGAGTAAATACTTTTACTTTTGGATAAATGTGTTTGTTTCCACCACGAATGTGTGTAGAACGCTCCTCATCCCGTTCTACTAATGTTCCAAATCTCTCTCATATATTCTGTTTATTTCATGTCTATTCAGTTACTGGTCTGTGGTTAGAATTTAGATAATCTGTCACAATTTTTTTTCTTCTATGTCCAACACTAATTTGTTTTATTTCCAGAAATTTTCATGTAATAAAACACAGCCTTTTGTCTGCAGTACTTAGAGATCGGACATTATTAACCCCTAGCTGATGCACAGCGCCATATTTCAGTCGTGCGATTACGGCGAGAATTCCGGATGACGATATTGCTGGTGCTGTGCAACACCCGCCGGCATTCCGATCGGCTAATCTAAGATCGACTCTGCACGAGGAATGCCGCGCGGCCCCCGGCGCCCCAGCGCCCCGGGGCCAACGGGGGCGCAATCCCCCCCCACCGGACCGCGACCCTGCTGCGTCATCTCGTGGAGATCGGCAATAATGTCATTATTTCGGTGACATTTCGAGCGTGAATAATAATAATGTAAATTCATTTTATTACGGAAAATTGCGCCTTTTTGTCAGCAAATTTACTAAATTATATAGTTTTTTAATGACGTCGTTAAAGGCAATTGTGTGTTTCATATTTATTGCATTGCTTCTGGTGATATTAGAAAATACTAGGAAACAGCTGCCATGTTGTGGGCGCTTCAAAGTGGATGTGGTCCTTTCTTAATTTATTGGAAACCTCGTCTTTTTTGGAAATCTTTAAAGTTAACCCATAGATGAAGTGTTTGAAATGTCATAAATTGTGAAATTTTTAATCTTTCAAGTATTAATACACAGTATAAATTAATTATTTTTAAATACTTATTAATTAAATGATTATTAAGGAGAACACATTCTTATTGTGAAGTTGTAATTATTCAGAACGTGGATCTGTGATGTTTTAAATACTAATTAAAACAATGTAGACGAGTTTCAAATAATGGAACGATAGATGTATTAATTTAAAAAGTGGGTTCGAAAATTTGTCGTCAAAAATTACTACCGCTGTAGCATAGTTGGTAATGCACCTTCCCCGGTTTGGAAAGAGATCCAAGTGTTCGAATCCTGGCAGCGCAACAACAATATTTTTCGATAAAATTTATTTTATATATATATATACCGAAAAATATTGTTATTGCGCTACCGGGATTCAAACCTGTATCTCTTTCTAAACTGGGGAAGGTGTATTATCCAACACGACGTCAAATTTTCGAATCTATATGTTACACTTTTTCAAATTAATACATCTATCGTTCCATTGTTTACGTAACAAGCATATTTTTTGAAAAAATTAATTTTATGTGTATGTCTTTCTAATTAATATTTTAAATACTAATTCACAACTTCACAATAAGAATGTGTTCTCCTTAATAATTATTTTTCTTAAACGGTCTTATGTGAGTCGGAAGACCATGACCGCAGTCACAACGGAGCGGCATCCATATCTTGACATCCCCTCCGTGGTTCAGTTCACTGGGCACACCACCCCGTCTACCTCATGCAGGGCTGTCTTGATATTATCCGCTCATCCTAGTCTCGGAAGAGCGAGACGCCTCGGTCTCGATGTGTTGGCTTGCGTATTGGTCGCTCTCGCTGCGTGTCCCGCCCACTTCAGCCTCCTCAGGATATCTAGGACGATATACCGAGTTTCAGGACCTTTAATCTCCCCCATTCTCAGTTACGTTGGGTTAACACGCGTTGGGCGGTAAAACCCCGCAATCCAAACATCACACCCATATAAAAAGATCGGTTGGGTCAATGTTGTTAACAAATTAACCCAATCGGAAATATTCTTAAAATAATTTGAATAATAATGTAACTTACCATTCCCGCGACACACGTGTCATCTGGTAACAGATTATAATTTCGAGTCTCGTCGGCCTTATCGTAATTAGTCTACTTTTATATAATCCAATAAAGTCGAACGGTTTGTGTCTTGGATAAATGTTGCTTAATATTTACATATATTTTTTCCTCGTCAGGAGGAGGACGTCTGCCATATTTACATAGGTGTTTACTGACAGGTGACAGTTATTAAATTGTTTGCCAATAGAAAGGTTTGAAAATATAATGTGTGAAACTGTAGATTTTTCTCATTAAATGATCTTTCTTGAAATGGCGGCTATAGCATGAATGTCCTTAAACAAAAAATAATAATATATTTCTACTTTAAACTATTTTCCATTTAGAAAGAATAATTGTATTTGAATTCGAACTATAAATCCTAATAACGGTAGGATCTAAATGAACGAATTGCGCGATATCCGGGTCGCACGTCCCGCGGAAAGGAAATACGACAATTCCGGTCATAAATCGGAATCACCGCAGGGTAGTGGAGGGAAGTAGGGAAATCTTGGTACAAGATGAGGTGTATGAGGGGATAAGGGGTTCTAGTCGAAAGTCCAGTGATCTCGGGAACCGGGATTTGGAAGGATTGCTCGCCTTACCTTGTATATGACGTCTCCATAATCCCCGCAGTCGCCGCCGAGATCACACGATAGCACGCGGATGAGCCGATCTCCTATCCTAATAGAATACGGCGATGTCCACCCGCGGCACACAAACAATACGTGGATAAAAACATAATATCACAAAATACAGTGCTCGTGTACTGGAGCTGAAAGTCCACACCCCGAATGCTATAGCGATGTCGAGATCGAACAAATATCGATCAGGTTGACGTCTGCTGACGTCAAGGTCACAATTCACACTAACAAGACGAGACTGAGGAAAGGTATGGATGCGGCCGATTCGAAAAGACCCGCCAAAAGTGAGTTATGAATTCGGAACAGTATTAATATGAGTAATATGAAATATGCACATTTTAATGGTGTATTGATGCAACTTTGCGTTTTAATTGGTCAGTAGGCGGGGTTGTCATTTAAAATGTGTTAAAAACACTATCTGCAACAGATATGTACGGAATGTTTTTGTTTACATCTGTTCATTTTTTTAATGTATTATATATACTAGTATTTTTATATTATTACCAACATTTATTTTTGTCGAATGTGTTTGTTAGTTTTTCCATGCCTGTGTACTTACACTATAAAAGCCATATATTAAAAGTAAATATTCCTAAAACAATTATATATTCAGATAAACCATTTTTTCTCTGTACATAAATATGGTTATCCTTATTTCTATCACATATACACAGTGACGGATAATAAAATATATATCGCATCGCGTTGAAGATTTTCAATGAATTGCCAGAAAACATAAGAAAGAACGAGAAACTAGATAGATTCAAAATGAAACAAAGCAAACTTGTGAAAGATAAGTTGTATGTAGTAATAAAGACGATTTATATCTTGTTTATAATTAGAGCATATATAAAAATATTTATGTTATATTGTATTAAGAATAAATAAATAAAAAGCGTTGTTAATGAATATTAGAGTTGTTCTATTTCCTATGAGTTATCCGGCACTATGTATTTATTTAATTTTTTTTTTTTAATTTACATGTTTTTGAAACGGGCTGATACACAGAAATATAATTGTTCTTTCTAAATGAAAACTGGAAAGGTTGGTTGGATCTAAGAAAAGGAACTGAAACTAACGGAGAGTCGCCGACATTTTGTGCACTCCAGTCCCGCTCCTAGAACGCACAAGAAATGTCGTAATCCATGTCGGTCTCTCATGACTAACGATCGAGGTCTTCATAAACTCTTCAAAAGCTCATGCTGCAGGGGCTGTCGCCAGAGAATTGCCTGTTGCCTTTCCCACTCGGTCGGTCCAACGGGTGGTGGATTTTTCTCTTCGTCCTTTGACGTGGCCCACAACAACAAGCTTTTTCAAGCTATTTTCCCTTCTCGAAAGATGCTCAAAAAATTTAAAGATTCGTCTCAGGAAAATGATAGAGAGTCGGTCCTTGATCTTCCCGCAGAATGGAGACATTTGTGCGTCTCGCCGACAATGGTATGCGCAACATGTGTCTCAAGCATCACATCATATACAAATATAGAATGCACCAGAGACTAGTGATGAGCTCAAAATCACGAACCGTGAGTCAATCACTGATATCTTTGAATCACACTCACTATCAGTGATTGAATATATGGGAATATCGTGATTAATTTTTTTTTAAATTTATATTTGGTTGTGAACTGTGATTCAGCACATGCGCATTTGAGACGAAAATACTCATGAAAGAATGACGTTTAATTCGTGATCAGTGCCATCTAGTAGATTCTGCCAAAATGTTTTACGCATTTGACCCGAAACGCTGAGAATTTGGCCCGAAAAATAAACTCACATTTTTTTAAAGCGTTTTCATTCTCTTTGTGATTAGATCTCAAATTCGATATATATTAATTATTTATGCTAGAATATATTTTTTACACTAATGAAGTTTTCATAATATAAATTAATATATTTTTTATTTATTATCTTAGTTTAATAACCACAATTGAGTTTAAAAAACATCTACCGGTTTCGGAAAACACCTTTTCCTTCTTCAGGATATGTCAAAACTAACTAAAAATATAGCATTGTTTTTCTATTTATCCAGAATCTATTTTTAAATTTAAAAAAAAAAAAAAAAACAATTATTTAAAAAGTAAATTTAGTACCTAACTCAAATTGCTGCTCAATACTATGTAATGTATTGAGCAGCAATTTGAGTTAGGTACTAAATTTACTTTTTAAATAATTGTTGTTTTTAAAAATTTAAAAATAGATTCTGGATAAATAGAAAAACAATGCTATATTTTTAGTTAGTTTTGATATATCCTGAAGAAGGAAAAGGTGTTTTCCGAAACCGGTAGATGTTTTTTAAACTCAATTGTGGTTATTAAACTAAGATAATAAATAAAAAATATGAATCTTAACCACCAAGTTAATATTGCTAATTTTAAAAGTATAAATTAATATGCTCAAAATTATGTTTTAATATTTATTTCGTGTATTGTGATATCGTGTAGCGCATGCGCATCAGTAATGAAACTGTGATCACAGTCACAGTTTTCAATCACTGATATTTTCGAATACTATTCACAATCAAACCAGCGAGTCAAGAGTAGCATTTTTTCTCATCACTACCAGATACTGTACAAACCTGACCTTCGTTGTCTTGGAAAAACCGCGGTCTATCCATATTTTGTCGTCAAGTCCGGACCAAGCCATACCTATGCGTTGTTCAATTTCTGTCTACCGTCATCATTAGTTATGGATCCGAGATAATGTAAATCTTTGACAGTTTCAAGGTCTGGAAGGGCATATCTGTTGATAAAAGCCGGTTATGACGATCAATGATCATTAACCTTGTTTATCTCTGGACCCAATTTTTTTGTTTCTACATCTACTGATGTAGCAATTAAAGTTGTATCGTCCGCGTACCTGAGATTGGAGATCTTTATGCCTCCGATTTTTACTCCCCCATTCCAGTTTTCGATTGCACTTCTCGTGATGTATTCTCCATATATGTTAAAAAGGTCTGGAGACAATATACGTCCTTGTCTGACTCCTTTTAGCATTTTAATTGTTTTTAGCTGAGATGGACCGAAATAGGCAGCAACAGATCGCCCATGTCGTCATCCGTTGATAGTCGCAGTTCCATGATCACGAGATTAAGACGATGATGAAGAGATGTTATTTTCGTCTTATCGTGTAAGCAACTAAGATATTATTAAAAATATTATTTTTTTTAAGACCGTAAAACTCTTCATTGCCTCGGTTTTCGGGTTCTTTGACCGGTTATTTTAATTCGTATAAAAATGACGTCGGCCCTTATCTAAATGTACGATCGACAGAGTAAATCCTCTATCGAATCGGTGAATCTAACCCCTGAAGCGGTTAATTTCGTTAAATGTTTTGTGGACCTTCGGCACATCTGCATTAAGAGCGGGTCAGACCCTCCAGCGGTAATATACTCGGGGAATACACAATGTACCGAAGTACTCGATCTCAAATATTTAATCTGATACGTGTTCGAATTCTGAAATTGTGTATGAGATAGTCGACTAAAAATAATATCCCGTTTCTGCGTTTGCGTAACTTGAGAACTTGAGTAGCTTGTTGGTGTAATGGCCGAGACGCTGGCCTGGTGATCCAGTGGTCGGTGGTTCGCGCCTCGTTCCAGGACTCCAACAAGTTAGTCCTATTTTCATAGCGCAAGCGTATAGCTTAGTTTGAAAATAGTAAGAATATTGATGTGACATGTATTCCGTGTACGCTCTCTATTTAAAAAAAAAAAATAGTTAAAATTCTTTTCTATCTTTTTGCCAATGAAGATTACTGGTCAATAAAAAAAAATATATATATTATGCTTCAACTTTATAAATTCATGGGTGCTGATTCAAAATCTGCCAGCAGATTTTCCGTACCACCCACCATTTTGGAAAAAAAGGGAATTTAAAAAAAAATACATTTTTGCTGATCTTTGTTTGGTTGTCTCATTCACATATGAAGCAGCAAAATTGAGTATACTCTCTCTAAAGACTTGTAAGCATTGCTACACACATTACACTAAGCTCGTTGTATGAGTGTAGGAGCAAAAATGGGCGATTTGATTGTATGCTGTTTATTGTACGCCGATGATGCAGTATTAATGGCGAATAATGAACAAGAACTACAGAATCTGGTGAGTAGAATATACGATATATGCAAGGAAAGCGACCTCATGATGAATGTTAACAAGTCGAAAGTGATGGTATTCGAGAAGGAGGAAAGCAAGACACCGTGCTAAATACTTGTAAGTAATGAATGTTTGGAACAAATAGATGTATTTGGGAAGTATGTTTGATAGAAACGGAAAGGCTGAGAATGATATCGAAAGGAGGGTGACTGCAGGAAATAAAGTGAATGAGGAGAGAATGGTAAGGAAGATATATGACGCAAGTGTTGATGGCACCAGAAATAGAAGACATTCGCGGAAGACTTGGCACCACCAAGTAAACCAGTTAATGGAGGATGGTTCTGTTAGTAAACAATGTTTCCAAGCGTTCGTGCTGTTCCAAAACGTTCCAGCATCATTCTCGCTAAGGTTTCACCTAAAGTATAGACATTTTCGTTGAGAAACTGCATGATTCATGCAGTCTGTATGGGTGAAACTATAGTTTATTTTTCAAAATAACGTGCACTGTTGATTATTTTATTCCAGTACAGGCTGCAATCTTCCTTATCGATTTATGGGGATTGCGCATAATTTCACATCGAACTTGAGCCACATGTTCTGGCGTCGATGCTGACGTTGATGGTCCCGGAGAAATTTGATTAACCATTGTCCCTTTTTGTCTGAACTTTTGAAACCAACACCAGATATGTTGCGTGCTCGCCCCATCACTTACTCGTCGAATATTAAAGCGAGTACAAAAAGCGCGACGCGCACGAACCTTTGAATCACCGCACTTTAAATATTGCTCAACCGCGAACGCGCGGTGCTCTCCCGACCAGTGACTCATTGCGACTGCCAAATCAGCAAATCACGCGCGTCGAACTATACCCCTCCCACTTTCTTCACCCGGATGGTTTACAAGCAATTACAATTTAATCTTGATTTTTTTCTGCTGGACACCCTATAGTTACTGTTAAAAGGTTTAGTTCAGTCTCATATTTAAGGTTCTAAATTTTTTACACGTTATGTTGTGGCCTTAAGCTGGTGTAATATTATAAGTGTAAAAATACATCATCATCACGATCGTATACGACACGCTACGTCCAGCGTCCGACACTTCAGAACACGATCTCATCGCGCCAATGGGCGCGAAGCATTCCCGTGTGCTGCGCTCGTACCGGCCACCACCCTTCGGACGACTATTACGAGGGAGAAGGGGGCAGTGTGAGCAGTGAGGGACAAAGCACGCCGCCAATTTATTGGCCGGTCGCAGGTGTCCCAGATCCGACAGGCCCTTAGTGCCGACTTTTAGCCCCAACTACCCGGGGGCCACTTACACTACGTCAAGGAGAGTCAACCCTCGATAAATATAGCGGGCGCCCGTTATTGGGATCAGGATAGTCCTGGGTATTTTTGATTTCAGTAAACGGCGTATCCGATTGAACGAAACATTTTGATTATAATTTGATCGCCTCAAAGTAAAATGGGTTTTCGTAAAACACTTTTGGGTAGTGAATAGTGAATGAGATTGCATCATAATAATATAATAATATTGAATAATTTTTTTAGCTCTATTTTCGTAAACAATTTCGCCTCAAATACGCTTTATACACAGAATCAAGTGTTTGTATAAAGATGATTATAGTAAATTATTTGCAATATGCAAAATCTTACCAGATGACAAAAAGGTAACGTATGCTATAATATTCCAAGAGTTGATAAATACTGATCCTCACCATAGCTATTCTACCAGATCGTCGGGTCGAACCAGGAGAGTACCGATCGCGAACAGTGTGTGCGGTGAGAGAACGAGAGAGTGTTTTGTGCCAAGAATAATTAACAAAATTTATAAAGACCTGTTAAAACTTAAAATACAAAGTAAAGTAACATATTCTTATCTAATTTTTTATTCCCTTATTATATTATATCCACCCATAAAATACTGTGGACTAGGTCTGTCATACCCTGTAAAAATTGTATATCTTTTCGAAAGATTGATTTTTTTCTTTATATATATATATTTAATTCTTTATGTTTTTCTAAGTAATTCATCTGACATCTCCTATATTTTATTCATAAAAAAATAATAAATATTTAACTATGTAACTATGTATGTTTGGCAAAAAATAAAATTAATATAATGTATATATATGTAATAAAGATGAAATGAAAAAAAAAACAAACTGTTTAAAATCATACAGTATCTTTGTATTTATAATTAAAAATTGTTATTTGAACTTATGGAAATGAGAGGTGGGTTTTTAGTCTCATGAAGTCACTGATGCACTGTTTCTTATGACGGAGGGCAAAGAGTTCCACGTTTTTGGGCTTACCACCGCAAATGCCCGTTCACTAAACCTAGACTTCTGGCAACGGTTGGTCGATTCTACAACCCTTTCCACGGCTGAAGTAAGTGTGGGAAGCTCTTAAAGGTACAGAGGCGCCATGTACATGCAAGGCGCACATATTTCTCCGTGCTAGACTCCCTGGCGTATTTTCCAATATTTAGACATCTTGAGAGATAGTTTTGAAAATCTTGTTGTGCCACATCGAAGGACATAGAGGAAGAGGAAAATTGTCCATCCTTTCGACAGATAAAGTGGAAACCCTCATAAGGAAACGACGTGGAAGGAAGGGTGTATGTGAATAAAAAAATAAGACTTACTTGATTGGTCGCGGCACTTGAACCATTTAAGATATTTAAGGTACAAATTAAATTCACCGCAGTGTGGTGCAAACACGTGTTCCAATGTGCATATAATATTTCTATTTTTATCCGATTTAATTATTGTCGAAAAACTGCAAAGGGTTGCCGCGCTCTAGCTTGGTTTCCCAACTTTAAAAAAAAAAAATAGTTAAACCAATTCCGAGAGCAAAAACGACATTTTATCAAAGAATCTACATGTTCTTAGCTCCGAAACTGTACAATACTCTCAACACCAACTGAAAATCGTTCACTTCCAATAAGATTACACTAATATGGACCTAATATATATGATCCAATCGGGTAGAGATCAATCACAAGCAAGGCTATCCAACATTCAAACATAATCATTATACAGTGCCTACACTAATAATTCACTAGTTCTACAACACTCTCACTACAAAAAAACTGGCTACTTTAACAGAGTTTAGCAAAATAGCCAGGAAAATGCTATGTGTATCAGGTGTGTAGGCAATCCAACATTCTAACATAATCATTATACAGTGCCTACACTAATAATTCACTAGTTCTACAACACTCTCACTACAAAAAAACTGGCTACTTTAACACAGTTTAGCAAAATAGCCAGGAAAATGCTATGTGTATCAGGTGTGTAGGCAATCCAACATTCTAACATAATCATTATACAGTGCCTACACTAATAATTCACTAGTTCTACAACACTCTCACTACAAAAAAACTGGCTACTTTAACACAGTTTAGCAAAATAGCCAGGAAAATGCTATGTGTATCAGGTGTGTAGGCAATCCAACATTCTAACATAATCATTATACAGTGCCTACACTAATAATTCACTAGTTCTACAACACTCTCACTACAAAAAAACTGGCTACTTTAACACAGTTTAGCAAAATAGCCAGGAAAATGCTATGTGTATCAGGTGTGTAGGCAATCCAACATTCTAACATAATCATTATACAGTGCCTACACTAATAATTCACTAGTTCTACAACACTCTCACTACAAAAAAACTGGCTACTTTAACACAGTTTAGCAAAATAGCCAGGAAAATGCTATGTGTATCAGAGGTGGAGTCTACTCCACCCCACACAATAAACTACGAGTACAAACTTAATAGTAATATAATTGTATGTTATGTTTTATCATGTTACATTATAATATATTCACCTCTGCTACAACAGAAACATGTATGTCAATAAAGTCTAATAAATAAATAAATTATTTTACCTAAAAAACATGATTAAATTAAAAAGAGTTTATACATATCTTACATCAATTTGAAATTTAAAAAAAAACACATTAAATACAACAATATCGCGCCAACAGACAACTGATAACGGAATATCAAAACTATAAAATTTTCACTCACCACTATTTATTCAACACTAACATCAATATTCCTCTTCTGCCTGACTGCGTTCATTGCTGGACCAAGCTTTCCTCTTCTTCTTCGCCTCTTCCCCCTTTGTCTTTTATTTTATTATCAATTTCGTTTTATTAATAATCTGTTATATGAACTGTGCACTACATAACCTGTGTTTATATGAATTCGTTCAGCGGACGTTGGTTATCATCACTTTTGATTACTGAGGCCTGAAAAAGCTCTACAAGTAGACTAGCCAAACCATTGCCTCAAGTTCTTCAACCGTGATGTTCTCCATCTTCCAGGGCCCCGACTTCCAGCAATCTTTTATTATAAGGTACAAGATCTCATACTTCTCCGAATGTCTCATCATATATCCGAAATATTGATGTTTCGGATTTTAAATATTAGGTTGATACATAATTATTTATGGTTTTATAAAAATTGTATTGTAACATCACCAAAAAACGAAAACCAACTATTGTGTGCAATTATTATTCGGGGGCGTAATGACCGTAATCGTGGACTGATCGATGTTGAAGTTCTCACCCAGTGTCCTAGTGGCGTAATTCTCGTCCTCTTCCACAGCCGCCAGAAGGGTCTGCTCATCAAAATCCGACGATCGACCCTTTCCTGATTTGTCGAACAAACCACTATCGGCATGCCCTTTCGCTAATTGTTTGGAAGACGGTCGATTCCGCTTGTTTTGATGTGGTAGTCCGTGGGGGTCTCGGTGAGAGTAGGGCGGATCGGGGAGCAAATCTCTCGCTAGCGATGGATTCGATCACACGGCGTTCGACATGAGGACGAGCGTTGTCGTGGTGGAAAACGATTTGGTTATTTTTGCGTGGTCTTTTCAGCTGAATAGGAATATAAAGGCGATCAAGCTGGGCCGGGTACACGTCGCCGTTGAAGTTGTACTGCCTTCGGCCATTTCTGTCCGGTATTCGCCACGCAAAGATGGGGGATAATCATGCATCAACCTAATACTTATTTTTCTTTATTTAACCGAACCATAACATCTTTGTATGTGACTTTATCCTTTCAGCTTATTTTGAACATTCATAAGCGAATATTCATATATATACGTTGATAAATAAAATAAATCAATTATTAAATTATTTTAAATATGAATCAAATGTATTAATCAATTTTATCAAAAAATATTGTTGTTACGTCACCGGGTTTCGTACCTGGATCTCTTTCCGAACCGGGGAAGGTGCATTATCCAACTATGCTACAGCGACAATATTTTTAACGACAAATTTTCGAACCTATATGTTATCTTTTGATATTAATACATTTAATCGTTGCATTATTTGAAAGAGCCATCTACCTTATTTTAATACATTTAATTCATATTTAAAATATCACAGACTTCACAATAAGAACTGTTCTCCTAATATTAAATTATTACTGTACGCGCCTTATTTTATGTATTAAAGTGAAAATAATACAATATCTATTGTTACAATTTAGATATATCTACTTTACTATCGATATTATTGCGCTGCAGGGACGATATCTATTTTTATTTAAATTTAGACAGATCTTGGTGTCCATTAGTATAATAAACATTTAAAACGGTCGCTCATGTTAACAAGTTTATGAAATTACCTTATAGAGTGGGTGTATTAGTATGTAACGGTTTGGCGAGCACTGGTCTAGCGCAAACTACCCCTATTTTAGTTTGGTGCGAAATGGCCACTCGATTCAGTTTACCCGGGGGGGGGGGGGGGTTGGGCGCCGACGCGTATTATTTATTAACATCCCTCGCGTCCTCTTGCCACCCTCCGCATCGGGAGCGTCGTGTGTCGCTTGTGGGAAACGGGGGTGGCTGGATGGATTGCACGGGCGACACACAAGTGGACGGTTAATTCTGATCGTTTGGTTAAATGGAATAATAAGGGCGGCGGGGGGGGGAGGGGGGTTAAAGAGATGATACTTTTTTGTTTACAAGTTATTGTCGCGTAGCACTTGGAAACTTTAATGCGGCTTAGATGTAAAACTTGACTAATAACGTGGCAGCGGTATGTACACACTTGTGGGTTTTGTAATTCATTTTCATCACGATAGTCCTCCTGTTGGTCGTTAGAATAAATTGTATTTCTTCTTTCTTTGTCTTCAAATTTCCACTTCCCTGGGGAGGTTGTAAATCGTCACTGTTATTTGAACTTTACATGCACCTTTTCTGGACTTCAATCAGGAGACGGGTCTTCTTTCTGCACCGCGTCTCTCATATAAATGTGTAGTGAAGTATATATGATTCTCTATTCTCTTCTTCCACAAGTGCTCTGCACCGATTTCTGCCACTGGCATTCTTGTCCAGTTCCCAAAACCTCCCATCCTGCTCCAGTCCTCTTCCACACAGCAGCCCACCTCTTTTTCTCTCATCTCATTCATATGTTCCATATGACCAAACCACCCAAGTGATTCTTTCTTAATCTTACTCACTATACTAACATCAGCTTTATATAATTATCTTATTTTTTTCATTCTTTTCTGTTATAAATAGATTTGCCACATATACACCTAAGTGATCTCATTTCCACCGCATTCAGTCTACTTTTGTTCCTCTTCTGTCAGCTCCAGGCCTCACTTCCATACATCAGTGTCGGTACCAGGACTCCGTTGTGCACCGCTAGTCTTGCCTCGGTTGACAAATTCTCGTTAGATATAATTCCATTCAAAGCGCCGTTCACTTTATTCCCTACAGTCAACCCTTCTTTCTTTGTTTCTATGAAACATACTTCCTAAATACACAAACTCATCTACTTGTTCCAAAAATTCATTGCCTCCAAGTGTCTTGCTTTTGTCCTTCTCGAATACCATCACTTTCGACTTGTTGACATTCATCACGAGGTCGCTTTCCTTGCATCCATCGTACATTCTACTCACTAGCCTCTGTACTTCTTGTTCATTATTCGACATTAGTATTTGATTAATTTAATTTGCATTAAAAATACTATTTTTGTTATTTTATTTTATTCTGTTCATGTTCTTAATATACGTACATATTATACATTATAATTATTCTTATAAATATTAAAAAAGGCGAACAAGCTTCATAGTGTAAGAGATGTTCACTGTCTTTCACTAGACTGAAGTCTGTACTAAAGGAAACAGGTTCATCCGTTATCTATCGTACAAATATGAAAACTATTATTATTATCAATATATATTTATCTAAACTAAATATATTAGGAATGAGGTAAATAGGGTTTTAAAAGAATTCTAATAACATAATAAATAAGTAAAATCTTCTCGCTATCCCATGATTGCAATACACTACGCAAAATAGAAAAATGAATATAAAGAAATGATGTTCTGTCCATGTGATCATTTCCATGAATCTTTGCTCAGTTTCCTTTCTGCCAACACACAATAACCAGCTCCTGAGATGGTGTCCATCGGGAATTGTTTCATACTGCTCGGCAAAATGTTATAGGCTTTGGGGGCCAGAAACATATGGAAGGATTGACCGAAGCTTGTTTTCATTTTAGGCTTCACGGAGAGCCTATTCTTTTTTGCCCTCGTAGCACAATTACGAGATGGATATTATTATAATGCATAATTGATTTAAACGATTAAATTACGAATTGTCGACATTAGAGGTGTTGAACTCAATTACTGAATTACGAAAGTCGAGTCGCTCGTGTAAAAAAAAAAAAGCAATTACTTGAAATGAATTATATCAGAAGCTTGTAATTTAATTTAAATCAGTTATATTCAGCACGCGTACACCGCTCTTCCTCTCGGGACTAAAATGATTATTTTTCGTGGGGTACCGGCGATAGCCTCCCCCCTTCCCCAGCGGGAACGTTAATGAAGATGAATGAGCGCTAGGATGTGAATAGAAATTATTTAATTTTAAAAAATCACGCGATATGCGTCACAACTAATGCGACTCTCTGACGTTTAATCAAGGATTTTTACATTTTTATGTTACTGACGTCACAAATTTTCTCACTTTTAAAAAAAAAAAAACAATTTATAGTGTGCGGTCTCGAGCGAGTTAAACCTAAATTTAAATGGTTAAAAATGTTCTTTAACTCATTGATTTATATGAGCGTGGTGGTGTATAAGTTTTAGGAAAAATAAAAACATATCCGAGATTTAAAAACAATCAAATTTATTTGTTATTTATAGTGTATATTGTAAAATTTAATAAAATACATACAGCGTGTTACATATCTAGTCCACAATATTTATGAGACCCGACTAAATGTTCGAGAAATGTGTGGAAAATATTATTATTAAGGGGAACACGTTCTTATTGTGAAGTTGTAATTATTCAGAACAGACGGTCTGTGATATTTTAAATATTAATTTATTGTAAATATAAGATTCTGTAAATGGAACGATGGATGTATTAATTTGAAAAGTGTAACATATAGGTTCGAAAATTTGCCGTCATTCCATTGTGTTGGTATAGCATAGTTGGATAATGCATCTTTCCCGGTTTGGAAAGAGATCCAGGTTCGAATCCCGGTAGCGCAACAACAATATTTTTCGATAAAATT